>CP032251.1:2622500-3931250 GCA_005610355.1 Gossypioides kirkii | reverse complement strand
TATGAAATGATGCTTCTACCGATACAACTACGCAATGAAATACCAACACAATACAGATTGTTGCTAAAAAAAATTCAATTATAAATGCTCACAAGTCTCATTGTTGTCCATAAAATATTACAACCTTTCTACCTAAACACATGTACATTCACATTAAGCATGCATCACTCATAAACATACCTTAACAACCAATACACAAGTAACATGTAAAAAAAAAACATACTATATTTACCAAAATCATCCATTATACCAAATTCACAACCACAACTTTTACATGTACATACTTCAAAAGATGTTTAGGCTAAAGTTCTAGCAAAGACTATTTCCCAATAAGGTAATTACCAAAACGTCCTATATACATGCCACCTTAAACCAAAAGTAAGTTAACCAAAGATCTACCACAAGTAAAGATGATAGTGTGCACTCCCTGGGTCCAATCAATGCCGAGATTCTTTGAGACCTATATTCATGAAAATTTAACTAGGTAAGTCAACATAGACTTAGTAAATTCGATTCACCAATAAGAAACATACTTGAAATAAATTTAAGAATCTAATTCAAGAGTCGGTAATTTACTCTTTGATCACTGGCACAAAGCCTGAATACATCAGCACGAAGCCTACTAGGCACAAAGCCTGAATTTTTAGATGAAATTGTACCAATCCACATAGAATAATACATGTCAACAAGTAACTACTACGTATGCTAACTTTATAATTCAACAATGAACAATCACACAATGAATTTATGATTTTACATAGTAATAAAAGGAACTTACTTGTGAAATGGCCACGACTAGCTACACGTCGTCAATTATTCAACTACTTTTTCTTTCCCTTGCTTATCTACTAGAGTGTCTGTTTCTTGATCTAATTAATCAAAATTCAAAGAAATTTATTTAGCTTAAATATCTCAACTCATTCAATTACTAAAATACATGACATAATTACATTATTCATGAATCATTTCCTTTCATTAAGAATATACTCAAAAATCTCTTATTTCAACGAATTGAATTCCCATTTATATAACTCAAATACCAACCAAATAAAAGTGAAATAATAATTAGAGAATAAAATGTATAATTTCTTTTTATTATCATAATATCACAAAGATCTAATTAAATAATAATGTCTTAAATTCCTAATTGATAATCTAATGCCATTTTTCAATGCATATACTCAATTTGCTCATACCCAAAAACAAGCTATCAACTCCCCATCTTTTATTTCCATTCGAAAATAAGTATAATTAAATGATATATTCTGCACAAACTTCTTCTTTTTTTTAAATAAGTACGCCCAAAACTTTAGTACCCTCAAAGTGATCACAACACCATATAACTTACAACCATTCTCTAATGTAAGCATAATAGGTTAAGATGATGGAAACTCAATATACCTTTTTTTCTAATATTAAATCCTTAATGCTAATTTAATGAGCACATGACCTTAAACCAATTCTCCTTTATCAGCCAACATCGTGTTTGAAATTAGAGAAATGAAGAGAAGATAAGTGTAATGGTGAAATTACTCTTTATTTTGCCAAAACAGGGGAGCAATTCTTAGTCCACAATTTGAGATCTTTTCAATAATTATAAACAAAGAAAAACACCAATATTTATTAACCCCGATACACCAATGTATTAAAACTCCAGTTTAACTAAACATCAACCATTAAACAATTCCAAAACTGAAAACCAGCAATACAAGTATACAACCAGCATTAATCAAGCCATATTTCACTAAATAAGAACAATAATCAATGTTTAATTAAATAGCACCAGCTTGATTCTAATAAAACCAAACCAAGAATTGAATAAAAAGGGGAAATAAACTTAAACCCTTGTACTATTTTTATAACACCATTAAGCTGTTAAAATTTTCCTAATCAAGCTTTTAACTCAAAATTTTTTTCATTTCAAAACAGCAGCTAGGCAAAGAAATTTAAACATGACAACTTCCCAATCTCATCATCTTGAAATTTTTGAAAAATAATCACTATATAACATAACCCAAACTAAAAGAATCACAAATACATAATTTTTATCAAGCAAAAATCCCATTTTCACTTACACGAAATGGCTTGAAGAACCAAAACTTTGAAGCTTTCTTCTTCAATGGTGGTTTCGGATGAAAAGGGTAAACAAAGAAAAGGATAAAAATAATAATAAGATAGTTTTTATCTCCACCTATATCATTCTTTATTTCATATTATTATTTTATTCACCTAACTATTTTCATTTCTATTTAAAAATTCTTTTTATTTTAATCATCACATCCCACTAACAATTAAATGAATTATTATTCTTTAAGTCCTTTACTAATTTGTCTTCTTTGAGTACTTAATAATTATTATTTAACAACTACCATATAGATACTCAAACTTTTCTAATTTCCCGGTTTAGCATAGTATACTAATTTATCAACAACCATAGAAATTTCATATGCTAAATACTTCATTTGATCTTATGAGTATAATTTAAACCTTAAAATTAATTAACTAGATGTAATTAAATTTTTAATCTATACTTCCTTTACCATTGAAAACAGGCTATTATAATTCTCCCCCTCTTAAGGACTTTTCGTCCTCGAAAGTCTTACCAGCAAAGAGATGCAGGTATTGTGTTCTCATGGATTCTTCTATTTCTCAACTAGCCTCTTCTACTCCGTGTTTATGCCATAATACTTTAACCAACTCAACTCTTTTGTTTCTCAACTCTTTCACTTCTTTTGCCAAAATTTTGATAGGCTCCTCACCATAGGTTAAATCGGATTATAATTCAATATCTTCCACTGATAACACATGTGACGGGTTTGATCTATAACGACGAAGCATGGAGACGTGAAACACATTGTGAATTTTATCAAGCTCAGGAGGCAAAGCCAGACGATAAGCCACTAGTCTAATCTTTTCTAAAACTTCTTAAGGTCCGATAAATCTAGGAGTAACTTTCCCTTTGCGTCCAAAACGTAATATCTTTCTCTAAGGTGAGACCTTTAGAAACACCTTTTCACCCACAAAGAAATCAATATCCTTACGCCTTAAATCTGCATAAGATTTCTGATGATTAAAGGCGACTTTCAAATTATCCCTAATGGTCTTTACCTTATCTTCCATTTCCCGAATCAAATCAACTCCAGTAATCTTCCTTTCTTTCAATTCTGACCAATACAATGGGCTTCTGCATTTGCGTCCGTATAAAGCTTCATACAGTGCCATTTTTAAGCTCGTTTGATAGCTGTTGTTGTAGGCGAATTCAACTAGCGATAGGTATTTCTCCCAACTACCTTCAAATTCAATTATGCAACAACGTAGCATATCTTCTACTACTTGAATTACCTGCTCTGACTGACCATCGGTTTGAGGATGAAATGTTGTACTAAACTTTAACTTAGTTCCCCAAGCTGCTTGCAACCTGTTCCAAAATCTGGAAGTAAATCTTGGGTCGCGATCTGAAATAATTAACAATGGAACACCGTGTAATCTCACCACTTCGGACATATAAAGCTCAGCCAATTTTTCTAATGAATAATCCATTCGTACCGGAATAAAATGTGCTGACTTCGTCAAACGATCAACAACAACCCAAATGGCATCTATTTTCTTCGGTGTTACTGGTAATTCTGATATAAAATCCATCGTAATATGCTCCCATTTCCATTCTGGTATCATAATTGGTTGTAATAGCCCAGACGGAACTTGATGTTCAACTTTTACTTGTTGGCATACAAGGCACTTGGATACAAATTCAAAAATTTCCCTCTTCATTCTTGGCCACCAATAAAATTGTTTTAAATCACAATACATCTTTGTACTACCTGGATTAATAGAGTACATACTGTTGTGAGCTGATAGCAACTTCTGTTTTAATTGAGCATTATCTGGCATAAACAATCTTTGGCGAAAATACAAATTATTATCCTCGCCGATTGAAAATTCAGAAACTTGACCACTTTCCACCAATTTCCTCTTAGCTAAAACATTGGAATCCACAAGTTGCAACTCATGAATATCATACAGAAACAACGGTCTAACTTTGAGTTCGGCTAAAATGGAATTATCATTTTCCATACACAACCGCGCATTCATTAATCGAAGTGCAAAGAGACTTTTACGACTTAGCGCGTCAGCAACTACGTTAGCTTTACCCGGGTGGTAATCAATCACAATATCATAATCCTTTAACAATTCTACCCATCTCCGCTACCTCAAATTTAATTCTTTTTGTGTCATCAAATATTTCAAACTTTTATGATCTGTAAACACATGACATTTCTCGCCATATAAATAATGACGCCAGATTTTTAACGCAAACATGATTGCATCTAACTCAAGATCATGAGTAGGGTAATTCATTTCATGAGGCTTAAGTTGTCGAGAAGCATACGCAATAACCTTTCCCTCCTGCATCAGTATGCAACCCAAACCACATAAAGAGGCATCACTAAAAATGACAAATTCCTTTCCTGACTCGGGTTGTGTCAAAACTGGTGCTTCTGTCAGCATACTCTTTAGCTGATCAAAACTCTCTTGACACTTCTCTAACCAATCAAAGCTAACATCTTTTTGCAACAATCTCGTCATAGGTAGAGCTATGATCGAGAAATTCTTAACAAATCTCCGGTAGTAACCAGCTAATCCCAAGAAGCTCCGTACTTCAGACACGTTCCGTGGAGGTTTCCAGTTCAAAATGGCAGAAATCTTGTTCGGATCTACTCGTATCCCTTCTTTCGAAATTACATGACCAAGAAATCCCACTTCTGAAAGCCAAAATTCGCATTTGCTAAACTTAACGTACAATTTCTTCTCTCGCAATGTTTGTAAAATGATCTTCAAATGTTGAGCATGCTCTTCTTTATTCTTGGAATAAATCAGGATGTCATCAATAAATACAATGACAAATCGATCTAGATGTGGCTGAAATACTCGATTCATTAAATCCATGAATGCCACAGGAGCATTTGTCAACCCAAAAGGCATGACTAAAAACTCATAATGCCCGTAATGCCTCCTGAATGTTGTCTTTGGCAGATCGACATCCTTAACACGCAGCTGATAGTAGCTCGATCTGAGATCAATTTTTGAAAACATAGTAGCTCCCTTCAACTGATCGAACAAATCATCAATTTGCAGCAAGGGATACTTGTTCTTAATCGTAGCTTTATTTAGTTGTCAGTAGTCAATACACAATCTCATCGATCCGTCCTTTTTCTTTATGAACAACACAGGTGCACCCCATAACGATATACTAGGTCTGATGAAGCCCCTATCCAACAACTCTTGTAATTGTGCCTTAAGTTCCTTAAGTTTCGTTGGAGCCATTCGATACGGAGGGATAGAAATTGGAGTTGTACCAGGTACTAACTCAATAGCAAATTTAACTTCTTACTCAGGTGGTAACCCCAATAATTCTTCTGGAAAAACATCAGTGAACTCACATACTGTAGGCACTTGACTCACTTCTTTCTCTGTTACCTTAGTATCCAAGATATAGGCTAAGAATGCATTGCAACCCTTATGAACTAATTTTTGTGCATTCAAAGTTGAGATCAAATTTGATACACAATCAGACTTCTCTGATATAATTGAAATAATTTCACCATTCAAACTCTTCAAATCCACCTTTCTTTGTTGACAACTGACCACGACATCATGCACATTAAGCCAATTCATTCCCAAAATCACATCAAATTAATTGAATGGTAACAACATCAAGTCAACAGGGAAATCATAGCCTTGAATTTTCAGTGGACATTGTTTACATACTAGATCAACTACAACACTATGACCTAAGGGATTTGTGACCTTGACAACACAATCAGTAGACTCAATAGGTAAATTATTTTCTGATACTAATCTAGTGCATATATAAGAGTGGGTTGACCCGGGATCAATTAATGCACAAACATGAACATCAAAAATAGAGAAAGTACCCGCAATAACATTAGGAGCTGAAGCTTCCTCTCGTGCACGAATGGCATACGTTCTGGCAAGAACTTTAGCCTCCGACCTAGTGGACATATCTCTAGAAACATTTTTATGTCTCAGTTGCATTGTTGTTCCTAGGGTATCTACTTCGAGGAGTAGCTATCGATCTCTCGCGTTGCCCTTTATCAGGGTCATTAAGATTAGGACAATCCCTTCTGAAATGATCAAGAGATCCACAAATAAAACATGCCCCATTGTTAACTCTACACACTCCAAGGTGATATCTGTCACACTGTTTGCACTTTACCCCGTTGATGTTTCGCACACTACCCACACTAGCCACTAAAGGAGTCAGAGCTCTTGTATTACTTGACTTCACGTGACTTCTTCCATGGAACTCGTGTATTAAACGCACTGCTTGATTCTTTCAACTTCTTTTGTGGTGACCCCGAGAAACTTTTAGCCCTGAAGCGTTTGCCAAAATCATGAGTCCTCGCCTCATTTCTCCTTTTGCTAGAACAAATTTCTTCTATCTTTTGTGCCCGATCCGACTGTATTACTAGCTCTCGAATCTCTAAAGCTCCAACTAGCATTCTAATTTCATCATTCATTCCATCTTCACAATGTATGCATAAGGCCTCTTCTGTGGGCATAATTACTCGGGCATACTTACTAAGTTGAACAAACTGTTTCTCATATTCTGCCACGGGCTTGTTTCCTTGCTTTAGTTCAAGGAACTCTTTCTTTTTTCGCTCTAAATAGCTCTTGCTCACATACTTCTTACGAAACTCGAATTTAAAGAACTCCTAGTTAACCCTTGCTTTCGGTACCATTGATGTTAGAGTGGACCACCAATGGAAAGCTTCTTCCTTTAGTAGTGATATGGTACAACGTAAGCGATCTTCGGAAGGACACAACATCTCATCAAGTATTCTTTGAGTATGTTCTAACCAATACTTAGTTTTGGTAGAATCATCATCAATATTCCCACTAAATTCCATTTCTCCACATTTTCTCACTTTATCGATAGAGATTCTACGATCATCACGGTGAGACGATCCTTGAGGTCTTAAGGAAGGGGTAGTTTGGTTTGATGCGTTTACCTTTAAGTATGCGTCATACATATCATGCATCATTTGGAGGAATGAATTCGATGCAACATTTTCGGGCCTTTGAGTTCCCCTTTCATTCTGTGTACTTTCTTTACCCGTAACTGGAGTGTAACTTTCGATCTCATCAGAATCTGCTTGATTGGATCCCGACGACATCTTTTATCTAAATAAAATATTTAAAATTGATCAAGAGTCCCCACACTATCATTGGTTATAAAGTGGCATGTATATTTATACTCACAATTGCTACGTTCAGTCCTAGAATCGACTAAACCGTAGCTCTGATACCAATAATTGTAACACTCCTAACCCTACGTAACTACCAAACTCACGTATTTGAATAAACCTTCATTACAAACAATGTTTAACACCTAGATCTTTCAATACCATATATTTGAACAATAAGACATAAAAATAATTAAATTACACGTACTTGAAATTCAATACCATCATGTAAATTTCTATATGAAATGATGCTTCTACCGATACAACTACGTAATGAAATACCAACACAATACAGATTGTTGCTAAAAAAATTCAATTCTAAATGCTCACAAGTCTCATTGCTATTCATAAAATATTACAACCTTTCTACCTAAACACATGTACATTCACATTAAGCATGCATCATTCATAAGCATACCTTAACAACCAATACACAAGTAATATGTAAAAAAAAACATACTATATTTACCAAAATCATCCATTATACCAAATTCACAACCACAACCTTTACATGTACATACTTCAAAAGATGCTTTGGCTAGAGTTCTAGCAAAGACTATTTCCCAATAAGGTAATTACCAAAACGTCCTATATACATGCCACCTTAAACCAAAAGTTAACCAAAGATCTACCACAAGTAAAGATGATAGTGTGCACTCCTGATGGGTCCAATCAATGCCGAGATTCTTTGAGACCTATATTCATGAAAATTTAACTAGGTAAGTCAACATAGACTTAGTAAATTTGATTCACCAATAAGAAACATACTTGAAATAAATTTAAGAATCTAATTCAAGAGTCGGTAATTTACTCTTTGATCACTGGCACAAAGCCTGAATACACCGGCACGGAGCCTACTAGGCACAAAGCCTGAATACACCGGCACGAAGCCTACTAGGCACAAAGCCTGAATTTTTAGATGTAATTGTACCAATCCACATAGAATGATACATGTCAACAAGTAACTACCACATATGCTAACTTTATAATTCAACAATGAACAATCACACAATGAATTTATGATTTTACATATGTCGAAACGTTTATTTTTCAGGGAAAACAAACAAGTCTCGAACAATATTTAAAATCAAGAAAAAGGATATTTTAAATTGATCAAAAAATAAGAGTCGTCACCAATCTTTTTATATGGTGTGATTGGATCACCGCAAAATGTTTAAAATCCGTTTTGAAAAATATTTCGATCTTCGTAATCTAGAAAACAGGTTCGAGAGTCGGTTACGCATGAGGAAGGATTAGCACCCTCATACGCCCAAAATTGGTACCACATTAATTATTTTCGGGTCTTGGTTTGTTAAATATTTGAAAACTCGAGTTTAGTTTAAAATGCGATCTTTATTTTTAGAAAACTTTGCATGATTTCAAAGAAAATCCTATTTGAGGAAAATCGTCCGTGTGTCAAATTTCTAGGAGAATTGAAAGTCGTGTCCAACACATTAGGGCACTACATTCTCAAACTTTCGAAATTGAAGGAAGTTTTGAAAGACTTTAAAGAGGATATTCGATCGTGTGAATTATACGAAAGTTACACCCAAGTTAGGGCATGGTTTTTCGAAGTTTTCACACGAACGGACATTGCCTCGTTTTTATATTAAAATTATTTGTATAGATATATATTTTTTGAGAACTCAAAATTTCGTATTGAGTTTAAAATATGATCCTTGGACACATGACTTAAAAAGATTTGAAGAAAGAATGCCCGTTTGCTTCGACTTTCGCAGAGAATTAAAGCCGTAACCAACACGTTAGGGCACGACATTCTCGGAAGCTCGAAGTTAAAAGGCATTTTTTAAAAAAAAACTTGGAAAAGAATATTCGATTCGTGTGAATTATACGAAAAATACAACGACACTTTAGGGCATAATTTTCGAAGTTTCCACACGAAAAAGACATTGCCTCGATTTTAAAGGTTTATGAAAAAATAATTTTGAAAACAAATATGCGAAATATGAACGATTAATAACGAAGATTAAATGAAAAGAAAATAGTTAAGCAGATAATTATATATACGAAAATCAAAAGATAAGAGAATACGAAATACGAAAGAATAATAAGTAAAAACTAAATATAAATATTGAAGAGAAAGAAAAACAAAACGAACGAAGTCAAAAATACGACTTTTGGATGCTCGAGGGTAAAATGGTAATTTTTGGAGGTTCGAGGGTAAAACGGTAATTTTTGGAAACTCGAGGGTAAAAATGGAATTTTTGGAAAGTTGGGGGTAAAATGGTAATTTTGGAAATTTCAGAGCTAAAAATGGAATTTTTGGAGATTCGAGGGTAAAAATGTATTTTTTGAAAATGTAATTTTTGAGAAATTTGGGGTTAATATAATTTTAGAAAGCTCGAGAGCAAAAATGTAATTTTTGGAAAGTTTGGGGGTCAAAATATTATTTTTGAAAAGTTTAGGGATTAAAATGTAATTTTTGGAAAGTTTAGGGGTCAAAATGTAATTTTTGAGAAGTTTGGGGGCTAAAATATGATTTCTAGATAATTTAGGGACCTTTTGGATAATAAAACCAAAAAAGGTGACACGTGGCAACTTCTCATGCCTTACAAAGTCAAAGGACCAACTTGGAAATCTTTTAAAATTACTAGGCCAATTTGAAATAAAACAAAACTTGATTTAAGGACGAAATTAAAACAAATCAAAAATAAAAAGGACCATTTGCACAAATAACCCAAAAATTGACACGTGGCCACTTTCTAGACTTTCAAAAATGTCAGAGGATTAATTGAAAATGGAATAAAATTAGCGGGTAAATTTAAAATTAATTAAAATTTGAAAAAGGACTTGTTTGTAGAAATCCAAAAATGCAAAAGTACTGAATGGGTAAATAACCCAACTTTCAAAAACACGCGGATCCCAGAGGCTGCTCGGGTTGGATCGAGTCGGACTATGGGTTATGTTCAAAACAGTGTCGTTTTGGCACCAAATGTGTACCCCCAAAACGGCAACATTTTAGAGCTGCTATAAATCTTAATTTTCATAAAAAAATCTCATTTTCTCTTTTCCCTTTTTTAAAAATAGATTCCTTTCTATGTTTTCTCTGAAATTTCCCTGCAGCAACCCAGAATTCGTCCACCCTCTATGATGGTTTACCGTCGTCTTCCTTCACGTGCCGTCATCACGCGCTGTTGTCTATGGCCGCTCAGGTAAGAAATCGATCCTCCTTTTTCTTCTTTCTTTAAAAACAAATCTGGGTATGGATCTTAACAATCCAACTCAGATTTTTGAAAACATCCTCTTTTTAAGAAACAAAAAACAAATCGGTCCCTGTTTCCATTTCCTCAAATCTGTTTTTTTTTCTTTATTACAAATCGTTTTGGCTAAGATCTGGTCAAATTTCCTGATCTAGTTTTTGTTTTTTTTAAAGGAATCTGTTATATTTTTATTTATGCTCTTCGTGATTTTAATGAGTTTGCTATGCCTTTCTTTTGCATGTTCGAAAAATGGCACTCCTCGCAAACTTGGAGTGGTTCTGAAGAACTCCGATCACGGCTCCGGCGACGGCAGCGGCAACGATCAGGTATGTCCATTCGAATCTCTTTTTTTATTTATTATTATTATTATTAATCGTTTTAAAATAAATAATAAATGATGGTAATAATAGAAATGGTAGGTGCATTAATGTGTATTTATAATGAAAACGTTTTGAAATTTGAACAATAAATAAAAGCAAGTAAATAATCAATGCATATATTTAATATACCTTACAAGTATTAGATGCTATGTATTCTGGTAATGCTTTGATGCCTCTGCTGCTTTGTGAATCTGACTTGAATTTATTTTTGTTGTTTGGTGTGGCTATTCGAATACCTCTGCTTGCTATTAACTGCTCCTATTTTGATTTGCAAATGCTTGTTGCCTCTATGTTGATTTTCATAAATTTGTGAATGTGTATTAACTTTTAATATTCAATTGAGGGTTAGTAACCTCTATTACAAGTGTTTGAATCTGGTTTTATAACCAGTATTACAATCATTTTCTTTTGTTTTATGCCATTAAACTGCTGTCAATTCTTCTTTGCAGGTTCTGCAGTGGTGGTTGTAGCAGTGACGGTGGTGCAGAGGCAAGTTGTTGGTGGTGCAACTTGGTTGTTGACGTTGCGGCCTCTGGTTGGCTGAGATGGAGGTGGTAGCAACATCAGTTGTAGCAGATTAGGTCTTCTGTTTAGGATAGGGTTTGAGTCAATTAAAATTGGGCCAATTGGATTTGGGGTATATGAGTTTGGGCAAGGGTTGTTGTTTGGGTCATTTGAACTTTGGCCCAATTGGACTTGTATTTGTACATTCTGTTTGGGCATGTATTTATTTAAATTTAGAAAAATTTTAAATTTAAAATAAATTTAAATTTAAATTTAAATTTAAAATAAATTTAAAAAAATGGGTTTAGTTTAGTTCCGATCAAAATTGAGCTCCAACAACATAGTAATAAAACGAACGTACTTGTGAAATGGCCATGACTAGCTACACTTCGTCACTTATTCAACTACTTTTCCTTTCCCTTGCTTATTTACTGGAGTGTTCGTTTCTTGATCTAATTAATCAAAATTCAAAGAAATTTATTTAACTTAAATATCTCAACTCATTCAATTACTAAAATACATGACATAATTACATTATTCATGAATCATTTCCTTTCAGTAAGAATATACTAAAAAATCTCTTATTTCAACGAATTGAATTCCCACTTTTATAACTCAAAGACCAACCAAATAAAAGTGAAATAATAATTAGAGAATAAAATGTATAATTTCTTTTCATTATCATAATATCACAAAGATCTAATTAAATAATGTCTTAAATTCCTAATTGATAATCCAATGCCATTTTTCAATGCATATACTCAATTTGCTCATACTCAAAAACAAGCTATCAACTCCCCATCTTCTATTTCCATTCGAAAATAAGTATAATTAAATTATAAATTCTGCACAAACTTCTTTTTTTTTTAAAATAAGTACCCCCAAAACTTTAGTACCCTCAAAGTGGATCACAGCACCAGATAACTTACAACCATTCTCTAATGTAAGCATAATAGGTCAAGATGATGGAAACTCAATATACCTTTTTTTCTAATATTAAATCCTTGATGCTAATTTAATGAGCACATGACCTTAAATCAATTCTCCTTTATCAGCCAACATCGTGTTTGAAATTAGAGAAATGAAGAGAAGATAAGTGTAATGATGAAATTACTCTTCTTTTTGCCAAAATAGGGGAGCAATTCTTAGTCCACAATTTGAGATCTTTTCAATAATTATAAACAAAGAAAAACACCAATATGTATTAAAACTCCAATTTAACTAAACATCAACCATTAAACAATTCCAAAATTGAAAACCAGCAATACAAGTATACAACCAGCATTAATCAAGCCATATTTCACTAAATAAGAACAATAATCAATGTTTAATTAAATAGCACCAGTTGATTCTAACAAACCCAACCTGAGAATTGAATAAAAAGGGGAAATAAACTTAAACCCTTGTACTATTTTTATAACACCATTAAACAGTTAAATTTTTTCTAATCAAGCTTTTAACTCAAATTTTTTTTTCATTTCAAAACAGCAGCTAGGTAAAGAAATTTAAACATGACAACTTCTCAATCTCATCATCTTCAAATTTTTGAAAAATAATCACCATATAATATAACCCAAACTAAAAGAATCACAAATACATAATTTGTATCAAGCAAAAATCTCATTTTCACTTACACGAAATGGCTTGAAGAACCCAAACTTTGAAGCTTTCTTCTTCAATGGTGGTTTCGGATATAAAGGGTAAACAAAGAAAAGGATAAAAATAATAATAAGATAGTTTTTATCTCCTCCTATATCATTTTTTATTTCATATTATTATTTTATTCACCTAACTATTTTCATTTCTATTTAAAAATTCTTTTTATTTTAATCATCACATCCCACTAACAATTAAATGAATTATTATTCTTTAAGTCCTTTACTAATTTGTCTTCTTTGAGTACTTAATAATTATTATTTAACAACTACCATATAGATACTCAAACTTTTCTAATTTCCCGGTTTAGCACAGTATACTAATTTATCAACAACCATAGAAATTTCATATGCTAAATACTTCATATGATTTATGAGTATAATTTAAACCTTAAAATTAATTAACTAGATGTAATTAAATTTTTAATCTATACTTCCTTTACCATTGAAAACATGCTATTATAAGAGATTTGTGGTCCACCCCTACTTGCCTTATCCCCCCTCAATCGGCCTACCTCCATCGCCAATCGAAATAAAGCCGAAAGTCCTTCACTGCATATAAGAAAAAGAAAAGGGATAAGAGGATCCCTTTGACGGAGACCTTTTAATATAAAACTGTACATAGGCTTATAGGTCTGAAATTGGCCATCATAGTAAGGTTTTGCATTTTTGGAATAAGCACTATCTATGTTCAATTTATTGATTCTATCCCCTTTCCCTCATTAAGAATGCCTAAATAGAACTTTGTGACGTCACAACCTACAATGTGCCAATATTGTTGAAAAAATAAAGTCAAGAAGCCATCCTCCCCCGGTGCCTTAGTTGGACCCATCTCCTTTATAGAAGAAAAAATCTCCTCCTTTGAATAGCTAGCCATTAAGCAATTATTAGCGTCCATATCAATACTAGCCTTAATAACATTAAGAATGTGCGAAATTTCACATACTCCTTTTGACGTTGAGATTTTGAAAATAGTCTCAAGCTACCTCTCCCATCTACATTACAAGTTTCCCCACCACTAGCCCTCTCCAATCATCTGACAATATTCATCTTTTTTCGAGTTGACGCATATCGATGGAATAAACTGGTATTGCGATCCCCCTCCAATAATCAATTTGTGCGAGCCCTCTGCTCCCAATAAGCTTCATCCTTATCAATCTCCATATTAAGATGAAATTTCGTTTCTAGCAAATCTACCATATTAACATCATCTCGCGACCCATCAATAAAACCTTCCAGCTTCTTAAAAAGCTCACATCGAAGACCCCTTTCATTTAGCCTTAATAACCGTCCCCATTCAACTAGGCCAACCCGTAGTTTATCTAGCTTATCCACGATAGATCCTGAGGACAAATCTCAAATACATTTAACCTCAGCTTCAAATAAGCCCTCCAAAGTCTACTATGCCCCGCATCGAAATCTCGTAATCCTTTTAGAAACCTCTTTTTTATCCGTACATATTAAAAATGGGCAATGATCGAAAAAACTATGAGATAGATGCCTCACTCGAACACTAGGAAAATGAATCATTCAAGCATCATTTGCGACCTCTCTATCCAATCTCTCCCTAATGCTTGTTTCTAGTAAATTTCCTCATTCTCACATGAACCACAAACTATGATACCCATATCTGTTAGATTACTATCCTCCAAGACTATTCGAAATTCCTCCATTCTCCGTTCGCTTCTCGGTAGCCCTCCAACCTTTTCAAAAGAATAAAAGATCTCATTGATATCCCTACAAACCAACCAAGGGATGCCTTGTTTAACCCCAAGATGCTTCAAAGTGTACCAAGAATCCCCTCTATTATTATGAAATGAATTACCATAAAATTCTGTAAATCTCCACTGTCACACTATCCGGGTCTTCCTTAATTATTACATCAATATGATTTTTTTGAAAAGATCCTTAAATGAACCTCAATAACTTCTTTCCACACCAAACAAAGTTTGCCACACGAACCTACTGCAAACTCACTTCGATTCCATGCATAAAGCCACACCTCCTTCGCACCCTTTTCATATGACTCTCATCAAGTTTCGTCTTCATAAAGAAGACCATGTGAGGATTATGCAACTTTAGCATATGCCGAAGTCGTCGAACTGCCCGTGGGTTCCTCATCTCACGGACATTCCAACTGATAGTTTTCATTGCGCCCGATTGGCTTGTCTCATGGTATCGCCAACCCTAAATTTGTAAAGGTGAAGTCAAGATCCAAAGTGGTCATCACCTCATCCATCAAATTTTCATCATCGCTAGCCTTCACATAAACTCTACTTCTTTTAGCCTCAATCATATCATAAATGGAAAATATTTCCTCTTGGGTACCCACCGCATTAATCGTCCTTTTACCCAAGGAACTCATATTTTCCTGTTTTCCCTCCATAGTGTCCCTCACCCTCTTTTTTCAACTAGGCCGCTTGGGCTTTTGGGTATTACCTTCCACAGGCCCACTCTGTAAATATTCGCCCGCAAATCCCTCCACATCCAGTTAACCTATGACTTTTTTATCTTGATCCAGCTCCTTAATTTATGGAGAAATACTATTCTCATTATTCCCCTTAATTTGTCATAACTCATTAGATACCCGATTCATCAAGGACTCCATCGAAATTGTACTTTCCTTCACCAACACTCCCACCTCCGTCGCTAGCTCATCCCTCGCACCACCGCCTACTTTGATCATCAATCCCTCAATAGTCTCCTCCACACTCATGTAGCGGCATTGCGTCACTGATTTTTTCCTAGCAAAGCCCAATAAAAAAGTCTCTTTCCCAAACATATTCGACTATTCTTACAAAGCTATTGAGTATAGAAATTCATCATGACCCCTATCTTTCTCTTCAACTGAGAGCACCTCACAATCCTTGATACCATGTCCCATGCAACCGCAACAAAAAACTGGTAAATTTTCATATTTAAATGGAATCCATACCTTCTCTTTACTTTCTATCATTACAAAGACCCCTCGCCTAAGTGGTTTCTGGACATCTAAGCAGACCTTCAATCGACAATATTCACTCTTAATTTCTAACCGCAAAACTCCACCAAAAGTCCACCCAAGGCATGCGTGAAATCTTTCTTGTCACACTCTGCTGGGCACAAACCAATTTTCAACTAGAACGGAGACCGCACCAAGCGAATCTTATTTCGGTCCATCGACCCCGACAAACGATCAAATACAATGACTTGTTTACGAAACAACCAGGGCCGCCCTTCCATAATTGCCTTTAAATCACCCTCATCCTCAAACAAAATCAAGAATAAATTCTGACCTGCCAGTTGTATTTCAAACTTCTTTTTCATCTTCCAAATACTCCTCATTTGTGCCCGAAAACTATCCAGATTATAAGACTTTTTGTCCATAGAGAACAAATCAATGTAGGATTCTCATTCGACACCACCCTCGAACTCTTAATTGTCAATTGAACAAGTTCTTCCTCCAGCAGGGAGATCTCATCCTCCCATCCTTGACGTCACCACCATCCTCTCTCAATCCCAACCACGAGAAGTATCGTTTCTCTAGGATACTAAGAGAGAGCACTCTTGGCAATTGCACCTTATTGTATTCAGTAAACCTAACAATGTAATTTTTATTTCTTTATTTTATTTTTACTAAATAATTATTATTGATACAGTCAAAACTAACTAAAAATATGACTAAGGCAAGTGCATCTATCAATTAATAGTACAGTTACAGTGAGCACAAATATCGTTCTCACGAGGACTAAAAGAACTAGTAGTAGCTGTCTTCCTATTATTTAACCGATCGAATGAAATGATCATTTAAAACTAAATTTAACTAATTTAATAAACTAAAATGACGATAAAAATAAATCAAGAAATAACAAATGTTTAATACCAAGAAGCGAGACAATACCCAATAAAAAATCCACCTAGATTTCATCTAACATTATCATTCTGAATTAAGCAATTTATTCACTTAGTATCTTGATCCGT
Organism: Gossypioides kirkii; assembly: GCA_005610355.1. Lineage (NCBI taxonomy): Eukaryota > Viridiplantae > Streptophyta > Magnoliopsida > Malvales > Malvaceae > Gossypioides > Gossypioides kirkii. The sequence continues at coordinate 3,914,262 of CP032251.1, read as the reverse complement.
AAAAATCCCTAAAATATGCTAATATCTTTATTCAAGCATAAAAGCAACTAACTCTATGTTGATTAATTGAAATTTTTTCCTAATTAAAACCCCTATTATCGCATTAATTCGATCTATGGGTTCCCCTATTAGATTTGATTCTAATCCAATAGATTTATGTCATCCCATTTCTAGGATTGCATGCAACTCCACTCAATTATGCTAGATCTTCTCTTAAACAATGTCTATTTCTCCTTTGATTTAAGCATATCAAACAAAAGTTAATATTCCGAAAATACTAAATCAAGAATTAAGACACACAATTGAGAATAAAATTTAAGTATTTATTACGTAAAATCAGAAATCAAATAACAGAATTCACCATAAGGTTCATCTCCCCTAGCTATTTAGAAAATTAGTTCATGCTAACGAATAAAATATCTCAAAGACAATATAACCGCAAGACGAAGAAAAACTCAAAATAAAATCAAAAGAAATTAAAAAGAGGTCTTCAATCTTAGTAGAAATCTACTTCAAAGACGGCTTCAATGGTGTTTTCTCAGTTGTTTTCTTGAATAATTTTTGACGACTAGGGTTTGGGGAATGGAGGATTTTACAGAAAATTGAAAGTGTCTAATTCATATCACTTCATACCCTATTTATAATACATGAAAATCTTTAGTTGGATTCAAATTAAATTCTAAAAAGATAATTAGAATTAAATCTAAACAATAATTCCCTAATTGAATCCAAATTAAACTCTAAATTATAGAGCCTAAAAGATAAATTAAAATTAAATATAAACAATATAATAATATTAATCCTAAAAATTGAGTTTAAATTTAAATAAAGTCTTATGTCCAATAAATCTCTTCCTAAGTCTTCCACACTTTCACACTTTCGGCACTTTCTCTTCCACATTTACGCTTTTTTCCCCAAAATTTCCTTTTTGTCTTCGATTTAGTCCATGGCCATATGCCCAGCCCGTGTGTCTCCTAAAATCTGCTCGTTTTGTCTGATTTTGGCTTGTTTTTCACTTCTTTCGCTCCCAAATGCTTTCCTAAGTATAGAAACATGAATTTAAAGGACTAGGAACATAAATTCATCATTTTAAATCGACTAATCATCCAAAAATGCATTAAGAATGAGGCTAAAACATGTTACTTTTGGCACTTATTAATTATATTTTTACTCTATTCTATTTTAACGAATAAAATTTATTGCATAGACATAAATTCAACAATAAAAATGTTAATGAATAATATTAATTCAAAACATTTATGTATAATATTAATTGTGTTGATTAAGTCTTAGCTCGATTGGCATCGGTAGTGTTGCCAGTGCAATAGAACGTAAGTTGAAGTGCGCTGAAGCACATTATCCTTTTATTTAAGGGTTGAGGAGGAACCATGAATAATTCTAGGTATTGTATAAAAAAGAACATATAATAAAATTATGTTAAAAAATTAAATTGGATCGTAATTTTTGCATCACTAATGATCATATTAAGGGCAGACTGATAAAATATATAGTTGGAGCAAACTCCATGTGATGGCCTGATGGTTATTCACTGCCCCAAGTGTAACCTGGGTTTGAGTCATACTAGTTACGTTTATTGTTCAGGTTTTTCTTGTTATTGTAATTCACCAAAAAATATATAGTTGGAGCCAATTCAAATCAAATTATTATTAATAATATTGTCGAAACCTTTTTTTTTGAAAAGTTTCGAGTTTTATTTTAAAACATGAAAATGGAGTCACCAGCAATCTTTTTAATTTGGTGTGATTGTATCACCATAAAACATTTAAATTTATTAAAAAAATAATTTGGTCTTCGAAATCTAGAAAATAGGTTCAGGAGTTAGTTACGTGTAAGGAAGGATTAGCACCCTCACACGCCCAAAATTGGTACCTAGTCGATTTTTAAAAGGCCTTAATTGTTAAAAATTTGAAAACTTGAGTAAAAGTTAAAATGCGATCCCAAAATGCATGATTTATTTAATGTTATTCAAAATCAAACTTTGCGAAGAAAGCTTATTTACTTTGAATTAATCAAGAAGGGAAGACATATCTAGTAAGTTAAGGCACAACACCTCGAATTTCTGAAGATAATGAGCATTCTTGATTTTTATTCCAAAACTTCATATGTTTAATTTTTATAAAATAAGGTGTTCGGTTACTTCGATTCGAAGAGAAAAATCGCACCTAGTAAGTTAAGGCACAATTATCTCGAATCTTCGAAGTAAGGAACATTGCCTCGATTTTGAGATAAAAATAATAATTCATTTTATTAAAATATTTTACAAAGAATAAATAAATCAGCATTTAATAAAAATATGGCTAAAGTAATAAATAAATAAATACGTAAATCACATAACAAATGAATAAATAAATATGAATCAAATATAAAACTAAATAAAATGATAAAAATAAATAAAAAAGGGTGATTTAAAAAGATTAAATTTTAAAAGGATTTAATTTTTTTAAAAAAAATAAAAAAAGGACTTAAATAAAAGAAAACAGAATTAAAAGGGCAATTTAAAAAACAAAGTCCATGGAGGATAAAATTAAAACTGAAATTAAATTTTAAGCGAGAAATAAAAGAAACAGAAAAATCGAGGCTAGATTTAAATATTCGGAGAAACACAAGGACAGAATGGGCAATTTTCCCAGGTCCATACACGTGTCATCTTCACACAAAAACAGACAGAGGACTTAAATGTAAAGGAGTGAAATTCTATGGCTAAATTGTAAAAAATGAAAAATATGACAATTGGGACCAAATTTAAAGTCCTCGAAATGCGGAGGGACCTAAGGAGAAATTTCCCCTCTTTTTTAAAGGTTGTCGTCAAAACGATGACATTTCAAAGCTATTGGAGTCAAGCTTGAAACGACGTCGTATAGAGCTTGCATGTGCCAATCAGGGACTAAATTGAAAGCCTTGGCAATGCAGAGAGATTGCGAAGACAAATTCTCCATTTCCTGAAACATGTGGACCCTATATGGGTTCACAGCGAGTCCCGAGTCAAGCATTAAAACAACATCGTTTTAGGGCCATTGTATCAAGCCCTAAACGACGTCATTTAGGGGGAATATATAAATGAAAATCGGCATAATTGTAAAAAAAAGCCCTCAAACTTTAGGGGCTTTTGGATATATGCCCTTAACCTCTCTTTTTTTATTTACACCCTTAACGTTACAATTTTTCAGAAATCAACCCAATTTCAACGGTCAAACATGAGTTGACCATTAATCAAATTGCAGGTCAACATAATAGCCCATGTGGCATGCCACATAAGCGCATGATGTCATCGATGATGTCATCAAAATAAATTTTTTTTCATTTTTTCATTTTTTTCATCTTCTTTCTTCCTCTCTTACCCTCTAATTATTTTCCCAGATTTTCTCAAACTTTCTCTCTTTCCAAACATCCATCTTCTAGCAACATCAATAAATAAATTAAGCCAATATGCAGGAACAACTATGGAATCACAACATAATTTTCTACACAGTACCAAAAAAAAAAAGGTCAAATTGGCAAACCAAAATAAATAACAATTATCTCTCTCTTCCCCTTTAATTGTTTTCCCATATTTTCTCAGACTTTCTCTCTTTCTAAACACTCATGACCTTTTATTTTAGAGAGCTCTGTGAAGATAAACCAAGGAATATTGTCTCACTGACTGGGTTTTGTTACTCAAATATCTTCAACTTGGCAACAAGCATGGAGATGATAGGGTTTTCAAAGAATCTTCTTTTTTTTTTCTCTTCCCCTGTTAGAATAAGACAATTTTTCTCAACATTTTTCCATAATTTCTCACATTCCAAACACTCAAATTTGGATTAAAAATACATATTCCAAACACCTAAATTCACCCAATTTATGATAAAGTAGGAAAAAAGAAAAAAAAAACCCCTCTCAAAAGCAAAAGCAAAAGCAAAAGCCCATCAAATCACTGCTGTCTCTCTCTCTCTCTCTTCCCATTCTTACGTTTTTTTTGTCTTTTCCTTCACACACCATCATAAACCATTCACCAACAACAATATCTTCCACTATTATTTTTCCTTTTTCTTAATCTGTTTATGGTGTTGTTTTGTAAATCTATTTTTGCCTCTCTTTTTTGTGTGTATGTTCCAGAAAAAAAAAAAAAATAAAATATATGATGGTGAAAAAGTGAAGCTATGTTTTTTGGTTGATTGAATAACCCGAAAGAAGAAATTTTAAAGGTTAGGGATGATTTGAGTCTTCATTGAAAGAAGAAAGGCATTGACTTTTGGGTGTTTGGAATATGTATTTTCAATCCAAATTTGAGTGTTTGGAAAAAGAGAAAATTTGAAAAAAAAACGTTGAGAAAAATGTTTTATTGTAACAAGGGAAGAGGAAAAGAAAGATGATGAAAAAATGAAAAAAATTTATTTTGATGATGTCATTGATGACGTCATGTGCTTATGTGACATGCCACATGGACTATTATGTTGACCTGCAATTTGATTAACGGTCAACTCACGTTTGACCATTAAAATTGGGTTGATTTCTGAAAAATTGTAACTTTAAGGGTGTTAATAAAAAAAAGGTTAAGGACATATATCCAAAAGCCCTCAAAGTTTGGGGGCTTTTTTTACAATTATGCCATGAAAATCCTTAAAAATACTCATTTCTTCTTTCATTTTAATAAAAACCCTTTTTCCCTTTCATTTTTTCTCTCTAAGCCTCCAAGTCCAGCCATAAGGGTCCGTCGTAGCCCCAACATGGGCCGTCGATCATTGGCGCCAGCAAACCGCTGCCTACGATGGTTGCATATTTAAAAAAAGGGTTTTTTTCGTTCCTTTCGAATCTTAGATATCAGATTTGGGTTTAGAACTTTCTAAAACCCAACCTAAATTCGAAAAGGAGCCGCAATCCCTTCGATTTTCCTAAAAAATGAGGTCCTCTACCTTCCTTCGACAGTGCCCAAGCAAGCCCAAGTAAACCCTAGTCCCTCCTTTCCTTTTTCTATTTTTATATTTTGCTTTCGAAACAAATATAAATAGAATATATACAAATATATTTATAAAAACAGTAAGCCTTCAAAGTTTCTTTCTCTTTTCTATTTGATTGATGAAAGTTCGTAAGAACCAAAAGAGATTACAAGTTTTTTTCATGGCTTTGTATAGCCGAAAATACAATAATTTTCCTTTGCCTTTTTCATTTGTTTTTGCTCCTTGTCGTTTTTCTATTTGTTTCTTTTCTTTTTGTAGGTAAATTGGTGGTGGCAAAGGCATGTTGCTCGACATGGAGCGTCAAAAGCATGGTGGTGGTCTCGAGAACATGCGGTGACGTGGGACGAAGGGGAGTGAGTGAGCGACGGCAAATGGAATCTCTAGCAACTTAGGGTTTCTAACTTTTTCAAAAGTTTGGACTTGTTAGGCCTTTTAAGCATTGGGCCATTTGTAAATTTGGGTTTTGGGTACTTTACACCAATCTTTGTAAAAAAACTTTTAAAGTTAAAGGATTTTTATTTTGAATTTATTTATTTTAATTTATTTTTACTGAGTCCAGATAAATTGGACTCCAATAAATATTATTTAAATTTATTTTAAATTGTCTAAACAATTTTCAATAGCTAAACACTTCAATTTAGGAACCTCCAAAACTTTGGTTGTCTCACAAAATTGATTTTTATTTTATTCTTTAAGATATATAACGAAACGAATTTAATAATTAATTTTTTATATTTTATAAATTTATTGAGAATAAATACGGATCACGAATTTTACAAATTGTTCTTTAATGCACATAGAAATGAGTGGCTTTTAAAAGTCCATATTGCCGCCGTTGTGCCAACTCTTCGTAGATATTTTAATAATTTTGAAAAAAAAAAATAAAAAAGACAAAAATGTAAAATATAATAAAATTATTCAACAAAAAGAAAGAAAAAAACAATATATAATATAAAAGAAAGGAATCTTAGGGCCATTTAATGCCTTAAATTTCTTTCTTTTTTGAAAGCAAAATGTCTTCAATTTCATGTACCTTTTGTTTGGGGAATGCAAAATTGAGAGTGCAATTATTGTGACCCAATTTGTACATCAAAATTTATTACTATTATTAGTATTTTTATATTTGTGAAAAGTTAGAGATATAAAATCTTTATAAATTCATCTTCAAATTTACTAAAAATTAGGATTTTTAAATTTTCTCTCCGTGTTCTTTATTTTTGTTCGTTCTTGATTAATTAGTAGTGACGTTAGTTTTAATACTGATCGTCGATCATTGGTATTCCTTCCCCTTAATTTTTTTATATTCAGTTCTTATTTTATTTTATATTTTAGTTTTTTTCTAGTTTTTATCTGCTTTTGTGGCACGCTTTTCCTCTGTCTTGTGGTATGCTTCTACTTTATGGCACGTTTTCGTCTACCTTTGTAGTATATTTACGTTCGTGGATAGTTTTCTCACAATACTCTACTGTAATTTGCGATTATTGGTGGTCTTTCAGTAGTTTGATCCTCTTTTGTGGTTCATTTATCGATGCAGTCAGATCTGTTTTGCGAAACAACATGCAAAATTGTTGGTTTCACTCACCACTCCTACTTTGATTCTTAAGCGTGTAGGTGGATAGAGACAATGAGTTTTGTTTCCTGCTTCTTTTCTCCAGTGTTTCATCTCATCCCTATTGTTGCAGCTCACTGGACATGTTTTGTTGGTCTGATGTTTCGTTTTCTATTTTTTTTAGTTTCTCTTTATTTTTTCTGCTACATTTTAATTTCGTTTGGAATATTTTTTTATTTTAATTTCTAATAAATTCAACCGGTATATTATTAAAAAAAAGAGATATAAAATCTATTTATTTATTTTTTGGCGAATTATAAAAGAATGGTAAAGTTTTAATAATAACGCGAGCGCGACTCAAACTTAGACAACACTTGAGACAGTAAATACTTTAGTCATTAGACCAACAAACGGGGTTTTATAAAATCTTTAGTTTTGAAGTTCATGATTTTATTGTTAAGGAAATTAAAGTAGGAAATTAATTTTAAACAGAAAATAATTTAGAATATACAATAAGCAAAAAATACAACCATATTATAAATATATAAATATTCAAATTTAAAAATATAGATTATTAACATATCAAAATTTATTTAAATATATGAATATGAGGCTAATTATCTAAATAATTTAAATGTGCATAAATTCCATTATAAACCTATAATCTATATAATAAATGAGAAGTTGATTACTTAGAAATTAGATATTCTCAAAAGGTGTTAATCTTAGGGTTGTTTTACATTATATGCTTTTAAAGATTAATACTGCTTATGGACGAAGTCAGAATTGTTGATAAGAGGTTGGGATATTTATATAAAATATTTATCTCCAAGGTAAGTCTAGCTCATGTGGTTCAGGTTTACTTTCGATAAGGCATCTTTAAATTTGAAATAATCTTAATCACTAAAATTTCAGAATAAAAATAAGTTTTTTATCAATCTTATTATAGGTTCTGATAATATTTATTATTTTTGACATAATGGTTAAAATTATACATAGTCCCTCTCCAACCCATAAATAGAAGGATAATATATTTCTGCATTGGCAACAATATCCATGTCAATCAAACTAGAACTCAATCGGTAAGAAAAATAATAAGTTAAATGCTCAATTTGTATTAGATATTATAATTATGTAACTTTATTTTTTTACCTAATTAATATTTAAATATTATTTATACTTAGATATTGCAAGTATTAAACTTTATTTTTACCAATATTATCTTATATTAATGTACTAAATTAAACTAAAAATATTACTAAAAATTATAAATCTTATAAAAAAATCAAATATAGAAAATTTTTGGTGATGAGGTTAATCATGGTATTTACAAATCGCTAATTAATTAGCGGTATTTTTCATATTCGTTTTACGATCTAAATTTGAAATTTTTGATTGCTTCTATCAATAAAGTTATCGTTCGGATTCAAAATATCAGTATAGATGGAAAAGTATATATATATATATATTTATCGTATTGTTCTTTAAAATGCTAATTTTTCAATCAATTAAGGTGGTGTTCATTGGATAAATTTATTTCTTTAAGATAGTGTTTGGAAAGCCATCTAATAATTGGATTTGATGTAATTGCTTATAATTACACAGGGTGATATGTTTGGTAGCCATTGTAATTGGTGGATCTCACTAAATTAGATGTAATTGGAGCACTCCAATTACACTTTTCAATTTTTGGAAGGAGTGAGAATTGAGGTTACCTGAATTTAATATTTAGAAAAAATATTTTTGGTACAAGTTTAACTTATAAATTTTATATTACAAGTATGAACACATATGAGTGTTTGGGATGTTTATTGTCAAAGATTTTTTATATTATAAATTCTAACAAATTATATTATAAAACTAATTTATGTATATTTTATAAAATTATAGCAAAAAATATTATTTAAATCCTAATTTTTTTAAAGTTATAATTGAAAGCTTATTATAATTTTTACATATTATAAAAGTTTTGTAATATATTTATTTACAAAAAGTTATGGCAAAAAATATGGACATAACTTATTTATGTGTCCATTCTATATATTATGAAAATAGTATGCTTATCCGTAAAAAAATGTTATAGATTTTTATCTTAGTAAAAAATAAAAATTTTGTAAGGAGTGTTATAAAAGTTATTGGACACTTTATAAAAACTTTTTTTTATAAAGGTTATATATATTATAAAATTTATATTATTTTTTTTACTTAATTTACATATTATAAAAGAGTTATAACCTAGCATAAATATTTCTCCAAATTATGTTTTTATAAGTTTTTATGATTAAAGCTATAGACTATTTGTATCATGAACTCAAATATTATATGGTAGATATTAATTATGCAAATATAAAAAGTTTTCTTGAACCATATGGTTGAGTATGATAACATTTGAGAGAATAGAACCAAACACGCAAGCACCGAAGACAACTCGTAAACTATTTAATTTGAGACATTTAATACTTCGAAATATGGTTGAAAGAACATTTGTTGTTCTTAAAAAAATATTTTTTATATTAACAACATCACCTCAATATAACATAAAAAAAGATTGGTTCGTACTACTATATTTCATACTTCATAACTTCATTCATAGGTGGATTTGAGATGATCTATTCTTCGAAGAGAACATGAAAGAAAGAGATCTCGATAATCTTAATGATAGATATTCAGATGTTAATGATGATGATAAACTCAGTCAATGGTCAACATTTGATAGTGTTTATGTTAAATATTAAAGAGGGAATAATTCAATAAATATAAAACACTAGAACAATTAGATAATATTGCATATGTTGCTTATTTTTCTTGCTATTTTTATCGTGCTAATAATTTTTTATAATGATTACAAGAAAGTAGTAATAGTAATTACATTTTTTTAGGTGAATTACAAGAGAAAAATAAAGTCCTAACAACAACGCGATTAACGTGACTCGAACTCAAATTATATATAAAACGATGAAAACCCTAGCCATCAGTCCCACACACAAGTTAAGTTACACTTTAATTTGACTATTCAATGTTGTCCAAACATGCCTAAAGGATAGAAAAAGGGAGGAACTATAATTGAGACTTTTTCCAACATATTTGAACACATGCATGCACGAGTAAATAACAAAGAAAAAAGTCTTTTTCAGGACTGTTTTCAATTGCTTCCTGCCAGAAAATTAACCATGTTTCCAGCCCTATCAATACAGAGATGAATATGCACAGAAAAAGCTAAACCGACTGCTAGAAATCCAAATGAAATAAAGAGGAGATTGGGGGAACCTTGTCGCAGGTGAGATGGCACTGAGGGTTTTATATATGCTTTGCTTTCCCCCCTTAGCTTAGCTTAGCTTAGCTTAGTGCCATCGCCTTGTGACAAGATACCCTTCAATTCCTTTGTTCATCGTTTGCTGCGTAGTTCTTCACAGGTATGCAAAAGCTACCTTCCATTTCTTTGCTAGAAATTTCGTTGCCTAACATTACCTTTTTCTTACAATGATTGCATCATTTACCGATCGGAGCAGCTGATCGGTCATGTTTTTATTCAATGTACTCCTCCATGAATCCTTCATATATCAACAGGATTGTCTAAACTCTCAAACGACCATATATTTGAATGATTATATCTTATACATAAGAATATGTTTTGTACATAAAATGTTGGAATGATCCCACCCTGCAATTTCTTACAAAAGTTGCAGTAACAGAAGTTGCTCTATGTTCGACAAACATCCTAACTTATGGGTAAAAGGGTTTACCGTTCTCGGTGTAACTTAAGTTTGAGTCGTATTAATTATATTTATTGTTCGAATTTTACTCATTACAATTTACCAAAATAAGCAACTCGATCATTAACACTGTCAAATTCGGAGGAGTTTCCAATAATAGCTTAGATCTGGAAGGAAAAAAAAGTTATGATTTTCATGGTTTCTTTTCCCCTTTTCAAGATTAATTTGAAAGTAGTACATCAGCATGACATCAATTAATGAGGTGGAAATAGCATCACCAATCAACATTTCGCTTTGAAGTTCTCCTCTTCAATAATTTCAATCCAAAATTAATGTATGGACGACAAATCATGTGTCATCATTTTCATCAGAGTAAAATGTCCTTCACTCAAATTTCTCGTGACTTTAATCCTCATATTTTTAGTTAGAATAAGTGGCGGAATCAACGTGCTGGTTGGAGGTCCTACTCCTTTTAAAATAAAAGATTTTTTATTTAAATTTTTTATCATTTATAAAATTTTAATTTAATAATAATAAAATTAAATTTTAATCTTTAAAATGATTAAATTTTGATTTAATTCATTAAAATCATCAAAGTCTTGATAAATAGGTGTACAAGATTTTCCTCTTATGCTACTTTGACTACGTCTATCATTACAGTAACTATTGACTCTCTAATATGGTGCAATGAATTTGTTTTATTTTTGCTAAATAAAAAAATCACTTAAAATTAATTTAAAGTTTTTCGAATTATTATTTTATTAATTATAATTAAATAATTGAAATTCAAAAATTAAATTAAATTAATTAGTCATTATGAATTCGATTAAATAAGAAAATTAAATATATTTTCTCATAAATTTTATTACGATAAAGTTGCTATGATTTTAACGAATTAAAATTGGGTTGAGAAGATTATTTAATTGATAAATTAATTTAATTAATTGATTAAATAATATTTATTTTGGACAATAAAAAATGAATATTGGGTTGAATAAATTATAAAGTGATGGGCTAAAAATCTAGGAAACACATACAATTAAACCCACTACATGAAAGACTTAATATGACCTTCTGTATGACAAGGGGTGAAAAATTCTAGTATATCTAGGGGTGTGCCCCCGCCCCTCTCTCCTACTATTAGAGTAAGAGTGTGTTTCCTATTAAAATAATATTATTTATTCAAGATTTATTCAATCAGAACTCTTGTATTTTTATCTATATATAGAGAGTACTGGTAGAGTTATTTACACACATTTCATACATTATTATTCTGACAAAAAGTAGTGGTAATTTACTTATAAGGAATAAATTCTATTTTCTGAGAATTATGAACAACTACCCGTTTATGGAGAGAATTTATGCCCCCACTGAATGTAAATATATCGTTCTTATTCTGTGACTTGGTTCATGCTGCTTGAGCTCATACTGGATGTAATTCGTGGTTTGAGGATAGAGGAGAAAGTCATTTGGTTGAAAGCAATGATCAACTTAAGTCCATTGTTGCAGTCGAAACTAACTAAAAATATAATTAAGACAAGTGCACCTATCAATTAATAGTATAGTTACGGTGAGCACAGATATCATTCCCACGAGAACTAAAAGTACTGGTAATTACTGTCTTCCTATTATTTAATCGATAAATTGGAGTGATTGCTTAAAATCAAAATTAACTAAATTAATAAACTAAAGAACACGACAAAGAACAAAGCAAGAAAGCAAGCAAATAACAACCAAGAAGCGAGGTAATACCCAGGAAAGAATCCACTAAATTTCATCTGTCATCATCAATCTGAATCAAACAATTTATTCACTTAGTATCTTGATCCGTAGAAATCCCTAAATTATGCTAATACCTTTATTTAAGCATAAAAGCAACCGATTCTAGGTTGATTAATTGAAATTTCTTTCTAATTAAAACCCTTATTATCACATTAATTCGATTTATGGATCCCCTATTAGGTTTGACTCTAATTCGGTAGATTTATGTCATCCTATTTTTAGGATTGCATACAACTCCACTCAATTTTGCTAGATCTACTCTTAAATAGGGTCTATTCCTCCTCTGATTTAAGCACATCAAACATGAATTAATATCCCGAAAATACTAAATCAAGAATTAAGCACATACAATTGAGAACAAGATCTAAGTATTTATTGCGTAAAATAGAAATCAAATAACAGAATTCATCATAGGGTTCATCTCCCCTAAGTATTTAGAAAATTAGTTCATAATAACAACTAAGAACATCTCAAAGATAGTATAACCACAAGACATAGAGAAATTCATAATAAAATCCCAAGTAATAAAAAAGAAGTTTTCAATCTTGATGGAAATCTGCTTCAGAGATGGCTTCAAAGATGTTCTCTAAGTTGTTTTCTTCAACAATCTCTGACGGCTTACGCCCCTCTTATCATATTTGGTATATATAGGTCTTAGAACGCCCGAAAAACCTAAAAATTTCGCTTTTCCGTGTGTTTGGAGTACAATTCGCAAAATCTACATGGTCTGGCACATGGCCGTGTGCCTAGCCCGTGTGGCTCACGTGACCATGTGTCCAGCTCGTGTGGCTCCTAAAATCTACTCTTTTTGTTCGGTTTTCGCTCATTTTTCGTTCTTTCATTCTCAAATGCTCTACTAAGTATAGAAACATGAATTTAAAAGATTAGGAGTATAAAATTCACCATTTTAAATTGAATAATCATCCAAAAACGCATTAAGAATGAGGCAAAAACATGTTACTTTTAACATTTATTATCCACCTTACACAAAACACATGTATAATTCTGATTTAGGTTTATTGCTATAAAGAACAGAACAACTCGATTTTAAGAAAAACTTTAAACTTTCATTGTAATTAAATAACTATTTTTCTGAGTCGAATTTTTCCAACATTGATAACTTAATGATTTAGGAAAACTCAACTCTAACCAACAGACTAATTGTAAGTGTTTAAGTTAGATTATTCGGCCACTTAAAATAACCCGACTACCTTTTCACTCTGATTATTTTAATTTATTTTAGCCATTAGAATAAAATGAAAAGTACATATAAAATTATCTTAATCAACTATATATATTATTTCAAATACCGAATAAAATGTCTTAATCAAGTCTAGGGGTATCCATTCATGGATTGGGTTTTAGTCCCTCACGCTCATCAAAATCTAACTTGGACTCAACACGCATTCATTGAGAAGATCGGAGAGATTTAAAAAAATTGGGCGAAGGAAGATGGTCGTGTTTGCATGAAAGGGCTAAAGTTAAGAAGCATTTTTCCATGGTTGTCGTTCAAGCCAAGGATTCTATTGTTGGGTTAAAATGGGGGATGCTTTTGATCTGTTGAAAGAAATGAGGAGGAATGGGATTGACCCCAGTGCATGTTCACATATATGTTTGTACCTCTTTCCAGCCTCTGCAGTTCCCATATTGGCTCATTGTTTAATCAGAAATCATGAAGCTCAGAAATGGGAGATGAAGAAGACAATGAAGAAGAAGATAGTGTGGCGGCCAAGGTAGGAAAAAGGAAAAAAGGTACAAATAGGACGACACATGACGTTGCAGGAGTGGTCAGTGCTGTCACGTTAGTAGAAATGTAACGGAGTTAGGCTCGATACCAATATAGTTGATAGAAAAAAGTTCGGGTACCAATCTAAGAGAAGTGGATAACTTCATGTATCAATCTTGTATTTAACCTTATATATATTAACTAGTTTGTACTCTCGTACAATACACAGGTTAATTGTGCCTATCAAATTTATAATACTAATTTTTGTTTAAAAATTTTAATGAATTTTTTTTCCTAAAAATCATTAATAAATTAAAAAATGTAATTGCAAAATATTTATAAAAATATTTAACTAATTTAGAATAAGTTATATGAATGTTATTTAATTTTAAAAATAATATTGAAATAATAAAAAAATCATTAAATATTAATATTAATATATTATAATTTAAATAATATTATTAATAAATTATTACAAATTATTTATTTTACATATATATATATTGTTAATTTAATTATTTTTATTGTTAAAATTGTCAATATTCAATTTTTTTATAATTTTATATTTATCTTTACTTACTTTAATCAATGAATGTAATTAAATCTTATTACATTTGAAAAATATGAATTTAATTTGATTAATGTTATTAATATATGTATTTTTTAAAACTATATTTTAAGCTTAACAATTTAATATTCATTAATTTTAATATTATAACTTAAGTAAATTTTTACAATAAAGAGATAATTTATTTAAAATCAAATTTATATTTAACATATGAAATATTATAAAGAAAATTTTAACAAAAGGCATGAAATAAATTTAAAAAATTAAAATACAAGTATTAAAATAGAAATTTACCCAAATTGTAAAATACAAGACTATTTATTTTCTTTTCTGTAACATCATATTGCTCTACTGTATATATACAGGGGCGAACTCAGAAAATTTTTTTGAGAGTGAAATTAAATTGTAATTTTTATGATAATAAAAATATAATTTTTAAAGGATTAAATCGAAATTTTATTATTTTTAAGGGTTAAAGTGTAATTTTATCTTTACCAATTTGAAATTTTAAAAAAAAACTTTAAAGACTTAAATGAAAAAAAAATTATTTTAAGAGAGCCAAGACCATACCAATTCTCTTAAATTTGCCCCTATATATATATATATATACATGATTTGGCATAATTCGATCCTCTTATTATTAATATTGCACATTGAGAAAATTATGTGAATTGAAAATTAATACTTTTAGCAATTTAATTTTTTTAAGTTGTTTGATCATCTATAATAAAAAGCCAATGGTAATTTTTTTATAAAAAAAGAGTAAAAATTAATATATCACTTAATATAATTTTTCAATTATTATTTATTTTAACATTGTATTATCCTTTAAAAAATTTAAGTTTGAATTTTGAATTTGTTTAAAATAATATAAAATACTTTTTTAAAAAAGAAAATTTAAAATTTAAAATTTAAAATTATCAAATAATTTAATTATATTCTATACTTAATTTTAAGTGATGTATTAAAAATATTTTATAACTTAAATTTAACACTTAATTTTTTAATTTATCAAATAATATCTTAATTTAAATCAATAATACAGTTAAAAAAAATACCTTAAGTAAATTGATTTGAAATTTATTGAAAAATATATATAATCAAGGTCTGAATTGTTTTAGAAGAAAAAGTAACATCAGTCAATGTGAAGTATGCTTCGTATTTAAGATAAAACAGTAAGTAATGTCTCGATAAGATAAAATTCAACATCACAACAAGAAACCTATATTACGACGAGAAGAAAATCTTTGCCTCGACAACGAGATCCTTCTTCGTCCCGACAACGCAAAAGTCACATCACGACGTGACAACGTATTCCTTAAATTTTTCGATTTTTTTTTCTTAATTAAACTCTATTTTAATTTCTCGGTTAAATTCTAATTAATCTAGAAATATTCTAATAATAAAAGTTATGAATTTCAGCCTATACATAGGCGTTAATTACCCTATCTTTAAACAACAGAAAATATACAGATTGAAAGAATTCTTTGTTTTTTGAGTTTGAAGGGTTTGTTTTTGGGATTTTGGATTTTTTCTTTTTTTGATTCTCTCCAATTTTGTAATTTTTTTATATTAGTGAAATCTCTTTTTATCCGTGATTTTTATTTTTTTTAAAAAAATTTACGTAAAACTTGTGTGTTCGATCTTTTCAATTTCTTCGTTATTATTTTAATTTGTTGCTTATACGAATTTATCCCAACAGTCATTAATATTAATAATAAAATTAAAAAATTATGATAAGCTAAAGTAAAAATGTTTAATCCTCGTATATATATGGAATAGTGATTTAGACTAATAAATGGTAGATTTCAAAGCCATATATTCATCATCTTTATTTATTTGGATAATTGAATATTAAAAAAAAAAGAAAAAGAAAGAAAGATGTGGCTGAAATTGTTTTCTGGTAAATCGGTATTTGAATAAATTCCAGAGACAGACCCACAAGCATTGTTACACAACCATATCTTTTATTGACAATTACGTCATCAAGATTTGAGTAATTGTTAATATCGAAGGATGTGAATTTGAGTGTGTTGAAATACATCATTTTTTTATTTAAAGGTTAGATTTATTTTTTTATTTTCTTTTATATTAACTTAGTATCACGATCTCTAATCTTTATTTTTTGATATAATACCGGATAAGAAAATAATGCATTTCAACATACTTGAATTCATATTCTCTTGCAGTAACAATAATACTGATACCGACTGAACTAAAATTCAATCGGAATCTAAGATTCATATTTAACTTGGAGACAAAGCTATGTCATTTTATATGCTTTTTATTTTTTAATTGTGGTGTAGGGTGGAAGTGGTGCAGGTGCTCACAAGGGAATAAGGGATCAGAATTTTGGTTTTTTTTTTACTTTGTTTAACTAGGAAATGCTTGGTAATGCTGCAATATATAAATACACATCAGATACTTGGTAAGGATACTTTTAAAACTGAATAAACAATAAAATATATTTTATGGCGTTTTATTTTTATTATATAATTATATAATATCCTAAAATTATCAAAATTTAAAAATGATAAATCAGAATGCAATAATGTCGTGAAAATTATATATGACTATGTAATTAACTTTTAAGTGTAGTGACATTTACAATTTTTTATTAATTTGGTTTTTTTTTTTGGCTTAAAATGAAAAAGTCTTTTATTAAAAAATAAAAAACAATCAATTGAACGTTTTAACAAAAAGTACATTCTATTGAACATTTAATAATAATACAAAATTCGAATAGAATTCAATAAGTGGCTTCAGTGAAAAAGATGTTGTTCATCCAAAAGGTTCCGGGTTCGAGTGCCTGTGTATGCAAGGTGTGTGTGCGTTGTCAAAGGGTTAAGAAAGTATAAACAGATACTACCATGTAATCACACTAGTATGCTCAAAAAAAAATTCGAATAGACCCTTCTGTCAATGGAAATCAGAGACGGATCCAGAATTTTACTCTAAGGGAGGCGAAATTTACTATACTAAAAATTTCATAAATATCATTATAAATCCAAAAATTAAATTTAAAAAACTTGGCCTTAGTCCTATTTCTCAATACTAGGCATCTTAAATTGTACCGTCCGCTTTTTCATAACTTGGAACTCATCAATGATAGAATCTGTTGAAAATTCATGAGCTATCTCTTTTTTGATGCATGCTACTAAGTAAGTTGAAATAAAATCATCCTCTATTTTGTTGCAAATCCTTGTCTTCACAATTTTCATGGCTGAAAATGCTCATTCAATTATTGCAATAAACACGAGAAGAGTTAGCACAAGACGAATAATTCTATCAAGAAGAGGATAAATACTTGACTTATTTGTCTTATCTATCACTTGACACAACTCGGCAACTGTAGAAGCTTTCTACAACATGCTTTAATGAGCATCAAGTTGAAAATGCTCTAATTGAATCTTCATGTATAGCTTTTCTTGCTCGGTAAAATCATCTGGATAAAAATCAGTCATAAGCTTGCAGATATCTTTCACCCGAAAAGCTTTGTACTTATCATGTGGATCCAAAGCGGAGCTAAGAACAAGTAACTCCACTACATCATTATTAAAGCAAGAATTGATTTCTGTTAGCAATGAATCGATACCAATAATGAATATATCAAACTGATATTTATGCTCAATTATTAGGTTATCTCTCTAGATGCGAGACCGACCTCGACCAGCTTTGTACACAACACTTAAATCTGGAACTTTTATCTCATGATATTTACAAAATAACTTCACTTTCTAAAACAAAGGATCCCACCCATGTTCTTTGAATTTCTAGAGAAGCGTTTTTGTTTATGACACCAGTTGCATCGCCTTTAGTATATCCTGCGATTTATACTGCAATGCTTGACAGAGATCATCAGTGATTTCAAGCATCTCAATCATGAAATGCAAGATGAAAACAAATTCAACGAATGTCATTGCATCATATATTTCGTCAGCTTCACTCCTTTGAGTAAGGTTGCCAGACTTGATGATATATTGTAATACAACACAGACGGAATCGAACATCCTCATCAAGCTATTGAGAGAAGCTAAATGAGATCCTTATCAGGTATCGCCTAGACGTTGAAGAGTACCGACTTGATTTTTCCCTTTTCTAGTTTCAAGCTCACCACTATCAATCAAATTCGCGATATGAGATGCCTCAATGTCTCTTAATTGATCATGTCGCTTTCTTGAAGAAGCAACCAAATTGATTATACCAGTCAAGTATGAAAAAGACTGACAAATAGGAATAACCTCCTTGGATATAGCTACTGGAGTTAATTAGAGACGATAAGCAAGGTAGTGAACATAGTATGCAAATCGACACTTTTTAGAAAATAGCGCTTGCAAGTCGTTTCAATTGCCACGCATATTACTTGCACCATCATATCCTTGACCATGAATATCATCCACATTAAGGCAATGACGTAAAAGAACTTCATAGGTTGCCTTCTCCAAAGCTAACGACAAGGTGTCCTTTACATAAACCAAATCAAAGAATCGTTCATGTATAAAACCTTCTTTATCAACAAACCGCAATACAATTTCCATTTGTTCTTTCTTTGACTCATCACGAGCTTCATCCATTATAATGTAAAACTTTGAATCTCTAATCCCTTCCAAAATGAATCCTTGGATTTTACTAGCCAAAATAGAAAGAATGTCCTTCTGAACAGTCGGACTGACATACTGTGCATTTTGAGAGGCATTTTCTAAGAAAATTGCCCTCACATTTTTATTATAAGAATTCAGTAGTTTTATTAGTTCGAGAAAGTTACCTCGATTTCTTGAATCTTGTGCTTGATCGTATCCTTTAAAGGCACAACCTTGAAGTACAAGTCACTTGATAGCATCTATGGACACCTTGAGTTGTAGTCGATTTCTTGCAACTTGTTCAAAATTTTGTGTCATACCTAGTTTGTTTAAACTCAAAAATTAGGTATCAATTCGGAGGTTAGATTGAAAGAGGCCATAAACTAGCGGTTTCTACTGAAAAGCTAGGAAAAATTGGGATTGAAACTAGGCAAGGTTGAAATTCAAATATGGTTTGGTTGGATTAGAACCAGTCAATTCCTTAGTGAGGAACAAAATGATTATGAATGGGTGGATTGTACACGGTTGAAGACTGTCCGAGAAGGGCTATAAATAGCTAAGAAATGATTTCTTGGGAGACTTCTTTTCTAATCTGTTTCATTTTTCTTCTTCAACTTCTTCTTTAATAGCTCCTAGAGGAGATGGTTATGGGAAGCTCTACATGGAGCAGTGATCAGGAGTTTCAAGTCGAAAAAATAGAAAATCTAGTAAGCTGGTAAGGCTCTAAGTCCTTTAGTGTACGTAAGATTTAAGAACCAAAGTTAAGGGCTTCCAGAAATCATTTTAAGGATTCTGCATGTTTTTGGAAAACCAAGTTTTAAACTGGGGTTACTGAGATTAACCCATGAATGAGTTGTCTTGCTTAGCTGCTAGGAGAAACGAAAGCTCCAACTTCTGGAAAAGCTAAGCAAATAAGGCAAAAGAGCATCAGGTGAGTTTCTACTCTCAACCCCAAAAATGCTAAGTATGTTGTAAGGTTGCATAGGTCTACGAGTATCCACCATTTTAGTTCAATGGGCATAATCCATGATATCTCATTCATAAACTGCATGTATTGCATATGGAATTATGAAAGGGGATCAATTATGAGTTTAACTAATATAAGTATGGGAAAAGAGAATGATTTTGTTAGATATCTCCATACGGTGTTATTGTGTGCAAATCGTGATGACGAAGCTCCAGGCCTTACGAAAGGAACATTGCGGTGTTCGAGCATCAATGTATAGGATAACGAATGGAGGGATTGATGGAATGAAATAGGGAAAGTAAGAAAAGATCATGGATCAACTACTTGTACTATTAGGAATCTACTATACCTACGCACGGAGAAAATAAATCGTACGCTGAGCAAATACGCTCGATGGTATTTCCATGATTCAAGCTAAAACAAGACAAAATTTAAAGCATATGCATACATTCAATCCAATTTCAATTCATATACCATTCTTATATAAGTTCATACCAACAAGTTACAATACATTATAGACATACAAATCATCATTTCAAAATATCAACTTACTAAGTATACATGCCAACTTACCAAATACCATTCCTTTCACATGCTACCTATATGTACTTATGGTTATTCATCTATTAACATAAAAATTACATATATATTCAATTTCATATATGCATTTAAACTATTCTGAGCATATTGGCTATTTCATACTCATTCGGCCCCTAAGGCTCGTTTTCGATTCATTTCGCATATTGTCACATATTGCATTTCAATTTAATTTATCATTTCATGTATCATTTAATCAATTCATATGTTTATAACCCTATTAACCCAACATGAACTCATAATGGATACACAGATTCGTCACCTCGTGTTGCCTAGCAACGATAACGTTATATATGTACAAACTACCACCCCGGATTGCCTAGAAACAATGGGTTTTTTTAATCTAATTAATTTTTCACCCCGATTTTCCCAAAAAAGATGGTTTTCAATCAATAATCTGACCCTATGACATGCCAACTATATCCAACTTGGTCCGAACAACTAATAGGGTAACCAAATTTTCGATTCATTTTTAACAGTTCAAATCATATTGTATCACATCTAATTAATGATCAATTCATCATATAATACAACATGTTTCAACTCAATTTCATACCAATTATCAATCAAATCATGAAATTTCTATTCTGTTCAATTTAGTCCCTATCTCGATAATCAATCTCAACATAAGCAATTTAATTCAAAAATCCAATAACAACTCACCTTAATATTATATGATGCAAAATAACATGAATATAAAGTAATTAAATTGGTCTCGAATCATAGAAATACAAATCGAATTTTTTAGCTACTCATCGATGACATTCGATTTTCCTTTCGCTCTCACTAGTTTTGTGTCAATGTTAGATAAATAAGATCATAAACACATAATACTATGAAATTCAGTTCAAATTGAAATCAATTTCAAAATCAAGCATATTTTCTAATTTATTCAATTTAACCCTTAAACACGAGACAAACATAACTTTCAATCTAAAGCTTTGACTTGAAATCTAATTTCACATTAATCATTAAGGACCTCCTATTTCAAATTCTTATTAAAATTTCATAACAATTTTGCATTTATATTCAATTTTTCCCTTAATGTAAAGAACTAACAATTAAGCTTTACAACTTAGTCTTTTTCTTAATCTAAGCTTATTTTCTAGCAATTTCACACCAATTTCATCTAATTATCAATAATGGTAACTTTCTAAAACTTTAACAGTTTCATAAATTAGTACATGTGCTAGCTAAATCAAGCTCCTATGATTCAATTTCCATGAAAATTAAAGAAAAATAGCTAGGAACTTACTTGAATTAAAGGCTAAAAGCTTGAAACTCTAAGCAAATGGCACCCTCCTCTCTTTTTTATACTTAGATTAAAGTTTGATTAAGTTAATTAACCATGTTTTATATTAATTAAATCTTATTTCACATAATTAATCTTCATGTTTCATTACCTTACACTATCTTAAGTTTGTGCATAGTCTAATTGCTACTTTGTACTTTTGGTTAATTGTAATTTCAGCCTCCAAGCCATTTCCTAATTAAAAATCTATATCGATTAAACTTTACAATTTAGTCCCTAGGCCGTAATTGACCATAATTTCGGCCAAATTGACCATCCAAATTTTAATTCATCTCTATACTAAATCCATAAATATCCTTATTTAATATTTACGAGTTCAATTTACAAAAATGAGTTCTTGAAACCAAAATGTCTAATACCACTAGAAACTAGGTCGTTAGATGCTTACTTTGTTCTACATCATCGGTTGCAATCTCTCAACATGGGTGGTGCTGGTCACAATGCAAGACTTGATATAGGAGGAAATAACAATGTTGATCTACAACATCACCTAGATGCCATAAGAAATCTAAATTTCAATGTTGCGGATGTTTGTGGAAACCATAATGCTTCTGTAAGGGCTTATACCATGGGTGATGTATTTGTTCCAATTAATGCTATTGAATGTTATAATGGGTTAAGGCAGGCTAGCCCCAATGAGCCTATTGTTGGATTTGGATCTCGAAGTGTAATATTTTCATCTGTGTACACTTGTATTTTTTGAACAAATTGGTCTAATAATAATATCCATTGATTACATTAATACCTTTTGTACATAGTCTTCAATGGTTTTTGCATGCAAAAAAAATGGAAGCAAACATTAGCTAAATAGTTATCTAACATTTAACTAATAATAAGGAATTATGTGGTCGGATCAAACTAGTTTTCGCATTTAAGGAGCTTGAATACAGACACTTCTATTATGTTTTAGTTAAGTTTTCATAGTTTTAGTTACGTTCAATAAAATGTGTAATTTGAGTCTTTTATTGACCTTAGGGGTCGAATGAGGCCTAAGGGTGAACTAATATAATTTGTGAGTGTGCAGGAGATCATTAGAAGGTGTACTAACTCAATACTAGTCGATGTGTTGCAACATGGAGAGTTTGATGTTGCAACATAGGCAGCAAAATATAAGAATTCCATAACTGCCTTTGGTGTTAAGACAAGGCTTGAGGATGTCGCAACACACTCCTGAAGCTACCCTGAAGATTAACATGCCGCCTTAGATTTCGTGACACGGGCTCTAGTGTGTCGCGACATTGGCCCTGTACGGGAAATAATTATGAGTTAGGGGCATTTCGATCCACACAATCCAACATTAAGCACGAGAGCATCAGCTGACCTAGGTTTAAGACGACGGCCACCCTAACTCTATAAATAGGCTCAATTAGCACTTGTTATAGACAACTTTTGATATCATATAATTTTCTTTGTAATTCTAGTTTTTCCTTTTCTTAGGCTTTAGGTTACTTTCAGTTTTGTTCTTCCTTTTGTTGGGAGATCTGATTTGTGAAGCTTGATGAACTCTGTGTGGATTCATCATTTTATTCAATACAATTCAAGCTCTTCTAAACTTTATTCTCTTGATTCGTTATTAATGTTCATCTTTTATATAAAATTCATTCTGTTTACTAAATCTATGAGGAATTAATCCTCTTATGAGGGATTAGTGAGTGGAGGTACGATTAATTAACTGTTTTGTGGGGTCTCTTAGTGGATCAATTGTTCGGGAGAGGAAGAACTTAAGCCCTAAGCTTGACGACCCTAGGAAGTTATCTAAGTGGGAATTAACCCAAAATTGGTATAACCTATCCGTGAACACCTTAGCCTCGAAACGGTCAGGACTGTGAGGTTGAGAGATAAATAGTTCTTGTCGACTCATTATTCTAGTGGAAGATCGAAAAATCTTGTTAAGGTATCGACTAGTTGATTAAATAGGAAACCTGAAGCGAGCTAATCACCCATACTCAAATTTGATACAGTTTACTATTTGATTTCCCAACCTTTCTTTTATTTATGTTATTTTTCATTATTATTACAAAAATCTCAAAAATCTTTCTTTATATTTAATCGTAATATAATTTATTTAGAATACTAATTAGATCTATTTATGTTTAGGCTAGGATTAATTTAGTGCTCACCTCCCTTGGGTAGAATCCTCAAAGTACTTATTGCTTCATTGTAACTATATTACAACCTGACCTGTATACTTGCAGACATCGTCTACTTAATATATTTTGTGCAGGTTTCTTACTTTGGATGTTGGTACGTCCGGAGGCGATCAACAACTTGTGTTAGGAATTGGATTCTTAATAGCCAAAGGAACATAGTCATAAAATGAATGACCACTTTGTTGAGGAAAATCAGTAGTGTATTGCAATTTGATTTCTGAGAGATTATCTTCTAGGATATAATCAAGCATGCAGATAAGGTTTACAACAAGCTAAGTCTCTCATTTCCTTTTCTCACTTTTCAGATTTTTCATAATCAAAATTCTAAAGTTGTTTTGGCTACTAAAAATATGAGAGAATGTCTACAAAGTTGAAGTTCTCCTACAAGTGGCTCGAAGGAAAACACAAAGCTTCTATTTCTAAAGCTAGTCTTGAAGTAGTGGAGAAAGAAGAAGAAACAATAACGACATGAGTGGCCACTCAGGAAGGCATTATAGCTTATCTCTCAGCCTTTGAACAAAGAATGTTTCATCACCTTGATGTTAAGATTGCCTCCTAGGAGAAAGCCATTCAACAGCTCCAAGCCAATGTTCATTGTGCCAAATCCTCGAAGAATGACCTACTTTCTAAAATGTTTCATTGGTGTTGGCAAATTTGTTGAACAAAAAGGGGGAGTATTGGAGAAGGGAATCGACACTAAAGGAAGCATTTATGAGAGAAAATATGTTGTGTTGCAACCCTCTATAACTTGATCAGGCTTCCTTTTCTAACTTGGTATGATGATTCTTCTATTGACATTCTACATTTCTTCTGTTGA
The DNA here is from genome assembly GCA_005610355.1 of Gossypioides kirkii. Taxonomy (NCBI): domain Eukaryota; kingdom Viridiplantae; phylum Streptophyta; class Magnoliopsida; order Malvales; family Malvaceae; genus Gossypioides; species Gossypioides kirkii. The sequence continues at coordinate 3,889,543 of CP032251.1, read as the reverse complement.
TTTTGTAAAGATGATGGTTGACTTTCCGCTGTTGCAACTTCATTAAGACTTTATCTTGTCTTCAGATTGTATCTTTTTTACTATTAAACTTTATTTTTAGATCATTGTTATATTTATGACCTTATGCTATCTGCTAGACCTATGGTATGAACTTTAATTATTTTGATTGTTAATGTTGGTTTGTCTCAAATGCATTAATGGTTATCATGCTTGGTTATATTAATCGTTGTAGTATGAAGTATTAAGGGATGTTGCTGAGGGGGAGCATTGTTGGTTTTGGTTGAAAAAACTCTCCTAATATGTATTGTTCAAAAATTTTCCGAAGGAGGAGATTGTTGAGGCATTTTTCGTCCTGTGCCTGGATCAGTGCCAACTGCCTCTAACACTAATGACTAGAAAACTGTCATGTTCAGATTGACAAATTTTGGCAACAAATATGGTTGGGTTGTGATCTTCTTGGTTGATTATGATTCTTGCCAGCTTATCCTTGATATACAATCTACCCATGCATGGTATCTCGAAGATTTGTTGGGATTGGATCAAACTCAATTAACATCCATAAAACTAAGGAATGAATGAAGTTGATCAATAGGATGATATCCTTAGCTAAATGGAAGACATATAATTTTTTCATTTATATCATATTTATCTGTCCATACTCTTATAAGGTATGTGAACTTGTATAGGTTTTTGTACATGAGTTGAGGGCACGTACTTTGTTCAATTCGGAACCTAAATTGAGAGTGGATTATTCTGTAATAATCAACTATGTTACTTGGTTAAATGTCCTAAGTTTTCACCCTAATAACTTAGAGAAAAGTTGTTTAGATCTTAGATACTAAAGTGAGAAGTCAACATTAGTGTGTGTTAAAGTTTGAATTCACTTCTTGTATATAGTGCTAAAATAGTGGATAATACCCCGCAAATGTAAAAAAACTAAACTGCGTAAACATCTTTTATGATATTTATTTTCATTTCCTGTACTTGAAGTAATTAGAACTGGTTTTGGGAACTAGTTGAGTAGTTTGTCAAAATATTAAGATTAGAGGCACATGCAAGAAATAAAACTTGATTCACTGTCAGACATGGAAAATGCAAAGAACTGAGGTAAAGCACATGTGAAACCAACAAACTCGGTTGTCATCATCATGGATTTGGTCATCATTTTATTCTTTTAAATTTTTTAAATTTTAAATTAATAAATATAAAATTATACTTTAATTCACTTAAAAATGATAAAAATTTAATTTAATTTTTTAAAAATTATAAAGATATTATCAATAACTCTCATTTTTCGAATTAATTTTTTTTTTGGCAATCATCATACTTATCTTCGGTATATATTATATTTGACAAAAATATCGTCATATTAAAAATTTTACATAGATTTTAACAAAATTTTTTATTTATATTATTTAGTGAGTTAAGTCATATTTTGATTGTTTCAATATTAAATTTTTTTTATATAATTACGATGAATTTGAAATTGTCACTTTTAATTTTGTGACATATATTATATAAATAAAATGATTAAACATCTAAATTATTTTACTAACTTTTTATGTTTTAACAATTTAGATATGTGTATTTGTATTATGTTTGGGTTATTTTTATGTATTAATTATATTTAAGATTTTATATACTTACGAATTTTGAGAAATTTATAATTTATTTTAGGGTTAAAAAAAAAATATATATATTACTTGAATTTGGTAATTTGTACTTACTTGGTATCTAAATTTTTTTGGCTTAAAGGTGTAAAAAGCCCTTAAATTTTTTCAAAAAAAGCAATTAAGCCCCTCTTTTTTTTGCACTCATTTAGGTACTTAAACTTTCAAAATGCATCAAAAAGACCCTCAAACCTTTTCAAAAAAGCAATTGAATCCATAATTTTTTTTGCACTCAATTGGGTACTTGAACTTTTAAAATGCATCAACAAGACCCTCAAATTTTTTCAAAAGAAAGCAATTAATTCCCTGCTTTTATTAAATTTTATAAAAAATTAAAATCAATAAAAGCTATAAATATTATTATATTTTAATAAAAAATTTAAATATTAAAAATTATAAAAAATATATAAAAATTGTAAATTTTTATAAAAATTTATTCAATGAGGATTTGGTTCATCCTACACGCACACGTCACGGGCATCCTGCTTTTTTATGTTATATGGACTTGTATGTAATTATTGAAAGTGAAGATATTATAAATAAGGTGACTATTCCACCAAAAAGTTTTCTTTTAGTTCAAAACGAGCAATATGTAGAATCAGAACAAGTGATTGCTGAGATTCGCACGGGAACATACACTTTAAATTTGAAAGAGAGGGTTCGAAAACATATTTATTCTGACTCAGAGGGGGAAATGAACTGGAGTACCGATGTGTACCATTCGCCCGAATTTACATATAGTAATGTCCATCTATTACTAAAAACAAGCCATTTGTGGATATTATCAGGGGGTTCATACAAATTCAGTGTAGTTCCTTTTTCGCTCCACAAGGATCAAGATCAAATAAACATTCATTATCTTTCTGCCGAACGAAGATATATTTCTAGATTCTCAGTGAATAATGATCAAGTGAGACACAACTTATTTAGTTCGGATTTTTCGGATAAAAAAGAAGATAGGATTTACGATTATTCAGGATTGAATCGAATAATAGGTATTGGGCATTGTGATTTCATATATTCTGCTATTCTCCACGAGAATGCTGATTTATTGGCAAAGAGACGAAGAAATAGATTTAGTATTCCATTTCAATTGATTCAAGACCAGGAGAACTAACGCTGCATTCCCATTCCGGTATCTCGATGGAAATACCTATAAAAATTATAAAATTTTATAAAGCCCTAAGAAAAATATACAAAATGTAAAGAAATATAAATTTTGTAAAAAAAATTATAAAAATTATCATACCAAAAGAAGCATTCTATAATTTTTTTTTTATCATTTTTCGCTACATGTCACACTATGTTACGATACGTGATAACTTTAATTGAAAAAAACTAAGGGTAGTTAATTGTAACGATCAACAGTTAAAGTTAATTGTTAAAGGAACTTTTTGATGCATTTTATAAATTTTTTATGATTTCTATAAAATTTTACAATTTTTATTTTTTATGATTTTTTATAAAATAAATTTCTAATATTTAATAAATTTCAATTTTTTATATTTTTATTAAAATTTAATAATTTTCTAAAATTTATTCTTTTTATAATTTTTTTTTCTAATTTTTAATAAGAGCAAGGGCTTAATTGCTTTTTTGAAAAATGTTAAGAGTCTTTTTTATGCATTTTGAAAGTTTAAGTACCCAATTGAGTGGAAAAAAAAAGCAGGGGCTTAATTGCTTTTTTTTTTAAAAAAGTTTGAAGGTTTTTTGATGCATTTTGAAAGTTCGAGTGCTTCATTGAGTGCAAAACAAAAAAAAAAGACTTAATTGCTTTTTTTGAAAAAATTTGAGGGCTTTTTACACCTTTAAACCAAATTTTTTTGAACCTAACTATTAATTAAATTTAGAAAGCATAAGTCATCACTTTTTTAGGTACTTGACTAACATTGTTAAAATACGTTGATGTGGTATTGACAACTAATATCATAGTGACACTTGCAATCTCACATTTTGACACATGAAAAAATAAAATAAAATAAAATAAAAACCTTTTTGTCATGTGTCATAATATGAGGCTACAACATGTTACTATGATATCGATGGTCATTGTCATGTCAAAGTATTGTAACTGTGTTAGTCAAGTACAAAAAAAAAGTATTAAATTGACTTACAGTTTTTAAGTTTTGATATCAATTAAGTAAAAAATTTACATATCAAATAGATATAAGTTACCAAGTTCAAATATCTTTGTATATATCAACCTTTTATTTTACATAGATTTTAGAACATTACCATTCATAATTATGCTTATACAATGGTAAAATTAAAAGTTTAATATACATTATATTTTTAGTTCAAATTTTATTATGGATAATTTTTTATTAATTTATAAAATATAAAAGTACAGACGCACATGTAATAATATAACATACTTTATAAAAAGAATGTATTTTTTGATAATTTCTCAACTGAGTTGAGACCCGATTAATATGTAACATCAAGTTATTCATGAATTTTATTATAGTAGATATATCTATATATTATATTTATGTCATAAAGTCCTGTCAATCCAAAATTGTCAATCTAATTAACATTTTAATTTTATGCCATGTATCATCGTATTTTTCTATCACAAATGTATTCAATGTATTATATTTTTACATAAAATTTGACACATTAATAATTATTTGGTATAATAATTTATTTGACCTTTTAATTTTATAAAAAGAAAAGTCATTTTAGATCTTCATGTAATTTTTCGCTTTTTTTAACCCTTGAATTTACATTTTTTTTCAAATCACCTTAAAATGAATGAAAAAATTAACGTGTATTAATTTTGCTGACGTCATATGGAAGTCTATGTGTATGTCATGTTAGCAATTAATTAATTTTAAAAACTAAAAATATTAAAAATATATTTTTATAATTTTTTATAATTTAAAAAATTAATTAATTTCTAACGTGGTATCCATGTATATGTCACGTTAGCAAAGCTAACAAATGTAAACTTTTCTATCCATTTTGGAGTGATTTGATAATAACCACAAATTTAAGGACTAAAAGATGTGAAAATTTAAATAGAGGATTAAAATGATTTTTTTTATTAAGCTGAAAGGCGAAATAAATTATTATCCCTATTATTTTTATGTGTATTATTTTATGTTATTTTTGAGTCATGATTTTTTTAATTATTTTATCATGTTATATTCGTACCATATAATCTTATTATGCTCCAAATTATTTGGAAGTTGTGGCAATGTAAGTTTTTTTAAAATACTTTGAAAAACAATATTTTTTTATTATTTTAAATATAAAAAAATTAAGTAAATAAAAAATAATTAATAAATTGTATATGGTATATGGTATTTTTAAAAAAATTATTTTTATTATTTTAAATATAAAATATATTTTATATTATAAAATTAAAATTAATTATAAACTAAATAAAAATAAAACTCGTTTCACTTTAAATAATATTTATTTTTTAATTTATAATTCATAAACCGTCAAAATAAAAAAAATGAGCAAAAGATAAAAAGTAACCTTTTATGTTCATGTAGTGGCATTAATTATTCATTAGTTAAAGCATTACATATTCACATTTTTCATATATAAATTAATTATTTTTCAAATATTATTAGTTTTTCAATTTTATAAAAAAATTATTTTAATTATTTATTTAATATTTTACTTTTTTTAGTCTTTAAACTTGTATTGTGAATCAAATCATTTTAAAATTGACAGAAAAATTAACATCTGTTAATTTTTTATAGGCGAGATACACGAGGATGCTACGTTAATAATTAATTAATTTTTTAAATTTTAAAAAATTAAAAATATATATATAGAAATTATTTAAAAAGCATAAATGTTATAAAAATATTTTTTAAATTTTTAAAAAATTAATTAATTACTAACATGACATATATGTAGGTTATTATATAGATGTCACGTCATCAAAGTTAACAGATGTTAAATTTTACATTTATTTTGAGATAATTTAACAAATAATGCAAATTTAAGCGTTAAAAAAGATAAAAAAAAATTAAATAAATAACTAAAATATTTTTTTATAAAATTGAAAAACAAAATAAATCATTATGTGATAAATAAACGCAACGAAAATGATTTAATCTCTCTTTTCAAGGAATATAAAAGATTTATTCTCTCTTTTGCATTTCCATATGTAGAGTAATCTATCCACTTTCTATATCAATCTTTTATTTTCAACCACAAACTATATTAAACTGAAAATTATTATTAACCTAAGACTTACTCATTTACTTCATGAATTTGTTATTCCACATGGTTAAAGATTTAAATAAATGTATAAAAATTTAAATAATTTATGAATTTATTTTAAAAAAAAGAAAATATTAATTAAAAATATTTTATATCATATATCATGTATAGAATAATAAAAAATAAGGTCGGGATCGCTTATACCGATGTAAAATTAAGTAGTGTTACACCGTTTCGTTTTTTTTATACTATTAATATTCTAATAATTCAATCGTTGAATTTATCGATATAATTGTACTTATTATGCATGAAAATTTTTTAACTGATTCAATATCTCTATTATATCCATCTAAAATACTATAAATATATTAATTTTAATTGAATGGTCAGAAGTTTTTTTACATAAAATAAATAATTAAAAAAATTAATTTACATTAAATTTGTCATGCATAATCTACATGAATGAAATATGATTTATTACAATTGAATTGTTAAAATATTAATCACATAAAAAACTATGAAAGAATGTAAATTATTTTAATTTTATACCGACGTAAATGAATACCTCAAAAAAAACCCAACTGTAAATGAAATCTATTGATTGTAGAGGCGAAGGCAGAAATTTTTTTTAGGGGGCCGAAATTAAATTTTAATTTTTACAATAGAAAAAATACAATTTCACCATTTGTTTTTTGAATGATTAAATCAATTTGTTTTCATTTTTAGGTGGTCAATATACAATTTGATCTTTTCTAATTTAAAATTTTAAAATATTTAAAAAATCTAAATGGAAAATTTTTCATTTCAGGGGTTGGGATTGGGCCTCTCATGTCCCTTGGCTATGCCCCTGATTGATTGTATAGTTTTGGAAAAATAGTAATAATAATAATAACTTAAAAATTGAAAATAGTAATAAACCTTTTGACTATAAATATGTAATTGTATTGGGGCAATGCTGAGGGCATCTCAAATGGGGATGGCAAGAGGTGTTGATGGAGGTTAAGGTGGGCTCCTGTTGCAGGGGAGATGGCTCGTCCATGTATGTCTAAGCATCTACCCGTAGGTCATTGTGGCTAGCCTAGCCATGCCATGGCATGCATGTATAAGCCATCTTGCCGCGACCTCTAAAGATGAGCAACCATATCCCACTTTAACCTATTTTCATACTGCATATGTGTATGTAGTAGTTATTCATTCTCTTTGTTTTTTGTCTCCTTAGATTGAATTTGGACAGCTCGTGGACTTAAGGTTGAACCCTGAACTTTGGGCCGAGTTGAAAAGAAAAATGTCCGAGTTGACACTTCGATTGTTTTGTGATACTTAAGTTAACTAAAGTTCTTTTAATGTTTTTAATAATCATTCTAACCTCACTGCTACTATTGTGTTTGAATCTAAATACATATCTCACCACTGAATTTGATCTCACTATTAAAGTACTTAATCTTACCATTACAATAATTAATCTTACTGTTATTGATGTTTCAGTATCACCAAAATTAATCTCACTTTCCATCTGAAGAGATGTAACACCCCGAATTTGCGATTTTTCCTTTTTGTGAACCTAAGACCTTGAACGGGTTACATAAATTAATTTTTGTGAAACCTTGTTTCAATGATGAGCCTAATGGTTCAATGGTCATGCATCTGTTTGTAAATTCTTAGGTTGAGGGTTTGAACCTCTGCGTATACTTTGAGTATATTTTTATTTTTGTTTGCTACCCTTCATCAAATGGAAGTTATGTCATTAATTAGTTCTCTTAAAGATTGAAGAACGTTAATGTTCTTCTTCTTCGTTTTCCTTTTTCTTTTGTTTGTTTGTTTTGGTTCGTATCATCCTTGTTGTGGGAATTATAGTACGTTGGTCTTAACCTGTGGGAAAATAAATTACTTGTTTATCGAAAATACCATCAAGGAATTTGTTATTTATTATCACTGCAAATAGTGGTTTGTCTCGTAAGTTATTGTTTTTGTAAATCGGTTTGAGTTTAATGTGAAGTTGTGTTGAACTATTGAAATGGTTGCTCACGGGTGTGAATGGTTTCTTTAGGCAAAGACCATATTATCGAGGATATTTCATTGTGCTAGTTGGCGAGTTCGGGTTGTGCAAAGGTGAGCACATTTTGGAATGAATTTAGGAACTTTGGTTGAATGAGTTGAGAGTGGTAATGATTTCTTGAATTATTGTTAATTGGTTAGGTAATTCTCTATTTAGGCTTCGGAACCTTGCAGGAACGCTCCATGACATCTTCACATAAGGTAAGGTATCGAACCCTTGCTTGATTTTTGCATTTTCATTCTGTAAATACCCAGTTTTTGCCTCTGTTCGAGAGCACATGGGCTGGCACACAGGCATGGACAGGCCGTGTACCATATAAATAGGCTACAGGAAACACACAAGCTACGCCCACGGGCGTGTGCCAAGTTATGTGACCATACTGTATGAGGTTACACGGGCTGGGTACACGGGTGTGGGTCGAGACATGTTAGCATACTGTTTTGGAAACTAGCAAATAGTGAGTTACACGGCTTGGACACACGGGCATGTGTTAGACCGTGTGGCTATTCTGTTTTGTGAAATCAGAAATTGTGAGTTACACAGCTTGGACACACGAGAGTGTGTCAGACCGTGTGGATATTCTGTTTTGTGAAATCAGAGACAGTGAATTACACGGGCGTGGAAGAAACCGTGCGACACAGATGGGCTAGTACGCGGTCGTGTGCCAGACCGTGTGCAGTGTGCATGTGTACATTTGTGACCTATTGAAAGTTATCAAATTACTGAACTGACAGTGACACTGTAAACACTTCCACACAATACTGAACTGGCAGTGACATTGTAAACATCGTAATGCTATACTGATTAGGTAGTGAGACTGTAAACACTACCAGACTGATATCAAATTACACTATTGTTGTATCCATAACCGGAAGATGTGACAGATATTAATTAAACGGTTGTTTGTTTTACATATCATTGTTATAGAATCTTATGAAACCTTACTATAATTTGTACTAACTCATTGGATGGTGTTCAGGAACTTCACAAACTTGACGGCCAATGGGTGGGGAGCTCGATCGTCTTAGGACTTGTAGGACTTAAGGCTAGTTACCTTATGCTATGTTAGGAACGTTTATGGAACTTCGAACATGTTGATACTCTTAACTTGTTATCGAACCTACTATTGTTTTAATGACATGATCGTGTGCTTGCTTTCATGGTGTTTTCTCTTATAATCTTGTGATGTTTTTTACTTAGCTGTTTCTCGTAGGTTAGGTTTAGGGTGTTACAAGAGATCCTTAACCTCTTAAAGTGGTAAAGCTAGTGGTTTTGAAGTGTCTTTTTATGGTAAATTGATGCTCTTAAAATAGTTTTTTTAATCTCATGTGTTGGTCTGATGGTCAGGGTGTTCACCACATCAGGTATGGCTCAGGTTTAAGTTGTGTTGTTGTTAGGGCTTTGCTCTTCTCTTGTAATTCACAAAAAATAATCTATTTCAAAGAGAAGTAATAGTTTAAGAGATCTAAAAAAAAATTTACGAATTGAAAACTGTTATAAATATTTTTATTATAAAGTGATGTCCAATTGGATAAGAAATTTGATATACTTTAGAACTCAAATGTTCATTAAGAGTAAAATTTTATTCATATTTTGTTTAGATTTTGATATTGATAGAGAAGATTCAAATATTGTGTTATATTATACATAATATTTGGATTATTAAATATTTGATTATTGAGTTCTTGAGTATTAAATTTTTCATGTCTTTATGTTATATTGGGTTCAAATTTTAATTTGTGATATTGAATTTAAATGGTAAAAAAAATGACACGAAAATCAATGTAAAAATTTGTCACTTTTGTAGAATTATCTTGTAAAACTTGTATCGCTTCTTGGCTGGCTGATAAGATAATCAATCTATCAAAATCTCTACCAAGTGCAATTACCAAACTATCCCAAATACTCCACAATTTAACATCTGAGATAGAACAGACTCTCACAAACCTATTAAACCCAAGAATCCACTATTAAGATCTCCTTTCATTTTCAACCAAAAGGGACAAAACCAATTAGTTCATTAATTCACATTTAAGAAGTGAAATTTAGTAAATTAAACTAACAACTCAGAACTTTGATTATTTATAGTATGCATGCACTCGTATCCTAATATGAACATCAATATTGCAATCATTATAATTAATTAAGATTATAAGCTCCAGTAAGAATTAAAATTTGTTGTCGATAGTCTTGATTCGATTGCCATGATGTTATGAATGAATCCAATTTGAACGATGTTAATTTGGGACCTAACGAACAGCTGGCAATTGGAATGCAACCACTTGAGAACCAACAAAGGCGTAGAGGAATGAGGACAAGAAAGACCCTAACGGCCTTAACCAATTACGTCCTTTATTAGAAAATATGTATAAATAATGTCAAGGAAACGTAAAGGATCATGAGAAATATTATCTGAGTATCCTTTCTACTTTTCTCACTGTTTCTCTCTATTCATTCCTCTTTTATTTTGTAAATTCTCTGCTGTCAGGATTACACCTGACAATTGGTGCTTTTGTTGAGAGTCTTCGACCATGGTTAACAATACAGAAACCATTCGCTCTTTGCAGGAGATAACAACGAGACATGACCAACTCTTGAGCTCCTTTATATCCAATGTCCAAGAACAAAAGATAGCCTTTGAGGAACAAAAGAAATCTTGGGAAAAGGCTAATCAAACGCTTCAAGATTTGGTGTCAACACTAGCTTCCCTGATCGCTAATTCCGGACATCTACCTAAGCAGATTATGGAAGCTGGGGGATCAAGAGGAGAGTAGTAAATTCATGGTAAGGCAAAGGTAAGGGAAGGTGGGGACGATGAATTTCCATTTCCTCCAAATCCCGCCTATGTTGAGTTACCTTTGTTTGACGAGAAAGATCCAGACGAGTGGGTAGAATCTGTTCAAGATTTTTTTTGATTTTTACGGCTCCGAGGACCACCACTGAGTCACCATGGCTTCCTTTTGAATGGAGGGTGTTGCAAAAAAATGGTTTTATTGGATGCAATGATGGCGACAACTGTCGGGTTGGAACCACTTGGTTGAAGCCATAAAGAGGAGATTCACGGTGACGGAGATGGAATCGTCGGAAGGTCAGCTAACCAAGATTGTTCAAACGATAACAATGGGAGAATACCAAAAACGTTTTGAGGATATGACATTGAGAACGACCCATGTGTTGGACGAATTCTTAACCCAATGCTTTGTTTCAAGATTGCGAAGTGATATAAAGAATATAGTGTTAGTGCATCGACATGGAATGATGAATGAAGCTGTCTCTATGGCTCGATTACAAGAATCACAACTCATGGATTTAAAAAAATTGATCGGCCGAGGATCAGGCCAAAACCTACCTCCCTTACTTCCTACCTCCACCACTAATCCTAATGGGCCTTGAGAAATGCCAAAGCGGCCTCCTCCATCAGATACAAGTGGTTTTCATTTTAGCCCTAATAAATTTCCCCAACCACGATGAATATCAACGGTAGAAGCTCAATTGAGAAGAGATAAGGGTCTGTGCTATTACTGCGATGCGAAGTTCATGGTAGGGCACAAGTGCAAGACGCCGCAGCTATATCTCTTAGACGATAGTGGTGAAGAAGGAAAGGAAATCATTGATGAAACCGAGGAAGAAAATGAGGGCAAACTATCATCGAATCTGGAATCAACCGTTCAAGAACAATCCTTGGTGTCATTCAATGCGATTTCAAGGTGTTATATGCTCAACACTCTGAAGGTTCGAGGAAAAGTCAAGGGACACGAAGTGAATATACTGTTTGATGGAGGAAACACCCATAACTTCATCGAAACAAGGGTTGCTAAGTATTTGGGACTTCCGATAATAGTTGCGCCTCATTTCACGGTAATGGTCAACAATGGTGAAGGGTTAAAAAAATGAAGGATGTTTGAAAGATATGAAGGTGGAAGTTCAGGGAACCCGATTGACCACAGATTTTTATGTGTTCCCCTCAAGGGCTCGGAGATGGTTTTGAGAGTGGCATGGATGGCGACCCTAAGGCCAATAACAATGGACTTCTTAGAGTTAACTTTGGAATTTTCTCAATGAGGAAAAAGGCATAAATGACAAGGGGAAATTAGTGAAGGGCCATAGTTGATCAATTACAATACTTTGAGACGAATGTGCGACACTCAAGCAGTAGCAGAATTCTACCAATTACAAATGGCTGCTGACCCAACCAATGAAAGCGATGTGAAAGGTACGCAATTATCATCTCTATTGGATGAATTTGCAATGGTATTTACACCTTTTTTTGGTTTACCTCCTACACAAAAAACGATCATGTTATGCACTTGGAGTTTGAGGTTAGGGTTAAGCCTGTGAATGTGTGACCATGCCTGTATTTTTGAAAAAGAGAGACAGAGAGACAAGTACAATAGATGCTGGAAAATCAAATAGTACGACGAAGCAACAGCCTTTTCTCTTCACTGGTCCTTCTCATAAAGAAGAAAGACGGATCGTGGAGGTTCTGCGTAGATTATCGAGCCCTTAATGTCGTTACTATAAAGGATAGATTTTTTATTCCCACGGTAGAGGAGTTGTTTGATGAACTGGGTACAGCAAAGGTGTTTTCGAAGTTAGATCTTTTGGCGGGGTATCATCAAATCTAAATGAGGCAGGAAGATATACTAAATACAAAATTTAGAACGCATGAAGGACATTACGAATTTCTCGTAATGCCGTTTGGATTAACCAATGCCCCTTTGACATTTCAAGCGACGATGAACGAGATTTTTAAGCCTTATCTACGAAAACTCGTGCTAGTTTTCTTTGACGACGTCCTGGTTTATATAGCAAGAATTGGGAAGATCACTAGGAGCATCTGCGAAAGGTGTTGGAGAAATTCAAAGAAAACAAATTAGTGGCCAAGAAAACCAAGTGTGTTTTTGGAAAAAAAAACAATATTAAGTACTTGGGGCAGCAAAAATTGAAGTGATAAGAGAATGGCTTATTCCAAAGAATGTGAAAGAGGTGAGAGGGTTCTTAGGTTTGACAGGATACTACTGTAAGTTTATATAAGGTTTTGCTACTTTGGCTGCGCCCCTATCTGACTTGTTGAAAAAGGGAGAAGCATTTGTTTGGAGTGAGGAAAGGCAACTGACTTTTGATCAGTTGAAGCAAGCATTGTGTAATGCACCAATTTTAAGCCTTCCAAATTTTAACCAAGTTTTTGTGGTAGAAACAGATGCCTCAAGAATGGGTATAGGAGCTGTCTTGATCTAGGAAGGAAAACCTCTTGCTTACTTCAACAAGAAATTGAGCACTAGGATGCAAGCAGCATCAGCTTACCATCAAGAAATGTTTGTAATTACGTAAGCAATGAGTAATTGGCGACAATACTTGGTGGAAGATGATTCAGAATTATGACTGACTAGAAAGCTTTACGTGAATTAACCAGCTAGACAATTAAGACTCCATAGCAGCAAGAATGGTTATCCAAACTCATTGGATATGACTTTGAAATATGCTATCGCCCAGGATCAAAGAACACTGTAGTCGATGCGTTATCCAGAGAGTTCAAGAGAAAGTTAATGGCTTTGTATAGGCCAGTGCTGGGACTTATTGAAGAAATCCAAAGAGTTAATAATCACAATGAAAAATTGAAGCATATTGGAGAAAAATTGAATCAGAATTTGGGAGGTATGGATGGATATAGTGAAAAGGATAGTGTGATATTGTATAAGGGTGGGATATTCATTCCACATGATGCAACATTGAAATCTATCATTCTTCGGGAAATTCATGGTTTAGTGACGGGTGGACATGCTGGTATACTTCGAACATTTCATCGTTTAGTTTCCAATTTTTATTGGAAGAAGATGCGGGAAGATGTCAAGAGATTTGTGGGAAACTGTCAGATTTGCCAGCGTATGAAGAGTGATAATATCTGTCCTGCGAGGTTACTTCAACCATTACCGATTCCAGAGAAAGTTTTTCAAGATATTTCTCTCAACTTCATCACAAGATTATCAAGATCGAATGGTAAGGAAGCTATCTTAGTGGTGGTAGATAGATTGACTAAATATGGGCATTTTTTCTCTCTTCCTAAGCATTACAGTAGCTCACATGTGGCTGAGATTATGATGCAAGGGATTATCAAATTGCATGGTGTGCCTAGGTCAATAGTGAGTGATCATGATAGCTTGTTCAGGAGTCAGCTGTGGACTGAGCTTTCTAAGCTACAAGGTACTGTGCTTCGTATGAGTTCGATATACCATCCGCAAACCGATGGGAAAACTGAAGCATTAAACCGATGTTTGGAGATGTATCTCAGGTGCATTGCGAGGAATGAACCAAACATGAGGGAAAAGTATTTGGCTTGGGCAGAGTATTGGTACAATACCTTGTATCAAACTTTCAACCAGATGACTCCATTCAAAGCCTTATATGGTCGTGACCCACTAACTCTAGTCAATTATCTAAGGGGAACTACATGTAATGCTCGAGTTGATCGAGAATTGCAAGAGAGAGATGAACTACTTAGAGTATTAAAGAAAAATCTATGGCAAGCCCAGGTCCGAATGAAGAATTAGGCAGATCAAAAGAGGAGAGAGTTGGAACTCGAGGTGGGAAATTGGGTGTTTGTTCGACTTCAACCGTATCACCAGGTATCTCTGAGACTGCAGCGACAACAAAAGTTAAGCCCTCAATTCTTTGGGTCGTATCGAGTTTTGAAGAAAGTGGGAAGTGTGGCCTATAAGTTGGAACTACTAGAATCAGCTAGAATCCACCCTATCTTTCACATTTCGCAGCTAAAACTATGTCGAGGGCAACCTGATCAACAGGTGACACCGATACCCCTGCTGATGGAATTTGGAGCAAACAGTGATCAGAACTTTGAGGACAAAGTCCTTTCTGAAGAGGAGGGTAATGTTATGAATAAAGCCAATTTGAATGATGTTAATTTGGGACCCAACGAACAACTAGCAATTGGAATGCAACCACCTGAGAACCAACAAAGGCGTAGAGGAATGAGGACAAGAAAGACCCCAACGGCCTTAACCGATTACGTCCTTTATTAGAAAATATGTATAAATAATGTCAGGGAATTGTAACGGAATCATCATGAGAAATATTATCTGAATATCCTTTCTACTTTTCTCTTTGTTACTCTCTATTCCTTCCTTTTTTTATTCTGTAAATTCTCTGCTATCAGGATTACACCTGACACATGAGTATTGTTATTAACGTAGGAGGATCTGGATTCGAGTGCGCTGAAACGTATTATCTTCATATTTATAGTTTGAGGAGAGATTATGGATAATTTTAAAAACTGTATAAAAAAATTTTAAAACTTAATCCACCATCAAAAGTACAGAAAAGTCTAATTATGATTTTGATCTATCTATTATCTTAAAAATATAAGATTTTAGTACATTTACTTTAATTTGAAATAATTTAATTCCTCCAAAATCTTAACTATTCTTGTTAAAGGGCTTACATGATTTTTTTTTTTAATTACATCCCACACAAATGCTTAAAGGTCTTTGTTATTAGATTAAAATGCTTACATGATTTTAGTTCATTTTCGTTTCTTTGTTATTAAAAGGCACATTTAGTCCCTTCACATTTGAAAAGATGATATTTTAATCCTTACACGTTAACTTTACAATTTGGAGTAAAAATAAAATCAATTCCTTATCTTTGCTCATACTTCAAAACTGTTGTTTAACTTTTTAATTTGATTTAATGTTGTACAAGTTAAAGTACAATGATTAAAATATCATCGTTCAAACGTACAAAGACTAAAATATTTTATTTTAATATTAAAGGGACAAAAATAAACTTTATAATATAGTGTAGGACCTTGCATATAGACTGAATGATAGGGGATATTTAAAAAATCTCATTATCATATTTTTAAAAAATAATTATATTAAATATATTATAAAAATAAAACAGTTAAATTATGTTAAATTAAAATATAAAACTTAATTAATTAATCACTAATATAGTAGTAAATGACTCAAATTTTATTTACATTAGGTCCATAGTTAAAATTTAAATAACTCTATATGTTAACCTAATGGTTAGAAGGTTCAACGCTTCAAATATAATTTGAGTTCGAGTCGCGTTAATCATATTATTGCTAGAATTTTATCCTCCTCCCATAATTCAAAAAAACCAAAAACAAAACCAAAACCAAAACCATAATTTCACCGAAACAAGACAGGCAAACAAAAGCAAACGTGAAACCAAGAACTTTGATTGTCATAATTGATTCAAATTTGTGTCGGTCAACTAAAAGCTTTTTTTTGTCTTAAACCTCTAAAAACTGGTTTGAACAACGTTTAACTTATTTAAAAACCAAAACAAAAAAACAAAACCAAAACCATAATTTCACCGAAACAAGACAGGCAAACCAAGAACTTGATTGTCATAATTGATTCAAATTTGTGTCGGTCAACTAAAAGCTTTTTTTTGTCTTAAACCTCTAAAAACTGGTCTGAACAACGTTTAACTTGTTTTAAAACCAAAACAAAAAACAAAACCAAAACCATAATTTCACCGAAACAAGACAGGCAAACAAAAGCAAATGTGAAACCAAGTACTTGATTGTCATAATTGATTCAAATTTGTGTCGGTCAACTAAAAGCTTTTTTTTGTCTTAAACCTCTAAAAACTGGTCTGAACAACGTTTAACTTGTTTTAAAACCAAAAACAAAACCAAAACCAAAACCATAATTTCACCGAAACAAGACAGGCAAATAAAAGCAAACGTGAAACCAAGAACTTTGATTGTCATAATTGATTCAAATTTGTGTCGGTCAACTAAAAGCTTTTTTTTGTCTTAAACCTCTAAAAACTGGTCTGAACAACGTTTAACTTGTTTTAAAACCAAAACAAAAAAACAAAACCAAAACCATAATTTCACCGAAACAAGACAGGCAAACAAAAGCAAATGTGAAACCAAGAACTTGATTGTCATAATTGATTCAAATTTGTGTCGGTCAACTAAAAGCTTTTTTTTATCTTAAACCGCTAAAAACTGATCTGAACAACATTTAACTTGTTTTAAAACCAAAACATTCGTAATTTCCAGGTCCCTACTCACATTGTATTATTTTGTCTCAAAGAACTTTCCAAACTTTTCTCTAATGAATAAACAATTTGCATACCTATATTGGACTTTCTTAATCTCACTATATACATTTGTTGATGGTGGAGCTAACCTTTTCATTGTTTAATATTTTATAAGCATTCGAACTCTCCACAAAATTAAAAGACAAAACTTCCACCAAAAATAGTACCGGATTTATCAACGGTTTGTCTGAAAGAGTTTGCATGGAATCCTGTCGCAAGGGAGATGGTGCACATTTCATTTATACGCTAAATAGGGGTTGAGGCGATGTTTTGAGATAGACATCATCTCCTCTGCGACAAGCTCCCAGCTAATTCTCCGATGGCCTTTGCTTACTTATCTGGACAGAATTCAGGGTTTGCTTCCTTCACCATTTATATCTTGATCTTCAATGAAGCTTTTGCTTCTTTTTTTTTTTTGGTTGTTTGAGTTTGGGTTTGGATGGATGGCGCGGTGCATTTAACTTATTTTTTATCTCACGTTATATTACAGTATTTAATCTCACTGTCACTACTATTTTTACACTAATCACAGATAAACGCACTGCCCATTCAAACTCATCTTGAGTTGAGACTTGAATATTATCTATCTTAACCACTTGTTAGATGGTATAACTTCAATTTTAGTGTCTCTCAAAAGTTAATTTTAGTGTCTTTCATGTTTTGACCCTCTCGAAAGCTAAAATTTTAATTTTGATTATCTTAATACGGAATTTTTAGCTTTGGTCCCTCAAATCTTTTTAGTTTTTATCTCAAACTTCAAGGCTTCGCCCTTGATTTTAAGAAACCCTTTTGGTTGATATTTAATTTCCCCCAAGTGTTAATAATTCAATATTCGTAGCTTGATCCTTGATTTTAAGGGCTCCTTTTGATATTTCAATCTCTCCCAATCGTTAATAATTCAATTCAATCCCTTTTAACATCTTCTTCAAACGGAATTTTTTACTTTTAGTCCCTCTTAAAAATTAAAAATTCAATTTTTTAAACTTTAACCTCTCAATTTTAAAAATTTTATTTCAATCCCATCCTTGATTTAAAAAGCTCTTTTTAGTTGATATTTCAATATTTCCACAGTAATATTCTCCTCATACGTTCTTTTTTAAAAGAATATAATTTACTTTTTGCATGTACTAATTCTTTTTCTCATTATATCAATTAATTAATTTTTTATCTTTTGTAATTCTCCATAAGAAGTTCAAACTGAGAATCCAAATTCAGTGTTACAAAACTATTTTGTTTCCCATAATTGCCAAAGAAAAATCCATTATGTTGATACACAGTACCAACGGGTGTGGAAATAAAAAGGAGAAAATTTTAGTGAAGAAGATAGTAAATGCAATGTCTACAGCGTCCCTCCTCAAAAGAGTTTTTAAAATTTTATTATATAGAAAGATTAATTAATCCGATCGAATTTTAAATCAAATTTTAAATTGGATTCTTAATCGAACTATTTTTACTATCATTATATAACAGCTCATTTCATGTAATTGCATTAATTATTAAATGGGATGTTAAGCATAATGGGTTGGTTAAAGAAGTGTAAGTAAATATTCTCTCTATTGGCCAAACATCCAAATAATTTTAGACCCACATAGCCCTCCATTATAAAGTAAATGAAAATGAATTATTATCTCTTTACAACGAATATAGAATATTTACTCTCTCATTTCCATCTCCATAGGGATATTGGTAGCCTACCCATATCACCCTTTTATTTTCAGCCACAAACTACATTAAAATAGAGAATTATTATGAACCCTATATGATGGCCTGATGGTCAAAAATGTTTATCGTCCCAGATGTGGTCTAGGTTTGAGTCATACTAATTGCATTTGTTGTTCGAGCTTTATCTTGTTATTGTAATTTACCAAAAAAAAGAGAGAATCTGAAAATTTTAAGTTATAAAATCTATTTGGTGCGTTACTATAGTTTGAAACTAATTAATAATAAATACATAAAATATATACGATATTAAAATTAAAAATAGATCAAATTGTAAGCAAATTGTGAATACATGAAAATTAAGAATACTAAATGAATACAATTATTTGTCATGGTATTGTCATCAATCTTAAGTTGGTATCAAGTTAAATGAATAAACATTATTAATATGTCCAATTAATGGAAGTAATAAAGTGTACATAATAAAATTAAAATAAATTTTTAGTTGAAAGATAAATTTAAGGTTTTACTAATGCAATTATCATGAGTTTAAATCCCTTCATATATCTTTTATTGTTTTCTTAAATAAGAAAACCTCGACTAATGTAACTTATTTTAAATGCAACAGATTATTTTTGTAACATTTTTAATCGAGTTTATATCAGGATGACTTATGATATTAAGTTAGTTAGAGATTTAAATAATAATATAAATAAAAATATATGTGATAAGCCGATTGAGTTTTAGTTCTACTAGCATAGACATTATTGTCAATGCAGGAGGACGTGGGTTTGAGTATGCTGAAGCACATTATCCTTCTATTTATGGGTTGGGAAAGGCCTATGGATAGTTTTAAGTATTGTGTCAAAAAAATAGATATAATCAGAATATATAATGAAATTGTTAAAAAAATACGTGATATAGAGATGTGATAATTAGGGGTGAGCAAAATTCGATTCGATTCGAAAAACTCGATAAAATATTTATATTTTAAATTAAATAGTTCGAGTTATTTGAGTTATTCGAATCAACTCAAATAAAAAATTAAGTTTTTCAATTTAACTCGGATACAAATTACACAATTCGAGTTATCCGAAAATCCGAATAAGAAAAGATAAAACTACGTCGTTTTGATAAATGTTTACCCTTTCTAAAGTTAAAAGTCAAAACCATTAAGTTAAAAGGTAAAATTATGTCATTTTGATAAATGTTTACCCATTAAGTTAAAAGGTAAAACCATTATATTGTTTATATAGTTAAATAATCTTGTACTTCGTTTACTAGTTAAATAATCGGCCCATATAAACGCAACTTTGAGTATAAATAATAGGATTCGTTAACTCGACTCGACTCGATTCGAAATTTTTTGACTCGATTCGATTCAATTCGAAAAAATTTCAAATTGAATTCGATTGCAAAAATAGGATTCGTCAACTCGACTAACTCGAAGTTTTTTGACTCGATTCGACTCGACTCGATCGAATACTCACCCCTAATGATAATAATAGTTTAATTCCGTTTTTGTGGGGAGTTGAAAAGTTTTATACCATCAGGTATAGAATAAAGAGAAAAATTCCAATTGCAAGAGAAGTGTGTTCATTGTATAGTAAAAATATTAAAATAAAAAAGAAATTAAAAGATTGAAATAGTGAAAAGTGATGTGCCTATAAATAGGCAATTGAGCTTGGACAATTTTAAGGAGTAAAAAAAAAATCAAGGGTTCAGCTGAGGTTCTGTCGCAGGGGAGATGGCTGCTGCATGCATGCCTATGTTATGCCACGCATGTATGCATCAGTCATCTCACCGCGACAGGACTCCATCCAATTTTGAATTACCGCATCCCATTTTATTTTTTTCATTTGATCACATGGTTTAAATTCGAGTTAAACTTATAAATTAATTGTTGTTTGGTTTTATCTATGATTTTCAATCTTAAGTGTACATTTGGATTAAGGTAAGTAATATTGGTGAAAAATTTACATTTTATAACTAAGGATGCATATAGATGAGGGATTGGAAATGAATTATAATTTTATTCTGTATTAATGTATGATTTCATTATCTTTGAGGTTAATGTATAATTTTATCATATATTAATTTATAAAAGATTTTGTATATGAAGTTAGAGGAAAGTTATGACGTCGGTGTTCTTGATAAATGGATAAATTGCATTTTTAATACGTTCTAAAATTAAATTTTTAATTGAAGTCTTTTAGCCTTTGGTTAAATGAAAAATCTTTTTTTTTTTTTTACCTTCCATACAAATTAATAAATTAATTAAACTTTTTACACGATTTTAATTTTTTTCTCAAAATTTTATAATTTTATCTCGACCTCACAACACAAGATTCCTAACAACTAAATTTGGTTAAAAACACTAATTTAAGTTTGTATTATTCTATTACAAATAGTGTCAAGATACAATAATATAGAATATAATACTAGCACCAAATCTCCTTAGATAATGTAAAATTTTCCCTTTTTTTTATCATTTTGGTCAAATTTATCCATAAACCATAAGGGAACAGGATTTTTTTACTATAAAAATCATATTTTTCTAATCTGTCAGCTACTGCCCAATTTCCCTTGTTTCTTAAAAAAAACAACAATAAAAATTATACAATATCCAAACAATAACAATAAAATAGTAATAATATAATAGTGAAATTGTAGCAAAACAGTGAGAAAACAACAAGAAAATAACAATTTTTTTGTCTTTTTGCTAATTCGAGCTAGGCCAGAGCTAAAAAATCTTACTTGAGATTAGGCCTGCTTTTTAAACGAGCTTTTTTTTTGTCCAAACTTATTTTTTGAACTTATATTTTTATTCAAATCTTTTCATTTTTCGAACCAACCGACCAAACCATATAGAAATCTAATTCTAGGGGGGCAAAAATACTTAAATGTATTTTCACCTTTTTTGCTACTAACCCCACATGGGTCCTTGTAATCTTTTCACTTTTGTGATTCCTTTGCTTTTGATTTTCATTTATTTATTTATTTATTTTGCTCTTTTTTTGGGCCAATGACTTGAGTAAATGAAACATCATATGCAATACGTGGGAGCCTAGTTTAGGGTATGAGAATTATTCTTTACAAACAATGTGTTGTCAAGCTATTGTGAAAAGGGATCAATAGGAAAAAGAACAAAAAATAAAAGCTAATTTCACTTAAATAAAGAGTCCGCTTTTTTTTTATGGCTGGTAATGAAGGAACGACTGCTTACAAACCACGAAAAAGTCCGACGAGGCATAGGCCACAACGGAGTTTATGTAGCATGTCAACACAAGACAAAAGATATTTTACATGTTCTTTGCTCGGTAGCCAAAGAAGTTTGGAAGAGTATAGTACCAAGTGATGATTAGATCCAGTTCTTTTCCCTAAATCTCTCGAATTGGATCATGACCAATTTAGGAAACCTTAAGTGGGAATTTGGAATAGAGGCTCCATGGCAGGCACGGCTCATCTTATTAGAGTGGTGGTTGTGGAGAAATGGGAATCTCCTTGTGCTCCAAAGCTTATCTTGGAGCTCTTCAAAAATTCTTAAAGTATGTGTAAGCTGGGCCAAACAATTCATTATATTTGACAAAATAGCTCCCACCAGGGGGAGCAATCCAGAGGAAGAGGATTTGGTAGAGAACCCAGGATTGGTAGGTAGATAGATTATTAGTTTTTTTTTAGATTTTGTTCCTTTACACCAAAAAAAAATAAACTTTATGTTAGAAATGATAAATCCATATAATATGTTACTCTTTGTAGTAGGAATAGAGGTGTTTATGAGTCGGGTCAGGTTTGAACCGAACCCTAATAAAATTTTAGGTTCATTTGATAAGCTCGGGTCCAAATGATAAATCACTCTCTCCTTTTTTTTCTTCCATTTTTTTTAAATAAAAAAAAACTTAGGGCTAAATTTCAACAAAATCAAAATCTCCATTTAGCAATTAGTCCATGACCAAATTGTAGGCTTAGTTTTTGAGCAAAATGAAGAGAGATCACCAAGAAATTTGTGGGAGCGGCTCAAGTTCTGAAAGTTCAAGCATTGCTGAAAGAACTTTGTGGGAAGAAGATGAAGATGAAGATGCTATTGGTGGTTTTGGGTGTTCAGAAATTGGAAATGATGAACTTTGCGACTATTCAGTATAATCCTTTAGAGAGCTTTCCAATTGGGTTCTAAGCAACACCTTTTCTTTAAACCCACACCAAAGAAATCAATCTTGGGTTTTCAACCATCACTCCCAGGGATTCATCTGGATTCCTTGGATATGGCTCATCTTTGACTTTTATACTTTTTTTTATTTTTATAAGATTTTATAATTTTTTTTATCAAAAAAACGTTTTGAACATAATAATACCATCAATGTGCGGATCATGAAATTTGGATGAGAGTAAAAAGTGGGAAACTCCAACTTCTCTTCAATATGTAATCGTTACACAATAACACTAGCAAATCAAAAAAGTGAGACAGATTCCAGTGGGACCAAAACTGTCAATCCATCTCTCGTCGTGGAATTTCATAAGTTCATCAGTAATCATCTAAATCAAAAAAGATCACCTATACCTTTTTCTTATCATTCTTTTCCAAACCCTACCAGAAGGACCATTGCATACCCTGATTGCATCATCTTCATCTTTTGATACATGTACAAACCTACCTCATTCAGCTTGACTGCCTCCCTTTGCGATTTTCAGTTCGTATTAATTCAAGTTATTTGCATTGTCGTGGTCTGAAATTGTCATTGGATAGAAGAGAGCTGATCAACTTTTCCAACCTTTTTGCTCCGGGGCCAGGCCTGATGACTGTTCTGTTACCAATAACAGTGCAAGGATCGGTCCCGTTCTTCCTACTTCCTACACACCAACCACCAGGAGTAAACATATCTGGGCCACGAGACAAGATCTCAGAGTCTATTTTATCAAGTACGGGATCATCCCTAGGAAACTTTCTAGCAAAAGGAGCATTGCTATCGATCATCCGTTGCATGTCAGCAAGCCTGAGGAGGTGAGGATGCTGCTTAGGAGGGTTATCCCATGATATAAAATGGAGATCGCTGTTTACTGTAGTGTTACGGAACTCTTGAGCATTACAAATGACAGTGTGGAAGTAACCTTCTGGAGATGATAAAAAGTTTGCGTAATACATGAGGACAGTTCGAGGTAGGTTGTCCCATCCCCAAATGCAATAGTCAACAAAAGGGCGAGAAAGTGCCATCCAAGCAGAACCTATTAAAGAAATGGTATCAGTGTTACAAGCGTCTGCATACAATAGAAGATATCTATGGATGCCTAATAGATTCTAGCAACAAGTTGGATTGAAAAACAGTTTTCCAATCACAATAGCATGCATATGGTCATACAGCAGCAAATTCCAGATGAAATTCAATACTTCATGAGACTGTTCTGACATTTAGACTGCATAGCATATATGTTCCTTACCACTAAATGAATACTAAATTAGAATATATTTTCTCTACTGCAGAAACTTTCAGTATAACCAAATGATTGATCAAAGTAATCAAAAATATCATGATGAACGTTATGCAAAAACATCGATAGTCAACAATTATAAACATCATACACTTCAATAAAATTTCAAATCAAACATAAAATAACGTATAAGCATGGTTCAGTTGTCTAGATATCTAAGCTAATTGCAACATCAAATCTATACCATTTTGCCTTAAATTTTTGTTTAGATAGTTTCAAGGAACAGAATTACTTTAATATCCTCCTACATGAAAAGGAAATCGAATGAATTACATGGCTTGAATTAGAAAATGAATTTCGAAACGTTAAAAATAAAATAAATAAAGAAGTCTTGTCAGCTATATTTGGTTAACAAAGTCGCATTGTTCTTGCTTATAATTAAGCATTCAACATTTTGAGTGTTCTGGGAAATTTATTTTAGGCTAAGAAGCAGTTTTGATTTCTATTTTCTAATCAAGTCGATGAAAAACATCAAGGATCTAGTGCTCAGTGTTAACCATTAACCATCCAATATGACATTTAGAATGAAAACAAAAATAAACCACAGGAAAAAGTAATATCCTACAGGTGAAATCAGAGAAGAACTAGGCCATGTTCAAAGAAAACTTGAAACTCACTGCTTAAACTTTGCTTTCTAGAAAAAGTGAACACGGGAGAAAATAAGCGACAGAGAGTACACATAAATATTCTTTTTAGCACATCCAGGTTTCTATAAAGGCTTTGGCAATATCAGCAAAACCAATGTTAAATGGATAGGCAAATTTGCAACATGCAAGTGTCTCCTAAAAATCTTTCAATTTCTACGTTTTAACTGGAAGCTATTTGGCAGGGGCACCATCAAAACCCTCCACATCAAACATGTTTCATGGCTATTCAGGAACAAAGGAAAGATAATTAAGTAAAAAATAATTTAGTATCCTGACAGAGATTTCTGCCTATTGCAATCTTCCCAAATATTTCTCACCAACAATCCCTGGTGCCGAGCAGCAAAGCTTTCTTAACGTGCATCTATTCCACATTCTGCAACTAGCTACTTAAAGAAGTGAAGCAGCGAAGAAATGTCATTCTACTCTAGATATTTGTCCATTTCCTTCGAATCATAAATTCTGAAATATTTATCATACTATGAGAAGCTTTAAAAGCAAAACAATTGGCCTTCCTTTACGAATCACTTCAATAAGCTGCTTTTAAGCGATCAGAAAGCTGACAGAACATGAACCAGAAAGCTGTTTGTACTCCACAGTCCAACCAATCGACTTCGGTTCAAATCAAATCTCAGTCAAATCTATTGTTCTTTGAAAATCCAGACAAGAAAAGAAAAAAAAACCGTATTTACAGTCTTTAACTTTGACCTCTAACTTGGTCACAAAAGAATCAAATCAAGTCAAAACTAGATTCCAGTTTCAACCTCAATTACACTAATCTAACAATATAAACAAATGTATTCAGTGAAATATTATCTAAACCGATTATTTAAATCTGCCAAGGGATCATTACATCTGACAATTATCCACACAAGAATAGAAAAGACTAAACAGGGTGTCTATCTAGACAGAACTTACCTAAAAATGGAAAATAAACGACATCACCAAGATTCCCACAATTGCATAGATTAGGCAAACACAACACTATATAATTCAAAGCTTTCAGCGCCTTTTACCTGTAAAGAGTTTGAATGCAGTAGGCACACTTCTCTTTTGTGTAACCCAAAACACATCAGCTTTTCTCATGCTATACAATCCTGGATCAATAATGATTGGTTTAGCCCTCTGGAACCTGCCATTACAACAACAAAACCCCAACAATCAATCAGTTTCTTGATATAAAAGATACCCAAAAAAGGAAAGTTTGAGGAAAACTAGGATTTAAAGGCTATAAAAAGAATACAAATGTACTCACTCTTTCCACCCAATATTGCTTGTATGATCGATGAAATTTAGATCCCTTGGCAAGTATGAAAATGTGTGCAACAAATCTGAAAGATGCCCAAAATCAAAGACGAAAATGGAATTTTCTTTACAAAGAAATGGGGGGGGGGGGGGGGATTAATTATTTCGAAGATCCAACTCACCATCTTGGGTAACAAGGGGATAATCAGAAGCACTAAGATTAATGAACCAATCCCAATCTCCACCTTCTTTCAACAAAATTGCAGCAGCATGAAGCGTATTAGCAACCATAGTAGGGCCTCTGTAAGTAACCAAATTAGCTTTCACAATCATCCTAACATTCCCTACTTTATTAAACACTTGATGATCCTTCACGAACTTCTCCAGATCAAGCCTCTCTTCAGAGCTAGCTTCCCGGTCAAGATGAACCACGTATTGATTCAAAGGATGGTAAAGGGCTAAAAGAGTCCTCTTAAGCATCCGACCGTCTCCGGCGGAGCCGGAGATGAGGTAGGCGAAGCGGGGAGGCGGAGGGAGGGTGGAAATAGGGATGGGTTTTAGTTGGTTCTCCACGAAAGGGGAGGAACCGCCGGTTACGGCGGAAGAACGGTAGAAGAAAAGAAAAGGGGAGCCATCGAAAGAGGTTAAGGTTGTTAAGAAGAGTAAAAATAAAGAAACAATGGACCCAACAGCTAATGGGAAGATCCATTTACGCTCCATTGCTTGATTGTTGTTGTGACGAAACTGCATGTAATAGCTTCTTAATCTCTTCATTTCCTTCTTTTCTTTTCGTTTGTTTGGATTAAAGGAAAAGAATAAGAGAAAATCGAGAGCTCTGATCTGAGATTATTCAGATTTTGGTGCTTTGGAGTGAAATTTAGTTTTTCTTTTTTTCTTTGGTACGTGTTAGATACGGGGAGCAAAGTATTTCGCCGTGAAGATAGGAAGAATTTAAGATAGATTAATTAATTAATTAAGGGTCAATTTTCTTAATTAAAGGGTTAATTAATTTCTAACCATAAATGGAAAATCATATATGACATCAGCTTGTGCATAATTTTAATATTTAATTAATAATGTCGATTGACATCAATATTATTATCAATGTTGAAAGACGTGAGTTCGAATGCGTTGAAGTGTATTGTCATCCTTAAAGAGGGGTTATCTATAATTCTAGATATTATATAAAAAATATATAATAAAAACCTATAATAAAATTAGTGTTCACAAAAAAATATTTAACTAAATAATTTCAAAACTTCATTAGATCTACTCAACATCCATACGGATGGTAATAGTATTCAAGATTACACATCCATAGTAGAGCGGACGAGTGGTGAGGCAGAATGGTGATAAATTTGGCAACATCTACCACACCTTACTCCATAGCGATCCTTTCTTTCGTCAAGTACCTAAATGAGATAAGTTTAGACCTTATGACCCCTATACCTAGGGGTGTTCAAACGGTTAACAAACTGAATTAGTATTAACTGAATTTCTTAATCTTCAACCGTTAATCGAATTGAAGTTTTTTCAGAAAAAAAATTAACCAAACCGAAATATTTCGGTTAATTCGGTCGATTAACCGAAATTTATATTTTTTTTGTTAAAACAAGTATAAAACTTATAAAAAATAAATTGGTAATTCATTTGATCGAATTAACTGAATTAATAATAGTCTAATACATATAATATATAATATTATTTATTAAATTCGATTAATTCGATTAATTACTCAATTTCGAATCGAATTAACCATTAACAGAAATTCTAAAAAAAATTAACCGATCA
Source organism: Gossypioides kirkii (assembly GCA_005610355.1). NCBI lineage: Eukaryota > Viridiplantae > Streptophyta > Magnoliopsida > Malvales > Malvaceae > Gossypioides > Gossypioides kirkii. The sequence goes on along the minus strand of CP032251.1, from coordinate 3,861,710 downwards.
TCGATTGAACTAAATTGATTAATAGAATTAGATCGATTCAATCAATTAATTCGATTTTAATATAAAATGCATCCTAACATTTAGCTTAATATTTGAAACATACTTTCCATACTTGAATTAGTTACAACCCTCAAATATATATTACTTGATTAAACCAAACTTCAATAAATAAATTTCCATTTTTAATTACATCATTTTGGTTAATTGGGTTATCTAATGTGATTTGTACATAAACATGTACATACATATTAAAACCAGATTAAGTAGCTATATGCCCTATTTCAACTACCAATTGCCAACCAAATCCTAGGGGCTTACTTGTTGGATTCAAATTGAATAAAAAAAACCTTTTAAATCTAAATCAATCACTTTCAATCTGGACTAAATTAAAATATAGTTGGTCATTTTTAAATAGTAAAATGGAATTTTCAAACCATATAAACATTAAACTAGCAAAGTTTGGTAAAATACCAAGGAGGACCTTTTAGTAAAAGTTGGATTATATTTTTCTTTTTCTACTTAAAAAAATAGGTAAGTTAGTTTCTATACGTTAGATCAAAAAATAAATTGGTTTTTTTGTTAAATTTTTTATCCATTTTTACTGTTAAAAATCAGTCTCTGTATGTTAGCATGAGGTACACATGACATGCCACATGCTACTATTTGGTTATTCTGTCAGTCATTTTAGTTTTTAATAGTAGAAAATAATGAAATTTTTAACAGAAATGACCAGTATGCTCTTTGATCTAATGTACAGGAACTAATATACTCATTTTTAAGTAGAGGAGACAAAATATAATCTAACACTTAATACTGAGACTTCTATGATATTTTTATCACATAATTTTATTATATGAACACTAAATCATATAATTCATGGATGTGATTTATTTTAGGTCATTATTAATTTATGCATATATAAAATAAAATAAAATTCAAAAAGAAAATACTATTGTAAATATTTTATTTAAATAATTTCATTATAAGTTTTGATCATATCTGTTTTTTTTTGACACAATATTTAGAACTACGCATAATTTCTTCCCAACTCATTTAGATATGACCCTGAGAGTTGTTTGAAAGTGTAGCCGTCCAAGGCTGGAAAGGGCTCAAAAAAATATTTTTTTAACTTTTAATGTGAGAAAAAAATTTTAAGCTAAAATAAACTAATTAAATACCTAAGACTTTCAATTTTTTACTATAAATGCTTCATATCCTAGGGTCCCAAAAAATTTTCAGCTTTTATTACATTACATTTTATAAGTTTTTTTTAAAAGGGACCCAATTTATTGTTTCGCCTAAGGTCTCAAAAACGTCAAGAATAGATCTGCCTATAAAAAAGAGGATAATCCGCTTCAGCGTACTTAAACCCACATCTTCTTACATTGACAATACATATATTAGTCAAGTTAAGATTCAATCAATAATATTATAAATATTAAAATTAGAATTTTTAACAAGAAATTTGAATCCTTAAACCATTATTTTGTTATAAATGCAAAATTTCCCCCAAAGAGTTGTTTCATAAAATCATATTAATGGTGAGACCTATAAAGAAAAAGAAAGATGATAGAGATAGGTCTTTGATTACATACATTGGTAGACTATGAAGAAAGTGTGGAAAATGGAAAGACTTAAAAAAGTGGGAAATTGGAAGTGGTCAAAGCTAAGAATTTTTATTATTTAGTCCCTAATATAATTTCCTAGGTTTTTCATTACAAATTTCCAATAGAGATATGAATGACTTTAGTTGACATTTAAAGCAAAATCAATGCAAACCTATAATTGTACTAGAAGAAGAAAATTCACATTTATTTTTGTATTTTTTATATTCAATATAAAATAAACATTATTATTAGTTTAGGGGTTTTTTTATGGAATATAAGTTTTTAGTATTTAATTGCAATTTTTTCTTTTTAGGTTTAAACATGTTAGGGATTTTTGTACTGTTTTGTAATTTAAAATTTTGTCTTTGTATTTTAATTTTGAAACATTTAGTTATTGTACTTTTTATTTAAAAATATTGATCTCTTCGTCCAATTTTTCAATTATAAAGAGATAGAATTACTTTTGGCTCTCATTATTTTATAATTTTTGTCGATTTGGTCCTTACTCTATAAAGAACATAAAAATATAAAAAAAATAAAAGTTTTTATAATTTCAATAAAAAAATCCTAAAAGTTTTAAAAATTATAATTAAAAAATAGAATGTTTTATTTAAAAAATTAATTAAAAATAAAACTCTTTAAAATTAAAAAAAACATTTATAAAATTCATAAAATCATAAAAAGTCCAGAAAAATAAAAAAAAATGTTATTTACTCCTAAAATAGTAAAATGCCTCTCCAAAATTTGAGCTATTCATTCAATAATATTAAAACTGAATTTGAAAAAATATTTTTTAATTTAATTTAAAATTTATATTAAAATTTGATTTAATATTAATTTAATAGCTAATTTTTTTTTTCAAATTCCACCTTAATTCCTCGTGATTTTATTCGATTTAATACATTTGGTTAGAAGAAAAACTCTAACTTCAAAAACTATTTTTATTTAATTATAACATATATATATATATATATATATTCTATAACCTATTTTTGAAATAGATTATTTATCCAACTAAAGCAATTGCAAATCCTGATATTTTGAAATGATAAATTCTAAAATGCTAGCATTAAAAAAACTAAAAAATTTAAAATTTTTCATCCAAATACTCTTAACGTATTAACCGTACTTAGAACTACTCATAGCTCACCGAACTTTTAAATAAAAGGATAAACGTAGTTCAGTTAGGGGTGAGCGTTCGATCGAATCGAGTGAAAAAATTTTGAGTTAATCGAGTTGATGAGTCATATTTTATTATCCTAAATTGATTTAAAAAAAAATTCAAATCGAGTTGAGTGAAATAAAACTCGAGTTGAGTCAAATCGGATCGAATCGAGTTAAATTGAAAAATTAAACGTGTCAATTAAAATTTTGTTACAATATAACTAATTCCATGTTAAAGCACATAAATTTGAAACCATATATATTTGAAAACTTTTTCAAAGCAAAATAAAAAAAATATTTTACTATGATAAACTTGAATCATTAATTAACTTATTTAGCACCCAAAATTATTATTCTAGAATTTTTTAAATTTTTAATTTTTCTTTATATATATTTTAAAGTTTTTTATATTTTTTTGAAATATATAAATTTTTTAATTTTTAAAAACATTTTGAATTCTAAAATTTATTTTGAATTTTTGAAAATTATCTTGAATTTTTTATCGAAAAGGACCAATTTGCTTATTTTCAAATTTGACAGAGACCAAAAGGGTATTTATATCAATCTATTATTCGAATTATAAAATTCAACTCGATTCGAACTCGAAACTCAAATTACTTATTCGAATTGACTTGAATAACTCGAAATTCGAATTTTTCGAATCGAATCGAGTTTTGCTCATCCTTAATTTCAACGCGCTCAAATCTACATAAACTAACATCCTTTTGTTTTAATAATAATACCGATACACTTTAACATATTTAAACCTTATCAAGTAGTGTGATATAAATACCTATGTTCATATATGGACTTAGATAAAAATTTCTACACTAGAGTTTTTTTTTCTATAATTTTTATTATGTAATATGAAATGTTTTATTTAAATTTGATCATAAATTGGGACGAACTAATTCTCTTATGAGTTCTTTTTATAGAAAAGTGATTTCTCTTATGAATTATTAAGGTAATGTATATATTTTAAAGTAAAAAGTAAAATTATTAAGAAAATTTTATAGAGTATATTTTCTTTTATTTTTATAAATAAAATTATATAAATATTTTGTTAAGGATTTACGAATGCATCCCAGAAGAATTTTTGGTGAATCGCAGCATCTGGCACGTGAAAGTGCCATTGGTCGTTTTTACAATGGACGAAATGCTCGAATTCGACCGTGTGATGCGACAGTTCGGGTGTACGCAACGTATTCTACAACAACCTTAGGACCTCGATGATCTGCGCAAGATCAACATGCAAAAGAGATTGGATGAAGATTGGGCAACATTCCACAAGAAGTATATCGAGATGTGACAGCAAAGGTACGATTACTTGCCAACGCGTTAATTGTATTTGACGCCAGAGTTGGCAACATCTTCGGATTACATGGATTGATTTAGGAATCACAGGAAGTTGTATCTACTGCTGGCTACAGAAAGAAGTAGTGATCGTCGTTGTAAGAGGCCAAGACGAGGGCCCATCAATCCCAGGTCGGGAGGACATGCCGCAGACGGATCGACATCTGCTCCACATGCACACGCAGACTCGACTCTCCTGCAATCTCCCGATCGATATGGTTCATTTATTCGTGTTACTAACCCATTTTATTTTACACCATTATCACAAGACGCACCAGTTTATTTTACACTAACACCACAACACGCGCATTCATTTCCAGCATCAACACAGTAATCACCAATTTATTTTACACAAGCACCACAACACCATAATCATTTCTTGCATCGACACCTTTTCCACAGATATATTTCGCATGACCACCACCCCTACATTGTATTACACGCCCCATGTGCCATTTCCCCATGCGACACCATATAATGGCTCGCCGATAGTGTCACAAACACCCCTAACATCATCCTTCTTCCGAGCTGAGTTGTCCTCACAAATGCTGACTTGATTAGGGTGATGCATTTCGGTCGACTAGGAGACGATCACATTCATCCACGGAGAGAGGAGATGCAGTCACTTATCAACTCCGACATGCACATGAAGACGAGGCCGAAGATTAACCCGACTTGCACATGAAGATGAGATCGAAGATCAACCCCGACGTGAACATGAAGATGAGGCTGAAGATCTAGTGGAGTCGCCAACCCAAACAATGCGACGGAACCCTAAGCATACTCAACACGCACCCGATTATAGCACACATTCGGGGGATCGATGATTATATCTATTTGTAATTTTCGAAGTTGTTTACTTTGTTTTACATTCGCAATGTAAATTTATTTAAAATATACATATCTTGTTAACTACAATTGGGATGCATGTATATAAGCTTTTAAGTTAAGGATTTTGAAAATTTTGGGTCATGCTACAAACATTGTATTTCTTGAAGGATTTAAATGAAAATTTTGTAAGTTAATGTTGTATATGGTTTGTGAAAGTGTTTGTTTGTCTTTTACAGTGAAAAAATATTTAAACAATTCGAATATACTTTAAAATTATAACGATATCTATATCAAACGTAGGATAAATTTACAAATTTTTAATTTAAAAAATACGCTGAAAAAAAAAATGCATCCTAAAAAATATATTTTTACTGATCTGGCAGCTTTCTCTTCTAGATCAATAAAAACACGCAATGTAAAATGCATTTTCCATTGAAAGAAAAAACCCCTTACTTTCTCAAATATATTTTTCAGCTATTATTAAAAATTTGCCCTAAAAATTGGTATTTAGATTTTAGACTAAAATAAAACGAGAAACGACGACGTCCACTGCGTAGTGTAATCAAAATTTCTTTCAAAGAGTGGCGCAGGCTATACCATTGTTCTCTCTTTCTCTCGCAAAGCTCTCTAAAACCCTCAAATGGGTTCCTTATTCAGAGCTTCAAAAACCCTTAAACCTCGAAAATACTTATCTCCCTTTTCTTCAATCAACAACCCATTTGATGCTTTTGGCTTAAGTCAAAGATTTTGTTCTCAGTCTCGTCAAAACAGCAAAGAATCTGCTCCAATAGATTTGAGTCGATACCCAATTGAAAAAATTAGGAACTTTTCAATTATAGCCCATGTTGATCATGGAAAGTCTACTTTAGCTGATAGACTGTTAGAGCTTACTGGGACAATTAAGAGAGGCCATGGTCAGCCTCAGTATCTTGACAAGTTACAGGTAAATTTTATTGTTTAGATTAAGACTTCTTTATTTGGATTGAGACCGGGAACGTGTGTGTGTTTTTTTAAAAGATGTTTATTTCTTTTGTAATGGTTCTTAGTTTGAGATGTTGATGAAAAGGCAAGCTATTGGCATTGCAATTATTGTTTAAAGAGAAACTAGAATCGGGAGTTTGTTATTTTTTCATATGAACGTTAAATTTGGTTTAAATTGTAAAAAAGAAAACGAAAGGATTGAGTTTAGCTTTGGTTTAAAGGTGTAAACTTGATGATGATTTTTCTGATGTTATTAGGTAGAGAGAGAAAGGGGAATAACAGTTAAAGCTCAAACGGCGACAATGTTCCACAAATACAAGCTCCATGGATGCAATTATGGTAATATTGATGAACCATCAACGTATCTGCTAAATCTGATCGACACACCGGGACATGTGGACTTCAGTTATGAGGTGTCTAGATCTCTCGCAGCCTGCCAAGGTGCTCTTTTGGTTGTTGATGCAGCCCAAGGTGTTCAAGCACAAACCGTTGCAAATTTTTATCTCGCTTTTGAATCTAACCTGACTATAATCCCTGTCATAAACAAGATTGACCAGCCTACTGCTGACCCTGATCGTGTCAAAGCTCAGTTAAAATCAATGTTTGATCTTGAACCTAGTGATGCCCTTTTAACATCTGCTAAAACAGGGCAGGGGCTTGAGCATGTCCTTCCAGCAGTCATAGAGAGGATTCCTCCCCCTCCTGGAAGCAGCAGTTCACCTTTACGCATGCTTCTGCTGGATTCCTATTATGATGAATACAAAGGTGTAATTTGCCATGTTGCCGTTGTTGATGGTGCATTACGTAAAGGTGATAAGATTTCATCTGCTGCAACTGGTCAAGCTTATGAAGTATTGGATATTGGGATCATGCATCCTGAACTTACTCCCACTGGAGTGCTTCTAAGTGGTCAAGTTGGATATGTGGTGACTGGCATGCGTTCCACAAAAGAGGCACGTATTGGGGACACGCTATATCACACTCGGACTACTGTAGAGCCCCTTCCTGGTATATCATCAGGCTTCATCTTTTTGTTATTTTTTGATACACTGTACTTCCTATTTCCTTTTTTATTTAAAATAGATACCCTTTTTTTAATATTTGCTATGCTTCTAAATCTCAGGTTTCAAACCCGCAAAACATATGGTGTTTTCTGGTCTCTATCCTGCAGATGGATCTGATTTTGATGCACTTAACCATGCTATAGAGAGACTAACATGCAATGATGCCAGCGTCTCTATTACTAAGGAGAGTAGCACAGCACTTGGACTGGGTTTTAGGTTTGCTGTCTTATATTTTGCGACTTATCTCTAAGTACCAATAGTCTAACAGTTTTCTTCTACTATTTAATTATGGTGATTTGCATTGTTATAATGGAATAATTTGTAGTGCGTCTCCTGTATTCCTTCTGCAGGTGTGGGTTTTTAGGCTTACTTCACATGGATGTTTTTCATCAAAGACTTGAACAGGTAATTTCCCCCAATTTTTCCATTAGCAAAATATTCTTTCTCTATTTGCAAGTCATAACAGTCTGTATTATGGATGTAGGAGCATGAAGCTCATGTCATTTCCACTGTTCCAACTGTTCCTTATATTTTTGAGTATTCTGATGGAAGGTACATACTATGGTGGCCTTTTTCAATCTTTAGTTGGAGAGAAATAGGCTTAGTGAAGTTGGTTTTGAGTTTTGACATGTTTTATATATCTTGATCTTATGTAGTAAGGTAGAAGTTCAGAATCCTGCTGCATTGTCCTCAGATCCCAAGAAACGAGTTACAGCTTGTTGGGAACCTACTGTGCTAGCAACTATTATTATTCCTAGTGAGTAAGCTCCCGTACCCCTTTCCTATCTATTTTCTGCAGCATGCAAAGGTTTTATTCTTTTAGGTGTTTTTGCTTTCTTGTAGGTATGTGGGGCCTGTTATTACCCTTTGCTCGGAGCGGAGAGGTCAACAGCTGGAGTACTCATTCATTGACAGGTGATTTATGCCATTGCGATTTCTTTAACCTTTTCTTTTCTAACTCGTCAGTGGTAATCTTCGATGAAATTGTTTCTATTTATCTTTGCATTATTGCAGAAAAATCTACTGGTTCATTCTCATGTTTGAATTAATCAATGAAATATTAAATTATATGATGTGGAAATTCAGGTTCTTTATTCTTAGTTGTAGCTGTGCTTTCAACCAAGATTCTGAAACATTCTTTTTCTTTCTCCATATTCCATCAATTTAGCAAGTTAGGTATTCCATATAATTTTACGCTGAAATCCACTTGGGCATTTTTGTTCATTAGATTAGAAGGATTAGAAGTTTCAAATGTTTATAACTGAGAAAATGCAATGTCATAAGCTTTCCAGTACTAATGCACAGCCATTCCTTTTATGCAGTCAACGGGCTTTTATGAAGTATCGGCTACCTCTGAGGGAAATTGTTGTCGACTTTTACAATGAGTTGAAGAGTATAACATCTGGATATGCCTCCTTTGATTATGAAGATTCAGAGTAAGCTTCTTTCTGCCTTTTTCTCTTGCAAATGTCCTATAATAGCACTTTGGGGAGCAAGTGGTGAAACATAGAACTGGTTTCTGCTAGATAGATTTCCTGATTACCTCGGACTGCTAGCAATGAGTATTGTCTCTTGATCTGGCCTAAATTTTCAGTGAAATCCTTGTCCAAAGTGCTGGTCCTCTGGCATTTTACACACTTCTGATTGGACATTCAATGTCATGAAACCTTTGCTGACGTATTTTTTTCCTGTGCCTCCAACAATAGGAGCCTCTTACTTCCTATTATTGACATGTCATTGATGTTCTTTACAGATACCAACAATCTGATTTGGTGAAACTTGATATCCTCTTAAATGGGAAGCCAGTTGATGCCATGGCGACAATTGTTCACTCTCTGAAGGCACAACGAGTTGGTCGTGAACTGGTGGACAAGCTTAAGAAATTCATCGACAGGTCTGTTGTTTTAAAGTCTAGTATGGGCTTCACATGAATTAAATTATAGTTAATACTGATGGTCCAATTCTGATTAGGCAAATGTTTGAGATAATCATACAAGCTGCAATTGGATCAAAGATTATTGCAAGGGAGACGTAAGTGACGTGTCTTTCATTCCTTAAGTTTTTTAACTACCGTATAATGTTCATTGGTTAAGTCTTTATTTACTGGATTCAGAATCTCAGCAATGAGAAAGAATGTCCTTGCAAAGTGTTATGGTGGGGATGTTACTCGAAAGAGGAAGCTTTTGGAGAAACAAAAGGAAGGAAAGAAGCGAATGAAGCGAGTTGGTTCTGTTGACATACCTCAAGAAGCTTTTCATCAACTGCTGAAGGTGTCATAGTGTAGACTATATGTCAGCAATGATGCTGGTAAGTTCCAATTGGTTAAATCCAACCCGAACTTTGTAGTGCATGTATTCTCTTTGCCAGTGGCAGCAAAGGTCTTCATGTCTACAGTTTTCTTTGTCATGCATGCTAATGAAAGGGAATTTTCCTTGCAACCTCAATTTTTGATAATTTAGTGTAGAGGACATTTGAAACTGTTTCAGGATAGTTGTAGTTAGACCTTAAGTTATGCCTCATAGGCTTAGTTTCACAGTTCACACCAACCTATAAGGTATTTCATCCCTTCGGGCCATTGGGTCTCAAAAAGTGTCTCACAGGTTGAAGATGATGTAAAGCTATCACTAGTCAAACTCTAGAAGAAGCTCATTGTTGCAGCCATGCATGTACAACTTAAGTAAGTTTCAAAACTCATCTTCTTCAGGATTTTAGCCATATGAAGAAAGGTAGAAAGGTTCACATCATACAATAAAACTGTGAGGAAACCTGGTTGCAAAAGCTGTTGGAAAATCTGAAGCAGTAAAGATGCATTGGCTCTATTTACATGTTTATGCCTTGCAATAAACTGCGGTTGTTTGTTGGATAGGGATCATAATTACATCGATTAACCTTTTCACGCATAATGATGATTTGTTTATTTTCGTAGCAATGCAAGATTAATAGTAATTGCCACACTATCGTGCCATAATGATTTGCAGAAGTCTTCATATTATTTGATATACAATTCTTTCATTCACTGAACAATTGTTGTGAATCTTAAACGCGTTGGATGTCATATTTTTTTTTGAATTATAAGAGGGGGGCAAAGCTCGAACAGTAACATGATTAGCTTGATTCAAATCAAGCCACACCTGAAGTGATGAACACTATTGCAATCAGGTTAACACGGTTTCTAATGTTATACTTTAAATTATTCCAAATTAACAAATTTATTGACAATAAAATGCTCTTCGGCCATTTTCATATGATAAATAATGTGAAGTGCATAGTAAATAAAGATTGTTGGAGCCCAATTTGTTCGGGCTCAAATATTTAAATTAAAATCATTTTAATTTTAAATGACCATTTACAATAAACCCAATTAAAATACTCAAAAAAAACTTAAAATACATTCAAGATCCATTTAAACCTTAACTCATGACCCAATACAAATTTAAACCCTAAAACTCAATTACAAAGGGCCCAAGAAGCTTAAATACTAAATTTGTTTGGAAACCTTGGCTAAAGAAGCCTCTAGCTGTCACTTTCCTTTGTGTCACGTCATTTGTGAATTTTCGAGGCCCTAACACCCTCACGTCATCTATCACCACATGTCACCGTCGTTCGAACCTGTAAGAAACAGAGAAAATGCAAAAGACGACAATAGCAAAAAACAAATGGAAAAAACAAAAGCAAATGCTTGTATTTCGACTATAAAGCCATGAAAAATCCATTGTTGTATCTCTCTTCTTCTCTCTTCGGTTTTACAAAGAACGAGCATTGTGAAATGAAAATAGAAAATTGAAGGAAGAGTGGTGTTTTATACATATATACATATATTCGTTTTTATCTTATTTTATTTTGTTTTTAATTTTCGAAATTAAAAAACGAGCACAAGAAAAAAATAAAAATAAGAATTTTTGAAGTGCTTACTGTTTTATAAATACATTTATATATATTTTGTTTCTCTATTTATTTATTTCAAAAATAAAAAAATAAAGAGAGAAAAGGGAAGGAGGTTATCTGGTTGTCGTTCGGACACCATCGCCGTCGTGGTGACCGTTTGAGAATCCTTTTGGACCAACTAACGGTCATGTGGGGGCTTCAAAAACACAAAAAATGGGTTTTTCCTTTCGAAAACCTTAAAGAACCATACAAGTTTCGGACTTTTTTGGGGAATTTGATTTCAATTTAGGGAGTTTTAATCCTAGATTTGCATTGGGGTTGAAAAGTGGAGCAAAACCCCCTTTTTTTTGGATTTTTTGGTCACCGGAGACGGCAGTCGTCGACGACCAGTGGCAGTGATGGACGGCACGATGACCCTGATGATCGAGCATGGGAGCCTTAGAGAGAAAAAAACAAAGGATGAAAGGTTTTTTTTTTTTTTTAAACAAATGAAGAAAATGAGAATTAAAAAAAAATTGACTTAAATACTAAAGAGGATATGGCGTCGTTTTGGAGAGGGAAATCAATGTCCAAAATGGCGTTGTTTTGATGCTACCCGACCTGTTCGCCCGTTCGGACCCTCAGGGTCCTCGTGTTTTTGACAGGGGATATTCTTTCGCCTTTTAAGCCTATTCGATTTGGTCCTTTTTCTTTGTTTTTCTTGTTTTTTAATTTTTCCCACTAAGTTCCTTGGTTTTCAATCTGGTCTTTTGACCACTGTTTTGAAAATAACACGTGTGGGCATGGGAAATTTTCTCATTTAGTCCCTGCCCTTTTAAAATTGTTTTAAAAGGATTCCTAAATTATTTTACTGGAACATTTCAAGGAGATGTTCTGCAATTCCTAAGAAGATGGGAAGAATCAGAAATAGGCAAAGAACAAAAAGGTCAGTTAATTAATCAGATACAGACGACCAAAGATTTACTAAAAAGATTGACTCAAATTCTAAAAATAGAATTTTGTGGATACAATGATAAACAGGATCAAAACAGTGCATCCAGTTACATATTAACTAAAATTAAGTTATGTGATATTAGAAAGTTTCTCTAAAAAATTCCTTCATGAATATCAAAAATTAAATAATGATAATATAGAATTCTGGAAAAACCAGTATTTCCATAAATTACCACCACCGTGGGATGAGATTTGTGTCAAAAAATACGAATCTTATTTAGAAAAACATAGTAAACTATCAGGTTTAGATACAGCTACTATAGATTCTATAGGTAATAGAATAAATTTTGCTAAAGAAAGGATAACCAATCATTGTTTACAAACTAAAGCTGCTAAACAAGTAAAGCATAAATTAAGTTCACAATATTGTTCTAAAATATTAGAAAACGAATGGGAATTTGGCTGTAAACAACCCATTGCTCCCTTTAGAAAAAATAAAAAGAAGAATAGAAAATATAAATTCATAAAAAGAAAATATTGGAATAAAAATAAGGTAAAAACCAATAATAATAAAAAGAGAAAGTTTGTTAGGAAAAAGAATCCTAATAAATCTAGAAAACAAATTTGTAAGTGTTTTATATGTGACGAAGAAGGTCATATAGCACCAAATTGTCCTAATAAAGGAAAAAGTGCTAAGAAAATGATAAAAACCTTAGAAGAAGAAAATCTCGAGGTTTGTTACGAAGAGGAAATAAATCCTGAAGAAATTTTATATGAACTAATATCAGAAACAGAATCTGATACTGATAATGAAGAAGAATTTATTTTTATGATGAACAGTTCTAATAACCAATTAGAAGAAATTCCTCAAACTGAACAACAGGATATAAGATTAGGAAATTTAATTGGAGAAGAAAAAGATCTCTCTGATGAAATGATAGAAAAGATTAATAAAAACCATATTTCTAAAGAAGAAATATATAAGATATCAAAGTTCAAAATATGGACTCAAAGACATATTGAAAAGATTAGTACATATTTCTAAAAAGTATTATACATATGTGGAAATTACATTCCAATTCAGAGAATATAAAGGGATAGAACTTACAAAAATATTATGATATTATTGCTCCAGAAACGAAACACTGTAGCTCTGATACCAGTTACAAGGAGAGGCAGACACTGGACACCAGTTACAAGGAAACTGGGAGATAATTACAAGCGGAAGATATAGTGTCTAAGAAAACTAAGAAGAAGTAGAATGATTTCCGAATGCCTTGGTTAGGCCTTCAGTTCTCCTTTTATAGGCGAAATTTACAAACTATATTTACAATTGTTTTGAAGTCCGGATGCTTTTAGATAAGGATGCCATCACTTCATGTTCTTGGAGTGAAACACCTGGCAAATGCTTTTCTTTGTTGATAAGCATTAGTTCTTCCGGATCTTTCTTTAGTCATTCCCTCTTTATTGAGGTCTGACATTTTGTCGTTATCCCTCCTGGATGTTGTCTAGGTTCATTTCCTCCAATTCATCCAGATTTAAGGAGGCATTTGAAATTCTAGGAGGAGAATTCCAATTTTGCCATGTATCCCTGATTTTTTCAAGAACATCTGAGGGATAGTCGTCAATATCCATTTCAGCTATCTTTGTTAATAGCTTTATTGCTTCACCATCTGGTTCTTCATGGTGCATATTATAATAGTCATAAACAAATATTCTTTTGCCATCGGTACAGGAATAATATGTCTGTCTTGACAATATTTCCTTGGCTTTATTCATTAGATCAATCCCTGATTGGACTTGATAATAGCAGAAATTCTTTTGGCATCTTTCAATAGTTTTGTTTAGATGCTCTGGTTCCTCATTTACTGCTGATAAAAGAGGTCCTGCTATGAGTTTGGAGAATTCCCAGATCTGATATGGTTGATAAAATCTTTCCTTCTCCGCAAAACCAATTAAACTATAAATATTAAAATGGAAGTATAGCATAAAATCAAAATTTTTTGTTTTCTTTATTAACATAGATTTTATAAAAGCAGGAAAATCTTTTGTTAGATGAAAAGAAAAATTTTGTACAGTTAATTGTTTGACAAAACCCCATTCGATACTTGTTATATCAAATGGTTCGTGATCAAGCCTGAATTTTATAGCAGGAATTTGTTCTCCTGAAATGGTGTTATAAACATAGGCCTGGTAAAAATATTCAGAAAAAGATTTTTGGAATACATTTTGCTGTTTGCAAATGTATTTATTGATTTTTGAAAAAATATCTGGTGGTAAAATAAATTGAGATTTATGGAAAAGGCAAATTTTAAAAAGCTTATTTACTACTGGGTTAGTAGTACCTCTTTCTTTAAAATATTGGACTGTATCAAGAAGATTGTTTATCTCCTTGAGATCAAGATATCCAATTTCGAAATCATCCCACTCTCTGGTTAGAATGGAATTTAATAGAAGGTTTTGGCATATATTTTCCTGAGCTGTTTTTTCAGCTAGTAAATCAGAAAGCTTAGATAAAGCTCTTCTAAAATTAACTCTTTGATTTGTAATATGGTTTTTCCATATTTCATTAATGAGATTATATAATTCTGGTGGTATACCAGGATTATAAAAATCTTTAATCTCGTTCATCTGTTGTTTTTTCAACAGTTGTTCATTGATACAGAATTTTTCTGCATCTTTGATTACTTCTGCATAGCTGGCTTGATATGCAGAATTGGGATCCTGAGACCATCCCGGAAGATTATCTGGTGATATGAATTGTGTAACCTGTCTGGGTTGGACTGGTTGTCTCATTATAGGATATGGATATGGTAAATAATATCCTTGATTAGGATATATATTGGGTAAAGGAGCTCTTATGAATTGTGGATTTGCAATTCTTGGATCGGACCGTTTTTTACGGACCATTGTCCATTCTCCTACTTGCTCCAAAGGCTTTTTACCTTTTTCCATCGGGCCTGCTAAGATAGTCAGCAATAATATTGTCAGTACCCTTTACATAAATAACTTCAAAATTAAAAGTACATAATTCATTATACCAACGTATTCTCCTTGGATTGGTTTCTAAACTTTTGTTAGTTAAGAATTGTTTGACTGCCTGATTATCAGTTTTTATGATAAATTTCTCAGGAGCTAAATAAATAAGAAAATTTTTTATTCCTTTTTTAATTGCTAATAATTCTTTTTCAAATATAACATAATTGGTTTCATTTGTTTTAAACTTACCAGAACTATAACCACATATTAATTCTTCTTCATTAATATTGGTTTTAGCTTTTAAAATACATCCCCAATAATTATGTGATGCATCTGTTTCAAGAATTAGTTTATCACCTTGCTTAGGTAGATATACTTTTGGTATATAGTTTATTTCGGTCTTTAGTTTTCTTACTAAGGCTGTGTCCTTTTC
The DNA here is from genome assembly GCA_005610355.1 of Gossypioides kirkii. NCBI lineage: Eukaryota > Viridiplantae > Streptophyta > Magnoliopsida > Malvales > Malvaceae > Gossypioides > Gossypioides kirkii. Next base: position 3,846,480 of record CP032251.1, on the reverse strand, counting down.
TGTCCAACTAAAGATTTTATCTTTTTTGAGTTTATCATATAAGCCACCTATCTTTTTTGATAGATTCGGAAAGAAATTTCTACCATAATTAAGTATTCCTAAAAATTGTTGAAGTTGTTTTTTATCTTCAATTTTTTCAGGAAATTCTTGGATTTTTACAATAATATGATCTTGTAATTTAAGACCATCATTAGATAATTTTAATCCTAAAAATTCTATTTCGGTTTTTTCCAACTCTATCTTTTTAGGACTTAATATAATTCCATGTTTTATGAATTCTTGAGAAATTATATTTAAGTGTTTTCTATGTGTTTCCAGGTTTTCTGAGAACACTAAAATATCATCAATATAAACTATGCAAAATTTTTTATACTTACTAAATATAGTGTCCATCCATCTCTGAAAGATTTGTGGGGCATTACACAAACCGAATGGCATTACTTTCCATTGGTAATGACCATTAGGAGCACTAAATGCAGTTAATGGTCTGGATTCTTCTTTTAGCATGATTTGCCAAAATCCAGATTTACAATCGAATTTACTAAAATATTTGGCATTTTTAGCCTGATTTATTAAGACATCCTTTCTTGGAATAAAGTATCCATCAAAAACTATATTTTGATTTAATCTTTTATAGTTGATTACCATCCTAGCTTTTCCTCTTTTTATTTCTGCATGGTTTCTTACCATGAAGGCTGGGCTAGAATGAGGACTATTAGTTTCTTCTATTAATCCTTTTTCAAGTAGTTCTTTTATCTGAACATCAAATTCATCTATATCTTGCTTAGTATAGATCATTGGCTTTACCCTAATGATTTTATTGGGATTTTCTAATTTTATTTCACAGTATCGGGGGCTATTTTGCCATAATTTTAATGGTTCTTCACTAAAGTTATTTTCTAAGATTTTATATAACCAATGATTTGTTTCAATTTGGTTAATTTGTTCTTTCTTATAAGGTAAGAAGTGTTTATCACAGACAAACTTATGGTTTTCTACCAAAGGTATTTCTATAGAGGTTTTATCTATAGATAGCCTAATTGTATTTTTATTAATAGAGAAAGGTAAGTGTTGATAAATAAAATTATTACCTAATAATATATCTCCATGCATGGCAGGGAAACATAATATTTTTGGTATTATAAATCTTACATTGTTTATGTAGATTGGTATATTTTTAGCTTTATACTGAATTAAGGTTTCGTTACCATCAATTCCTACTGCTCTAATCGGATGTTTCATAATTTCCCATTTTTCTACAGGAATGGCATTTTTTCTACAGCTACTGGTTGTAGCTCCAGTATCTAATAAAGCATGTAAGGAATATGGTTTATATTCTCTGAATTGGAATGTAATTTCCACATATGTATAATACTTTTTAGATTGGAAATTTGAAAATGTAATTATGTCATTATTTCCAATTTGCTGTATTATTATAGAAGATTGTATATCTTCTATTCTACTATTTCTTGATATGCTATTTCTAGAACTTACAGTTGGTTCTGTAGGGAAAATAGGAATATGAACGGTTTTCATTCCTATTGGTGTTGATTCTATATCTTCCTTTGATTGAGAGCTAGAAGGCAAGACAAGATTATTACTGTCTGTAATTGTATTATTCTTAAAATATAACTTATCGCCAGATGCTATATATTCTATGGTACAAGCCGGTTTGGATGTACTTGGATTATTAATATTACCTACTATCCAGTCTTTTGGGACTGATAGATCACTTAGATGTACTAATCTAGGCTGAATATCAGTAGTATATCTATTAGGTTCAAATAATTCAATTATTTTATTATTAATTTCTTTTATTTCTACTTCTGCTGTATTAGCATATTCATTTATAGAAGTCCAACTGATTGCTAGATCTTCTGCTAAATCTTTTATATCAGAATTTTTTGTCTGAATTCTAAGACATAGACACTCTTCTATTAGAGGGTCGGTAATGGAAATAAAGTAATTGGGTTTCACCTTAAATCCTACTACTCCTGTATGCAAATTAGACTGTATTCCTCCAATAAGTGCTTTTATTGGATTTTCAAATCTTTTATCTAATAAAACGGCTATTATTGGTATATCATGACCTCTTCTAAATAATGCTCTAATTGTGATCATGATTATTCCTAAATGGATATATCTAACCTGAGGATATTTCTTTTTAATCCTCTTAATTTTTTCTTTGGAAAATAACGGGATTTCTGTTAATCCATCTCTAGTATCCTTAGCGACTGTATGTCTTTGAGTCCATATTTTGAACTTTGATATCTTATATATTTCTTCTTTAGAAATATGGTTTTTATTAATCTTTTCTATCATTTCATCAGAGAGATCTTTTTCTTCTCCAATTAAATTTCCTAATCTTATATCCTGTTGTTCAGTTTGAGGAATTTCTTCTAATTGGTTATTAGAACTGTTCATCATAAAAATAAATTCTTCTTCATTACCAGTATCAGATTCTGTTTCTGATATTAGTTCATATAAAATTTCTTCAGGATTTATTTCCTCTTCGTAACAAACCTCGAGATTTTCTTCTTCTAAGGTTTTTATCATTTTCTTAGCACTTTTTCCTTTATTAGGACAATTTGGTGCTATATGACCTTCTTCGTCACATATAAAACACTTACAAATTTGTTTTCTAGATTTATTAGGATTCTTTTTCCTAACAAACTTTCTCTTTTTATTATTATTGGTTTTTACCTTATTTTTATTCCAATATTTTCTTTTTATGAATTTATATTTTCTATTCTTCTTTTTATTTTTTCTAAAGGGAGCAATGGGTTGTTTACAGCCAAATTCCCATTCGTTTTCTAATATTTTAGAACAATATTGTGAACTTAATTTATGCTTTACTTGTTTAGCAGCTTTAGTTTGTAAACAATGATTGGTTATCCTTTCTTTAGCAAAATTTATTCTATTACCTATAGAATCTATAGTAGCTGTATCTAAACCTGATAGTTTACTATGTTTTTCTAAATAAGATTCGTATTTTTTGACACAAATCTCATCCCACGGTATTTATGCATTTTATGTCATTCATTTATTGATTATCATTTTAGTCATTATTTAATGGATATTTATTCATGCTTTGTAAAATATTTTAGTAAAATGAATTTTTTTAATTATCTCAAAATCAAGATAATGTTCTTTATTTTGGGATTTGAAAAATCGTACCTTAATTTATTAGGTGTGGTTTTTCTCTTCGAACTGAAATAATCAAACACCTTTTTAAAAAAAAAAATTAAAGTTTGGAATAAAAATCAAGAATACTTGTTATCTTCGAAAATTCGAGGAAATCATGCATTAACTTATTAGGTTTTTTTTCTTTTCGACTTGAAATAACTAAGCACCTTAAATTATTTTTAAAAAATCAAGGTAATATTCTTTTATTTAATTGATGCGAAAAATTATCCCTTAATGTTTTGGGTATGGTTTTTCGTTGAACTTACGTAATTGGATACCCTATTTCAAATCAAAATATTTAATGTTTGGTTAAAAATGACCTTTACGTTCGAAAAATCGAGAACGTTGTGCCTTGACGTCTTGGACATGACTTTTTTTTTCGATTAATTCGAAACAAAAGCGTATTTCTTCATAAAATTCAATTTTTAAAATAACATTAAATAAATCATGCATTTAGGGATCGTATTTTAACTTTTATTCGAGTTTTCAAATTTTTAACAAATATGACCTTTAAAAAATCGACTAGGTACCAGTTTTGGGCATGTTCACGTAATCGACTCCCAAACTTATTTTCTGCATTTCGAATGTCAAAACTGTTGTTTAAATAAACTTAAGTATTTTACAGTGATCTAATCACACCAGGTAAAAAAGATTGGAAATGACTTTGTTTTTAATTTAAAAAAAAATTCGGGACTTTTTTTCAATTTTTTTTTGACAAAGATGATGGATGATACTTTTCGAGGACGAAGATTGATATTTTTATAAAGGGTTAATATGTAGTTTGTCCTTGAACTTGTTCAAAATTACATGGTGTTAGATTTTTTTTGAATCTAAATGTTAATATGAATTTGTAATCCGTCACATACTTTAGTACTCTAGCATTAACACCATTAGTTTGTGTTGATGTGATATTGATAACCAAACACATTATGACACATGGTAGACATAAATAAAAAAATTGAATAAATCTTTAAAATATATAAATTAATAGAAAAGTATATTTTTTTTTCATATCAAGAATGAATTGGGACAAATGATTGTCTAGATTCATTTGAATTTAGATAACAATTGTTCAGATTCATTCTAGATATGATTGTTGTAATTTTATATTTTAAAATTTGTATAAAATATATTGTTATTTATATTATTATTTTTAAAATTTTTAAAATATATAAATAAAAAATATGTAACTTTATAAAAAAGTATAAAATAGTTTTTACATCAAGAATGAACTTGGGCAAATCTTTGTCATATTCAAATAAATCTAGACAATTGTCTGGATTCATTTTAGATGTTATCTTCTAGCGATTTTATATATTTATATAAAATTATAAATTTTATATTTATAAATTTATAAAGTGAATTTTTTAAAATTTTCTATAAATTTATAAATTATATATTTTCAAAATATTTTATGCTTTTTATTTGTTTTTAATTATATATATTTTATATATTTTATAAATTTATTTTTTTAATTTTTATATTAATATATTTCAAAATTAAATTTGTAAAAACATATCAAGAATGAATCTGGACAAATGGTTGTCCATTTTCATTTTTGATGTGAAAAATGTTTTATAATTGTTTAATTAATTTATATTTTTGTAATTTGTAAATTTTAAAAATAATATATAAAACATTATATTTTATAAAAAGAACTAAATATGTAAAATTAATAAAAAATGCATGTGTAATGAATTTAGAAAAATGATTATCTAGATTTGAATGGTTATCCAAGTTTATTATTGATATGAAAATATTATACTTCTTTTATTAATTTAAATATTTTTAATTTTTTTATTTATGTTCGTCATGGGTTATAATGAGATGCTACTGTGTCAATGTGTGATTGGTTGTTAGTGCCACATCAACACAAATTAATGGCGTTAGTGCATAGGTATATAATTTTAAGTACCAACTAAATGAATAAATTAATGGTATTAGTATAGAGGTATATAGTTCTATTCATCATAATCCTCTGATTATCAATTCAACATGGTATTAGATTCAGGTTTTCAGTTTCAAGTTTTTAGATAGTCATCTTCTTGATTTTTGGGTTTTTGTTTTTGTTCGTTGCTCTTCTTCGTTCATTTCATTTATCTGCTTTTGGTTTAAGCTTTTAATGGCCATTCTTGAGATAGTCGACTTTCACCATCTTTGTTCCTCCATCCCTCTGACGCTTTGGGGACTTTGTTGGTTTCGCACCAACTAACCGGAATTGAAAATTACAGTGTGTGAAGTCGATCGATGTGTATTGCTCTATTGGCCAAAAATAAGATAAGCCTTGTTGATGGCACATGTTCTTGTGATGATCTATCGGTAACTCTACAACCTCTTTGGGACTTATCGGCAAGCATTGTCTTTGCTTCAAGTGCAGCCCTTGTTTGGAAAGATCTCCAAGAATGGTTTAACAAGGTAGATGGTGCTTGAGTTTTTTTTCTTCACCGAGAGATAGTGACACTTTTGCAAGGTATTGCTTCAACCTCGATTTATTTCAGCAAGTTAAAACTTCTTTGGGATGAGTATGATGCCTTGGTTCCATTTTCAACTTGTCATTACAACAATAACATTTATTTCAGTTCTTGATAGGTTTAAACGAGTCCTATGCAACAACTCGTAGCCAAGTTTTACTCATGCAACCCTTGCCTTTCTTAAACCAATCATACTCAATGCTTCTTCAAGAAGAAATCCAACAAATGCATTCTTCCACTTTTGTTTCGAGTGAACCTACGACTTTGTATTCATCTAATGGTACAAAGTTGTAGGTTCGATAGATAAATACAAAGTCGTAGGTTCGAGCAAGAAGAGGTTTCAAGGCCCTTGTGATCATTGTAAAGTCAAGGGCCATAAATGAGAGAATTGTTACCGCTTGATTAGATATCCACCGGACTTCAAATTTGATAGAAACTAAAAATCGAACCAAAAAAATAGAAGAAAATAGAGGAAGAAGGTAGAGAAAATCGAGAGAGAAAAGAGAGAAATTGATGAAAAAGAGAGTACTATTCAGAAAACAGCCAAAACTTACAGCCACAGCACCCACCTCCCTATTTTAAGGAAAATAAAATAACAATAACGGCTAACATGACAGCTGTCAGCATCTAGGTGATTTAGATACTAAACATCAAAACGCACCATATCACTAAAACATCAAAGTGCTCCGTTTAACTTAAATAAAATGTGCCGTTTCTCCTGTTACTATTTTATCTTATATCAATTACTCCCCACCTGAAGATTATCCTTGTCCTCAAGGATGAAAAGAAGGAAACCTGGCTTTGATCTGGTCGAGAGACTCCCACATGTCATCTTTTGAAAACGTGTTGCTCCATTCAATCAACACTTCGGTAACTGCTTGATTTCCTCTTTTAACCATCCTTTGATCCAAAACTCTTGTTGGTTCTTTAGACCAAGCTACATGGTTATCCACTACAGGTAGTGTGCTTTGCACAGGGGTGGTTCCTATATGTTTCTTGAGCTACGACACATGGAAGGTAGGATGCACTTTGGAGCCAGGTGGAAGCGACAATCTGTAGGCTACTTTCCCACACGAGCTACCACTGGAAAAGGACCAAAATACTTAGGAGCTAGCTTTTAATTCCATCTCTTTTTGATTGAATGTTGCCTGTAGGGTTGAAGTTTGAGATAGACTAAATCACTCTTTTTGAACTGTCTCTCGGTCCTATGCTTGTCTATTTGTTGTTTCATTCTATCTTGAGCCCGTTTCAAATGAAATTGAACTATTTTTCTAGCTGCTTTTCTTTGTTGAAGGGTTCTATCCACCATATACAGTGGTGAGGCTCTTGACAGGTAAGGCACATGATGAGGTGGTGGCTGTCCATACAGGGCTTCATAGGGAGTAAAATGTATGATCGTGTGGTGAGTTGAGTTATACCATCATTCAGCTAAGGGAAGCCATATTAGCCAGTTCCCAGGCCTTTCCTCTAACATACACCTTAAATAACCTTCCAGACACCTGTTGAGTACCTTTGTTTGCCCATCTGTTTCAGGGTGGTAAGCAGTAGATAAGAGTCGCTTAGTCCCTACTCTTTTGAAAAGATTTTGCCAGATATGGCTCACAAAGATTTTATCTCTGTCAGATATAATCGAATCAGGTAGGCCATGTAACTTGAAAACATGGTTGAGATACTTTTGAGCTATTGTCATAGTAGTATAAGGATGGGAAAGGGCCATGAAATGTCCAAACTTAGTAAGTCTGTCCACTACTACCAATATCACTGATTTTTCCTTGGATTTAGGTAGTTCTTCTATAAAGTCTATATTGACTGAAGACCAAGTCGTATAAGGTATAGGTAGTGGTTGAGCAAGGCCTGGTTTCGCTAAAGTTTCATACTTACATTTCTGGCAAGTAGGGCATTCTTTGATCCATGTCTTGATGTCTTGAGACATGCCCTTCCAATAAATAAGAGCTGACATCCTGTTTCTGGTTGCAGCAATCTCAGAGTGTCCCCCTATAGCACTATCATGAAAGTGCTCAAACATGGACTTCTTGATGGTTTCATCCTTGCCAATCACAATCTTTCTCTTCCTCCTTAAAAATTTTCCATCCCAAGTATTTTCGGGTGTGAAGAGGGCTGATTCTGAACCTTTTGACATATTTTATGCAGCTTGGAATCTGTGAGATATAGAGCCTTCACTTGATTCAGCAATTCAAACACCACTGTTACTGAATTCATCTGCCAAAATTGTCCCTTAATGTTGTGTTTAATCTTGAAGAGTGCATCTACAGTAGCATTATTAATCCTTTTTTTGTAAATGATTTCATAATCATATCCCAACATTTTTGCTACCCATTTCTGTTGAAAAGGAGTAATGGCTTGCTGAGCTATTAGGAACATTAAACTCTGATGATTAGTCTTAATTTTAAAATGCCTCCCCACCAAGTATGAGTACCACTTTCTAACTACCCATTTCTCATATATGAAGAACAACTCCTACTCCCAAGCCAAAAGCATCAGTGTCAACCATGAACTCAACTTGAAAGTTAGGTAAAGCCAGAGCTGGAGCAGAACACAAAACTTCTTTCAACTTTTGAAAAGTCATTGTAGTTGCCTCATCCCATTTTCATGCATCCTTCTTGAGTAGATTCGTGAGGGGTATTGCTAAAATACCATAGTTCTGAATAAACCTTCTGTAGTAACCAGTGAGTCCCAAAAACCTCTAAGGTCTTTGAGATTTTATGGTACTGGCCACTTGGAAACACACTCAACCTTGTTGTTATTCATGGCTATTGTTCCATTGGATATCACGTGCCTTAAATACTCTACCTGTGCTGTCCCAAAAGAACACTTGCTCTTCTTTACAAATAACTGCTGTTGTCTCAAAATTCTCAACACTGTTCGAAGATGCACCACGTGCTCATCCATGTTTGCTGAATAAACAATAATATCGTCAAAAAAAAAACTAAGACAAACTTTCTCAACAGGTTTTTGAATATAGAATTCATCAAGGCCTGAAATGTTGAGGGAGCATTAGTGAGTCCAAATAGCATTACGAGGAACTTATAATGCCCCTTGTGTATCCTAAATGTTGTTTTGTGGATATCATCCTCATACATTCTGACTTGGTGGTAGCTAGATTTAAGGTCTAACTTGGTGAAAACCCTGGCATGGTATAATTCATCTAGCAGTTCTTCCACAATGGGAATAGGAAATCTGTTCTTTACTGTAAATTGATTGAGCTGTCTGTAATCTATATAAAGTCTTCAACTGCCATCCTTCTTCTTTACCATGACAATGGGAGAAGCAAATGAGCTGGTGCTATCTCTAATCACCACGGTGTTTAACATTTCCTGCATAATTTTTTCTATCTCAATTTTTTTGCACAGTAGGGTACTTGTAAGGTTTAAGTTTCACCACCACATTCTCATCTTGTAAGGGAATTTTATGGTTTTGAGGTCTTGGGGGAGGTAGACCAGTAGGAGTACCAAAAACATCAGCAAAATTCTTTCAACAGTTCTTGCAACTTCTGAGCCATAGTTGAAAGTGTGGTACTAATGGTAAGTAGTGATGCTGGAATCATGAGCATGGTGCAAAGACTGAAAAACTGGTTTGCCAAAGGAACTCTTTTTACTGACTGACTTGCTGTCATAATTTGAATATTACCAGGTTGAATTCTTCTCAACGTGTACAAGTATTCTCCCTGAGTAAATTGCATAACTAAGGAGCTAAAATTTCATTTAATGGAATCAAGTGATAGCAGCCACTGAATTCCTAACACTGTATCACAACCCTTCATAGGCAGTAACATGAAATCAATTACGAACTCAAACCCCTGTGACTTCCATTGAACATTCTGATAGTTACCTTGAGTCATAATACTTCTTCCATAAGCCACTATGACTTTGAACTTTTCCTGGGAACAGATTGGAAGGGTGAGTTTGTTAGCTAGCTTAAGATCCATAAAGTTGTGTGTGTTGCCCGAATCAACCAGCACAATACCCTTGACACTTCCCACAGAGGCTTTAAATCTCATAGTGTGAGGTCCTTGAGAACCCTTAATGGCATGTAGAGAGACCACAAGATCTTGAGGTTGAGTTGGTGTTTGTTCCTCAATGGTAGGATCCTCCAAGTCCTCTTTACATTCTTGAAATTCTTCTGTTTCTCCATCAGACTAAGCATCCAGTAGGACCTGGTATAATTGTCCCTTCACACACTTGTACCCCACGTGGTATTTAGCACTACACCAGAAGCATAACCCTTTTTGCTTCCTTTCATTCATCAAAGCAAGGCTGATACCTTTAGAAGGCCTTTTGTTGTTGGTGGTGGGACTAGGATTTGAATGAGCATGGTTATGGTGCACTGTCAATTGTCGATTATCGTTGGTAACATTTGGAGGAGTGTATTTAACCATAGGACCTGAACTACTTAGTAACCCCTTCTTACGAGAAGTGTTTAACAAACATTCAACCTTCCTAGCTAAGTGAAAAGCCTCACCCAATGTTTGAGGTTCAAATAGATCAAGGAATTGGGTAATTTTTACTTGTAGATTACTTGTAAAAATACATAAAGCATAAGGTTCTGATAGGTTGATTTGATTCAAGAGACTTACAAACTCTTCATGGAATTGCTCCACGGTCCCCTGTTGTTTAAGTGTCACTAGCTCAGACATCGGCTTTACAAATATACTGGAACCAAATCTCTCTCGGATAGGAGTTACATACTCAGTCCACTCAATGGTCTGTATACCACCCCTCTTCTGTGCATAAAAGTAATGCCAGTCGAGAGATTTTCCTTCCAGATTTAACATCACCGTGTGCACCTTATCACTGTCTTGTATCCCTTCAGCCTCGAAGTACTGTTCTAGCTTGGGCCATCAAGCGCTAAAATCTGCCCCATCAAAGCGAGGGTATCCCTACCTTAAGAGCTTATCTTGGATCTGTGGATGTTGAATATTCCGAGTAGCAAAAAAGTGAGAACTTTTTATAGGTTCCTTGGTTGAAACACCACCTAATGGTTGTGGATAGCTTCCTATGATCCCTTTACCCCTGTCTTGGACCACAACACTGCTGGAAACAACAGGACTTCCTATATATTACTCAAATAAACCATGAATTTCAGATCTCAAGTTGTTAAGTTCAGACGTGACCTCACTCTTGAAATCCTCCTTGAACCCTTGCAACCTTGTTTCAAGCCTCGAATCGATCTGACCATCTAATTGAGACATTTCGATTTGCATCTTTTGAAACTCTTGTTGCAAGTTAGTAACCTCTTTTTGTAGCCTCGTGATGACTCCATCCCCGACCATAGAATTGATAGCTCTGATACCTTTGATAGAAACTGAAAATTGACCCAGAAAAATAGAAGAAAATAAAGGAAGAAGGTAGAGAGAATCGAGAGAGAAAAGAGAGAAATTGAGGAAGAAGAGAGTACTATTCAAAAAACAGCCAAAACTTACAGCCATAGTACCCACCTCTCTATTTTAAGGAAATTACAAATAAAAAAATAACGGCTAACATGACAGTTGTCAACATCTAGGTGACTTAGATACTAAACATCAAAACGCACCGTATCACTAAAACATCAAAGTGGTCCGTTTAACTTAAATAAAACGCATCGTTTCTCCTGTTACTATTTCATCTTATATCAAAATTCACCAAACACAAGTCAAGTTCTTCCTCTACTACAAATAATGCTATGGGGCTGAAGACTTCTGCCACTGTTTCTCCTCCGACAACTTCGATTTTGAGACAAGAACAATACCAACAAATTTTAACTCTGCTTGGCAAGTAATCTCTCTCATACGTTTGCTAAACGTTGGATCTTGGATATTAGAGCTGCCAATCTTATGACATCGAACATCCGTTGTTTAGAATCTTTGGTTCCTTGTGAATCTAGTTCATCGGCTGTCCAATTTTCGAATGGTAACTCCACTCCTATTGCCCACATTGGTTTCGTTACATTCTCACCCAACTTTACTCTCTTTAATGTCTTTCATGTATCAGCCAATTTCTGAATGTAATTTTTTTCGTCCTTAGGTATCATTCATTAAAGTTCTTGTGTTCACACACCTCAACAAAATGGTGTGGCTAAACGCTAGCATTGTCATCTTTTAGAAATTGCTCGTGCACTTAAATTTCAATCTCATGTTCCTATTCGTGCTGTGCGACGTGTTTAGCTCATTTTTGTCTCACATTACAATATTGCTGTAATATTTAATCTTACCGCTACTGTTATTTTTACACTAACCACAAGTAAACGCATTGCCCATCCAAACCCACCCTAAACTATTCATACCTTCCAACCATTTTCTATTACTTTTCCCTTAAAATTTTTTACAATCTCTTTCCCAAATCTTTTTCATTTAATAAGAAAAAAAATACTAAATGTAAATCATTGATATATAATTTTTGCTATTCAAATCTCACAATGTAAATATAAACATCCTTAGCAAATAGACTAAATGTTAAATCTCATATCATATTTGGAGTTATATAAATAATCAATACTTTCATACAACTACATTAAAACATTATGTATAACAAATCTTGTGCGTTGGTTTAATGGTTAGGGTGTTCATCGTTTCAAGTGTAATTTAAGTTCGAGTCGGACCTTACCTTCCTCTTATAATTCACTAAAAAAAATATGTATTAAAATATCAACAATTTATAAACACCCAATATTGACAAAACAATATGTATAACAATCTTAAAGGAACATATCTTTTAGCTTAAAATATGTTGTTAGTCCTTATATAGAATTTGAGATTTAGTTTCTATATTTAAAAAATTAAAAATTTAATCTTCCTACTTTTTCAATTTAAAAATTCTAGTCCAATCATTATTATTGCGGGTAATTTTTATCAAATTTTGTTAACTTCTCATGTTTATTTTCTGTCGATCATGATTTGAACAGAAAATACTTACGATTCTAATGATTGGACAAAAATATTTAAATCAGAAAAGTAAAAAAGACTTAATTTTTAAGTTTTAAAGTACAAGTACTAAATCTTAATTTTGTAAAGTATAGGGACTACTAGCTTTTTTTAACCTATCTTTTATCAATACCATCCGTTAATTATTTCCTTGTTTATTATCAAAAGCAAGTGCAGAAGCAGCATTGAAACTAGAAAACGACAATGAAGACGACTGATTTGAACTTCCGATTCGAGAACTTGAACATTCAAATCCCTTGAAGTAGCTTGACGCACGTAATGGTGAATCATTTAAACTTGAGAAATAATGGCCGCCTGCATCAAATTCTGACTAAAACTATCACCTCTTTGATCGGCTCCATCTCCTTACTTTGCACTGCTATGGCCAGCCATTGATGAAATGGCAGCAGATATCAATGATCTTAAACTAGGGTCTGATGTGATTGCCTTGGTTTACGTGTTTGTCAATGATTGTTGGTAAAAGTAGTGTTCTTGGGTGAATGATTCATTGGATACTAGTGGTGAAGAAAAGTTGAGATTTGTCGAAGGAAATCTGGGTGTTGCCGGTAAGTTGGTGGGGAACCTGTTGAAATAATTAAACGACGCCGAGGAGGACGGCGAGCCGGTGAGGTCTAGAGTAATCGTTGGATACGAAGGTAATCTTGAAGTATCATGAAGGCTGCTAGTGAAATTGAGTCCATTGATTTCAGTTGAAAAAGCTGGTTGAGATGTTGAAGAGCCGGATAACAACATGGAAGCTGCCGCAGCCGTGGTGGACGCCATAGTGGTGGCTGATACGGGAATTGGGTGGTTGTGGCTCCCTTCATAAGTTGTGACCAAGATGGACATATCCTCAAAACTTCTTTGCACCTATATATATATATCACCAATTACTATCACTAAGATAAATCAGTAAAATTTTCATAAAAACCCCGCTTATACGAATCTGATTGTATTTTATCTTCTTTATTAAAAGAAATAAATAAATTAATCTCCTAACATTAAATCAAAAAACAAATTAGTTCTTTCTAATAAAAATCTCATCCATTTTCACTGTTAAAAATTTGTGTGGTTGATGAAATAACTAGACAATTGCACATGACGTATACCTTTTTGTTGACATACAGGAGTCAATTTTTTAAAAGTGAAAATGGACAGCTTTTAACATAATTATCAATTTATTCTTTAATCTAGTATATAAAAATTAATTTACTTATTTTTCGAGTAGAAAAAACAAAATACAATCCATTTATCATAAATATTCACGAGAGCTTAAAGAGTAAAATAACGAGACATCTACCTGTTTTCTTACAGGACAGCCTGGTGCAACAGTGCAACGAAAGTAAGCCCTAGGACATGGATTTCCTTTTGAAATTTTCTGTCCATATTTCCTCCATTGACATCCATCATACATCTGTCCATTGACATCCACCATAATCAAAAGCTTGAAAGCTTTTAAAAAGTCAGCAATATTATATATATATACACACTAACCGTTGGTGCATCACATCTGGTTCTTACAGAAACCCTAGCTCTCTTCACTTGGCTTTTCTGTTCAACTCCCTCTTTATGGTCCTCACCAGAACTTGGTCTCTTTTGAACTTTGCTTGCTTCTTCTGAACTATTTTCATGGCTTGGATTTGAGACAATCTCAGTAGACAATTGAAATTTAGAGTCCAATCCCAGAGTTAGACCACTTTTATTATGACCATCTTCTTCTTCTTCTTCAGTTTTGCTGCAGATTGTTGTTTTTTTATCATCTTTCTTGGAACCAGTTGGGCTTGATCTTCCAAGTGAAAGTGAAACAAGTTCAGGTTCTTCTGAACCTTCTTCAATGGCGGATCCTTGTTTAGTAATTTCAAAGAAGCGTGATTGAAGAGACTTGTAATTCTCCTGGATCTGCTCCAACATTATCTTCAATCTTTCGTTTTCTTCCTTTGCAGTTTCAAGTTCATCATGGCTTGATGATGACGATGATGAGTTTCCAATATCAGTCTAAAACTCAAAATGGTCAATTAATATATATATATACATGTATGTATGTATGTATGTATGTATGCATGTATGGTTTGTATGTATGTACCTTGCTGGGTTCTGGACAGCAACCTTCTTGAGTAATATGTTCCTCTTGCTTGACAGCATGATCATCTGCCATTTTCATCAACATAACCTCCGTTGTTATTGTTTTAGTGAAAATGATGAACCCCTTTCTTTATAATACAAGAATAGAACGTCTACATCCCATCTACAGATGGAAGATCAATTTATTTATGTTTAAAAAAAGAGAGAGAAAACTGTTATGGAAGAATTCAACTTCAACGTTTTCAGAGGTTAGAGATAAAGAAATGAATGTGAAAGGTGTAGAAAGAGAGCTAAATCTGCGGCCAACCAATATTAAGAGAAAGATGTAAATGTGTATTCATTTTGGTGGAATAATTAAGATAATCAATCAGAGGACGTCACATGGGGGGGGGGGGGGTTAATAGTCAAAGTATATAGTTTAGGTAGCCATGGACGAGTTTTCATGGAAGGGCCAGCTGCTTGAAGGAGTTTTAAGGGTGGATTTAAATCAGTGGTGCATTTATCTGTGATTAGTGTAAAAATATCGTTGGCGGCAAAATTAGATACTATAACGTTACTGTAATGTAAAACAAAAAGTAAATTAAACGAACTGCACCGTACCGTTCATCTAAACTCACCCTAAGCGTGACCATAATACGGATTCATTTTCAATGCTTGTAAAGCCACTTGAACTTAGGAATTGGATTGCCCTTACATAAAAACCAAATTTCAATATCACTACTTTTTTTATAATTTATTGTATAAAAAATAAAAACATTCTTATAAAATATAATTTAATTTGCACATAAAAGATATTTTAATAATTTTATATATAAATGAATAATTGATATTTAAACAATTATATCAAAATTTTCAATATTCTAAAATAAATTTCCCTGTTTAGGTAAAAAATAATGGAGAAATTGAAACCTAGGAGAAATTTTAGAGGGGAATTAAGTCCATTATAAAATAAAAACAACTTCAAAAAAACATTTTTATCTAATTTTAATATATATTTTAATAAAAATTAAAATATTTAGAATATTTTACAAATCTAATTATATCCACATTGAATATGTTCTATATTATTTATTTTTAATATTATTAATTTTCTTTTATAATTATATTTTTAATTTGTAAAATTTGAATAACCCTAATTTTTTTAAACTAAGCAATTACAATTACCTGCCTTTTGAATTTATGAATTCCAAAATACTAACATTTTAAAAATCTTTAAAATTTATTATTCGATTGAGTCTTAGATAAATTGACATGGTTGTTACCAGAAGACTGAGTTCGAGTGCGCTGAAACACATAAATTACTAGATCCATTTCCTAATTGATTCTTTGTATTTTTCTCCCTTAAATGTCAATATTTATTTTTCTAATATTATTGATAGGAGTTGAGGATTGTTCTTTTCAACAATACTATTTTCTCCATTGTTAATGGAATAAAAGAATTCACAAATAGATTAAGATGACACGAATAGTAAAATAATAAAAAAGGACACTAGGTAGTCACTACAGCAAAACATGTTATTAGCAGCACTTTTAGCGGCGTTTTGAAAGAAAACGCCGCAAAAGGTGAAGCAATAGCGACACTTTCATCCAAGCGCCGCAAAAGGTGAAGCAATAGAAAGGTCGGGTCATTAGCGGTGCTTTCCCTCAAGTGCCGCTAAAGGTCGGGTCATTAGCGGCGCTTTCCAATAAGCGCCGCTAAAGGTCATGTCATTAGCGGCACTTTTTTCATAAGCGCCACTAATTTATTTAAATTTTATATATCTTAAATTAAATTAAATTTATAGTGGTGTGATTACTTATGGTAGTATCTGCTCATACTTTCTTATCCTTTGACAACGCACACACAGGCACTCGGATTCGAGACCCCAAGGATGAATAATATCCTCTTTCCAATATATTTATACGTATGTGTAGGACCTTCCTGGACCTAAGATATCAAACACTTGAGATTTCTATCACCTGCTTCTGGTTATAGTTTGGAATTTTAGCCATTCTTAGATTATATATATCTTTAATATTATATGTGGTTTCGGTCTTGCCCTATTCCATGATCATCTTTAAACTGTCATCATCGTCAAGCTCAAACTTTGGACCTTTGCTGGATCATTTGAATTAAGTTGATCCAAGAAGGGTTCTGAAAAGGAAAATCTAGCCGAACACACCATCACGAATGAAAATAAGAAAAAAGCACGTGTATCATGGCCTGTTTATATACCCACACGTGCACATGTTCCATGCACGCACTGCCCACCAGCAACTAGGGATAGGGATTTTGTTTAAAGATTACATATAGCCATATAGACCAAATATAACATAGGTTTTTAATAATGCTTCATCTCAAAAAGGAAGAAATTATTGCATGTGTTTGTTTGTTAAAATTTTGAATGTTATAAACAATAAATTTAAATTAAAAAATTACAATATATTAATAATTGAATTATTTAGTGAAATTTACCTCATATCTTTAGTAAATTTTATAATTTAATTTTGTTTATTAAATATTAATTTCATTTAATAAAATATCATTAATAATTTTTTTAAAAATTAAACATAATATTTAATTAAACTTTATTATTTGTATTTCATTTCAGAGTAAAAATTTGAGACAAGAAGTTGTAACAATAAAATATAAGAAATCAATTTTGTAATCAACTTAATTTTTATAATGAAATATTGTTACAAAAGGTGATTGTTATAAAAAGAGTTATTTATATATAGTTTTCTCTTCGCTAAAAAATAAGTAAATTTATCTATAAATCGAATTATTCAAAATCATAAAGTTTAATGGAAAAATTAAGTCAAATTCTCATTATTTTAAGTTTGAGCTTTTACATATGTGATTCTCTTTAAATTTGTTATATTTTAAATTTCACATTCAAATTTAAAATATATAATCCATTTAGTCTGATTAATTTTTAAAAAATTAAAATTAGATTTAAAAGAAAAAACAAATAATAAAGAAAAGTCATTTTAAAATCAAAATATATAAAACAAAAAATTAAAATTATATGGGCAAAAGGCCCATAATAATCCCAAACAGACCCAAGGTCCAATGAGTTGCCTTTTGCCTACGAAAACTACAGATTTTTGTCTAAGTGTTAAACTTTATCAGTTTTAAGTTTAACAGACAGCTAAAATTTGAGAAAAAAGAAAAAGAAAAACGCAAAGAAGAAATTTTCAATTTTTGAAGGGTTGAATTGATTCACACTCTCTTGTCAAAGCTTTGATCTTTTGATTTTAAAGGTAACAATTTTTCCCTCATTAATTTCAGCACCTTCTTTTTTGGTTTATGCCCCCCATAATTATTTCATATTTAGGGTTTTTTTCACTCGAATTTGAGAATTTTTTTCGTTAATCTTCTTTTTTTTCTTATTGCTCACTGTTTTGGACTTTTTTTAGGATTAAGTTTTTTAAGCATGAACCTCTTTTTAATTTAGGGGGAAAGGAGCAGCTTCAATGGGTGTTCTTTATCTAATGGGTGTAATGGGTGTTGTTTAAAGTGACGTCTTTTCTTTATCTAAAGGCTTTTTATGTTGTTAAAGACGGCCGAGTCTATGAGGTGGCATCATGATGAACAAACCGATGATGGATTATTAAGGCATCCTGCGGATTCTTTAGCTTGGAAATCATTTCATAATAAATTTTCAAGCTTTGCAAGTGATCCTCGGAATGTGAGGCTTGGGCTAGCATCTGATGGATTTAATCCATTTAAACTCATGAGTAATTCGTACAGTACTTGGCCTGTAGTGCTTGTTCCTTACAATTTGCCTCCGTGGATTTGCATGAAGTAATCTTCTTTTATCTTATCTATGATAATCCCTGGAGAGAAAGGTCCCGGGAATGATATTGATATTTATATGCAGCCACTTATTGAAGAGTTGAAACAGTTATGAGTCGGGGTTGAGACATATGATGTCTCCAGAAAGGAGAACTTTTATTTACGTGCAACTCTATTGTGGACTATTAATGATTTCCCGGCTTATGCCAATTTATCTGGTTGGAGTACCAAAGGACATTATGCTTGTCCTTGTTGTGCAGCACAAACATGTTCAAAGTGGTTATATAATGGGAAGAAGTTCTCTTATATGGGGCATCGCCGGTGGTTAGATGGAAATCATAGATTTAGATTTCAAAGAACTCAATTTGATGGTACCGAAGAGTTGAGAGAAGATCCTGAGTAGACCATTGGGTCTGAAATCTTGTTCATGTTGAAAGATATAGATTTCAGTTATGGGAAGATGAATCAAACAACCAACACGCAAAGAAACAGAAGATCGAGGGAGGCTTATGTTGGCGATGTTGACCGGGAGACTAATGACGAATCTGATGAAGAGGATGATCCTAATGAGACAGAGTTGTGGAAAAAAAGAAGCATTTTTTTTATTTGCCTTATTGAGAGCATCATATTTTGCGGCACAATCTTGATATCATGCATATTGAAAAGAATGTTTGCAAGAACATAATCGGGACAATTCTCAATGTCGATAGAAAATCGAAAGACAATCTTAAGAGTCGACTTGATCTAGTTGACATGGGATTTCAACATGATCTTCATTCTCAATTACTTCCGAATGGAAAATGTCGGTTGCCGCCTTCTATTTTTACAATGTCGAAGAAAGAAAAAGAATTGTTCTACACAGTGTTGAAGGATATAAAGGTCCCAGATGCGTATGCATCAAATATATCTCGATGTGTGAGTCTTAAAGATCGAAGATTATATTCCCTAAAATCACATGATTATCACATCTTGATGCAAGATTTACTACCAGTTGCTTTGCGGTGTTGTATGTCAAAAAAAGTGACGTCTTGTATAATTGAACTATCAAACATAATGAAAGTTATTTGTGGCAAAGTTTTGGGTGTTGAAGAACTTGAGAAAGTACAAGATCGAGTCGCCTTGACGTTATGCAACTTGGAGAAGATCTTTCCACCTTCGTTCTTCACTATTATGGTGCACTTGTTAATCCATCTCCCTCATGAAGCAAAACTTGGTGGACCAGTTTTCTATCGGTGGATGTATCCTATAGAGAGATGTTAATTAATTTACAAAGTTTTCATTCATTCATTAATATACCTTTAGTTACAACTTTTGATAATGTTGCATATCGTGTTTAGGTTTCTATGCAAATTGAAGTCTTATTGTCGTAATAAGCGTTATCCAGAAGGATCAATTGCTGAAGGTTACTTAGCAGAGGAGTGTATGACTTTCTGCTCTAGATATTTAGAAGATGTTGAAACAAGATTGAATAGACCAAGTAGAAATGCTGGGCTCAATATTGATCATAGCTTAGCTGAAACTTATCTATTTCGAACTTGTGGACTACCAATCGGGAAAGTTAAAATTGTACACTTAGATTATATATCTTGGGTACAAGCACATCGATATGTTCTTTTTCACCACGAATTTCATAAATATTCATCCTTTTCATTTATTTATTTTTTCGCTAACCAATTTATTAACTTTTTAACATAGTGAGTATAAACAACTCTTGAGATCTCGTTCACGCTCCCGAAGATTACAACATCGAGAGATTCATAAGTTATTCACAGAATCTTTTCATGAATGGTTAGGGCAGATGGTATGCAACTGAAGCTTTCAATGATAAATAATAATGTTTTCGTATAACACTATAATTAATCAATTTACTTTCAATTCGATAGGTCTGGAGTGGAAAGGACATCAGTGAAGAAGTTAAATGGCTTTTCCAAGGTCCCAATAGAGTAGTAAAAAGATATAATGCTTTCTTGATTAATGGATTCAAGTTTCATACAAAATCTGGCGAAAGATTAAGGAGGACTCAAAATTGTGGAATAGTTGTTAATTCTTCAATTAGAAGTTATGCTAGTGCTAGGGACAGTAATCCTATTGAAGGAAATGTGAAGTATTAAGGACTTCTTACGGACATTATTGAGTTGGATTACTATGGGAAATGGAAGGTTGTTTTATTTCGATGTGATTGGGCTGATGTTAATACTGCTCGAGGAATTAGAAAAGATCAATTTCGTTTTACAATGGTGAACTTCTCTCGATTAATTCAGATTGGGTAACAATTGATGGACGAGCCGTATGTATTTTTTTCTCAAGTCGAACAAGTTTTTTACTCAAGAGATCTAGTTGATGAGGGTTGGTACGTTGTACTTCGTAACACCCCTAGAGACTTGTTTAACATGGGCAGTGGGAGTAGAGATGACATGGACGAAAGATCAGAAACTTTGTCTTTTCCAGAACAAAACTTAAATGAAACTATTCCTAGTACTAGTACACAATTTCAATGGGTTCGCAAAGATGTGGATGAAGATATTTACGAATTATAATGTAGTAAGATTTTACGTTTTTTTAATAATATGTAATATTATAATTTAAATCTTGATCTTGTTAAATATACTAATATTCCAACTATTTTATGTGTATTGCAGATAATATGCCTAGAAGAAAATTTTGAAATCTAAATATTGTCCAAAATTCTCCTAATTCGGAAGGAACAAATAGTGATCAACAGACTGTTATTGGATCTTCGAATGTTCCGGGAACTGTAGAAATTGAAGGTAACGTTAAGTTTAATTTTCATGCATGTTCACTTTTATTTTTTATTTTTGTTTCAAATTCTAATATTATAATATACAATTTTTTTAGCTGAATATTCTGAGGAGCGCAAAACTCGAGGACATACCGTATTAAAAGATTTATACAGCCTAAATCCTGAGGAGCGTGTCAAAATATCTACAAATAGTCATGGTCAGCCTGTTGGATCAGAAGCTCGACTTTTGGGGGGATACTTGGGCATAGTAGCATGAAATGGCAGTCTGTTGCCAATCAACTACGAGTCATGGCATCATATGCCTGATAGTAACAAAAATCAAGCTCTCGATAATATTAAGGTAATAAAGTGAATGTAATTTATAATACTTTGGTTTATTTTAATTTATATTTACTTTCTAAACTTGTGTTATTTGTAGGAAAGATTTATTTTAGAGGTCTAAGACGACTATGTAAAGAAATCATTAGGAAAGAAATGGAGAGACCATAAGAGTGTTGTAAAGAAAGATTATTTTAAGAATAATATGAGCCTCGAAGATAAATTGCGAAATGTTCTGCCGGGAATGCTGAGGTACCAATGGGAAGAACAAGTTAGTTATTAGAGGTCAAAGAAATGAGAGGTATTATGTACTACTAAACGCTTATAATTATTTCGGTTTATAGTATTTATTATATATGTAATAATAATTAATGTAGGATCGTGAGCGTGTTGGAACTACAAGTAGGCAAAAACAAAAATTCACGCACACAGCTGGATCGAAAAGTTTTGTTTGTGTAGTTGCTGATGAGGTATTTTGAATTTATTAATTGTGTCAAATATTAATTACTTTCTACTAATTAATATTTTTCCTACTATAATGTAGGAACAATCGTCATGTCAAAATATTGGACGACTTCAGCTTTTTGACATTACACATCGAAAAAAAGATGGATCTCCTATGACTTCTGAAGCTGCAGAAATTATGGTATATTAACTTAATAAAATTTGAACTATTTTAAATATTTATCATGTTTAATTATAATTGTTTAATTTGTTGTTTGTAATGCAAATAATGCCAAGTTATATTGCATTTGTTTAATTATATATTTCGTTTCTAACTTCTTGATTGACTTATTAGGATAAATTAAAAGATAAGAAGGCAGAGTATGAAGCGATGGCTTCAAGTGATAGTTCGGTTAATCTAGAGGACATTGATAATCGAGTTATTACTGAAGTTTTGGGTCTTGAAAGGTATGGTCGAGTTCGATTTCAAGGATCTTTTGTTAGCCCATCCCGATATTTTGGATCCAACTCGCAGAGATACATGTCTTCGAGGAGTCAGGATCAAGCTGAAGTTCAGAGGTTAAGAGATCAATTGGCTCAGGTGCAAGCGAGCACAGTTGAGCAAATTGCTCAACTTAAAGAGGAGGCTGCAGCGAGAGAAGTAGAGGCTCAAAAAAAATATGATGAACTCCACCTACAACTTAAAGCGGAGGCAGCAGCGAGGCAAGTGGAGACAGCAACAAGGGAAGCAGAGGCTACAAGAAAGTATGACGAACTACAGCTACAACTTCAAAATATGATGAAAATGTCTCAGCAGAATCCGTCATCTTAGACTATTATTTTTTTATTATTGTGAGAATAATATACAAAATACTACTTTTGAAATATATTTTTAATTTATTTATTAATTTAAATCATATGCATATTTCTTTCGTTTATCATTTACATTTTAGATTTGAAGTTATTGGTTGGGTTTGAATTTACAGGAAAAATATTGAAATTTGGGTTCTATGTGAATTAAAAAGGAGTGTAAAAATCTGTTAACTTAGTGGCGCTTGTTGGAAAAGCGTTGCTAAAGAACACGGGCTTTAGGGGCGCTTGTGGGAAAAGCGCCGCTAGAGACCGTGTTCTTTAGCGGCGTTATCATTAGCAGCATTTTTTACGGTGCTTGCGAAAGCGCCGCTATAGGCCTAAAAATGCACCGCTAAAAAACTATTTTTCTGTAGTGAGTAAACTTGATTATGAGACGGGTTATCACCCAGCCCTGCCGAAAAAGTTGGGAGTTTGAGAAAAAATATAGGTCTGAAAAATGGACTTAGACAAAAAAAATAAGACTCATTTTTTAAATGGGTTGGACCTTAGGTTGGTTTTTTTGGCCTGGTTTGAATAAGTTGTTTTGTTGTTGTTTCATTATCGTTTCGTTGCTGTTTTGCGACCATTTCACTATTATATTGTTATTATTTTGTTGTTATTGTTTGATTATTGTATAACTCTTGTTTTATTTTTAATTTTGTTACTATTTTAGAGACATTTGCTTACTAAGTTGCAACCATCTTAATGTTATTTAAGTATAAAGACTTTTTTAAATATTTTCAATTTGTTGGGAAAAATTATTTTTGTGTTTTTAGTGTATTTGATGTACTGTATTTTAAAAAGTTATTTTTATTAAAAATAATATAAAAAATTAATATGAACGAGTCAGACTCTAGTTTAGCATTTTTAGTCTGAGTCGGGTTTGAACAGTATTTTAAGTCCATTTTTCACGATGGGTTTGGACCTAGAAAATGAACTTAAAATTTTACATTAATTCGATCCAATTCATGATCAAATTTACTTAATAATATTTTATATTTGTTTGTACGGAAATTTTTTAATTCACTAATAGTGAACAACAAAATAATCACTCTTATATATGTTATTGTTCAAGACTAAATGGTGATTATTAAATAAATATTATGTTTCAAAATTAATTTAATGAATCTAATAGATTAAATCAAAGTTTTGTTCAAAGTTAAATCAACAATTTTTTTTTTGATTTATTGACTCAAACAATTTCATCGATTGGATTAATTGAATAAAATCATCAAATTAAAAATTATTTAATACTAAATTTTAATTAATTAAATATTATTATTAAATACATTATTCATGAAAAATAAAAAATTCACAAATAAGATTAAAAAGGATGATTTTAAATATATTTACAGAGACATTTCTCACAATTCTAACTTAACTGGTGAAATATTTATTGAGATTTTTTTTAAAAAATTTTATAATCTCTTTTTTAATAATCTCATCATAGATTTTGATCATATCTATTCTTTTTGATACGATACTTAAAACTATTCATAGTCTCTTCCCAACTCATAATTAGGAAGATAATATGCTTTCAAGCCCATTTTTGATATTTTTGAGGCCCTAGGCAAAACAATAAATTGAGCCCTTAAAAAAAATTATAAAATGTAATACAATAAAAGCTGAAAATTTTATGAGATTCTAAGAAATGAAACATTTATGGTGAAAAATTGAAAGTTCTAAACATTTAATTAATTTATTTTAGTCTGAAACTTTTTTTCACATTAAAAGCTAAAAGAATTATATTTTTTTGGGTCCTTTCCAACCCTGTGCGGTTGCACTCTCAAACAATCTTTAAGGTCGAGCCTATGCGTTTCATCGTACTCGAACCCACATCCTCCTGTATTCAGAATAATACTCATACTTATATCAATCGAAAATTTTCATAAATAAATATCATATTGAAAGAGAGATTAATTTTCCAATTCAACTGATTAATCTAATCAATTGACTAAAATTGGAATCCCAATTTAATAAATTACCAACACGTCAACAGTGAATAGTAGTTTCAACTCTTGCGGCGACATGTAAATTATTAAATTATATTGGGATATAAATTTCTACAACTTATCATTTTCATCCACCATTTAATCATTGAATATACTCACAATTAACATCATCCATTTGACTTTAACTTCAATTAATTTAATAAAATTCAACATATGACTATGGTTATTAAAAATTCTTAAAATATGTTTTAAAATATCTAAATGAAATTATTTTTAAATACATGTCTTCTCGAGGTTTTATAGAAAGTTGGTAATCTTAGTTTCTTAAATAATATTTAATTTAGTATCTTAATTTATTTATGAACTCAACAAGTGACTCCAGTGAAAAAGAAAATGTTGTTCATTTTAGGGGTTCTGGGTTCGAGCACTTGTATATGCCTTGTCAAAGAGTTAAGAAAGTATGAACATATATTATTATATAATCACACCAGTATATGAAGTGCATTATTCTCTTATTTTTGGATTGTGAACTAACTAAAAACAGATATGATTAGAAAATTGTTAAAATTATTATATATAAATTATTATTTTTTAGTCAATTAAGTTGGTCATTTAATGAAGCTTTGACTTATATAGGGATAGTAATGATTAATTAAAATAACCAATGCTTATCTTGATTAGATTTAGAAAATTAATTAATAATGTAAAAAAAATTGGATTATGTTATTTTTATTTTATTATTTTATGAAGCAATAGTTGGAGTCAATTTAATTATGATGGGTCAAATATATAGACCAAAAGTAGGAAAATAAAAATAAGATATATAAGTTAAGGTCTTGAAAGTGGTAACATCTTTTCACACTTGACATTGAAGAAAAATTTCGTGTTTTGGTCTGATAATTAAGATGTTTATTATTTCAGATGTAACTTAGGTTTGTGTCGCACTAATTACGTTGCTATTAGGGTTTTGCCCTCCTTTTATAATTAAAAAAAAAAGAAATTAAAGAAAATTTTGATAAAAGAAAAAAAAGAATTAAAGAAAATAATGATGTGATTTCCATGTCTAGTTCTATTTGTAAGAAATTTACATATTTGTTAGAGATATTTATATGATATCGAATACGATATTTATGAGAGTTTAGATAAAAATATTAGATTTAAAAAAATTTTGAGTAAAAATAAAATTAGACCCATGTAATGGGTTGGGCTCGAACTTAACATTCAAAGCTTGAGCTTGCTTATCCTTTCCTATTTTTCAAATTTATAATATGTTTTTTTTTATTTATTAGGTAATTTTTGTTATATGAGAATTAGACATGCTATATTATAATAATAATATTAAAAAAATGTTAAATTGTTTATATTTAAAATTTTAATAAAGGAATTAAATGAATGACTCTAGTAGAAAAAAAGATGATGTTCATCTTAGGAGACTCGGGTTCGAGCACCTGTGTGTGTGCGTTGTCAAATGATTAAAAAAGTATGAACAGATACTACCATATAATCACACTAATATATTCAAAAAAAAAATTTAACAATTCTATATGATATTCATACCATACATGAATTCGACCTGAACTCAATCCAACTTAAATCATAAACACCTCTAATTGTGAACAGAAGTTACGCAACAAACTTTCAAGATTATTTAATCAAGATTTTTGTTCTCTTTAAGAGTTTAAGGCAAGTTATTATTATCATGAAAGTGTTGCAAATACATCTATTGAAGGATCAGATTACTCATCTAAGTTCAAGTCCGTTTAAAATATGACCCAAGCTTGAGTTACAATTTTAAGATCCCAATTATTAAATTCAGAATTCTCAAAAAAATTAAATTCAATATATATATATATAATACTATAATGCAAATATGAATAAATTTGTTATCTATATCTAAATTTTTAATAAAATAAAAACATATAAAATTATTAAATATAAATTAAAATAGTATACATTAATTTTTTAAAAGAAATATGGGGATGTTTAAGACAAGTTTGGATTAATAATTTACAAATATGAACGGACTTGAACAAAATTTGAAACTCATATTTTGAATTGGATCGAAGTTAAGCAAGTATAAATTGTGCTAATACTATACTTAACCTGAAGCCAATATGACATGTCTAATAAACACTTTAACCTAAAAATTAATCTATGATTGAGTTTAGAATTCAAAATCCGGTTGAGAATCGATATGTGATAAAATACTATATAAAGATTTTGTTTTAATAAAAATAAATTGATACATGTGAATCATGCTTATAATTAAATAATTTTCTTTTAGATAGTAATTTATTTGCTTATATGTTGTGTTTCAAAGCTAATGAAATGGTATTCTAAATTTTGTTCAATATCCCAACACATCATGTCTTAACATTTTTCCTATTATTTTTTCTTTCATATCTTTTACTTTTCCTTTTAGATCACACACTAATAACCCATTCTTGTCCTACTTGCCTCATTTATTCCATATGCTCTTGCATTTTTCTAAAAAAAATAAAAGTATAATGACATAATTGCCCTTCAACTTTATAAAAAGTACTTTTTTAGCTCTTAAACTCATTTTTTTAACTTTGTTGATGTTGTATACATGTGAATTGTCATGTGAATGACACATTAACATTTAATTAATTTTTAAAATTATAAAAATTATAAAAAAACTATTTTTAAAAATTAAAATTCATTAAAATTATTAACAAAATTAAAAAATTTAAATTTTAAAAAATAATTAAATGCTTACGTGTCATCTACATGACAATATTTGTCTATACCACGTTAACAAAGTTAATAAACATTAATTTTTTTTATCCATTTTTGAATGATTTGACAAAAAGTATAAATTAAAGGATTGAAAGATACGAACATTAAATGAAAGGTTAAAATGATTTTTTTTATAAAATTGGAGGGGGTCAAAAAAGCCATTATGCCAAAAATAGAATAAAATAAGATTTTAATTGAAAAAATCATAATTAAGAAACACATAAAAATAATTCAATCACAACATTGTATATATACTAGAATAATATTTAAATGCTTAAATTATTAATATATTTTGAGTAGAAGATACAATTATAATAATTTATTATATTAAACTATCATATTTAATAATTATAATATGTCGATTGAGTTTTAATTTGATTGACATGTACATTATTATCAATGCAAGAATTTATGAGTTTGAGTGCATTGGGAAGTTTTCTTTTTGCAACATCAAATAAGAGAAAAAAATTTCTATCAATGTTATTCAAACTCGAGTATGAATATGGTATACTATTATATACATGATGTAGGCATGCTTAAAATTTTTATTTTTCTATGTATTTAGAAAATCTTTTGGAAATTATATTTTTCATACTTATGTATCAGTATCTGCCAAAAACGAATAACAAATACATATAGTTCAGGAAAAATGAAAGTTGGAGCACGATAGTAACTTATATCTCCACAAGCAACTAAATTTTTACATCCTGTTCTTTGGACAAAAGCTACCATGGCTGGAAGATCTCTTTATCTTCCTGTTCTTACAGTGTTGCTTGTGAGCTACCGACAAGCCGATATCCAAATGGCAGATGAGTTTCAGTGAGATCTAGAATTCACTTGCAACAAGAATGATTGGAAGATCTATTTATGTCACTTCATGTTCTTACATTGTCGTTGCTGATCGAGCTACTGATCAAGCCGACATCAGAACGAACTATGGTTCGGGTTATCTTAAAATTTAAATATGTTGTAGTTGCAGTCTCAAAATTACCTCCAATTGTCCTACAAGTTCATAAATCTTCTCACATTCAGGATGAAGTTTATCATCAGCTACAAAGCTATGAACTTCGTTTCTCATCTCAATCATGCTTTGACCAATCATCTTCTTTAACCCCTTCTCCTTTATTAAAGTTCTAATTTTTGCCAAATTACCCCATTTTCCATCAGCACCATACATATTGGATAGCAAAATATAGTAACCTGAATGATTAGAATCTAAACAGAGGAGATTCTTTGCTGCTACCTCACCTATCTCAACGTTGTGATGAACCCGACATGCAGCAAGTAAGGCACCCCAAACATGAGGCTCAACTGGAACTGGCATTCGGTTGATAATGTCCATGGCTCTTTCTATCTCTCCGGTACGGCCAAGGAGATCCACAACTATGCCATAATGCTCTGAACCAGGATCCAGTCCATAATCATTTACCATCATATGGAATATTTCAATCCCCTCCAAAAGTAAACCTGCGTGGCTACAGGCAGATAAAATAGAGACGAATGTTACGTTGTTTGGCCTAGCTGCCGAACTCTTGACCATCCGGTGAAATAACTTCAATGCTTCTTTGCCTCTTCCATGGATTCCGAAGCCAGCAATCATTGCACTCCATAGAACAACATCCTTGTCTATGATTCCTTCAAACACTTTTATTGCATAATCCAAGCTACCACATTTCGAGTACAACTCTATGAGAGAAGCCCCAATGAAAGCATTATTATCGAAGCCACTTCTAGTGACATAACCGTGAAGACATTCGGCTTGGCAAAGAATGCCTAACTCTGAAGAAGAAGCAAGAATCTTTACAATAGAAACAGCATCAGGTTGGATTCCACTACACAGCATATCTTTGAAGATCCCAATAGACTTATAAGCCATCCCGTTTAGAGCATACCCGCTTAACAAAGCAACCCAAGCGACTACATCTTTCCCAGGCATTTTCCTAAAGACATTAACAGCTTCATCAGGTGACAAACATTTCATGTACATATCGATCAGAGCAGTTGAAACCGAGACTTCTAGCTCAAAACCTCTCTTAGTTGCAAGTTCATGGATCCTCCGACCCTCATCTAAATTGCAAGCAACAGCACAGGCTTGTAGTGCACTAACAACAGTAACTGCATTAGGTCGACATCCCTTGTTGATCATTTCATTGAAAAGATCCAATGATTCAACTGCGGCCCCATTACGAGAATAGCAACCAATCATTGAGCTCCATGTTACAACATCTTTCACTTCTATCATCCTAAACAAATTTTCTGCTACTTTTACAATACCTGTCTTTGCATACATATTCAACAATGCGTTAACCAAAGATAATTGACTTTCAAACCCTCTCCTAACAACAAAACCATGTACACTCCTGCCAAGCTTGAGATTCATCAACTTAGCGCAGGCAGAAACTAAACTAACGAGTGTTACGCGATCTGGATCAACACCCTCCTCCACTACCATTCTTGAGAAAAAAGCTATAGCCTTCTCAAAATACCCATTCTGCTCATATCCACTCACCATTGAAGTCCACAAAACAACATCGGGTTTCTCAAACTCATTAAAAACTTTGGAAGCATCACTCATTTCACCACATTTCGAGTAAAACTCAATTAAAGCAGAACCCACGAACAAATCCAATCTTATCTTTTCATGTTTCCACAAAAAACCATGCAAAATTTCACCATGTTTAAGCAACTGCAGCTCTGCACAAGCCTTTAAAACTGTAGACAGAGTATAATTATCAGGCACATTTTCCTCCCCCTTCTCATCGGATATCATGTTTTTGAATAAAACCCAAGTCTTTTTCCATTGTTTATGTTTAGAATAAGCTCTAAGAATTGAATTCCACAGATAGACGGTTCTTTGAGGCATTTCATCGAACAGTTTTTGAACTTGTTCAATGGAACTAAAGTTTGAGTACAAAGAGGTGAGCTTTGTGGCGAGGAAACTGTCATGGGAAAACCCAGTTTTGAGAATTTGTGAATGTAATTTTGCTGTTAATTTTTCATCGTTACATGCTTTGCATAAATTGATCAAAAATTCCCTCCCTTTCATATACAAAACGACGGAATCCTAATTTACTGGAAAAATAAAATAAATTTCACAAGCTTTTTAACCAAATGAAACAGATCCAGGTTCAGAGTCTTGGGTTTTCCTTAACTGCAAATCAATGGCTTACCTTTTACGCTGCTCTATTATCTGGGCTAGCCATCCTCTTCATTTTGGTCATCGGCTTTTATTAAGAAATCAAACCACTAAAAAAATCATATAAACTCAAAATATATTATTAAGAAAATTAATATTCCTATATATACGTATGGTTTGCTATTGTTGACTGAATATAACTTGATTGGCTATGGTATTGTTGTTTATGTAGGAAGAGTGGGTTTGAGTATGTTAAAGCTCAATTATTAAAGGATTGGGGAGGAACTAGATCTATTCATGGGTCGAATTTTTTGCCCAAGTACAGAAGGCAAAAATATTAAGTTTGAAAATTGAGTTTAGACAAAAAAATTAGGTCCGTTTAAAATATGGTTCGAATTCAGGCTTAAATATTCAAGATCTGAGCTTGTCTTGTCCGTTTTAAGTTTATAATATTTTATATTATGTTATTTTTATATATATTATATAATTTAGAACACATTAAAAAATAAATTTATACTAAATATATAATATTACTCTAATGTAAGTAATAAAATTATGTTAAGATGATTATATAAAAAATTTCAATAAATAAAAAATATATGAAATTATTAAATATTAAAATAATATAATATAAATATTTTAAAATAAAAATAAAAATAATATGGACGGCAAAAAATAGGTTTGGGTTATTTTTTTTGCAAATATGGACGGGTTTGAGTAAAATTTTAAGCTTAAATTTTGGGTCGAGCAAGGTTTAGACAAACATAAAATATGTTAATATCATGCTTAGACTCAACTCAAACTCAACTCAATCCGACCCATAAACACATTCATGAGAGACTATGAATAATTCTATGTTTTTTATTTTTATCAAAATAAAACCTTTCACAATTGAATTAAATTAAAAAAAAATGATTGGATATTTATAATGACGAGACTTTTATTTTCTTATTTGTATTGATTTGAGTTTTGAAGTGAATAAAAATAGATTAGGTAATAAAAAAAATCTATTTTTTTAATAGAAAATCTACATAAATATATTAAGAAATAAATTCTACTTTTATATTTTATATATCACTGAATGACATTTTATTAAGATGGTGAATCAATTAACATAAATTAAAAAAAAAAGCATAAACTTTTCACCAAAAAAAACATAAACTAAAATAATTAGAATAAAAATATTTCACTAAGTAATTATATTTTAGTCCAAACATAATTATTATCAAATTACTAAGTAATAATGATTAAGAAAATTCCATTATTAAGCAAATTACTAAATATTTCACTAAGCTATTAATTTTGCATAAAATTGTAGACTTAGTATATGTTCTCTAATTAAATTATTTTTAATCTCTATATTTTTCAAATCTCAAAATTTTAATTTTGGCGCAAACAACAACAGTTAAATGCATTAACTGATTTTTTTAAGAGTAATATATGAAAATAACAAACTAACATAATATAGCAATATGTTTGTTATATCAAATTTTGAAAGTAGCAAAATTTACTGAATTTTAACAACTACCATTTAATAAAGACTACAATTTTAGAATTCAAAAGATATAAGGATTACAATGACCAAATTAAAATATAAAAACTAAATTCGTAAGTTACCAATAATATTAAAATTAATAACTAAATTTAACCAATTTTTTTTAAGTGAAGCATGTCGAAAGAAGGCAATTGCACTAAAAGCCTCTTCCTTCGCTCCTCCGTTCAACTTTTAATATTATTACTAGTATAGTTTATAACACCTTATTACCAACTCAATCGTCGGGTCCGATCAACAAGATGTTACATTCGTTGTTGGAGCAATGACTGACAATTACATCGTAAATAAATCATTCAAACTTTCAAATGGATCATAAACACATTCACAACATGTCATACAATTTAATCCAAGCTTTAATCGAGCTTACAAAAGCTCTTTTGTTGACCTGAGTGTGAAATAGGACCAAATTGTAAAGTTTTTAAAAATTTTAATCAAGTATTGATACCCTAGACAAGTACCGATACCATTTTGAGCTTCGATGTTGGAATTTTGAGTAAAAATCAATAGTATTGATACATCCCATAAAGTATGATTACCTCTTTTAAAGTATCGATACTTTAACTCTAGTAACGATACCATTTTAAGGTTCGATGTCTTAAGAATTTAAGAAAAATCACTGAAGTATCGATACCCTTCCCAAGGTATCTATATCTCATAAATAAGGTTAAAAAAATATGCACTTGGTACCTATTTCATGCCGATCCTTTCACCAATCCATACCAAAACAAACACGAAGACATGTTCAAGTCATACTTAAACAACAATTCATATCTTTACAACCAATCTTAACAATTCAATCTTCCGTTAACTTATCATTTCCACATATCGAAATCATCAATTAAACATTAACTACATATTTCATGTTCATACCAATCCATACCCCTAAGTACCATTTCACATACCTATATACCATCCAAACATCTCCAAAGCATGCCAACATCATCAAAGCATTAGTCATTATTACTACTTTCCATACCATTTCACATGCCTTATATGCAACCTAACCAATATCCAAAATATGCCATCTTAGAACATAGCATATCCTCACTTTGCATACACATAAGCATTTACATTACTCAACTTTCAAAATCAATCATTCCAAACATAACAAAATACAAAAAGACTCTACTAGGTACATGTCATTTAACTAACAAAAGAGTTTAACCAACTTAGTTGAGTTCGAGGTTCTGTCTGGATGCTGGAACCAATGCTCGTGAACTTGTATTTAACTTAATCCGTGTACATAAAACAAAATTGTACGCTGAGTAATAAACTCAATAATATTTCTATAATTCAATCAATAAAATGCACATTAAATTCAAATACAACATATAAATTATATGCTATTTAAAACAAACATCAAATAACATGTCACAATTTATCATTGTATCATTTGAATCATCCCATTTGTATTTAACTACTAGTATATAAGTATAATGCATTAACACTACATATTTAGAATCAATTCGGTTAATTTATAATTCCATCCCAATCTTCCAAATTTAAAAATCTTGTGTACATAATCTTTCGCAATAGCAAAAATTTTGTATGTCATATTCATTTCACATTTTAATTCTTTATTAACCTGACTCGGACTCGAACGGATACATGGATCTAACTAGCACACCAACTTGACACCCAGTGATTCATCGGACAATTTTGAAGTAAATAATTTGCACCCAATGCTCATCGGTATAACCGAAGTAAAAGTTGTGCCCAACACTCATCGACTTGTAGTCGAATTAACCCGTATTCAATCTATCCTATGGCATGCAACTTTATCCGCCTCTACCCGAATAGTTAATAGGGTAACAATTATTTAATTTTGAATATAGCTCAATTTCGCAATTTATAAATTTTCATTTCATTATCCAATCATCAAATCACATGTATCATAACAAGATTCAATCCAATTCAAAGATCAGGTTTACATTTGCATCAAAGTTACAATATTTTTAATTTAATCCTCCACTCAATACTTAATCAAATCATATAAATTCATCTTGATTTATCAATTCCAGCTCACCTCCTCATCTTACCATGCAAAACAAAATAGACATGCAACAATTGAAGTGGTTCAAATTATAAAAATACAAATTGAAAACTCCGAGCTATTCATCGACAACTTAAGCTTTTCTTTTCCCTCTCGAGGAATTCGAATCAACGTTAGCTACGGATATACATAACATAAATATCATCAATAATCAACCAAATTCACAACAAATTGTCATTTTATATAAACTTTATACTTTATTCAATTTAGTGCCTTAAAACCGAGACTGACATAATTTTCAATTTAAAACTCTGAATTGCTATTTGATTTCACTATTGTGCATTAGAGACTTCCTATTTCTTATTTCTAGAGCCAATTTTACATTTTATGCAGTTTAATCCCTAATGTACAAAACTATAAATTAACTTCACAATTTAGTCTCTCTTTTTTTCACCTTTAAGCTTAAAGTCTATCAATTTAATACCCAAAACTTCAAGAAATCAACAATGATAACTTTCTAAAACTTTAACCATTTTATAAATTGATACATGGTCTAGCTAAATCAAGCTTCCATGACCCCAAAATATAAAAATTACAAGAAAAAGACTAAATTAAACATGCCATGGCAAAAAAGATTGAAGCTCAAAACCTATTCTCTTGCTCTTGGTTCGGTGAAGAAGAGGAGTGGGAGGTAAGAAATGTTTTTGTTTCTTTTTTTTCCATGCCTTTTTCATGTTTTATTTAAGTTTATAATAAAATTTTAACACGATTTGTTAACAATTTTACACCTAACCGTCCATTATATTGCTAAATGGTCTTTTTGTCATTTTAGATCTTAGTTTAATTACTATTTAAGTCCCTAAGCCCTTGATCAATTCAAAACCTATAGTAATAACTTCTTACAATTTGGTCCTTAAATCCTAATTAAACACTAATTCAGCAAAATTATCAATCGAAAATTCAATTCACTTATATAATAACTCCTTAAATATTGCAAACCCAATTTATGAAAATGAAGTCTTGAAACCGCATTTTTCGACACCATTGACTTTCGAGTCGTTACATAGTTTTTACCATGCTTTGCAATGTTAATTATTTTTTAAGTTAAATTACAGAGTAAATATTTGAAGATTATATTATATTTGAAGTCTCTGTGCTTTTTTTATATTTCAAATTTAATTTTTATACTTTAATTAGTCTATCTATTTTTGAAATTTAAAAATTCATATCCAAATATTAATACCATTAAAATATTTTGTTAAATTTGCTAGTGTAATATTTTGAAATAAAAAAAACTCAATTAGCGAACATGTATAACAATACTATAGCGTGAGATAAAAAGTGATTTAAACACACCGCATCATACCGCCCATCCAAATCCACCCTTAAAAAACTACCACATATTCTATTTCTTTTAAAGTGAGTATTTGATACACTGATAATATTTTTTTTTATTCCACAAGTGAGTATTGATTTAAAAAAGGTGATTCTTAAGACTGATTGCAAGGAAGCTATTCATGCTATTCAAGATCCTGAGTCGGAACAAAATGGTGTCACATGTGACTAGGGCAATCAAAGTTCTTCTCAAGCAAGATTGGACTGTGCATTTAAGACATCTTAAGAGAAGGTAATAAAGTTGCAAATGATTTGGCGAAAATAACATTCTCAAGTCCTTTGGGAAAGGTCCTTAACATGCAACCCTCGGATGGGATCCTACAAGCACTACATGAAGATCTACCGAATGTAGTATGATCTAGACTCGATCGGTTCTAACTCTTTCTCTATTCTATTGTATCAAAAAAAAATTTTGATATGTTTTTTTAAATATATTTTTTTAATATTTTACTATCCTTATAAAAAACTTGTCAATCCTTTAACCCTATTTGTAAAATCTAAAAACTCTACTCAAGTGTACCAAATAGTTTATTTTTTTTTAATTTATTATACCATATATATTTTCCATATTTTAAAGGGAATTCATTCCATAAACAATTTGTGGAGATTTTTAGTCTCCACAAGTGTAATAAAGGTGTGATATGTCCTATAGAGTGAGTAAAAAATAAAAATAAAAATTATAAGAGAACGTAAGTTCAAACCTTAAAGATAAAATCATTAAAAATAATCATGAACCTCGAATATAGAGTGAAGTGATATATGACACAGTGTGCTAGCCGATATGCAACGTGGAGTGGAGGTAGATGAGGCAATCCACCCCACCCCACCCCACCCCACTTCATTACCATCTCTATTCTTGAGCTCTCTTTTTGCTCACTGGAAATCTGAAACAACTCTACTCAGTGTAGGCCATTGCCTGCATCTAATGACCCTATAAATCATGCATATTATCTTCCAATTTAAAAGGGTCTAATTGAATTCCCCCCCTCTCCCCTCATAAAGAGGCCAAGAATTGGGGCCATTTTTTGCACCTCTTTTACAAGGATAGTCAGCCTGCAATGATTTTCATTTCCACAACCGGAAATGCATAAAGAAGTAAACAACATGAAAAAGAAAAGGGTCTTACGGCCAAAATGAAGATAAACATAAGCTGTCTCTGGGACATAAGCTACTAACCTAAACTATAGCTGACATCAACACATTGAAGCACAAACCACAAAAGATTAATTCCAGTTGTTAAAATCCATTTCCTTGTTAGTATCTATTGAAGGTACATTGACGATTGCAAATGCCAACGGTAGTTTTTGCCCACATTCTATCCAACAAACAGTCACAAGTGTGGGGGCAAAGCATTTGCTTAAAATTAACTGAAAAGCAATACAACTTATGCTACAATTGCTACTTCAAATCGGTTTTCGGTGCTGGGATCTTCTATGTTGCTCATGACCTTTCAATTTTCAAAAATTACCCTTGTAAACCACATATCTGGCTCCTCAAAGTGGGCAATGTTTATCGGGTATGGCTCTCTGTGTGCAAGGATAACTAGGTGTAAAATTAAAAGCACCAAAATCCCATTTTCATCATCACACTAAAAATCTGATCAACATAGGTAAATCATATCATTGAGACTAAAACATACATCATGCATGAACAAATAAATGGAAATTCAGATGGTGAGTGAAAGACAAGATTTTGGGGTTTCCAGCAAGAGAAAACAACCTAGGGCAAAAAATAAAAATAGAAAAAGATAAAAAGGCAAAACAACAAATTGAAAATGTGTGTATATCCACCCCTGGTCTAAAGTATTGCTCAGTGACAAGCTTATCTCAAATCAAGCAAGGGGCTAACTTATCGACCAAGTGCAAATGTGCCTTGCCTTGAACTAGAAAACAGCAGACTAAACACCTAATTCTTATTCCATGCAGAAATTTGAAATTCTATTTAACTATATGGTTCATAAGGATGTCCTATACCTTAAGACTTCATATCAGTACAAGATATAAACTTGTGGAAGAAAAAGATGACAGGATAAATAGTAATAATCTAGTCACAGAAGTGCACTGCAGTTCAATAGGTGATTTTAAGGAAGCTAGTTGCAGACCAAATCTTAACATTAACTACAAACGAACAACTTCAAGAGCACGTGCAAGGTCTTCAACTGGATTTATAGTTTCATTCCACAAAAAAAGGGAAACAGGCGGATGAGTAGGCAATGATGGATACAAAATCATTTATGATCAAAAGGATTGATATTCATCCAGCATGTAAGGAAAATATACCATGAGTTGAGAGATTATGCAGGTGGGAAAACCAACAAAACAGAATTTGCCCTAAAACTTCAGAAAGTCATGAGTAAAACTAAGTTTCAACCTTGGGACTTACAACTTGCACAGGAATAAATGTGTTCTACTGAGTTCAAATGATACAGACTTTGCTTCATTAACTATCAAAACTGCTTCCTCTTGTTTGTAAGAAGTTTGTCCCTTTTAGCATAAACATAAGAGAGTGCAAGGAAACCAACTGCGGAAAATGATAATGCAGCCCAGGGGAATGGTGGGTCCTTGAAACAAACAAGTGATGCTTCAATTTCTTGTGATGCAGCGTATACGAGATCGTGAATTGCATAAAGATCGTGATCTGAAGACTTTATGTAATAGAATGCCATCTCGAAGTCAAAATGTGACAAAGCAGAAACTGCTTTATCCAGCTTGTACCGGAACAAGTGCCACCTCTGTATGAACTCAACATGCTGCTTCTGTTTAAGGAGATTTCTATCCCCACCATGTGCATCAATAGATTCGAGAACATCAATAGCACTTGTTAGACTGTAATTCAATGATGTCAAGAGAAAATTTCTCCGAGCTGCATCCTTCTGCACAAAAGACAATGACGTGACCTCCGAAAATGGTCCAAAAGGTGTCTGACCAACACTCCATGTATAATCCACAAGTGTACTGTTATGAGTAGGGCTCCATAACAAATGAGTTGGCGACACTCCCCACATACTCTGTAAAATTGAACCAACAAGCGGCCTCTGCAGCTCCCTTGTACGAGTGAAAACATGACGACCATTACAACTGTAATCACTCACAGTTTGAGCAGTCCTTGTCCTAACAGCGATAACCATATCTCTAAATGCAACAGACTGATGATACCGATCCAGCAACAAAATGGTATGATGATCCAAATCAAACACATAAACAGGAAGTACCCTACTACCAAATTCCTCCTCGGGCAAGCCTGCGACCCTCCTAAACTCCTCTGCCGAATCAGACAATATCTGATGCAAACGTTTCGAATCCAAATACTCACTCACAATCAAAGTGTAGTTATCAAACAGAAACCTCGAAGTAAAGGAATTCGTCGACCTAGAAACCGCAAAAGAACAAATCGAACACTCCTCGTAGTTAACACTATACCTCTTGAACTCTAAAATCTGATTGCCAAACAACAACTCACCATCATTTGCCTCATTACGGAAGGATTTCTCAATCTCATTCCAATCCAAACCACTTGAATCCACATTTTCAGATGCGTGAATATGGATAAGCTCAACAGTTAAAGTATTCTCGAAATGAACGGGAATTCTCAAAGGAGGAACAACAAGTACCTGATAAGCACTGTATATCAAAGAGGCCAAGTCGGCAAGCAAGGCTTTTTCGGATTTGGGTCTTCCATGTGCAGCTGCCAAAGGGTGAAACTCGCCTTTCGGGAGTACCCCATCACCAGATAAAGCCGGCCCATAGTCAACGGGACCAGCCCCGAGATCAATCCAAAGATACCTTTTTTTGCCAGTCCAAAGGGTCCCTAAACAATTGGTGTAGCCTGCGGAAGACTCGGAAGGAGAGTAAGAGTAGGCATAAGGTTGCTTGGGGGTAACACCCAGATTGAGAATATAAACGTAAACGGAATTATCGGTTTTCTCGGAGTCAAAGTGGCGGGAAATGATGGAGTCGACGGTGGAATAGGGGATGGAAAGGAGAGGTGAACGGAGGGAGGTAGGGGTAGAGGAGAGGGCGGAGGAAAGAGCGGTGGAAAGGGAAGAGGAAAGAGAGGAGGGAGAAAGAGAAACGTCGAGATGGAGGGAGTGGCCGATGGAAAGAGAATGATGGGAAGAAGAAGAAGAGATGAGGTGAAAGTGAGAGGAAGTGACGGAGGATTGGAGGAAAGAAGTGAGCAGAGAAAGGGAGGAAGAAGAGAAATTGTGGCCAACGAGGCGGATATGGAGAGGGATTGGGACGGAAAGTGAAAGAAGGGAAGAGATCAAGAAAGGGATATGGAGAGGGGCAGCGGAGGAGGAAGAGAGGGATTTCTTGAGGGAAGAAGGGAGGGACTGAAAGGGGTCGTTTGTCGATTTCGGGTCGATGCGGGATTGTTGGGTTAGAAAGGAATCAAGTCCGGGGATGGGAGCAGTGGAGCTGTGGAGGTTTGTGGTGGTAGAGAGGAGGAGGATGAGGAGGAGGAAGACGGCGGTCGGCATCTTCATTTGGGGCTTCAAAAGTTTGCTGACTGCGTAACTGGTTATATGTTGAATATCATCTGATATGATCTTTCAAAGATACAGAGAAGGGGAAGAAAATATGTTCCGATCACGGACTTTCGGCTGCGATTGCTTTGATCTATCGACTGATAGGTGTAAATAAGATTTTGTGTTTTCAATCTTATTTTACGTTTAAATAAAAATAATTCCTATTTAATTTAATTATTCTTCATATCAAATTCCAACACTATTCTTGTAGTTTTGAGTTATCCTCCTATAGATATTTTGGAAATTTTTATGAGTGTGAGTTTGCGATTGAGTTTTAATTCGATTTATATTGATATTATTGTCAAAAGTGTATTATACTTTTATTTAAAGGTTAAGAAGAGATTATGAGTAATTTTAGACGAGAGATTAATATTCAAAATAAATAAGGTTAAATATAAAATTGATACTTGAACTTATCCGCTTCGTATTATCTCATATTGTTACTTAATGTTTTTTTTTTATCTCAGATTAATACCCAAACCTTTTTTCTGTCAATTAATTTAGTACTTTTTGTAACACTGTT
The DNA here is from genome assembly GCA_005610355.1 of Gossypioides kirkii. NCBI lineage: Eukaryota > Viridiplantae > Streptophyta > Magnoliopsida > Malvales > Malvaceae > Gossypioides > Gossypioides kirkii. Next base: position 3,805,830 of record CP032251.1, on the reverse strand, counting down.
AAGTTTGGAGCAAGTAGCAGTACCAAATAATGACACGGTATTATTAGTGGCATCATGATGTCATCATCTAAAAATTTTCGGGCTAAAAATCTAATTTAAGCATTTAAAAGAGGGAATGGAGAGCAACAATTAGGTGCCACTTCCGAGCTAGAAAAACGGCCAATCATGGTGGTGTGAGCTAAGGTTGAGGGAAGAAGGAGAAAAGAAGATGAAGAAAAATGAGGGAAAGAAAGAAAAGAAAGCCGGGAAAGAAAAAAAAAAGGCAATATATTTTTATCATTTTTGTATATTTTTAAATTTATTAATAATTTTTAATTTAATTTTTAGATGATGACATATCATGATGTCACTAATAATATGTATTGTTATCTGGCACTCCCACCTCTCCCAGACTTAACGTTGTTTAAAAGAGGATGTCGTTCATCCTAGGGGTTCCAAGTTTGTTCCAAGTTTGTGCACTTGTGTGTGCAAGGTGTGTGTACGTTGTCAAAAGGTTAAGAAAATATGAACAGATATTACCATGTAATCACACCAGTATATTAAAAAAAATTTTAGGTACAAATCTGGAACAAAAAACCCTAAGCATTAATCTGAGAGAAATAGATAAATTCTAATATCAATTTTATATTTAACCCAAACAAATATCATTTGAGTTTAGATTTTATTCAAGTACAAACATTATTTGGATTATTAGTTTAATCCTACTTGTAATGATTTAGTTATTTTAAACTTTATGGTGAAAGAAAATATAATATGAACATTATATCCATATAAAATTAATTAATAATTTAAGTAAAATAGTAAATAATTTTTGCTTATATTTTATTTAAGATTGTGTTTAATCCTTAATCATTACATTTATGCTTGTTTTATTTAAATTATTTTATTATACAGGTATAACTGTGAAAATCACATATTTAAAACATTGAAGTGTATTTGAAAATAACATGTAATAAGTAAAAGAATATATGATTATAAATTTGAGATTTTACTAATTCAATTGACATTCCTTCAAATTTTACTGTGTTTTATTTATTTATTTTTTTAATAAAAAGATTAAAATATCCTTAAATAATATAATTTATTATAATTACGAAATGATATTTTTGTAATTTTTCAAATCGAGTTGGTACTCGGTTGACTCGAGAGACCAACTCAATTAAGTGCTTAAATAATAGTATAAATATTTCACATAGTAAAAGATGAAAATACCATTATATAAATATTTAATCTTTAAGTTAAAAAGTTCATGATTCATGATTTTATTAGTCTACTCTCTTACATGCCTCTGTCTGCTTTCTCTCTAAGCATGTTTAGGTTTTTTAGGGCTTTTGAAAGAGGTTTTTACTGGTTTGTGACGTAGATTTGGTTGGGTGAGAGTGCATTCATGTGGGTGAGATTGTGTGAGGTGGGTTTTCAGGATGGAGAAAGAGATGTTTGCGTTGTCTTTTGACAACCAAGAGGACGAGATCGAGGAGGCGCAAAGGCAAGTGTCATTGGATGTGGAAGAAACTAAATTCTGTTTGGTTGGATGCTTTTTAACATCAAGTGTTATCCACTTCCCTGTCATGCGAAGCATAATGGCAAACCTCTAGCACCTTGTCAAAGGTATACAAATCTTGGATCTGGGAGAGAAGCGATTTCTGTTCAAATTCTTTCATAGGATGGATATGGAGCATGTGATTAATGGATCTTCCTGGACGTTTAATAACCACTTATTGGTGTTTCACCGTTTGAGTGTAGGGGAGGATCCACTGAAAGTGCCTTTGATTTTTGTCCTTTTTTGGGCCCAGATCCATGATGTTCCTTTAGGGTGTTTTACTGAAGTTTTGGCCATACAGTTAGGTGATTTCATTGGACGTTTTGTTGAGTATAATAGCGAGCGCATTGCCAGGGGACTAAGGAGCATTATGTGTGTTAGGGTTTGTATGGATGTTTGGCTTGTAACATCCCTAAAATTGATATTAATAAAAGAAGTAATAAGTTGAATAAGGTATGTCGAAACGTTTATTTTTGGGAAAACAAACAGGTCTCGAAAAATATTTTAAAAATCAAAATATGGAGTCTCCACCAATCTTTTTATTTAGTGTGATTGGATCACCACAAAACATTTAAAATCCGTTTTGAAAAATATTTTGGTCTTCGAAATCCAAGAAATGGGTTCGAGAGTCGGTTACGTGTGAGGAAGGATTAGCACCCTCACACGCCCAAAATTGGTACCACATCGACTACTTTCGGGTCTTTAGTTGTTAAAACTTTGAAATTTCAAGCGAATTTTAAAATGCGATCTTTGTACTCATAAATAACTTTGCATGGTTTTCAAAAATCATATTTGAAAAAAACGTTCATGCGTTTCGAATTTCTCGGAGAATTGAAGTCGTGTCCAACAAGTTAGGGCACTACGTTCTCGGAATTTTGACACTTTGAAAGATTTTCGAAGAGGATATTCGATCACACGAATTATGCGAAAAATTACACCCAACACGTTAGGGTATAATTTTCTGAAGTTTTCTCACGAAAGGATATTGCCTCATTTTTGTTTAAAATTATTTGTATATATATATTTTTTGAGAAGTTGAAATTTAGAATGAAGTTTAACATACGATCCTCGAACACATAACTTATTTCACGTGATTTTGAAAAAATTGGATTTGAAGAAAAATGCCTGCATGTTTTGAATTTCTTGGAGAATTGAAGTTATGTCCAACACGTTAGGGCATGACGTTCTCGGAATTCCAAAATTGAAGGATAATTTGAAAGGTTTTAAGGAGGACATTCAATCGCGTGAATTATACAAAAAATACACCCAGCACGTTAGGGCATAATTTTTCGAGATTTTCACACGATAGGATGTTGCCTCGGTTTTGAAATTCTTTCGTATTTATCTTTACGAAAACAATTTTTAAAAAATGAGTGTGCAAATTAAACACGAATATGTAATTTATTAGCAAAATTAAATAACACGAAGATGGAACAATTAAACAGATAAATAGATGCAAAAATTAATGCAAGATTAATAATATACGAAGTACGGAAGGACACGAAACAAAACCAGAAAACATGACTAATTAAGAATACGAAGAATAATGATTAAATTTTATATACAAAAATCGAAGAAAAATAAAAAAAATGGGGTTAGAAATGAAGTTTAAGAGAATACGGGGTTAAAACATAATTTTAGAAAAAGTTTAGGGGTAAAATGTAATTTTGGGAAAGCTCGGGGTCAAAATATGATTTTGGAGAAGTTTGGGGTCAAAACGTAATCTTGGTAGTGTTTGGAGTCAAAATGCGATTTTAGAGAAGTTAAGGTCAAAATATAATTTTAGAAAAGTTTAGGGGTTAATGCAATTTTAGAGAAGTTTAGGAGTCAAAATGTAATTTTGGAAAAATTTAGGGTTAAAATGTAATTTTAGAAAAATTTGGAAAAATTCGAGGGTCAAAATGTGATTTCTTGAAAGTCAAGGGACCTACTGGGCAATAAAACAAAAAAATGGAATGCGGCAGCCTCCTGGCATTTAGAAAGTTAAAGGATTAAATTGTAAGACTTTTAAAATCACTGGGCCGATTTTACAAAAATAAAGAGTAATTTAAGGGCTTAATTAAAAAGAATATAAAAAAGGGAAGGATCTAAGTGGAAATTTGCCAATGAGTTGACATGTGTCGATCCCAAAAGAAGTTAACAGTCGAAGGACTAGATTAAAAAAAGAAACAAAATTGAAGGGATAATTTAAAATAAATTAAAAATATAAAAAGGGACCTAATTGTAAAAAATAAGAAAATGCGGAAGGATCGCCCGCGTAAATTTCCCTTTAAACAAAAAACATGCTGATCTTGAGAGTCCACGGGTCGGATCGTGTCGGGTCGGTCGGATCATGGCAAAACTACGTTGTTTTGGCTTCTAAGCTCTGACACCAAAACGACGTTGTTTTGATGTGAGTATATAAGCCAATTTTTTGCTAAAAAAAATTCATTCTTCCTTCCATTTAAAAAAAAAGATTTTTTAAAACCCATTTTCCTCTATTCTCTCTCTTCCCCTCTTCTTCTCCGATCTTCGGTCAGTTCTCAATCTTTTGTGGCTTCTGTCGCCTCCATTACCACACGTCGTTGTCCACGGCGGTTAGGTAAGCAAAATCACCCTTTTTTTATTTTTAAAACGGATCTCGGCTCACGATCGTTAGATCGAGCCTTGATCTTGTTTAAAAAAATAAAAACGAATTTATTCTTTGTTTCCTTTTTTACAAAAGCCGATTTCGTACTCCTTTTTTAGGTTACTTTCTATTATTTTTTTGAAAAACATTTAGATTTGCGTTAGACCTTTACAAATCTTCAAAAGGAAACGAGTTTTTTTTTGGTATCGGTTATTTATTTTTTTATGCATGTTCGAATACTGGACTCATTCATCGAAGTCCCTCACGAACACGGGTTCGAAGGGATTCTGTCCGATGACCTGCCCACGACTGTTTCGATTTAGGTATGACTCTTCAACTCTCTTTTTATTATATAATATTATTAATTAATATTGTATTTATTTATTATACCTAATATACATTGAATGCATGTTTAGAAATAATAAATGACATTAGTAATATAATAAATATATTAATGTATATAAAATATAAACAGTTTTAAAATTCGAATAGTCAATAATGAATAAATATCTATTGAAATTAAATACCTTGAGGACTTGATATCTGAATGCTTGTAATCTGATTTGTATTCTGCTATTTAATTGCTTTTCAAATGCTTTGTATTTCTATTGATTTCAAAATATTTGGTGTATTAATTTTTGAATGTTATTAAAAAAAAGAAAAAAAGGATCCTCCCCAAAATGCTTTGAATTCGATTCTTATAACCGATTATACAATCATGTTAATTTACAACTTAAATTGTTGTCATTTCTTCTTTACAGGTTCGGCTTGCAGTGACGATGTGCAAGTTGCTGGTGAGCTGCTGGTGGTACTGACGTGGCGACTCCTGGTTGGTAGGGGCAACAGTGGCTGGTGCAAGTGGCAAGGGATTAGGGCTTGACTTTAGGTTTGGGTGTATTGGGTAATGGTTTGGGTCATGTAATTGGACTAGGATTTAAACAATTGGGCTTGGGTGTAATATGGACATTTGGACATTTTAAATTTTAAATTTATTTTATTATTTTTTTTGTTTGAGTTCATTTGGGTTTGGAGTTGGGCCCAGTCAAAATTGGGCTCCAATAGCTGCCCCTCTTTGCTCATTGCTATGTAACAGGAACGGGGCAAAGACCAAAAGGAGACCCAATTTTGTCATGTCTCATTTCTTCGACGCTCTTTCTTCCATCAGCCCACCTTTCGCTTTATAAGTTGTTCAATTTCACTATATTCGCTTCTCTGCATCTTCGATGTTATGATTCCATATTTTCCTTAAGGCAATTTCAAAAAGATAAAATTTGCTACTGTAACTTCACTCAATTCACTTGCAATTTCAGGTGTCGTAGCTTCATATCTTGGTCCACCTTTTTGTATTTCATCAGAAAGATGGGATTTGAAATTCCACTCCACTCCATTGTAACTTCAGAGAAATTGATATTCGCTTTTGTGAGACGGTAACTTGAATCTGCCCTCTTGTCTTGAGGGTACAAGATGGGATTTTTTTTGTAAGATATTGGATGGTTGCAACTTGCCCTTGGCTCGGGGCAAAAAATTGGCTGATGGTGATCTTTCCCAAGCTCGGGGTAAGAGATCGGACAACTGCAATCTTTCTCAAGCTCGAGGTAAGAGATTGGCTGATGGTGATCTACCCCAGGCTCGGGGTAAGAGATCGGATGGTTGTAATCTACCTTTGGCTCGAGGTAAGAGATTGGCTGATGGTGATCTGCCCCAAGCTCGGGGTAAGAGATCGGATGGTTGCAATCTGCCCCAAGCTCGAGGTAAGAGATTGGTTAATGGTGATCTGCCCCTAGCTCGGGGTAAGAGATCGAATGGTTGCAATCTACCCCAGGCTTAGGGTAAGAGATTGATTGATGGCGATCTGCCCCAGGCTCGAGGTAAGAGATCGGATGGTTGCAATTTGCCTTAGGCTCAGGATAAGAGATTGGCTGATGGTGACTTGCTCTAGGCTCGGGGTAAAAGATTGGATTACTGTGATCTGCCCCATGATCGGGGTAAGAGATTGGCTGATGGTGATCTGCCCCAAACTCGGCGTAAAAGATCGGATGACTGTGATCTGCCCCATGATCGGGGTAAGAGATTGGAATCTTCAATTTGTCCTTCTTGATTAAGGGTAAAACTGGAATGATGTAGTTTGAATCCAACTCCACTGCAACTTCAGGAAGATAGGATTTGATGTCGAAACTTCATCTTGCTCTTACTGCAACTTCAAAGAGATAAAGACTCAGTATTATAGTTTGATCTGATCCACTGTAACTTCATGGTAGAAGATTCACTGTTACAGCTTCAATCTACTTCTCTTCGTCTTTAGGGTATAAGACTCGCTATTGCGGCCTCAATCTTTCCCGTCATGTTTTTAAGGTACCAGGTTTGTCGTTGTGGCCTCGACCTTTCCCTTCAAATCTTCATGGTACCGCGGTTCATTTTACCATTTCGTGGTAATGAAACATGTATAATATGCTTTAATGGGCCTCCATGTAGGCCAGATTATTAGGACACTTTGATCAGAATGAATTACATGCCCCTAACTAAATGATTGTGCATGATTGATGTCAGATTCAATTTATTAATTCTTTTTCTGTTTTCGTCTCTAGAGTAATATAGTCTGTCGCTCGTTGCAATTCTGTCGCTAGCGTACCACCCTGTTTTCTTTTAGACTTAGCTTGAACTGCTTGTTTTCAAGTTTGTTTTCCAATTGGTAGTCTTATTTCGAGCCCTTATACTGTTTAGGAAATTCCAAAGTGATGCTTATGGATCTTTGTATGATTCATATTACTAGTTCATTATCCGTTATTTTAAATGCGAAATGCTCAAATGAGATTATGAAAGAATAAAGTTGAAATCTATTGAAGATACAATTCAAATAAAAAGATTAATAGGAGGCAAATTTTAGTTAAAAAATTGCCAAGTATACAACAAAAGACAATTAGATGCCCCAAATACCGTAGAATGAGCTTCTCTGAGCTAACTCGCGAGAAATTGGCCCAATGACATCTATGCTCCACATAGAGAATGGCCAAGGAGAAGTCATGACATGAAGGTGTGATGGAGGTACATGAATCTTGTCTCCATAGATCTGACACTTATGACATCTCTTGGCATAATTGATGCAATTGTTTTCCATGGTAGACAAGTAATACCCAAATCTCATTATTTTCCTGGCCATTGTGAAACCATTGACGTGTGTCCCACAAACGTCTTCGTGAACTTGTTTTAAAATCTTCCTAGCTTTAACTGCGTCGACACATCTTAGCAACACCTGATCTTTTCTCCTTCTGTACAATATTTCCCCATCTAGGACATATTCATTGGCAAGTCTTCTTAATGTCCTCTTTTCATTTTCAGAAGCTTGCTCGGGGTATTTGCGATCTCTTACATACTAAAGAATATCTTGGTACCATGGGCGGTCGTCCCTTTCTTCTTCTTCTTCTTCAATATCATAAAAATGAGCCAGAGCCTCATAGATACTCATTTGAATGAGTTTCATATCTTCTGGTCTGTTTACTTTAATCATCGAGGCCAAAGTGGGAAGAGCATTAGCCATCTGATTTTCTTCTCGTGGGAGATAATAAAATGTGACATCATCAAACTCCTTCGTTAACTCAAGAACCAATTTTCGGTAATCAATTAGCTTAGAGTCTCTCGTTTCCCATTCTCCTTTGAGTTGATGGATTACTAGTGCGGAGTCTCCATATATCTCCAAAACTTTGATTCCCCTTTTTATGGCTGCACGGATTCCCATGATACATGCTTCGTATTTTGCCATGTTATTTGTGCAATTAAAATCGAGTTTACTGGTGAAAGTATAGTGGTCTCCTTCTGGTGATACCAAGACTGCCCCAACTCCATTACTTGTGGCGTTTGAAGCTCCATCAAAATTTGATCTCCAAGGATGTTCTACTGTGGTTCCATCTTTAGTGGTTGCAACATACATTAAATCCTTATTCGGGAAGTCGAAGTTCATTGGCTCATAGTCCTCTAAAGCCCTGCTAGCTAGGAAGTCTACTATCACACTCCCTTTTACTGCCTTTTGATTGACATAGACTATGTCGAATTCAGAAAGCAAGATTTGCCACCTAGCCAATCTTCCATTCAATGCGATTGACTCCATCATGTATTTTAAAGGGTATAATTTTGAGATTAACCAAGTGGTATGGTACAATATGTATTGCCTTAATCTTCGTGTGATCCAAACTAGAGCACAACATAGTTTTTCAATTGGCGAGTATCGAGTCTCACAATCGGTGAATTTCTTGCTGAAATAATATATCGCCCTTTCCTTCTTTTCAGACTCATCGTGCTGGCCTAGTACGCATCCCGTAAAATTTTCAAAGACTGCCAAGTACAGGATCAATGATTTATTAGGAATTTGAGGCACCAAGACGGGAGCATTAGACAAATAAACTTTGACCTTGTTAAAAGTTTCTTGACATTCATCATCCCATACACTTGGGTTACGCTTTTTAAGCAAACGAAAAATAGGATCACATTTCTCAATCAGATGTGAAATGAAACGAGCAATGTAATTTAATCTCCCTAAGAACCCTCGAACTTCTTTTTGCGTACTGGTTGGTGGTAGCTTTTGTATGGCTTTGACTTTATCTGGATCAATTTTAATCCCCTTTTTGCTGACCATAAAGCCTAACAACTTTCTCGAAGTGACTCCGAAGGTGTACTTTGCTGGGTTTAACTTTAGTTGATACTTTCTTAGCCTCCCAAATAGCTTTTTCAAGATCCTTACATTCTCTTCCTCTGTTCGGGATTTCACAATCATATCGTCGACATAAATTTCAATTTCTTTATGCATCATATCATGAAACAAAGTCAATATGGCCCTTTGATAAGTTGCCCCAACGTTTTTGAGTTCAAAAGGCATCACCTTGTAACAAAATGTTCCCTATAACGTGACAAACATGGTTTTCTCCATATCTTCAAGATCTATCATTATTTGGTTATACCTAGAGAAACCGTATATGAATGAAAATAAGGAGTGACCTATTATATTATCTACTAAGGTGTCTATGTGAGGTAATGGAAAGTTATCCTTTGGGCTAGCTTTATTTAAATCTCGATAATCCACACACATATGCACTTTCCCATCTTTTTTAGGAATAGGGACTATGTTGGCTACCCATTCTAAGTATTTAACTACTTGGAGAAACCCAGAGTCAAATTTCTGTCTGACCTCTTCTTTTATTTTGAATAACACATCAAGTCTCATCCTTCAGAGCTATTGCTGAACAGGCCTGCATTCTTCCTTTATGGGGAGTTTATGTACCATGATGTCAGTACTTAAGCCAGGTATGTCTTAGTAGGACCATGCGAAGATATCTTAGAACTCTTGATGTAACTTGATAAGATCTTTTCTGGTTTCTATGGAGATGGTTTTCCCAATTTTTACTTCTCTCTTTTCATCTTCGTTCCCTAGGCTTATAACTTCCACCGATTCCGAATAAGGCAAGATTTGTTTTTCTTCTTGCTCCATCATTCTTAACAGATCAGGAGACAAATTACAATCTTGATCATCTTTAAAGTCCTGAAGTTCTTCTAAACACATATCTTGTTCGAAACGAGACTCTAAGTTAGCATCAGGTTTACTCATATTATTGATATTCAAGGACCTGTCAACGGAGGGAAAAAAAGGGTCCAAAGAACAAAATAAATTTATGAAAGAATGATTATATTGTATGAGTATGAGAATGTTTGTCAAATTAGACAAGAATGTATGTATTAAACAATGATTAATTTTTTTATTGGATATGTACGAACGGTTTGTTGAGTTGGATTAAGAATGAAAGAATAATTAGCGAAAGATTTGCCATGTAAGATAAAAGATGCATTTTCATTCAAAATAATCAGATAATGATCATGGACTCTTTTACAAAAAGATCCATATTACTTTCGAGCCTAAAGCAATAGGTGTGTTTTGAGCATTACTCTGAAGAAGCCTTAAAGACTACAGGGAGTTCCTCTTCAGTCTAGTTGTCGAGAGTGCTCCGGGGTGTGAAAGGATGAATTTTCCATAGGTTTCTTTATTTATTTCCTTCCTCGGATACAGCGTTGATGCTCAAACCCTTCATTGTCCCAATTGCTTCAATTAGTCTCCACTCTCTCTCTTCTACCTTTGGCCTTGAATTGATTATTCCTCCTGATATGAATGTTTTTGATATATGGGGAGAAATAATTGGCTCCCATTGGATCTCCTCTCCGGCTAATCGAGCTCTTCTTCGTTCCTGCTTCTTTTCCAACTCTTTTCTCTTTCCCCTCACATCTGGTTTATACCCTAGGCTAAAGTGATCTCGTTTCTTACCAACATTGACACATTGATTCTCCCTTGTAGAAACCTTCCTAATCCTTTTCCCATTAGGGCTTTACCAATTGTCATTTATAGGGCCATCCTCATAATCTTTGATATTTTGGGTATAGGGATTCTGCTTCCTTTGGCGATGAAGGTTGCATTATCGAACTCCAAGGATCAAAAAGAATATTTCAAGGCTTCTTCATCTGCTCCAATGTATAGCGCATCATTCGCTATTGACGCAATTAAGTTCTCCTCAACATTAATTGTGACTAATCGTCCTTCGATCACTAATTTCAGCTTCTGATGTAATGATAACGGCACTGCCCTTGCTGAATGGATCCACAGTCTTCTAAGCAAGCAGTTGTTGCTTGGTTTGATATCCATTACTACGAAGTCTACTTCGTATGAGTTTGGACCGATTAACAATGGTATCTCGATCCGTCCCATAACTTTCCTTTCTGTTCCATCAAACACTCTCACTACATTGTGGTACGTCTTCATATGAGAACTGTCGATCGATAACCTCTTTAATGTTGTTAACGGCAGAACGTTCAAGGCTGAACCGTTGTCAATCAATACACCGGGCAGTATGTAACCTTTACAGTAGGTGGTGATATATAACGCTTTTGTTGACCCTATACCACCTGAGGGTATCTCATCATCATTAAAAAAGATGAAATTATCGGCGCTGACATTATGGACCAAGCGGTCTAATTTGTTTACTGAAATGTCATCGGCTACATAAGTCTCATTTAATACTTTCATTAGAGCGTTGCGATATGCTTCCGAGCTTAATAACAACGTTAGAATGGATATACGAGCCGGTTGCTTGTGTAATTGCTCCACCATGCTATATTCAATGTGCTTGAGGAACTTCAAGAATTCCTTAGCCTCTTTTTTTGTCACTGGCTCGTTAATTGGTGACTTTAGTCCACTAATACTTCCTTTTTTCGGCTTTTCTAGGTTTTTTCCAAGTGTTTCATTTTCTATTCTTATAGGACCATAGTCTTTCCCACTACGCGTGATAAGACTCACGTCTTGAGCTCCTTCTTATTCAAGCTTGGAATTTTCCTCTCTTGATACCATTACATTACAGTTGTAATTTCAAGGTGCCCTTTTGTCATCCTTGTAGGGGAAGGCAACGGGTTTTTGGATTATTATTGTGGGAGCTACTCTTGCTTCAGTTTCGTCATTCCTTGGCCGTGATATGATTATTATTGGATTATTAACCCCAAAAGTTTTCTTAGCCGTGTCCTCTTCAGAGACACACACTTTTTTCATTTCTTCTTTTTCCTCAAAAAATTCTAACTCCTTATTGTCCATCAATCCCTGTACCATAATTTTGAACTCGTCGCATTCCTGAATCTCATACCCTTCATTATTATGAAACTCACAGTAGCGTCATTTTCTCACTGCTTTTCTCGAATCTTGGGCAATTAAACCCACTTTTACCATTTCGTGTCATACCCATCTCAATGGTGATCTTACCTCCTCAATACAAGTCTTGATCTTCCTTCCCTCTCCTCCAGCTATTGCATTCATCCCTTGATCGGGATGTTTGGGTAGCAGATTCCCTGCTATATTGGGATTCGCAGGGTTCTCGAATCTCAGTACCTTGGTATCGATGAGCTGTTGCACGTGCCTTTTTAGGACCGCGCAATTATCAATTAAATGTTTGGCTATCCCTACGTGATATTTGCATCATGTATTTGCATAATACCAACTCGAGAATGTCAGTAGTAATGACTTTACATAGATTGGCGACACGAGACATTCATCGTACAATTTCGGATAAAGTTCTCTATATGTCATGGGAATAGGAGTGAATTCCATTTTTGGCCTTGAATCAAACCTCTGCCTTGGATTTCTTTGATAGTTTCCATCCGTGGTCTTGGGTGACACCATCACCATTGGCTTTGAGTAATTTATCTTGTAAGAGTTTACGTTGTTGACCTCATTTTCCTTTTTTCTGGGAGCTGTTCTTCTGACACCTTCCCCCATCTCGATCCTCCGGTTTCAGATCGCGTTCTTGACTATCTCACCTAACATAACCATGTTAGAGAAACTTTTGGTAGCGCTTCCCAACATATGGTTAATGAAAAAGGCCTTTAGAATATTAACGAACAACATAGTTGTTTCCTTTTCCAATAACGGTGGCTGTACTTGGGTTGCTATGTCTCTTCATCTTTGAGCGTATTGTCGAAAACTCTCATTTGGCTTCTTCTTCATTCTTTGAAGGGTTAGTTTATTAGGTGCCATGTCAGTTACATGACTGTATTACTTCATAACTGGTTCCGCTGTATTTGTCAAAATCTAGTGTTTTGAATTTTGGGGGGAACACTAGGTCTGGGACCAGGCTAAACTCTTTAGCATCTATCCCGTAGGAGCTTTCAGTGCCTTTCATCGCCTCAATCTTCTCCTCTAATCGCTTATATTTTTCTTCCATCTATCTAAGAAGATTTGCTCTCATCATCTCATCGAAATCTGGGACACCCAGATTTGCACATTATCTTCACGGTTAGATCCTGATCCTACTGGGTAGTTAACTGGTCTTGATGTACCAGTAGCATGTTGAGCTCTTATAGTAATAGTTGCTTCCTACGTTTGCGCCTCATGTGGAGCTTGGTTATGAGAGGGCGTAAAACTTGGAGGAAGAATAGGATCCTTGTCTTCCTCGATTGAGTTTATTGCGAGACTTTTTCCCTTATCGGCCGCACTTTACCTCATTTGAGCCAATTCATTCATCAAACTCTTTTTCATTTCCATGAATTGATTTTTCATCTCCCTATACATCATCGTCATTTGTTCCTGCAACTGCTCTTGCATTTGATCCTGCATCTCTTTTTGAATTTTCTCTAGCCTTTGCTCCATGGTTTTGGTTTTTTACGAGTGTTATAGTGATGTGGATTTTCAATGATTATTGATGTAACTGTTAAAGTTTTAATTAGTTAAAATTATCATGCTAAAATATGTGAAGATGCAATGCGAATGAATGCATGTATGCAATGTAAGAAAAAGCATTGACTTTGAATTCAATTTCATTAGAACAACTTTTCTAGAAGAAAAACTTCTTTACATAAAGCGAAATTACACAAACAGATTTGCCTTGTTGCCTAAAGCTTTGATCTTCCTAAGAAGCTCGACTAATTTCTATCCTCGTCCTGATTTCGATTCATATTGGATGCTCAAAATATTAGCTTCGACAGCTAACTTTTGCATGTGATCAGCAACTTCCCTCATTTGGGTCAGTGCTTTTCCCATTACATAATCTCTTTCTTCGAGCTGTCCTGAGCTTGTCGAAAGTGCCATTCACTAGTTTCTAGATTCCTTTCAAGGATCTCAATTCGAATCTCATTGTTGTAGAGTGCAGCCTCCAATTCCTGCACCATTTCCCTTAATTCCTTACTCTCGGCCATACTCGCTTTAAGTTTCAGGACGGAGTTCCGGTTGCGGTGTCTACGTAGTGACTCTTCTAACTCCATTATTCTAGCTTCTAACCCAGCTATTTGGGCTTTCAGTTCGGCCTTGTCGACTTGTTTTTCTAGTAGTTCTCCTTCTATGGTGTTCTCTCGAGCCTGACCGTCTTGGAATTTCCTTTGCCACTATTTTGTTTGATCTTTTTATTTCTGTATTTCCTGTCGCCATTGTTCCGACGTCTTGCCTAATCCCGCGGTTCTCATGGATAAACGAAGCTTCTTATAAACCTTCTTCAACTTTGTTTTTTCCTTTCCTTAATCTTTCAGCCTCTAATGTATATCCACGTCTAATCCCAACTTCATCTTTTCTTCTTCCAAAACCTCTATTCTCTTTCCGAATTCTGCACTCTTCTTCTCAAAGTCTTGTTTCATGATGTCTATCTCTAATGGGACCTCCTGCAAATATTCCTCTATTAGTCGAACATTTTTGGGATTCGATGCTGGAATGTTATCATTATCTCTTTTACTTCTCCACCAATCATAATTTGAGGTCGTCAATGGGTTTACACTGAACTTCTTCATCCTATGTATTTCTTTCCATGCATTTGTTGCCTCTCGGACCCTTTTGTTGTAATCATTCCCTTTGTAGGTGAACTCGCACTGAGCTAGGCTATGTGTCGCAGGGATAAATTATCTTGTATTATATTACCTCAACACTAGTAGAGGGGCATATCCTATAGCATCTCATACCCCAAGTAAAGGGACCCAATCAAAGCTGCCACAACGATAAAAGATCTCATTGGGGATAAACCAAGATGCGCACCATTCGACATCCTCATCCTGAAGGTTCTGAAGGATAGCTATCCATTTTTCCTCAGATATATTTTGTTCCCTTTGTGTGGCAACAAATTCCCTCAAAGGTGAGAAATCAACCGAGAACACTTTGCTTGAAAATTTCTCTACCTTCTAGAAATGACTTTGAAACCAAACCATTAAAAGTGGTGCACAACCAATGAACCTCCCTTGCCATTCTCTTCGACAAGCGTTTAATGATCTGAAGGTCTCAACGAGAATTGCTTGGACGGGCGTGACTCCTTTATTAAGCCGATCAAACAGAACCGCAACTGCATTTTCCATATGCCCTAATGCTTTTGGGAAAAGGACTAACCCATATATTCCAAGAGCAAAAATGTCAATGCATTTCTTCATATCTGGGTGTGCCAGTATTAGATCTCATAGAATTTTCCAATTAATACACTTATTGTCTCCTTTTACTTTAATTCGAGACGCAACCCACTGTTCACTCACCCCGGTTACGTTCATCAATCTTTTCAGAAAGGTTGGGACACATGCATCTTTCAAGTATGCTTTGTCAACTTGAATTCTGGGATAATGAATCAATGCGGTATACTCTTCCACTGTGGGCGTCATGTCAAAGTTTCCAAAGGTGAAACAGCTATATGCAGGATTCCAATGCCGGGTGAGAGCTCGAAAGAGATGTTTGTATATCTTCACTTCAAGTAAGTAAGGTAAGTCTCTATATTTTCGATAGAACATTTGCTTCATCTCACTATCCCACTGATCCCAGATCTCTCTCAATTCTTGCAAACTATTTTATGTTACCTTAATCCAAGTATAATCCCAAAATTCTGATAAATGTCCCTCTTTCAAACTGTCTCCTTTCTCACGCTGTCGTTCCTCTGACCATAAGCGCACAACCATGTTATCTTCCACTCTATCAAGAAATCCATCTTCCATAATGAAACTGTCTATTTAGTAATCGAACTTAAATCAACACTTTTTTTTGTATGATGATGCAATGCAAGCAAAAGAGACAAAACAGAACATGTTAGCAGAACACATTAATATAAGGTATAAAACAAAGAACCTAAGAACTTGTCTTGGATAATTGCTAAAAGGTTCGGTATAACTCTTTCTAAGGCAAGTACTTATGGCTCAAGATATGTGGTTTAGGCTTTAGAGTAAAGGGTACCCAAACCAGCAGATTCCTCGATCTTCACTCATTATAGGCTCATACGGATAAGTTTGATTTAGGGGGACACATTTCTCATATGTTTGCACGGAAGTGAAAATTTCACGAAAACATGGGTACGAATGTAACCCCGAAAGCGATTCACTATCCTGCACGAAGGTGAAAACCTCACGAAAGAGTAGTTTTCCGCTTTCACTTAAGAAGGTAGTAACAAAATGCATATGAATGCAAACTTATACTAGCAATATCAACATAATATAGCATCACACAAAAGTGCAAAGGATCATATATTAAATAAAACCGAAGGTTTAAAAAATTTCAACAAAAGACCCAGAAATAATCAACTTTTGGCTTGACTTTCTTTTATAAAAAAATGTTCTCAACGGAGTCACCAAGCTGTCAAAACGTTTATTTTTGGGAAAACAAACAGGTCTCGAAAAATATTTTAAAAATCGAAATATGGAGTCGCCACTAATCTTTTTATTTAGTGTGATTGGATCACCACAAAATGTTTAAAATCCGTTTTGAAAAATCTTTTGGTCTTCGAAATCCAGGAAATGAGTTTAGGAGTCGGTTACGTGTGAGGAAGGATTAGCACCCTCACACGCCCAAAATTGGTACCACATCGACTACTTTCGGGTCTTTGGTTGTTAAAACTTTAAAATTTCGAGTGAATTTTAAAATGTGATCTTTATACTCATAAATAAATTCGCATGGTTTTCAAAAATCATATTTGAAAAAAAGTCCGTGCGTTTCGAATTTCTCGAAGAATTGAAGTCGTGTCCAACACGTTAGGACACTACGTTATTAGAATTTCGAAATTGAAGGACACTTCGAAAGATTGTCGAAAGGGATATTCGATCACGCGAATTATGCGAAAAATCACACCCAACACGTTAGGGCATAATTTTTCGAAGTTTTCACACGAAAGGATATTGCCTCATTGTTGTTAAAAATTATTTGTATATATATATTTTTGAGAAGTTGAAATTTCGAAGGAAGTTTATCATACGATCCTCGGACACATAACTTATTTCACATGGTTTTCAAAAAATTGGATTTAAAGAAAAATGCCTGCATGTTTCGAATTTCTTGGAGAATTGAAGTTGTGCCCAACACGTTAGGGCACGACATTCTCGGAATTTCGAAATTGAAGGACATTTCGAAAGTTTTTAAAGAGGACATTCGATCGCGCGAATTATATGAAAAATCACACCCAGCACGTTAGGGCATAATTTTTTGAGATTTTACACGATAGGATGTTGCCTCGATTTTGAAATTCTTTCGTATGTATCTTTACGAAAACAATTTTTAAAAAATGAGTGTGCAAATTAAACACGAATATACAATTTATTGGAAAAATTAAATAACACGAAGAAGGAACAATTAAACAGATAAATAGATGCAAAAATAAATGCAAGATTAATAATATACGAAGTACGGAAGTACACGAAACAAAACCAAAAAACATGACTGATTAAGAATACGAAGAATAATGATTAAATTTTATATACAAAAATCGAAGAAAAAGAAAAAAAAAGATTGAAAATGAAGTTTCGGAGAATACAAGGTTAAAACATAATTTTAGAAAAAGTTTAGGGGTAAAATGTAATTTTAGGAAAGCTCGGGGTCAAAATGCCATTTTGGAGAAGTTTAAGGTTAAAATGTAATTTTAGAGAAGTTTAAGGGTTAAAATATAATTTTGGAAAAGTTTAGAATTAAAATCTAATTATGGAAAAGTTTAGGGGTTAAAATGTAATTTTGGAAAAGTTTAGGAGTTAAAATGTAATTTTAGAATAATTTAGGGTTAAAATGTAATTTTAGAAAAGTTTAGGGGTCAAAATGTGATTTCTTGAAAGTTAAGGGACCTACTAGGCAATAAAACCAAAAAATGGACATGTGGTAACCTCCTGGCATTTAGAAAGTTAAAGGATTAAATTGTAAGACTTTCAAAATCACTGGGCCGATTTTACAAAAATAAAAGGAGTAATTTAAGGGCTTAATTAAAAAGAATATAAAAAAGGGCTAAGTGGAAATTTGCCCATGAGTTGACACATGTCGATCCCAAAAGAAGTCAACAGTCGAAGGACTAGATTAAAAAGAAACAAAATTGAGGGGATAATTTAAAATAAATTAAAAATATAAAAAGGGACCTAATTGTAAAAAATAAGAAAATGCGAAAGGACTGTGCTCGTAAATTTCCCTTTAAACAAAAAAACACGAGGATCCTGAGAGTCCACGGGTCGGATTGGTCGGATCATGGCAAAACTACATCGTTTTGGCCTCTAAGCTTTGACCCCAAATGACGTCGTTTTGATGTGAGTATATAAGCCAATTTTTGCTAAAAAAAAATTTATTCTTCCTTCAATTTAAAAAAAAACAGATTATTTAAAACCCATTTTCCTTTGTTCTCTCTCTTCCGTTCTCCTTCTCCGATCTTCGGTCGGTCCTCAATCTTTTACGGCTTCCGTCGCTTCCATCGCCAGGCGCCGTCGTCCATGGCGGTTAGGTAAGCAAAATCACCCCTTTTTTATTTTTAAAGCGGATCTCAGCTCACGATCGTTAGATCGAGCCTTGATCTTGTTTAAAAAAATAAAAACAAATTTATTCTTTGTTTCCTTTTTTACAAAAGTCGGTTTCGTACTCCCTTTTTTAGGTTATTTTCTATTATTTTTCTGAAAAACATTTAGATCTGTGTTAGACCTTTGCAAATCTTCAAAAGGAAACGGGTTTTTTTTGGTATTGTTATTTATTTATTTTATGCATGTTCGAATATTGGAGACTCATTCATCGGAGTCCCTCATGAACACGGGTTCGAAGGGATTCCGTTTGATGACTTGCCCACGACTGTTCCGATCCAGGTATGACTCTTCAGCTCTCTTTTTATTATTTAATATTATTAATTAATATTTTATTTATTTATTATACCTAATATACATTGAATGCATTTTTAGAAATAATAAATGACATTAGTAATATAATAAATAAATATATTAATGTATATAAAATATAAACTGTTTTAAAATTCGAATAGTCAATAATGAATAAATATCTATTGAAATTGAATACCTTGAGGACTTAATATCTGAACTCTTGTAATCTGATTTGTATTCTGCTATTTAATTGCTTTTCAAATGCTTTGTATTTCTATTGATTTCAAAATGTCTGGTGTATTAATTTTCGAATGTTCGTAAAAAAAAAGAAAAAAATGGTCCTCCCCAAAATGCTTTGAATTCGGTTCTTATAATCGATTATACAATCATGTTAATTTGTCTTTTCAACTTAAATTGTTGTCATTTATTCTTTGCAGGTTCGGCTTGTAGTGACGGTGGTGCAAGTTGCTGGTGAGTTGCTGGTGATGCTGACGTGGCGACTCCTGGTTGGTAGGGGCAACGATGGTTGGTGCAAGTGGCAAGGGATTAGGGCTTGACTTTAGGTTTGGGTGTATTGGGCCATGGTTTGGGTCATGTAATTTGGCTAGGATTTAAACAATTGGACTTGGGTGTAATATGGACATTTGGATATTTTAAATTTTAAATTTATTTTATTATTCTATTGTTTGGGTTCATTTGGGTTTTGAGTTGGGTCTGGTCAAAATTGGGCTCTAATAATGTATAATTGATTTTTTTTTTGGTAAGATAAGAAAATGATATAAAAGAGAGGATTGAGGAGTGTAAAAATAATAATAATAATAATTGAGAAGTAGGTTTTAGTATATTGATTTAAAATTAAGGACTAAATCGTAAATATGTGAATAGTTTTTAGCTCAAGTATAAATATTCAAAATTTAGAGGATCAAAGTGTAAAAATTAGAAAGTTGAAGGACCAAAAGTTAAAATATTTCGATTTACTATGATATGGAATTGGCATGCAGGGACCAAATTGAATAAGTGGAGAATCATAAGGGACTAAATTATAATTTTTTTAAATTAAGTGATGACTCAAGGATGAAATTTTGAAAGACCAATAAGGGCAAAATGATCAATTAGCAAGAGGGAGAATTCTAGAATGTAATGATGATATTGATGATATTTTGAAGATATTTTTCATTAATTAATTAGTTAAATATTATTTTATTAATATTTTAGTTAGATATTTATTATTATTTTATTTAGAAAATGGCAGAATAAAAACAAAAGGAAGGATGAAGGAAATTTATCATCCTTCCAACATGAGTAAAAGGGTGAGAAAAGAAAGTTTTTTTTTTTACAATTTGGTCCTTTTCCATGAAAACCTATCTTTTTACCCAATTTTTTTAAAAAAATTTCCTTAGATATTAGAGAGAGAAGATGAAGTAGAGATTCTAGAGATTCTAGAGAAGCAAGAAAATAGTAGATGAAAGTGGAGAAAATGAGAAGAAAAAGGAAAGAAAGTGGTGAAGAAGAGAAATGCATGAAAATGAAGAAGAAAGGAAGAAATTCTTGACAAAGGAGGTAAGTTTCATACTAAACCTACTTGTATTTCAATAGATTGAGTTAAAAGATGTTTTGAGTGAGATGTATGATACATATATTTAATCTAAGACTAAAAATAGAAAGTATTTGATGAAGAATAAATGCTTAAAAACACTAAATTGGTAAGAGAGAATGTGATTTGTGTGGTAAAAAGTACTAAGATTAAGAAATGAAAATGTAATCTACATATAAACATAAGTGAGTAAATTGCATAGTAATCAAAATTATGACAATTATGTGTGATTGAATGAAACAAAGTGCAAAGAAACATGGAAAATGAAACATTTTCATTAAAACAATTTAGACAGTAGCAATTAATTAACTTTGAAAATTCACCAAAAATTATAAAAATTTAGTTAGAGGTGAATTAAATATGTAATTAAATCTTATTGAGTCTAGTTTCATATGGAAGAAACGGTGAAAGAAACGGAATTGTATATTTTGAGATTCGGGTTCCCCTGTTCTGACTTAATCATAAAAAAATTATAAACAAAATTATTAGAGGCTGAAATTTATATTCTGAAATTATTAATGAGTCTATTTTCAAGAGAAACAAAAGGAAACATCATCTGAACCCTGTACTAATAGATAATTAATTTTTAGTAAAGAAAAGTCGAAACTGTCAAGCAACAGAGAAGGAGAAAATGTGAAGAATTTTCTATACGGATTTGCTAAAGTAGAAATTCTGAAATTTTTATGGTAAAAAAAAATTTGAGTCTAGTTTCAAAAACATCAAGCGGATCTTAAGTTTGAATTCTGTAGCTCAAGATATAAATAATTTAGTGACTATGATTCAAGTGGACAGCTTCGAAATTAACACATAAGTAAATAGTGGAATTATAGATAATGTATTGTTACATATAAGCATGCTATATACTAAAAGTTAAAAATTCTAATAAATATATATATACATAAAGGATGTGGAATGGAAAGGAGGAGGAGGAAAAATATATATAGTAGATGAATTTGAAATGTTTCGAAATGGTTATAAGTGATGGAATGATTAATACATGTGAGTATATTTAAGCGAATTGATAATAATAAGTGAATAATTGTTAATTGATGTGTTATTGAAATCATTATTAAAATTTTATGAAGAATTAAATTGATTGGCAAAATTTAGAAATAAATATGAAATATACATAAAGTGGGTAAACTACTTTTGAAAGTGCAAGTCCTCCAATGATCTTATTTGTAAAACTGAAATATTTGTGTTAATTTTATAAATTTCGTTATCTTTGATTGAATATCATGTTTCTATGAGGACTTGAGATTAGAAATAGATGTAAGCGGATGATATGTAAAATGAAGTGACGATTATGACATCTGAATACGATTTAGGTAATGAAATAAAAATAAATAAATAAAAAGTGTGGAACTTGTAGGAAAATGGAGACGACGTCATGACGACAAATTAACCATGTCATCTGAAATAAAACTTAAATATTTGTAAGTGCAAGTCCTCCAATGGTCTTATTTGTAAAACTTAAATATTTGTGTTAATTTTATAAATTTCGTTATCTTTGATTAAATATCATGTTTCTATGAGGACTTGAGATTAGAAATAGATGTAAGCGGATGATATGTAAAATGAAGTGGCGATTATGATATCTGAATACGGTTTAGGTAATGAAATAAAAATAAATAAATAAATAAATAAAAAGTGTGGAACTTGTAATAAAATGGAGATGACATCATGATGACAAATTCGCCATGTCACGACGTGAAACCCCA
Organism: Gossypioides kirkii; assembly: GCA_005610355.1. Taxonomy (NCBI): domain Eukaryota; kingdom Viridiplantae; phylum Streptophyta; class Magnoliopsida; order Malvales; family Malvaceae; genus Gossypioides; species Gossypioides kirkii. The sequence goes on along the minus strand of CP032251.1, from coordinate 3,783,793 downwards.
ACGTCGTGACGATAATTCAAAATTTTTGTACACTTTACAATTTGGTCTTTGACCATGTGGATATTTTAATGATCTCCTTTAACTTATAATTAGTGCTGTCGTAAATTCAATATTTACTAAAATGAGTAAATGATCTATATTAATTAAATAATATGATAAATTGATTTTGAAATTTTTAATAGTTGCTACGGCAACGAATGTGACATCCCGGTGCCTTAACTCAGTGATTGGGTCGGGTATGCGGGTGTTACACAGCTCCCCTTGAGGAGGAAAAAGAGACTATTATTTTCACCAGGAAATATTGGTTATGTCCACTTTAGATATGAATGCGTCACCCTTTTTTTGTGATAAATTGGGACATAATGATTCTTTCTGTGAAAATAGAATGTCTTTGGGTTTCGAGGTTGTTGAGATGGGGTAAGACCTATCAATCAGGGCTTAGTCTAAACGAGCTATAGCGATGGGAAGTGTTTGGTCGAGGGATGAAGGGATAAGGATGAACTTAGGGGATAGTTCGTAAAATTGGCATTCGAGGCATCAAAATTGGGGGTTTTCGATTCGGTTAGAGAGCGTATGCGACTTAATCCCATGTTAGGGTTGAATTTAGTAGGAGATTCGTCGAATGTGTTAGAGGAGGCGTTGATGGAGCATGATTCTGAGGAGGTGATGTTGGAAGGGGGAGGGGAAAAAGAGGCCTCGGAAGGTGTTTGGTGACGATCGTTTGGAGGTAGGCCCAAGAGTTTTGGAGATCGTTCATGAGAAGGGGATGGAACAAATTCATTTTTATCGACGGTTTCCAGAGGGCAAGCCGACTAGTCGCAATAAAAATCCTAAGCTCAAACGTCCGGAGTTTGGGTAGCCCTCAGGCAGTTTGTAGACTTTAACATGCACTGAAGCTGTATAATCCCCAAGTGGTCTTCTTCATGGAGTGAAAAATTGATAAAGTTAAAATGGAGAAAGTTAGATGATTGTGCGATTTCTTAAATGATATTGATGTTGCAGCAGAGGGGTCAAGGGGAGGTATTTGCATGGCGTGAAGGGGAAACATTTCTATTACTCTTAAAAGTTTTTCAATTAGGCACATTGACATGGAGATGGAGGAAGTCGACAATGAGAGACGATGGAGGTTTACTGGGTTTTATGGGTCCCCGTACGCATGATGTAGGTAGGATTCATGGGATCTTTAATGCCGATTGGGTCAAAATCAAGGCGATCCTTGGTTTGTGAGTAGGGATTTTAATGAAATATTGTATGCATGTGAGAAGAAGGGGGTAACCTATGGATGGAAGGCGTATGGAGGCTTTCAAAGATGTATTGGGTTAGTGTCAATTATTGGACTTGGGCTATTTTGGGACATGGTTTATATGGGAGAGGGTGAACCTATCGGAAATGAATATTAGAGAGAGGTTGGATAAGAGGTGACGTGTGTTGAGTGGATAAATATGTTTCATAATGCGTTGATCAAACATCTTCCTCATTCATTTTTATCATTGCCCTTTACTCATCTATACTGATTAGAGTGCAAATACGCATAAAGGGAAGAAATTTTGGTGTGAGGCATGGTGGATTTTGGTAGATACTTTTGAAGAAACAATGAGATCGAATTGAGAGAGGGTGCGAGGAAATTTACTAGAAAAGTTGGTAGGGTTAAAGTGTGGTCTTATATGGTGGTCAAAGAAATTGCAACTAAGAGAAAAGGAGTTAAGGTTAAGTTAACACAACAATTAGAAGATTTGATGGAAGAGAAGGTAAACGAGGAAAGTCTTACAAAAATTATTGATACTAAAATTAATTTTAATTTAGAAATTGATAAAGAAGAACGGTTTTACGAGCAGCGAGCCTGTGCAAATTGGTTGAAAGTGGGAGATAAAACACGACGTTTTTTCACAAACATGCTTCCAGTCGCAAATTTGGAAACCAAATTAGATCCCTCAAACGTGGGGATGGTTGAGAAACTAAGGAGGAGGATGAAATGGATGAAATTGTGCAGAATTATTTTCAAAACTTATTTACCTTTAATGGTGTTGGTAATATGGTGCATATTTTGGAGGGTATTGAGCAGGTTATTTCCTATGAGATAAATGTGCAGTTAGCAACCCCATTTTTGGAGAAGGTACGTGAAACATTGAAAGAGATGGGGTAAATCAAGGTTCCTGGCGATTATGGTTTCCCAACGGTTTTCTTCTAAAAATATTGGCACATTGTTGGCAGAGATGTTGATTTTTGCTTAAAAGTTTTAAATGAAGGTATGGAACTCGCTGCTATTAATTTAACCAATATTGTTTTATTACCAAAAATTCTCCATCTTACGAATTTGGTGAACTTTAGGCCTATCAATTTATTCAATGTTTTTTACAAATTAGTTGTTAAAATGATAGTTAATTGTATGGAAGGAGTTATGGACGTTTGTATTGATGAATCTCAAAGTGCATTTGTAACCGGTAGATTGATCTCTGATAATGTGTTACTAGCCGACGAAATTTTGCACACTTTTCGTCAGAAGGGAGTGGGTAAAGAGGGGTTTATGACACTAAAATTGGATATGAGTAAAGCATATGATAGAGTTGAATGAGACTTTATAAGAGGAATGATAACTCATATGGGTTTTTGTTGAATTATGACTTCTATTTCAAGTCAAATTTAAAAAATAATCTTTCAATTAAACTCTGTTTATTTGTTTCAATTAAACTTTGTTTATTTGTTTGAGTCAACCTCTTATTAGTCTAGATTATTTTATTATTATTTGACCTAGGAATTTAGCCTATAAATAGCTCTTTTACAACCTTAGAAATGCATCCATTACAGTTTAGAACTCCAAACACTTTTAGAGAATTTAATGTTTACGTTTTGAGGGTTCTTTATTTTTGGGTTTTTGGGGTTTAGTTTTTATCTCCATCTTTTGTACTCTTCATTCTTTTGCCATTATAGTAAAATTATTTTAGCTCGTGGTTTTTTATCCTCTTCGAAAATTTCTCAATTTCTTTTGCTATTTTTTACCTGTTCGTTGCTTAATTGGATTGATCCCTAACAAGTGGTATTAGAGCTAGTTTAATTTTCGTAGATTAACTCGTTAAGAGATGATAGGAACAAAATTTGACATTGAGAAATTTGATGATGCCACAAATTTCAATCTGTGGCAAGTTCGGATGATGACAATTCTAGTTCAGACAGGCCTGAAAAAGGTCGTTATCGGGAAAAAACCCGAGAATCTAGATCAGTCAGAATGGGAAGAGCTTGATGAAAAGGCTTTGTCTGCAATCCAGTTGTTCCTCACGAATAGGGTATTGTGGGAGGTATTGATGGAGAAAACCTCATTTGCCTTGTGGAAAATACTAGAAACTCCTTATGCGACTAGGTCTCTGGCTAATCGTTTATTGTTGAAACAACGTTTATTTACGTTTTGCATGAATGAATGTGAGCTTCTTAGAGATCACATCAGTCAATTTATTACTCTTTTAAATGATTTAAGTAACGTTGAGGTTCAGATTAACGATGAAGATTAGACTATGCTATTGTTGTGCTATTTACCCCTTTTATACAAGTCTTTTAGGGAGACCTTGATTTATGGTAGAGACAAACTCTCATTTGAGGATGTGAAGGGTCATTTTTTGAGCAAAGACAAACTCAATAATGAGTTTGGTTCAGATATAAGGCAGATAGGCAAGCTTCCATTTTGGTAGCATCAAAGAAGCGAGACAAAAGGTGTTGCTATTGTAAGAAGTTAGGTCATGTCAAAGCAGATTGTTACAAACTGCAAAATAAAAGGACTGTTGAGAGCAACAAGGAAGATATAGCTGGTGCTAATTTGGTCAACAAAAGCAGTGATGATTTCTTATTAGTGTCAACGAGCGATAGCTCTAAGCTTACGTCCGAGTGGATCCTAGATTCAGGATGTTCTTTCCACATGTGTCCCAACAGAGAATGGTTTTACACATACAGTTCATTTGAAGATGAAGTTGTGTGCATGAGAAACAAGTCATCTAGTAACGTAATCGGTATTGGTACTATTAAAGTTAGGATGCACGATGGGACGATTAGGACACTCTCAGATGTTAAGTATGTACCTGATTTACAAAAGAATCTTATCTCTTATGTATTTTAGACTCAAAAGGTTGCAAAATCAACGTCGAGTCGAGCAACATTAAGGTGTCTCGTGGAGCTCTCGTTTTGTTAAAAGGTAAAAGGACCGGTAGTCTTTATATTCTGGAAGGTTCTAATGTGATCGGTGAAATTAGACGTCCCTCGTCCATTACGAAGTTGAAGGTAACTCATTTGCAGAGGAGGCAACTTGGTCATAGGAGGGAAAAAGGTATGTCTGTTTCGTTGAAGAGAGGTTCTCTTTTGGATGCAGGTTTTGAAAAGTTAGGACACTGCGTTCGTGAAAATCAAACCCGGGTTAGTTTTGATTTGGCAGTGCACAAGTCAAACGCTAGAAGACTTCCATCTTCTAAGCAAAGATTCGACTCAGTTAATTCCCTGCATAGTTCAAGATAGGCCCGTGACGAGTTTTGGCAAAGATGACATTGTGGAAATACGAGTCAATATGGAGATTTGTTGAATTATGACTCCCATTTCAAGTCAAATTTGAGAGATAATCTTTCAATTAAACTCTGTTTATTTGTTTGAGTCAAACTCTTATTAGTCTAGATTATTTTATTATTATTTGACCTAGAAATTTAGCCTATAAATAGACTCTTTTACAACCTTAGAAATGCACCCATTAGAGTTTAGAACTTTTAACACTTTTGGAGAATTTAGTGTTTACGTTTTGAGGGTTCTTTGTTTTCGGGTTTTTGGAGTTTAGTTTTCATCTCCATCTTTTGTACTCTTCATTTTTTACCATTGTAGTAAAATTATTTTTACTCGTGGTTTTTTATCCTCTTCGAAGGGGTTTTTCCACGTTAAATTTGTGTGTTTAATTTGTCAAATTATTTCGCTATTTTTTACTTGTTCGCTGCTTAATTGGGTCGATCCCCAAAGTTTTGATAACCATTGGGTGGAGATGTAACACCCTTCACCTAATCCGATCACCAGACCCAAGTAAAAGAGCATTACCACAGATAATACACTTTCATGAAACAATTTAAAATCTTTAAATCTCTATTTTATTTTATTTTCTTTAATGTTGGCAAAACTGATTTAAAAAAAATTGAATTACTTAAAAATTAAATGAGTTTTTGAAACCTGATTTGGCTCTACCAATACTTTATTGGCTACTACCGAAACAAGTCCTTTCAAATACTATTATTAAAACAACAAACTTGACTCAACTCAAAACAAGTAAATCCACTTAAATAACTCTTTTAACCCTATTACATGCCATAAATACCAGTATGAAGAATGGACAGTGTGATGATGCTTCGACGAAATTCCAACAAATCGAGCCTTCCGATGATCTACAAAACAAAAGAAACAACCACATAAGCAACTAACGCTTAGTAAGCTTGTAAAAAGAATACTTAACTTATCGATCCCTTTAGGTTAAACAACTAAGAATAATTTCTTTAATATTGAGTAATATTTCCTTTCCTATATATACCACTTCTCAAAGAATAGCAAGTGCATTAATGAATATAAAATTCTTCTAAGGTTTATGCAGCCTATTACCATAAGCATTCAATATATATTTATATCCTTTAACATCGTTATTCCAAGTATACAATTCAAATGTTACTCTTTTTACATCTCAACATTCTTGTTAAATGCTACGTATAAAATACTTCATATAATCATTTAATATAACAAATTTTCATGATAATATTTCGTGTAACTACCTCATCTAAACATTTCATTTTATCAATTAACATATAGTCATCACTAAGTCTTGAACTTACATTTCTTTCTTCCACAATACAACCTCACTAGATTAGTGGGTATCTCATAGAAACATACACAAACATACCATATTTGTCATGTGTTTGATAACAAGCTTCCATTTCAAGTGTCTATATAAACATCTTCCAGTTTACATGACTTGACCATATAACATTTTTTGTGTGTGTATGTGTATGTGTATATATCCAAATCTTTAAACCTTTATCACCCGTTAAACTAGATGAACTATCTTCCATGTCAGAGAATATTTAAACATATAGAGTTATGGAGAAAATATAAACCAAAGTAAGTACAAGAAATACTTAGTAAACTTCCAAGAATTTATTCACTTATTATCTATGAGCACATAATCATTTGAACCTTGACATTGTTCAACATGATTAAAAAATTTAGAGTTAGTATCGTTTAAGCTTATAGATATTTGAACTTCGTGACTTGTAACACTTCATTTGAACATTTTCATATCATATAACTTTTATTATTTTGATGGATCATAGTAAAAATAATTAAACGTAAGTTTTGAATGTATTATGCTCATATGAGCTAAGCAAATCCCGTATTATTGCGTCAGGTTACCCTTTCGGATTAAACCAAAGATAGCACATATGAACTAGCTTGGCCAGAGCTAGGTGAATGTATGAAGTAACAACGGATAGCTAAATCATGCTAAATCCGAGTCTCGTATTAATCCGAGTCCGTAAAACATGTAGGAGCTTGGTCCAGAATAGATATTCACATAGAAATTCTTACGTATGAAACTTTTACTTCATTCATCGGAACCTTTCGTATACTTCATTTATACATATTATAAATCAATATATTTATTGATATGAAAATTCAATATGTATAAAGGTATTTTAAACAACAATATTATCAAATTGTACCAAAGATATTGGTACAAACCTACTTCACATTATACCATTACGAGTACACATCTCTAGAGTCCTTATTTATCAAACATAACATAAATAATTACTAACCTATCGTATAATTATTTAAAACCTTTCTTTATTTTTCTTTGTGACCCTCAACTATAATTTTATTTCAATTATACTATTTCAAACTCATATCCATGTATTTCACATTTCTAATCATAATACTCAATATAAAAATCATCGCCACTTAGTCTAATTCATCTCAAGCAGTCAAACTCAATTACAACATAAACAAACATGCTTTAAGTCACGAAGATAACATGCTTTAAGTCACGAAGATAACATATAATTAATTTCATAAATTTACGAACTTACTTTGATAGCATTTGGAACATACTTTTACTCAATTTCAATCTGATTAATACATATTTAAGTCAATTCCATATAACTACTTCAAGATAAACCAATTCTTAGTTAACATTGGACTATAGCAATAAGGATATAAAATATCATAATATATAGAATTTAATAAACATCAAACTAAAAATTTCGCTCACTGTAAACTTCGAGCTGTTCATATCGTAATTATTTCATTCATATTTTTTATTTAATTCCTTGAAGCCAAAAACATTATATAAATATCAATTCAAATATTAAGCAAAACATTATAATAAAACTGTATCACTAATTAACAAAGTAAGTTTCATATGAACTTACCTCAGCTAATCCAATTGTACAAAAAATAAAGGTCGACGACTATTTTGCAACTTTGACTTTTTCGTGGCTCATGTTCGGTTGTCGAGTATTTTGATCTAGATAATAACTTATTAAATTAAACATTCAAAAATTCATATTAAATATCTAATTTGAACTCACAAATCCTCTTAAGTAATTTTACAAGATTACTATCAACACTTTAACATTTGCACCTTTTAGTCCTTAAACCAAAATACGACATTTAACCTCCACTCAAGCAAATAAAACAGAAAAACACTAACCCAATTTTTTTTTATGACTTTATAACAACCCATATTTCCTATCATTTCACATTTTACCCTTACATTTTTGCCATTTTCATAAATAAGCACTTCAACACAAATCATCAAAACTTTCTTAACAAAACCCTTAAATTTGATCTTAAATCTCAAAGATTTAGTTACTAAACTCACAAATACACTTTTCTCATTTATGATAAGTCTTTAAACTTTTAACAATATCACAAATCAACTCCCAGATTAGCTAGACTAAACTAAAATAAGCTCAAGAACATAAAAATTATTAAAAAAAACTCAAAAATAAACCCAAGTAAAAAGGGGAGCTTGGCCGAATTTCTTTTCCTCAAAAATGGAGGTTCCACGACTGAAGGAAGAAGAAATAAATGAATTTTATGTTTTTATTCTTTCTTTCTTTTTTTTTATCCAAAACCACCTAATACTTAATATTTTTTTATATATATTATTAAATTTTCATCTTGAAATTGTCAAAAGTGATTCAACCACGGCCGTAATCTACTGACATGGCATAATTCGCATTTAAGCCCTCCTATTTTCCTTTTCACGGCTATTAAATACAATTAACTAATAGAATTCAACTTCCGTAACTTTTATATTTTAGTCCTTTTTATTTAATTAACAATCAAATCACTAAAATTTATAGACCGAGCTTCAATATGCCCATATAGTAACTCCATAAATATTTAATAAAAATATTTACGGGCTCGGTTTACAGAAACGAGATATTGAAACCTCATTTTTTTCAAAACCACTTGAACTTAGCTATTAATTCAAAAAACATAAATTATTAAATTGATATTTATTATTAAACTAAAATTGACTCATAAATATTAAGTAATACTATTTACGAACTCACTAGTCAAATTTGTGGCCCCGAAATTACTATTTTCAACTTGACTAAAAAATGGATTGTTACAGGGGATTATAATGAGATGCATCTCAACTGTTTCGTATTCGATCGTTCTAAATGGGAAGGTTGGGGAGCGATTTAGGCCTAGTAGAGGTATTCACCAAGGCGATCCTTTGAGTCCTTTTTTATTTCTTATTTGTAGTGAAGGATTATCCTCATTGATGAGAATTGCTGTTAGAGATGGTTGGTTAAAAGGCGTAAAGGCCAGTAGAAATGGTCCCCCAATTTCGCATTTACTATTTGTCGAGGACTCCATTTTATTCAGTTAAGCGACGGCCCAAAGGGTGTATGTTGTCAAAGAAGTTTTGTGAGAGTATGAGCAGTGCTCGGGTTAATGCATCAACTTCAGTAAATCCACTATTTTTTTCAGCACAAATACTTCAGTAGAGGATAGACAGTTGGTTTTTGGTTTATTAGGAGTGAGACATTCAAATGATCGAGAGAGATATTTGGGACTACCTAACATGGTGCTTTTCAAAATTTAACAGAAAATTTTAAAAAACGTATTGAAAGCTGGAGTGTTCATTTTTTATCCCAAAGGGGTCGTGAAGTGTTCATTAGATCAGCATTGCAAGAGATTCCTATGTATTTAATGGCGTGCTTTTTACTTCCTAAATCTATATCTAACTATATGGAGAGAATTGTGGCAAAATTTTGGTGGCAGAAGGGCAGGTAGGAGAGGGATTCATTGGTGTTCTTGGAAACATTTGAGTGAGCCAAAACAGTTAGGGGGTTGGGTTTCTGTAGCTTAGCAAAGTTTAATGTTGCTATGTTAGATTGAGTATGTTATGAAGATTAAGTATTTCGAAGAAAAGAAACTCATCGGGGCTGTCACGAAAGTGGTTTGGGCCTTCCGTCTAGTTTGGCTATTAAATTGAATTTTAACGTCGCTTTTCGCCAGGAATCAGTCAGATCCACTTCTGGTATAGTTGCTCAAAACTCTCACAGTGAGATGTTGGCCACAAAATAATCACTACATGAGCACGTAGGCTCTTTGTTCGTGGCGGAAGGTTTAGCCTGCCTCCAAGTGATGCGCTTGGGTATCTAGATGGGTCTCATGAATGTTATCATCGAAGGAGATGCAAGATCAATCATAAATAAAAGCAAAAGTAATTTCAGAGACAGATCGGTGGTTTGGGCTATTATTCATGATATTCAACAAACAAAAAAAAAATCAGCATATCTAGTTTGCTTATGTGCCTGGATTTGCGAATATTATGGCTCATAATCTTGCTACAAAGTGCATGAGGAATAGAAGGGAGGTTTACTTGGTTACTAAAGCATGGAGAGACATTGTTGTGAGACCTTCAACAGATAGGCCAAGGTGATCGAATTGAATTTCGGGGGGAGGATGAAATTTGGAAAAGAATGAGGAAGAGAAATGTTGAAAGGGTTTTTTTAGAAACTATTGCCTTTTTAAATTGGCACTGACAACTAATTAGGGTTTCTCTTATCTCGGTGGAGTGGGTTCCAGTTAAGTCTTGGCTGAAATTTAGTAATGTTTTTCTATGTTTTATTTATTCCTTTATTTTCTTTGTAAAGTTTTATGGTTTAGTGGGCCTGTTTCTGTCACTTAGGAAGGTCCTTTTTAGTGGGTCATTTTTTCTATTGGATTATGTAATTTTTTTAAAATTTCATTAATAAAAGTCAATCCAGCCAAGTTTATTAAAAAAATTTAATCTTTTATTACAAAAGGTAAATTACACTCAAGATCACTGAGCTATTAGTAAGTTCACACTTTGGTCGCTTATTAGATGTCAGTTAGCAGTTAGTAGCTAAAAAGTTAGCTGAGTCTTAGTATCAATTGGTGTTAGCTAGTTGGTGTCAGTTACTGAGGTTAGTAAGCTGTTATTGTCTGTTATAGTAGTTGATACTTTGAGTTGTATAAATAGTGTGCTGATGGTATTCTGATCTTAAATGAAATACAAGAATGAATTACTTCTTCATTTAGCTCTCTGTTATTTGTTAACATGGTATCAGAGGTGAATCCTTTTGCTTTCGCTTCGTAAAAGGTTGCTACCTTGATTGATGATAGCAACTTCTTAGCATGGAAGAAGCATGTTCTCTTGGTGATAAAGACTCATCGTCTTCAACGTTATCTGGATGGTACAATGGTTGTTCCTCTTACAATAGTTGTTGGTGATGCAGGGGTTGTTGAAAATCCTGAATTTGCTCAGTATGAGCAGCAGGATGCTGCGATCTGTACGTGGCTTCTATCTACATTAAGTCCTTCTTTGTACGATAGTTTAATTGGTGACTTTACTTTTGCATCTATGTTGTGGTCTACTTTAAATAGAATCTTTGGCAGTCAGTCTGTAACTAAGGCTATGAGATATCTTTCTTTGCTTCATAATTATCACAAGAATGATTTGAGTATGTCTGATTACTTGGCTGGTATAAATCACTTGTGTGACTGTCTTGCTAGGTGTGGTCAAAAGATTAAGTTAGAAGGGCATAAATCTAGTATTAATGGACTTCCTCCAAAATACGATCATGTGGTGTCATTATCACTACAAGTCAGACACCATTTGACTTACAAGGCATTGTCACTACTCTGTTGGATGCTGAAGCTCGGTAAAGTGCTCATCTTGCTCTTGTTACAATCAATTCTAACATGGCTACACAGACTCCTGTAGCTTCAAGTCAGGTTCTTGTGCAGTCCTATTTTGATTTCTCAGGAAATCAATCTTTTCGATCTAGAGCAACTTTCAGTAGAGGTCTCGCTCGAGAAAGATTTGGACGTGGTTTTCGTCCTTAGTACTAGATTTGTGATCGTGTGGGCCATGTTGCTCGTAGGTGCTTCTATAAGTATGATGATAATTCTAAGTTCGAGGCTCCATCTATGCAAAATTTTCAGGCTTCTCCTCAACATACAGTGGTTCAATACTGTTATGTTGAGCTTACTTCTAGTCAGTCTATGAAGCCTGGTGGTTCTCAGCCTCTATCCAATACATCACAAGGCCCTACTGGTCCTAGGGTGTTTTATGTAGAGTATAGTTCTCCTTCACTACATGCAAATATAACTACCATGGTTGCTACTTCTAGCACAATGGCTGATCAGGCTTGGTACCTCAATAGTGGTGCTACTGTACATATGACTAATGATGCATCTAAGCTTGTGCAGGCTCAACCATATGAGGGATTGGGTAGAGTGGTTATTGGTGATTGTAGGTCTATTTCTATCTCTCAAATTGGTTTTTCTATGTTGAATTCTTTGAAAGTTACTGATGTTCTGCATGTGCCACAGATACATAAGAACTTGTTGTCAGTCTCAAAATTTACCAAGCATAATAATGTTTATTTTGAGTTTTATCCAAATTGTTGTTATGTGAAGGACATGCACACTCTTCAAATTTTGCTGCAAGAAAATGAACATGGTGGTCTGTATCAGTTGTAACTAGTTGCTTGCTCATATGGATTGGTAGCTGATTCATGTGCTTTAGATGTAACTCAGTTTGGCCTTTGGCATAGAAGACTTAGGCATCCCTCAACTGATGTGGTTGCTCAATGTTTAAAGTCATGTAACTTGTCTGTTCCTAGAGACTCCACTAGGTCAGTGTGTAGTGCTTGTGAAATAGGCAAACTCACAAGTTACCTTTCTCTTTGTCTCAAACAGTGTACACTAAACCTCTTGAGTTGGTTATTGCTGATCTTTGGGGTCCTGCACCTTATTTTTCAAATGGAAAAAAATACTACATTTCTTTTATTGATGTGTTTACTCGTCAGACATGGATTTACTTCTTGGCTAAAAAGTCTGATGCATTATCTACATTTCTTTTGTTTAAGAAACAAGTTGAGTTGCAGTTGGGGTGTAAAATTCAACAGCTTCAGACAGATGGTGGAGGTGAGTTCAGAAGCTTTGTTCCACATCTTCAGAGTTATGCCATGCAGCATAGGATCTCTTGTCCACACACCTCAGAGCAGAATGGACTAGTAGAGAGGAGGCATCGTCAAATTGTGGAGATTGGATTGGTGTTGTTAGCCCAAGCTTCTCTTCTTTTATTGTATTGGAACGATGTTTTTGCCACAATAGTACATCTTATGAACTGTCTACCTACAAAAGCATTACGAGGATTCACTCCTGTTATGAGGTTATTTGGCAAGCAACCACAGATGAAATTCCTTAGAGTGTTTGGTTGTAGGTGTTATCCTCTGTTGAGACCCTATAACAGGCAGAAACTACAGTTTCGATCAGGCCCATGTGTCTTCTTGAGATGTGCTGATAACTATAGAGTTATAAGTGTACGGATCAGCATGGGCAAGTGTACATATCCAAGCATGTTAAGTTTGCTGAGAATGAGTTTCCTTTCAAGGAGTCAGGGGTACAATCTTTTTAGCCTCCGGACTTGTCTTAGACTGAAGCTTCTCTACCTATTCTTGTTCAGTGACCAAGTGTTATGGTTGATAGCTTACCCCTTGTTAAAGTGGCAGAAGATTCTTTTCTTTCAGATGCCAAGCTTCAATATGTAGATACTGAGGCACATGTTTAGGGCATGATGTTACAGTACAACTTGTGCTTGAACATGCTATAGCTCCAGATCCTATTGATGTTGATCTTGTTGATGTTGACCCTATTGATGCTGCTCTTGTTGATGCTTTAGAGTCATTCTCTAGTAACACACATCCCATGGTTACATAGAGTAAAGTAGGTGTATTTAAACGCAAGACTTATGTGGCTGAGTTGAGTATGGTTGAACCAAAGAATACTCATGAGGCTCTAAGGATTCCTTCATGGAAGGTAGCTATTGATGAGGAATATCAAGCTTTGATTAAAAATGGCACATGAGAACTGGTACCTATTCTAGAGCATAGAAATTTTGTAAGATGTAGATGGTTGTTTAAAGTGAAAAGAAATCCAGATGGGAGTGTTACTAAAAATAAGGCTCGCTTGGTGGCACAAGGCTTTTTTCAGACTATTAGTTCATATTATCATGAAACCTTTAGTCCTATTATTAAAGCCAACACTGTTCGCATGGTTCTAGCTGTAACAGTGTCTTAGTAGTGATCAATTCGTCAAATCAATGTGAATAATGCTTTCTTGAATGGTAAGCTACTTGAAGAAGTGTATATGAGGCAACCTCTTGGGTTTGAGGTTGCTGATCAGAAAGGCAATTTGCTAGTGTGCAAGCTAAAAAAATCACTTTATGGGCTTAAACAAGCCCCTCTTGTCTGGTTTGATACTTTGAAGAATTTCTTGACTGATGTGCTGGGTTTTCAAAATTATAAAGCTGATTCTTCATTATTTTTTAAGGGAACCTCAGCTGGGAGTGTATTTCTATTAGTATATGCTGATGATATCTTGGTCATAAGAGCTCAAGAAGCAGATATAGTTGGTGTAATTCGTGCCTTGCATCAACAGTTTTCCCTCAAGGATCTTGAAGACTTGCACTTCTTTCTTGGGGTTGAAGTAAGTAAATGAGCCATTGGTGTGCACGTGTCATAGCAAAAGTATGCTCGTGAATTGTTGGAACGAGCAAACATGAAGAACGCTAAGTCCATAGCTACACTAATGGCTAGTGTGCCTACATTGTCTTCACTTACTAGGACTAAGCTTGTAGATGGTACTTTGTACAGGTAGGTTGTAAGGGGCTTACAGTATTTGTGTTTGACTAGACCTGATATTTCTTTTGCAGTTAATACGTTCAATCAGTATATGCACTCACCTCATAATGAACATTAGAGTGCTGTGAAGAGGATTCTGAGATATGTCAAAGGGACTACTGAATTTGGTTTTAAGTTTCAGCCATCAGTAGTAACCTTAACAAGTTTTCCAAATACAGACTGGGCTAGCTCACTTGAAGATAGAAAATCAACTTTTGGTTATTCTTGGAGCAAATCTTGTTGGTTGGTCATCTAAAAAGTAGTTATTGTATCTCGTTCTACAACGGAGGCAGAGTATCGAAGTTTGGCTAATGCTACTTCTGAGCTTGCATGGTTTCAAACTTTTCTTACATAGATTGGAATGGTTCTTATTAGTGTACCAATAATTTGGTGTGACAATGTGAGTATTGTGTCACTTGCAGTAAATCTAGTTCTTCATGCTCGAGCCAAGCACATTGAGATTGATACCCATTTTGTTGGTGATAGAGTTTTACGTGGTCAGCTACAAGTTAACTTTGTCTCTAGAAGTTATCAAGTGGCAGACATACTTACTAAGCATTTGTTTGCTGGAAGTTTTCAATTGTTTAGAGATTAGTTATGTAACACCCCTTACTCGATCTGGTTACCGGACCCGAGCAAGTGGTCGTTACAACATTCATTATACATTTTGGAAACAATTTAATGATCTTTAAGACCTCTTTATTTTTTATATTAAATATTGGGCAAAATCAATCTTTATAAGTACCTTGAATTATCTCGATTTAAAATTGAGTTTTTAAAGTTTTAGGGACTTCTATCGATACTTAATTGAGCAAGGATCGATAGAACTTAAGGAGTAAAAATTTCGAAAACAGCTATAGAGTCCTACTGGTAGAATTGGTAGTTCTATCGATACAAGTCTAAGTTATACCGATACAACTCAAACAACTACCGATACTTTGATACCAACTACCGAAACAAGTTAAGTCAGTAACCAAGATTTAGTATCCCTTGTACTTCTACCGATACCCTATTGGTTTTTACGGAAACAACCTTAGGCAGTAGCCATAATTTCTTCAGAAATACATCCATATTCAAATCTCATGCTTTAATTGACATAGAACATATCCATAAGGCTTATAACACATATAAATAACATCCTAATTACATGCCACTTATAACCGGACCAACATAAATGATTAATTACCAGATAGTGTGACCTCCAATAGTAATCCAATCAACAGCTCGAGTCCGACGATCTGCAAGGGAGAAAATCAAACGAAGTAAGCTTGCTTAAAGCTTAGTAAATTCGAAATAAACTTAAACTTCAACTTACCATAAAGGATGTAAATTTAAACATGTTACAAGATAATTCAATATCTTGATCGTAAGTTCGTTAAATCACCTATACGCCACACATCTCACAAGGTTAGTGAGTTTATATGTAATTCATATAATTTTATCCTGATATTAAACTTATTCGTGGAAGACACATTTGGTATATAAACTAACCTTCATATTTGCCTTTAACACTCACAATACATTTCAAATATCTATATTCAATGTCTCAATTCAACACATATTTGCACATAGCCATTTCATAAATTCATTCCCTAAAACCATACCTTGTAAACATTTCATTTACATATATATAATCTCTCTGTAATATACGTTTTGTTTCAACAATTAATCCATCATATACTCAATATTCATACATTCTCATTTCAACCGTTTGTATCAACGTATTTAAACTCACCTACCTTGACCATATAACATTTCATATATATAAATTTATTTAAACCTTTACCACTCATTGAACCAAAAGGATTAACATCAAATACTCATCAAAATGCTCACACAAGTTGTGACCGTAACATGTAACCATATATGCTCACACGAGTTGTGAAATAGGTCTGCTCACACGAATTGTGGGTCAAGATATGGGGCTACACGATACTGCTCACATGAGCTGTGAAGAATCCGTAATAAATGCCGAACCTCAGCCATCGGTAAGACCTCTAAGAGCAGTACTTAGATAACTTGTAATGCTCACACGAATTGTGAAATGGGCCTGCTCGAACGAGCTGTGGGTCGAGATGTTAGGCTACGCGATGCTGCTCACACGAGTTATGGAAAATCCGTAACCAATGCAGGAGCTCAGCCATCGGTAGGACATCCAAGACTAACACCCATATAACCTGTAATGCTCACACGAGCTGTAACTATAACATGTAATCATATATATGCTCACACGAGCTGTGAAGTAGATCTGCTCACACGAGCTGTGGGTCAGGATTTAGGCTACACGATGCTGTTCACACGAGATGTGGAGAATCTGCAACAAATGCTAGACCTCAGCCATCAGTAGGACATCCAAGCCCAGCACCCATATAACCTGCAAATAACCCTTAATGACATTTCATTTATATCCTAAGTATTCACATGGTTCGAACGGGACCTTGGTACATATCCAAACTTTTTTTTCTTTCATTCCGTTATACCATTCCTTTATACATTATATGAAGTTCATATATTTCATATATATATATATACTTGATTTTTAATTAACTTTGCAACTTATTTGGAACACCCCTATACCCGATTCATGTGTATAAACTTGATATAAGAGTATTACATACGGTGTCTAAGCGACGTAAATAAATACCGATCAATTTTTCCTTTAAACAATGAAGATTTTACTCATTTACACCAAAATTTATTAAAACAATCATATAGAAACATTATCGGATCATAAAACGTGTTTAAATATAGTTAAAATATTGTTTTTGTTCGAAACAGGGCAAAATATCGATGCGTGATTTGATGGTATCAATACTTTATGAAAGGTATACCGGAATTAAAATCGATACCAAAATTGCATTCTGGAAGTCCGAAATTTCAAATTTTTGAGAAAATATTTATACTTTAAGGTTAGGTATCGATATTTTTACTCGAATATCGATACCGATTTTTGAAAGCGAGACCAAGAAGGCATTTTGTCACTTTGGAATCGATACCTTCAATGTTAGTATTGATATCTCTACTTTAATTTCATGAAAAGCAGTTGAAAAATCAGTAAAAACCTCCTGAAAAGTTTAAGTCTCAATGCAACAATTTAAACCAATTAAGAAACATCAAAACTACTCAAATAACTCCAAAATTTAACACAATCACCAAAGAAATATGTTACTTGTTCAATCATAATTATATTAGTAATGGAAATAATGTATAAGACCAAAATATTCCGTTACAAATAACCCAACATATGAGGTTTCAAAAATAATATCTAAGCCCTATAACTTAGGGACACATATGAGCAACTTACGCATATGCCATTTTAACCCAAAATATAAATACCTAAACTTGAAGCTCTTCAAAAGTGATGTGATGAAAGGTCTCTTAGCCCGACATTAGCTTCACGAGTCTATCTGTACCTACGTGTTGAAATAAACACATTAAGCCGGTGAAGGCTTAGTAAGCACTACAAGGGTAAATAAACAATTTATATACATAATACTCTACTTAATCAAGAAATTTAAATACTTTCTCATATGAAAATGCTTACCATTAGCACTAACTTAAATAAAATTTACTTACCTTTCATAGATATAATACTCACCTTAATATCATAATATTGCTATTCCATTTTTAGATCACAACTCTAGCCCATAGTAGACTACCATAGAACTATCGGATATACGAAAAAAGTACGAAGGTGCATTACAATACACAAATAAACGGAGAGCACCAAGGTGCTAAACGGAGAGCACAAACGTGCTAAACAGAAAGCACAATACGTGCTAAATAACGGAGAGCACGCTAGGGTCCCTAAATGGCATGTCATTAATATCACAATGGTTCTAATTTGTTTACTTGGGCAAAAATATCTAATTTAGCTACATTACTCATAATTGGAATAATACACAAATAAATATCCATATATATATATCATCATACATTTCTCACTACCTTTTCTCTAATAATTTCACAACTACACAACTTAGCCATTTGTTCAACACTCATATAAATAAATATACTTTATACTACAATTCTATTATAACAATTTCTAGACTAATATCATAATTATTTAAATTAATTAATTTATAATTCTTGTAGTACTTACAATAAAAAGATTGAGATAATAATTTCTCCTCTTTTCACTCCTTAGCTTTCTTTTTCCCCTTTCTTTCTTCTTGATTCTTCCCATTCTTTTATTTCTCTTCAATTTAACACAAAGCATATATCATATATATGTTAAAACCACAATCAAATGATTTTTCTATGCTAATTTATGGAAATAAATATGTATGTCATGTTAATTTCTTCATCTTTTACCTTAGCACTTAAAACCCAAAATCTTAGCTCAAGCTTTACTCTCTTTAACACTTCAAAATGGATTTTCTCAAGAGATAAAGGTGACTATTAGCTTTCAATTATGCTTTTTTTAAAGAAATCTCAAGGAAAAATTGTGATTTTGGCGCTTGAAGGGTTTAACAATGGTGGAAGAATATGAGAGAAAATAAAAAGAAAATTGGGTGAAAACATAAAGGTAAGTGACGTTTTGGGTGAAAACATAGAGGTAAGTGACGTTTTGGTAGAAAAAAAAAAGATTTATTTTCATTCTTTTATTTCTTTTTTCTTCACTAATTTCCTACCCCACTCATTAAAAAAAATATCATACCCATTATTACTCAAAATGGTAAATTTTGTATAAAAGATCCCTAACCATCCATCATTACACTTTTTACCCATAATCATTACACCTAAAATATTTATCAAGCTATTTACTCTTTTGCTTTACATTAATCACCATAATTCCTATAATGACTCATAATTTATTTTAGCTAAATTTCTGTTTAATCCTTCCTTCCCTTTTACTATTACTAATTATCACCTAACTTATTATCTTTCTTACTTTTCATAATAGTACTAAATATTTCCTAATTTATTCCTCACAACTTTCATTTATTCAATTCCAATCATGTGCGCTAATTCTTGATCCGATCCGTTACTGTTCTAACTCCGGTTTAAACGCGGATGTTACATTATTTCGTTATACAAATTAACACATAATGGTTATAAAGTCTTATACATCTCTTTCTTTTTTCCACAATACAATAACTCTAGGCTAATGGATATCACATAGAAACATATAATTCAACAATTAATGTAACTTGTAATAATAACATATTAAATATATATTTCATCTATTATATGTTCAATAAACATAATTTCCCCTTTCAAGCACTTGTATAAATATTTTTCAACTTTTTCCAAATATAGTAATCAACTTAAATATCATCATCTTATACTCTAAATCATATCTTATTAATCTCAAGCAGATAAACTTGATTACAACCTAAATAGATATGTATTATTTCACAAAAATATTAAATAATTAATTCAAGAAATTTACTTTTTTGGCTATTCTATTTATTATTCTTCCGGATAATATTTTTTTTCAACCTTTTCATCTATTCGAAAATACCGAATATATATTGTCATAGTGTCTTTCAACCATGGTCTTTTTTCTTTTCAAGAAACATATCATGACCATATATGACATAAATACAATTTATATAACGATTTCAATTAAAATTATAAATTCACTTATAAGCTTTTAAAGTGAAATACGAACTTACTTTGACTAGTTCAGAAAGGAGTTGATGACTACTCCGTAACCTTAGCTTTTTCTCGGCTCGAACTCGATTGTGACGTTTCTTGATCTATATAATCATTTATTTCATCCAATCATTCTTTATTCAATTTAATGATTAAAATAAAAGTAAAATCTTTATTATGAGAATTTTACAAAATTATCCATTACATTTAACACTTATTCTATTTAATCCTCAATAACATTTCAACATTTAATCCTACACCAAGCACAATTAAAGCTTTACACTCCCTTACTACTTCTTCATATTACCCCATTTTTTTCTACTACATCACTTCTAGCTCTTGCATCTTTACCACTTTTGTAAATAGGTCCTTGACCTTAAACAAATATTTTACAAACCCATAATATAATCCCTCCAACTCAAAGATTTATTTACTAAACTCTCCAATACTCTTACCTCTTCCATGGCAAGTCTCTACATTTTTAACAACATCACAATTTAACCCTTGGGTTGCCAAGATCGAGCTAGAATAACTTAAGAAAAACATGGAAATCATTAAAACTAACCTCAATGGTTCTTCAATTTTTAAGAGAAAGACTCAACCAAGCTTTCTCTTCTTGCCAATGGAGTTACCCGTTCTTTGAAGAAGATGAAAAGGATAAGTGATGTTTTTCTTTTGTTTTTATTTCTTAATTGATTTTAAACATTTTATTACAATCACACATTCTTTCCTAATTTCCACTATCTTCTTCTTATTTTAATTGGAAAATTCCACTTCAAAATATCACAAGGTTTAGTGGAGCCTTGCCGTCCACTCACTAAGTATGGCATATTTGCCACTTTATCCCCTTTAAATGCTTATTCCTTGTTGTATTTTAAGTTATGGAACTCAACTTTTAGAACTATTATTATCTAGACCCTTTTTATTTAATTCTTGTCCAAGCTATTAAATCTATCATCTAAAATTTAAATATGACTCTACTCTTTCTAGTGAATATTAAAATAATACTATTTATTGACTTTTCTCGTCGGAAGGTATGGTCCCAGACCACTGCTCCTGATGTCATTGAAAACGGGTCATTACAAGTTTAGTGTTGTATCTCTTGCTGATTTTGAAAAAGAAAAGTAGGGAGAATATTAGATGTTAGTTAGCAGTTAGTAGTTAAATAGTTAATTGAGTCTTAGTATCAGTTGGTGTTAGTTAGCCGGTGTCAGTTACTGAGGTTAGTAAGCTGTTATCGTCTATTATAGCAGTTGATACTTTGAGTTGTATAAATAGTGTGCTAATGGTATTCTGATCTTGAATGAAATACAAAAATGAATTACTTCTTCATTTTGCTCACTGTTATTTGTTAACATCACTCAACTTCAAATATTTACAAAATGATCACTGAACTAACCGAAAATTTAAAGTTACAAAAGTTACTACCAATTAAGGGTGTGCAAAATCTGATTCGATTTGGAAAATTCGATAAAAAATTCAAATTTAGAATTAAATAATTCTAGTTATTTAGATTAACTCAAATAAAAAAATTTCAAATTTTACGCTTTAACTCAAAGATGTATTACACAATTTGATTTATCCGAAAATTCGAATAAGAAAAGATAAAACTACGTCATTTTGATAAATGCTTATCTTTTTTGAAGTTAAAAATCAAAACCATCAAGTTAAAAGGCAAAACTACATCGTTTTGATAATTTTTTACCCATCAACCTTAGTTATATAATTAAATAATCTTGTACTTCGTATACTAGTTAAATAATCAATCCATGTAAACACAACATTGAATATAAATAATAAGGATTCATTAACTCAACTCTACTTGACTCAAAATTTTTTAATTCGTTTCAATCGGATACTCACCTCTATTGCCAACGTAACCAAAGTGTAAACTTTCAAATAGTTTAATAACAATTTTATAATTTTTAAAGTTGAATAACTAAAGTATAAACATATTAATAGTTCAATGACCTTTAATGTTATTTACCCAATTAAAAAAGGGCTTTTTAAGATTAACCGAGGCACTGACCTTATAAAAAGTGTCCATAAGACCATATCAACGAAGAAATACCTCGGGTTTTTTTTTTTTTAATTTCATAAAACGACATATACATATGCCCCAATAAAGCATCTCAATGTTAACCTTGTAATCATCTCTGCATAAACCAATGTTATGTTTAAAGAAAAGAGATGGAAGGCAATCATTCATAAGATCAGTCCGAATCACTATATGTTTGTGTACCCCAAAATTTCCAAACATCCGCTTCTTCTTCGTCATCATTGAGTTCTGACAAAGTCGGACGAGCTGCACCGGAGAAATCCCGGAAACTGACAAGTCCCTGACTTTCACCGTAACTAGCGGTAGCGATTCTGCATGCATTCACAGCCATGGCCGAACATCCGATATTGGTATTTCCGAGCTCCGGACGATTACAAAGCAAAGAGTTTGTTTGTTTGCCAGTGTCAATCTCCCAAGTATTAACAAAGTTATCTCCCAGCCCTCCAGTAACTATTTTATATGGATCCATATGTAATAGTGTCACTGAACCCATATGACCATCCAACTCTGTAACCGGTTTCGGTTTTGATGCCTCTTGGCTTCTCCTGATATCCCAAAGCAATGCTCTGTGAATCCAGTGTAGGATTTCGAGTATTAGTTTCAAAACCAGAGATAAAACAAGTTCATATTAAAATCGGCTTTCAACAAATGGAAAACGAAAATCCAGAAAAGATAACCTATTTAGCATGAGTAGAAGTCAACATAACCATCCATTTTCCAGTAAAAGTATCATTGAGGCCCCAGTAGTTACTCAAAAAATGAACAAATTAAACCCTATATGTTAGACTAAAGAGCAAATTAGTCCGTTCTATTAAAAATTTCATCCATTTGTGAACTGTTTAAAACAGACGTGGCTGTTGGAATAACCAAACAGTGACATGTGACGTGCTACGTGTACATCATGCTAACGTACAGGACCAATTTTTAATAGTAAAAATAGATGAAAATTTTAACAGAATAACTAGTTTGCTCTTTGGTCTAACTTACATGAACTAATTTACCCATTTTTTAAATAGAGGGGGCAAAATGCAATCTAACTCCTAGTATAGGAGTCTCCATGGTTACTTTACCTCCTTTTTCCTTTTTAAAATGGATCTCACAATGCCAACATGCAAAATCTTTTACCTAAAATGTCGGCTAGGCATTATCTCGATAAGGTGTAAAAACCATCTCATTCATACTTTCTTTACCTACCAAACAATGATACCATGACAAACGGAAAATTAAAGGGAAGGATTCATAACATGAAAAAAGGCCTTACTTGCCAAATCCACCGGTACAAATTAAAGATTTGGAGGGCATAATTGCAAAGGAGTACAGTTTTGGTTGACAGATTGCTACAGTGTTAACCTTTTGCATTGTCCTCAAATCAACTACCACAACAGAGGAACCAGCTGCAATGTAGAGCAATGCTTCATCGCATTTCATGTCCACAGGTGCACCCGGCAAGGAAGTCATTCCCACACAACAAGAAGAACGAACAGCTGATGATGTATTCGTATCCCAAACTCTCACCTGTGAACCCCAAAATGGTCACATAGTACATTACTGTTGAGAAACATACGAGTACAAACATGAAAGTAAAACTCGGGTGGTGTTAAGAAGTGAATGCTCAAGAAGAAAGCCAAACAAGATACCTTAGAATCCCTTGACATAGTCACCAAAAGGGAAGGTTTGTGCCTGGAAAATGATGGGCAAAATCAACTATTGATTATAACTAAAGAAAATATAATCAAATGTAAAGAATATAAAGCTCAGACTTCGATAACATTTTTCCTTAATTGAAAAAAGGATAAAAAGACAAGTATTCTTGAAGAAACAGATTCATACCCTGCAACTGACATCAATGAAACAGGTTTCTGATGCCCATAAAGTGTAGCCTTTAAAGCTTGTTGGCCACGTTTTCCACTAGAGCTAAGGGACCAGAGGCGAACAGTGCCATCTTCCCCACCACTTGCCAACACTTTGACACCACCAGCACCTAATAATTTATCTGACAAGGTGGAAACAGCACCATTATGACCTCTAAAGCACCGATGACAAGCGCCCTACAAACAAACCACGCAACTGGGACATTCAACAAGAACAAAGACCGAGAAAGATAGTTTACATTCTATTCATAATTCAAGCACAAAAGAAATGATAAATTGATAATAATGAACAACCAAGAGAAATGCCCTTCTTCTCAAAGTAATGCAAGGAATAAATCAAGGTTAATAATACAGCTCTGTCAAAACGGAGAAAAGCAAGGGAATGCTTGGGATATACCTTCCACCATAGACGAATTGAGTGGTCACAACTTGAGGTTACCAGAACGTTTTCTTCTCTTTGCATCTCACTTCGAATTAAAGAAGTTTCATCAAGTGGAAACAATCTGCAGAGCAATTACAAAAGGCATATTAAAGGGAACTCAAGCTTTTGCATACGAGCATAACCATTTCCGATGCCTAGTGTAAATAAGTATGCCTAACTTGAAAATAAAAACATCACCAAGTACATCGACAGATTACAACCAAGAAAACCATGCTCTCTATCATAAAGACAATGCCGCTTATTCTACAAGGATATCCATCAAATATTGCTCACCTCATGCATGTAATTCTTGCATTATGATCACTCATCCTAACAAGCGAGCCACCGCTCAAGAAGCTGTCCGTTTTCATCATTCTTATGATAGAACCCTTGGCAAACAAACTTAAGTAAGCTTTGCAATGGTGCTCAAATGTAAAGCATCATAAATAAAAACCACGACAACAAAAACTAAATGGCCATACTTGAGAAAAGATAATATCATTCTTATCAAGAAGTAAATTATCAAAATGCCTTGCTTCAGTATATAAATCGAGGACGAAAGGATCAGCAAATTTAAACTGATGCAACGCCGTACGCCAATCCAAATACGCCTGCCTCACTCCTGATGAAGAGCTGGATAGCATTTCTAGCGGCCAACGCAGGCTAATTCAATAAAAAACATAAATTATGAATATTCAATCGAATTTTATTTAAAAATTAGAAAAAATGAAATTCGAGCCTGCAAATAATTGATTCATATTAAATTTTATGTTCTTTCTTTAAATTGCAATCGGAATTTGTCTTTTCTGAAAGCGAATCACATAAACATTCTCCAGAAGGAAAAAAAAAAACCTGAAGCGATGGAGCCAGATGGAGTCGGAGTAAGCCATTTTCTTGAGAAATTTGGAGGTCATGGCGAGGTTTGAAAGGTCCTGTAGGCTGAGGTATGTGGCGCAATGAGCCAATGAATCTTCGTCCAAATCGGTGATTTTTGTTGTCGTCGCCCCTGTCGTTGCCGTTTGCGGCTGTGAAGCTGGTGGCTCCGCCATTTTTCCGAATTTTGGAGAAAATAAGTAGAATTTATGGCCCTTTCAACTTCACAGTAAGGTTGTTCTTTAATGGCAAAAACTGTATAACCACCAAAATGTAAACTTTCAAGAACCCAAGCGACATTAGAAAGCTCTAATAAGAAATGTTTTCAGAACCGACCGGTGATCGAACCGGTTAGAGGTCCGACCGGTTCAACCGATTTGCCCCCAACAAATGCAATTGTACCATGAATACCAACTCTAATTCTTAATAATTTTTAAAAATAACTTTTTAAAAAAAAATCATTTAACAATTATTTAAGAAATTATTTCAGAGTAAGCTTAAGATAATTACTTGTCTAAGTTCGTTTTAGTATGAATAATCATTTTACTAGGTTAATTTTGAATGTAATTTTTAATAATTTTAAAATATTTTTATTAAAATTTAATAATTTTTAAATAATTTTATTTAATTTTAGAAATTTTAAAATTTTTTTTAGGTATTATCACGTTAGCATGAGGTATAGATGACACTTCACATATCATTTTTTAGTTGCTCTGCTAATCATGTTAATATTTAACAATAAAAATAGATGAAATTTTTAATATGGCCTTCATAGCTCTTATACTAGATTGGATATTATGTTTTTTTTTTCAAATAAAAAAATAATTTTTCCTTGAATATTACCTTCCACGTGATCGTTTAATGGTAAATATTTAATAAAATGATTAATTTGTATTTTTTTTCTAATGTAAATGAGTTAATTTGTCCAATTTTTTAATATAAGAGGTAAATTATAGTCCAACTCATAATATAGGGGTCTCTATGATACTTTTACCATAAAAATATATTATATTACTATGAAAGAGGTTTTTTTTTTAAAAATATTTTTATATAAAATCAATAAAAATAATTCATAATAAAATTTGAACATAAAATATTATGATTTTTAAGTCTTCAACTTTATCGAAATATAAAGTTTTTATATAAATTTTAATAAATATATTTTTTACTATACTGATGTGATTACAAGATAATATAAGTTTTTTAACCCTTTGACAATGCACACACACCGTGCACACACATGTGCGCGAACTCGGATCTCCTAGGATGAATATCATCTTCTTATCCACTGAAGACACTTGTTGGATTCTTCATGATAGTGTTTTAATCTCTTTATATTTTCATAAAAATCTAATATATATGATAGGATTTGAACCCAAAACACCATGACTTTTGAAATCTCAAATTTATCATTTCAATTAAAGCCTCATTTATTTCTATATCAATTTTTTATAAATATATTTGTTATATTTTTTTCATCCACATTAAGTGTCATAATAGAGTATATTGAAGAATAATATTTTGTTATAATTTTATTGATAAATAAAGTACCTTCAAAATTGAAACCCTATAAATAGGATGTATGTATAAATTTATTATATCTCAAATAAAAATTAAATTATTTTTTCGCCTTTTGTATTTACTCTTCTTTCTTGTTTTTAATATAATTCTTTTAGTTTCATAATATATTTTATTTTATGTATTTCCTAATATTATCTAAAACATGAGACAAAGTTATAAATCTGCTAAGAAATTGAGTTTATTATATTAAATTAATGTATTTTGTAATTTTTATCAATGGTAGCATGGTTTTGATAAAAAGTAATGTTTCTCTTATTGTATTAAATTTATATTGAGAATTTTAACTGTGGAGTTCATTATTAGTAAAGTGTTATGAATATTATTAAATGAATGTTTAATATTTCATTTCCCTTGATTTTTAACCTTTCATATTCCTTAACTTCTTTTGACCTTTAACCTTTCATCTTCTTTAATTTTTCATATTATTGTAATTACTATTTAGTATTTATGTATTAGAATATGAAGGGTCTAATCTCCCTATATATATATATATATATAGTGGAATATGCTATTTGTAAAATGTATGAAATATATAGAATACAATACAAATTCTCTCCTTATTCTCATCAATTATTCTTGTGTTCTTTACATCATTATTATTTTATAACACGTTACCTGCACGAGCGCTTACATTAATCCAAGAGTCTTGCATTTTTCGTTAGTTTGGATCAAGGTATGTGATATATTTTATCATGATGTTTATCATTATTGTTCTTATGTTTATAATTTGTTCATTTTATCATGATGCTCATCATTATTGTTCTTATGATTTTACAAGGGTTTCACTAATCCTGTAATTTGCTAAAACTTCTAACATAGCCAAATTATTTGTAATTTATTTTATGATTAAATTGTTATAATTATTTGTGTATTTTTCTGTTATATTATGCTTGCAAGTTCTGTTAAGGGATTACTTATGTTTGCTTGAAAGTTTGTTAAATGACTACTTATATTTATATTAAATTTATATTGTAGTTATATCATCAATGTTGAACCTTGCAAAACTTGAATTTGTGGCTCTTGATATTACTGGAAAGAATTATTTATCCTGGATTTTAGATGTTGAAATACATTTAGATGCAAAAGGTGTTGGTGAAACTATTACTGAAGGAAATGAAGCATCTAGTCAAAATAAGGCTAAAGCTATGATATTTATTCGCCATCACCTCCACGAGGGACTAAAAATTGAATATTTGACTGTTAAAGATCTACTTGTCCTTTGGAATAGTCTAAAATAAAGATATGACCACCAGAAAACCGTAATACTTCCTAAAGCTCGTTATGACTGGCTGCATTTGAGATTGCAAGATTTTAAATCTGTGAGTGAATATAACTCGGCTATGTTTCGAATCACTTCTCAATTGAAATTATGTGGAGAGAACATGACTGATGAAGATATGTTAGAAAAAACATACTCCACATTTCATGCAAATAATGTTGTCCTGCAGACACAATATCGTGAAAAAGATTTTAAGAAATATTCTGAATTAATATCTTGTCTTCTTGTGGCCAAGCAAAATAATGAGATGTTAATGAAAAATCATGAGTCACGACCAATTGGTTCTACTCTATTCCCTGAAGTGAATGTGACATCATATAATAGAAAGGTTAAAGGCCACACTAGTAGTCATGGTCGAGGACATGGCCGTGGTCATGGTCGTGGTCGCGATCGAGGACGTGGAAGTGAACAAGGTGGTCATTGCAAAAATACCCACCAGAAGTGGGATCATAAGGATGGAAAGAATGATAAAAATACAACTGGGCAACTGGAAAGTTTTTGTTATCGTTGTGGAGGTAAAAATCATTGGTCTCGTACCTATCGTACACCAAAGTATCTTGTAGAACTATATCAAAAATTATTGAAGGATAAAGGGAAGAAAATAGAAACAAATTTTGTTTGTGAAGATGACAAAGATGATTATGGCTTCGTTGGTACAACTCATTTGGAAGCCGCTGATTTCTTCACCACCCCTGAAGGGAATAATTGATATTGATCATTTAATTTTATTATTATAGTTTTAAATAATAAATTTTAAGCAACATGGTTATTATATTATGTTTTAAACTATTTATAAATATTTTAAATATTTTGAAAATTTATGTGACATTTATTTGTTTTCTTTGAAGAATATGAATACCTCTCAAATTCAATTAGCGATAAATGGTGAAGACTTATGCTTAGCAGACAGTGCAACTACTCATACTATACTTAAGAATAAGAAATATTTTTCTCATTTGACAATGCAAAAAGCTAGTGTGAGTACTATATTTGGTAGTACCAAAATCTTAGAAGGCTCCGGAAGAGCAAATATATTGTCGCCTAGAGGAATAAAGTTTCAAATTGATGATGCGTTATACTCACCTATGTCTCAAAGAAATTTGTTGAGTTTTAAAGATATTCGCTATAATGGATATGATATTGAGACAATAAGTGAAGGGAGTAATGAATTTCTCCAAATTATGAGTATAATTCAAGGAAATAAAATCATTTTGGAGAAATTGTATGCATTCTCCTTTGGTTTGTACTACATAAGAATTAGTGCAATTAAAACACATGCTATAATAAATCAGAAGTTTATTGATGATTTTATCCTTTGGCATGACCGATTAGGCCATCCCGGTTCAATTATGATCAAAAAATTATTGACAATTCATGTGGACATTCATTGAAGAGCCAGCAGATTCTTCAAGCTAATAATTTTTCATGTGATGCTTACTCTCAAGGCAAATTAAGCATTCGGCCATCACCAACCAAGATAAATTGTGAATCTACCTCTTTTCTAGAATGAATACAAGGTGATATATGTGGACCAATACACCCTCCATGTGGACCATTTAGATATTTTATGGTTTTACTCGATGCTTCGACTAGATGGTCACATGTATCTTTGTTATCAACTCGAAACATGGCATTTGCGAGGTTACTTGCTCAATTGATCAAATTACGAGCACATTTCCATATTTCCCTATCAAGACAATTCGTCTTGACAATGCTGGTGAATTTACTTCCCAAGCTTTTACTGATTTTTGTATGTCTATTGAAATAAGTGTTGAACATCCTGTAGCACATGTTCATACACAAAACGGTCTTGCTGAGTCATTAATCAAACGTCTTCAATTGATTGCAAAACCATTACTTATGAAGTCAAAACTTCCAATTTCTACTTGGGGGCATGCCATACTACATGCTGCATCACTAATTCGAGTCAAGCCAACAAGTTATCATAAGTTCTCCCCGTTACAAATGGTTTTTGGTCAAGAACCAAATATTTCCCATCTGAGAATTTTTAGATGTGTTGTATATGTTCCGATTGCTCCACCACAACGCTCTAAAATGGGTCCTCAAAGGAGGTTAGGAATATATGTTGGATATGAAACTCCATCCATAATTAAATATCTCGAGCCATCAATGGAGAATTTATTTACGGCTTGATTTGCTAACTATCATTTTAATGAGTCAGTTTTCCCATCGTTAGGGGGAGAAAATAAACAGCTGGAAAAAGAAATAGATTGGAATGAATTATCATTATCACATCTTGATCCTTGTACGCAACAATGTGAATTGGAGGTTCAGAGGATAATTC
This sequence comes from Gossypioides kirkii, assembly GCA_005610355.1. NCBI lineage: Eukaryota > Viridiplantae > Streptophyta > Magnoliopsida > Malvales > Malvaceae > Gossypioides > Gossypioides kirkii. The sequence continues at coordinate 3,753,569 of CP032251.1, read as the reverse complement.
ATTTACAAATTTTAGCAAATCAATTGCCAGACGCATTTACTGATCCAAAAAGAGTGACAAAATCTCATATACCAGCTGTAAATCCTCCAATCAAAATTGATGTCCCTGAAGGATAAACTCTAGTTGCTAGTTAGTCTATAGCACATTTGAAGCGTGGTAGACCAATCAGTTCCAAAGATAAAAATCCTCGAAAAAGAAAAGGAGGAAAAATAGATGGTCAGATCGAGGAAGAAATGACTTTAAAATGATCTCCTAAAGAGATTTTAGACATGACTACAATTCAAGAAAAATCTCAGGTACCTGATAATGATGAGATATCAACAAATTATGTCATGTCAAGAATTAAGTGGAACCGAAATTAAATCGACGTCGATGACATATTTGCATGCAATGTAGCAGTAGATATTTTGAATGACAATATAGATCATGAACTAATGTCAATTGATGAATGTAGACAAAGAGACGATTGGACAAAATGGAAAGAAACAATTGAGATAGAATTAAAATCTCTTGCAAAGAGAGATGTATTCGGACATGTAGTTCGCACACCTGAAGGTGTAAAACTTGTGGGATATAAATGAGTTTTTGTGAGAAAGAGAAATGAAAAGGGAGAAATTGTGAGATATAAAGTACGTCTAGTTGCACAAGGATTTTCACAAACACCTAGTATTGATTATGAAGAGACATATTCTCCTGTGGTAGATGCAACTACTTTTAGGTTCTTGATTGGTTTGGAAATAAGAGAAGGACTTGATTTATGCGTAATGGATGTAGTTACAGCCTATTTATATGGCCCACTTAATAATAACATTTACATGAAACTCCCAGAAGGTTTTAATCTGTCAGATGCCATTAATTCAGGTTCTCGAGAACATTACTCAATCAAATTAAACAGATCCCTTTATGGATTGAAACAATCTGGGCTCATGTGGTATATCGCCTTAGTGAATACTTATTAAGGGAAGGCTATAAGAATGACCCCATTTCCCCATGCATTTTTATAAAGAAGTTTAGATCAGGATTTATTATAATTGCTCTGTATGTTGATAATCTAAATATTATTAGGACTCCTGAAGAGATTTTAGTGACAATGGAGTGCTTAAAGAAAGAATTTGAAATGAAAGACCTTGGAGAGACAAGATTTTGTCTAGGGTTACAAATTGAGCACCTAAAGAATGGAATCCTTGTGCATCAAACAACATAAATAGAAAAAGTGCTAAGAAGATTTTACATGCATAACGCACATCCGTTGAGCACCCCAATGGTTGTTAGGTCACTTGATGTAAATAAAGACCCTTTTCGTCCTCGAGAAAATGATGAAGATTTTCTTGGTCCTTAAGTACCATAGTTGAGTGCTATTGGTGCATTGATGTATCTTGCTAGTCATACACGACCTGATATATCAATTGCTGTCAACTTATTAGCAAGATTTAGCTCTTGTCCAACCTGAAGACATTGGAATGGAGTTAAGCATGTTTTTCGTTATCTTCAAGATACAAGAGATATGAGTTTATTTTTTTCTAACCTACCCAAAACAGAATTAGTTGGTTTTGCATATGCAGGGTACTTATCTGATCCTCACAATGCTCGATCACAAACTGGTTGTGTTTTCACATATGGTGGTACTACAATTTCTTATCGCTCTATGAAACAAACAATTTTTGTTACTTCTTCTAATCATGCTGAGATTTTGGCAATCCATAAGGCTAGTCGTGAATGTGTATGGCTAAGGTCTGTAATTCATCACATACGAAAAGATTGCTGTTTATGCTCTGAAAAAGAAGTTCCAATAGTTTTATATAAAGATAATACAGTTTGTATTGCACTACTTAAGGAATGATATATTAAGGGTGATAGAACAAAACATATATCACCAAAATTTTTTTTCACTCATGATCTACAAAAGAATGGAGATATCAATGTTCAACAGATTCGATCAAGTGAGAATTTGGCAGATCTTTTTACTAAGGCACTCTCTACTGCTACATTTGAGAAATTAATTTTCAACATTAGATTGCGTCATCTCAAATATCTTAAGTGATGCTTACATGAGGAGGAGTAAATTAACACTACATACATACACACACATATATATATATATATATATTTGGTTGTGATATAATATGTATCAAAGGACTATGTATTCTTTTTTCCTTCACTAGGTTTTTGTCCCACAAGGTTTTTTCTAGTAAGGTTTTTAATGAGGCATATCCTTTATACAATGAACATCCAAAGGGGAGTGTTATAAATATTATTAAATGGATGTTCAACCTTTCATCTCCCTTGACTTTTAACCTTCCATCTTCCTTAACCTCCCTTAACCTTTAACCTTCCATCTTCCTTAACCTTTCATATTCTTGTAGCTACTATTTACTATTTATATATTAGAATATGAAGAGTCTAATCTCCCTATATATATAGTGGAGTATGCTACTTGTAAAATATATGAAATATATAGAATACAATACAAATTCTCTCCTTATTCTCATCTATTATTCTTGTATTTTTTACATCATTATTATTTTATAACATAAAGAATTTTTTTCGGGTAATTTTTCACTCATAATGATCTCTCCTTTGATTTCCTAAACCCAATTCGACTGCAAAACGAAATTGTTGAAATTTGGACTTAGATTAATGCAAAAAAAATTACATGCACATTGTCGACTGAATTTTAATTTGATTGTTATAAACATTACTGTAAATGCAGCAGAACATAAATTCACATGTGCTGAAACGTATTGTCCTTCTATTTGTATGTTGAAAAAAAACTATGAATAATTCTAAGCATTGTATAAAAGAGAACAAATATGATCAAAACCTATAATGAAATTATTTTAAAAAATATTATCTACACATTCAACGTATAACATTTAATTCATACTGTAGTAGGCCCAATTTGACCGGGCCCGTTCCAAAACCAAATTAAAAACAAATTTAAAATTTAAAATATCCAATACATTTTAAATTTAAATTTATTTAAATTTAAAAAAGTCCAACTACATGCCCAATTTACAAAACCCAATCAAATGATCCAAACAAAAGCCCAATTACACCCTAGCCCAAACCCTAAACCAAACCCAAATGGCCCAAGACCTAAAAAATCAGCAAACCCTAGTTTACAAGTCGATCTACTGCCGCTCGCCGCAGCCACTCACGTGTTGCCACGTCAGCAGCACCACCTCCATCTTCAACCACTGCCACTGTCACCTGCAACACAAGTGGAAAAAGAAACCAGTCAATTTAATGGCAAAGTACAAAATATTATCATTGTATTTTTTGTTATAAAAACCGAATTAAAAACATGTTGTAAGGGTTGGAAGTTTTCTTAAAGAATCAATACAAAAAGGACACCAGACATTTGAAATCAATTTTTTTCATTGTATATTCTGTTTCAAACACACGAACAAACACAAAAGCAATAGAAAATTAAAAGCAAATTTCAGGACATTCAAACATCAGCCAAGGTATATTTATTTATTGTTTATTTATTATTCTAAATCCAAAACGTTTATTTTTACATATATTTATTTATTCGACTATAACTGTCATTTATTATTGCATTTATTTCTAAAATATTTTGTAAAAACATAATAAATAAATATATTAACATTAAATAAAAATAAAAAAGAAATTTGAAAGGTCACACCTTGATCCGATCGATCACCGTCAGAGCCGTGAACGGATCCTCTTCGAGCACCGCCTGTGCTTCGAGTATGGCGGATCTACAAAGAAAACATTAGAAACAAATTTTAAAAAAAACATAAGAAATAGGTTCTAAAAAAGGGGATAGCTTCGATCTAGAGTTTTTTTCAAAAAAGAAATACAAAGAAATCAATAATAACAAGAAACAAAATAAATTTTTTTTAACATAAAAAAGAAGAAAATAAAAAGGGATTTCGAAAGAAATCTCTTTCATTTTTTTTTAAATCTGAAAAAGATCTAAATTAGATCTAGATCATTTTCCTTTTTTAAAAAAAATAATAAAAAGAATAACAAAACAGATTTAAAAAAAATCAAAAGAGAAACAAAGTTTTTTTTTCAAATTTGTGTCTCGATTTGGTTACTATAAAAAATAGATAAATAAAAAGGAGGAAGATTTTGCCTTAGGTTACCGTGCAAGGTGAAGGTCGACGACGGTCGACGATGAGAGCACGACGGACCGACAATCGAAATGGGTCCGGTCATGGAGGGAGGCTTTGAGCCTTTGAGAGAAAAAAGGGAAAGAAAATCAGTTTTTTTTGAAGGGGTGTTAAAAATGATTTTTTTAAAGGATAAAAGCTATTTATAAGGCACCAAAACGGCACCGTTTTGACTTGGTGCCCTTAAACCAAAAATGATCCATTTAATCCTACCAGATTCGACTCGCAACAAACCCGATTAGGGTCCGTGTTTTCGTTAAAAAGATAATTTATTACTCTGATCCTTCCGCATTTTTATTCTTTACGATTGGATCCTTTAATTAATTCTTTTTATTTTTAAATTTTACCCAGTAATTTTGATTACTTTACAATTTAATCCCCTGACATTTGGAGACCCAAAAAGTTGCCACGTGTTAATCCTTTTGGGTTTATTGCACATAAGGCTCTTGTTTTATTTAAAAATCATATTTTGACCTCCAAACTTTTCCAAAAATTATATTTTGACCCTCGAACTTCTCCAAAATCACATTTTAACTCCCCATCCTTTCCAAAATTACATTTTGACCCTCAAACCTATCCAAAATTGCATTTTGACCCTCAAACTTCTCTAAAATTTCATTTTGACCCCTAAACTTTTCCAAAAGTATATTTTAACCTTCAAATTTCTCAAAAATCACATTTTGACCCCTAAACTTCTCTAAAATCATATTTTAACCCCAAACTTTCCCAAAATCACATTTTTACCCCTAAACTTTTTCAAAATTACATTTTGACCCCGTATTCCATATTCTCTGAAATTTCATTTTCGACCCCATTTTTTTCCTTTTCTTCAATTTTTGTATATAAAACTTTAATTATTATTCTTCGTATTTTTTAATTAATCCAATTTTTTATTTTGATTTGCGATCATATCATATTTCGTATTTTATCTTATGCTTAATTCTTGCATTTACTTATCGGCATAATTGTTCTATTTAATTTTTCTAATAAATTGCATATTCGTACTTAATTTACGCACTCATCTTGAAATTAAAATTGCTTTCTGATTTTCTCTAAAAATACGAATATTTTAAAATCGAGGCAATATTCCTTTATTTCGTATTTAAAAAAATTGTGCTTTAACTTACTAGGACTGATTTTTTTTCTTCAAATCGGAATAATCGAATACCCTTTTCAAGGTTTGAAATTGGCAACGAAGGAATGCTCGTTATTTTCGAATCTTGAAATGTTATATCCTAACTCACTGGATGTGACTTTCTTCCTCGATCATTTCAAAATAACGAGACTTCCTCACGAAATTCGATTTCCTCCTTAAATGTGTACATCAAATGAATCATGCATTTAAGGATCATATTTTAAACTTCACTCGAGATTTCAAATTTTTGACAATCAAGACCGAAAATAATTGACGTGGTACCAATTTTGGGCGTGTAAGGGTGCTAATCCTTCCTTGCACATAACCGACCCGTGAACCCATTTTTTTGGATTTCGATGGCCAAAATATTTTTCAAAACGGATTTTAAACGTTTTGTGGTGATCCAATCACACCAAATAAAAAGATTGGTGGCGACTCCTTTTTTCAATATTAAAATATTTTCGAGACTGTTTTTCTTTTTCGAAAAAAAACGTTTGGACAGCTTGACGACATCACTGGGGATTTTTAAATAAAAGAGAGTCAAGCCAAACGCTGATTATTTCCAAGTCTTTTTGTTAAAATTTTTAAACACTCGGTTTTGTTTAATATACGATCCTTTGCATTTTTATGTGATGCTATATTATGTTGATATTGCTAGTATATGTTTGCATTCATATGAATCTATTGCTATCGCTTTAAGTGGAAACGAGAAGCTACTCCTTTGTGAGGTTTTCACCTTCGTAAAGGATAGTGAATCGCTTTTGGGATTACATTCGTACCCATGTTTTCGTGAAGTTTTCGCTTCCGCGCAAACATGTAGGAAATGTGTCCCCCTAAATTGAACTCATCCGTATGAGCCTGTAATGGGTGAGGATTGAGGAATCTGCTGGTTTGGGTACCCTTTACTCTAGAGACTAAACTACAGGTAATGAGCCATAAGTACTTGCCTTAGAAAGAGTTATATCGAACCTTTTAGCAACTATCCAAGACAAGTTCTTAGGTTCTTTATTCTATACCTGTATATTGATATTGATGTGTTTTGCTAACTTGTTTTATTTTGTCTCTTTTGCTTGCATTTGCATCATCATATTAGGAAAGATATTGATTCAAACTCAATTACTAATAAGAGAATTGATCATGGAGGACAAGTATCCTGATAAGGTGGAGGATAACATGGTTGTGCGTTTGTGGTCAGAGGAAAATCAACGTCACAAAGGTGATAGCTTAGTAGAAGGGTATGAATCTGACTTTTGGGATTATACCAGAACTAGTACAGCTCAGAATAGTGTGCAAGAGTTGAAAGAAATATGGGACAAATGGGATGATGACATGAAGCAAACCTTTTACCACGAGTACGGGGATTTACCATACTTGCTCGAGGTTAAAGTAGATAAGTACCTTCTCCGAGCTTTTGCGCAACATTGGACTCGGCCTACAGTTGCTTCACTTTTAGGAATGTGGACATGACACCTATGATAGAGGAATATACCACTTTACTCCAACGTCCAAAGATCTCGGCTGATAGAGCTTATTCAAGAGCTCCTAGTATCCCGACTTATATCAAAAGATTAATAAACATCACTAGCATGAGTGAGCAATGAGTCGCAGCTCGGGTTAAGGTGAAAGGCGACAACAAGTGCATTACATGGAAGAGTTTACGAGATTTGATCATGGCCCACCCGGATGTGAAGAAAAAGATTGACATCCCGGCTCTAAGTATATACGGGTTAGTCATTTTTCCCAAGACTTTGGGACATATAAAAGATGCGATTACAAACTTGTTCGATGGATTGAATAAAAAGGTTACACCGGTCCCGAAAATATTGGCTGAAACTTTCAAATCGTTAAATGTTTATAGAAAAGAAAAAGAGGAATGGTTTATCGGTTGCGCACCATTGTTGATGGTATGGTTCCACAGTAACTTTTGGAAAACAGAGAAAGTTTCTTATCAACACTTTTCAAAGATTATTCTCCTTTGAAAGAGTTTGCAACTACGCAAAGACAAGGAAACTTCTCGAAGGAAAAATGGATGGCGATACTTCAAAGTCTTCGAGACGAACACATAAATGGCGGGCACCGTGGTTTGTTCCTGATGAAATCTTGTATCGATGGGAGACTTCGACTAGGTTCTATTGGCCGAAATTTTGGGAGCAGTAGGATATGCACCTTTATTGGTTTCAAGATAGTACAGGTTGAGAAAATTCATACCGGCAACCTGAGGACTAGCCCAGTGTGAATTCGCATATAGAGGAGAGAATAATAAGAAGTGGATTCGAGAGATCTCGAATGCATGGAACCAAGTTCGGAGGATGAAAGTGTTCGGTGCCAATCCCATGACAACTATATAATATGATTAGTGGAGGAATAGAAGGGTCAATGATAAAATTCCTGTACCAAACCCAGAAGTTGTTCACCCGATTGAGGAGCACTTGTAGGTTGTCCCGACAGAACTAGAGATTATCAAACAAGATTTTGAGAGAAAGAAATCTGAAATGGAAAAAATGATAGAAAAATTGGAAGAAGAAAAGGTACTTTTGGGATTAGATGTTGATATTCAAAAATTAGAAGCGAAAAAATTGAGAAAAGGGAAGAACAAGGCCGAAGAAGATCTCGATAGCCTGAAGAAAGACTACAAGAAACTTCGTTTGTCGATGAGGACTGCTGGTTTGGGTAAAATGTCAGAACAATGACAACGGGAAATCCTTGAAGAAAAGAGTAGAGTGAATCAGTGGAAGAACAAGTTTCAAGATGCCCAGGTTGAGAAAAATGCCATGAAAAGTAGCTTGTTGGAAAGACAAGCCGAGATAACTGAGTTAAAGACCTGAATAAAAGAGTTAAAGGAATCGCTGTATAGACATCATAGTCGAAATTTGATGGTAGAGCTGAAAGCAAGTCGACTCGAGATTGAGAGGTTGAATAAAAGGGTGGAAGAATTGGAAGCCTCATTGCGAAGTAGTGAGATACGAACCAAGATTCTTGAGAGGATAATGGAAACAAATGAATGGCACCTTCAGCATACTCAGAGGCAAGTTCAAGACAGGGATTACATTATGGGTGAAGCTTTGAATCAAATGCGGGGAGTAGCTGATCACTTGCAAACATTAACAGTCGAAGCAGATATGTTAAGTGTGCAGTATGAGACAAAGTCAGATCAGGGTAAGAAATTAGCTGAACTTCTCAAGAAAATAAAAGCTCTGAGCATTAAGGCAAAACCATTTATGTAAATCTGCTTTATGTAAAGGAACTTGTTATCTAGTAAAGTTTTTTAATAGAAATTGAATTATAAGTCAATACCTTTCTTTTGCATACATGCATTCATTCGCATCGCATCTTCAAATATTTTAGCATAACAATTCTGACTAATTAAAACTTTAACAGTTATATCAGTAATCATTGAAAATCCACACCATTATAACAATCGCAGAAAAACCAAAGCCATGGAGCAAAGGCTAGAGCAAATCCAAAAAGAGATGCAGGAACAAAAGCAAGAACAGTTATAGGAACAAATGACAAGAATGTATAGGGAGATGAAAGATCAGTTCATGGAAGTTCAAAGAAATTTAATGAATGAATTGGTCCAAATGAGGTAAAACGGGGCCGACAAGGGAAAAGGTCCTGCAATAAACCCAATCGAGGAAGACGAAGATCCTATTAATCTCCCAGGTTTTACACCCTCTCATAACCAAGCTCCACAGGAGGCACAAACACGGGAGGCGACTGTTACTACAAGGGCATAACAACATGCCACTGGTACATCAAGGCCGACTAATTATCTAGTAGGTTCGGGATCTAACCTTAAAGACAACGTCACAAATCTTGGTGTCCCTGATATCGTTGAGATGATGAAAGTCGATCTTCCTAGGCATATGGAGGAAAAGTATAAGCAATTAGAGGAAAAAATTGAGGCGATATAAGAAACTGAAAACTTTTACGAGATAGACGCTAGGGAGTTAAGCCTAGTCTCCAATTTGGTACTCCCTCCCAAGTTCAAAGTCCTATAGTCTGAGATTTATAACGGAACAAGTTGTCTCGAAGCTCACATTACCATGTTTTGTAGAAAAATAGCAGGTTATGTTCATAACGACCAACTGCTCATTCAATGTTTTTAGGACAGTCTAGTAGGGTCAGCAATTAAGTGGTATAACCAGCTGAGTCGGGCAAAGATTCATTCATGGAGAGATCTAGCGCATGCTTTCTTAAAACAATATGGCCATGTAACAAATATAGCTCCTGACCGGCTTACACTACAAAACATGGAGAAAAAATCGAATGAGAGTTTTAGACAATATGCACAGAGGTGGAGAGATATGGTGACTCAGGTGCAGCCACCATTAACAGAAAAAAACAACGATGTTTTTTATTAATACCCTCAAGGCACCCTATCTTAATCATCTGTTAGGAAATGTCACCAAAAGTTTCTCTGACATGGTCATATTAGGGGAAATGATTAAAAATGCGATTAAAAACGACAAGATAGAGGCTGGAGAGAATATCAAAAGGCATACTCCCAGAAGGAGAGACAATGAAGTGAATAACGTAAGCGTATACAGGCCGAATTACACAAAGTCATTCATGACGACACAGCCTAAAGCTTAGATGAACAATTATCAAAATGCTCCAAAACAAGAGTCGAGCTCGAGACCAAATAGGGAAAGAATTCAGTACACTCCTATTCCTATGTCATATAGAGAATTTTACCAAAGACTATATGACAAGCATGTAATATCCCCACACCATGTAAGGCCATACAAGCTCACATTTCTAACTTGGTACGATGTAAAATCTCGGTATGAATATCATGCAAGGGTAGAGGGGCATTCAATTGAAAACTGCCCTACTTCAAGAGGTGAGTTGAGGGACTTATTCGGGAGGGAATCGTGAGGTTTGATGAACTAACGAGACTAAACATAGCCGAGAATCCCTTGTCCAATCACCCGGACCAAGGAGTGAATGTAATGGCAGAGGAAGGAAGCCAAAAAATCAAAATGAATGTCGAAGAAGTTAGGTCTCTAATCAAGTGGGTATGGCATTAGATGGTCAAGACGGGACTAGTCGCGAGAGAAAGGGGGAACACAGTAGTAAAGATTCACAACTATTGTAAATTTCATGCCATTGAAGGGCATAAGATTCAGGACTGTGCCGAATTCAAAGCTTTGGTACAAATTGATGGATAATAGAGAGCTGAAATTTTTCGAGGAAGGGAAGGAGGTTAAGGACGTTTACACCACCAAAGAGAGAGCGACAAGAGCCTATAGGATTAATTGCCCATTGGTAATTATTTTTAAGCCCACAAATAGCACGAAAAGGGAGCAAAAAACATCGCCCATCATCATACAAAAGCCAACAGTGTTTCACTGCAAAGATAGTAAAAGAGTCCCGTGGAACTACAATTGCAACGTAACAATGCCAAGGGAGGAAGAACTCAAAAAGGATGTGAGTCTTGTTACTCGCAGTGGAAAGTGTTATGACCCAGTGAGTAGGGAGAAAGAGATAAACAAGGGGAAGGCAGTAACGGTTGAGGCCGAGGAAGAAAAAATTAGCAATCCCGAAGCACCCACAAATGAGCCTATATCAGAGAAAGGGGCAAAAGAGTTTTTGAAGTTCCTGAGATAGCCAAAATAGTCTAATGGAATAGTTGCACAAGCAGTCTACTTGAATATCGATTTTGGCCTTGCTCTTAAGCTTAGAGGCCTATCGAAGCGCACTAATGAAGGTGCTAAATGAGACATACGTAGCAAATGATATTTCTGTTAGTAAGCTGGACCGATTAGTCAATAACGTAAGTTCCAATAACTTTATTTTCTTCAGTGATGATGAGATACCAACTGGGGGAATAGAATCTACAAAAGCCTTACACATTACCACCCGTTGTAAGGGGTACACATTACCTGGAGTACTCATAGATAATGGCTAGGCTCTGAATGTGCTACCATTGACTACCTTGCAGAGATTACCAATTGATAGCTCTCACATGAAGGGATGTAATAATATAGTGAGAGCACTCGATGAGATTGAGAGGAAAGTGATGGGCAAGATCGAAATACCTCTTCAGATTGGATCGAACACATACGAGGTAGATTTTTTAGTGATGGATATCAAACCTACCTATAATTGCTTATTGGGAAGATCGTAGATTCATTCAACTGGGGTAATACCTTCTTCGTTACATCAGAAGTTGAAATTGATAAATGAGGGGTAGGTAATCACGATCAACATTGAGGAGGAAATTATTGCATCTGTAATAAATGGTGCACCTTATGTTGGAACAGATGAAGAGGCTGTCGAATATTCCTTTCGCTCATTAGAATTCGTCAATACAACCTTTATTACGGAAGGAAGCAAGGTCCTTGTGCCTAAGTTATCATCGACTACAAGGATGGGCCTGCGTTTAACGGTTGGAAAGGGGCGTTACCTGGAAAGGGGCTAGAAAAATACCTCCAATGGAGAGTTAGCATGTTAATGCTGATAGAAAAATGGGATTGTTATGGCTTGGGGTATAAACCAGACGCAAAGAAAAAGAAGAAATAGCTGGAAAGAAAGCAAGAAAGAAAGAGGACAAGATTGTCTGGAGGAGAAATTTCGTGGGAACCCATGGTCTTCCCACACATATCTAAGACATTTATCTCGGGAGGAGTAATCAATCAAGAAACAAAGATGGAAAAGAAGCAAGTGATAATCAGGATTGAAGAAATCATGAAGGATCTAGACGTCAATGCTATATCCGATGAGAGAAAAAAAGGAATCTATCAAGAATCGGTCCATGCACACCTGGAAGCACTCTGGATAATTAGACTGTAGAGGAACTCCCTGTAACTTTTAAGATTTCTTTAGAGTAATGCTTAGAACACACCTATTGCTTTAGGCTTGAAAGCAATATGGATTTTTTTATAAAAGGGTCCATGATCATTATCTAGTTATTTTGAATGAAAATGCATCTTCTATCTTACATGACAAATATTTTGCTAATTATTCTTTCATCCTTATCCAATTTAACAAACCATTCGTACATATCCAATATACAAAATTGATTATTCTTTTAATACATACATTCTTACTCATAATCATACCATATAATCATTCTTTTGTAATTTTTTTTGTTCTTTGGACCTCCTTTCTTTTTACTCCTTTGACAGGTCCTTGAATATCAATAATATGAGTGACCCTGATGCTAAATTTGAGCCTTGTTTCGAGCAAGATATGTGTTTAGAAGAAATTCAGGACTTTGAAGATGATCAAGATTGTAATTTGTCCCTGATCTGTTAAGGATGATAGAACAAGAAGAGAAACAAATCTTGCCTCATTCAGAATCGGTAGAAGTTGTAAGTCTGGAGATCAAAGATGAAAAGAAAGAAGTGAAATTGGGATAAGCATCTCCATAGAGACTGGAAAAGATCTTATCGAGTTACTTCAAGAGTTCAAAGATATCTTCGCATGGTCCTATCAATACGTGCCTGGCCTGAGTACTGACATTGTGGTATACAGACTCTTTATTAAGGAAGAATGCAAGCCTGTACAGCAAAAGCTCCGAAGGATGAGACCTGTTATTGAAAATAAAAGAGGAGGTCAGAAAGTAATTTGATGCTAGGTTTCTCCAACTAGTTAAATACTTAGAATGGGTAGCCATCATAGTCTCTGTTCTTAAAAAAGATGGCAAAGTACGTATGTGTGTAGATTATTGGGATTTAAATAAGGCTAGCCCAAAGGACAACTTTCCCTTGCCTCACATTGACACCTTAGTAGATAATACAGCAGGTCACTCATTGTTCTCATTCATGGACATTTTCTCCGGGTATAACCAGATAAGGATGGATCCTGAAGATGTGGAGAAAACCACGTTTGTCACGCTGTGAGGAACATTCTGTTACAAGGTGATGCCTTTTGGAGTCAAAAATGTAGGGGCAACTATGGTAACTTTATTTCATGACATGATGCATAAAGAAATTGAAATTTATGTCGATGATATGATTGCAAAATCCTGAACAGAGGAAGAGCATGTAAAGATCTTAAAAAATCTATTTGTGAGGCTTAAAAAGTATCAACTAAAGGTAAACCCAGCCAAGTGTACCTTTAGAGCCACTTCGGGCAAGCTTTTAGGCTTTGTGGTCAGCAAAAAGGGGATTGGCATTGATCCAAACAAAGTCAAAGCCATACAGGAGTTAGCATCACTCAGTACGCAAAAAGAAGTTCGAAGGTTCTTAGGAAGATTAAATTACATTGCTCGGTTCATCTCACAGCTAACTGAGAAATGTGATCCCATCTTCCGTCTGCTTAGGAAGCATAACCCAGGTGTGTGGGATGATGAATGCCAGGAAACTTTTTACAAAGTCAAGGATTATTTATCCAATGCTCTCATATTGGTGCCTCCAATTCCTAATAAATCATTAATACTATACTTAGCGGTCTTTGAAAATTCTATGGGATGCGTACTAGGCCAGCACGATGAGTCTGGAAAGAAGGAAAGGGCGATATATTATCTTAGCAAGAAATTCACCGATTGTGAGACTCGATACTTGCCAATTTAAAAACTATGTTGTGCTCTAATTTGAACCACACGAAGATTAAGACAATACATGTTGTACTACACCACTTCGTTAATCTCAAAACTAGACCTTCTAAAATACATGATAGAGTCAGCCGCATTGAATGGAAGATTGGCTAGGTGGCAGATCTTGCTTTCTGAATTCAACATAGTCTATGTCAAGCAAAATGCAGTAAAAGAGAGTGCGATAGCGGACTTCCTAGCTAGCAGGGCTTTAGAGGATTATGAGCCAATGAATTTTGACTTCCCAAACGAGGATTTAATGTATGTTGCAACCACTGAAGAGGGAACCACAGTAGAATATCCTTGGAGATTAAATTTTGATGGAGCTTCAAATGCCACGGGTAATAGAGTTGAGGCAGTCTTGGTATCACCAGAAGGAGACCACTATCCTTTCATCAGTAAACTCGATTTTGATTGTACAAATAACATGGCAGAATATGAAGTATATATCATGAGAATCCGTGCAGTCATAGAACGGGGGATCAAAGTTTTGAAGATATATGGAGACTCCGCACTAGTAATCTATCAACTCAAAAGAGTATGGGAAACGAGAGATTCCAAGCTAATTGATTACTGAAAGTTGGTTATTAATCGGTGTTTTTATGATACAACAATTGTGCAAGCGTACACACGTCGATGCAAGTATAGTTGATAGATAATTCTATCAGATATCGATCCCACGAGGAATGGGTTCTTGACGTCTAAATGTCGGAGCAATCGATACTGAAATTAAGTGTAATGTGAGTATTGATGTCATTGTATTATGTCAAATCTGCACACTGAAATGACAAGTAATGTCAATGCAATCAGAAGCAAATTTCAGAAGTTAATGTCATCGTACTGAAAATAAATCCAATTGTGTTGAGTGTTGAATACTAAATATTAAAATGCATAAAATATAAATGTGACCAAGTGTAAAGGGTAGAAATGGTTCACTGAATCTGCTTAGTTGCAACGCTAGATGCGTCGACAAGGTGTAATATTGATGGATTGCCGCTACAATGAAGTCCCCTTGATTTCTTACCAACAATAGCTCCCTATTTAATCCCGACACAAGTACCCACAACTACTCCACCTCTTGGTATGAACAACAATGTGTACTTGAGAACAAGTAACTGATTTTTAACCTAGTCCCGAGTAGCTCTCGCCTAACCCACTTGTTAACCTAACCTGTCATCGCATCTCTCGATGTCGGTGTACTGCAATTTCACTCTCGTGCTTAAAACAGTTAGATCTAAGAATAAACAGACTAGCAATGTAAAATAAGAATCAAATTGACATAATATTAAAAGACACTCTCGTATTCATTTAATATCATCAGAATCCATCATCATTTAAGAAGAATTAAAGAGTACAACTAAGCTTACTATCTCTAGACTACTAGACCTACTCCCTAATTGTTCCTCTTGTGCAGCATCAAGAACTTCTCGTAAGAAGCAGTTGTGGACTTGTTTCATCAGCTCATCGATTTCCAACTCAAACCTTCAATTCACACAGAATTTTCAGCATTTAATCCCCTTGCTCTTGATGATTTCTTTCCTTCTTTGTTCGTCTATTTATAGCCTCTAAAATGTTGCAGGATTCAGCTTTCTCTCTCAGATCTAGATTTGGATTTTACAACTATCAAAATTAGTTAAAATACAGCTGTGCACTCATGCAGTTCCAGTATGTTCGTCTCAGATCTGTAGATTGTCACTGTATCGCTAGACGCATTCTGAATTTGTAATCACAATGACATATGTGAAATTCTTGCGTTGGTGCTTCCATCTGTGAATTCAGCTTGATTCTTCTCATTTGATGTTCAGTTTCAATGCAGCGACATCTCTTGGTCGCAATTCTAAGTTGATCTTGTGACTGCGTTCTACCTATATTGACCTTCTGGGTTGAGCTTCTAGGTTGGCTTCATTTAGCTTTTTATCATTAGCAATATTGTTCTAAATTCATAAAGAAAAGAAATATATATGTAATTTGGATGTAGTGGTAGAAAAGGTATCATTATTCCTTTTTAAGGTAACCTTTCCATTTTAGCTATAATGATTTTTTGATAAATTTTTAAATTAAAATAATGAATTAAAAAAATCTAGATTTATTATTATCATGTAAAATAATTATATTCAATGTTTAATTTTTACTAAAATATTAATTAGTTCTATCATTTTTTTTTGCAACATTCATTTTGTTTTGAAACAAAACAGAAGCAAACAATCCGCACCAGCAGATACAACATAACAAATACAACTACCACACATCCTAAACATTGCAGCATCAGCATAAACCAACACACACCAATACATCATCCTTTAGCACTAATAGTGAAATACATCACTTGAATCCCATCAACATTGACCATCATCACCACTATGCTTTAAAAGTAGATTGACGAGTAGTCCTTGTAGACGCTAGAGCTACTGCCAATTCATTCCCATTCTGTTCATCCACAGTAAACTCCACATCTCCCACTTGTACCCTTCTGTTCTCCATCTCTGCAAAGGAATTCATCAGAGACCAAGGTCTCTTGTCCAAGATCCTTATCCAGTTGAGTACCACCTTTGATCCTACTTCAATGATTATCTTACCAGAAACTCTCCATCCCGTCTCTAGTAGAATTTCCAAAGCTCTATTAACTGACTCTACTTCCGCAGCATTTGCATCCTTAGTAGCCCCATATGGGTCAAAGAAAATAGCTCGCACATAACCATTCCCATCTCTAAGTACACCACCACAGCCCCTAGCTTCCTCAAAGACCATCCCACACACATTAAACTTCATCCATCCACAAGGAGGAAATCGCCCGCTTACCACACCTGACTTAGCTTTAGCAGAAGCCAGCTTACATTCAATTGGGCAGCACCACCATAGTCGTTCTTGTATCATACATTCATCATAAGAAGCCCGTAACCATAGCAAAACCTCTCATCTTTGACTGGAACATAAATGATTCCATTTAGGGTACCTTATCCTCAAAGACCTTGGTGTTTCTTGATAGCCAAATTGTCCAACAGGCTATTGCAATAGCAGCAAGCCAGAACCATCTACCTTTACCCGCCATTTTCACCTTTCAACATAAGTTATAGAACTCCACAAAACTCCCAACGGGTACCCACTTCACTCCCCACCAGTTAAAAGTTTTATTCTAAAAGCTTCTCATATAATTGCACTTAAAGAACAAGTGATCTGTACTTTCAGCCTCCCTTTCACACCATGGGTAAACATTCACTGAATTTTGTATCTTCACCCCTTTTCTTACCAAAAAAATCTTTAGTTGGAACTTTATCGATTGCGAGCAACCAAAGGAAACTTCGAACCCTAGGTGGTACTTTCAACCGCTATACTTTATCGAATGCAAATATGTTGATATCCCTCTCACCCACACTCAGCAAAGCGGTAATCTTTTTTTACTGAGAACAGCCTTGTATCATCATGCAACCATATAATTCTATCTTCCTTGTCCTTGCAACACACCACACCCTTAACCATGTTCCAAAGATTGCTTACAACCTTTAATTCTCTTTCCAACAACGGTCGAACAAAGAAAGCGACCCATTTTCATTCACCTATACACTATCCTCTAAATAATCCGACACTCTCCCATTTTTCAATTTTTTTATCCTATACAATCTTGGAAATACCTCTTTCAGCCAAAACAATGTCGTCATGCCATTACCGATCTTCTACCTTAACTCTTTATGCCCCATCCATTTCTCAATTGAATTTTCTCTTGAGTTCTCCACGATCCCTCTCCATGCCTTCGACATAACATTATTCGATCTAAATCTCCACTAGTGGTAACTTGCTCCATACTTTGCTAACATAACTTTTCTCCATAAAGCTTCCTTTTCTACCGCAAAACGCCAACTCCATTTGTCTAGCAATGTCTTGTTTTTTTTTTCTAAATTCACCACCCCTACCCCTCCAAGCTCCTTTGGTTTACAGATCTGCTTCCACCTCACCTTTGCCATCTTTTTTTTTCCATCATAACTCACCCAAAGGAAATTTCTCCTAATTTGGTCAATCTTTTTTAACACCGTCATAGGTACGGAGAACAATGACATGAAGTACACCGGTAAAGCCGATAGTACTGAATTAATCAGCACTACTCTAGCAGCCCATGATAAAGATCGACTTTTCCATCCAGGTAGTTTCTTTCTCACTTTCTCAACCACCTCGTCCATGTGGCTACTCTCCTCAGGTCCACTCCCAATAGGATTCCTAAATACTTAAATGAGAGCTCCTCAATTTTGCATTTACACAACGCTACCATTCGATAAAGAAATTCTTCCTTCACACCAAAGCCCACAATGCAGGATTTTTTAAAATTTATACTTAAGCCTGAGAACATCTCAAAGCATCGCAGAATAGATTTCAAATTTTTTGCCACCTTCTCCTTCGCTTTCGAAAATAGCACCGTGTCATCCGCAAATTGAAGGCGAGAGATCTCTTTCTCCGGGATAATACCACAGATTCCTTCTATTAGGCCCATCTCCCCCGCCTTAACCATCATCAAATGAATACCTACATTGCTTATAAAATTCAATACTAAAACTTCAATACTTAATTTTTCAGTTTATCCAAAATACCCTAAATTAAATCGACTTCAGTAGTTCTACCATAAATAATTTAAAACAACAATATGACATATTGTTAAAGTTTTTTAATGCATGCGCAGAAAAACATTGGTTGCATGCATGGCTCACACGTAATTTTTTTTAATGTTAGGGATCGATCCGATTAAGTAATGAATAAGTAAAAAATAGTGAAAAATTGAGAAATTGAATACACAAATTTAACGTGGAAAAACCTCTCCAAAGATAAAAAGCCACAGGCAAAGATAATTTTATTATAATGGAAAACAAACAAAAAGTACAGAAGATGGAGATCAAAACTAAACCTCGAAACTCGAAAACAAAGAATCCTCAAACGGTAACATAAAATTCTCCAAAAGTGTTATGAGTTCTAATATTTAATGGTTGTATTTTCTAAGGTTGTAAAAAAAAGCCTATTTATAGGCTAAATTCTTAGGTCAAATAATAATAAAATAATTTAGACTAATTAGAGTTTGACTGAAATAAATAAACAGAGTTTAATTAGAAGATTATTTCTAAAATTTGACTGAAATATGAGACATAATCAACAAATCTCTACCTTACTCATATTTCCATAAATGTCATCTTTGCATTAAAATCATGTTAGTTAAAAGGGAACAACAGTACAAAAGAGAGGTTTATTTTCGTCAACGAATAATTCATTTGTTGTTAATCAAGCTAATTTTCTCAAGACAAACATAGAGAAATACAAAAAAAAAAAATTGTAAGTCATTTTTGCGAAATGGTTGCACCTTTAAGTGCAATCCTAGAAACCTATTCTATTTTCTGTGAAAAGGAAAACATGTTTTTTTTTTTTTTACTTTTCTAATATAATGGTACATGAAGTATAAATTTTAAATACCTTCTAAGTAATTACTATAAATTATTTGTAAAATTAATGATACATAAAATATTTTAAAAACTTAAATATAATAAATGGTATTTTTATAATTTCATATAATGATGCATGAAATATTTAAATATAATTTAACATAAAGATTCATAAAATATAAATTAATCTATTTTTATATAGCTTTTAAATAGTTAATATAAATTAGGATATTTTGATAATTTTCACTTCCAAATGCAAAAGTCAAAAGCGAAAAGGACCTAAATACAACTTTTGCTTTTGGGTGAAAAACAATTTTTCACAATAGTTTTAACACCAAAAGTTAGGTGTTTTTCATTTGTTATGAGGTGAAAATGCACTTTTTCAAAATTGGGCCTAAGTCATTTGTCGTTAATGAATCTATTTTCTGTCAAGACAAACATCGGAAAAAAAACAAAATTTCTAACTCATTTTTAGAAAATTAACACACCCTTAGGTTGAATCCCTAGAAACCATATTCTATTTTTTTTAAAAAAGGAAAGAAGTGTTTTTTTTTTTAAATTTGTTTATTGATATTACAACTTGAAAAAGTTAAAATAAAAAATGTCTCACCAGTTATCTGGTGCAATTGATTCCGTTGAGAATCCAAATTAAGTGTGCAATACATGAATGTTCCCGGATGAAGTTGTGGGTTAGACTATTTCTAATTTTGTGGTGGAAATGTTATAGTTTTTATTGTTGTAATGATTATTATTAGCACTTTAAGCGCTTTAAATTTAGAATGACACAGTTTCATGAAAAGCTTATTTAAAGCCAATTAAAAAGTTATTAGCTTAATAAATTTACTACAACCTTTACCAAAGCTGGCAGTTTAAAGCATTAGATATTAAGGTTTGCATCTTTTTTTATTGTCTTTGTGGTTTAAATTTTGCATGTACCATATCTCACTACTATTTGAACCAAGCACAAAATCCTAGGAAAGAGAAACATATAGGAGGGAAACTGCAATGGAAGTAACTAAGCTAAAGCTTGTTTTCCTAATTTCTTTTGCCACGCTAATTTCAAGGCTATGGGCAAATGTTGCTGAATTTGATGACTTTTGGAAACAACGTGAAAAAGAAGCTAGGAAGCTTGCGCTAACAGCTTATGAACCGAGCCCAAAAAATATAACAAATCTTTTGAACTACAATGTTAACAAGTAAATTATGATTTTCTCTTTTATCTCTCCTTTTTCGTTTTTTTTATAAAAAAATGTCATGGTTTAGGTATAAAAAATTATATATCAAAGTCGAATCGATAGACCTATTGAATGTCATCGATTAAGAATATCTACAAAAATTAACTGTGCCAAGGGTTCAAAATTCAATTCCTTCAATTACTTCCAAGATCTTTAACCTTACTTAACTTGTATGTTAAATGGAGGCATTATATACATTACCTTGGACAACTTATTGCAGGGTTCTTGACGAAGCTAATTGCGACAAAATCATAAAATTTGAGGATGTTATTACAAATAGCACGAAAAGATACTTAAGGGGTAAACACAATAAGTTCAATGGACCATGCTTGGCAACCAATCCAATTGATTGGTGTTGGCGGTGCATGAACAATTGGGCCGACGATCGCAAAAGATTAGCAAACTGTGTGCTTGGTTTTGGACACAAAACTCGTGGTGGACAACAAGGAGAATACTATTTGGTGATAGATAACTCTGATAATGATGTTATAAATCCCAAACCAGGAACTTTACGTCATGCTGTGATACAAAAGAAGCCATTATGGATCATTTTTGGTCATGATATGAACATCAAATTATCACAAGAGTTAATAGTTCAAAGTGATAAAACAATCGATGGTCGTGGAGCAAATGTTCATATAGCTTATGGATGTGGCATTACACTTCAATTTGTTCATAATGTCATCATTCACAACATTCATGTTCACCATGTTGTTGAAAGTCGCGGTGGCCTTATCAGGGACTCCGAAGATCACTTTGGTTTTCGAACGGTCGGTGATGGGGATGGGATTTCCATCTTTGGATCATCAAACATTTGGCTAGATCATATTTCCATGTCTGAATGCCAAGATGGACTCATTGATGCAATCCAAGGTTCCACTGCCATCACCATCTCAAATTGCCATTTCACTCATCATAATGATGTATCATAATGATGTAAGTTTTTATCATAGAATACTGAAAGAAGATGTCACAAATTTTTCGTCTAAACATTCTTTGATTTTTCTTTTAGGTGATCTTGTTGGGTGCAAGTGACAGCTATTCTCAAGATCAATACATGCAAGTCACACTTGCTTTCAACCATTTTGGCAAGGAATTAATACAAAGAATGCCTAGATGTCGATGGGGATTCATTCATGTTGTTAACAATGACTACACTCATTGGAAAATGTATGCCATTGGCGGTAGCTCACATCCTACCATTATCAGCCAAGGCAATAGGTTTATTGCTCCAAGTGACCCCTTTGCAAAAGAGGTACGTCAAAGTATAATAATAAAATTGATAGACTTTCTTTATTTTGGTAATAGTAATAAACATTGCTAGACATTAAATGTATATGTTGTTGTTCCACTAACTTTTTATTCCATTGCATTTATATAGATAACCCATAGGATTTATGCACCAGAGCCAGAATGGAAAAATTGGGTATGGAGATCCGAAGGAGACTTGTTCATGAATGGAGCCTTCTTTAGAACTTCCGGGCCATCCTCATCTACCCAGTTCAAATTTAACAAGAAAGATATGATTGAAGCCAAGCCTGGAACTTTTGTTGGAAGACTCACCCGTTTTGCAGGGGCACTTAACTGCAAGAAAAGTATGAAGTGTTAGAAATAACTCTTAATTGTACAAAAGTCTTAAAACATTATTTTTCTTTTGTTGACATGTAAAGATGTCAGTGATACATGGAAAATATCTCCCATAGAAAAATTTATTGTGGCATCCGTTAATAATGTAATGAATAATTTTTTTTTCTTAAATTCAACAAAAGCAATGTTTTAGTTAAAACAAGACATTTTAAAATTGCATTTAAATTATTTTTGTTTATGAGCACCGAACAAGCATAGTGATCTCTTATTTCTTCTTTAATTACTTCAAATCTTTATTTGGAAATCAATTATAAAAAACCTTAGTTGGATTGATAATTAACTTTAGCTTGATATTAATGGTTGTTCAATTGTTTGGATAGAGACTCTATTATGGGAAGTTTTGGAAATTAGTTACCCATAGACCCTCTCCAATCCATAAATAGGAAGATAATGCGCCTCAGCACACTCGAACCCACGTTTTTCTGCATTGACAACAATACCGATCCCAATAGAACTAAGACTCAATTGGCTTCGCCACACTTATTTTTAATTGTCATATACATGTTTCTAAATATCAATTATTGATGTCCAAAAAACATTAAGTTTCAATTTATTGGGTAAATTGATTTAAGTTTGTTGATTTCTATATCCTTATCTTAAAAGTTTAATAATTTTATCAATATGCATTTAAATTTTATGTTTACACATGAATAAAATTTACCGTCCTCAAAATATGTTATAATTACATTTAAATTTAAATTAGTATGTTGATTCTCTTTATAGGATGAGGAATTTCCCGCACCTACAATAAAATTCATTGTGAATTATACACATTTTAGAAGGTTGATTGATTTACATAGTTAATGGTGTTTTAAATATATTTTAGGAGTTAGATATGGAAACTTATATATGATAATATCTCTACTCTGATTATTATGAATCTGAATAAAAATTAGAAATGCTTATTTTTTTTACTCAAACATTGTATGTTTTCTTCATTGTAAAATATAGATGACGAAATATTCAAAAAAAAAAATATAGATGACGACTGATCAATATTACATTTATCTTGGTCAAATTAGATTATTGGATTACATTAATTTGAATCAGAATTAATATGTTTATTTATCTTTCTTTTGAAGTGAACATATAGGTTTTCTAACATATAATAACGTTCATTATGGATAATATGTGTCTATCTTGGAAGATTGATTCCACAATCCGTTTTTTTTTATTATGAATTAAATAGATAAATAAGACTAATCTCTTCACATATGATAATATAATTTTGTCTTTAAAAAGCCGATCAATCTATATAATATCTTTAAAAAATCGGTCGATCGATAAATTTATTTTTTTAAATTAATTACGCAAATAAACTTGATTCTTACTTATCTTCTACACTACTCACAGTAAAAAAAAAATTCATTTAAAGTAATGATTAGAACAAATTTAGCAATGAATAATGATGAATTTTGTTGCCATAATAAGCAACAAATTAGATTATCTTACCAAACGTTATTCACAAATGGATTTGTTTACAAGTAAGGTCAGTCTTTCAATCTCCAAATTGGCGATGCCGAAGCTATGGTTAGAGGTGGAGTTAGTAGCAGCATATCGAGTGGTAAGTTTCATAACCCATTTCAGGTGGGGGGCTTCTAGGACCACCATATGGTGGTGCTGGCGGTTCAAGTCTTGCACCTCACCTCCGGTTGCAAGGACCTTCATTTGGTTCAAGGTCAAGTGTTGTTGCAGAAGAGGGGCCGCTAAGGCCTCCATTAAGTGAGGGTAGCTCCTCCAATGTTGTTGTTGATCAGTTGAGGATGCCAAGAGCACAATCTGGCGGTAGCTCAAGTGCATCCCCTTCCATGATATTCAATATGTGGGGCCAGGACATTACCCTTTAGGACCACTAGGAAGCAGTTACCCTGCAAGTGAGTTTGGAAGGAACCAATTCGGGTTTTTCAGTGGTGAAAGCAGCAGCAGCAGTGGTGTCGCAAGCAGTAGTGAAACAGAAGGGACCAATTGATTACAAAATTGTCCTGTTTTCTTTTTTTGCAATTTCGTGGTCAGGTCATTATTTTTTTTTCAAGTTTTTCTTCTCCTTATGGGTTGTTGTAAGCTTTTTGTTAATGAGTATGATTTAATAAAACATGTTCTTGCCTTCCATTCTTTGCTTACAAAGAAAATTTAGGACCATAGCAAGCAAGAAGGTGGCACAACTAAACGGCTACATTTCGTCTTTCATTTTATGTTGTTGAGAGAAAATTTTAATATTTCCCTTGAACCGAGTTTCAATTCAATTAAGTATTTATTGAAAGTTTTTCATTATGTAAAATAAAAAATATTATTGTGGAGATATTTTTATCATTTTAAATATGATGTTGAGAGAAAAGTTAAATATTTCCCTTCAACCAATCGAGTTTCAATCCAATTAAGCAATTATCGAAAATCTTTAGTTTTCTAAAAAAAATATTATTGCGGGTGTTGAGATCGATCTGGTTAAGCAACCAACAAATAAAATTAGCGGAAGAAATTGAAAATTTGAACACACTAATTTAATATATACTTGAAATTAATTGGAAATATGATCGATTGAGGCACAAATATCTTAAATATGAATTAAATGAATATTATTAAAATAACGCAATCATCCTTGCTTAAATAAAATTAAACTATCATTGTTGATGACAAGATCGAAGAACAATAACAATCATTATAAACTTAAATATAAGAAAAGAAAAAATAAACCCTATCAAAGTGGCTATCACCCAAAACTTTGATTGAAGATAACTCCTACAAATCTTTGCTTTGCTCCATTGCTGATGGCTCTCCAAGGTGGCCGACCAAAGGATCACTTAAAGGCTTAACTGGCTAAAATATGAAGGGAAAAGAGGGAATTCTAGGCGTGGGAATACAGAGAGAATTGAGAATGAGAGATTGAGAGATGATTG
Organism: Gossypioides kirkii; assembly: GCA_005610355.1. NCBI lineage: Eukaryota > Viridiplantae > Streptophyta > Magnoliopsida > Malvales > Malvaceae > Gossypioides > Gossypioides kirkii. The sequence goes on along the minus strand of CP032251.1, from coordinate 3,728,560 downwards.
ATGAATGAAGGGATGATTTTGAAGTGAGGTGAACGGCTCAATTTATAGGTGAGATTGGAGGGTAAGTTTACCAAAAATAGGGTGGTTGAATCTCTATTTTATTCTTTCATGCTTGGTCAGCCATGAAGTAAGGGGTTTGAATTGGTTGGTTGCTTCATTTTGAAGCATATATATTTTTAAAGTAATATTTAAAAATATTTCATTAATTTATTAAATAATTACTCGGATTAATAACATTTTTAAGTAAAAATATGATGAAAATTTTTAGAAAAAAATCTATATATTTTCGAATTTACATTGCCTCAGAAAAAGAAAAATATATTGTTCTAAATTCATAAAGAAAAGAAATGTATATGTAATTTGGATGTAGTGATAGAAAAGGTATCATTATTCCATTTAAGGTAACCTTTCCATTTTAGCTACAATGATTTTTGATAATATTTTAGACTAAAATAATGAATTAATGAATTAAAAAATCAAGATTTACTATTATCATGTAAAATAATTATATTTAGTGTATAATTTTTACTAAAATATTAATTAGTTCTATCATTTTTTTTGTAACATTCATTCTATTTTGAAACAAAACAAAAGCAAACAATCTGCACCAGCAGATACAACATAACAGATACAAGTACCACACATCCTAAACATTGCAGCATCAGCATAAACCAACACACAACAATACATCATCCTTTAGCACTAACAGTGAAATACATCACCTGAATCCCATCAACACCAACCATCATCACCACCATGCTTTGTAAGTAGATTGACGAGTAGCCCCTGTAGACGCCAGAGTTACTGCCAATTCATTTCCATTATGTTCATCCACAGTAAACTCCACCTCTCCCACTTGTTCCCTTCTGTTCTCCATCTTTGCAAAGGAATCCATCAAAGACCAAGGTCTCCTGTCCAAGATCTTTATCCAGTTGAGTACCACCTTTGATCCTACTTCAATGATTATCTTACCAGAAACTCTCCATCCCGTCTCTAGCAGAATTTCCAAAGCTCTATTAACTAACTCTACTTCCGCAGCATCCGCATCCTTAGTAGCCCCACACGGGTCAAAGAAAATAGCTCGCACATAACCATTCCCATCACTAAGTACACCACCACAGCCCCTAGCTTCCTCGAAGACCATCCCACACACATTAAACTTCATCCATCCACAAGGAGGAAATCACCTGCTTACCACACCTGACTTAGCTTTAGCAGAAGCCAACTTACTTTTAGGTGGGCAGCACCACCATAATCGTTCTTGTATCATACATTCATATTTCAAGTATGTTTCATGAAAAGCTACAGGCGCATGAAAATAAAAGAAAATGGAATAATTACCTTAATTCTCAATCAATTTCAAGTACGTTTCAAGGCTACCACAAATCATATTTTTCTTCTAATTTTAGCTTTTACAAGGTCAAAAGAAATCTAATAAGTCCTTGATTGTTTCCAAGTTTTTTATTTGGCCCCACTTTATTGATTGTGCTGCAAATTAGTCCTTTTCTGCTCGCTGTTTACTCATAGCATCCCAATTGCGTTCTTGATAGGATTAAAACATAAAATCACTAATTTACCAGGGATCAACTCAATAATTAATGATTTAATCATAGAAATCATGCAAAAATAACATGTTATCAACGACCCGCGACCACTTTTATTTTTCATTGATAAGTGTTTCATTTGATTACTATTTTATCCTTAATTACTCCTTAATAATTAGTTCATGTTGCTGATCTGAACATTTTTGTGCGTTTTCTATGCAAGACTTCAATTCTGGAAATTGCACTTAGAAGGACAAGTTTTGCAGTTTTATTTTCTGGAATCAAGGCCGGGCTAGTGGGCATGACTTTAGGCATGAGAGTCTGACTTGGCATCCAGTCAGTAGCTTCTAGAAGATGCAGTCAGCAGCTTCTAGAAGGTCTAATCAGTAAGGATGGACGAGCGGATCAGCTACATTTTAAATTCGAAATTAGAAATTATCTTTTGTTTTTATGATTTAATTTAAATATTTTCAAGAATTATCTTTTATTATTTTTAGGGTTTTGGAGAACAATATATACCCCCTTGGGGTAAGCTAGAAAGACATCTCATTATTAGTTTTGTTCTTGTTTTCTAACTTTTATAAAAATTCTTTTTTTCTACATTTTTAAGTTTTTATTTTCTTAAAAAAATGTTGAGTATGATTTCTTCCATAATCATGCTCGGCTAATTTTCTAAAAAGCCAAAGGCTAAAACAATGACTCAATTCCAATAGTGAGAATTGAAAAGCACTTTATATCTTCAGATATATTTCTCAATTTTCTGCAAACTTGGATTGACAATCGACCATTCCTTTTAAAATCCTTACACTTTCAAGTTCAAAAAGGGCCCGTTGGTTTGAAGGTTGTTTCTATTTATATTTGGGAGGAAGGATCGGCATTGTAGCACATTCGACTTCTTGTGAACACACTTAGCGGCGGTCCGCTAAGGGAAATTGAGATCGGATTCGATTCTCATTGAGACAACATAGTCCGAGTCAGGTTTTTCCAGATTTTAAATTGTTTTATTCTAACGACGATAATCGTGGTTAGTTTAGCCAGAAAACTGAAATTCAAATATTGATTTTGGATTTTCGGTTTACCGGAGAGAAAAACAAGTTACAAGGGTTGGGTCTTGTAGACTGTAACCGGCATTTATCCAGAGTAAAATCTTATTCGATGATCGGTTGGAAATGAGTCAAAGAGAAGCCTGAGGCTGATACTTAAACTAAGTTTCTTCTTAAATTTACTTTCGTTAAATTCTTAGATTTAAATTTCCATTTCTTCATTTACTTTAATTAAACTCTTTCGATCAAAACCCCCCATTTTTATCCCATTTCGCCTAAATCAAGAACTAAAAGCCTTCTACATCAGGATTTCCTGAGTCCCTATAAATCGACCATTCTTCTTTTTACTACGCTATTTAATTATTTCTTTTGAGATTAAGGATAATTATTTTGATAGATACGACGCTTGTCAAATTGGCGTTGTTACCGGGGAATTTGGCAAAGTTACTGATAAAAGTTTTTGTTTTTGATTTATGACCAGGAATAACCGCGGAGAACTAGTAGATTTCGACCTGGAGATTGAAGCACGAGCTTGTAGAACCCACGCACAAACACTTCGAGAGAAAAAGAACGACAACAATAAGAATATCAATGTCAAACAGATCCACAACCGAGTCTAAAAACACCCTCTGACACTGAACACACTTTGAGTGTGATAACGAAGGACCAGTTCCGATGGTAGACAACGACCAAACCATTCGAGAACTTACCGCAGTGCCTACTGAGCAACAACCTTTATGTATCACATTCCCAAATGGAGATGCACCATTCGCGCTAAAAACTGGTTTGATCCATCTTCTACCAACTTTCCAGGGTTTGCCCAATGAAAATCCGCATAAACACCTTAAAGAGTTTCACATGGTTTGTTTGAGCACAAAACCACAGGGAGTATCCGAGGACCAAATCAAACTCTGTGCTTTTCCTTTTTCCTTTACCGATTTGGCTAAAGATTGGTTATTTGATTTACCTCCTAATTCGGTTAATACATGGGCTGACATGAGTTAACTTTTTCTTGCCAGGTTCTTCCCTATAGCTAAGGTGAGCGAACTAAGGTGAAGCATCCTTGGAATCCACCAAAAAGATGGAAAGTCACTCTACGACTACTGGGAACGATTTAAGAAACTCTACGCTAGTTGCCCCCAACACGGATTGAGTGAGCAAACTCTTCTTCAATATTTCTATGAAGGTTTGCTTCCTTTGGAGATGAAGATGGTCGATGCTGCTAGTGGAGGAGCCCTTGTGAACATAACTCCTAATGCGACCAGAAGCTTGATTTCCACTATGGCCGCCTACTCCTAACAGTTTCACCCTTCTAGTGAACCCTCTCGACGGGTTCACGAGATAAGTACATCTACTTTAGAAAGTAAAATCGATAAATTAACTGATGTGCTTAATTCTCTTGTTTCAGGAAAAATTGGTACAACCAGATTATGCGGAATATGCACATTACCAGACCATCCAACGGACGGCTGTTCAATGTTACAAGACGATACCGAAGCCCAAGTTAATGTAGTGGGGAATTTCCCAGGCCCTCCCTAAAGGCCTTAGAACCCCCATGCTAACACTTACAATCCCAGGTGGAGGGACCATCCAAACTTGAGCTATAGGAAAAATCAAAGACCGAATCAAACCTATCAATCGAGGCCTTCTCATCCTCAGCCATATCAACTACCGAAATCTTCCTTGGAATCTGTTGTTGAAAGGTTAGCTTTGTCCCAAGAAAAGTTCTAGAATAGAACCGAGGTTCATTTACAAGAATTAGATAAGCAAATGAGCCAATTGGCTCAGATAGTAAGACGACTCGAGTCCCAAGGGAAATTGCCTTCTCAAACGAAGTCAAATCCGAGAGAAAATGTTAGTGCCATGACTCTCCGAAGTGGTACCGTTGTTACACCTAAGATCACAAAGGAAGGCACCCAAAAGAAAGATAAAGAGAAAGCATTGTCTCCTACCATACAAGGTACGTCCACATCATCTTCTACTCCCTCTCCCTACGTCGTTCCGCCTCCCTTTCCATCGAGGTTGGTAAAACGAGATAAGTAAGACGATGAGAGGGAAATTTTAGATATATTCTGGAAAGTGGAAATTAATATTCCACTTCTTGAAGTAATCAAAAAGGTACCAAGGTATACCAAGTTCCTAAAAGATCTATGCACAAATAAAAGGCGACTTACCGAAATAGAGAAGGTGAATTTGGGAGAGCACGTCTCGACCGTTTTCCAATGACAACTTCCACCAAAGTTGAAGGACCAAGGTATGTTTGCTATTCCTTGAAAAATCGGTAAGATTGGAATTAAACATGCAATGTGTGATTTAGGCGCTTCTATAAATGTTATGCCTCTTTCTTTGTACAACTTACTCTCTGCTGAGCCTTTGAATGATACGAAAGTGACAATACAGCTGGCTGACCAGTCCGTGATATACCCAAAAGGACTCCTTGAGAACGTCTTAGTAAAGGTAAACGAACTTATTTTTTTGACGGATTTTTATGTCATCGACATGGAAAACGACCGATCAAACACTTCTTCAGAAATCCTTCTCGGTCATCCCTTCCTTAGTACAGCATATACAAAAATAGATGTAAGAAGTGGAATTCTTACAATGGAATTCGACGGTAAGGTTGTTAAATTTGATGTTTACAAAGCAATGCGATATCCAGATAAGAACATTTGTTCCACGAAAAAAAGAAGAAAAAAAGAGAAAATTGTTCGTACGTTGTTCGAACAACAAAAAAAACAGAGAAAAAAAAATCAAAAGGTTCGAAAAGAAAAAAAAAGAAAAAAAAGAGAAAAAGAAGAAAAAAACATGGTTGCTTAAACTTCTTTTCTTGTCTCATTATATTGGTTCGATTCGTGTCTTAAACTTCAACATTTTGCATTTTTTGTCTTGGCATTTTACCACACAATTTTTTGTCTTTTTCCCTACCCTACCTAAGCCCCGTTACAACCTTATTTAAAGACCCCTTGATTTTTGCATCATGTTCGATTTTTAGTAGTGGAGATTGGATTTAGCTACAAGCTTATGGTAATGTTTTGATTAGTTCTGGCTTAAGCGATTCTTTAACCCAAACACTTTGAGCAGAACGAGTGAATCCTTGTGAGGGTATTAAGTTTTGCTTCATTGAAATTGACAGGTTATTAGAATGTCTTGCTTTGTTTAAAATTGTTCCTAGTTATGCCTTTACTTGATTGTCTCTTGATTTCAATAATTGTTTCGATCTTGTGTCATTTGATTATCTTAGATGCATTGTGAAATGAAGGATGGAACTTGAATTTTGATGTATTAGTTGAGAAATGCTTGAGGACAAGCATTGAATAAGTGAGGGAGAATTTGATAAATGTTTCATTTGATTACTATTCTATCCTTAATTACTCCTTAATAATTAGTTCATGTTGATGATTTGGACGTTTTTGTGCGTTTTCTATGCAGGACTTCAATTTTGGAAATTGCACTTAGAAGGCAAAGTTTTGCAGTTTTATTTTCTGGAATCAAGACTGGGCTAGTGGGCATGACTTTGGGCATGAGAGTCTGACGTGGCATCCAGTCAGCAGCTTCTGATCCAGTCAGTAGCTTCCAAAAGGTCTAGTCAGCAAGGATGGACGGGCGAATTAGCTGCGTTTTAAATTAAAAATTAAAAATTATCTTTTGTTTTTATGATTTAATTTAAATATTTTCAAGAATTATCTTTTATTATTTTTAGGTTATTTTTTTATGATTTAATTTAAATATTTTAAAGAATTATTTATTATTATTTTTAGGTTAATTTTAGGGTTTTGGAGAACTATAAATACCCCCTTAGGGTAAGCTAGAAAGACATCTCATTATTAGTTTTGTTCTTGTTTTCTAAGTTCTATAAAAATTCTTTTTTTTTCTCTACACTTCATTTTTAAGTTTTTATTTTCTTAAAAAAATATTGAGTATGATTTCTTCCATAATCATGCTCAGCTAATTTTCTAAAAAGCCAAAGGTTAAAGCAACGACTCAATTCCGATCGTGAGAATTGAAAAGCACTTTATATCTTCAGATATATTTCTCAATTTTCTGCAAACTTGGATTGGCAATCGGCCTTTCCTTTTAAAATCCTTACACTTTCAAGTTCAAAAAGGGCCCGTTGGTTTGAAGGTTGTTTCGATTTATAGTTGGGAGGAAGGATCGGCTTGTAGCACATTCGACTTCTTGTGAACACACTTAGCTGCGGTCCGCTAAGGGAAATTGAGATCGGATTCGATTCTCATTGAGACAACATAGTCCGAGTCAGGTTTTTCCAGATTTTAAATTGTTCTATTCTAACGGAGATAACCGTGGTTAGTCTAGCCAGAAAACTGAAATTCAAAAATTGATTTTGGATTTTCGGTTTACCGGAGAGAAAAACAAGTTACAATGGTTAGGTCTTGTAGACTGTAGCCGGCATTTATCCAGAGTAAAATCTTATTCGATGATCGGTTGGAAATGAGTCAAAGTGAAGCCTGAGGCTGATACTTAAACTGAGTTTCTTCTTAAATTTACTTTCGTTAAATTCTTAGATTTAAATTTTCATTTCTTCATTTACTTTACTTAAACTCTTTCGATCAAAACCCCCCATTTTTATCTCATTTCGCCTAAATCAAGAATTAAAAGCCTTCTACATCAGGATTTCCTAAGTCCCTGTGGATCGGCCTTTCTTCTCTTTACTACGCTATTTAATTATTTCATTTGAGATTAAGGATAATTATTTTGACAGTATACGATGCTTGTCATTCATCTATCATGTAAAACCAATGAGAGGATATCATTTACCCATGTCCTGGGCTATTAATTTTACTATCGTAAATGATGCTACACACTACAAAAGTCGTATAGCCAATGCACCAACTTTTGGTTCATTATCTATTTGAACCTAGGCTTTTATTTACATCCAAGCATATGAGTCACACATACATACTGCATCAACCACTAAGGATTAGGGTACGTGGCACTATGAACGTCACAAGTGAATGAATCCATAAACGGATTTAAGATCTATTTTACTTGGATGTTGTTCAATATATTGTCAGTCTAATCAGTCACATCATGTCTATATCTTCTTGAAATCATTCGCTTTGATGCTCAAGACAAAGAATAATATCGCTTAGTATTAGTTAAATATTAGGTAACTAATGAGCCAATATTTGCTTCTATTTTTCTTTGCACGCAAAAATCATTGAGGACAATATACAAAGGATACTAATGTAATTCATGAATAATTTATTAAATCAAATTGTTCTAAAAAAAATACGAGTGTACAAACGAATATACTACACTTAGGACACCGGATCCAACATATTTTAGCTTCTTCCAACTTTTCTTCTAGTAGTCCTAAGTTGACCCGTAGCATCTCATCGTTCTAGTTTGGTTCATAGTGTAAAGTTTTGAAAGAACTTATGCCAATTTCTACTAGGATAAATGTCTATGTTCCAATTATCAAGTTGAAGGGAGTCTCTCTTGTTCTTGTGTGTGATGTTGTCCAGAGGGCCTAAAGTATTTCGAGAAATTCCTTTAGCCATACTCCCTTCGCTTCACCAACCTTTTTCTTTTCGGAGGTTAAAATCTTTTTGTTCACAGCCTTGGCCTGCTCGTTTGTTTGGGGGGTTATTGAGCTTTTGGTGATTGTGATATTCAAACTCTAGTTAAGTTCCTTGAACTTTCTCTAAATTTTGTGCCATTTTTAGTGATGATGACATGGGGAGGCCATAAAAACATATAGTCATTTTGTACACAAAATTTTCAATTTTCCATTTTGTTTCTAATGGTTCTGCCTCCATCCATTTTGTGACGTACTCTACCATAACTACTATGAACTTTTTTTCTCCTTATAGCTTTTGAGAAAGGGCTTGGAATGTTTTTTTTTTTCTCAATCAAAGTATTACATGAATAAAGATTCGGGGCATTCAAGCAATACCCCATACAGAATATACTGCAAACAGCAACACCCCCTTTCAAAGTAAACAGTACCCCTGTTTGAGATCAGTAGAAAACAACAGCTTCCAAATACACAGTAAATTACAAAACATTGACAATATTGCCTTAAATCAAAGCTCAGCATCACCCAAAAACAAAAAACAAAAAATATCACCACCATGCTTTGAACATTTTAGCCCTTTTAATACCTTCTATAGCCAGAGCGAAAGCTATCTCATTTCCACTCTTCTCCGCCTTTGAGAAGCACACTTTTCCCACCCACGTCATTCTAGTTTTAATCTCAGAAAAACTAGTTTGTAGCGCCCATGGTCTCAACCGATTATACATTAGCCAATTAATCACCAAGTCCTCCCCTGTTTCGATAATAAGAGACCTTTTACCTATCCACCTCATATCTAAACACATCGAAAGCAGTAATGATAGCTACTATTTCCGCTGCATTCGAATCCTTTGCATAACATGGACCTGAAAATAAGGCTCTAGCAACCCCATCATCTCTTAGCACCTCTCCACACCCTGCTTCCTCCACATTTACTAAACCATAAAAATAATATATTTCATCCAACCAGACCTTGGAGGACACCACAACTGACCTTCCTTCCCGGTTTTGTTGAAATGCTGATAGCTTTTAGCTGGGCAAATCCACCAAGTGAAGGGCTTGGAATGTTCATGCCCGATGTAACGAACAAACAAGGACTAAAGATTCCTTCTAATGACTCAGCCGGTGTCCGAGAGATGGGAGCAAATTTCTGGAAATGCTCACATTTCACCACTAATTCCAGAGTGTCCTTCTGAATGGTTGGCTAGTAATAGCCCCCGCCTTAGAATCTTTTGGGCGAGGGATCTTTCACCTATATGATGTCCACAAATGCCCCGGTGAACCTCTCGTAGAATATAATTTACCTCAATGGGGCCCAAATTGTTGGAAAAATTGGTCTAGAAAACGTGTTTGTTTGTACAACGAAATTTTAAAAATTTTATAAAACGCGAGCCTTTGAGTTACTTTTAACAATAAACTTTATCAAATTAGTACATGTGTTTTCGACTTAATAATTTTGGTCATTTTCTAGCTTTCAACCAACACGATCTTCTCTGTTATAATCGAACCATCAATTTATTTAGAGTGTGAGCTCTAATTACACTGATCGATATCATAAAAAAAACTTTTTAATTTTCGGGAAAAAATAATTTTCTTTATGAGCAAAAAACCTAACTTGAGTTCTCACAAAAGTAAAATTTATTAGGGAATAATAATTCTCATTATTTTCCATCAAAGTAACTAAGCTCTTAGACCATACTCCATATTTGTAGGGAAAAATCACAAGAGCTTTATTTGAACAGAAGAGGACAAAATAATAATATTTTAATAGAAAACACATAATCGTACTGAGACTTTAATATGATGGGTAGCACACCGCTCTAGGATACCCAAGGATGCTGCCACCCATAACATATAGATGGTCATGTTGGAATGATTCATGTATTGGGTACAATTATATATGTTATGTGATCATTAAATCAATTCATATAATTTATCCAATTCAATAATTTTTTTTTTAAAATATTATTTATTTAATTAATTCACTCAATTAAATTATTTTCTCAACCCAATTAAAATCATGATGTCTTTACGGTACTAAAATCTACGAGAAAATAAATTCAATTGCCTCGTTTCACAACATTGCAATAACTAATTAATTTTCACTTTGAATTTCAAATATTTAATTACAATCAATTAAAGAATTTAAAGAATTTAAATTAATCAATAAGTTGTCTCTTGTTCTTTGTGAGGAAATGGATTCACCGCTAATAATGATACATGAAATCCATTTCTCTATTTGTCATTTTCATTTATTTAAGGTATTAATTCAAATGCAATCCATATAGAGTTGTGTTGAGTTAGCGGGGGGATCAATCAATTGTACATATATATAATTAGGACTCAAATATTTTGTAATTAAGTTTCGACTTTTCGTTTATTAATTACAACATTATTGAGCTATGTAATCTATCGATTAAAAGTATCATGACTGAACTCTCTTATTGTATACCATTATGAAAGCAAATTTATATTTTTGTCCGTCCGATGATATTATCATTAGTGTGTTACTGTCATAAGATATCCTTATCTCTTTGGGTTAGATGCATTAACCTAATATGATCCTATTTTATCTCATGCACTACAACAAAACTATCATATACCGATGGATGAAATCCGTCACTATAAGTATCAAAATCCATTGATACAGGTCCCAGAAACCTATATTGACGGTCAAAAGGGATACCGATGAAATAAAATACAATTTAAATACCATTTTGTAGGTTAAGTCTAAATGTACATGTATTTTATTTTTTAAAGAAATGAATGTTATAGTATTTTATTAAATTTTATTATCATTTATGATTAATTTGACTCTTTAACTTTACAAAAAAAAAATAATTTAGCCCTTCATTTAATTTTTCGTCAATTTTAGTCATTAAACTTGTGATTTTTATCAAATCACCCCAAAATGGATTAAAAAGTTAACGTTTAAACTTTGCTAACATGACATACATGTGGATTGCCACGTGGATAACACATCGACATTTAATTATTATTTTAATTTTAAAAATTCAAAATATATATAAATTATTTTTTAAAATTAAAAATCTTTAAAAGTATACAAAAATTAAAATTTTATAAAATTAATTAAAAGTTGACATGTCATCCATGTGACAATCTATGTGTAAGTCACGTTAGCAAAATTAAAAAAAATAACTTTTTCATCCATTTTAAAATAATTTGACAAAAAAAATCAAATTCAAAAACTAAAAGAGATGAAAAATTAAATAGATAATTAAATTTTTTTTTTTTTGTAAAATTGAATCACCAAAAAATTAATTGCACCTTATTTTTCATTGTTTGGTGAATAGAGAATGGCAAAGCCCTAACAACAATACAACTAATGTGACTTAAACCCAGATCACACTTGAAGCAATGAACATCTTAACTATCAAACCCAAACACAAATTATTTTAATTTTTGGCTGTTTGTGAAAGATCATATCCTAATATCTAAGTACAAATATAAACAAGTGTCGGTGCAAATACTTTCCTAAAAATCAGCTTATATTTCGTGTCCAACCCTCCAACCTTAATTAAATAATTAGAGTATTTCACTTCTTTAGTAAACTCAGTCCACTACAGCTTCGTAATGGAACAGACACCATTTCTTCCATCACTCAGCCACTTCCAAAATAAATGAACGAAGAATCCAATGAAAGTTGGCCCTCAAAACCCAACTCAACATTGTCTTATCCAACATATCATTTAAAATCCTGTTATATTCCGTTGCATGTTTAATTTATTACAGAAAATTAAACTTCACATTTGTTTTCTCCACTCTATTCGGTCTTTGCCTTTTTCGCATCAAACAAAAAGTTCAAAGGAATTTAATATTTACATACACATATATACGTATACGTGTCTATATGTGCTGAAAAGCAGAATACGGACAAGTAAAATTTGCATGGACGGACAAAATTTGTCTTTAATTGTTCATAGGGAGCATCGACATGTTTGTTTGGACTTGAAACAATAATTTATGCAACAAATAACGAAACATATTAGCTCCAAAATTTATAACCATGATATATATACATGAAGTCTTACTATGGGATCAAGCAGCCATTGGAAGATCAAAAACCAGCAAAAGAGAGAAGAAAGAAGAAAGGCAATAACAAGGGATGGAAATGATTACGGTTAAGGATGAATCATACCAAAGAAGGCGTCGTATGTGCTCCGTGTATGGTGATGTTCAAGCCGTAAGATGTGTTAAAAGACGGAGAAGAGACCGCTCTGATGTCAATCAAGGTCTGAAACAAAATGATCAAAGCAGCAATGCTCCTGCTGCTGCTGCAATCACTGTGAAAAGAAGTTCTCGGTTTCGTGGAGTCAGCAAGCATAGATGGACAGGCAGGTATGAAGCTCACTTGTGGGATAAGCTTTCATGGAATATTACACAAAAGAAGAAAGGCAAACAAGGTAAATAAACTATGTATCTTCAGTTCATTTTCACTATAACTTTCAATTTAGGATGCTTACATGTTGCATGATTTGTCTATGTCTGGAATCGGCTCGGGGATCCTGCAGTTTACCTTGGTGAGTACATTTCTAACACATATATATACAACCCTAAGTCTTGTATATATTAAGGTGAAATGACAATGGTATGTTATATGAACTTTGATCAGGTGCTTATGATGATGAAGAAGCTGCTGCAAGAGCATATGATTTAGCTGCACTTAAGTATTGGGGGACATCAACTTCCACTAATTTTCCTGTATGTCTATCTTATTTTCTTATTTAACAACTATGGTTATCTTTAATTAAAGTAGTATATTTAAACAACAAATCTAACTCGGTCAATGGTTTATGCAGATATCAGATTATGAAAAAGAGATTGAAGTAATGCAGACTGTAACCAAAGAGGAGTTCTTGGCCTCATTAAGAAGGTAAACCCTTGATCTATCAGATCATAAACTAATAATTTTCGAATGGCTAAATAGTTAACATCTAATGGATTTTTCTTTGTTACAGAAAGAGCAGTGGGTTCTCAAGAGGAGTATCCAAGTACAGGGGAGTTGCAAGGTACTTTTCTTGATAATCTAGTGACCTATGCTCTTATATATTTGGAAGATCATATCCTCGTACATCACATGCTAAAGTTTCCTTTGAGAAAACTTGCAGGCACCATCACAATGGAAGATGGGAAGCAAGAATAGGGAGAGTGTTCGGAAACAAATATCTATACCTCGGAACTTACAGTAAGTTCAATATGGCAACCTTTCAGCCATGGATGAAAAATATAACATTTCTATTACGCTAAACGACATGTTTATACGATTTGCAGACACACAAGAGGAGGCTGCTCGGGCTTACGACATTGCAGCAATCGAATATAGAGGGATCAATGCAGTGACCAACTTCGATTTAAGTACTTATGTAGGCTGGTTAAGGCCTGGGATGACAAATAACTATCGAATTGCAGCTAATGAAACACCAGCAACGGTCGAACCCGAATCGGTACAATCAACAAGTTGTTACAGTCCAATTGAAGAATCTAAGCCCTCAATCCACTACCCTTTTGCTGCAGATTACTTCAACTCTCTCCAAAAGCAACAACATGTTGTTGAAACCAAACTCCCAGTATCATACAAGTCTTCATCACCTACTGCATTAAGTTTGCTCCTTCGATCTTCGGTATTTCAAGAACTGGTAGAAAAGAATGCCAACAATGTATCAGAAGATGAAAGCAGTAACAGTGATGCAGATGATGAACAAAAGAATCAACAACCAGGAGGTTATGATCATAGTGATGAGTTTGGTAGGCTATTTTATGATGAAGTTGATAGTGGCTTCCCATTATTTTTCTCTCCAACTGATGATAGCATACAATTGCAAGAAAATCTGCGAGATATTGACCGTTTTGATCCGAAAGTCTCTATACATATGTAGTTTGTATGGTTTAGAAACATAGGAAAGTAGCTAATGGTAGCATTGTGGATGGCTTGTAAAATCTGAAATGTTGTAAATCATAACATCTACATGAATGTTCATGTACAAAAAATCGAGTGTTTGTAGATGTATATTCAGATTGTAATACATAGTTCTCGAAAAGAAATAATTTTTGTATGAAAATATTGTATAGTTTGTTTGAAAATAATGAGAAAATATATGTATATATACTAATTGTATGGTACGAAAAAGCTATAAGAATTTTATAATTGTTGGTGTTTTGCGAGGGAAAACAAGAACAAAAGAAACAAAAAACTTACACTTAGCTGATGGAATAAACTGCTTTGGATCACTCTTATATTTTCATTCCAAAAATTACATTATATATGATGAGTTCTTACAAGTAATCAACTAATCTAACAACTATATTGGAAAAGTAGAAACAAAACTTGTACACAATGTGATTAGAAGAAATCCGTACCTAAAAAACATCATTTCAATACTAACTCTATTTGTTTTAACAAGTTATCTTAACAAACAGACTAAGCCAAAAAACATATCAAATTCTGCACTTGCGAACCCTGCTCACACTTCATTTGGTGGCTCGCCAAAACCCTTAACAGCTCGCATTAGGCAGTTTGCGAGGTGGTTTGCACATTGATCATAGCTTGGTTGAGCTCGCATGTTTCGTGAGCTCGCAACTTTGAATGAGCTTGTAGCTTTCAATGAGCTTGCAGTTATGTTTCAGCTCGCAACTTTGAATGAGCTCGCAAATTTGGATGAGCTTGCAGCTTTGCGATCTAAGTTTGCCATAGCATGTATAGCCACTTCACAACACTCCTCCTTGGTCATAATTCTGCGAACTCCAAAATCGTATTTTAACCTCTCAAATCTCATCTTTCCAAAAGGTTTTGTAAGAATATCAGCAAGTTGGTCATCTGAACTGCAATGAACCAGCTTCACTTCATTTGATTACTCGACTGCTCGCACAAAGTGATACTTTATATTGAAGTTCTTTGTCTTGCCATAGAAGACAGGGTTCTTTGCAATTGCAACAACAGATTGGTTATCACAATAAATCTCTTTTGCTTCCACTTGCATTTGATTCAGATCAACCATCTGTTTCTTAGCCAAAGTGCTTGACTTATGGTTGTTGCAGCTGCAATGTATTCAACTTCAGCAGTTGGTTGTGCAACAGTTTCTTGCTTCCTAGAGCTCCAATTGAACACACTGGACCCCAAGGTGAAGAAGTACCCTAAAGTGCTCTTCATATCTTCAGCAGAACCAGCCCAGTCACTGTTTGTATAACCAGTCAACTTCAGCTCATTTACCTTCATAAAATTGACTCCGTAGTTCAAAGTTCCCTTCACATATCTCATAACTCTCTTTGTTGCTTTAAAGTGAACTACACTGCAACAATGCATGAATCTTGATAGCAAACTAACCACAAACATGATGTCATGTAACACCCAAAAATTTAAGTTTTAAATTTGTTAAATTTTGTTATTGATTATCATTTGGTTCAGTGGTTAAGGGCCTTGTTTTTGTAATAAGATCTTGGGTTCAAATTTTGTTTTTGGGAACTGCAATTATTTTTGTTCTTAGGCCTATCCCTATTCATTGGGCTTAAATATTATTTCCAGTTAGAATGAACTTATTGATTTGGTGATAAGATATTAACTTATCCTAAGGTCATGTGTTTGATCCGCTATGCGAACATTATGAAAATTTAATTTTATGTCAATTTTTAGTACCATCTCTGTGGATGAGTTTGGATTTTATTAATCCCCTAAAATTTTGGTTAGTTAATAGTGGGATAAGATTTAAATTCTTTTGAAAATAAATAAGTTTTAATTATTAAATTAATAGTTTAATTTCTTTTTGTAAAACCATATCCCCACGTTCAATGGTTTTGTTTGTACGTCAGTTATTTTATTTTATTTCTTTTATTGTTATTATTTTAATTGATTCTCAAGAAACTTGCTCTTATTTTTCTTTCCCTCGTTTGTTATTTTTTTTCTCTCAAATTTTCAGGCCGTCGTTACTCTTTCAGCCTTGGTCATTGGAATTTCTTTATTTTTTCTTTTGTTCATTCTCCCTATTTACGACATTGCTTCCACTCATTCTTTCGTTTTCGACGTGTGTGTGGTTATTTTGTCGATTGTTTGTGTGAAGTTGGAGAGGTGATTAATCCACCGGAGACTTAGAATTGTTGGACTGCTATTTTCTTGAAGGTTCCAGAAATTTTGTAGGTGTTTTTGCAATAAAATCGAATCAAGTGTGTAACAAAAAACTTGAAAAGAAAAAGTGAATGACGAAAGTAAAAAATCTGAACTGCTGACGTCACACGGGCGTGCGGGCCCAAAACGTGAATTTTCTCTAGGCTCCGTATATTGCTAATTAAGCTATAAAACATGAATTCTGGCCATTCGTTAACATGAAATTTGATATAAATATGCCTGTTTAAAATGTTATAAACTAAGTAAAACTTGTAACATGATATGTATAATCTGAAAAATGTTTTGTATGTTCTGTATCTGTTATAATGAGCATGTACATCATAAATATATTTGATATCTGTTAGTACTGCATTTGCAATTGGGATGGGATTTGATATATGGAGGAAGTGTGGGCAGTATAATAACTTGCTGTATTTGGTGGCTCAGCCACATTTATATGATTTTGAAAACCGCGATAAATCGCCTAATACACTAGTAGTTCTGTTGCAAATATTCTGAAAAGTGTCAAACCGACATTAAGTGGTGTGTAGGGCTGGATGGGTATAAGATATATGTTTTGTAACTGCTTTGCTTCGTTATAAATCTGAAATTAAAACTTTAGATTTGTTTTATTTAAAGTTACACACTGAGTTTCAAAAACTCATTCTTTGTTTGTCTGTCACTTTCAGGTAATTCTCAGACATGGATCGGTGCAACGGGGCTCAGTTAAATTAATTTGGTTTCATTATGTTATATTTAAATTTGGGGTTATCGTGTTTTATTATTTTTGAATTGTTTTTGATTGTTTTGGACATTGATTAATTTTTAGTATTTGCTTTCTAATTGAAACTAATTTAATATTTGAAGGATTTATAACAAGATCTACGAACAGTTGATTTTAAAATAGCAAATCACATTTTTAAAATCGAACTCAAATAAGATTTTTCCATTGCAAACTTAATTATTTTATAAATAAGCATACATACATAGCAACGTTTTTTTATAACGGATGGGAAATATGAATTTCCATACAAATTGAGTTTTTATGTAACGAAAGATGTTTTTTTTTTTAAACCAACGAACACTAAATTTTTAATCAATATACGTAACATTTCTAGATCTAACCATAACGTCTAGATTGGATTTGGGATGTTACATGTCAGGTCTTGATGTTATCAAATAAAGCACGCATCTTATAAGACTCCTATAAAACTCCTGTAACTCCATTCATGAACTCTTTCAAAATCACCCTAGCTAGTGAGTTTTTCACCCTGAGCAATGGGCGTGCCTATTGGCTTGCAGTTTTCCATGCAAAACTTGTTTAAGATATTTAAACAAAGCTTTTTTGGCTTATGAAGATTCCTTGTTCTGATTGAAATACTTTCAAACCAAGGAAATAAGTTATGTCTCCAAAATCAGACATCTCAAATTCAACTCGCATTTGCTTCTTGAAATCCATCAGCAAGTTTCTAGAACTGCAAGTCACCAACAGGTCATCAATATACAAAGACACTATCAACGAGGTCTTTTTTCCCTTCTTTCTTCACATACAAGATGAGTTTGTTGATGTAACACCCTGATTTTTGAGTAATGTCGGGAACAGTGACTCGTGGTCACACCTGTCGCCGATTGTCTAGTGAATTTAAATATTTTCAACAATTGTTGGGAGAAGGGGGAATTATAATAAATTTTAATTTAGGAATTGGATGATAGGAATAATTGAGAAATTATGACAATTTAGGGGCAAAATTTATAAATAAAACAAAAAGGGAGTCAAATGATAGGAGTGAAGTGATAAATTAAATTAAATAGAGAAAGGTAGGGGCCAAGGTAATAAATAACCCATAATTAGAAAAAGGTAGTGAAGATAGTGCTAAATTATGAGGCTTTTTGTGGTGGAAACTTAATTAAATAAAATAATAAATAATAATAAAATAAGCAGTGAATATAAAAAGAGAGAGGAAAATTGGGAAGGAAGATTTACATATCTTCTTTACTTTCTTTTGGCTCTCACGAAGAAGGGGAAGAAGAAATTGAAGGAAAAGAAAAATTGGGTCATTCCATTAAAGTCTTTCATATCAAGAATTGCGACGAGTAGAAGACGATCGAGGCAAGGGCAAGGTCGTTGACTAATCATAGGCGTTTAAACTCCTTATCATGTAAGTTTACTTTGAACTTACTTTGTTAAATTTTATTATGGTATTAAATGTTGTTCTATTGTGTAAATTAAAGTAATGGCATGTGTAAATATACTTTTGACTTATCTCATGTTAGATTTTTCATATTGTATAATGTTTGGTTATTGAGTAAACGTGTGCAAGCTGGCGATCGTAAATATATAACTAAGTTGACGAGCGTATAAACGTGTGCAAGCTAGCGAGCGTAAACGTGTACAAGCTGACGAGCGTAAACACATAATTAAGCTTACCAGCATAAACGTGTGCAAGCTGAGGAATGTAAACGCATATTAAACTGGCGAGCGTAAACGCATAAATATGTCAATGAATGAGGACATGTGGAATTAAACGAACTAATACAAATATTGAAGTTGCATTAGTGTTTAACATAATGTGTTTTGTATTAGATTGTGCATGAAAAACCCATGAGAGTACTTAGATTATGTTCCAAGTGTTTCACTGCGGGATTATTTTATAATCTTGTTACTTACCTATTTCTTTTTGTGTTGTAGATTTTGATCTTTTGGTTCTCTACGGTTGGACCGCCAGAGTAGACATAGCTTCAAGCACCATCTCGATACTTTTGATGCTCAGTCTTAGGTTAATTATGGCATGTACATAGTTGATCAATGGTGACCTTAAATGGTTGGGCTTAAATGTTATTTTGGAACTTTATTTGGTTTGGTAATTTATGATGGGATATTTTGGTTTCATACATGATTTCCATTGCTAATATAATTATGTTTGAGCAAGTAACAAGTTGGAATTGTGGTTGTGCTCAATTTGGAGCTATTTGAGTAATTTTTTTGATGTCTTTTAATTGATTTAAAAGGTTGGTTTGAGTTCAAACTTTGCAGGAGGTTTTTACTAAACTTTTCAACTGATTTTTATGAAAATTAAGCAGAAGTATCGATACCAATTATGGTGGTATCTATACCTAAGTGATAGAATACCTGTTTGGTATAATTTTCATAATCAGTATCGATATTCGAGCAAAAATATCGATACATAACTTTAAGGTATCGATATTTTTTTAAAAAGTTGAAATTTTCAAACTTCCAGAATGTCAATTTGGTATCGTTTTTTATTTCTGGTATAGATACCTTTCATAAAATATCGATACCATCAGACCAAGTATGGATATTTTGCCCTGTTTTGAGCTAAAACAATATTTCAACTATTTTTCAACATGTATTATGATCCGATAATAATCCCATATATGAGTCAAAACTTCACTGCTTAAATGAAAAATTGATAGGCATTGGTCTATGTCGCTTTGGTACTATATGTAACACTCTTGTACCGAGTTTATACGGATGAATCAGGTATAGGGTTGTTACAGTTGATGCTCCTCTCAAAAACCAAGCTCACCAGATGCTTATAAATTCTGTCATATCAGGCTCGCGAGGCATATTTAAGACTATATAAAGCCTTCTTCAACTTGCACACTTTATGTTCATCACCATCAGCTACAAATCATTATGGTTGTTCAACATAGACCTCCACTTTCAACATTAGAGGGCAAGTAAGAACCTTAACCCCTCTCAAAAATGATAAATTAATATTTTAAATTCTATGTCACAACTTATAAAATTATAATTTAATATTATGATTAAAATTCAATTTTAACCTCTTAAAATATTATAATTCAATTTCAATCTTTAATAGAAAACTTTAGGTTCACCTGTGCAAGATTGTGAATCAAGTTTCACCAATAAATAAAAGTAAACAAATAAGTGAACAACGAATACAGTAAATAAAAATAATATAATGATATATCAAGCTATCAGATTCAGGTATGCCAAAATTGAAACAAAAGCACAAAGAAATATGTAGTTTCAACTTTGGACACCTAAAATGATGCTGACAGTGACAAACAACAATAATAAGATTGACTGAATAAATAATGTATATGCTAATAACACTGACCAAACAAGTATACAAATAAATATATAGAGAAAGATTCGGACAATAGAAATCTCAAGATAATCCAAACTTGAAATGCCTAAATTCGAATGATCTCCTTATTATTTATTCTTAGATGAAATCCCACCATCAACTCATGTAGGAAACATGCCACCATATTACAGAGCTATAGATGCTAAAAATAAGAACAAAATGATGATTCCGATCAAAGCTATCTTATCAGCACCTCCACTTTCACCTCCTGTAAATTTTAAGATGAAAAATGGGAGAGAAAATTACGATGAATTAGCACTAGGCAAAGGCAATTCATGCTAATACCAATATATGATCTCCTGTTTTTCATGTTTTTATCCCTATATTAGGCAACCCAATTCGACGGGTAGGGTTGGTTTTAGGATAGATTAATATTATTTTTGGATTTTAAAAGTTTCAGATAATTTCAAGTTTAAATCAAATTCATCTCAATTTTTTGATATTCAAGATCAATAAAATTGAATCAAATTCAAATTAAATGAATTGAGTTAGATTTTCATTTCATGCCAAATGAAAATACCAAAAGAAGGAAAATGTTTTTAAAAAAAAATTAAAGATATGCTTTGTTACCTGGTAGTGGGTGGAGCAGATGTGGGGGAAGTAGCTATAGCAACAAAACATAATCCAATATATAAGTAATTAGTTTTTTATCAAAATTATGAAAAATTCAACCATATCTTACAAATAAAAATCCAAAAAGTACAAACAGTAAGAATGAAAAATTGAATAAAAAAACAAGAAAAATAATTAATATAGTATTTTTTTTTTTTGCAATTTCACAAAATTTTTCATATTTAATCTTTATACTAAAAAAATTAAAAGTTAAATTATGCTTTGTTACCTTACGGGGAAGGAGCTGGTGTGGGAGTAGCTGTAGTAACAACATATAATGAAATCATTGATAATTAGCCTCTGATAAAAAATATGAATGGTTGAACCATATATTACTATTTAAAAATAAAAAATATGAATCGGTTTTTAACTCAATTCTATTGTTGTTATTTTAAGAATCGAGAAAACGTGAATTTGATCGTGCTTAAGTATCAAAAAAACAATGAGGTGATGGCGAGAAACACTGACCGAGGATGCAGCCGTTGATCTGATCAGTGACACCGCAGCGACGAGTGATCCTAAGTGCTCCAACGATGGGGATGTTGAAAGAAGTAAGCAAAGTAGGGTTGTTAAAGAGCGTGCAAAGGCAAGAAAGTTCAGTAGCGACGGCTTGTTTGAGAGAGTCACAGCAATCGTCTTGCGGTTGGAGAGTGGCGTTGTTGAAGTAAGGAGCACAAGACATTAAGCTCGGCAAACAAGTCGGATTCGCAGCCGAAACCATGGCCATCTTCGTCCCCAATATCACAAGGACCGCCATCATCAACATCTTTTGAGCCATTGCGTTCTTCTCAATTACTCCAATTCCACTCTGCTTGTAGATTTTTTCTTCTTCTGCCCTGCCCTCTCTTGGCTGCTCTGCCATTGCTTATATACTATTTTTTTTTGGAGCGTAGGATTTGGTTCAATACGGACAAGTATTTTTTTTTTTTTTGTAAATCCATAGATTAGTAATTATAATAAAATATATTATATTAAACCCGATCCGAAATCCGACTCAAAATTTGATCTGGTAAGAAAACCCAGTTTTATACCATTTCAATGAGGGGACAAAAGGCACCTAATTTTATGCGATCTTCTTCTTCTTTGCTCCTTCATCGTCTCCCTCCTTCTCCATTAATTATATTACATTATTTTTTTGGTAAATTATAATAACAGAGTAAAGCCCAAACAACAAACATAATTAGTGCGACTCGAACCCAAATCACATTTGAGACAATGAACACTTTTAATAATCAGGTCATCGCATGAAGTTCATTATATTATATTATTTATTCAAAAGCATGTTTAAAATACAAATACAGTGTAGGCCAAGAATATGAATTATATGATCCTTTGGGTAGTTTAGATATGGTATGTAATTCTAATATTTTAGAATATTTTTTTCATTTTATTATATATTAACTTTTTATAATATGTACGTGTTTATATTTTTATTATTTAATAAAATATTTTTATTTGTTAAAAGTAATTCATATAAATTATATTTAAAAAATAGATTAAAAAAATGATTAATAGATTTAATAGTTGTTTTTGGAGGATGGAAGCTTCTTAAATCACCACAAAATGGTGGGTGCTTATTTTTATAAGTGAAACCATTATTGTTCTTGTTAAATATTTAATAGTGTGATAAAAGAATATGAAATAAATTAAAGATAAATTAAAAAAATTCAACTACTTAAAAATAATTAAAATTAAAGTATCTGAATTTTGTAATTGATATAAACTTAATAATATATTTTCTTTCTCAAAAAAAAAAATTGAAATTTCTAGAAATCAAACATAGTGCAAACCAAGAACTTGATACAGGAAGTAGGGTGAGTAAAACTCGATTCGATTCGAAAAAATCGAAAAACATTTCGAATTTTAAGTTAAATGAATCGAGTTGTTCGAGTTAATTAAGTTATTCGAGTCAACTCAATTTTTTTTCGAATTTAGAGTTCAAATCAAGTTGAATTTTCGAATTCGAATAACTCGAATAATTCAAATAAACCGAATATCAAACTAGAATATTGTACAATTTTACCCCAAACCCCCAAACATTTTTACATTTCCTCCAAAACTTTTATTTCTTCCCACTTTCCTCCAAAACTTTTACTCCTCTCTCATTCCACCTCCAATCTACCCCAAATTCATTTCCCTCCAATTTTTTTAAATATTTTCCCTTCAAAATTTTACTATTCCCATTTACTTTCCCTAAAAACCCTCAAAACTTTTTATTTTCTCCAAAACTTTTACTCCCTCCCATTTTCCCTCTAAAACTTTTACTCTTCTCTCATCCCACCCCCCATTTATCCTCCAAAATTTTACTCTCTTATTTACTCTTCCTCAAAATTTTACTCTCTAAAACCCCAAAACTTTTTATTTTCCCCCTAAACTTTTACTTCTCACCCTTTACTCCAAATAAAAAAAATCAAAATCATCCAAAAAAATCCCTAAACCTAAATAGTAATAATTTTATTTATATCTACTATTTATATTATTAAATTAAAATTCACATTTTGTACTATTTATATTATTGAATTATTTTATCATACTAAATATTTATATTAAAATTGAATTATTAATGATGTTATAAAATATTCGTGTTAAAATTTTATGTTGGTATCAATTTCATATTTTATCTTTAAAATATTTTTTAATAAAAAATCAAATTTTTACATTTAATATATTTTTTAAATTCAAAATACATAGTAATAAGAATTAGAAAATAATTGAAGCAACTAAGCAAGAAAAAAACTAACCGTATATAAAATATTAATAAATAACTTATGAGATAATAAAAGTTAATAACAAATTTGATTACGGTGGTGACAGTGGTTACAATGACCTAAAGTTATTTTTTTTAAATTTAACTCAAACAAATATATTCTATTCGATCTGATTCAAATTTCATCACATTCGACTCGATTCGAGAGAATTTCAAATCGAGTTAGGATGATAAAATAGGATTCGTCAACTCGATTAACTCGAAATTTTTTCATTTGATTCGATTCGATCGAACGCTAACCCCTAACAGGAAGTGAATTGAACAAACAAAAACAAATAAAAAAGAAAAATGGGTAAAAACTCAACACCAAAAAATCAATTATGATGATTGAGTCTTAGCTCGGTTGAGATCATTGTTGTTGCAATAATAAGGAGGACGTGGGTTTTAGTATGCTTAAATGAGTTTTACCTTTGATTTATGGGTAGTTTAGGTATTTTATCACAAAAAATCATTGACATAATTTTAATATTTTAGCATATCTTGTAATTTTATTGCGTATATTAAAAAAGAGTACGAATAAAATCTAAAATCGAACTCTAAAAACTTTTCTCTCTTCCATCTCCAGAGCCATTTGCTTTTTATACCTGTTTGCCTAGATAGTTACTACCTTCAGCTTGCTACCACCGTCTTTTCCTCCCTCCCACCAACCCTCTTTTCATATTTTCTTGTATTTCACTCCACATGTCTTCCATTTTGTTAGTTTGCTGATATGTTTTGTGGATATATTTGTTGTCCTCGCAAATTATGATGGACAAATGGTAGTGGCTGCTGTTGTTCAACCTCTAACAGCCACTTGCATTTTCTCTTGGAAAATGGGTTGGCCGTGTTACACCCTTTGCTTGACCCGATGGTCGGGTCCGAGCTACTGGATGCTACATTCGTTGTCGGAGTAACTATAGTCAAATACATAATAATAATCATTTGCACATGCAAATGAAGTGTCAATGACATTTAATTTATGCTGAACAATCATTTTCGAGTCTTAATCGAGCTTACAAGAGCTCTATTGTCGACCCGAGCATAAAACAGGACCAAATTGCAAGGTTGTAAAAGTTCAAGGCCGACGTCATGACCTCATCTCTTCCATGGCATGATGTCGCCAAAATAGTATGTCACGTCATGACTTCAGACCACTCGACGCCGAGACGTGACTCATTGTTGACCGACGTTGCGACGCAATTTGTTACCTATTTTAAAGTTTCAAACCTTGACCATTCAATACGCTCAACAATCACAAGTTATCTTAATTCAAAATTTACCAAATCACACTAGACAAGTTCAAACATTCAAGTTCAACATCTTAACAAAACAATCAACACATAATCATCAATTAAAGTAACATTTCAATATCATTAGGGTATACCAAACAAAACATTCAAACACCTATCTTTACCTATTCCTTACCATAATGAAACAAACCAATTCACTATTTCATATCTTAAGTAGACCTGATCATGGGCCGGGTCACCCGGCCCGACTCGAAGGCTCGCCCAAAAAATGGAAGGGTTTGAACAAAAATATAAACCCATAAAATGGGCTTGGACAAAAAGTGAGGCCTATTTTCTAAACGGGCCATGCCTTGGGTAAGAGTTTTTTGGCCCTAGCTCGGCCCGACCAAACCCGAATAAATTAACCATTTTTAATAAAAAATTTATATTGTTGTTTTGGTACTGTTTTTTACTGTTTTGGTTACTGTTTTTTACTGTTTTGGTGTTGTTTTTTTACTGTTTTGGTTGCTATTTTTTTTTACTATTTTGGTTGCTTTTTTTTACTGTTTTGATACTGTTATTTTTGTTGCAATTTTTGCTGTTATTTTTGTTGTTATTTTTGTTGTTGTTTAGTTGTTATTTTTGCTGCTATTTTGGTTGTTATTTTTGTTGTTTGGATGTTATTTTTATGTGTTTGTTGAAGCCTAATTTTGACCGGGCCCAACACTGAGTCCAATTTTTTATTTTTTAATTTACTTTAAGTTTGAATTTATTCTAAATTTAAATTCATTTTGAGTTTAAATTTACTTTAAATTCAAATTTATTTTAAATTAAAATTAAAAATCCAAATACAAAGTCCAAGCTTTAATGTCCAAAACTACAAATTTTTGGGCCCAAACAAACCCAATTGGGCCCAATTTCAATTAATCCATTACAACCCAATAAGCCCAATTGTACAAATTTTTTCAGAACCATTTCCAACAGCTGCCTCCCTCCCTTCCAACCAGGAGCTACCACGTTAACAACTCACTAGCAACTTGCACCACTGCTCACCTGCCACCACCGCCACTGCAAGTTGAAACCTGCAAAGAAGAAAGGAGACTTGCATTTAGTTGAAAAGAACAAATTGTAATGATTGTAATACTGGTTATAAAAATCAGATTCAAACAGTTTGTAAGGGTGACAAGTTTTCTGGAAAAATCAATACAAACAAATAGTACTTTGAAATCAAATAGGAAGACAGGCAATCAATTCTTAAAAAATACAGAGAAGCCAAAGCAGACGAAAACATTTGCATACTCAAAACAAATGGCATTTTGAGGTTAATAGAAGATACACGAGGCAATCAGTTCTGACCAGAATAGATTTGAATAGTCCAAACTTCTCAAGGTACAAATTCACACGCATTTCGATTCATTGTGTCTGAATTGTCAAATTCGGAAGGTCTTAAATATATTAAATATATACTGATTGTTGGTTTATTTCATTCGAAATTCTAAGCATTCATATATTTATTATTTATTAACTATGATAATATATTTATTTAATACCCTTACTAAATGTTTTTTAAATAAATAATAATAATAACATTAATAAATATTAATAATAAGAAGAAAGACGAAAGGTCGAACCTGACTAGTTACCACCGTCGTCGTTCGTCAGAACGCCAGTCCTCTGACCTCGCTCCCTTGGACGCTGCCCCTCCAATCCACAAGAAGAGAATAACAAGAATCGATCAAGATAGTTACTTTTTAAAAAAAAAAAAGAATAAACCAATTTCAAATATGAAATGAATCCAAAAAAAAAAAAACCAAAACAGATTTCAAACATTTTGAAACATGTTTTTAGATCTGACAGATCCATAGATAAATACAAGTTTTAAATGAAAGGACAAAGGAACGAGCAAACAAAAATCAAAAAAGTTTTAAAGATGAAAGGTTACCCTTTGGTTTTGAAGCTTAGGGGTCGGATTTGGCGGTTTCAATCACGGATCTGGACTTCTGAGAAGTATCAAAGGAGGGGAGAAAGAAGGTGACGATCGGACTTCTGATCGCCGTTCACGGTGGTCGACGGTACTGGTCGTCGATGTTGACCCCTATGAACTGATGATCGGTGACGACGGAGCCAAGGTAGAGAGGTGGCCGGCGCTCGATCGGGCATGGTGGCTACAAGGGTTGAGGACGGTCGGAGGGAGAGAGAGAGTTTGAGAGAAAAAAGACATTTTTGGAGAAGGGAGAAAGAAAAATGAAAAAAAAGGACTTGATTTACTTTATAAAGACCCTCAAAATGACGTCGTTTTGAGGCCAAAACGGCGTCGTTTTGAGCATGAACCGACTCGTGACCCGACCCACTCCACTAGGATCAGCGTATTTTTTTTAAATGGGCTATTTGTGCGTTTGATTCTTCCGCTTTTTTTTATATTTATAATTTAGTCCTTTTCATATTTTTTATTAATTTTCAATTGGCCCAACAATTTTCAATGCTTTTTAATTTAATCATTTGACCTTTTGAAAGCCTAGGAAGCTGCCACGTGTCCTATATTTGGCTTATTTATGCAATTGTTCCTTCCCCTTTTACTTTTGTTTCAATTTTGCCCTTAAATCAAGTTTTGTTTTATTATGAATTGGCCCAAAAATTTTAAATGATTTTTAAATTACTCCTTTAACCCCAGAATGCTTGAGAAGCTACCATGTGTTACTTATTTTTGATTTTATTACCCTAAAGGTCCCCAATCTGTCCGAAAATTATTTTTTGACACTTAAACTTTCCAAAAATTACATTTTGATCCCTAAACTTTTCAAAAATTACATTTTAACCCCAAACTTTCTAAAAATTACATTTTGACCCCTAAACTTTCCAAAATTACATTTTAACCCTCAAACTTTCCAAAAATTACATTTTGACCCTCGATCTTTCCAAAAATACCATTTTGCCCCTAAACTTAAAAAAAACCCTTTTTTACCCTAATTTTTCCAAAAATTACCATTTTACCCCCGAACATCCAAAAATTCCATTTTTGACCTTGATTTTTCCAAAAATTACCATTTTACCCCCGAACTTCCAAAAATTCCATTTTGACCTCGACTTTTCCAAAATTACTATTTTACCCCTAAACTTCCAAAAACTTCATTTTTGACCTCGAACTTTCCAAAAGTTGCCATTTTGTTCCCAAAGCATCCGAAATTACCGTTTTACCCCCCGAGCATCCAAAAAATCACATTTTTGACTCTGTTCATTTTGCTTTTCTTTTTCTTTAATGTTTATGTTTAGTTTTTGATTATATGCTTCCGTATTTCGTATTTTTATTTTTGGTACATTATTTATCTGCCTAATCATTTTTGTTTCTTGTTATTTTATCTTCGTTATTAACTGTTCATTCACATTTAAAATTACACATTTGTTTTCAAAATTATTTTAAAATCGAGGCAATGTCCTTTTCGTGTGTAAACTTCAGGAAATATGCCCTAACATGTCGGGTGTGATTTTTCGTATAACTCACATAAATCGGATATCCTTTTCCTAGTTTTTTAAATTCCTTTTAAACTTCGAGATTCTGAGAACGTTGTGCCCTAACGTGTTGGTCACGACTTCAATTCTCCGCGAAAATCGAAGCAAACGGGCTTTTTATCTTCGAATCTTTTTAAATCATGTGTCCGAGGATCGTATTTTAAACTCAATACGAAATTTAAAGTTTTTAAATACATATATATAAATAATTTTAGAGCAAAACGAGGCAATATCCTTTCATGTGAAAACCTCGAACAACCATGCCCTAACGTGCTGGGTGTGATTTTCGTATAATTCACGCAATCGGATATACTCTTTAAAATCTTTCAAAATATCCTTCAATTTTGAAAATCCGAGAGCATAGTGCCCTAAAGTGTTGGACACGACTTCCAGTTCTCATAGAAATTTGAAATACGGGGACGGGTTTCTTTCAAAAGGGTTTTCTTTGAATCTTGCAAAGTTTTCCAAAGACAGAAATTGCATTTAAATTTTACTCAAGTTTTCAAAGTTTTAACAAACCAAGACCCGAACGTAATCAATGTGGTACCAATTTTGGGCGTATGAGGGTGCTAATCCTTCCTCATGCGTAACCGATTCCCGAATCTATTTTCTGGATTTTGAAGACCAAAATATTTTGAAAACGAATTTTAAACGTTTTGTGGTGATCCAATCACACCAAATAAAAGATTGGTGGCGACTCCCTTTTTATAATGTTTTGATTTTAAAATTTTGTTCGAGACTTGTTTGTTTTTCTAGAAAAATAAAACGTTTCGACAGCGTTTTTACTATTTTTTCACTGTTTTTTTAATATTATTTGAATGTTGTAGAACTTATGTTTTATTGTTAATTTTTTTACTACTTTATTTGCAACTATCTTAATATAAAGAATTTTTAATGTATTTTAAATTTGTTTTTTTTAATGTTTGTTTTAATGTTTTTAAGTTTATTTGATATATTATATATTTTTTAAATTTGTTATATAAAATAAAAAATTAATAAGCTGGAAAGCGCAAACTCATAATTAAGCTAATGAGCGTAAACGTGTGCAAGTTGGCAAGCGTAAACGTGTGCAAGCTGGCAAGCATAAACGCATAACTAAGTTGATGAACGTAAACGTGTGTAAGCTGGCGAGCGTAAATGCATATTAAGCTGACGAGCGTAAACGTGTGCAAGCTGGCGAGCGTAAACGCATAACTAAGCTGACGAGTGTATAAACGTGTGCAAGCTGGTGAGCGTAAACGTGTGCAAGCTGGTGAGCGTAATTAAGCTGACCAGCGTAAACGTGTGCACGCTGACGAACGTAAATGCATATTAAGCTGGCGAGCGTAAACGCATAAATATGTCAATGAATAAGGAAATGCGGAATTAAACGAACTAATACAAATATTGAAGTTGCATTGGTGTTTATCATAATGTGTTTTGTACTAGATTTTGCTTGAAAAACCCATGAGAGTACTTAGATTATGTTCCCAGTGTTTCATTGCGGGGTTATTTTATAATTGTGTTACTTACCTATTCTTTTTGTGTTGTAGATTTTGATCTTTTGGTTCTCTATGGTAGGACCGCCACAGCAGACATAACTTCAAGCACCATCTCGATACTTTTGATGCTCAATCTTAGGTTAATTATGGCATGTACATAGTTGATCAATGGTGACCTTAAATGGTTGGGCATAGATGTTATTTTGGAACTTTATTTGGTTTGGTAGTTTATGATGGGAGATTTTTGTTTCATACATGATTTCCATTGCTAATATAATTATATTTGAACAAGTAACAAGTTGGAATTGTGGTTGTGCTCAATTTGGAGTTATTTGAGTAATTTTTTTGATGTCTTTTAATTGATTTAAAATGTTGGTTTGAGTTCAAACTTTGCAGGAGGTTTTTACTAAACTTTTCAACTGATTGTTATGAAAATTAAGTAGAAGTATTGATACCAATGATGGTGGTGTCGATACCTAGGTGACAGAATACCTATTTGGTACCATTTTCATAATCAGTATCGATATTCGAGCAAAAATATCGATACATAACTTTAAGGAATTGATATTTTCTTAAAAATTTGAAATTTTCAGACTTCCAGAATGTCAGTTTGGTATCATTTTTATTTCTGGTATAGATATCTTTCATAAAATATCGATACCATCAAACGAAGTATCGATATTTTGCCCTGTTTCGAGCTAAAACAATATTTCAACTATTTTTCAACATGCATTATGATCCGATAATAATCCTGTACAATTGTTTTAATAAATTTTGGTTTATATGAGTCAAAACTTCACTGTTTAAATGAAAAATTGATCGGTATTCGTCTACGTCAATTTGGTACTGTATATAACACTCTTGTACCGAGTTTATACGAATGAACCAGGTATAGGATTGTTACAGTTGATGCTCCTCTCAAATCCCAAGCTCGTCAGATGCTTATCAATTCTGTCATATCAGGCTCGCAAGGCATATTTAAGACCATATAAAGCCTTCTTCAGCTTGTACACTTTATGTTCATCACCATCAGCTACAAATTATTATGGTTGTTCAACATAAACTTCCTCTTTCAACATTAGAGGGCAAGTAAGAACCTTAACCCTTTCCAAAAATGATAAATTAGTATTTTAAATTTTATGTGAAAACTTATAAAATTATAATTTAATATTATGATTAAAATTCAAATTTAACCTCTTAAAATTTTATAATTCAATTTCAATCTTTAACAGAAAACTTTAGGTTCACCTGTGCAAGATTGTGAATCAAGTTTCACCGATAAATAAAAGTAAACAAATAAGTGAACAACGAATACTATATATAAAAATAATATAATGATATATCAAGCTATCAGATTCAGGTGTTGAAGCCTAATTTGTCCGGGCCCAAACTAAACTCATTTGTTAAATTTATTTTAAGTTTAAATTTTATATTTAAATTTAATTTAAATTTAAATTTATTTTTAAATTTAAATTTATTGTAAATTTAAATTAAAAGTCTAAATACAAATCCAAAGTCCAAATCCAATTACAAACCATTTACACCCAAAGCCCATTTACATAACAAAGGCCTAAGTGGCCCAAACCTCAAACAAAATAAGAAAACCCTGAATGGCAACTTGTATTGCTGCCACTTGCCTTGTCCAACCGGGTGCCGCCACGTCAGCTTCCACCACCAGCCCCACCCCCACCCCCACTTGCCTTTGTCACCATCTGCTACCACCATTATCACCTGCAACAAGCAAAGAAAAAAAACAGCAAAAAAATATAGCAAAAAAGCAAGTTGTAATCGATTATAAAAATCGAATTCAAAAGCATTTGTAAGGATCGTTTTTTGATTTCACAAGCAGTAAATCAGACACAAAAAAAAATCAGTGATTCGAAAACTAATCTAGATACCAGCATTTGAAAGCAAATAAAACATCATATCAGACTTGCAAGATTGTCAAATAGTTGTGTTATCAAGGTAATAAATATATATTTATTTACCATTATTGCTTGTTTCTATTTCTTATGAATTTCTAAACGATTCATTTATTTTTAATGTATTAATATATTTTATTTATTTTACCATTACTATTATTTATTATTTTCATTTATTTCAAAAAGTTTTTTTTAAAATAAAATAAATAAAATACAAAGAGTAAGTTGGGGTTTCACCTGAATGTCGTCGCCACCGTCAGGGCCGTGAATGGAGTCCCTCCAAGCCATCACATGTTCACAAGAGACTCCAATTTTTTGAATACCTGTGAAAAAAAAGCAAACAAACAATTAAAAATTATATAATAAAAAACAAATTTGAAAAGGGAAAATGAAAACATCCATTTTTTTAGGATTTATAAAGATCTGTTTAGATCTATTTTTTTGAAAAAAAGGAAACAAAAAGCGATTTGAAGAAACAGAAAATGACAAATAAAAAATATGTTTTTCACACTTTTTTTTTTGAAAATATGGCTAGATCTATCAAGATCTAGACTTGATCTATGTATTAAACGAAAGAACCAAAAAAAAGGGATGAATTTTTACCCGGGAACCACCGAGAACGGCTATCGATGGTGGCGGACGGCGATAAGGCGATGACCGGAGCATGGTAGGACTTGAGGAGAGTGAGAGAAATTTTTGAGAGTTTTGAAATTTTTTTGGAGAGAAAAGGAAGGAAAATGAAAAAAAAGGGGTTGAAATAGATTTTATAGAAGACCAAAACGGCTCTTAAGTCCCAAAATAGCGTCGTTTTGGTCGATTCAATCCGACTCGCTCCAACCCTACTCAGGATCCGCGTTTTTTTAAAAATGGTATATTTATTCTCTTCGCCTTTCCGCTTTTTTTAAAAAATTCCAATTAGGTCCTTCTTATATTTTTAATTAATTTTTAATTGGCCCAATAATTTTCATTGCATTTCAATTTAGTCCTTTGACTCTCTGGAGGCCTGAGAGACTGCCACGTGTCCCATCTTTTGGGTTATTTTTACATTTGGTCCTTTCTACTTTTTATTTGTTTTAATGTCGTCCTTAAATCATGTTTTGTTTTATTTTAAATTTGCCCATAATTTTAGATGATTTTCAAATTGGTCCTTTGACTTCTGAGAAGCTGCCATGTGTTATCTCTTTTTGGTTTTATTGCCCAAAAGGTCCCTGAACTGTCCAAAAATCATATTTTGACCCTTAAACTATTCCAAAAATACATTTTAACCCCCAAACTTTCTAGATATTATATTTTAACCCCCAAACTTTCCAAAAATTACATTATTGCCTCGAACTTATCAAAAATTACATTTTTGCCCCTAAATTTCCAAAAATTACATTATTATCCTCAAACTTCTCAAAAATTACATTTTTACCCCTAAACTTCCAAAAATTGCATTTTAACCCTAAACTTTCCAAAAATTACATTTTTACCCCCCGAACTTCCAAAAATCACATTTTTGCCTTTAAACTTCCAAAAATCACATTTTCCCCCCGAACTTCCAAAAATCACCATTTTACTCTCAAGCATCCAAAAATTACCATTTTACTCTTAGTTGTCCAAAAAGTTCGATTTTAATCTCAAATTTTCAAGAAATTCAATTTTGATCCTAAGTTCCTCAAAGATTACCTTTTCATCTCGAATTCTTTGAAACTCCATTTTTAACCCCGTTTGTTTTGTTTTTTTCTTTCTCATCAATGTTCATACACGAGTTTAATTATTCTTCTCTCGTATCTTATATTCTATTATCTGCTTAATTATTTTGTTTCGTGTTATTCAATTTTTGCTATAAACTACCTATTCATATTTAATTCACATTTGTTCTCAAAATTGTTTCCATAAACCTTTAAAATCGAGGCAATATCTTTTTCGCGTGGAAACCTCAAAAAATTATGCCCTAACGTGTCGGGTGTGATTTTTCATATAATTCACACGAATCGAATATCCTCTTCCAAACTTTTCAAATGCCTTTTAATTTTGAGATTCCGAGAACGTCGTGCCCTAACGTGTTGGTCACGACTTCAATTCTCTGCGAAAATAGAAACAAACAGGTATTCTTTCTTCAAATCCTTTTTAAGTTATGTGTCTGAGGATCGTATTTTAAACTTAATACGAAATTTTGAGTTCTCAAAAAATATATATATACAAATAATTTTAAAACAAAAACAAGGTAACATCCTTTCATGTGAAAACTTCGAAAAACCATGCCCTAACGTGCTGGGTGTGATTTTCGTATAATTCACGCAATCGAATATCCTCTTTAAAGTCTTTCAAAATATCCTTCCATTTCGAAAGTCCGAGAACATAGTGCCCTAATGTGTTGGACACGACCTCCAGTTCT
Source organism: Gossypioides kirkii (assembly GCA_005610355.1). NCBI lineage: Eukaryota > Viridiplantae > Streptophyta > Magnoliopsida > Malvales > Malvaceae > Gossypioides > Gossypioides kirkii. The sequence goes on along the minus strand of CP032251.1, from coordinate 3,694,308 downwards.
CCTAGAAATTCGAAACATACGGACGATTTTCCTCAAATAGGATTTTTGAAAATCTTGCAAAGTTTTCTAAAAACAAAGATCGTATTTTAAGTTTTACTCGAGTTTTCAAATTTTAACAAATCAAGACCCGAAAATAATCAATGTGGTACCAATTTTGGGCGTATGAGAGTGCTAATCCTTCCTCATACATAACCGACTCCCGAACCTGTTTTTTGGATTTCGTAGACCAAAATATTTTTCAAAACGGATTTTAAACGTTTTGTGGTGATCCAATCACACCATATGGCGACTCCCTTTTTTTCGATCATTTGAAATACTCATTTTTTTCGATTTTTAAATATTGTTCTAGACTTGTTTGTTTTTAAAAAATGAACGTTTCGACAACTTGGCGACTCCGCTAGGGACATTTTTAAAATAAACGAGAGTCAAGCCAAAAATTGATTATTTTTGGGTCTTTTTTTTTAAACTTTTAAACCTTCGATTTTGTTTAATATACGATCCTTGGCATTTTTTTGTGTGATGCTATATTATGATTGATATTGCTAAGATAAGTATATGCATTCATATGCATTTTGTTTCCACCCTTTAAGTGGAAGTGGGAAACTATTCCTTCGTGAGGTTTTCACCTCAGTGCAGGATAGTGGATCGCTTTCGGGATTACATCCGTACCCATGTTTTCATGAAGTTTTCACTTCCGTGCAAACATGTGAGAAATGTGTCCCCCTAAACCGAACTCATCCATATGAGCCTGTAATGGGTGAGGATCGAGGAATCCGCTGGTTTGAGTACCCTTTACTCTAGAGACAAGTTCTTAAGTTCTTTTAGCAATCGTCCAAGACAAGTTCTTAATTTCTTTGTTCTATACCTGTAACGATGTTTTTACTAACTCTTTCTTTTTTGTCTCTTTTCTCTTGCTTGCATTTGCATCATCATACAAGAAAATGTGTTGATTTAAATTCGGTTACTAAGTAGGCAGTTTCATCATGGGGGACAAATTTCTTAATAAAGTGGGAGATAACATGGCTTTCCGCTTATGGTCGAAGGAAAGCACAAAGTCGAAGAAGATTTGGGAGACTTGAAGAAAGATTACGCAAATTCAGATCAAGATCCTTGAAAGGAATCAAGAAGCAAGTGAGGGGCACTTTCGACAAACTCTGAGACATGTCTGAGATAAAGATTATGCAAATAATGAAAAAGCGGCTGATCACATGCGAGAATTAGTCATAGAAGCTGATATGTTGAGCATGCAATATGAATCAAGATCGGAGCGGGGACGAAAATTAGCCAGACTTCTAGGAAGATCAAAGCCCTAGGCCATAAGGCAAAGCCGTTTATGTAATCCGTTTTATGTGGAGAATTTTGTCTTCTAGAAAAGTTGTTCTAATGAGATTGAATTCAAAATCAATGCCTTTTCTTATGCATACATGCATTCATAAGCTGCACATTTTATTAACTTGCATTTAATTCCATAAGTGGAACTATGCCAAACCTTTAGTGGAACTATGCCAAACCTTTAGTGGTTACCTGAATAAGGTAAGAGACACGGTTACATTTTTGCTTTTGATTTCAATATATTTTGAATCTGTTTGCATTGCATTTTCATAAAAAAGGTGTTGATTCATGTTCTATTTCCAAATAGAGAACTGGTCATAAGAAAATGGATTCCTTGATAAGGTAGAAGTCAACGTGGTCGTGCGTATATGTGGTCAAAGAAAAACAACAACGAAAAGTGATTGCCTATCAAAGGGGCACATATCAGAGTTCTGGGATTACACTAAAATACATGAAAGCCATAACAGTTTGCAAGAGCTGAAAGAAGTATGGAAGACAAAATGAAGCGAATGTCTAATTCAAATATGATGATTTGCCTTAACTATTCAAGCTAGGTTGCTTCACTCTCAGAAATATAAATAATACGATACGTCACCTCATTGCTTGAGGATTCCGAATAATAAGGCCTATTCTAGATGAGCGAGCATCAGGTTGCAGCCCTGATCAAGGAAGAGAGGATAACAAGTACATTACGTTGAAAAACCCACAAGACACAATGCACTTAGAGGCAAGAAAGAATGTTGACATCTTTGTTTCAAATGCATATGAAGTAGTCGACTTCCTTAAAGCTTCGAGGCACTTAAAGGACACGATTGCAGATTCGTTTTATCGACGTGACAAGAAAATCACTTATGTTTTAAACACTTATTGAAGAAAAGATAAAAGAAGGTATATTGGTGCATAACTTTTTGCTAGAATGGTTCCGTTGCCATTTTTGAAAATTGAAAAAGTCTCTTGTTGAGTATTCTTTAAGGACTATTCTTTGTCGAAGGAATTTATGCCTATTTAAAGACAAGAAGATAGGGAATGATAAAAATTTGAGAAAAAGTCATGTGGAGAGTGGAACCTGTTGAGAGTTCGGCCCTACACCCTCGGAAGTGTTTTGGATAACTAGACTGTGGAGGAGTTTCCTGTAGTTTGAGGACTTTTCTAGAAAAATATTCAGGACACACTTATCACTCTAAGTCCGAGAGTAATAGGGATCCTTTTATAAAGGGCACATGACTACTATCTTTCATTTCAATAAAAATGATGCATTGTTTTTGTCCCATTTTGCAAACACCTTACCATTCTTCTCATTCATTCATACCATAATTAATCATTCTTTAGTTAAATTATTCTTTGGAGCCCCTTTTATCTTTATGCTGGGTCCCTTAATATCAAGGATACAAGCAACACTGCTGTTGACTTAAACCCTTTTGAGTAAGACATGTGTCCGAAAAAACTTTGAGACTTTAAAAATGACCAAGGATGTGACTTGTCTCCCGATCTGCTACGGATGTTTGAGCAAGACTGGAAACGAACATCGCCTCGAAGAATTGTGATTTTAAGTGAGAATCGAGACATGTGTCTTTGTAGAAACAAGGCAAGTTGCCTCGAGAATCCAAAGGTTTTTTCATGGTCCTATCAAAGCATGTTAGGTTTAAAGAACTGATGTCGTGACACACAGGCTCCCATAAAAGGAAGAATGCAATCAAATTCAACAGAAACTTCAGAAATTGAGGCTCGACGTGTTAAAAAAAAGAAAAAATAAAAAACAAAAGAAATAAAAAAGGGGCCAAGATAAAAACCTGCCAAGGATATCTTGAAACCCAGGGCAAAAAAAAGAAAAAGAAAAAAAGAAGAAAGGAAAGTCAAGACAAAAACCCGCAAAGGGCATCTTGAAAATTTATTCTCCTTCATTTTTGCACATCGTGACCTCTTTATATGAAGCATGGACATTACCAAGCCAACTTTGTAAAAAAGTTTCTAATGAGCATCAATTCGTCCTCTTGATCATTGATTACTACTTCCTATGCCAATCGACGGTTAAGCAGACTATTGAAAGTGAGATTATATATCGATATGGGATGCCAAAAAGGAGCATATCCGATGATGACTTGAATTTGAGCAATAGCATGATAGCGAAAGCCTACAGCTAATTTAAGAACAAGTATCACGACTCAGCACCACATCGCAAAAAAAAGGCATTGAAGGTGACCAATAAGAACATCAAAAGAATTCATAGCAGAGACCTACAAAGGTTTGACATGAGAAATCACCATTTTATCTTCGAGGCTTATCAGGCTTCTATCAGAATATCCACCGGGGCAACACCTTTCTCACTAGAATGAAAGTCATCCTACCCATTGAAGTCAAGCTTCTTTCCCTCCAAATTTTGTTAAAGCTGATGAAGCAGAATTGATCCAATCCAGAAGCAGTCAGCTAAACTTGATCGAAGAAAAGATACTAAAGTCATCCGTCATGATCAGATGATAAAAGCTTACGATAAAGAAGGATTCACTCTAAAGAATTTCATGGGAGAGCTTTGGTTCTGAAAAGGATCTTTCTTACAAAAGACCTCCAAGGAAAATGAATGTCGAATTGGGAAAGGCCCCATGATGTGAAGAAAGTCTTTTTTGGAGAAACTTTGATTTTGATCGGCAAAGACTTGCCCAACTTCGTAAACTCGGATTCAATGAAGAAAAATAAATAAAAAAAGAAAGAAAATAGAAAAAAAGAAAGAGAAATAAAAAAGGAAAAAGAAAAAAAAGGAAAAAAAAAGGAGAGGTCGAGGTGAAAACCCATAAAAGGGCATCTTGAAACCTAAGGAGACTTGAGTTGAAAGCCTGAAAGGGCCACTCAATTTTGAAGAAAGGAGCGTGAAATGGTCTTCTCTCTCAAAAGTAACAAGGTGAAGAAACTTTACACCTTGAAGCATTGACGAAGTACTCCAAGTTTCATGAACACATGTTAAGCTTAGAATGGTCCTCATCAAATTTGCTTAGTGAAGCTCATACTTTGATATCTGGGGCACCTAACTCTATTCTTTCCTAACTTTTATGTTTGGAAACTTTTTAACTAATATGAGTCATTTTTTTAATCTTTTCATTCATGTGAGTTTTGCCTCCAATAAAATGTCATTCGCCTTGCGATCATGTTCAAGCAATTCTGCATCTAAATATCAGTTAATAAGCCAACAACCTTTTCATTCATGTGACATTTGTTTGGAATCAAATTCAATTTCATCCACTTTGTAACCTTGATTAAAGCATCTTTGAATTAGAAATAACGGTTAATGGTCAATAATATAAGGAATAGAAGGATTTCTGCATATCATTCTGGAAAATTTCTAAATAGTACAGGGACCTGAAACAGTATCACTAGTTGGAAATAACCAAACCCAAGGGTTAGAAGGGTCTTAAAACAAATAATTCAAATTAGGACTACCTCTTTAGGTTCCATGAAAAAGATACCATACCAAAAAGAACATGATAACACATCAATGATAGGACTTAGACAAACGACGAACAATGTCGACCTAAGGACTAAAAATAAAATCATTTCTCAAAATGACATTTTTTACATTAATCATTCATACTCACCTGCTTAGGAGCATTTGATTCATCCTAATCATGGCATCCTAACAATCTGGTCTACATAGGGACCCATTATAGCATATTATACAGGTTTCATTACCGCGAAATGGCGAAATGAGCTGAGAAAAACATGAAGATGTAAAGGGAAAGGTTGAGACCACAACGGTGAACCCGGTACCTAAGAAGATGTGATGGGAAAGTTTAAGGTCGCAACGGCGAACCCGGTACCATGAGGATGTAAAGGGAAAGGTTGAGGCCGCAACGGCGAACCCGGTACCTTAGAAGATGAGATGGGAAAGATTGAGGCCGCAACGGCGAATTCGGTACCATCAAATGTGATGGGAAAGGTTGAGGGAACCCGATGCCATGAAGATTTTAAGGGAAAAGGTTGAGGCCGCAACGGTAAACTCGGTACCTAAGAAGATTTGAAGGGAAAGGTTGATTCCGCAACGGCGAACCCGGTACCTCAGAAGATGTGATGGGAAAGATTGAGGCCGTAACGGCGAATTCTGTACCATGAAATGTGATGGGAAAGGTTGAGGGAACCCGATGCCACGAAGATTTTAAGGGAAAAGGTTGGGGCCGTAATGGCAAACCTGGTACCTAAGAAGATATGAAGGGAAAGATTGAGGCCGTAACGGTGAACCCGGTACCTTAGGAAACAAGATTGAAGCCGCAATGGCAAATCTTATACCATAAAGTCGAAGAGGAGTAGATTGAAGCCGTAATAGTGAATCTTCTACCTCGAAGTTACAGTGGATCAGATCAAACCATAATACCAAGTCTTTATCTCTCTCAAGTTGCAATAAGAGCAAGATCAAATCCTATCTTCTTGAAATTGCAGTGGAGTTGGATTCAAACTACATCATTCCATTTTTACCCTTAATCAAGAAGGGCAGATTGAAGATTCCGATCTCTTACTCCGAGCTTGGGGCAAATCACCATTAGCCAATCTCTTATCCCGAGCCTGAGGCAGATGGCAGCCATTTGATCTTTTACCCCGAGTCCGAGGCAGATCACCAATAACCAATCTCTTACCTCGACCATGGGGCAGATCATAGCCATCCAATCTCTTACCTGATCATGGGGAAGATTGTAATTATCGAAGCAATAAAGCGGTTGTATTCCTGATGAGATACAAAGAAGTGGACCAAACCTGTCTTCTTGATGAGATACAGAGAAGCGGATTGAAATAGTGATGCGGTCATCTTCCTGATGAGATACAGAGAAGTATACCAAATCAATGAAACAAAGCCCAATGTAAGTGAAACTTCAAATTCTAGCTTCCTGATGAGATATTGAGAAGCAGGTCGAAGCAATAAAGCGGTCGTCTTCCTAATGAGATATAGAGAAGCATACCAAATCAATGAAACAAAGCTCAATGTGAGCGATACTTTGAACCCCAGCTTCCTGATGAGGTGCTGAGAAGCAGGTCGAAGCAATAAAATGGTCATCTTCCTAATGAGATACAGAGAAGTGGACCAAATCCGCCTTCCTGATGAGATACAGTGAAGTGGATTAAACAAGTGATGCGGTCATCTTCCTGATGAGATACAGAGAAGTATACTGAATCAATAAAATAAGGCTCAATATGAGCGAAACTTCGAACCTCAGCTTCCTGATGAGATATTGAGAAGCAGGTCGAAGCAATAAAATGGTCAGCTTCCTGATGAGATAGTGAGAAGTGGACCAAATTCATCTTCCTTATGAGATACAGAGAAGCGAATTGAAACAAGTGATGTGGTCATCTTCCTGATGAGATATTGAGAAGTAGACCAAATCAATAAAGCCAAAGCTCGATGTGAGCGAAACTTCGAACCTCAGCTTCCTGATGAGATATTGAGAAGCATAGTCGAAGCAATAAAATGGTCAGCTTCTTGATGAGATACTGAGAAGTGGACCAAATTCATCTTCCTGATGAGATACAGAGAGCGAATTGAAACAAGTGATGCAGTCATCTGCCTGATGAGATACTAAGAAGTAGACGAAATCAACGAAACCAAAGCTCGATGTGAGCGAAACTTCGAACCTTAGCTTCCTGATGAGGTACTAAGAAGCAGGTCGAAGCAATAAAATGGTCATCTTCCTGATGAGATGCAGAGAAGTGAACCAAATCCGTATTTCTAGTAAAATACGGAGAAAGAAATCAAGATACGAAGCTACAACACCAAACACTTGGAGTGTCAGAAGATATCAAGGATTATGACGACACCAAACCCTGAGGTTGCAAATAGGGTGAAGCTACCTTAGCAAATTTTGTCTTTTTGAAATTACCTCAAGGCAAGATGAAATCATAACGCCGAAGGTAGAGAAGCAGATGCAGCAAGGTTGAACGACCGATAAAGTGAAGGGCGGACCAGTGGAAGAAAGAGCATCGAAGAAATGAAACTTGACAAAATTGGGCCTTCTTTTGGTCTTTCCTTCGTTCCTGTTACACAACAACGAGCCAAGAGGGGCAGCTGTTGAAGCCCAATTTGTCCGAGCCCAAACTAAACCCATTTGTTAAATTCATTTTAAGTTTAAATTTTAGATTTAAATTTATTCTAAATTTAAATTAAAAGTCCAAATACCAATTCAAAGTTCAAACCCAATTTCAAACCATTTACACCCAAAGCCCAGTTACATAACAAAGGCCTAAGTGGCCCAAACCCCAAACAAAATCAAAAACCCTAAATGGCAACTTGTATTGTTACCACCCTTGCCTTGTCCAACCGGGTGCCGCCACGTCAGCTTCCACCACCAGCACCACCCCTACTTGCCTCTGCCACCATCTGCTACCACCATTATCACCTGCAACAAGCAAAGAAAAAAAGACAACAAAAAAATAGCAAAAAAGCAAGTTGTAATCGATTATAAAAACCGAATTCAAAAGCATTTGTAAGGATCCTTTTTTTATTTCACAAGCAATAAATCAAACACAAAAAAACCAGTGATTCGAAAACTAATCTAGATACCAGCATTTGAAAGCAAATAAAAGATCAGATCAGACTTGCAAGATTGTCAAATAGTTGTGTTATCAAGGTAATAAATATATATTTATTTACCATTATTGCTTGTTTCTATTTCTTGTGAATTTCTAAACGATTCATTTATTTTTAATGTATTAATACATTTTATTTATTTTACCATTACTATTATTTATTATTTTCATTTATTTCAAAACTTTTTTTTAAAAAATAAAATAAAGAAAATACGAAGAGTCAGTTGGGGTTTCACCTGAACGTCGTCGCCACCATCAGGGCCGTGAATGGAGTCCCTCCGAGCCATCACATGTTCACAAGAGACTCCAATTTTTTGAATACCTGTGAAAAAAAACAAACAAACAATTAAAAATTATATAATAAAAAACAGATTTGAAAAGGGAAAAATGAAAACATTTTTTTAGGATTTGTAAAGATTTGTTTAGATCTATTTTTTTGAAAAAAAAAAGGAAACAAAAAGAGATTTGAAAAAACAGAAAATGAAACTTAAATAAAAAATATGTTTTTCACACTTTTTTTTTGAAAATATGGCTAGATCTATCAAGATCTAGTCTTGATCCATGTATTAAACGAAAGAACCAAAAAAAAGGGATGAATTTTTACCCGGGAACCACCGTGAACGGTGGTGGACAGCGGCGGACAGCGATGGGGTGATAACCGGAGCATGGTAGGACTTGAGGAGAGGTGAGAGAAATTTTTGGGAGAGTTTTGAAATCTTTTTGGAGAGAAAAGGAAGGAAAATGAAAAAAAAGGGGGTTGAAATAGATTTTTTAGAGGACCAAAACGACATCGTTTTGGTCTAGGCTCTTAAGCCCCAAAACAGCATCGTTTTGGTCGATCTGGTCCGACTCGCTCCAACCCGACTCAGGATCGGTGTTTTTTTAAAAATGGTATATTTATTCTCTTGTTCCTTCCACTTTTTTAAATTCCAATCAGGTCCTTATATTTTTAATTAATATTCAATTGGCCCAATAATTTTCATTGCTTTTCAATTTAGTCCCTTGACTCTCTAGAGGCCTGAGAGGCTGCCACGTGTCCCATCTTTTGGGTTATTTATACATTTTGTCCTTTCTACTTTTTATTTGTTTTAATTTCATTCGTAAATCAAGTTTTGTTTTATTTTAAATTTACCCAGTAATTTTAGATGATTTGCAAATTGGTCCTATGACTTCTGAAGGCATGAGAAGCTGCCATGTGTCACCTCTTTTTGGTTTTATTACCCAGAAGGTCCCTGAACTTTTAGAAATCATATTTTAACATCTAAACTATTCCAAAATTATGTTTTAACCCCTAAACTTTCTAGAAATTATATTTTGACCCATAAACATTCCAAAAATTACATTATTGCCTTGAACTTATCAAAATTTATATTTTTGCCCCTAAATTTCAAAAAATTACATTATTACCCCCAAACTTCTCAAAAATTACGTTTTTGCCCTTGAGCTTACAATAATCACATTTTTACCCTCGAACATCCAAAAATCACATTTTTGCCCTCGAACTTCCAAAAATCACCATTTTACCCCCGAGCATCCAAAAATTACCATTTTACCCTCAATTTTCAAAAAAGTTTGATTTTAATCCCAAATTTTCAAAAAATTCAATTTTGATCCCTAAGTTCCTCGAAAATTACCTTTTCATCCCGAATTCTCTGAAACTCCATTTTTAACCCCGTTTATTTTGTTTTTTTTCTTTCTCATCAATGTTCATACACGAGTTTAATTATTCTTCTCTCGTATCTTATATTCTATTAATTTTATGTTTTAATTTTTTTTGTATATTTATTTATCTGCTTAATTATTTTGTTTCATGTTATTCAAGTTTTGCTATAAATTGCCTATTCATATTTAATTCACATTTGTTCTCAAAATTGTTTCCAAAAACCTTTAAAACCGAGGTAATATCTTTTTCACGTGGAAACCTCTGAAAATTATACCCTAACATGTCCGATGTGATTTTTCGTATAATTCACACTAATCGAATATCCTCTTCCAAACTTTTCAAATGCCTTTTAATTTCGAGATTCCGAGAACGTCGTGCCCTAATGTGTTGGTCACGACTTCAATTCTCCGCGAAAGTCGAAACAAATGGGCATTCTTTCTTCAAATCCTTTTTAAGTCATGTGTCCGAGGATCGTATTTTAAACTCAATACGAAATTTCGAGTTCTCAAAAAATATATATACAAATAATTTTAAAACAAAAACGAGGCAACATCCTTTCATGTGAAAACTTAGAAAAACCATGCCCTAACGTGGTGGGTGTGATTTTCGTATAATTCACGCAATCGAATATCCTCTTTAAAGTCTTTCAAAATATCCTTTCATTTCAAAAGTCCGAGAACATAGTGCCGTAATGTGTTGGACACGACCTCTAATTCTCCTAGAAATTCGAAACATACGGACGACTTTCCTCAAATAGGATTTTTGAAAATCTTGCAAAGTTTTCTAAAAACAAAGATCGTATTTTAAGTTTTACTCGAGTTTTCAAATTTTAACAAATCAAGACCCGAAAATAATCAATGTGGTACCAATTTTGGGTGTATAAGGGTGCTAATCATTCCTCATACGTAACCGACTCCCGAACCTGTTTTCTGGATTTCGTAGACAAAAATATTTTTCAAAATGGATTTTAAACGTTTTGTGGTGATCCAATCACACCATATTAAAGGATTGGTGGCGACTCCCATTTTTTTTCGATCATTTAAAATACCCATTTTTTTTAATTTTTAAATATTGTTCGAGACTTGTTTGTTTTTCAAAAATGAACGTTTCGACATCAGGTATGCCAAAATTGAAACAAAAGTACAAAAATTGAAACAAAAGTACAAAGAAACATGTAGTTTCAACTTTGGGCACCTAAAATGATGCTGATAGTGACAAACAACAATAATTAAATTGACTTAATAAATAATGTATATGATAATAACACTGACCAAACAAGTATACAAATAAATATATAGAGAGAGAATCGGACAATAGAAATCTCAAGATAATCCAAACTTGAAATGCCTAAATTTGAATGGTCTCCTTATTATTTATCCTGAGATGAAATCCCACCATCAACTCATGTAGGAAACATGCCACCATATTACAGAGCTATAGATGCTAAAAATAAGAACAAAGTGATGATTCCGATCAAAGCTATCTAATCAGCACCTCCACTTTCACCTCCTGTAAATTTTAAGATGGAAAATGGGAGAGAAAATTACGATGAATTAGCACTAGGCAAAGGCAATTCATGCTAATACCAATATATGATCTCCTATTTTTCATATTTTTATCCCTATATTAGGCAACCCAATTCAACGGGTAGGGTTGGTTTTAGGATAGATTAATATTATTTTTGGGTTTAAAAGCTTCAAATAATTTCAAGTTTAGATCAAATTTCATCTCAATTTATTGATATTCAAGATCAATAAAATTGAATCAAATTAAAATTAAATGAATTGAGTTAGGTTTTCATTTCAGGCCAAATGAAAATACCAAAAGAAGGAAAATGTTTTTAAAAAAAAATTAAAGATATGCTTTGTTACCTGGTAGTGGGTGGAGCAGATGTGGGAGAAGTAGCCATAGCAACAAAAAATAATCCAATATATAAGTAATTAGTTTTTTATCAAAATTATGAAAAATTCAACCATATCTTACAAATAAAAAGCTAAAAAGTACAAAAAATATGAATGAAGAATTGAATAAAAAAAAGAAAAATAATTAATATAGTAACTTTTTGCAATTTCACAAAAATTTTGTCTTTTTGAAATGGCCTCAATGCAAGATGGAATCATAACGCCAAAGGTAGAGAAGCAGATGCAGTGAAATCGAACGGTCAATAAAGCGAAAGGTAGGCCAGCAAAAAAAAAGCATCAAAGAGATGAGACTTGACAAATTGGGCATCCTTTTGGTCTTTGCTCCATTCCTGTTACACAGCAACAAGCAAAGAGGGGCAGCTGTTGGAGCCTAATTAGTTCGGGCCCAATTTTGAAACCAATTTGAACCCAATTGTGGATTGTTTTTAAATTTTATTTTATTTTAAATTTAAACTTACTTTGAGTTTAAATTTATTTTAAATTAAAATTTAATTAAAAGTGTCCAGAATACAAAAGTCCAGTACAAACCAAAAGTGTTCACTTTTTTTACAAAGCCCAATTGGGCCCAATTTCAAATGACCTAATTCCACTTAACCCATTACACCTAAAAAATAGCCCAAACCCTAAACCATCCTAGGTCAAACCCTAAGACCACTTGAACTGCGTTTGCCACCGCACTTGCCATTAACCACCTCCACTTCAGCCAACCACATGCTGCCACGTCAGCGTTGACCAGATTCAACTTGCACTGCTGTTGCCACCCACCCTCAACTTGGATTGCCGTCACCGCCACTGCATTGTACCTGCAAAGAAGAAGACAAGCATTTAGTTGTGTAAGACAAAAGAGAATGATTGTAATACTGGTTATAAAAATCAGATTCAAACAATTGTAAAGGGGTTACAATTTTCTGATTCTTTATGAACATTACTAATTAATACCAACAAATAGACTTCTGAAACATTGGCAAATCAAAGTAGGATCAGATAATAGCAAGCAGAAGCACCAAACGTTACCAGAATACAAAGCATTGAACACTTGCAAAGGGAAACAAAAGGACACAAAGGCACTTCCTTGGTCGCGCCGCTACCGGAGTAACCATCGGAGCCCACCAATCCGTCGTCGTAGCGCCCATCGAAATCACGATCTGCAAAGGAAATAAAAAAACAGATTTGAAAATGGATAGGAAAGGTGAACTAAATCTGAAATAAAATTTTGGAAAATAAAGGGACTAAGAAATCCGAACATAGTTCTAAAGGATGAAAACAAAGAGGATCGAAACCTTTAAGGTATAAAGCAGATCCAAAAATGAAAGGCAGATTTGAGTCTTGAAGGTTTTTTAAAAAAGATCTGGGTTAGATCTGTATAGATCTATACCCAAATCGATCTTTGAACAAAAAACAAAGAAGAAATCTAAAACATTTTTAAGGATTTGGATTTAAATCCAGATCCGAGTTGTCTAAAAGGAATGAAGAAAAGAAAATTTCTACCTGAAAAAGCCGTGCACAGAGGCGCGTGGCATGTGCATGACGCGAAATTCGGGCGGTTTCCGATGGCGCGTGGTAGGGGTTTGCAGCGGATTAACGACCGAGGCTTGGCTGGCCAGAGAAGGGGTTGAGAGCTTTTGGAAGATGAGAAAGGTTTTTTTTTAAAGAAGAAGAAAAATGAAATTTTGTTTTAAAATTTGGAATTTATAAGGCTTATTAAATGGCAGCGTTTTGAGGGGAAGCTTTAAGTGCCAAAACGGCACCGTGTTGAGCATGACCCGATCCAACTCGACCCGACCCACCTCAAAAATTGGTCTATTTATGAATTTGGTCCTTTCGCTTTTTCTGATTTTTACAATTTAATCTTTTTCATATTTTTAATTAATTATAAATTTGCCCAACAATTTTCACCTTTTTTCAATTTGATCCTTAAATCCTCTGAAAGCATGGGAAGCTACCACGTGTCAATATTTTGGTTCATTTATGCAATTGGTCCCTCTTATTTTTAATTTGTTTCAATTTAATCCCTAATTCAAGTTCTGTTTAATTACAAAATTGGCCCAGAAATTTTACATGATTTTCAAATCAGTCTCTTGACTCCAAGATGCCTGGGAGGCTACCACGTGTCACTTATTTTTGGTTTTATTTCCCTGAAGGTCCCCAATCTTTTGAAAATTACATTTCGACCCTCGAACTTTCCAAAATTACATTTTGACCCTCGATCTTTCCAAAAATTACATTTTGAAGCCAAACTTTTCAAAAATTACATTTTAACGCCTAAACTTTCCAAAAATCACATTTTGAAACTTAAACTTTCCAAAAATTACATTTTGACCCCGATCTTTCCAAATATTACCATTTTACCCCCAAACTTCCAAAAACTCCATTTTTGACCATAATTTTTCCAAAATTACCATTTTACCCCTAAATTTTCAAAAATTCCATTTTTGACCCCAATTTTTCCAAAATTACCATTTTACCCTTAAACTTCCAAAAACTCCATTTTTGATCCCGAACTCTTTGAAAGTTGCCATTTTGTTCCTGAAGCTTTCGAGATTACCGTTTTACCCTCGAGCATCCAAAATCATATTTTTTACTCTATTTATTTTTGCTTTCTTTTTGTTCAATATTTATATTTAGTTTTTTTAAATTATTATGCTTTCGAGTTTCGTATTCTCTTATTTTCATTTTCGTGTATAATTATTTGCTTAACCATTTTCTTCATGTTATTTAATCTTCGTCATTATCTACTCATTCACATTTAAAATTTTATATTTGTTTTCGAATTTAATTTCATAGATCTGTAAAATCGAGGCAATATCATTTTCGTGTGAAAACTTCGGGAAATCATGCCCTAACGTGTCGGGTGTGATTTTTTTGTATAACTCACACGAATCGAGTATCCTCCTCCGAGTTTTTTTAATGCTTGTTAACTTTGAGATTCCGAGAACGTCGTGCCCTAACATGTTGGTCACGACTTCATTTCTTCGCGAAAATCGAAGCAAACGGGTATCCTTTCTTTAAATCTTTTTAATCCACGTGTCCGAGGATCATATTTTAAGCTCAACACGAAATTTCAAGTTTTCAAATATACATATATAAATAATTTTAAAGCAAAATGAGGCAATATCTTTTCGTGTGAAATCCTCGAAAAAACCAAGCCCTAACGTGCGGGGTGTGATTTTATAATTCACGCAATCGAATATCCTCTTTGAAATCTTTCAAAACATCCTTCAATTTTGAAAATCCGAGAATGTAGTGCCCTAACGTGTTGGACACGACTTTTAGTTCTCATAAAAATTCGAAATACGAAGACGGATTTCCTCAAAAAGAGTTTTCTTTGAAATCTTGTGAAGTTTTCTAAAGACAAAGATCGTATTTTAAATTTTACTCGAGTTTTCAAAGTTTTAACAAACCAAGACCCGAAAGTAATTAATGTGGTACCAATTTTTAGGCGTATGAGGGTGCTAACCCTTCCTCATGCGTAACCGATTCCCAAACCTGTTTTCTGGATTGCGAAGACCAAAAATATTTTTCAAAATGGATTTTAACGTTTTGTGGTGATTCGATCACACCAAATAAAAGATTGGTGGCGACTCCCATTTTCCAATTTTAAAATAATTTTTGAAACACGTTTTAAAAAACGTTTCGGCAGCTTGGAGACTCCGCTAGGGACACTTTTAAAAATAAACAACAGTCAGGCCAAAATTGATTATTTTGGGTCTTTTTTTGAAAACTTTTAAAGCTTCGGTTTTGTTTAATATACGATCCTCGACATCTTTTGTGCGACATTATATCATGTGATATTGCTAGTGTAAATTTGCATCCATATGCATTTTGTTACTACCCTTTTAAGTGGAAGCGAAAAACTACTCCTTCGTGAGGTCTTCACCTCCATGCAGGATAGTGAATCGCTTCTGGGATTACATCTGTACCCTTGTTTTCGTGAAGTTTTCACTTCCGTGCAAACATATGGGAAATGTGTCCTCCTGAACCGAACTCATCCGTATGAGCCTATAATGGGTGAGGATCGAGGAATCCGCTGGTTTGGGTACCTTTTACTCTAGAACTTGAATCGCATGTAGTGAATCCTAGTTGCTTACCTTAGGATAGAATTACACCAAACTGTTAGCAGTCTCCCAAGTTTAGGTTCTCTGTTTTATATCTGTACTTTTTATCATACTTGTGCTCTTTTGCTTTTTAATTATTGCTTGCATTACATCTTCATAAGGAAAAGTGTGGATTTAAGCTCAAACACTAAATAAAAAATTGATCATAAGAAAGCAAGTTCCTTGATAAGGTGGAAGACAATACGGTCGTGCGTATATGGTCAGAAAGAAAGACAAAAAGCCAATGATTAGCCAGCCAAGAAAGACGGAGACAAAGACCGTACAACGAACCAAACTTTGACCTAACTACAAAAAGTGACCGATCACCTAAGTTGACATTTTGGGATTGAAAATCAAAGGATGAACCAGGGCGAAATTGGAAGATGTCCTACGAAGATTAAAAGCTTTTGAACACTAAGGCACGATCATATGCGTATCTGTCTTACGTAAAAGAATTTGTTTTCTTGTAAAATATTCTAATAGAATTGAGCTATGAGTCAATGTTTTTCTTATGCATACATGCATTCATAAGCTACACATTTTATTGCTTTTAACTCCTTGAGAGCCTACCTTAAGTAAAATTGTAACATCCGCGTTCTTAAATCGGATTTGAGTGATAAAATAGAATTGAGAATTAGAAATGTTTAGTTGAAGTAAGAAATGTTAGAAAATTTTAAGGATTAAATAGTAAAGGGGAGAAAATATGGAGGACTAAATAGCGAATTATCCAAATTGAATTTTGAGTCATCATGGGAATTAGATTGATTGAGGAGGGGCAAAAGAGTAATTTGGTGGAAGATATTTTTGGAGGCAAAGTTTTGGGCCAAAGTGTAAAGTTGGAAGGTTTAGGGACTAAAAGTGCAATTTTACCATTTTTATTAAGGTAGATATTTTAAGTGAGATTTCTAGAGAATTTGAGAAAGGTTAAAAATCAATTAAAGGTCAAAAATATCAGCTCTTTTCATGTTCAACCGTTCATACCATTCTCTCTTCCATCCAACTTTTGATTTTATTCCAAATAAGTCATTCCATCATTTTTAAGCCCTCCAAGCTCTAAAATCTCCTATTTTCTTTGAAATTTCTGAAAGAAAAGTATAGGAAGGGGTTAGTAGACACCTCAAACTTCTTAAAGAATTCATTTTGAGGTGTTAGAGATCATAGGGACTAAATTGAGAACTTTTAAATTCAAGGATTAAGGTAAGAAGTGGTTAAATTCTCATGACATATATGTATTTTAGTGTTATTTAGCATGAATATCATTGAATTTTAGCCTTTAGCTTATATGTGTTTGTATGAAATTGAAGAGAAAGGAAAGAAGGAGAGGGACCAAATTGAAGAAAAGGGCAAAGAGAAGAGAAAGGAGTAAGAAGAGAAGAATATCAACCTTTTTGTTGTAAGTACTACAAGAGTTTTGAATTATAGTTTAATTTCTCTAATGGTATGTGAATTATTAGCATAAAAATTGTGATTAGGTACTTAATTGGAATGTTTACAATGATAAAATGAAAGGATTAAAATGTGATTTAGTAAAACAGTGTTGGACAGAACAGAGGATTAACTTCGAAAATTCACCAAAAATGGTATATAATTATTTAAGGGTTAATTATATATGTAATTAAAGCTTATTGAGTGTAGTTTCAGATGGAAGAAACAGTGAATTAAATGGATCTGTATATTCTGAGTTATAACTGATTTTGTGTAACAAGGTCAGAACAGATACGAGTTCCCCTGTTCTGATTTTGAAAAATCATATAAAAATTTATAAAAATCATTAGAGTCTGAAATTTATATGTCTAAATCCTTTATGAGCCTATTTTCAAAAGAAACATACCAGAACATTATTTGATCTCTGTAATAAAAGATATATAATTTTTAGTGAAGAAAGGTCGAAACTGTCAGACAACAGAGAAGGGGTAACTTGAAAGAATTTACTGTACAAATTGGCTAAAGTAAAAATTCTGGAAATTTTATGGTAAAAAGATGATTGAGTCTAGTTTCAGAAACATCAAACGGATTATAATTTCGAATTCTGTAGCTCGAGGTATAAATAATTTAGTGACTGTAACGTAAGTGGACAGCTTTGAAAAGTTAATGTGAAAATAAAGTTAAGAGATATATAATGATGAATATGTGAGAAAAATATTGTATGAAATATTATGTGTTTAATTATAATTATTGATTATATGACTAATTGGTGAAATTGTGGATTTATTTGAGAAAGTAAAGGTGAGAAATACATGATTATGTATATGTGAAGAGAAATGTAAATGTGATATATGAAATTATGAGAAATGATGTTATATAAGATATTATGCCCATGTAGACAAGTTAGAACCATTGTGATATTAGTGGCATGCCATTAAGGAACACTAGCGCGCTCTCTGTTTAGCACGTCTCGTGCTCTCTGTTATTAGCACTGTGTGTGCTCTCTGATTAGCACTTTGTGTGCTCTCTGATTAGCACTTTGTGTGCTCTCCGATTAGTACTTTGTGTACTCTCTGTTTAGCACTGTGTGTGCTCTCTGTTGCCCAGCACTTATGTGCTCTCTGTTAGTACTTTGGTACTCTCTGCTTGTTCCGTATATCTTAACGGTTCTATGATAGTCTACTATGGGCTAAGCTACAGAAAGTGGTTAAAAGTGTAAATTGTGCTATTGTGATAATTTACAAGTTACAGGTGAGTAAGACAAGAAGTTTATATGCATTATTACTAAAATGATCATTCATTTTTTTTGTAGTGCTTACTAAGCCTTCACCGGCTTAACGCGTTTATTTTAACGCGTAGGTACAAAAGCTATGAGAAGTTGAAGTCAAGTTAAAGGACCTCTCATCACATCACATCACTATTGGAAGTCTTCAATTTAGGTACATTACTTTTGGTAAAAATGGCATGTACAAATGGTACTGTTATATATATTTAGTGAATGGTTATAAAAGGTTGTTTTGGATTACTACAAGTTAATGACTTGAAATGATGTATTTTGAATAGAATAACTTAAAACACATCATTTTAAAAAAAAATTGTTATACTCGTGTTAAAAATCTCCGTTACTGTATGTAATACTTCTATATCGGGTTTATACGTGTGAACCGGGTATAGGGGTGTTACAAAAATTATGCCAAGCCTTCAGTGGTTGCACGAAAAAGGTAAGAGACAAAGTTACATTCTTGTTTCTTTTTTATTTAATTGCAATTTATTTCAAGTTTTATTCTTGTATTAATTACACTAACTTGTTCATTTTGAATCTATTTGCATTGCATCTTCATTCAAAGGTGTTGATTCCTATTCTATTGCTAAATAGAACACTAGTCATAAGAGAACAAATTCCTTGATACGGTAGAAATCAACGTGGCCGTGCGTATATGGTCAAAGAAAAACAACAACGCAAAAGTGACGACCTGACAAAAGGGCACATGTCAAAGTTTTGGGATTACACCCAAATAAATGAAACTCGTAACAATTTACAAGATCCGAATGAAGTATGGAAGACAAAACAAGGCAGATGTCCAATCATGAATATGTTGACTTACTCGATGTTAAAAGAAATAAGCATCAATTTCGACCTCTCACTTAGTATCGGAATCCCATTTCTAACGACTTCACATTTGGAAAGGAAGACATGATACCCACGATGAAAGAGTACATCACTCTATCCTATTGCCCGAGGATTCAAAATAATAATGTTTACTTTGAATATGAAACATGAACATACTGTAAGAGAATACACTACGTTGCTCCACTGCCCAAGAACTCAAGTTGATAAGGTTTACCCTAGACGAGCGAGCATTAGGTTGCAACCTTGATTAAGGAAAAAGAAGAGAACAATTACTTTGCTTTGGAAAACTTACAAGACATAGCACTCAGATGAAAAATGTCGACATCTTCGCCTCAAACACATAAATTAATCATCTTCCTTAGAGTATTAGGGCACGTAGAGGATGTGGTTGCACATTTGTTTATCAAACTTGATAAAAGAATCGCTCATACTCTAACAATCTTAGCTATTAAATGCCTGTCGATGAGGAGGCAAAGCGAGATTTATCGGACACAGCTTTTTTATAGTCATTCATTGAGTATTATTTGAAGACCACTCTCTGTTGACGGGATTTGTGACTATTCAAAGACAAGACGACATTGCCAAAGACAATTGGAAATAAATGAGAAATGACTTCAACACGCTTAGGGGCAAGTCTGAGATAGGGGTCATGTTGCAAACAAAGATTTGACCCAAATGCGAGAAATGACTAACCACTTGCAAACTTTAGTCATTCAAGACTGATGTTTTGAACTGAAATCAGGGGCAAACCAGAGTAAAAATTAGCTCGGAAGATTAGGACTTAGAGCATTAAGGCACGACCATACATGTATCTGCCTTATGTATAGAAATTTGTTTTCTAGTAAAGTTGTCTAATGGAATGGAATCAAGAATCAACATCTTGTTGCATACATTTTACCGATCATTTGCATTGCATTTCATGCATTAAATTTTAATGAAATCCCTCATATTTGAAACACTCGTGTGAAAGAGAATCATCAACCCTAAATGAAAACTGAGAGGAAACATGATAAATTAAGATAGGGAATGATAAAAATTTGAGGGAAAGTCGTGAGAAAAGTAGAACCTGTTGAGGGTTTACCCCTACACCTTCAGAAGTGTTTTGGACAACTAGATTGTGGAAGAGTTTTCTGTAGTTTTAGGACTTTTCCAGGAAAATATTCAGGACACATTTATCACTCTTAGTCCGAGAGTAATAGAGATCCTTTTATAAAGGACAAATGACCACTATCTTTTATTTCAATAAGAATGATGCATTATTTTTGTCTTATTTGGCAAAAACCTTACTATTCTTTTCATTCGTTCATACCATAATTAATCATTTTTTAGTTCAATTATTCTTGGATCCCCTTTTGTCTTTATGCTGGGTCCCTTGATTTCAAGGATACGAGCAACACTACTGTTAACTTAAACCCTTTTGAGTAAGACATGTGTCTAGAAAAACTCTGAGGCTTTGAAAATGATCAAGAATGTAACCTGACTCCCGATCTGCTACATATGCTTAAGCAAGACACGAAGCAAACATCACCTTGAAGAGTTGTAATTTTAAGTGAGAATTGAGACATGAGTCTTTGTAAAAATAAGGCAAGCTACCTCGAGAATCCAAAGGTCTTTGCATGATCCTATCAAAGCATGCCAGGTTTAACGAACTGATGTCGTGACACATAGACTCTCATAAAAGAAGAATGCAATCCAATTCAACAGAAACTTGAAGAATTGAGGCTCGACGTGTTATAAACAAATGGGTCGAAAATCTGTAAAAGGCATTTAAAAAACCCCATAAAAAAGAAAAAAAGAAAAAAGAAAGAAAAGGAAGAAAAAGTTAAGATGAAAACCCACAAAGGGCATCTTAAAAATTTATGTTGTGGCCTCTTTCTATGTGAAGCATGGGCACCATCGAGCCAACTTTGCAAAAGAGTTTCTAATGTGCATAAATTCGTCCTCATGATCATTGATTACTACTTCCTAATTGGCGGTTAAGCAAATTATTGAAAATGAGAAATAATAGGCCGATATGAGATGCCAAGAAAGGATCATATCCAATGATAACTTGAATCTGAACAACGGCACGAGAGCAAAATCTGCAGCCAATTCAAGAGCAAATATCACAACTCAGTACCACATCGCCAAAAAATGGAGCATTGGTGGGGACCAATAAAGACAACAAAGGATTGATTAGAAAATAGCAGAGACCTACAAAGGCTCGGCATGAGAAATCACCATCTTCCTTCAAGGTTTATCGGGTTTTCTATCAGAACAGCCACAGGGGCAACACCTTTCGCACCAGAATAAAAGTCGTCCTACCCATTGGAATCAAGTTTCCTTCCCTCCAATTTTTGTTAGAACTAATGAGGCAGAATGGATTTAATCCAGATACAGTCAACTAAACTTGGAAAAAAAGTCATCCATCATGATTCAAATAACAAGGGTTTACAACAAAGAATGATCCACTCTAGAGAATTTCACGAGAGAGCACTTAGAAAAGTCTTCCAAGGAAAATGGGTGTTGAATTGGGAAAGACCCCATGAAGATGAAGAAAGTCTTTTTGGAGAAGCTTTGATTTTGGTCAAAATAAACGGCAAAGATCTGCCCAACTTTGTGAACTCGGATTCAATGAATAAAGAATAAAGAAAAAGAAGAAGAAGAAGAAGAAAAAGCAAAACAAAAACAAAAAAGAGGAAAAACAAAAGAAAAACAAAAATAGAAAAATGGAAAAAGAAAAGGAGAGGTAGATGTGAAAACCCGTAAAGGGCATCTCGAAACCTAAAGAGATTTGAGTTGAAAACTTGAAAGGGCGACTCAAATTTGAATAAGAAAAATGGGGCATGAAGTGGTCCTCTCTCTCAAAAGTAGCAAGGTGGAGAAACTTTACACCTTGAGGCATTGATGAAGTACTCCGACTTTCATGGACATATATCAAGCTCAGAATGGTCCTCATTAAGTTTGCTCAGTGAAGCTCATACTTTGATATCTGGGGCACCTAACCCTATTCTTTGCTCATGTTGTGTTTGGCAATTCTTTGACCAATATGAGTCATTTTCAATCTTTTCATTCATGCGAGCTTTGCCTCCAATAAAATTTCATTCGCCTTGCGACCATGCTCAAGCAAATTCTGTACCAAAATTGTGATTATTGAACCAACGATCTTTTCATTTATGCGACCTTTATTTGCAATCAAATTCAATTTCATCCATCTTATAGCCTTGATTCAAGCATCTTTGCATTTGAAATAACGGTTAGTGATCAGTAATATAAGGAATAGAAGGATTTCTGCATATCATTCTGGAAAATTCCTAGATAGTACAGGGACCTATAACAGGACCACTAGTTGGAAATAACAAAAACTCGAGGGATAGAAGAGTTTTGAAACAAATATGACTATCTCTTTAGGTTCCATGAAAGAGAAGACCATACCAAAAACGAACATGATAGCACATCAGAGATAGGACTTAGACAAACGATGAACAATGTCGACCTAAGAACTAAGATAAAATCATTTATCAGAAATGACATTTTTACATTCGTCATTTATATCCACCTGCTTAGGAGCATTTGATTCCACAGGTTTCATTACCGTAAAATGGCGAAATGAGCTGAGAAAAACAAGAAGATTTGAAGGGAAAGGTTAAGGCCGCAACGGTGAACCCGGTACCTTAGCAGATATTATTGGAAGGATTGAGGCCGCAACGGTAAATCTGGTTCAATGAAGATGAAATGGGAAAGGTTAAGACCGTAACGGCGAACCCGGTACCGTAGTAGATATTATGGGAAGGATTGAGGCCGCAACTACAAATTCGGTTCCATGAAGATGAAATGGGAAAGGTTGAGGCTGCAACGGCGAACCCGGTACCATGAAGATTTGAAGGGAAAGGTTGAGGCCACAACGGTAAACTTGGTACCTTAGCAGATATTATGGGAAGGATTGAGGCCACAACGGCAAATCCGATTCCATGAAGATGAAAGGGTAAAGGTTGAGGCCGCAACGGTGAACCCGGTACCATGAAGATTTGAAGGGAAAGGTTGAGGCCGTAATTGCGAACTCGGTACCTTAGCAGATATTATGGGAAGGATTGAGGCTGCAACGGTAAATCCGATTCCATGAAAATGAAATCGGAAAGGTTGAGGCCGCAACGGCGAACCCGGTACTATGAATATTTGAAGGGAAAGATTTAAGCCGCAATGGCGAATCTAGTACCACGAAGACACAGAGGGAAAGGTTTAAGTCGCAACGGCGAACCTTGTACCTCAGAGACATGAAGGGAAAAATTTAAGCCGTAACGGCGAATCCAGTACCACGAAGACACAGAGGGAAAGGTTTAAGTCGCAACGGCGAACCTTGTACCTCAGAGACATGAAGGGAAAAATTTAAGCCGTAACGGCGAATCCAGTACCACGAAGACACAGAGGGAAAGGTTTAAGTCGCAATGGCGAACCTTGTACCTCAAAGACATGAAGGGAAAGATTTAAGCTGCAATGGCGAATCCAGTACCACGAAGATATGAAGGTAAAGGTTTAAGTAGCAATGACGAACCTTGTACCTCAAAAGCATGAAGGGAAAGATTTAAGCTGCAACGGCGAATCTAGTACCACGAAGACACAAAGGGAAAGGTTTAAGTCGCAATGGCGAACCTTATACCTCAAAGACATGAAGGGAAAGATTTAAGCCGCAACGGCGAATCCAGTACCATGAAGATATGGAGGGAAAGGTTTAAGTCACAACGGCGAACCTTGTACCTCAGAAGCATGAAGGGAAAGATTTAAGCCGCAACGGCGAATCTAGTACCACGAAGACACAAAGGGAAAGGTTTAAGTCGCAATGGTAAACCTTATACCTCAGAGACATAAAGGGAAAGATTTAAGCCGCAACGGTGAATCCAGTACCACGAACACATCAAGGGAAAGATTTAAGCCGTAACGGCGAATTCAGTACCACAAAGACACAAGCGAAAGGTTAAAGTCGCAATGGCGAACCTAGTACCTCAGAGACATAAAGGGAAAGATTTAAGCCGCAACGACGAATCCATTACCAGGAAGACATGAAGGGAAAGATTTAAGCCGCAATGGTGAATCCAGTACCAAGAAGACACAGAGGGAAAGGTTTACGTCGTAAATGCGAACCTTATACCTCAGAGACATGAAGGGAAAGATTTAAGCCGCAACGACGAATTTAGTTCCACGAAGATATGAAGGGAAAGGTTTAAGTTGCAACGGTGAACCTTATACCTCAGAAGCATGAAGGGAAAGATTTAAGCCACAACGGCGAATCTAGTACCACGAAGACACAAAGGGAAAGGTTTAAGTCGCAATGGCAAACCTTATACCTCAGAGACATGAAGGGAAAGATTTAAGCTGCAACGGTAAATCCAGTACCACAAAGATATGGAGGGAAAGGTTTAAGTCGCAACGGCGAACCTTGTACCTTAGAAGCATGAAGGGAAAGATTTAAGCCGCAACGGCGAATCTAGTACCACGAAGACACAAAGGGAAATGTTTAAGTCGCAATGGCGAATCTTATACCTCAGAGACATGAAGGGAAAGATTTAAGCAGCAACGGCGAATCCAGTACCACGAAGACATGAAGGGAAAGATTTAAGCCGCAACGGTGAATCCAGTACCACGAAGACACAAGGGAAAGGTTTAAGTTGCAATGGCGAACCTAGTACCTCAGAGACATGAAGGGAAAGATTTAAGTCGCAACGACGAATCCAGTACCACGAAGAGATAAGGGGAAAGGTTTAAGTTGCAATGGCGAACCTTATACCTCAGAAGCATGAAAGGAAAATTTAAGCCACAACGGTGAATTTAGTACCATGCGGATTGAAACAAGTGATGCGGTCATCTTCTTGATGAGACACCGAGAAGTGGACCAAATCAATGACACCAAACCATTGGAATTACAAGCGAATCGGATGAAGCTACAGTGACAAATTTTGTCTTTTTGAAACGGCCTCAATGCAAGATGGAATCATAACGCCAAAGGTAGAGAAGTAGATGCAGTGAAATCGAACGGTCAATAAAGAGAAGGGTGGGCCAGTTAAAAAAGAGCATCAAAGAGATGAGACTTGACAAATTGGGCATCCTTTTGGTCTTTGTTCCATTCCTGTTACACAACAACAAGCAAAAAGGGGCAACTGTTGGAGCCCAATTTGTCCGAGCCCAATTTTGAAACCAATTTGAACCCAATTGTGGTTTATTGTTAAATTTTATTTTATTTTAAATCCAAACTTACTTTGAGTTTAAATTTATTTTAAATTAAAATTTAATTAAAAGTGTCCAAAATACAAAAATCCAGTACAAACCAAAAGTGTTCACTTTTTTTACAAAGCCCAATTGGGCCCAATTTCAAATGACCCAATTCCACTTAACCCATTACACCCAAAAAATAACCCAAACCATGAACCATCCTAGGTCAAACCCTAAAACCACTTGAACTGCCTTTGCCACCCCACTTGCCATTAACCACCTCCACTTCAGCCAACCACATGCTGCCACATCAGTGTTGACCAGATTCAACTTACACTACTGTTGCCACCCACCCTCAACTTGGATTGTCATCACCACCACTGCATTGTACCTGCAAAGGAGAAGACAAGCATTTAGTTGTGTAAGACAAAAGAGAATGATTGTAATACTGGTTATAAAAACCAGATTCAAATAATTGTAAAGGGGTTACAATTTTTTGATTCTTTATGAACATTACAAATTAATACCAGCAAATAGACTTCTGAAACATTAGCAAATCAAAGAAGGATCAGATAATAGCAAGCAGAAGCACCAAATGTTACCAGAATACAAAGCATTGAAAATGGATGGAAAAGGTGAACTAAATCTGAAATAAAATTTTAGAAAATAAAGGAACTAAGAAATCCAAACATAGTTCTAAAGGATGAAAACAAAGAGGATCGAAACCTTTAAGGTATAAAACAGATCCAAAAATGAAAGGTAGATTTGAGTCTTGAAGGTTTTTTAAAAAAGATCTGGGTTAGATCTGTATAGATCTATACCCAGATCGATCTTTGAACAAAAAACAAAGAAGAAATCTAAAACATTTTTAAGGATCTGGATTTAAATCCAGATCCGGGTTTTCTAAAAGGAATGAAGAAAAGAAAATTTCTACCTGAAAAAGCTATGCACAGAGGCGCGTGGCGTGTGCATGACGCGAAATTCGGGCCGTTTGCGACGGCGCGTGGCCGGGGTTTGCTGCGTATTAACGGCAGTGGCTTGGCCGACCGGAGAAGGGGCTGAGAGCTTTTGGAAGATGAGAAAGGTTTTTTTTTTTAAAGAAGAAGAAAAATGAAATTTTGTTTTAAAATTTGGAATTTATAAGGCTTATTAAACGACAACGTTTTGAGGGGAAGCTTTAAGTGCCAAAACGGCACCGTGTTGAGCATGACCCGATCCGACCCAACCCACCTCAAAAATTGGTCTATTTATGCATTTAGTCCTTTCGTTTTTTCTAATTTTTACAGTTTAGTCATTTTCATATTTTTAATTAATTGTAAATTTGCCCAACAATTTTCACCTTTTTTTAATTTGATCCTTAAATCCTCTAAAAGCATGGGAAGTTGCCATGTGTCAATATTTTGGTTCATTTATGCAATTGGTCATTCCTATTTTTAATTTGTTTCAATTTAATCCCTAGTTTAAGTTCTGTTTAATTACAGAATTGGCCTAGAAATTTTACATGATTTTCAAATCAGTTCATTGACTCCAGGATGCCTGGGAGGCTGCCATGTGTCACTTGTTTTTGGTTTTATTACCCTGAAGGTCCCTAATTTGTCCAAAAATTACATTTTGACCCTCGAACTTTCCAAAAATTACATTTTGACGCTCAAACTTTCCAAAAATTACATTTTGACCCTCGATCTTTTTAAAAATTACATTTGAAACCTAAACTTTCTAAAAATTACATTTTAACCCTCAAACTTTCCAAAAATCACATTTTAACCCCCAAACTTTCCAAAAATTACATTTTGACACCCGATCTTTCCAAAAATTACCATTTTACCCTCAAACTTCCAAAAATTCCATTTTTGACCCTGATTTTTCCAAAATTGCCATTTTACCCTTGAACTTCCAAAAACTCCATTTTTGATCTCGAACTTTCTGAAAGTTGCCATTTTGTTCCTGAAGCATCCGAGATTACCGTTTTACCCCCAGGCATCCAAAATCATATTTTTTACTCTATTTATTTATTCTTTTCTTTTTCTTCAATATTTATATTTAGTTTTTTTTAAAATTATTATGCTTTCAAGATTCGTATTCTCTTATTTTCATTTTCGTGTATAATTATCTGCTTAACCATTTTCTTCATGTTATTTAATCTCATCATTATCTGCTCATTCACATTTAAAATTATATATTTGTTTTCGAATTTAATTTCATAAATCTTTAAAATCGAGGCAATATCCTTTTCGTGTGAAAACTTTGGGAAATCATGCCCTAACGTGTCGGGTGTGGTTTTTTTCGTATAACTCACACGAATCGAGTATCCTCCTCCGAGTTTTTTTTAATGCTTGTTAAGTTCGAGATTCCGAGAACGTCGTGCCCTAACGTGTTGGTCATGACTTCAATTCCTTGTGAAAATCAAAGCAAACGGGTATCCTTTCTTTAAATCTTTTTAATCCACGTGTCCGAGGATCGTATTTTAAGCTCAATACGATATTTCAAGTTTTCAAATATACATATATAAATAATTTTAAAGCAAAATGAGGCAAAATCTTTTCGTGTGAAAACCTCGAAAAAACCATGCCCTAACGTGCGGGGTGTGATTTTCGTATAATTCACGCAATCGAATATCCTCTTTGAAATCTTTCAAAACATCCTTCAATTTTGAAAATCCGAGAACGTAGTGCCCTAACATGTTGGACACGACTTTCAGTTCTCATAGAAATTCGAAATACGGGGACAGATTTCCTCAAAAAGAGTTCTCTTCGAGATCTTGTGAAGTTTTCTAAAGACAAAGATCGTATTTTAAATTTTACTCGAGTTTTCAAAGTTTTAACAAACCAAGACCCGAAAGTAATTAATGTGGTACCAATTTTTGGGCGTATGAGGGTGCTAACCCTTCCTTATGCGTAACCGACTCCCAAACCTGTTTTCTGGATTGCGAAGACCAAAAATATTTTTTGAACGAATTTTAACGTTTTATGGTGATCCGATCACACCAAATAAAAGATTGGTGGAGACTCCCATTTTCTAATTTTAAAATAATTTCTGAAACACGTTTTAAAAAAACGTTTCGACACCTATCTTTACCTATTCCTTACCATAATGAAACAAACCAATTCACTATTTCATATCTCAAGCATACCATTCAAACATACCATTTCGATGTATACTTCAACTTAACCATATCATACCATTCCATGTCATTCATATAACTAGGGGTGAGCATTCGATCGAATCGATTCAAATCGAATGAAAAATTTTCAAGTTAATCGAGTTTTCGAATCCTATTTCATCATCCTAACTTGATTTGAAATTTTTACGAATCGAGTCGAGTGAGATAGAATTTGAATTGAATCGAATCGAATATATTTGTTCGAGTTAAATTAAAAAAATTAATTTGGTGTTGTTTAATTTTATATAATTTTTAAAAAAATATTTTTATTTAATTTAGAGTTTTTTTTTAAGAACAGAAAATTAATTTTAGGTTTAGTTTATGAGTTTTTTTTAAGAACGAAATTATATTTGGGTAAGGTAAAAAGTAAAAAATTAAAAATATTTGGGTTTAGTTTATGGATGGGTTTTAATTTTTAGGGGAAAAATTGGACAAGATAAAAGGTTTGGGCTTTAGGGGAAAATAGGATAAAGTAAATTGGGCCTGAGTAATATAAATTTAAAATTAAAAATAATATAGTTTTATTCGATTTATTCGAATCATTCGAGTTATTCGAATTCGAAAATTTAACTCGATTCGAACTCGAAATTCAAAAAAAATTCAACTCGATTCGTTTAACTCGAATAACTCGATTTGAATAATTCGAAATTCAAAATTTTTTTCGAAATTTTTGATTCGAATCGAGTTTTGTTTACCCTTACATATAACTAAAGAACATCACTTCTTTTGCATAGAATGACCTAAATGTCCAACACCAAAGGCAATACCAAAATACCAATTCGACATGCATGGGTGAAGCCAAAAAAATTTTTTAGGGAGGGCAATATTAAATTGCAATTTTTACGATAACAAAAATATAATTTTTAAAAGATTAGATCAAAATTTTATCATTTTTAAAGGAGTCAAAGTGCAATTTTACTTTTACTAAATTAATTTTTTTTAAATTAAGGACTTAAATGAAAATATTTCATTTTAGGGGGATTGTGGCCCCTGCCAGGCCCCTTATATTTGCCCCTATCAACATGATAGGTAATGGTTAAAACAACTTGTTACAAGTAAAATATATTCACATATTAAGCTACACACCATATCACCTATATACATGCCACAACCTTTGACTCAAAATGATCAAACAGCTACTGAAATTAAGGATAGTGTGAGCTTCGAGGTGATCCGACTTGACTTATTCCGCAAGGTGACAATCTACAAGGAAAAGAGAAAACAAACTAAGGAAGCATATAAAATGCTTAGAAAGTGCATAGGCATTAAATAAAAGTTACATTATCTTTCAATTAAATACAATATGCTACCATAATTTGACATAGTTTGACTAGACATGACAAAACATAACATCAAAAATGAAAGTTTTAACATATAATCTGTAACTCTCCTTGTCCAATCCAATCGTCGGACCTGAACTACGGGATGCTACCACAGTTACCAAAACAAACCATATATAATTCATAAAAATCAATTCTTTACATTATGTAATTTTTATTTAGTAAATTATTTTACATCATTTTTTCCTCTTTAAATTTCTAAATTATATTCTAATTTTTTTAAGAGTAAACTTGAAATCATAATTAAGAGTAGTATCAAATCATTCAAGTTTATTTTAAATATTATTTTTTTGTTTTAATTTATATTATTATAATTTAAATTACCATCATTATAAAAATTAAATATTTATATTGTTTTTATTTTTCAATAATAATATTTATGAAATGTTATAAAATTTATAATTTTTTAATAATTCAATATAATATATTTTAATTAATACATATAATTAATCCATATATTATACGGAAAAAAATTAATTATAACCATAAATTTGTATTGTATGTCATTATATAAAAGTAAAATTGATTACTATATTGAAAATAAAAAATTTATAATTTATATAACATTAAAGTTATTTGATTTATCTACTTGATTTGGATTTATCTGATTTCAAAAATATCAAAATTATTTGAATTCATCTAACCCGGTCCGATCTTAATTGATCTAAATCTAATAAAATGACTTAAAAAAGATTTTAACTAAAAAAACTTAAACTTCAAGAATTTGAATAGTTTAAATCCAAAAGTTTTAAACTCGAAATAATCTGAATCCAAAGAAAATACTATAACCCGACTTAACCATTCTCTAACATAAGTCCAACAAAGTATTTTTATTTTATTAATTAGTTATATATTATTTTAAAATCATTTTAAAATATTAATTAATTAATTATGTAAAAAGAATCCCGTCAGAAATCTAAACTGTAATTTCTCCAAGCTCCCTTCTAATCCCATCACCACAACCATCATTTGGACACATAAATCTAAAATCTCCCAATTTCCCAATTATTTGTCTGTAGGGTTCCGTTCTTAGTTTCAAATTCGCAAATTTAGATCTCAATCATTCAAATCACTGAAAACAACAACCCAGCAAAATGTACGGATTCGAAGCTATGACGTTCAACATCCACGGCGGTTACCTGGAAGCGATCGTGAGAGGTCACCGGGCTGGTCTCTTAACCGCCGCCGATTACAACAATCTCTGCCAATGCGAGACCCTTGACGATATCAAGATGCACCTCTCCGCCACCGAATACGGTCCTTACCTCCAAAATGGTACATTTCTCAATTCCTTCCCATCTTCATCGCCTTTTCAATTTCAAATCTACTAAGTAATGCATTGATTTTTTATTGGATTGAATCTAAATTGATTCAATTATAACTTTATAGAGTTAATTTGAAGCACATATTGTTGAATTTTTAATTGATAGAGGATCTTCTTTTTTTTTTAATCATTTGATTATGCCACTGGTTGATGCTTTGCAGAACCTTCACCGTTGCATACGACTACTATTGTGGAGAAATGCACTCTTAAACTCGTTGATGAGTATAAGCATATGCTATGCCAAGCTACCGAGCCATTGTCCACCTTCTTAGAGTATATCACGTCTGTAAAGATTTGTCCTTTTTGTTTCTTTGTTTGAATTTATTGAGACATATTTAATATGGTCATGCATTTGATTTATTTCGGTATTATGATCTACCTTTGATTTATTTTCTTATTGGAAATGGTAGCATTCTGTGTGAATTAGGTTGTTTTTAGAACTAGGCATAAAATGTCAGGTGTTAATTCAGTAGCATCAAAGTGCTGGTGGTTCTGGAATGGAAGCATCGATTGTACACATCCGTACGCTGCCATGAGGTTTTGTTATTTTCTTTGAAGTTAGAGGGGGGTTGTTTGTTTACCTCATCTCTTGATCTGGTTAATCCGTATTAGGCTCAGGTGGAACATAGCTGCCCAAATGGTTGGGCTGCTTCAATATGTCTCCTGGGATGTATCTAGAACTATCTGTTTAGATGTTGTGGAGATGCAGTTTTATTAACAGGTCTTTTTGGTAATTACAACCAGCGAAAAACTAACATTTTAACTGCTTCATTCAGATATGGTCACATGATAGACAATGTTGTCTTGATTGTTACTGGAACCTTGCATGAGAGAGATGTTCAAGAGCTTTTGGAGAAATGCCATCCTTTGGGCATGTTTGATAGGTAACGTAACCCCTATAGAGAGACTAGATTATTATTATAGTATGTATGCTCACTTTTCTTTTTCACGGCTTCAGCATTGCAACCCTGGCAGTTGCTCAGAACATGCGTGAACTCTATAGATTGGTTCTCGTTGACACTCCACTGGCTCCATACTTTTCTGAATGTATTACATCTGAGGTACATGGTTCTAACAACTTCTCTAATAATGTTTCACCAAATTTGATTGTCTGCCCGTCTGTCTCTCTCTCTGTATAAGCATCCATGTCAGACTGTTACCAGCCCTGCTGAAGGAGTATTCTGTTTGTTGAATGTTATCATTTCTATGACTTTGATTTTTGGAGTCATTCGCCTTTTTTCTCTCCTAGGACCTTGATGACATGAACATTGAAATTATGAGGAACACTCTCTACAAAGCATACCTTGAAGATTTTTACAAGTTTTGTCAGGTAAGATCATTTTTCTTTTTTGAATATATCAGGTAAGGTTCTAAGTGCAAAAGAAAGATGGCATTTTATATTTGGCTATGCAGATTGTTCTTATTTTGGACCTCCTTTTAACTTCAATGTGCTTTTTCCTATAGAAACTAGGCGGTGCAACTGCAGAGATAATGTCTGACCTCTTAGCCTTTGAAGCTGATAGGAGAGCTGTCAATATTACAATTAACAGGTATTGTTACTTATAGAAATGATTTACTTCCTAAAGTTTTTTAGTTTTACCCTCAATATTTTCTTACCAAGGATTTTCTAATAAACATGTTTGGTCTTGTTTACTTTTTGCAGCATTGGAACTGAACTTACTCGTGATGATCGTAGGAAATTATACTCTAATTTCGGTCTGCTGTAAGTTCTTTCTCCCAGGCCTGATCGTACCGTTTTTACTTTTTGGTATTAGATAATTGTGGAGTGTCTTCTCTGACAATGCTGCTTCATGTTAAACAGTTATCCTTATGGTCACGAGGAACTTGCCGTCTGTGAAGATATTGACCAGGTGTGTTTCACACGTTATGCTTGCTTAAATTAAGTCACTCGTACTTCTTAATCTTTTGCTTGGATTGCTTCTAGGTTCGTGGTGCAATGGAAAAATATCCTCCCTATCAATCGATTTTCTCTAAATTATCATATGGAGAAAGTCAAATGCTTGACAAAGCATTTTACGAGGAGGAAGTGAAAAGGCTTTGCTTAGCTTTCGAGCAACAGGTTTGTAATGGTTACCGTGGTCATCAATTATTTTCATAACGGTTATCTAGTTTTCATGAAGTGAAAATATCCTCCCCACTTCTTTTCATGCATGAAATAAGGTCATTTAGTTTTCTCTGACTTGTTTTCTTGGACAATGACCCCCCCCTGCAGTTCCATTATGGTGTTTTCTTTGCATACATGAGATTAAGGGAGCAGGAGATAAGGAATCTGATGTGGATCTCTGAATGTGTGGCTCAAAACCAAAAGTCTAGGGTTCATGACAGTGTGGTCTTCATATTTTAACTGATCCATCTGACCACCGAGCCGAAGTCGGATAGGAATAAAGAATGGTAATGTCTTTTGCTTGATCAGGTGTACATTGTATGTGCTCTCTCAAATTCTCCACCCATATTTTCATTGAAGTGGTGTGTTTAGCTGCTCTTTATCCCAACTATTTGTGTGCTGAGGAATAAATTCCTTCCTATATTATTCTATGTTTTCTTTGTTAATTGAGGATATATAATGTTGTGTTCTTGAGCTTATTTTCAATCTTTTATTGAAGGAATTTCCAGGAAATTTCCCCTTTGTTTTTTTTTTCTTTCCTTAAAATGTAATAGTATGCTATTGTTTCATGACCATTTTTTACATTTTGAATGGCAATGAATAACACATATGACATGCATATTGCGTGGAGGTGCATTTTTGTTTATCTTTATATAACAATAAATTATTAAATAGGTTAAAGCTTTAAACATGAATATGATACACGGTCATGTATATTAAATGCTTCATGTTGGTGTCGATTTCTTATCATATTTAAATTATCATATCTTTTGTAAAAGTATAAAATACTGATTTTCTGTTTTTTTGAATTGTTGGTGTTGAAGCCCAATTTTGATCGGGTTCAACACTTAATTAAGTCCAAATTTTAATTTTTAATTTTTAAATAAGTTTGAATTTATTTTAAATTCAAATTCATTTTGAGTTTAAATTTATTTTAAATTAAAATAAAATTAAAGGTCCAAATATAAAAGTCTCAATACAAAGGTTCAATTACAAATTGGGCCTAACTACTAACCTAAGGCCCACACGTAATTGACCCAAATCCACCAAGCAAGTTGCACCAACCACCCCTTTCATGTCCAATCAGAGCATGCCACATCAGCACCAGTTGCACCACCTCCACCTTCAACTTGCAATGCGACCGTCACTGTTACAGCCTTCATTGCCGCACCTGCAAAAGAAAGAAAAGACCAGTTTTAATTGCAAACAATAGATTGTAATCATTGTAATACTGGTTATAAAAACCAGATTCAAACGTTTTGTACAGACTATTGATCTTTTGAAAAAAGGCATTTGAATTCACCCCAAAAAAAGAAGAATTTCTCTTTAGAAATCCATATACATTTGTTCTTTTCAAAGTAATATTCAGCAACAAGATTCGAGCAGGCATATCAAGCAACAGACAGATTCAAGTTTGACTCACAGGTATTAAACTGTCCAGGTACAACACATATACATCTACCTGCCATTAATGTTTGAAATTACTTAAACTCTTCATATTATCAGTGCACATTCATCTGCCTAGTAAATGTGCTATTATCATTTATTATTACTTTCGGTTATTTCAAAATACATTAAATGAAGCAGTAATAATAATCTTACTAATAATAACAATAATATTAATTAATAATAATTAATAATAGTATTAAAATATAGTATTAATAAAAAAGGAAATTGAAAGGGCAAGTTAGGGTTACATCCCTTCGACTACCGTCGCCGGAGTCACGCCGGAGACCTCTTCGAACGTTGCCCGTGCTGTGTCATCCTCGGATCTGCAATGGAAACATGAAAAGGAAATAAAGAATCCAGACCTGAACTTTGATCAAATCAAACCTTTTTTTGGGGTTTATGAAATAGATTCGGGAAAGGAGCAAAAAGGATTAAAAATCAAAACTTTTTTTTGTTTAAAATTAAACCCAGATCTGCACTTTTGAAAAGGAAATAAAAAAGGGGACGAAACAGATCTAAAAAGGAGAAGGGGAAAATCAAAATCATCTTTTGAAGAATGAAAAGGGAAAAGGGTTTTAAAAAGGAATTTCTAAATGGTTTTTGAGAAGAAAAGAGGAAAGGTTTTTACCTTGAACTTCGGCGCGTCGGCGGAGATCCGTGGTGCATGCACCGGCGGGTGACGAGCGGTGAAGCGTGGTGACTACGCGCGATGATCGACGACGCGCGTGCGGCAGATATCGATCGGATGACGGTCGAAGCTTGGTCGGCCATGGAGTAGGAAGGGAGAGCATTTTGTTTTTAAAATAGGGTTTTTTTAAAAGAAGGAAAGAAATGAATTTTTTTGGGGAAAGTTTGGATTTATAGCAGCATCAATACGCTATCGTTTTGGGAGTGATTATTTGGTACCAAAACGACATCGTTTTGAACCAGACCCATGGCTCGATCCGACCCGACCCGACCCAGGCTAAGGATCCGCGTGTTTTTAATAAATGGGTTATTTTTGCATTCGGTCCTTCCGATTTTTTTAATTTGTCAATTGAGTCCTTTTTTATGTTTTAATTTATTTTAAATTAGCCCAATAATTTGATATCTCTTTCAATTTGGTCCTTAAACTCTTTGGAAGCCCAAGAAACTGCCACGTGTCCTAGATTTGGCTTATTTATGCAATTGATCCTTATTTTTCTATTTTGGTTTTAATTTCATCCCTAAATCAAGTTTTATTTTAATTATAAATTAGCCAAAAAATTTTAAATGATTTTCAAATTAGTCCTTTGACTTCAAAATGCCTGAGAAGCTGCCACGGGTCACCTTTTTTGGTTTTATTACTCAAGAGGTCCCTAAACTATCCAAAAATCATATTTTGACCCCTAAAGTTTTTAAAAATTGCATTTTAACCCTCGAACTTCACAAAAATTACATTTTTACCCCTAAAATTCTAAAAATTACCATTTTACCCTTGAATGTCCAAAAATTTCATTTTTAACCTCAAAACTTCCAAAAATTACCATTTTACCCCCGGATGTCCAAAAATTCCATTTTTGACCTCGAAACTCCTAAAAATTACCATTTTACCCCTGAATATCCAAAAATTATATTTTTACCCTCGAGTGTCCAAAAATTATCATTTTGCCCCTAAAGTGTCCAAAATTACCGTTTTGCTCCTGAGCATCCAAAAATTACTTTTAATCCCGACTGCTTTGTTTTTTTCCTTTCTCTTTAATGTTTATATTTAGATTTTAATTATTTGCTTTCGTATTTCGTATTTTTGATTCTCGTGTATATAATTATCTACTTAATCATTTTCTCTTCGTGTTATATAATCTTTGTTATTAATCGTTCATATTAAACTTACATATTTGTTTACAAAATTATTTTCATAAACCTTTAAAACCGAGGCAATGTCCTTTTCGTGTGAAAACTTCAGAAAATTATGCCCTAACGTGTCGGGTGTGATTTTTTCGTATAACTCGCACGAATCGAATATCCTTTTCCAAGTTTTTTAAATGCCTTTTAAGTTCGAAATTTCGAGAATGTCGTGTCCTAACGTGTTGGTCACGACTTTAATTCTCCTTGAAAATTGAAGTAAACGGGCATTCTATCTTCAAATTTTCCAAGTCATGTGTCCGAGGATTGCATTTTAAATTCAATGCGAAATTTTCAAGTTCTCAAAAAATATATTTATATACACAAATAATTTTGAAACAAAACGAGGCAATATTCTTTCGTGTGAAAACTTCGAAAAACCATGCCTTAACGTGCTGGGTGTGACTTTCGTATAATTCACGCGATCGAATATTCTCTCTACAGTCTTTCAAAATGTCCTTCAATTTTGAAAATCTGAGAACATAGTGCCCTAACGTGTTGAGCACGATTTACAGTTCTCCTAGAAATTTGAAACACACAGACAATTTTCCTCGAATAGGATTTCGTGAATCATGCAACGGTTTCTAAAAACAAAGATCGTATTTTGGATTTTACTTGATTTTTCAAAGTTTTAACAAACTAAGACCCGAAAGTAATCAATGTGGTACCAGTTTTGGGCGTATAAGGGTGCTAATCCTTCCTTATGCGTAACCAACTCCCGAACATGTTTTCTGGATTTCGAAGACCAAAATATTCTTTAAAAATTGATCTTAAACGTTTTGTGGTGATCCAATCACACCATATAAAAAGATTGGTGGCGACTCCTATTTTTATTAATTTTCGATAATTTTAAAATATTGTTCGAGACCTATTTGTTTTTCCCCGAAAAATAAACGTTTTGACAGCTTGACGACTCTACTGGGGAACATTTAAAAATAAATGAGAGTCAAGCCAAAATTGATTATCTTTGGGTCTTTTTGAAAACTTTTAAAGCTTCGATTTTGTTTAATATGCGATCCTTGGCATCTTTTGTGCGACATTATGCTATGTGATATTGCTAGTGTAAATTTGCATCCATATGCATTTTGTTACTACCCTTTTCAGTGGAAGCGGGAAAATACTCCTTCGTGAGGTCTTCACCTCCGTGCAGGATAGTGAGTCGCTTTCGAGATTACATCTGTACCCTTGTTTTCGTGAAGTTTTCACTTTCATGCAAACATGTGGGAAATATGTCCCCCAAAACCGAACTCATCTGTATGAGCTTGTAATGGGTGAGGATCGAGGAATCTGTTGGTTTGGGTACCCTAACTCTAGAACTTGAACCACATGTAGTGAAACCTAGTTGTTTACCTTAGGATAGAACTACACCGAGCTGTTAGTAGTCTCCCAAGTTTAGGTTCTCTGTTTTATAACCGTACTTGTGTTCTTTTTCTTTTAACTTTTACTTGCATTACATCCTCATACAAAAAGAGGTATAGTTTTAAGCTCAATTACTAAATAGAAAAGTTAGTCATAAGAAAACAGATACCTTGATGAAATAGAAGACAATATGGACGGGCTTACATGGCAAAAGAAAGAAAGAGAGCAAAAATCGATGATCTGCCATATGAGCAAGATGAAAACAATGATCGTGTAATCATCTGAGTTTTGGCCTAAGTACGAGAAGTGACTGACCACTCAACCTTTTCAAAATGATATTATGGATCGAAAGTTAGAGATGAGCCAAGACTATTTGAATGACTTTCTACAAATATTAAGTCTTTTGAACACCGTGACACGACCATATACGTATCTATTTTATGTAAAGGAATTTGATTTCTAGTAAGGTTTTTTAATAGAATTGAGCTATAAGTCAATACCTTTCTTATGCATTCATGCATTCATAACCTGCACATTTTATTAACTTGCATTTAACTCCTTGAGAGCCTACCTTAAGTAAAATTATGCCAAGCCTTCAGTGGTTGCATGAAGAAGGTAAGGGACACGGTTACATTCTTGTTTCTTTACTTTTAATTGCAATTTATTTCAAGTTTTATTCCTGTATTAATTACACTAACTTGTTCATTTTGAATCTATTTGCATTGCATCTTCATTCAAAGGGGTTGATTCTTGTTCTATTGCTAAATAGAGAACTAGTCATAAGAGAACAGATTCCTTGATAAGGTAGAAGTCAACGTGGTCGTGCATATATGGTCAAAGATAAAGGTGATGACCTATCAAAGGGGCACATATCAAAGTTTTGGGATTAGACCCAAATAAATGAAACTCGTAACAGTTCATAAGAGCTGAATAAAGCATGAAAGACAAAACAAGGCAGATGTCCAATCACGAATATGTTGACATCAATTTCGACCTCTCACTTAGTATCGGAATCCAACTTCTAATGACTTCACATTTGGAAAGGAAGACATGATACCCACGATGAAAGAGTACATCACTCTATCCTATTGCCCGAGGATTCAAAATAATAATGTTTGCTTTGAATATGGTGACCGTCCTTACCTGCTTAAGGTTAAAGTAGAGACATACCATTTCCGAGTCCTAACGCAATATTGTGATTCAACTTAGTCGCTTCACCTTCAGAAACATGGACATGCTATCGCTCCATTGCCAAAGAACTCAAGAGATAAGGTTTACTCTAGATGAGCAAGCATTGGGTCGTAATCCTGATTAAGGAAAAAGAAGAGAACAAAGTACATTGTTTTGGAAAACTTGCAAGGCTTAGTACACTCAGATGCAAGAAAGAATGATGGCGTCTTCATCTCAAACACGATTGAGTTATTCGTCGTAGTGCTGGGGCACGTAGAGGTCGCAGTTGCAGATTTTGTTTGACTGACTTGACAAAAGAATCACTCATGTTTTAGCAATCTTAGCTACTAAGCACCTGTCAAAAAAGGGGCAAAAGAAGGCGTGTTGGTTAGTTTGGCCCCGTGGCCACTTGAAAAGTCAAAAAAGTCTTATCGAGTATTCTCTGAGGGATATTCTCTGTTGAAGGAATTTATAGCTGTCCAAAAATAAAATGACATCGCCAAAGGAAATTGGAAGTAAACGAGGAGTGACTTTAATGCTTTTAGGGGCAAGTCTAAGATAGGGACCATGTTGCGAGCAATAACTCCACCGAGTGCAAGAAAGGCTAACCATTTGTAGACTTTAGCCATTCAAGAGTGACACCTTGGATTGAAAATCAAGATCAAACCAAAGCGAATTAACTTGGAAGATTAAGACTTTGAGCATTAAGGCACGACCATACATGCATCTACCCTATGTAAACGAATTTGCTTTCTAGTAAAGTTGTCTAATGGAATGGAACCAAGAATCAACCCCTTGTTGCATGCATTTTATCATTTCATGTGCATTAGCATTTCCTGTATTAAATTTTAATAAGATTCCACATATTTGAAACACTCATGTGAGAGAGAGTCATTTACCCTAAAATAAAGGCTGAGAGAAAACATGATAAATCGAGATGGGGAATGATAAAAAATTGAGAAAAAGCCATGTGAAGAATGAAACCTATTGAGAGTTCGTCCCTACACCCTTGGAAGTGCTTTGGACAACTAGACTGTGGAGGAGCTTCCTGTAGTTTTTAGGAATTTTCTAGGAAAATATTCAGAATACACTTATCACTCTAAGCTCGAGAGTAATAGAGATCCTTTTATAAAGGGCAAATGACCACTATATTTTATTTGAATAAAAAGGATGCATTGTTTTATCCTATTTGGCAAACACCTTATCATTCTTTTCATTCGTTCATACCATAATTAATCATTCTTTAGTTCAATTATTCTTTGGACCCCCTTTTTATCTTTATGGGTCCCTTGATATCAAGGATACGAGTAACACTGCTATTGACTTAAACCCTTTTGAGTAAGACATGTGTCCAGAAAAACTCTAAGGCTTTAAAAATGATCAAGAATGTAACTTGTCTCCCGATCTGCTATGGATGGTTGAGCAAGACACGAAACAGACATCACCTTGAAGAGTCGTGATTTTACGTGAGAATCGAGACATGAGTCTTTGTGAAAACAAGGCAAGCTACCTCGAGAATCCAAAGGTCTTTGCATGATCCTATCAAAGCATGCCAGGTTTAACGAACCGATTTTGTGACACATAGACTCTCATAAAAGAAGAATGCATCCAATTCAATAGAAACTTGAAAAATTGAGGCTCGACGTGTTATAAAAAAAATAAATAAAAAAAATAAAAAAGAGAAAAAGAAGAAAAATGGGTTGAAAATCCGCAAAGGGCATTTT
Organism: Gossypioides kirkii; assembly: GCA_005610355.1. Classification (NCBI taxonomy): domain Eukaryota; kingdom Viridiplantae; phylum Streptophyta; class Magnoliopsida; order Malvales; family Malvaceae; genus Gossypioides; species Gossypioides kirkii. The sequence goes on along the minus strand of CP032251.1, from coordinate 3,653,486 downwards.
AAACCCAATAAAAAAGGAAAAAGGGAAAAGAAAGAAAGGAAGAAAACTCAAGATGAAAACCCGCAAAGGGTTTTGTGAAAATTTATTCTCCATCATCTTTCCATGTTGTGGCCTCTTTCTATGTGAAGCACGGATACCATCGATCCAACGTTGCAAAAGAGTTTCTAATGTGCATAAATTTGTCTTCATGATCATTGATTTCTACTTCCTAGGCCAATTGGCGGTTGAGCAGATTATTGAAAATGAGATTATATGTCAATATGAGATGCCGAAAAGGATCATATCCAAATGATGACTTGAACTTGAACAACAGCACAATAGCAAAATCTACAGTCAATTCAAGAGCAAATATCACAATTCAGTACCACTCATCTAAAACTGAGGCATTGGAGGTGACCAATAAGAACATCAAAAGGATTCATAGTAGAGACCTACAAAGGCTTGACATGAGAAATCACCATTTGTCTTCGAGACTTATCAGACTTCTATCAGAACATCCACCAGGGCAACACCTTTCTCACTAAGATAAAGTCGTCTTACCCATTAAAGTCGAGTTTCTTTCCCTCCAGATTTTGTCGGAGCTGATGAAGCAGAATGGATCCAATCCAAATGTAATCAGCTAAACTTGATTGAAGAGAATATACTAAAAGTCATCCGTCATGATTCAAATGACAAGGGTTTACTAAAAAGAAGGATCCGCTCTAAAGAATTTCATGAGAGAGCACTGGTTTTAAGAAAGATCTGATTTAGAAAAGTCTTCCAAGGAAATGGGTGTTCAGAGACCCCATGAGATAAAGAAAGTCTTTTTGAAGAAGCTTTGATTTTGATCAAAATGAACGGCAAAGACTTGCCCAACTATGTGAACTCGAATTAAATGAAAAAAAACACAAAAATAGAAGAAAGGGAGAGGTCGAGGTGAAAACTCGTAAAGGGCATCTCGAAACTTAAGGAGATTTGAGTTGAAAACCTGAAAAGGTGACTCAAATTCGAATAAGAGAAAAGGGGCATGAAGTGGTCCTCTCTCTCAAAAATAGCAAGGTGGAGAAACTTTACACCTTGAGGCATTGACGAAGTAATCCGAGTATCAAGCTCAGCATGGCCCTCATTAAGTTTGCTCAGTGAAGTTCATACTTGGATATCTAGGGCACCTAACCCTATTCTTTGCTCACTTTGTGTTTGGCAATTCTTTGACCAATACAGGTCATTTTTGATCCTTTTCTTTCGTTTGAGCTTTGCCTCTAAGAAATTCATTTCATTCGCCTTGCGACCATGCTTAAGCAAATTCTGTACCAAAATTGTGGTTATTGAACCAACGATCTTTTCATTCATACGACCTTTGTTTGCAATCAAATTCAATTTCATCCATATTATAGCCTCGATTCAAGCATCTTTGCATTTGAAATAACGGGTAGTGGTCAGTAATATAAGGAATAGAAGAATTTCTGCATATCATTCTGGAAAATTTCTAAATAGTACAAGGACCTGAAACAGGACCGCTAGTGGGAAATAACCCGAGGGTTAGAAAGGTCTCAAAATAAATAGTCCAAATTACGACTACCTCTTTAGGTTTCACGACAATGATACACATACATAAAACATGATAACACATCAGTGATAGGACTTAGACAAACGACGAACAATGTCGACCTAAGGACTAAGATAAAATCACTTCTCAAAAATGACATTTTTACATTCATACGCACCTGCTTAGGAGCATCCGATTCATCCTGATCATGGCATCCTAACAATTTGGTCTACATAAAGACCATTAAAAGCATATTCCACAGGTTTCATTACCGCGAAATGGCGAAATGAGCTGAGAAAAACATGAAGATTTGAAGGGAAAGGTTTAAGTCGCAATGGCGAACCTAATACCCCAAAGACATGAAGGGAAAGATCTAAGCCGCAATGGCGGATCCAGTACCATGAAGACACAAGGGAAAGATCTAAGCCGCAACGGTGGATCTAGTACCACGAAGAGACATGAAGGGAAAGATCTAAGCCGCAACGGTGGATCCAGTACCACGAAGACACAAGGGAAAGATCTAAGTCGCAACGGCGGATCCAATACCACGAAGACACAAGGGAAAGGTTTAAGTCACAATGGCGAACCTAATACCCCAGAGACATGAAGGGAAATCTAAGCCGTAACGGCGGATCCAGTACCACGAAGACACAGAAGGAAAGGTTTCAGTCATAACGGTGAACCTTGTACCTTAGAGACATAAAGGGAAAGATTTAAGCCGCAACGGCGAATCCAGTACCACGAAGATTTGAAGGGAAAGGTTTAAGTCGCAATGGCGAACCCAGTACCTTAGAAACATGACGAGAAAGGTCGAATCCACGATGGTGAAACTTCTACCTTGAAGTCATAGTGGATCAGATCAAAACTACAATGACAAGTCTTTATCTCTTTGACGTTGCAGTAAGAGCAAGATGAAGCTTTAACGTCAATTCCTATCCTCTTGAAGTTGCAGTAAAGTTGGATTAAAAACAATAGCAAGTCTTTATCTCTCTGAAGTTGTAGTAAGAGCAAGATAAAGCTTCAACATCAAATCCTATATTCCTGAAGTTGCAGCAAAGTTGGATTAAAACTACAGCAGCGGATCTCAATCTCCCTGAAGTTGCAGTGGAATGGAGTGAAGTTACATCATAAACCAATCTCTTACCCTAAGCCTGGGGCAAAATGCAGCCATTTGATCTTTTACCCCTAGCCTGGGGCAGATCATCGTCAACCAATCTCTTACCCCGAGCCTGGGGCAGATTGCAGCCATTTGATATTTTATCCCGAGCTTGGGGCAGATCATCGTCAACCAATCTCTTACCCCGAGCTTGGGACAGATTGAAGCCATTTGATCTTTTACCTTGAGCTTGGGGTAGATTGCAGCCATTTGATCTTTTACCCCAAGCCTGGGACAGATCATCGTCAACAAATCTCCTACCCTGAGCTAGGGGTAGATTACAGCCATTCGATCTCTTACCCTGAGCTTGGGGCAGATCACCATCAACCAATCTCCTACCTCGAGCCTGGGCCAGATTGTAGTTATCCAAAACAAGTGAGGCAGTCATCTTCCTGACGAGATAAAGAGAAGTATACCAACTCAATGAAACCAAACTCAAAGACTATGGTGACAAACTCCAATCTCCTTGAAATTTCAAAAGAATGGAGTGAAAATACAGTAGCAAATTTTGTCTTTTTGGAAATTGCCTTAGGGCAAGATGGAATCATAATGCTGAAGATGCAGAGGTAGATGCGGCAAAATCGAACGGTCAATAAAGCGAAGGGTGGACCAATTGAAGAAAGAGTAGCGAAGAAATGGAACTTGACAAAATTGGGCTTTCTTTTGGTCTTCGCTCTGTTCCTGTTACACAGCAACGAGCAAAGAGGGGAAACTATTGAAGCCCAATTTTGACCGGGCCCAACACTTAATTGAGTCCAAATTTTAAATTTTAATTTTTAAATAAGTTTGAATTTATTTTAAATTCAAATTCATTTTGAGTTTGAATTTACTTTAAATTTAAATTTATTTTAAATTAAAATAAAATTAAAGGTCCAAATATAAAAGTCCCAATACAAAGGTCCAATTACAAATTGGGCCCACACCTAATTGACCCAAATCCGCCAAGCAAGTTGCACCAGCCACCCCTTTCATGTCCAATCAGAGCATGCCACGTCAGCACCAACTGCACTACCTCCACCTTCAACTTGCATTGCCACCGCCACTGCTATAGCCTCCATTATCGCACCTGCAAAAGAAAGAAAAGACCAGTTTTAATTGCAAACAACAGATTGTAATCATTGTAATACTGGTTATAAAAACCAGATTCAAACATTTTATATAGACTACTGATCTTTTGAAAAAGGGCATTCGAATTCACCCCCAAAAAGAAGAATTTCTCTTTAGAAATCCATATACATTTGTTCTTTTCAAAGTGATATTTAGCAACAAGATTCGAGCAGGCATATCAAGCAACAGACAGATTCAAGTTTGACTCACAGGTATTAAACTGTCTAGGTACAACACATATACATCTACCTGCCATTAATGTTTGAAATTACTTAAACTCTTCATATTATCAATGCACATCCATCTGCCTATTAAATGTGCTATTATCATTTATTATTACTTTCGGTTATTTCAAAATACATTAAATGAATCAGTAATAATAATCTTACTAATAATAACAATAATATTAATTAATAATAATATTAAAATATAGTATTAATAAAAAAGGAAATTGAAAGGGCAAGTTAGGGTTACATCCCTTCGGCTGCCGTTGTCGGAGTCACGCCAGAGCCCTCTTCGAACGTCGCCCATGCCGTGTCATCCTCGAATCTACAATGGAGACACGAAAAGGAAATAAAGAATCTAGACCTGAACTTTGATCAAATAAACCTTTTTTTGGGGTTTATGAAACAAATTCGGGAAAGGAGTAAAAATGATTAAAAATGAAAACTTTTTTTTTGTTTAAAATTAAACCCAGATCTGCAGTTTTGAAAAGGAAATAAAAAAGGGGACGAAACGGATCTAAAAAGGAGAAGGGGAAAATCAAAATAATCTTTTGAAGAATGAAAAGGGAAAAGGGTTTTAAAAAGGAATTTCTAAACGGTTTTTGAGAAGAAAAGAGGAAAGGTTTTTACCTTGAACTTCGGTGCGTCGGCGGAGATCCGTGGTGCATGCACCGGCGGGTGACGAGCGGTGAAGCGTGGTGATTACGCGCGATGATCGGCAACGCGCGTGCGGCAGATATTGACCGGACGACGGCCGAAGCTTGGCCGCCATGGAGAAGGAAGGGAGAGCATTTTGTTTTTAAAAAAGTGTTTTTTTTAAAGAAGGAAAGAAATGAATTTTTTTGGGGGAAAATTTGGATTTATAGCAGCACCAATATGCTGCCGTTTTGAACGGGACCCATGGCCCGATCCGACTCGGTCCTTCTGCTTTTTTAATTCTTCAATTAAGTCTTTTTTTATGTTTTAATTTATTTTAAATTAGCCCAATAATTTCATCTCTTTTTCAATTGGTCCTTAAACTCTTTGGAAGCCCAGAAAGCTGCCACGTGTCCTAAATTTGGCTTATTTATGCAATTGACCCTTACTTTTCTATTTTGGTTTTAATTTCATCCCTAAATCAAGTTTATTCTAATTATAAATTGGCCTAGAAATTTTAAATGATTTTTAAATTAGTCCTTTGACTTCAAAATGCTTGAGAAGCTGCCAAGTGTCACCTTTTTTTGGTTTATTACAATAAGGTCCCTAAACTGTCCAAAAATCATATTTTGACCCTTGAAGTTTTTAAAAATTGCATTTTAACCCCCGAACTTCATAAAAATTACATTTTTGCCCCCAAATTTCCAAAAATTACCATTTTACCCTTGAATGTCCAAAAATTTCATTTTTGACCTCGAAACTTTTAAAAATTACCATTTTACCCCCAAATGTCAAAAAATTCCATTTTTGTGCTCAAAACTCTCAAAAATTACCATTTTACCCGTAAATGTCCAAAAATTATATTTTTACCCTCGAGTGTCCAAAAATTTCCATTTTACCCCAAGTATCCAAAATTACCGTTTTGCCCTCGGGCATCCAAAAATTGCTTTTAATCCCGACTGCTTTGTTTTTTCCTTTCTCTTCAATGTTTATATTTAGATTTTAATTATTTGCTTTCGTATTTTGTATTTTTGATTCTCGTGTATATAATTATCTACTTAATCATTTTCTCTTCGTGTTATATAATCTTTGTTATTAATCGTTCATATTAAACTTACATTTTTGTTTACAAAATTATTTTCATAAACCTTTAAAACCCAGGCAATATCCTTTTCGTGTGAAAACTTCAGAAAATCATGCCCTAATGCGTCGGGTGTGATTTTTTTCGTATAACTCGCACGAATCGAATATCCTTTTCCAAGTTTTTTAAATGCCTTTTAACTTCGAAATTTTGAGAATGTCGTGTCCTAACGTGTTGGTCACGACTTTAATTCTCCGCGAAAATTGAAGTAAACGGGCATTCTATCTTCAAATTTTCCAAGTCATGTGTCCGAGGATTGCATTTTAAATTCAATGCGAAATTTTCAAGTTCTCAAAATATATATTTATATACACAAATAATTTTAAAACAAAACGAGGCAATATTCTTTCGTATGAAAACTTCGAAAAACCATGCCCTAACGTGCTGGGTGTGACTTTCGTATAATTCTCGCGATCGAATATTCTCTCTAAAGTCTTTCAAAATGTCCTTCAGTTTCAAAAATCTGAGAACATAGTGCCCTAACGTGTTGAGCACGATTTTTAGTTCTCCTAGAAATTCGAAACACACAGATGATTTTCCTCGAATAGGATTTCGTGAATCATGCAACAGTTTCTAAAAACAAAGATCGTATTTTGGATTTTACTCTAGTTTTCAAAGTTTTAACAAATTAAGACTCGAAAGTAATCAATGTGGTACCAATTTTGGGCGTATGAGGGTGCTAATCATTCCTTTTGTGTAACCGACTCCCGAACTTGTTTTCTGGATTTCGAAGACCAAAATATTTTTTAAAAACAGATTTTAAACGTTTTGTGGTGATCCAATCACACCATATAAAAAGATTGGTGGCGACTCCCATTTTTATTAATTTTCGATAATTTTAAAATATTGTTCGAGACCTGTTTGTTTTTCCCCGAAAAATAAATGTTTCGATAGTTGGTATATACTATCAAATTGAGTTTTTTATTTGGATTTTTTTGGTAACTTATTTGTTTGAAATATATATTTCGATTATTGTAATTTTTTTAATTAAATTGAGTTGCCATAAATTGATTTTTCTTAACAAATTTAATTTTCTCTTCTTCTTTTTCTTATAAAGGTGCGATGTATGTGTTGAAACATTTTTTTTTCGAAAAAAAGTCTCGAAAATATTTTAAAATTAAAAAATGGAGTCTCCACTAATCTTTTTATTTGGTGTGATTGGATCACTACAAAACGTTTAAAATCCGTTTTGAAAAATATTTTGGCTTTCAAAATCTAGAAAAATGAGTTTGAGAGTCGGTTACATGCAAGGAAGGATTAGCACCCTTACACGCTTAAAATTGGTACCACGTCGATTATTTGCGGTCTTAAATGAATGATTCATTTGATGTATATTTTAAGGAGGAAATCGAATTTCGTGAGGAAATCTCGTTATTTCGAAATGATCGAGGAAGAAAGTCACGTCCAGTGAGTTAGGACATAACATTTCGAGATCCAAAAATAACGAACATTACTTCGTTGCCAATTTCAAACCTTGAAAAGGGTATTCGATTATTTCGGTTTGAAGAAAAAAATCGCGTCAAGTAAGTTAAGGCACAATTTTTTAAAATCCAACATAAAAGAATATTGTCTCAATTTTAAAATATTCTTATTTTTAGAGAAAATCAGAAAGCAATTTTAATTTAAAGATGAGTGCGTAAATTAAGTATGAATATGCAATTTATTAGCAAAATTAAATAGAACAATTAAGCAGATAAGTAAATGAAAAAATTAAGCATAAGATAAAATACGAAATATGATACGATTGTGAATAAAAATAAAAAATTGAATTAATTAAAAAAAAAGAAGAATAATAATTAAATTTTTATATACAAAAATCGAATAAAAGGAAAAAAAGGGGTCAAAAATGAAATTTTGAAGAATACGGGGTTAAAATGTAATTTTGGAAAAGTTTAGGGGTAAAAATGTGATTTTGGGAAAGTTTAGGGTTAAAATGTGACTTTGGAGAAGTTTAGGGTCAAAATGTGATTTTGGAGAAGTTTAAGAGTCAAAACATAATTTTGGAAAGATTTGGGGGTTAAAATATAATTTTAGAAAAGTTTAGGGGTTAAAATGTAATTTTAGAGAAGTTCAAGGTCAAAATGCAATTTTGGAAAGGTTTAGGGGTTAAAATGTAATTTTGAAAAGGTTGGGAGTTAAAATGTGATTTTGGAGAAGTTTGAGGGTCAAAATGTAATTTTTGGAAAAGTTCGAGGGTCAAAATGTGATTTTTAAATAAAACAGGGGTCTTATGTGTAATAAACCCGAAAGGATTAAGACGTGGCAGATTTTTGGGCCTCGAAATGTCAGGGGATTAAATTGTAAAATAATCAAAATTATTAGGAAAATTTTAAAAATAAAAATAATTAATTAAAGGACCCAATTGTAAAGAATAAAAATGCGAAAGGACCAGAGCAATAAATTATCCTTTTAACGAAAACACGTGGACCTTAATTAGGTCCAATACGGGTCGGATCGGGTAGGATTAAACGACGCCGTTTTTTGTTTAAGGGCAGCAAGCCAAAACAGCATCGTTTTGGTGCCTTATAAATAGCCTTTATCCTTTAAAAAAATCATTTTTAACACTCTTTAAAAAAAACTGATTTTTTCCCTTTTTTCTCTAAAAAACTCAAAGCCTCCCTCCATGACTAGACCCATTCCGATCACTGGTCCGCCAAGCTCCCGTCGCCGATCGTTGTTGACCGCCACTGTGCACGGTGGCCCAAGGTAAAATCTTCCTCCTTTTTATTTATTTTTTTGTAATAACCAAATCGAGGCACGAATCTAAAAAAAACTTGGTTTCTCTTTTGATTTTTTTAAATCTGTTTTGTTATTATTTTTATTATTTAAAAAAAAGAAAAAAAGAAAAATGATCTAGATCTGATTTAGATCTTTTTCAGATTTTCAAAAAAATGAAAAAGATTTCTTTCGAAATCCCTTTTTATTTTCTTCTTTTTTATGTTAAAAAAAATCTGTTTTGTTTCTTGTTATTATTGATTTCTTTGTATTCTTTTTAAAAAAAACTCTAGATCGAAGCTATCCCCTCTTTTAGAACCTGTTTCTTATGTTTTTTTTAAATTTGTTTCTAATGTTTTCTTTGTAAATCTGCCATACTCGAAGCACAAGCAACGCTCAGAGAGATCCATTCACTGCTCCGACGGTGATCGATCGGATCAACGTGTGACCTTTCAAATTTCTTTTTTATTTTTATTTAATATTAATATATTTATTTATTATGTTTTTACAAAATGTTTTAGAACTAAATGCAGTAATAAATGACAGTTATAGTCGAATAAATAAATATATGTAAAAATAAACGTTTTGGACTTAGAATAATAAATAAACAGTAAATAAATATACCTTAGCTGATGTTTGAATGTCCTGAAATCTGCTTTTAGTTCTCTATTGCTTTTGTGTCTGTTCGTGTGTTTGAAACAGAATATACAATGAATTTTTTTTTTTTGATTTCAAATGTCTGGTGTCCTTTTTGTATCGATTCTTTAAGAAAACTTCCAACCCCTACAACATGTTTTTAATTCGGTTTTTATAACAAAAAAAATACAATGATGATATTTTGTTCTTTGCCATTAAATTGACTGGTTTCTATTTCCACTTGTGTTGCAGGTGATAGTGGCGGTGGTTGAAGATTGTGGTGGTGGTACTGACGTGGCAGCATGTGAGTGGCTGGGGTGAGCGGTAGCAGATCAACTTGCAAGCTAGGGTTTACTGATTTTTTAGGTGATAGGCCATTTAGGCTTGGTTTAGGGTTTGGGCTAGGGTGTAATTAGGCTTTTGTTTGGATCATGTGACTGGGCTTTGTAAATTGGGCATGTAGTTGGACCTTTTTAAATTTAAATAAATTTAAATTCAAAATGTACTGGACATTTTAAATTTGTTTTTAATTTGGTTTCGAAAGGGGCCCGATCAAATTGGGCCTACTACAGCTGCCCCTCTTTGCTCATTATTGTGTAACAGGAACGGAGCAAAGACCAAAAGGAGACCTAATTGTATCAGGTCTCATCTCTTCAATGCTCTTTCATCAATCAGCCCACCCTTCACTTTATCAGTCGTTCAACTTCACTACATTCGCTTCTTTACATCTTCAGCGTTGTGATTCTTTCTTTCCCTAAGGAAATTTCATAAAGACAAAATTTGCTACTGCAATTTCACTCAATTCGCTTGCAACTTCATGTTGATTTGAGATCTGTCATCATAGCCTTTGATTCAATTCACTGACACTTCAGGTGTGTGGTGTTGTAGTTTCATCTCTTGGTCTACTTCTCTGTATCTCATCAAGAAGATGACCGCTTTATTGTTTCGACCTACTTCTCTATATCTCATCAGGAAGATAGGGGTTTGGAGTTTCACTCGCATTGAGCTTCACTTCATCGATTTGGTCTACTTCCCTGTATCTCATCAAGAAGATGACCGCATCACTTGTTTTAATCCGCTTCTCTGTATCTCATCAGGAAGACGGATTTAGTCCACTTCTCTGTATCTCATCAAAAAGACGACCGCTTTATTTTTTTGATCCACTTCTTAGTACCTCATCAGGAAGATGGGGGTTCGAAGTTTCACTCACATTGAGCTTTGCTCAATCGATTTGGTCTACTTCTCTGTATCTCATCAAGAAGATGACTGCATCACTTGTTTTAATCCGCTTCTCTGTATCTCATCAAGAAGACGGATTTGGTCTACTTATCTGTATCTCATTAAGAAGACGACCACTTTATTGCTTTGATCCACTTTTCAATACCTCATCAGGAAAATGAGGGTTCGAAGTTTCACTCACATTGAGCTACGCTTCATCGATTTGGTCTACTTCTCTGTATCTGATCAAGAAGATGACAACATCACTTGTTTTAATTCGCTTCTCTGTATCTTATCAGGAAGACAAATTTGGTCCAACTCTCTGTATCTCATTAGGAAGACGATTGCTTTATTGCTTTGATCCACTTCTCAGTATCTCCTCAGGAAGATGGGGGTTTGAAGTTTCACTCTCATTGAGCTTTGCTTCATTTGATTTGGTCTACTTCTCTATATCTCATCCGGAAGATGATCGTTTCATTATTGTGATCCACTTCTCTATATCTCTTCAAGAAGATGGATTTGGAATTTCACTTGCATTGAACTTTGCTTCATTTGATTTGGTTTACTTCTTTGTATCTTATCAAGAAGATGGATTTGGTGCACTTCTCTGTATCTCATTAGGAAGATGACCGCTTTATTGTTTTGACCCACTTCTCAGTATCTCATCAGGAAGATGAGGGTTTGAAGTTTCACTCGCATTGAGCTTCGGTTCATCGATTTGGTCTACTTCTTTGTATCTCATCAAGAAGATGATCGCATCACTTGTTTTAATCCGCTTCTCTGTATCTAATCAGGAAGACGAATTTGGTCCACTTCTCTGTATCTCATCAGGAAGACGACCGCTTTATTATTTTGACCCACTTTTCTGTATCTCATCAAGAAGATGGGGTTGGAAGTCTCATTCATATTGAGCTTCGCTTCATTGATTTGGTCTACTTCTCTGTATCTCATTAGGAAGATGACCGCCTCATTAATTTAATCCGCTTCTCTATATCTCATCAGGAAGACGGATTTGGTCCACTTCTCTGTATCTCTTCAGGAAGATGACCTCTTTATTGCTTTGACCCATTTCTCTATATCTTATCAGGAAGATGGGTTTGAATTTTCACTCATATTGAGCTTCACTTCATTGATTTGGTCTACTTCTCTGTATCTCATCAGGAAGATGACCACCTCATTGTTTCAACGTTTCACTCTTTCCCATGATTAGGGTAAGAGATCATATGTTTCAATCTTCTTCTATTCAACTTCAGGGTATAAGATTTACCTTGGTGGTCTCGATATTTCCCTCCATGTTGCAGAGTATCAGCTTCAATGTTTCCCTGTTTTGTTTCACCATTTGCAGGGATGTAATCTGTAAAGTATGCTTCTATAGACCTATATGTAGGCCCAAATTATTAGGATGCCATGATTAGAATGAATCAAATGCTCCTGACTACATGAATGTGCATGATGAATGTCTGGTTCATTTATTATTATTATTTGAGGTGCGTTGTCCTGTCCTCTTCTGGGCTTAGCTTTAACTGCTTGTTTTCAAGTTTGTTTTCCAATTGGTGGTCCTGTTTCAGGCCCCTGTACCATTTAGGAAATTCTAGAGTAATGCTCATGGATCTTTGTATGGCTCATATTGTTAGTTCATTATCCGTTATTTTCAATGCAAGATGCTTGAACGAGATTATGAAAGAATAAGGTCAAAATTTTTTGAAGACACAATTCAAAAGAAAGGATCAAAAGATGACAAACATTAGTCAAAAATTTCCAAGTATACAACAAAAGACAATTGGATGCCACGAATATTACAGAATGAGCTTCTTTAAGCTGACTTACTGAGAATCACTCTAAGCCCAGATATGTGTCTAGAAGACCTAGAGTGCCTTGTTGATGCTTCAAGCTGTAAAGTTTCTCCGTCTTGTTACATTTGAGGAAAACAATCATTTCGAACCCATTTTGAATTTGAGTCACCCTTTTCGGGTTTTCAACTCAAAATCTCTTTTAGTTTCAAGATGCCCTTTGCGGGTTTTCATCTCGATCCTTTTTTTAAAATGTCGTTTGCGGGTTTTCATCTCAATCCTTTTTTTTAGGTGAAATATTTTTTCATCGAGTCTGAGTTGACGGGGTTGTGCAGATCTTTGCTGTCCATTTCTGTTAGAATGGGAGCTCCTCCTGAGAAAGCTTTCTTTACCACAACATAAGGCCCTTCCCAATTGGGCATCTATTTTCCTCGAAAGTCTTTATATATGGGAAGTATCTTTTTCAAAACTAGATCTCCCTCATGGAATTCTCTAGGATGAACCTTTTTGTCATAAGCTCACATCATTCTTTTCTGGTACATCTGACCATGGCGAATAGTTCTTAGTCTCTTTTCTTCAATTAAATTCAACTGATCATATCTAGCCTGAATCCATTCTGCCTCATCTAATTGTAACTCAGTCAAGACTCAGAGAGAAGGTATTTCAACCTTGATAGGTAAGACTGCTTTCATACCATATGCTAGTGAGAATGGTGTTGCCCTAATAGAAGTTCTGATCGAAGTTCTGTAAGCAAAGAGGGCAAATGGTAATTTTTCATTCCAGTCTCTATAGGTCTCAGTCATTTTTAGAATGATCTTCTTGATGTTTTAATTAGCTGTCTCTAGAGCTCCATTCATTTTTGGGTGATAAGGAGATGAACTGTGATGCTTGATTTTGAATTGCCCGCAAACTTTCGCTATTGTGCTATTGTTCAAATTCAAGGTATTATCGGATATGATCCTTTCTGGCATCTCATATCGGTAGTTGATCTCCTTTTTCAAGAACTTACTAACTGTAGATTTCGTGACATTGGCGTAAGAAGCAGCTTCTACCCATTTAGTGAAGTAGTCGATAACCACGAAGATAAATCTATGACCATTAGAAGCCTTTGGAAAAATTAGTCCAATGGCATCCATGCCCCACATAGAGAAAGACCAAGGAGAAGTCATGACATGAAGGTGTGATGGAGGTGTATGAATCTTATCTTCATAGATTTGGCACTTATGACACCTCTTAGCATAATTGATGCAATTTCCATTCATGGTGGACCAGTAATACCCAAATCTCGTTATCTGCCTGGCCATTGTGAAACCATTAGCATGTGTTCCACAAATGCCTTCGTGAACTTCTTCTAAGATCTTTCTAGCTTCGATTGCATCGACACATCTCAACAACACCTGATCCGTTCTTCTTTTGTACAAGATTTCCCCGTCTAGGACATATTCATTTGCCAGCCTCCTCAATGTCCTTTTTTCATTTTCAGAAGCTTGCTCGAGATACTTGCGATCTCTTACATATTGGAGAATATCTTGGTGCTACGGGCTATCCTCCCTTTCTTCTTCTTCTTCGTCTTCAATATCATAACAGTAAGCTGGAGCCTCATAAATGCTCATTTGAATGAGTTTCATATCCTCTGATCTATTTACTTTAATCATCGAGGCCAAAGTGGCAAGAGCATCAACCATCTAATTTTCTTCTCGTAGAAGATAATGGAATGTGACATCATCAAACTCCTTGGTTAACTCGAGAACTGATGGTATTACAAATGATATAGATTTTCTTCTCAATTTAGTGTTTAAATTGTCTCTTTTGTACTTCATTTAGCATGCATCATTAGCATTTTATAATTAGTTTTCATATTTTCCAACTCATTGATAGTTAGTTTAAAGTTTTGTTATTTTTTGTTTATTTTTGTACTAATGTCGACACAAGCAGCCGAAATATTGTGTCTTAATATTGTCAGTGCAGGAGCTCAACCTAGAAGGTCAATATAGGTAGAACACAGCCATAACATCAGCTTGGAATTGCGACCAAGAGATGTCACCGCATTGAAACTGAACCTTAAATGAGAAGAATCAAGCTGAATTCACAAATGGAAGCACTAACGTAAGAATTTAACAGATGTCACTGCGATTACAAATTCAAAATGCGCCCAGCGATACAATGACAATCTCAAGATTTGAGAAGAACATACTAGAACTGCGTGAGTGCACAGCTGTATTTTAACTAATTTTGACAGCTGTAAAATCTAGATTTAGATCTGAGAGAGAAAGTTGAATCCTGTAACATTTTAGAGGCTATAAATAGACGAATAAAGAAGGAAAGAAATCATCAAGAGAAAGGGGATTAAATTTTGAAAATTCTGTGTGAATTGAAGGTTTGAGCTGGAAATCGGTGAGCTGATGAAGTAAGTCCACAACTACTTTTGACGAGAAGTGCTTGATGCTGCACAGGAGGAACAATTAGGGAGTGTCTTTAATTCTTCTTAAATGATGATTGATTCTGATGATATTAAATAAATACGGGAGTGTCTTTTAATATTATATCAAATTGATTCTTATTTTACATTGCTAGTCTTTTATTCTTGGATCTAACTGCTTTAAGCATGAGAATGAAATTGCAATACACCGACATCGAGAGATACAGTGGCAGGTTAGGTTAACAAGTGGGTTAGGCGAAGCTGCTCGGGACTGGGCTAAAAATCAGTTACTTGTTTTTAAGTACACATTGTTGTTCACACCGAGAGGTGGAGTAATTATGGGTACTTGAGTCGGGATTAAGTAAGGAGCTGTTGTTGGTAAGAATTTAAGGGGACTTCATTGCAGCGACAATCCATCAATATTACACATTGTCGACGCATCTAGAGTTGCAACTTAGCAGATTCAGTGAACCATTTCTACCCTTTACACTTGGTCACATTTATATTTCATGCATTTTAATATTTGGTATTCAATACTAAACACAATTGGATTTATTTTCAGTACGTTGACATTAACTTCTAAAATTTACTTCTGATTGCATTGACATTACTGATCATTTCAGTACGTTGACATTACCGAAGTGATAGTGCAAGGTAATTCTTCTTCTATACAAGTATTGGAAGCTCAGCTTGGACAGTTGGCATCTAATCTTAGCACTAGATCACCAGGTACTCTACCTAGTGATACTGAAAATCCAACGCAAAGGGGGAAGGAGCATTGCAAAGCAATCACATTAAGAAGTGGGAAATAGACGGTAGGATTAAGCAATTTTGATCATGATCATGTCGAAGCATCCACTTCACAGAAATAAGAAGAGGTTATAACTGAAGGAAGTCAAGCACAAAATAATGCTGAAGAACCAACTGTAGTACCATCTCTGCCTATAGTCTGTCCAGATAAGTTGTCGACACAACCATCATTGTTGAAGAAACAGAGTTATCCACAACCACTTACTGCAACCATACCTTTTCCATTTCCACAACGTTTCAAAGAAAAAGTCCATGACACGGATTATAAAAATTTTGTTTCTACTTTGAAACAATTACATATTAATATACCTCTAATAGATGCTCTTGTGTAGATACTCAGTTATGGGAAATACATGAAAGAGCTTTTATCAAAGAAGAAGAAGTTATCCGATATCGAGATGATTGCACTCACAGAGGGATACAGTGTTGTAATCATAAACAAGTTGCCAACCAAGATGAAAGATTTTGGCAGCTTCACAATTCCATGCTCCATCGGAAATCATTACTTAGGTAAAGCTTTGTGTGATTTAGGAGCTAGTATTAACTTAATGCCTCTGTCTACTTTTAAGAAGTTAGGAATCGGGACGATGAAGCCTACTGCGGTGACATTACAACTAGCAGACAGATCTCTAGCACAACTGGAAGGACAGATCAAAGATGTTCTTGTTCAAGTCGATAAGCTGGTGTTTCCTGCTGATTTTATCATCTTAGATTGTGAATCAGACAAGGAGGTACCCATTATTTTGGGAAGGTCATTTTTAGCAACAAGACTAACACTTATCGACGTGTTCAAAGGCGAATTAGTGATGCGTCATAATGATGACCATGTAACTTTTAGTGTGTTTAGAGCATCACCATCTTAATCCAAAGAACAATGTCACCACATTGATGTGTTGGACGAGGTTATTTTGGAAGAATTACATGCAAGGAGTTTAACATTGTCTGAGGATGATGTGATAACATCTATTGATGATATCCTAGCTGATTATCAAGACAAAGAGGAGGTAAATAATTGTGAGATGCGTAGAAATTGGCAAATGTAATCTTTGGAGTTGTCCAGCAGGATAATCCCAGTATTTAAACTGTCTATTGAGCAAGCTCCTACCTTGAAGTTAAAACCATTGCCGATGCCTTTGAAATATGTTTTCCTTGGTAACAATGAAACACTGTCTATCATTATCAAAGTATCTCTTAACGCAACACAAGAAGATAAGCTTATCGCAATCCTGAAAGATCACAAGAAAGCCATAGCCTGGAGCATTACAGACATAAGAGGCATCAATCCTTCTTTCTGCATGCATAAGATACGGTTAGAAGATGAAGGGAAGCAATCCATTGAATAACAACGATGACTCAATGAGAAAATGAAAGAAGTGGTAAAGAAAGAAATTATCAAATGTTTGGATGCGAGCATTATATACCCTATTTTTGATAGAAATTGGGTAAGCCCCGTCCAATGTCTGCCTAAAAAGAGTGGTTTCATAGTTGTGACTAATGATAAGAATGAGTTAATTCCTACTCGCATTGCAACTGGATGACGAGTATGCATGGATTACCGACGACTGAATGCGGCCACAAAGAAGGACCATTTTCCACTTCCTTTCATCGTTCAAATGTTGGATAGGCTAGTTGGTAAAGCCTACTATTACTTCCTGGATGGTTATTGTAGATACAATCAAATAGCTATTGCGCCGGAAGATCAAGCAAAGACTACATTCATGTGTCCTTTTGGAACCTTTGCCTTCTGATGGATGCCATTTGGGTTGTGTAATGCACTAGCAACATTCTAGAGATGTATGATGGCGATATTCTCGGATATGATTGAGGACTCACTCGAGGTATTCATGGATGATTTTTTGATTTATGGATAGAGTTTCGACCAATGGGCCGATAATTTGGTAAGAGTTTTGAAAAGATGTGAGGAAACAAATCTGGTTCTGAATTGGGAAAAATGTCATTTTATGGCAATTGAAGGAATTGTTCTTGGCCATCGCATTTCTTTTCAAGGCATTGAGGTAGATAAAGCAAACGTCGAAATCATCGAAAAATTACCACCACCTACCACTGTCAAAGCAATAAGAAGCTTTCTTGGACATGCTAGTTTGTATAGACGATTTATCAAAGATTTTTCCAAGATAGCTAAACCCTTATGCTCATTGCTAGAGCAGAATAAAAAATTTGTGTTCGACGATGCATGTCTAGGCGCATTCACATCAATAAAGAAGCAGCTGGTACAAGCTTCGATTGTCGTAGCACCAGACTGGATGCAACCATTCGAACTAATGTGCGATGCTAGTGACTTTGCTGTCGGAGATGTCCTAGGCCAAAGAAAAAATAAGGTCGTTCATTCTATTTATTATGCTAGCAAAACACTAACTGAAACACAGGTTAATTACACCACAACTGAAAAAGAATTGGTAACAGTGGTCTTTGCCTTTGACAAATTCTGTTCTTGCCTTGTCGGTGCAAAGACTATAGTTTACACAGATCACTCAGCATTGAGATACCTTTTCAACAAAAAAGATGCCAAACCTAAACTCATTAGATGGATCCTACTCTTCCAAGAATTTGATGTTGAAATCAAAGATAGGAAAGGATCTGAGAATCAAGTAGCTGACCATTTATCTCGGCTAGAAAGTGGGAGTGAAATTGGACAAAAAACTCAGATTGTAGAAGCATTTCCTGACGAGCAATTATTCACTGTCGACATATCGCCATGGTATGCCAATGTAGTCAACAATCTTGTATGTGGGAAGCTACCTATGAGTGGGGCTGGTCACAAAAAAATCAGGTTCATACGCGATGCTGCCAAATATCATTGGAACGAGCCATACTTATTTAAAGTATGCGCTGACAATATAATTCGCCACTGTGTGCTTAAAGAAGAAATGATGTCAATCCTAAGACATTGCCATGATGCCCCGTTTGGAGGTCATTTTGGTGGAACAAGGACTGCTGCAAAAGTCCTATAATCAGGATTCTATTGGCCCAATTTGTTTTGAGACGCTCACAATTTCACGCAACAATGGGATCATTGTCAACGCACTGGTTCTACATCTCTACGCAATGAGATGCTCCAACAACCTATCATGGAGGTAGAGCTTTTCGATGTTTAGGGTGTAGACTTCATGAGACCATTTTCGAACTCTTTTGGAAATGTATATATCTTAGTGGCTGTTGATTACGTATCCAAGTGGATTGAAGCTATTGCAGTACCAAAAGACGATACTTGGACAGTATTGAAGTTCTTCCATACATATATCCTCACAAGGTTTGGAACCCCAAGAGCGTTGATAAGAGACCAATGCACTCATTTTTACAATAACCAAGTGGCAACTGCATTGAAACGATATGGTGTGAAGCATCGTATGGCCACCACGTATCACCCACAAACTAATGGTCAAGCCGAAGTATCCAATCGCCAAATTAAAGGTATACTTGAAAAGGTGATTAATCCATCTAGGAAAGATTGGTCAATGCGGCTACATGATGCATTGTGGGTGCTTCACACCGCTTACAAAACCCTATTAGGAATGTTGCCATATTAGCTAGTGTTTGGAAAATCTTGTCACCTACCTGTCGAACTTGAACATAAAGCCATGTGGGAAATTAAATAGGTAAATTTGGATTATGATGCTGCTGTGAAGAAAAGATTGTTAGACATCATGGAATTAGAAGAGATCCGACGCCATGCTTATGAGAATGCTGCGATATACGAGGAAAAGACAAAGTGATGGCATGACAACCTCATATTGCGTCGACAATTTCATCCTGGTCAATTAGTACTTTTATTTAATTCACATTTGAAATTACATCCAGGAAAATTGCGATCAAGGTGGTCAGGACCATTCAAAGTTATCGAAGCATTTCCAAGCGGTGCGGTGACAATCGAAAACTTAAAGAATGGGCGACAGTTCAAAGTAAATGGCTAACGTCTTAAAGACTATGTGAGCCCAAATGTTTGAGAACCAGATGAAACCGTTGATCTGGTGACACTTAAATAATGTTGATGCATTCATTTATTTTCTTTTATTTGTTTCACTTTTCGTTGTGTTGTTTCAGATTCTTAGTAGAAATAAAATCATCTTTTTTTTGGACGCACTGAAGCACTGATTGTCAGTGCATTTAGTGATGAGTCAGTGTTAGTTTTTCAGCAAGAATCGCTCTGATCGATTTTCTCTCATCCTAGCCGTTAGATCAAATCAAAAATGGTGCGATCTGCAGCTTGACAATTAATGGCTGCAGACATAACGATTTCCCATATTTTTTCACTCATTACATTTACGTTATAAAATCCCCCATTGGAGTTATCTTCCTCTTCACAATCGCCATTGTTACTGAAACTCATCTCCCTCACTATCAGTAATTTTCCTTTTCATATTTCAAAGCAATATCCTTATGCAATTTTTCTTTATTCCCTTTTATTTTCACCATGGTTAAGAATCGTGCTTCTAAGAATACTCCCAAACCTTCCTTCAAAAATACTCCTACCACCTCTATTGAAATTCCGTCCATGACACCACCACCTTCATCCACAAGCCCGATGTTATTTTTAATGACTGCGACTAAAGACAAATACTACAATATCATGCTCAAACACAATATCCATCTTGAATAGGGCTTTCAGCTTTCATAACACTTGACCCTTGGAAAACAAGTCCATCGAACTATCAGTCGTTTAGGGTGGGAATACTTCTGTGACCATCCATCTGGCTATTCCCCTACTCTAGTTCGAGAATTTTATGCCAACTTAGTGGACAAAGAGCAAGAATTTATTTTTGTTCAAGAGGGGCTTGTACCATGGAGTGCAGCACATATCAATGTTCTGCTACGGATATTAGAACGCGTAGACAATACTCATCCTTCATGCACAGTTTAAACGAAGATAGCCTGACTGAGATGATGAACGACCTTTGCGTCGACAATACTTCATGGAGGGGCAGTGGATTCCACAATTTTACAATGCATAGACGTTACCTGACAACTTTCTGTAAGGCATGGTTTCACTTTATTAATAGTCATGTAATGCCATCCACTTATAGTACTATGGCCACATTAGACCATATGTGTTTATTGCATTCCATTTCGTACCATCGTCACATCGACATTGGGGAGCTTATATATGCCCAGATTGCGAAAGCTGCAGGAAAGCAAAATGGTATTCTTCCTTTCCCCTCTCTTATTATGCTCATTTTTCAACATAAGGGCATTGTGCCAAAAGATGATGAGGAGGTCATGGAAAATAAGGGTCCAATCAATGATATATTGGTTGAGAGGATGATACAAGGCTAAGATACACCTGTTGCCAAGGAATCTTTGAAAAAGAAAGACAAGGGGAAAGGGAAAAAGAAAGAGGAACAAATTAATGCGCCTATAGATTCACAAATATTAAGAAGACTAGCTAGTTTAGAAATCCATCTTGACCGTATTGATACGTGTACAATCCACCTCATGAGTGTATTAGACGATTTGGATTACAGGCAGCATATATTTTATGCATACACAAAATCTTGGAATGAAGCCATTGTTGCTGCATTGCATCACATCGGCACCAAACCACTGCCAGATTTTCCAACATTCCCTGATATCTTCTATCTTATGACCATTCCTCATCTGACCAGCCTACTGCTGATGGTAGGCCTACTCAAATGCCAACAAGAATTCACATATCTGATGATGAAAACAACGAAGGGCATTCAAACGCTAAGGAGGATTGCTATCGCAATATTGCTGATTTGTTCGAGGATGAATTCACCAATAGTTTAGGCGCAAATATAGCTGAAAGAGTAGCTGTTGCAGAAGAAGATGTCGATCTAGTCGATTGCGCTGACATTGGCCCAATTGAACTTGAGTAGCATATGGAAGTGGAAGCCAATCAGGGAGGTGATCAAGAGAAGGATGAAGAAAAAGAATAAGGAAAGGAAGAAGAAACAGAACCTACCGAGGTGCAGGAAGAGAATGAACCTTATGCCCCAGCAATGATTGTGGAGGATGTTATGAGAGCATCCAGCTCAAAAGAGACTCGACCTACTGTGATTCAGGCTGAAGTTGTCACTAGCGAAGTAGAGGAACTGAATCATCTCGCTATTATACTATACATAGCACCACTTGCCTAAATCCACCCATTCGACGTGACAATTGATGAGGCTGTCACCCAACCTGCCGAAGGAGAACAATCCACCGAGCCGGTTGGTTCAAAGGATAAGAAGAGGAAGAGGTGCAAGGACAAGAAAAAGAAAAATAAGAAACACTATGACGAGGGAGAGCACCCGAAAAAGAAGAAGAAAAAAAATCAAAGCAGCCTCTGCATCGGCTGCTGTTGAATAAATTGGTACATCTCTTTTTAGTTAGTTTTCATGCATTTTTCTTATGCCTGCATTTTCATTGTCAGTGCATTTCTCTTAGTTTACTACATTGTATCTGCATTTCCATTACTTTTTGTATATCTATTGTTAGTGCATTAGGGATAATGCAGACATTAAGTTTGGGGGGAAGCTAATGTGACTTGGAAATGCAACTACACCTTCTTATTTGACTTTTATTTTGTTTCTTTAGTAATGAAAATTGACAAAATTTCAACAGAAATGTGCCCACAATTTTTTATTTTAATGCATAATTCTTGAATTGTCTGAATACTGATGTGGAGATTAGATGAGTATGAATGAATGATGAGTCTGCTATTTTGGAATGAATATTTGAAATTGTTTTAGTAATGAATGAATAGTATTGGTGTTTAATCTTGAACTAACTGATCAATACAAATACATTGTATGAATAAAATACACTCCAATATGAGTGCATTGTGACTTTTAAGGGAGAACACTCCGTTGCAGACAAAGAAAAGAATACTTATCTACCAAAGGCTGTAACTGCAAGAGTGTGTGTCAGCGCAATTATATGCCTCCTAGGGGTTTGTTGCACACCATCGTTACTACTCAAGAACAAAGGTAGAGTAATGCAATGACATCTTTCAATCACTTACAACATGAAAAATAAGAATAAATTGTTGTACTGGTTCAAGGTAGGTCAAGATTCGATGCGTAATACTAACATTATGAATTGCAGTTTCAAGTTATTCATGTCTGTAAATTGTTGGCGTATCATTATATTATATGAATGTAGTTTAAACATTAGAAATTTAGAGAATTCAAGTTGTATGAATACTGATTGCGGTGACATTTCTAATTGATACTTTGTTAATTTTTGTTTACTTTAGGCCAAGTAAAAACTCAAGTTTGGGGGTGTGATGGTATTACAAATGACATAGATTTTCTTCTCAATTTAGTGTTTAAATTGTCTCTTTTGTACATCATTTAGCATGCATCATTAGCATTTTATAATTAGTTTTCATATTTTACAAGTCATTGATAGTTAGTTTAAAGTTTTGTTATTTTTTCTAAAGATTTTCATCACATTTTTACTTAAAAATGTTATTAATCTGAGTAATTGTTTAATAAATTAATGTTATTAATTTTATGCTTTATTATATAGTTTTTATGCACAAAATGGTTTCCTTTATGATTTTATTTAATATGTTACATTTTAATAGTGAGCCATGCAAATTAAATTAATTTAAAAGTATGAAATTATAATTATTAATTGACATATATTATTTCATTAATTGGGTTAATTAAATGATATAAATTGGGTTAATTAATTATTTAATTTGACCCAAACTAATTTAATATGCTTTGGACAGGTCTGGTTGTTTGTTGGGTCACAAAACCGTGCAACCCGAGTGCATTAAGAACCCAAATTCGACAGTCATAATGGCTTCCCAATTACGACTTTTGGGGTAACTGAAAGGAGTCCTTGCAGTTGAGAAGAAATCAGAAGTTGGCCCAGAAGATCATGGTTGACTGGGTCGTGGTCCCTGCTTATGTGTCATGGTTGAATGCTTCAAAATGAAGCAACCAACCAATTCAAACCCCTTATGTCATGGCCGACCAAGCATGAGAGAATAAAAGCGGGATTCAACCACCCTATTTTATCACTGTGAACTATTCACTCTTGTGATAATTTGATGTTCATATCATGACCAAAATGATCTATAATGGCTTCTTTTGTATCACAACATGACGTAAAGTTCCTGGTTTGGGATTTATAACATCATTATCAGAGTTATCTATCACTAAATAGTATTCTCCTTATTGTCCACCACGAGTTTTGTGTCCAAAACCAAGCACACTGTTCGCTAATCTTTTACGATCCTCGGCCCAATTGTTCATTCACCGCCAATACCAATCAATTGGATTAGTTGCCAAGCATGGTCCATTGAACTTATTGTGTTTACCCCTTAAGTATCTTTTTGTTCTATTTGTAATAACATCCTTAAATTTTATGATTTTGTCGCAATTAGCTTCGTCAAGAACCCTGGAATAAGTTGTCCAAGGTAATGTATATAATGCCTCCATTTAACATACAAGTTAAGTAAGGTTAAAGATCTTGGAAGTAATTGGAGGAATTGAATTTGGAACCCTTGCAGGATAACTGCTTCTTAGTGGTCCTAAAGGGTAATGTCCTGGCCCCACATCTTGAAAATCATGGAAGGGGATGCACCTGAGCTACCGCCAGATTGTGCTCTTGGCATCCTCAAATGATCAACAACAACATTGAAGGAGCTACCCTCACTAAATGGAGGCCTTAGCGGCCCCTCTTCTGCAACAACACTTGACCTTGCACCAAATGAAGGTCCTTGCAAGCGGAGGTGAGGTGCAAGACTTGAACCGCCAGCACCACCATATGGTGATCCTAGAAGCCCCCCACCTAAAATGGGTTATGAGACTTACCACTCGATATGCTGCTTCTAGCTCCACCTCCAACCAAAGCTTTTACATCGCCAATTTGGTCTGTAGTTACAGGGCTTTGGGCGTATGAGGGTGCTAACCCTTCCTCATGCATAACCGACTCCCAAACTCATTTTCTGGATTACGAAGACCAAAATATTTTTCAAAATGAATTTCAAACATTTTGTGGTGATCCAATCACACCGAATAAAGGATTGGTGGCGACTCCCATTTTTTAACATTAAAATAATTTTTGAAACCCGTCGTTTCCCAAAAAAAAACGGCTTCGACAGCTTGGTGACTCCACTAGGGACTTTTTTTAAAAATAAACGAGAGTCAAGCCAAAATTGATTTATTTTTGGGTCCTTTTTGAAAACTTTAAAATTTTTGATTTTGTTTAACATGCGATCCTCGGCATCTTTTGTGTGACATTATATTATGTGATATTGCTAGTGTAAATTTGCATCCATATGAATTTTGATTACTACCCTTTTAAGTGGAAGTGGGAAACTACTCCTTCGTGAGGTCTTCAGCTCCGTGCAGGATAGTGAATCGCTTTCGGGATTACATCCGTACCAATGTTTTCGTGAATCACTTCCGTGCAAACATGTGGGAAATGTGTCCCCCTGAACCGAACTCATCCGTATGAGCCTGTAATGGGTGAGGATCGAGGAATCTGCTGGTTTGGGTACCTCAACTCTAGAACTTGAACCACATGTACTGAACCCTAGTTGCTTACCTTAGGATAGAACTACACCGAGCTGTTAGTAGTCTCCCAAGTCTAGGTTCTCTGTTTTAAATCTATACTTTGTTATCATACCTGTGTTCTTTTACTTTTTAATTGTTGCTTGCATTACATCTTCATGCAAAGAAAAATGTGGACTTAAGCCCAATTACTAGATAGAAAATTGGTCATAAGAAAACGAGTTCCTTGATAAGATGGAAAATAATACGGTCGCGAGCATATGCTCAAAAAAAAAAAGAAATACGAAAAGCCAATGATTAGCCAATCAAGTAAGACAGAAACAAAGACCGCACAACGAACCAAACTTTGACCCAACTACGAAAAGTGACCGAGGACTTAAGTTGGCATTTTGGGACTGAAAAATCAAAGGATGAACGAGGGCGAAATTGGAAGATATCCTACAAAGATTAAAGGCTTCTGAATACTAAGGCGCGATCATATGCGTATCTGTCTTAGGTAAAGGAATTTGTTTTCTAGTAAAATTTTCTAATAAAATTGAGCTATGAGTCAATGTTTTCTTATGCATACATGCATTCATAAGCTGCATATTTTATTAACTTGCACTTAATTCCTTAAGAGCCTACCTCAAGTAGAATTGTGTCAAGCATTCCGTGGTGGCACGAAGAAGGTAAGGGACACAGCTACATTCTGGCTTTTAATTGCAATTTATTCTAAGTTTTATTCCTGTGTTGATTACACTAACTTGTTCATTACGAATCTATTTGCACTACATTCTCATACAAAGAGAGGTATAGTTCTAAGCTCAATTACTGAATAGAAAAGCTGGTCATAAGAAAATAGATACCTTGATAAAATAGAGGACGATATGGTCGGGCTTACATGGAAAAGAAAGAAAGAGAACAAAAATCGATGATCTGGCAGATAAGCAAGACGAAAACAAAGATCGTGTAATCATCTGAGTTTTGGCCTAAGTACGAGAAGTGACTGACCACTCAACCTTTTCAAAATAATATTGTGGACCAAAAGTCAGAAATAAGCCAAGACTATTTGAATGACTTCCTGCGAAGATTAAGTCTTTTGGAATACCGCCGACACGACCATATACGTCTCTATTTTATGTAAAGGAATTTGATTTCTAGTAAGGTTTTTCTAATAGAATTAAGCTATAAGTCAATACCTTTCTTATGCATTCACGCATTCTAAGCAGCACATTTTATTAACTTGTGTAATTCTATACAAACCTACCTTGAATGAGATCGTGTCAAACCTTCATTGGTTACTTGAATAAGGTAAGAGACGTGGTTATATTCTTGATTCTTTGCTTTTAATTGAACTAACTTATTTTGAATCTGTTTGCATTGCATTTTCATAAAAAGAAAAGGGTGTTGATTCATGTTCTGTTGCCAACTAGAGAACTGGTCATAAGAAAACGAATTCCTTAATAAGGTAAAAAGTCAATGTGGTCAAGCGTATATATGGTCAAAGAAAAACAACGAAAAATGATTGCCTATCAAAGGGACACATGTCAGAGCTCTGAGGGTTACACCCAAGTACATGAAAGCCACAACAGTTTACAAGAGTTGAATGAAGCATGGAAGAAAAAACAAGGCAGATGTCCATTCATGAATATATTGACTTACTTGATGCTAAAAGGAATAGGCATCGGTCCAGAGCTCTCACTTAGTATTGGAGTCCAACTTCTAATGGTTTCACACTTGAAGGACATGATATCCAAGATAGAAGAGTATATCACTCTACCTTGATATCCTGGGATTCAAAATAATAAAGCCTGCTTTGAAATGGTTAAAGTAGAGATGCACCTCTTCTGAGTCTTAACATAGTATTGGGATTCAACTTAGTCGCTTCACCTTCAAAAACATGGACATATTGTAGAAGAATACATTACATTGCTCCATTTCCTGAGAACTCAAGTTGATAAGGTCTACTCTAGATGAACGAGCATTGGGTTGCAATCCTGACTAAGGGAAGAGAAGAGAACAAGTACATTGATTTGGAAAACCTGCAAGGCTTAGTACACTCAGATGCAAGAAAGAATGATGGCATCTTCATCTCAAACACGATGGAGTTAGTTGTTTTCCTTAAAGTGTTGAGGCACGTAGAGGACGCGATTGCAAATTCATTTTATTGGCTTGACAAAAGAATCACTCATGTTCTAGCAACCTTAGCCACTAAGCACCTATCGAAGAAGGGGCAAAAGAAGGTGTATTGGTTCATGACTTTTGGCCGTTTAAAAAGTTGAAAAAGTCTTATCGAGAGGTCTCTGAAGACTACTCCCTGTTGACGGGATTTGTGACTGTTCAAAGACAAGATGACATTGCCAAAGATAGTGGGAATAAACAAGAAATGATTTCAACACGCTTAGGGGCAAGTTTGAGATAGGGGCCATGTTGCAAGCAAAGATTTGACCCAAATGTAAGAAACGACTAAATGCTTGTAGACTTTAGCCATTCAAGACTGATGTTTTGAACTTGAAATCAGGGGCAAACCAGAGCAAAAAAAATTAGCTCGAAAGATTAAGACTTTGAACATTAAAAGCACGACCATACATGCATCCGCCTTTTGTAAAAGAATTTGCTTTCTAGTAAAGTTGTCTAATGGAATGGAACTAAGAATCAAAGCCTTGTTGCATGTATTTTATCATGTCATGTGCATTAGCGTTTCCTACATCAAATCTTAAAAAGATTCCACATATTTGAAACCCTCGTGTAAGAGAGAGTCATTTACCCTAAAAATAAAGGCTGAGAGAGAACATGATAAATCAAGATAGGAAATGATAAAAATCGAGAAAGAGTCAGGTGAAGAATGGAACCTATTGAGAGTTCGTCCCCACACCCTTGGAAATGATTTGGACAACTAGACTGTGGAGGAGCTTCCTGTAGTTTTTAGGACTTTTCCAGGAAAATATTCAGAATACACTTATCACTCTAAGCTCGAGAGTAATAGGGATCCTTTTATAAAGGACAAATGACCACTATCTTTTATTTCAATAAAAATGATGCATTGTTTTGTCCTAATTGGCAAATACCTTACCAATTCTTTTCATTCATTCATACCACAATTAATCATTCTTTAGTTCAATTATTTTTTGGACCCCCTTTTTGTCTTTGTGTTGGGGCACTTGATATCAAGGATATGAGCAACACTGCTGTTGACTTAAATCCTTTTGAGTAAGACATGTATCTGAGGCTTTGAAAATGATCAAGAATGTAACTTGTCTCCCGATCTACTACGGATAGGTTGAGCAAGACACGAAACAGACATCACCTTGAGGAGTCATGATTTTAAGTGAGTATCGAGACATAAGTCTTTGTAAAAACAAGGCAAGCTACCTCGAGAATTCAAAGGTCTTTGCATGATCCTATCAAGGCATGCCAGATTCAACGAACCGATGTGATGACATATAGACTCTCATAAAAGAAGAATGCATCCAATTTAACAGAAACTTGAAAATTTGAGGCTCGACGTGTTAGCAAAAAAAAAGATAGGTCAAAACTCCTCAAAGGGAATTTTAAACCCAATAAAAAAAGGAAAAAGGGAAAAGAAAGAAAAGGAAGAAAAAGTCAAGGTGAAAACCCGTAAAAGGCATCTTGAAAATTTATTCTCCATCATCTTTCCATGCTGTGGCCTCTTTCTATGGAAGCATGGACACCATTGAGCGAACTTTTCTAGAGAGTTTCTAATGTGCATAAATTCGCCTTCAAGATCATTGATTACTACTTCCCAGGCCAATTGGCGGTTAAGTAGATTATTGAAAATGAGAGATTATGCGCCGGTATGGAGCCAAGAAAGGATCATATCCAACGATAACTTGAACTTGAGCAACAGCACGATAGCAAAGTCTACAATCAATTCAAGAACAAATATCACGACTCAAGCACCACATCGCCAAAAATAGGGCATTGGCGGGGAACCGATAAAGACAACAAAAGATTGATTGGATTCATAGCAAGAGACCTACAAAGGCTTGACATGAAAGCTCACCATCAGGCTTCTATCAGAACATCCACCGGGGCAACATTTTTCTCGCCAGAATGAAAGTCGTTCTACTAATTGAAGATGACAAGGGTTAACGACAAAGAAGGATCCATTCTATAGAACTCCATGAGAGAGCTCTAGTTTTGAAAAGGATATTGCTTACAAAAGACTTCCAAGGAAAAAGGATGTCAAAATTGAGAAAAGCCCCATGAAATGAAGAAAGTCTTATTGAAGAAGCTTTGATTTTGATCAAAAGGAACGACAAAGACCTGCCCAACTTGGTGAACTCGCATTCAATGGAAGAAAAAAGAGAAAAAGAAAACATAAAAAAACAAAAAAAGAGAAAAAAGAAAAGGAGAGGTCGAGGTGAAAACCCGTAAAGGGCATCTCGAAATCTAAGGAAACTTGAGTTGAAAACTTGAAAGGGCGGCTCAAAATCAAAGAAAAAGAGGCATGAGGTGGTCCTCTCTCTCAAAAGTAGAAAGGTGGAGAAACTTTACACCTTGAGGCATTGACAAAGTACTCTAAGTTTCATGAACACATGTCAAGCTCAGAATGGTCCTCGTCAAGTTTGCTCATTGAAGCTCATACTTTGATATCTGGGGCACCTAACTCCATTCTTTGTTCACTTTATGTTTTGCGACTTTTGACCGATACATGTCATTTTTAATCCTTTTATGAGCTTTGCCTCCATGAAATTCATTTGCCTTGCGATCATGTCCAAGCATTTCTGCATCAAAGCAAGATCACTGAACCAATAACCTTTTCATTCATGCAAGCTTTAACCTTCAATCGAATTCAATTTCGTCCATTTCGTAACCCTATTCTAGCATGTTTGCATAACAGCCAGTGGACTAATCTTTTCATTCATGCGAGCTTTGCCTCCTAACTCTACTCTTTGCTTACTCTATATTCGGCATCCTTTGACCAATATGGGTCACTTTTAATCTTTTCATTCATGCAAGCTTTGCCTCCAATAAAATTCATCCACCTAACCCTATTCTTTGCTCACTTTATATTTGGCATCCTTTGACCAATATGAGTCACTTTTAATCTTTCCATTCATGTGAGCTTTACCTTCAATAAAATTTCATTCGCCTTGTGACCATGCTCAAACAAATTTCGCATCGAAATAACTATTAATGAACCAAACGATCTTTTGCATTGAAATAATGGTTAGTGGTCAACAATTAAGGAATAGAAGGATTTCTGCATATCATTCTGAAAAATTCCTAAATAGTACAGGGACCTGAAACAGGACCACTAGTTGGAAATAACACAAATCCAAGGGATAAAAGGTTTTTGAAATAAATAGTTCAGAATACGACCACCTCTTTAGGTTTCATGTCAAAGATACCATATCAAAAGAAAAAACATGACAACACATCAGTGATAGGACTTAAACAAACGATGAACAATGTTGACCTAAAGACTAAGATAAAATCATTTCTCAAAAAATGACATTTTTACACTCATCATTTATACTCACCTGTTTGGGAGCATTTGATTCATCCTGATCATGGCATCCTAACCATCTGACCTATCTAGAGGCCCAATTGAGCATATTCTACAGGTCTCAGTATCGCAAAAAGATAAAAGGGAAAGGTCTAAGTCGCAACGGCGGACCGTGTACCTGAGAAGACATGACGGGAAAGATCTAAACCACAACGGCGGATCCAGTACCGTAAAAAGAAAAAAGGGAAAGGTCTAAGTCACAACGGCGGACCGTGTACCTCAAAAGACACGACGGGAAAGATCTAAGACCACAACGACGGATCCAATATCGCAAAACGACAAAAGGGAAAGGTCTAAGTCGCAACGGCGGACCGTGTGCCTCAGAAGACATGACGAGAAAGATCTAAGACCGCAACGGCGGATCTAGTACTGTAAAAAGACAAAAGGGAAAGGTCTAAGTCGCAACGACAGATCGTGTACCTTAAAAGACACGACGGGAAATATCTAAGACCGCAACAGAGAATCCAGTACCGCAAAAAGACAAAAAGAAAAGTCTTTATCTCTCTGAAGTTGTAGCAAGAGCAAGATGAAGCTTTAAACATTAATTCCTATCCTCTTGAAGTTGTAGTAAAGTTGGATAGCAAGTCTTTATCTCTCTGAAGTTGTAGTAAGAGCAAGATGAAGCTTTAAAACATCAATTCCTATCCTCTTGAAGTTGCAGTAAAGTTGGATAGCAAGTCTTTATCTCTCTGAAGTTGCAGTAAGAGCAAGATGAAGCTTCGACATCAAATCCTATCTTCATGAAGATGCAGTGGAGATGGATTCAAATTACATCATTTCATTCTTACCCTTAGATTCAAGAAGGATAAAATGAAGATTCTGATCTCTTACCACGAGCTAGGGGCAGATTGAAGCCATTTGATCTCTTAACCCGAGCTTGGGGCAGATCACCACTGTTCGATCTCTTACGTCGAGCTTGGGGCAGATCACCACTGTTCGATCTCTTACGTCGAGCTTGGGGCAGATCGCAGCCATCCAATCTCTTACCCCAAGCTGGGGTAGATTGTAGTTATCCAAAATAAGTGAGGCGGTCATCTTCCTGATGAAATACAGAGAAGTGAATTGAAACAAGCGATACGGTCATATTCCTGATGAGATACTGAGAAGAAGACCAAATCAAACCCACGCTCGATGTGAGCAAATCTTCGAACCCCAGCTTCCTGATAAGATACTGAGAAGCAAGTCGAAGCAATAAAATGGTTAACTTCCTAATGAGATACTGAGAAGTGGACCAAATTCGTCTTCTTGATGAGATACAGAGAAGCGAATTGAAACAAGCGATGCGGTCATCTTCCTGATGAGATACTGAGAAGAAGACCAAATCAAACCCACGCTCGATGTGAGAAAATCTTCGAACCCCAGCTTTCTGATGAGATACTGAGAAGCAGGTTGAAGCAATAAAATGGTTAGCTTCCTGATGAGATACGAAGAAGTGAACCAAATCCGTCTTCCTGATGAAACACAGAGAAGTGGATCAAAACAAGTGACGCGGTCATCTTCTTGATGAGATACGGAGAAGAAGGCCAAGTCAATGAAACCAGTCTCAAAAGACTACGATGACAAACTCCAATCTCCTTGAAATTTCAAGAGAATGGAGTGAAATTACAGTAGCAAATTTTGTCTTTTTGAAATTGCCTCTAGGCAACATGGAAATCATAACGCCGAAGGTACAGAAGCAGATGCAGCAGGGTTGAATGGTCAATAAAGCGAAGGATGGACCAATTGAAGAAAGAGTGGCGAAGAAGTGGAACTTGACAAAATTGGGCTTTCTTTTGGTCTTTGCTATGTTCCTGTTACACAGCAACGAGCAAAGAGGGGCAGCTGTTGAAGCCCAATTTTGATCGGGCCCAACTTGAAACAAAATTTTGATTTTTAAGTTTGAATTGATTTTAAATTTATTTAAATTTAAATATGTTTTAAATTTAAATACATTTAAAATAGTTTTAAAACTTAAAATCAAATTTAGAATGTCCAAATACAAGCCCGAATGGGCCCAAGTCCAAAGTCCAAATACAAATCAAAGCCCAAATTGGGCCCAAGTTCAAACAAGCCCAATATCCATTTCACTACCCAAAATATAGGCCCAAACCCTTGACCCATTATTCAGACCAAACTAGCCTAACCCTAACCTAATTGCTGCCTCCCCACTTGCTCTTGCTGTCGTTCATTTATGGCCAACCAAGGTACGCGACGTCAACTCCAACAGACCCAAGCTTCAACTTGCTCATGCATAGCCGACTGCTACAACCACCACTGCATTGTACTTGCAAAAAAAGAAGAACAAGACTAAAATTTAAGTAAATAAAACAAATTGTAATGGTAGGAAATATGGCTATAAAAGCCAAATAAAAAAAAACCCTGTTGAAAGGCACAAAGAATAAAAAAAAAAAAACAAAGCAATTATACAAGTAATCAATACTTCCAGTATTTCTAGGAGCACATTGAATGCATTCATACATCCTTCTTTAATACTGCCCTTCTTAAAATAATTGTATTTTGTTTGAAACATCAAACTCATTAAATAAACCCATACGTTAACATACAATGTTTTTAAATAAATAAAAAGGGGCATTAATAGTTTTTAATAAATGTATTAATTATTATAATATCCATATTTAATTAAAAATAATATCTTTTAATATTACTATATATTAATAATAAAAAGAAAATAAAAGCCGAAGGGCCGAAAGTACTTCCTCTCTACGCCATCGCCTGAGGTTTGCCTAACCCATCGCCGGACGTCATCTACACCTCTACGACCGCGAACATGCAGGATAAACAAAAAATAAAGGACGAACAGACTTAAAAATGGGTTTGAGACAAAAAAACGGTTTTAAAGTTGTAGATCTGGTCCCGAACCAGATCTGTTTTTAACAAAACTAAAAGAGGATTAAAACGTTTTTAAGAATAAAAAGAGAGAAAGATTTTCCAGAAAAAATCAAAATGATTTTTAAATGAAAGAACAAAAAGGAAAGAAGAGAAAGAATGAAGTTTTACCTGAAACGCATGTTCTGCAGCGGAATACGGCGGCACGAAGGCGCGTGGTCGGACGACGACCATGCGTGGTACACCGGACGACACCGGGTGACGAAAAGAGGCGATGCGGTGCGCGCGTGACGCCCTACGCAAGAGTCACGGCCGGACTCTGGATTGGGTCTCGAAGGGCTTTGAGAGAAAAAACAAAGCAAGAGCAGTTTGGTTTTGAAAAAATTGCAAAAGTGATTTTCAAAAGGGGCAATTTTTAACTTAAATACCAAGTGTGAAACGACGCCGTTTTGGGGGCTGGGTTTCAGCCCCAAAACGACGTCGTTTTGGCTTTGACCCACGGGTTAACCCGATTCGACCCGACCCGCTCGCTGGGATCCTCGTATTTTTTAGTTTTGGGATATTTACTGAATTAGTCCTTTCGCATTTTTTTATTGTTTCAATTTGGTCCTTTTATACTTTTAATTAATTTTAATTTAGCCCAATAATTTTTATTACTTTTCAATTTAATCCCTTGACCTTTTGAAAGCACCAGAGGCTGCCATGTGTCATTATTTTGGCTTATTTATGCAATTAGTCCCTCTTATTTTTAATTTATTTTAATTTAATCTCTAACTCAAGTTTTGTTTCATTACAAAATTGGCCCAAAAATTTTTCATGATTTTCAAATTAGTCCTTTGACCTCAGGATGCCTGAGGGGCTACCATGTGTCACTTATTTTTGGTTTTATTACCCTAAAAGTCCTTAAACTATTAAAAAATTATATTTTAAACCTCAAACTTCTCTATAATTACATTTTTGACCTCAAAACTTCTGAAAATTACATTATTACCCCCGAACTTCCAAAAATTACATTTTTAACCCTGAAGCTTCCAAAAATTACATATTTACCCCCAGACTTCTAAAAATCACATTTTTGGCCTCGAAACTTTTAAAAATTACATTTTTACCCCCAAACTTTCAAAAATTCCATTTTTGACCACGAAACTTCTAAAAATTACATTTTTACCCCTAGATATCTAAAGACTCCATTTTTTACCCTAAAACTTCCAAAAACTACCGTTTTACCCCTAGATGTCCAAAAATTCTATTTTGATCTTGATTTTTCCAAAAATTACCATTTTACCCTCAGATGTCTAAAATATCTTTTTTAACCCCAAAATTTTTCCAAAATTACCATTTTGCCCTTGAGAGTCCCAAAGTTACCATTTTGGCCCCCCGATATCCAAAAAGTCTCATTTTCAACCTCGATTGCATCATTTTTCTTCCTCATCAATATTTGCATTTAACTTTAATTATTATGCACTCGTATTTTATATTTTTGATTTTTGTTTACCATTTATCTGCTTAATTATTTTTCTTCGTGCATTTTAATATCCATCATTAATTGCTCATTCATATTAAATTCGCATATTTGTTTTCAAAATTGTTTTCATAAAGAACTTTAAAATCGAGGCAATATTCTTTTATTTCGAGTTTCAAAATTTTGTACCTTAACTCACTAGGTGCAATTTTTCTTCAAATTGAAATAATTGAATATCCTTAATCGGGGCAATGTTTCCTTATCTCCGATTCTGAAAATTTGCTCCTTAACTCACTAGGTGCAACCTTTTTTTAAATCGAGATAATCGAACATCCTTTTCCAAAATTTAAAAAGTTTTACAAAGGAAAGCTCGTTATTTCTGGATCTCGAAATATTATGTCCTAACTCACTGGACGTAATTTTCTTCCCCGATCACTTTAAAATAGCGAGACTTCCAAACAAAATCGATTTCTTTTAAATATAGCTCATGCATTCGAAGATCGTATTTTAAACTTTATTCGAGCTTTCAAGGTTTACAAATTAAGACCCGAAAATAATCAATATGGTACCAATTTTGGGCGTATGAGGATGCTAACCCTTCCTCATTCGTAACCGACTCCTGAACTCATTTTCTGGATCACGAAAACCAAAATATTTTTCAAAACGAATTTCAAACATTTTGTGGTGATCCAATCACACTGAATAAAGGATTGGTGGCGACTCCAATTTTTCAACATTATGGTACCAATTTTGGGCGTATGAGGATGCTAACCCTTCCTCATTCGTAACCGACTCCTGAACTCATTTTCTGGATCACGAAAACCAAAATATTTTTCAAAACGAATTTCAAACATTTTGTGGTGATCCAATCACACTGAATAAAGGATTGGTGGTGACTCCAATTTTTCAACATTAAAATAATTTTCGAAACCCGTCGTTTCCCAAAAAAAAAACGGTTTCGACACTGTGATAAAACTTACATCGTTATGATGAGTGGAATGGCAATTTGAGATGGTGATGGCAGTTGAACCTTGGATTGCATCAATGAGTCCATCTTGGCATTCAGACATGGAAATATGATCTAGCCAAATGTTTGATGATCCAATGATGGAAATCCCATCCCAATCATCGACCGTTCGAAAACCAAAGTGATCTTTAGAGTCCCTGATAAGGCCACCGCGACTTTCAACAACATGGTGAACATGAATGTTGTGAATGATGACTTTATGGACAAATTGAAGTGTAATGCCACATCCATAAGCTATATGAACATTTGCTCCACGACCATCGATTGTTTTATCACTTTGAACTATTAACTCTTGTGATAATTTGATGTTCATATCATGACCAAAAATGATACATAATGGCTTCTTTTGTATCACAGCATGACGTAAAGTTCCTGGTTTGGGATTTATAACATCATTATCAGAGTTATCTATCACCAAATAGTATTCTGCTTGCTGTCCACCACGAGTGTTGTGTCCAAAACCAAGTACACAGTTTGCTAATCTTTTGCGATCCTCGGCCCAATTGGTCATGCACCGTCGCCACCAATCAATTGGATTGGTTGCCAAGCATGGTCCATTGAACTTATTGTGTTTACCCCTTAAGTATCTTTTCGTTCTATTTGTAATAACATCCTCAAATTTTATGATTTTGTCGCAATTAGCTTCGTCAAGAACCCTGCAATAAGTTGTCCAAGGTAATGTATATAATGCCTCCATTTAACATACAAGTTAAGTAAGGTTAAAGATCTTTGAAGTAATTGAAGGAATTGAATTTTGAACCCTTGGCACAGTTAATTTTTGTAGATATTCTTAATCAGTGACATTCAATAGGTCTATCGATTCGACTTTGATATATAATTTTTTATACCTAAACCATGACATTTTTTATAAAAAGAAAAGAAAAAGGAGAGATAAAAGAGAAAATTGTAATTTACTTGTTAACATTGTAGTTCAAATGATTTGTTATATTTTCTAGGCTCGGTTCATAAGCTGTTAGCGCAAGCTTCCTAGCTTCTTTTTCACGTTGTTTCCAAAAGTCATCAAATTCAGCAACATTTGCCCATAGCCTTGAAATTAGTGTGGCAAAAGAAATTAGGAAAACAAGCCTTAGCTTAGTTACTTCCATTGCAGTTTTCCTCCTATATGTTTCTCTTTCCTAGGATTTTTTGCTTGGTTCAAATAGTAGTTAGATATGGTACGAGCAAAATTTCAACCACAAAGACAATTGAAAGGGATGTAAACCTTAATATCTAATGCTTTAAACTACCAGCTTTGGTAAAGGTTGTAGTAAATTTATTAAGCTAATAACTTTTTAATTGGCTTTAAATAAGCATTTCATGAAACTGTGTGATTCTAAATTTAAAGCGCTTGAAGTGCTAACCATAATCATTACAACAATAAAAACTATAACATTTCCACCACAAAACTAGAAATAGTCTAACCCACAACTTCATCGAGGAGCATTCATGTCTTGCTCACTTAATTTGGATTCTCAATGGAATCAATTGCACCAGATAACTGGTGAGACATTTTTTATTTTAACTTTTTCCAATTGTAATATCAATAAACAAATTAAAAAAAACACTCCTTTCCTTTTTTAAAAAAATAGAATATGGTTTCTAGGGATCCAACCTAAGGGTGTGTTAATTTTGTAAAAATGTGTTAGAAATTTTATTTTTTTTCCGGTGTTTGTCTTGACAGAAAAGAGATTCATTAACGACAAATGACTTAGGCCCAATTTTGAAAAAGTGCATTTTCACCTCATAACAAATGAAAAACACCTAACTTTTGGTGTTAAAACTATTGTGAAAAATTGTTTTCCACCCAAAAGCAAAAGTTGTATTTAGGTCCTTTTCGCTTTTGATTTTTGCATTTGGAAGTGAAAATTATCAAAATATCCTAATTTATATTAACTATTTAAAAGCTATATAAAAATAGATTAATTTATATTTTATGTATCTTTATGTTAAATTATATTTAAATATTTCATGCATCATTATATGAAATTATAAAAATACCATTTATTATATTTAAGTTTTTAAAATATTTTATGTATCATTAATTTTACAAATAATTTATAGTAATTACTTAGAAAGTATTTAAAATTTATACTTCATGTACCATTATATTAGAAAAGTAAAAAAAAAAAATGTCTTTCCTTTTCACAGAAAATAGAATAGGTTTCTAGGGTTGCACTTAAAGGTGCAACCATTTCGCAAAAATGACTTACAATTGTTCTTTTTTTTCGTATTTCTCTATGTTTGTCTCGAGAAAAATAGCTTTATTAACAACAAATGAATTATTCGTTGACGAAAAATAAACCTCTCTTTTGTACTGTTGTTCCGTTTTAACTAACATGATTTTAATGTAAATATGACATTTATGGAAATACGAGTCAAGGTAGAGATTTGTTGATTATGCCTCATATTTCAATCAAATTTTAGAAATAATCTTCTAATTAAACTCTGTTTATTTATTTCAGTCAAACTCTAATTAGTCTAGATTATTTTATTATTATTTGACTTAAGAATTTAGCCTATAAATAGGTTTTTTTTTTACAACCTTAGAAAATACAACTATTAAATATTAGAACTCATAACACTTTTGGAGAATTTTATGTTTACGGTTTGAGGATTCTTTGTTTTCGAGTTTCGAGGTTTACTTTGGATAACCATCTTCTGTACTCTTTGTTCGTTTTCCATTATAGTAAAATGATCTTTGCCTATGGCTTTTTATTTTTGGAGAGATTTTTCCACGTTAAATTTGTATATTCAATTTCTCAATTTTTTCCGCTATTTTTTACTTTTTCATTACGTAATCGGATCGATCCCTAACATTAAAAAAAATTACATGTAAGCCATGCATGCAACCAATGTTTTTCTGCGCATGCATTAAAAAACTTTAACAATATGTCATATTGTTCTTTTAAATTATTTATCGTAGAACTACTGAAGTCGGTTTATTTTTGGGTATTTTGGAAAACTGAAAAATTAAGTATTGAAGTTTTAGTATTGAATTTTATAAGCAATGTAGGTATTCATTTGATGATGGTTAAGGCGGGGGATATGGGTTTAATAGAAGGAATTCGTGGTATTATCCTAGAGCAAGAGATCTCTCACCTTCAATTTGCGGATGACAGGGTGCTATTTTTGAAAGAGAAGGAGGAGGTGGTAAAAAATTTGAAAGCTATTCTGCGATGCTTTAAGATGTTCTCAGGCTTAAGTATAAATTTTAAAAAATCTTGCATTGTGGGCTTTGGTGTGAAGGAAGAATTTCTTTATCGAATGGCAGCGTTGTGTAAATGCAAAATCGGGGAGCTCCCATTTAAGTATTTGGGAATCCCATTGGGAGTGGACCTGAGGAGAGTAGCCACATGGGACGAGGTAGTTGAGAAAGTGAGAAAGAAACTACCGGGATGGAAAAGTCAATCTTTATCATGGGCTGCTAGAGTAGTGCTGATTAATTCAGTACTATCGACTTTACCGGTGTACTTCATGTCATTGTTCCCTGTACCTGTGACGGTGTTAAAAAAGATTGACCAAATTGGGAGAAATTTCCTTTGGGGGAGTTATGATGGAAAAAAGAAGATGGCGAAGGTGAGGTGGAAGCAGATATGTAAACCAAAGGAGCTTGGAGGGGCAGGGGTGGTGAATTTAGAAATAAAAAACAGGCATTGCTAGCCAAATGGAGTTGGCATTTTGTAGTAGAAAAGGAAGCTTTATAGAGAAAAGTTATATTAGCAAAGTATGGAGCAAGTTACCACCAGTGGAGATTTAGATCGAATAATGTTAAGGATATGTCGAAAGTATGGACAGGGAGCGTGGAGAACTCAAGAGAAAATTCAATTGAGAAATGGATGGGGCATAGAGAGTTAAGGTGGAAGATCGGTAATGGCATGACGACATTGTTTTGGCTGAAAGAGGTATTTCCAAGATTGTATAGGATAGATAAATTGAAAAATGGGAGAGTGTCAGATTATTTAGAGGATAGTGGATGGGTGAATGAAAAATGGGATGCTTTCTTTGTTCGACCGTTGTTGGAAAGAGAATTAAAGATTGTAAGCAATCTTTGGAACATGGTTAAGGGTGTGGTGTGTTGCAAGGAGAAGGAAGATAGAATTATATGGTTGCATGATGATACAGGGCTGTTCTCAGTAAAAAAAGATTACCGCTTTGCTGAGTTTGGGTGAGGGGGATATCAACAGATTTGCATTCGAAAAAGTATGGCGGTTGAAAGTACCACCTAGGGTTCGAAGTATCCTTTGGTTGCTCGCAATTGATAGAGTTCCAACTAAAGTTTTTTTTGGTAAGAAAAGGGTTGAAGATACAAAATTCAGTGAATGTTTGCCCATGGTGTGAAAGGGAGGCTGAAAGTACAGATCACTTGTTCTTAAGTGCAATTATATGAGAAGCTTTTAGAATAAAATTTTTAACTAGTGGGGAGTGAAGCGGGTACCTGTTGGGAGTTTTGTGGAGTTCTATGACTTATGTTGGAAGGTGAAAATGGCGGGTAAAGGTAGATGGTTCTGGCTTGCTGCTATTGCAGCAGCTTGTTGGACAATTTGGTTATCAAGAAATGCCAAGGTCTTTGAGGATAAGGTGCCCTCAATGGAATCATTACTGTTCCAGTCAAAGATGAGAGGTTTGCTATGGTTATGGGCTTCCTATGATGAATGTATTATACAAGAACAATTACGGTGGTGTTGCCCAACTAAATGTAAGTTGGCTTCTGCTAAAGCTAAGTCAGGTGTGGTAAGCGGACGGCTTCCTCCTTGTGGATGGATGAAGTTTAATGTGTGTGGGATGGTCTTTGAGGAAGCTAGGGGCTGTTGTGGTGTACTTAGAGATGGGAATGGTTATGTGCGAGCTATTTCCTCTGTCCCGTGTGAGGCTACTAAGGATACGGGTGCTGTGGAAGTAGAGTTAGTTAATAGAGCTTTGGAAATTCTGCTGGAGATGGGATGGAGAGTTTCTGGTAAGATAATCACTGAAGTAGGATCACAGAAGGGTACAAGTGGGAGATGTGGAGTTTACTGAGGATGGACAGAATGGGAATGAATTGGCAGTAGCTCTGGCGTCTGCAGGGGCTACTCGTCAATCTACTTTCAAAGCATAGTGGTGATGATGGTCAATGTTGATGGGATTCAAGTGATGTATTTCATTGTTAGTGCTAAAGGATGATGTATTGGTGTGTGTTGGTTTATGCTGATGCTGCAATGTTTAGGATGTGTGGTACGTGTATTTGTTATGTTGTATCTGCTGGTGCAGATTGTTTGCTTCTGTTTTGTTTCAAAATAGAATGAATGTTGAAAAAAAAATGGTAGAACTAATTAATATTTTAGTAAAAATTAAACACTGAATATAATTATTTTACATGATAATAGTAAATCTAGATTTTTTTAATTCATTATTTTAGTCTAAAAATTTATCAAAAATCATTGTAGCTAAAACGGAAAGGTTACCTTAAAAGGAATAATGGTACCTTTTCTACCACTACATCCAAATTACATATACATTTCTTTTCTTTATGAATCTGAAACAATATATTTTTCTTTTTGTGTGGAAATGTAAATTTGAAAATATATTGTTTTTTCTAAAGATTTTCATCACATTTTTACTTAAAAATGTTATTAATTCGAGTAATTATTTAATAAATTAATGAAATATTCTTAAATATTAATTTAAGACATAAAAATTATATAATTTTGTGCTTTATTATATAGTTTTTATGCACAAAATGGTTTACTTTATGATTTTATTTCATATGTTACATTTTAACAGTGAGCCATGCAAATTAAATTAATTTAAAAGTAAGAAATTATACTTATTAATTGACATATATTATTTCATTAATTGGGTTGATTAAATGATATAAATTGGGTTAATCAATTATTTAATTTGTTCCAAACTAATTTAATATGTTTTGAACAGATCTGGTTGTTTGTTGGGTCACAAAACCATACAACCCAAGTGCATTAGGAACCCAAATTCGGCAGTCATAATGGCTTCCCAATTACGACTTTTGGGGTAACTGAAAGGAGTCCTTGCAGTTGAGAAGAAATCAGAAGTTAGCCCAGAAGATTGTGGTTGACTGGGTCTTGGTCCCTTCTTATGTGTCATGGTTGAATGCTTCAAAATGAAGCAACCAACCAATTCAAACCCCTTACGTCATGGCCGACCAAGCATGAGAGAATAAAAGCGGGATTCAACCACCCTATTTTTGGTAAACTTACCCTCTGAAATGAAAACAAAATAATGACCTGACCACGAAATGAAATTTGCATTCAATAAAGTATGGCGGTTGAAAGTACCACTTAGGGTTCGAAGTATCCTTTGGTTGCTCGCAATCGATAGAGTTCCAACTAAATATTTTTTTGGTAAGAAAAGGGGTGAAGATACAAAATTCAGTGAATGTTTGTCCATGGTGTGAAAGGGAGGCTGAAAGTACAGATCACTTGTTCTTTAAGTGCAATTATATGAGAAGCTTTTGGAATAAAATTTTTAACTGGTGGGGAGTGAAGTGGGTACCCGTTGGGAGTTTTGTGGAGTTCTATGACTTATGTTGGAAGGTGAAAATGGCGGGTAAAGGTAGATGGTTCTGGCTTGCTGCTATTGTAGCAAAT
Organism: Gossypioides kirkii; assembly: GCA_005610355.1. Classification (NCBI taxonomy): domain Eukaryota; kingdom Viridiplantae; phylum Streptophyta; class Magnoliopsida; order Malvales; family Malvaceae; genus Gossypioides; species Gossypioides kirkii. The sequence goes on along the minus strand of CP032251.1, from coordinate 3,611,189 downwards.
TGTTGAACAATTTAGCTATCAAGAAACACCAAGGTCTTTAAGGATAAGGTGCCCTCAATGGAATCATTACTGTTCCAGTCAAAGATGAGAGGTTTGCTATGGTTACGGGCTTCCTATGATGAATTTATGATACAAGAACGATTATGGGGGTGCTGCCAAATTGAATGTAAGCTGGCTTTGCTAAAGCTAAGTCAGGTGTGGTAAGCGGGCGATTTCCTTCTTGTGGATGGATGAAGTTTAATGTGTGTGGGATGGTCTTTGAGGAAGCTAGGGGCTGTGGTGGTGTACTTAGAGATGGGAATGGTTATGTGCGAGCTATTTTCTCTGGCCCGTGTGGGGATAATAAGAATGCGGATGCTGCAGAAGTAGAGTCAGTTAATAGAGCTTTGAAAATTCTGCTAGAGACGGGATGGAGAGTTTTTGGTAAGATAATCACTGAAGTAGGATCAAAAGTGGTACTCAACTGGATAAGGATCTTGGACAGGAGACCTTGGTCTCTGATGAATTCCTTTGCAGAGATGGAGAACAGAAGGGTACAAGTGGGAGATGTGGAGCTTACTGTGGATGAACAGAATGGGAATGAATTGGCAGTAGCTCTGGCGTCTGCAGGGGCTACTCGTCAATCTACTTTCAAAGCATAGTGGTTATGATGGTCAGTGTTGATGAGATTCAGGTGATGTATTTCACTGTTAGTGCTAAAGGATGACGTATTGGTGTGTGTTGGTTTATGCTGATGCTGCAATGTTTAGGATGTATGGTAGTTGTATTTGTTATGTTGTATCTGCTAGTGCAGATTGTTTGCTTCTGTTTTGTTTCAAAACAAAATGAATGTTGCAAAAAAATGATAGAACTAATTAATATTTTAGTAAAAATTAAACACTGAATATAATTATTTTACATGATAATACTAAATCTAGATTTTTTTTAATTCATTATTTTAGTCTAAAAATTTATCAAAAATCATTGTAGCTAAAATGGAAAGGTTACCTTAAAAGGAATAATGATACTTTTTCTACCGCTACATCCAAATTACATAACATTTCTTTTCTTTATTAATGAGAACAATATATTTTTCTTTTTGTGTGGAAATGTAAATTCGAAAATATATAGTTTCTTCTAAAGATTTTCATCACATTTTTACTCAAAAATGTTATTAATCCGAGTAATTGTTTAATAAATAAAGAAATATTCTTAAATATTAATTTAAGACATGAAAATTATATAATTTTATCCTTTATTATATAGATTTTATCCACAAAATGGTTTTCTTTATGATTTTATTTAATATGTTACATTTTAATAGTGAGCCATGCAAATTAAATTAATTTAAAAGTATGAAATTATATTTATTAATTGACATATATTATTTCATTAATTGGGTTGATTAAATGAAATAAACTAGGTTAATTAATTATTTAATTTGACCTAAACTAATTTAATATGTTTTGGAGAGGTCTGGTTGTTTGTTGGGTCACAAAATAGTGCAACCCAAGTATATTAGGAACCCAAATTCGGCACATATAGTGGCTTCCCAATTAGGACTTTTGGGGTAATTGAAAGGAGTCCCTGCAGTTGAGAAGAAATCAGAAGTTAGCCCAGAAGATCGTTGTTGACTGGTTCTTGGTCCCTGCTTGATGTGTCATGGTTGAATGCTTCAAAATGAAGCAACCAACCAATTCAAACCTCTTACTTCATGGCCGACCAAGCATGAGAGAATAAAAGCGGGATTCAACACCCTATTTTTGGTAAACTTACCCTCCAATCTCACCTATAAATAGAGCCGTTCACCTTGCTTCAAAATCAACCCTTCATTCATCAATCATCTCTCATTCTCTCATTCTCAATTCTCTTTGCATTCCCACGCCTAGAATCCCCTCTTTTCCCTTCATATTTTAGCCAGTTAAGCTTCTAAGAAATCTCTTGGTCGGTCACCTTGGAGAGCCATCAGCAATGGAGCAAAGCAAAGATTTGAAGGAGTTATCTTCAATCAAAATTTTGGGTGATAGCCACTTTGATAGGGTTTATTTTTTCTTTTCTTATATTTAAGTTTATAATGGTTGTTATGTGTTCTTCGATCTTATCATCAACAATGATAGCTTAATTTTATTTAAGCAAGGATGATTGCATTATTTTAATAATATTCATTTGATTCATATTTATGATGTTTGTGCCTCAATCGATCATGTTTCCAATTAATTTCAAGTATGTATTAAATTTGTGTGTTCAAATTTTTAATTTCTTTCGCTAATTTTTTTTGTTGGTTGCTTAATCAGGTCGATCTCAACACCCGTAATAACATTTTTTTTAAAAATGACAGATTTTCGGTAATTGCTTAATTGAATTGAAACTTGATTGGTTGAAGGGAAATATTAAACTTTTCTCTCAACATCATAGTTAAAATGCTAAAATTATGTCCACAATAATATTTTTTATTCTATAAAACGAAAATTTTTCAATAAATACTTAATTGAATTGAAACTCGATTGAAGGGAAATATTAAAATTTTCTCTCAACAACATAAAATGAAAGACGAAATGTAGCCTTTTAGTTGTGCCATCTTCTTGCTTGCTATGGTCCTCAATTTTCTTTGTAAGCAAAGAATGGAAGGCAAGAACATGTTTTATTAAATCATACTAATTAACAAAAAGCTTACAACAACCCATAAGGAGAAGAAAAACTTGAAAAAGAAAATAATGACCTGACCACAAAATGAAATTGCAAAAAAAAAAAAAGAAAAAAAAGGAAAAAGGACAATTTTGTAATCAACTGGTCCCTTCTGTTTCACTACTGCTTGCGACACCACTGCTGCTGCTGCTTTCACCACTGAAAAACCCTAATTGGTTCCTTCCAAACTCACTTGCAGGGTAACTGCTTCCTAGTGGTCCTAAAGGGTAACGTCCTGGCCCCACATCTTGAATATCATGGAAGGGGATGCACTTGAGCTACCGCCACATTGTGCTCTTGGCATCCTCAACTGATCAGCAACAACATTGGAGGAGCTACCCTCACTAAATGGAGGCCTTAGCGGCCCCTCTTCTGCAACAACACTTGAGCTTGCACCAAATGAAGGTCCTTGCACCCGGAGGTGAGGTGCAAGACTTGAACCGCCAGCATCACCATATGGTGGTCCTAGAAGCCCCTCCACCTGAAATGGGTTATGAGACTTACCACTCGATATGCTGCTACTAGCTCCTCCTCTAACCATAGCTTCGGCATCGCCAATTTGGTGTGTAGTTGCAGGGCTTTGGGATGGTGGTGGTAAAGGAACATCGCCTTCAGCGGGAGCAGCTGATGAAGAAGGGAGTGGTTGATAATATTCTCTACGTTTCCTGATGTCAGTACACATTGTTTCCGCATACCAGATCAAGCAATCCAGTTCATTAACATTAAAGTCATCCAACATCTTACCTTGATGTATTTGGAGCATGAACTGCCGTGCCTCAAGTTCCATGTTTTTCCTGTTCATCTTCTTAAGTTGATCATGCAACTTGGAAATCTTCTCTTTCATATAGGTCTCCAAGTCCGTCATTTTCTTACTGCCTTGAAACTCAAGAGCTAGATCGAATTTTTCGATCAGTCGTTGCACCTCGTCATGGGATGGCCATACAACTGGTGCTTGTTCGTCGGGACTATATATAACAAGACAAGCTTCTGTACCACACAGGGTTGTCAGCTCCATCACTTTTTTCACCAAGCTTAGCCTCCTTTTCTTGAGGCTAGCTCGTCGGGCAGTGTTGTCGGCTATCCAAGCAAGTTTAAACTTATTTCCCCTCATTGCTATTGCTATTGATTTGCAAACCGCCTTTAACAATGGGTGAAGGAGAGAACTGGTTTGCTTCAAAAGAGTGGGCAATGAGGCCTTTATATGGTGAGTGAGATGAGACCAACATTTGAACCCTAAATTTTCATGTGAGGTTTCAACGGTAATTTGGAGATTGAAAGAGTGACCTTACTTGTAAACAAATCCATTTGTGAACAATGTTTGGTAAGATAATCTTATTTGTTGCTTATTACGGCAATAAAATTTATCATTATTCATTGCTGAATTTGTTCTAATCATTAACTTAAATGAACTATTTTATTTATCGTGAGTAGTGTAAAAGATAAGTAAGAATCAAGTTTATTTGCGTAATTAACTTAAAAAAAATAAATTTATCGATCAACCAGTTTTTTAAAGACATTATATAGATTGATCGGTTTTTTAGTGACAAAATTATATTACTATATGTGAAAGAGATTGGTCTTATTTATCTATTAATTAATTCATAACAAAAAATACCGATCGTGGAATCAATATTCCAAGATAGACACGTATTATTCATAATGAACGTTATTATATGTTAGAAAACCTATATGTTCACTTCAAAGGAGAGATAAATAAACATATTAATTCTGATTCAAATTAATGTACTCCAATAATCTAATTTGACTAAGATAAATGTAATGTGGATCAGTCGTCATCTATATTTTACAATGAAGAAAACATACAGTGTTTGAGTAAAAAATATAAGCATTTCTAATTTTTATTCAAATTCATAATAATCAAAGTGGATAGTATCATATATATAACTTTCCATATCTAACTCCTAAAATATATCTTACTTGTAAACAAATCCATTTGTGAACAATGTTTGGTAAGATAATCTAATTTGTTGCTTATTATGGCAATAAAATTTATCATTATTTATTGCTGGATTTATTCTAATCATTACCTTAAATGAACTATTTTTTTTATCGTGAGTAGTGTAGAAGATAAGTAAGAATCAAGTTTATTTGCGTAATTAACTTAAAAAAAATAAATTTATCGATCAACTGATTTTTTAAAGACATTATATAGATTGATCGGCTTTTTAATGACAAAATTATATTATCATATGTGAAAGAGATTAGTCTTATTTATCTATTAATTAATTCATAACAAAAAATACCGATCCTGAAATCAATATTCCAATATAGACACATATTATTCATAATGAACATTATTATATGTTAGAAAACCTATATGTTCACTTCAAAGGAGAGATAAATAAACATATTAATTCTGATCCAAATTAATGTACTCTAATAATCTAGTTTGACCAAGATAAATGTAATGTGGTTCAGTCGTCATCTATATTTTACAATGAAGAAAACATACAGTGTTTGAGTAAAAAATATAAGCATTTCTAATTTTTATTCAAATTCATAATAATCAAAGTGGAGATAGTAACATATATATAAGTTTCCATATCTAACTTCTAAAATATATTAAAAAAACCATGAACAAAGTAAATCAATCAACCTTCTAAAATGTGTATAATTCACAATAAATTGTATTGTAGGTGTCAAAAATTTCTCATCCTACAAAAAGTATTAATGATTGTATAGAAATATTAGGTCTTGGGGGGATTACAGCAAGGAGAATACAAGGAAGGTACTTTTTAGTTAAAATTCCTGATGAGGAATTATTGGATCTATTGTGATAAGTGTCGCATTTGATTATTATTTTATCCTTAATTACTCCTTAATAATTAGTTCATGTTGCTGATCTGGACGTTTTTGTGCGTTTTCTATGCAAAACTTCAATTCTAAAAATTGCACTTAGAAGGTAAAGTTTTGCAGTTTTATTTTTTGGAATCGAGGCTAGGCTAGTGGGCATGACTTTGGGCATGAGAGTCTGACGTGGCATCCAATCAGCAACTTCTAGAATATCCAATCAGCAGCTTCCAGAAGGTCTAGTCAGCAAGGATGGATGAGCAGATCAACTGCATTTTAAATTCAAAATTAGAAATTATCTTTTGTTTTTATGATTTAATTTAAATATTTTCAAGAATTATCTTTTATTATTTTTAGGTTATTCTTAGGGTTTTGGAGAACTATAAATACCCTTTGAGGTAAGTTAGAAAGACATCTCATTATTAGTTTTATTCTTGCTTTCTAAGTTCTATAAAAATTCTCTCTTTCTCAATTCCGATCGTGAGGATTGAAAAGCACTTTATATCTTCGGATATATTTCTCAATTTTCTGCAAACATGGATTGACAATCGGTCTTTCCTTTTAAAATCCTTACACTTTCAAATTCAAAAAGGGCCCGTTGGTTTGAAGGTTGTTTCGATTTATAGTTGTGAGGAAGGATCAAATTGTAGCATATTCGACTTCCTACGAACACACTTAGCGGCGGTCCGCTAAGAGAAATTGAGATCGGATTCAATTCTCATTGAGACAACATAGTCCGAGTAAGGTTTTTCCAAATTTTACACTGTTTTATTCTAACGGCGATAATCGTGGTTAGTCTAGCCAGAAAACTGAAATTCAAAAATTGATTTTGGATTTTCGGTTTACCGGAGAGAAAAACAAGTTACAAGGGTTGGGCCTTGTAGACTGTAATTGACATTTTTCTGGATTAAAATCTTATTCGATGATCTGTTGGAAATGAGTCAAAGCAAAGCCTGAAGATGATACTTAAACTGCGTTTCTTCTTAAATTTACTTTCGTTAAATTCTTAGATTTAAATTTCCATTTCTTCATTTTACTTTAATTAAACTCTTTCGATCAAAACCCCCCTTTTTTATCCCATTTCACCTAAACCAAGAACTAAAAACTTTCTACATCAGAATTTCCTAAGTCCCCGTGGATCGACCCTTCTTCTCTTTACTACGCTATTTAATTATTTCTTTTGAGATTAAGGATAATTATTTTGACAGTTTACGATACTTATCAAATTGGCGCCGTTGTCGGGGACTTCGGCAAAGTTACTAATAAATGTTTTTCTTTTTTATTTATGACCAGGAACAACCCCGGGAGAACTAGTAGATCACTACCCGGAGATTGAAGCACTAGCTCGTAGAACCCACGCACAAACACTTTGAGAGAAAAAGAGACGACAACAACAAGAACCTGTAGTCTGAATCAGGTCGTCGAGCTAAACGACGTTAAATAAAGCACTTAATGGGAGGCAACCCATTGTTTTTTATTTTTTTTATTTTATTTTATTTTATTTTATTTTTGTCATTAATTTATTTTGTTTATTTATACTATTATATTTTTACTTATTTTTATTTTTGGTATTTTAGGCACGCGAAAATTTTTCATCGAATAAATACCAACAGATCTAATATATTCAGATTCGAATAGATGCTGCACGCAGGGAAGTAACACAATGGGAGTCGGCGCACAATAGCAAAACTGACCCCACCTTTTTACTCCCCCATTCCCAACACGGTCGTCACTAAACACGAGGAGTATCTCTATTCCCTCTCTTGTGCTTTCATTTACATATTGAGACAATATGATTTAAGTGAGGGGGTAGAATTTGCATCAAATTTTTATCTTGCTTATTTGATTGGTTGAAATTGAGTTTTTTTTAATTGTAATATGTTGGAATTTCTTGTTGCTTATCCTATGTTTCACTTTATCTCTTTGATTTCCTTATGACTTGTGATCTTGTTTTTGTTGGAATTTAGGATGCATGATAGATAATGGGCATGACTAGTGATTTTCGATAAAATTTTACTTGACATTCCATATATTTATTAATTGACATGTTGCTTGACTTAGTACACGTTCCACCTTTTCATGTGAGTTTTAGAGCCTTACGAGCATATACTTTCATTATTGCTCTTTATTTCATTGAGCGTGCCGAACTAATTTTTAACATTCTAGAACTTGTAGTGTAATACTTATCGAGACTACATGCTTTAATATGATAGGAGCACTTAGGATTAACCACTTCTTTACCTAAAATTGCCTTCCCACTCATTTCCCCTAGTAGCCACTTTTGAGTCTATTCTCATTCTTTGTTTTCACCACATTTACAAAACCCGAGCCTTTTCCTATTTTCATCCCCCTTTTTCATACCCTTGTCGAGACAAAAGAAGATTTGTTCCATGAAAAAATATAATAAGAAAAAAGAGGAAAGAAATGAGTTCGAATAAAGAAAACAACAAAAAGAAGAAAAAAGAGAAAACTGCTAGTATGTTGTTCGAACAGCAAAAAAAATAGAGAAAAAAAAGCAAAAGGTTCGAAAAAAGGAGAAAAAGAAGAAAGAAAAAACATGGTTGCTTAAACTTCTTTGCTTGTCTCATTATATTGGTTCGATTCGTGGCTAGAACTTCAATATTTTGCATCTTTTGTCTTGGCATTTTACCACGCATTTTTTGCCTTTTTCCTTACCCTACCTAAGCCCCGTTACAACCCTATTTAAAGACACCTTGATTTTTGCATCATGTTCGATTTTTAGTAGTGGAGATTGGATTTAGTTACAAGCTTATGGCAATGTTTTGATTAGTTCTGGCTTGAACGATTCTTTAACCCAAACACTTTGAGCGGAACGAGTAAATCCTTATGAAGGTATTAAGTTTTGCTTCATTGAAATTGACAGGTTATTGGAATGTCATGCTTTGTTTAAAATTGTTCCTAGTTATGCCTTTACTTGATTATCTCTTGATTTCAATAATTGTTTCGATCTTGGGTCATTTGGTTATCTTAGATGCATTGTGAAATGAAGGATGGAACATGAGTTTTGATTTATTAGTTGAGAAATGCTTGAGGACAAGCATTGAATAAGTGAGGGGGAATTTGATAAGTGTCTCATTTGATTACTATTTTATCCTTAATTACTCCTTAATAATTAGTTCATGTTGCTGATCTGGACGTTTTTGTGCGTTTTCTATGCAGGACTTCAATTCTGGAAATTGCACTTAGAAGGCAAAGTTTTGCAGTTTTATTTTTTGGAATCGAGGCTGGGCTAGTGGGCATGACTTTGGGCATAAGAGTCTGACGTGGCATCCAGTCAGTAGCTTCTAGAAGATCCAGTCAGCAGCTTCCAGAAGGTCTAGTCAGCAAGGATGGATGAGCAAATCAGCTGCATTTTAAATTCAAAATTAGAAATTATCTTTTGTTTTTAGGATTTAATTTAAATATTTTCAAGAATTATCTTTTATTATTTTTAGGTTATTCTTAGGGTTTTAGAGAATTATAAATACCCTTTGGGGTAAGTTAGAAAGACATCTCATTATTAGTTTTATTCTTGCTTTCTAAGTTCTATAAAAACTCTCTTTTTCTCAATTCCGATCATGAGGATTGAAAAGCACTTTATATCTTCGGATATATTTCTCAATTTTCTGCAAACTTAGATTGACAATCGGTCTTTCCTTTTAAAATCCTTACACTTTCAAATTCAAAAAGGGCCCATTGGTTTTAAGGTTGTTTCGATTTATAGTTGTGAGGAAGGATCAACTTGTAGCACATTCGACTTCCTACAAACACACTTAGTGGCAGTCCGCTAAGGGAAATTGAGATCGGATTCGATTCTCATTGAGACAACATAGTCCGAGTCGGGTTTTTCCAGATTTTACACTATTTTATTCTAACGGCGATAGTCGTGGTTAGTCTAGCCAGAAAACTGAAATTCAAAAATTGATTTTGGATTTTCGGTTTACCGGAGAGAAAAACAAGTTACAAGGGTTGGGCCTTGTAGACTGTAATCGGTATTTATCCGGAGTAAAATCTTATTCGATGATCGGTTGGAAATGAGCCAAAGCGAAGCTTGAAGCTAATACTTAAATTGCGTTTCTTCTTATACTTTTGTTAAATTCTTAGATTTAATTTCCATTTCTTCATTTTACTTTAATTAAACTCTTTCAATCAAAACGCCCCATTTTTATCCCATTTCACCTAAATCAAGAACTAAAAGCTTTCTACATCAGAATTTCCTAAGTCCCCGTGGATCGACCCTTCTTCTCTTTACTACGCTATTTAATTATTTATTTTGAGATTAAGGATAATTATTTTGACAGTTTACGACGCTTGTCATGCTGAAGCAAATAGGCTGGTCTTATTTGAAAGAATTCTTTGTGAGGATAGAGTCATGGTCAAAGAAGTTATTGTCGACGGAGAGGGTGGCCTGAATTGAAGTGTCGGGCGTACCTTTACATTGTTGGAATTATGAGACCTTCAAGAGAATTTCTGAAATATGGGGAAACTTGGTTTCAGTGGGAGGAAATGTTACAAATTTGTAAGTTATGAATATGTAAAACTACTGATTTCCATATCTCAACCCAAATTGATTGATGAAGTTATAAGGTTAGAAGTTGGCGATAATTTGTTCTGGATGAGAGTAAAGGAAAAGGGGCTGTCGGAGTCGGGTGGTGGAGAAATTCCTATCATCGTGGAAGGAGGATCGGAAAAAGATGCTGATAGCGTTTTAGAAATAGAGTCGGTGGCGAGGATAGGGTCGGAGATCACACCAGAGGGAAGATTAATCGACAAAAGCACAACATTAATTACAACCAATATTGAAAATGAAAATGCCATTATTGTGTGTCAGAGAAAGCAAGAAACAGAGTGCATTTCGATATTCCAAGTGACAGAGAGCAAAGAAGATGAATTAAGGGGAATGAGTGGACTGGAGAAATAGAGGAAGAGGGCCAAATTGGATGTCATGGATATGGGTCTGATTGTGGATGTGGATCCAAAAGAGTTGATGAATGGAGTTAGTGGATTAGGTAAGGATGGGGACATGGTTGTTGTCGAAAGCCCAACAACAACAAGGGAAGGAATTTGTGAAAAAGGTATTAAAGTGGGTGAAGAGTTAGTGGGCACAAGTAATTCTGGTATTTTAGTGAGTCTAATAACAATTAATAAAGGCACAAAGGAAAGGGTTACAAATAGATCAGAAAATTGGGAGCATAATCTAGAAATTGAGGAAGAATTAGTACAAGTGATTCAAAATAGGAGAAAAAAGAAGTTTTTGAATAAAAAAAATGATCAATGTGGGAAATCTAAAATTGCGCATTATCGACAAAAGAAAGAAAGAAGAGGGACAGGGTGCTTAGAAAAGAAAAGGGGAAGGAAATGTCTGCATGAGAAGAAAGAATTGTTAATCTTTCACTGTCAGATTTGGAAATTAGTAATAGAAGTAAACTAATTCTTAAAGAAGCAAAAAATGCTTGGGAATTGGGGAAGAAACTAAGCCTAAGAATTCAAGGTGATGAAAGGGAAGTTATTGAAGACTTAATGCAGTTGGAGGTCCAATAAAAGATGAAGCTTTTTGGTGTAGGAGACTACATGGTAGGAATGAGTTTGCAGGGACCACTGCAGCTATTATGAAAGATGGAGGGGAGTTCTAGAGAACTGTAACAGGTTGTTTGTCATTAGGGCAAAGTGGAATCTAAGCATTTTGGTCTCTTTTTTCTGAACTGTGTCCGAACAAATTCTGATATAAGTTCAATGGTTGGTGGATATTGGTTGGGTGCTTTCTTGAGGTATCTTTTTTGTTGAAAGTGGATTGCATGCAGCAACAAGATGCAGAGCATAGGCAAAAGACAGACTCGGTCAACACATGAAGACTAACATTTGTAACAGCATTTTGTTTCATTTTGAACTTAGTTTAATTTTTTTTGTATTTTAATATTGATGTAATTCAGTCAAGTTGGAGGTTGTTTTTAAAGCTTAGAGTCAGCTAGGCTTAGGTTGAATTTATCAATGTGATCTTACTGTTGAAATCTGCTTATGTAATGCAGATATTGACCCATACCCTATTGTTCCTACTATTATTTTTGTAATGATATATTCACAATGAATGAATGAAGAAAATAGTGAACTTTTCATCAAAATTGTTACTTTCTCTGCAACTTTTCTTTCATTTTCTGGTTTGGTTTTCACCAAAAGAAGCTGAGTCTTTAAGCTAAAGTAAGTGCTGAGTTCAACTGCACTGTTATTTTATTCAACAATTAGTATCAAGAGCTTGCTTCTTAGAGGACCTTCTTTGTTGTCAACCTTCAAAAGCTTCATGTCTTTTCAGGATATTCTCCAGCTCCACCACCATAGTTTACTAGGGTAAACTACCACATTTGGGTGGTAAAAATGAGGACTTACTTGCAAGCATTTGACTTGTGGGAAGTTGTTAATGCTGATGTTGAACCACCACCACTAAGAGCCAATCCTACAGTTGCCCAAATCAAGCAGCACTCTGATGACAGGGCCAAAAAATACAAGGCAATGTCATGTATTTAGAACTCTGTGTCAGATTTGATTTTTATAAGAATTATGGCCTGTGAGACTCCAAAACAGGCTTGGGATAAGCTGAAGGAAGAGTTTCAAGGCACTGAAAAAATAAAGCAACAACAGCTAATCAATTTAAGAAGGGAGTTTGAGAATTTAAAGATGAAGTAGAGTGAAACAATAAAGGAGTACAAAGACAGAATAATGGCAGTTGTCAACAGCATAAGATTGCTTGGAGACCAGTTCAGTGAAAGCAGAATTGTGGAGAAGGTTTTGGCTACCTTACTTGAGAGATATGAGGCTAAAATCTCATCACTTGAAGACTCAAGGGATTTGACCAGGATCACCTTGACAGAGCTTGTGAATGCCTTCTATGCTCATGAACAAAGAAGAGCCAGTAGACAAGAAGATTATCAGGAAGGAGCCTTTTAAGCCAAGGGCAGATCATCTTCGTGCTCTTCCAATGCCAAAGGGAAAAAGCCTTGGACTGAAAACAAAGTCAAGTCCAAAAAGGATACTGTCAGGAAGAAATTTCCTCCTTGCTCACATTGTTAGAAGCTCACCTTGAGACATTTTGGTGGTACAGGCCTGATGTGCAATGTAACATCTGCAGGAAAATGGGGCATGCTGATAAAGTTTGTAAGAACAAGGGTCAGCAAAAGAACCAACAAGCTTAGCAAAACACATATGCTCAAGTAGTTGATGACATTGATGCTCAGGAGAAGCAACTGTTTGCTGCTTCCTATACAACAGCCAAAAGAAGCATGACTAAGGGATGGTTGCTAGACAGTGGTTGTACAAACCACATGACTCCAAATGCTGCCATTTTCAAAAGACTTGATAGGAGCTTCACTATTAAAGTTAAGGTGGGAAATTGTCAGTTCATAAAAGCAATAGGAAAAGGTGATGTGCTAATTGATACTCCAACAGGTACTAAATTTATTCCCAATATGTTTTTAGTACCAGATATAGACAGAAATCTACTTAGCATTGCTCAACTTGTAGAGAATGGTTATTCTGTTGTTTTCAAGAACAAAGAGTGTTAAATTTGTGATCCAAGTGGATTTACTCTCATGTTAGTAACCATGTCAAATAGTAGTTTTGTTGTTAATTTAAATGAGAGACCAGATGAGGCACATGTAGCTATTTCAGATGAATCTAGACTATGGCATAAGAGGTTTGGTCATGTTAGCTATAAGTCATTAGCTCAACTAGCCAATGAAGATCTGGCTCAAAATTTTGCCAAAACAGTGCACCTGCATGAAGTTTGTGATGTTTGTCAGTTTGGAAAGCAAACCAGGCTTCCTTTTCCTGAAAACAAAACCTGGAGAGCCACTGAAAGATTACAGCTGGTCCATTCAAATGTGTGTGGTCCTATGAAGACTGAATCACTAAGTGGCAGCAGGTATTTTATTCTTTTTATTGATGATTTTTCAAGGTTCTACTGGGCCTATTTCCTCAAAAAGAAGTCTGAAGTTGCCTCAGTTTTTTGGAAGTTCAAGACTGCAACTGAAAACTACTCAGGTTGCAAGTTAAAGAATTTGAGGTCAGATAATGGTATTGAGTATACCTCTGAGCAGTTTCAGTTTTTTGTGAAGAATCAGGGGTTGCACATTAGTTCACCAATATGTATACACCTCAACAGAATGGTGTAAGTGAGAGGAAGAATAGGACTATTATGGATATGAGCAGATGCATGATGTTTGAAAGGAAATTGCCTAGGAGTTTTTGGGCTGAAGCTGTTAGCACATCTGTCTACATGCAGAACAGGTTACCAACAAGAGCCTTGTCTGAAAAGACTCCATTTGAAGTTTGGTTTGGTCATAAGCCCTCTGTGGCACATTTGAGAATCTTTGAATGCATTTCCTATGCATTGGTACCTGCTGTCAAAAGAGACAAGTTGGATGAGAGGTTTAAACCAGCTATCCTTGTGGGATATAGCAGCAACAAGAAGGGCTATAGGTTGCTTGATCCTTTAACACTCAAAGTGTTTGTAAACAGGGATGTGGTGTTTGATGAAAAGGCATCATGGAACTGGGAGAAGTCAGAACCAGTGGATGTTTCAGAAGACCTTGCATTAGAAAATGATGAAGTAATCCAGAATGGTGATAGTCAGGACTTTGATGAAGAACCATTTAGAGGAACAAGACTGTTGAGTGATGTCTATGAAAGGGCTGACTTGGCTTATGCTAAGCCAACCAGTTTTGAAGAAGCAAATTCACAACAAGGATGGAAAGAAGCCATGGCAGCTAAAATGTCCATGATTAACAAGAATCAGACTTGGGATTTAGTTGAAAGACCAGTCCACAAGAAAGTCATTGGGGTGAAATGGATTTTTAGAGCTAAGCACAATGCTGATAGAAGTTTGAACAAGCTGAAAGCAAAGTTGGTTGTCAAAGGGTTCAGCCAGAAGTATGGAGTGGATTACTTTGAAACCTTTGCACCAGTTGCAAGACTTGATACAATCAAACTTTTACTTGCACTGACAGTTCAAAAAGGTTGGAAAATTCATCAACTGGATGTAAAATCAGCATTTCTAAATGGATACCTCAATGAAGAGATCTATATTGAACAACCTGAAGGGTCCATAAAGGCTGGTGAAGAAGCTAAAGTCTACAAATTGAAGAAAGCCTTGTATGGCTTAAAGCAAGCACCAAGGGCTTGGTATGACAGGATTGATTCTTACCTGTCAAGCTTAAACTTTGAAAGAAGTCTTAGTGAGCCTACCTTGTATGTGAAGAAAAATAGAAAGGAGACACTTCTCATTGTGTCAATTTATGTTGATGATCTCCTTGTAACTGGTGGAGATGAAAATATGTTATCAGATTTTAAGACTGAGATGGAGAACATGTTTGAAATGTCAGACTTAGGAGAGATGTCTTATTTCCTTGGTATGGAAATCTCTCAAGTTGAACATGGCATTTTCATTGGTCAAAAGGCATTTGTCTTGAAAATTCTGAACAAGTTCAGCATGGACAAGTGCAAGTCAGCAAGCACACCAGCAGCTATTGGTGAGAAGCTTTCAAGCCAAAGCGATTATGAGAAGGTGGATGAGTCTGGTTATAGGAGTTTGATTGGATGTTTGCTCTATCTAACTGCCTCAAGACCAGATATTATGTTTGTTGTCAGTCTCTTGTCAAGGTTTATGCATTGTTGCAACATCTCACACCTTCAAGCTGCAAAAAGGGTGTTAAGATATATAAAAAGCACACTTGATTATGGAGTTAAATTTACAAAGTCAGAAAGCATGCAACTTGTTGGCTTTTTTGATAGTGACTGGGCAGGTTCCATGGATGATATGAAAAGTACCTTTGGTTATCTTTTCACTCTAGGTTCAGGTGTTTTTAGTTGGAGTTCAAAGAAGCAGAATATGTTGCAGTTTCTGCTACAGTCAATCAAGCTATTTGGCTGAGAAAACTTTTGAAGGATTTAAATGTGTACCAAAGAGAAGTAACAGAGATCAAATGTGATAACCAATCTGCTGTTGCAATTGCAAAGAATCCAGTGTTCCATGGCAAAACCAAACATTTTAAGATTAAATTTCACTTTGTAAGGGAGGCTGAGCAAAGTCATGAGGTCAAACTGATTCATTGCAATTCAGAGGAGCAACTTGCTGATATTTTGACAAAACCTCTTGGTACAACAAGGTTTGAATGTTTGAGATCAAAACTTGGTGTTTGTAGCATACAATCCAAGGAGGAGTGTTGAACGTGGATTGCATGCAGCAACAACAAGTAGAGCAGAAGCAAAAGACAGACTCGGTCAACACATGAAGACTAACATTTGGACAGCATTTTGTTTCATTTTGAACTTAGTTTAATGTTTTTTTGTATTTTAATACTGATGTAATTCAATCAAGTTGGAGGCTGTTTTTAAAGCTTAGAGTCAGCTAGGCTTAGGTTGAATTTATCAATGTGATCTTACTGTTGAAATCTGTTTATGTAATGCAGATATTGACCCATACCCTATTGTACCTACTATTATTTTTGTAATGATATATTCACAATGAATGAATGAAGAAAATAGTGAACTTTTCATCAAAATTTTTACTTTCTTTGCAACTTTTCTTTCATTTTCTGGTTTCGTTTTCACCAAAAGAAGTTGAGTCTTTAAGCTAAAGTAAGTGCTGAGTTCAACTGCACTGTCATTTTATTCAACATTTTTTCTTCGCTATGGTACCTCTGTTTTATTCGTGGTTTATGTCTTTTATGGCTGCCTTGTGGAATCTCTAGAATGCAAGAAATGATTCTTTGTTTTTAGTTGAAAAGAGCTTAATAATTAAGTTATTTGCATTGGATAAAAGTCATGCTGAAGTTGCAATTTTTGTTAAGTCAAGGTGGTGGGTGTGTTTGAGGGATTGGGAAGGGAGTATCGGGAGTCAGCATACCAAGAGTGTGAAGATGACTGCTTTAAGTTTAACCTTGAAGGTTCAGCATTTGGTAATCTATTCTTCGACGGGGTGGGGTGAGGTACTTGGAAAGTCAAAGGGTTGGAAGAGATACTAATGTTTTGGCAGATTCATTGGAGATATCGGGGTACTTCAATTTCAAATATTTATCTGCAGATGGGTGATTGAAAGCTGTTATTGAAGAGCTTATATTGAGATGGCAAGGCTTTGTTAAGTTTCACTTATGATGATGGTTTCTTTGTTATTTCATCATAGATATTTAACCGAATCAGTTGGAGCGTTTCTTGGACTGTCAACAGCAGTATTTTGAGCCTTTTTTAAGTCAGTGCTGCTGGTTTAAGGTGTGATGTTGTTTTTTGGGTTTTGCTCAAGTTAGATGGTTGTATGCCAAACTATCCCTTTGGGTTTTTTAAATCTTTAATTATGCCTTTTTCGAAGAATAATGGAGTGGCTACTACATCAAGTATTCATCGAATCTGATTGAAGGAAGAGGGGATGTAATATATCCTTTTGGAAAGCTCAGCAGAAAGGGAATGATATAGCTTTTGCTTTAGCCATTGCAGGGGTTATACATCCTGTAATTTCTAAAGCTTGGTGGGGAATGATATGACTTTAGAGATAATGAATGTTTTCAGTATTGGGGTGTCTAATTTGTCTGGAGTTGTTTTTCTATGTTTTATTCTACAGTTGTTTGTTTGTTTGGCTTTAGTCTAGAATATTTGTTGTTTGAAGGTGAAACATGTCTTGGGAATACATGTTTTGGTTCGGGTCGCTATGGTGCTAATTGGAGCAATGTTGCTTTTGGAATGGCTTGGATTTTCTAATGCCTTTATTTTGTTATTTTCTGATTGAGTAAAAAATTATTAGGATTGAATCAAAGGAGCATTTTTAAAGAATGGTGGTGTTGCTCTTGAGTATTTGTTCTATTTATAGTGGAATGGATGTGTTGAATATGAAGGGAAGTGGATGTTAAAAGAAATTTCTTAGGTGGTTTTTTATGGTCGAGCAAAGTCAAGATACAAAGGGGTGGGGGGATAATGGCTGGTGTTCCTATGTTGAAGGTTCTGTTATGTGTCTTGGTGATTGGCAATTGAGCGATAGAAGATAGTTGTGAAGGGCTTGGCTCTCCAATGCTCTCCTTTGTAATGTTCTGATTGAGCAAAAAAAAAAAAAAAGATGTAAGCAATAGAGGAAAGGTGATTCTAAGGGAAGCAAAAATGTATGGGAAGTGAGAAAGAAATTGGGCTTTAGTATCTGACGAGATGAAAGGGACATTGTAGACGAAATCATGCAAGTGGAGGTATAGTAATTGCGAATTTGGAGGTGAATGAGAAGGCTCTAGGATAAGAAAAGGATTAAGCGTCCGGATATTTTTAAAGCATGGTGGTGAGAGTGCTGAAGAGAAGTCTGAGGGGTTGCATTCTTTCTTATGGAAAGGCTAACTAGAAAGGGAATGAAAGGAGATTTGTGCTGACAGTGGCAAGGGTGCGCTAAGCTGAGACTTTCAAAGGTTAGTGGTGATGTTTCAGTAATGGTGAAAGTTGTCATTTTTGGTTTATTGGTTGTATTGCTGTTTTTGTGTAGTTTCTGTTGTTTCAGACTAGTGCTCGGAGTATTTTGATTTCTTTAGTTTTGTTCTCAAGTTTGAGTTTTTTGGCTTAAGAGCTTGCTGTAATATGCAGCTATGTTTTGATCCTGGTTTGGCTTGGTTTTTTTCCAATGCCTTAAACTTTGTAAGCTTTTGACTGAACAAAAAAAAAAAAAAAAATGAACATACTAATTGAAATTTAAATGTAATTATAATAGTTTTTTTGAACGGTAAACTTTACTTATGTGTAATATAAAATTTTGATGCATACTGATAAAATTATAAAATTTTTAGTATATTTTTTAATTAATTATCTGTTTTAAACTACGCACCTATTCTTCATTAAAAATATGTGAAAATAAATATAAATATTAATTCATTATGTGCAAGCCATGTGTGCAACCAACTGTTGTTCCGCGCATGTGTTAAAAAATTAACTTTAACAATATGTATGGGTAAGTAAAACTTGATTCAATTTGAAAAATCGAAAAAAATCGAATTTTGAATGATTGTAATCGAATTAATCGAATCAACTTAAATTTATTTCTCGATTTTCAAATTCGAATTGAGTTGAATTTTCAAATTCAAATACCTCGAATAAGTGAATATGTATATAATTTTGAATATTTCTCACAAGCACAAGCTAAGTGGCAAAATAAGGCAATGAAAGATTGTAGAATGTCCTGCAATTGGGCTATGGTCAACTATAAAGATTGATATGTATAGATAATGTTAGAAACTACTAGCCTATAGACGATTCAAATTGTGATGGAAGTAATAATCTTTAGTTTTATGAGTCATGCAGTAATGATTTTATGAGTTATGCAGTAATAATCTTTAGTTTTATTAAATCATACTAATTAACCACAAGCTTACAACAAAATAATGACAACTTATTGAGGATAAACCAACATGAAACAAAGTT
Source organism: Gossypioides kirkii (assembly GCA_005610355.1). Classification (NCBI taxonomy): domain Eukaryota; kingdom Viridiplantae; phylum Streptophyta; class Magnoliopsida; order Malvales; family Malvaceae; genus Gossypioides; species Gossypioides kirkii. Next base: position 3,592,286 of record CP032251.1, on the reverse strand, counting down.
TATCAGCAAAGAACCGGGATTGGAGGGTCAATTTTTGTAATCAACTGGTCTCTTCTGTTTCACTACCACTGCTGCTGCTGCTGCTGCTGCTGCTGCTGCTTTCACCACTCAAAAACCCGAAACAGTTCCGTCCAAACTCACTTGCAGGGTAACTGCTTCCTAGTGGTCCTAAAGGGTAATGTCCTGGCCCCACATCTTGACCGCCAAAAAGCCCTAAATTGTCGCCTTCAGGTAGATCGATATCGGTGTTAGGGAATTCGAATATCATGAAAGGGGGTGCACTTGAGCTACCGCCAGATGGTGGTCTTGGCAGCCTCAACTGATCAACAACAACATTGGAGGAGCTACCCTCACTAAATGGAGGCCTTAGCGGCCCCTCCTCTGCAACAACACTTGAGCTTGCACCAAATGAAGGTCCTTGCACCGGGAGGTCAGGTGCAAGACTTGAGTCGCCAGCACCTCCATATGGTGGTCCTAGAAGCCCCCCCACCTGAAATGGGTTATGAGACTTACCACTCGATATGCTGCTACTAGCTCCACCTCCAACCATAGCTTTGGCATCGCCAATTTGGTCTGTAGTTGCAGGGCTTTGGGATGGTGGTGGTAAAGGAACATCTCCTTCAGCGGGAGCAGCTGATGAAGGAGGGAATCGTTGATAATATTCTCTACGTTTCCTGATGTCAGCCCACATTGTTTCCGCATACCACATCATGCAATCCAGTTCATTAACATTAAAGTCACCCAACTTCTTACCTTGATGTATTTGGAGCATGAACTGCCGTGCCTCAAGTTCCATGTTTTTCCTGTTCATCTTCTTAAGTTCAGCTTGCAACTTGGAAATCTTCTCTTTCATATAGGTCTCCAAGGTCATCATTTTCTTAATGCGTTCAAACTCAGGAGCTTGATCGAACTTTTCGATCAGTCGTTGCACCTCGTCATGGGATGGCCATACAACTGGCGGTTGTTCGTCGGGACTATATATAACAAGACAAGCTTCTGTACCACAGAGGGTTGTAAGCTCCATCACTTTTTTCACCAAGCCTTGCCTCCTTGCCTTGAGGCTACCTCGTCGGGCAGCGTTGTCGGCTATCCAAGCAAGTTTAACCTTTTTCCCCGTCATTGCTATCGCTATTGATTTGCAAACCGCCTTTAAAAATGGGTAAAGGAGAGAACTGGTTTGCTTCAAAAGAGTGGCCAATGAGGCCTTTATATAGTGACTGAGATGAGACCAACATTTGAAGGCCTAAATTTTCAAGGGTAATTTGGAGATTCAAAGAGTGAAATTACATGTAAACAAATCCATTTGTGAATACTCTAAATAATGTTTGGTAAGATAATGTAATTTTTTTTGCTTAGTATGGCAATAAAAATCACCATTATTCAATGCTAGATTTGCTCTAATCATTACCTTAAATAAACTATTTTTATTTATGGTGGGTAGTGTAGAAGATAAGTAGAATTAAGTTTATTTGCGCAATTAATTTTAAAAAAAATGTATCGATTGGTCGGTCGGTTCAGTTTTTTGAAGACATTTTATAGGTTACTCGACTTTTTAAAAACAAAATTATATGACCATATGTTAGAGAGATTGATCTCATTTATCTATTTAATTCATAACAAAAAATACCGATCGTGCAATCAATCTTCCAAGATAGGCTATATGTTCACTTCAAAGGAGAGATAAAGAAACATATTAATTTTGAGTCAAATTAATGTACTCCAATAATCTAATTTGACCAAGATAAATGTAATGTGAATCACTCGTCATCTATATTTTACAATGAAGAAAATATATGGTGTTTGAGTAAAAAATATAAGCACTTCTAATTTTTATTCAGATTCGTAATAATCAAAGTAGAGATATTATCATATATAAGTTTCCATATCTAACTCCAAAAATATATTTAAAAAACCATTAACTATGTAAATCAATCAACCTTCTAAAATTTGTATAATTCACAATGGATTTTATTGTAGGTGTGGGAAATTTCTCATCCTATAAAGAGAATGAACATATTAATTTAAATTTAAATGTAATTATAATAATTTTTTAGGACGGTAAATTTTATTCATGTGTCAACATAAAATTTAAATGCATATTGATAAAATTATTAAACTTTTAAGATAACGATATAGAAATAAAGAAACTTAAATCAATTTATCTAATAAATTGAAACTTAATGTTTTTTGGACTTCAATAATTGATATTTAGAAACATGTATATGACATTTAAAAATAAGTGTAGCGAAGCCAATTGAGTCTTAGTTTTATTGGCATCGGTATTGTTGCCAATGCAGAAAGACGTCGGTTCAAGTGTGCTGAGGCGTATTATCTTTTTATTTATTGGTTATTGTCTGTCGAACAAAGGCCAAAGACTGTAGAAAAGTTGTTTTATGATATTGACAGTAGAGGAAAGATGTCCTGCAGGTTGTTTTACGGTAAGTCACAAAAAAATTAGAATGAAATGGCTTATGCATTGGCAGTGGCAGAGGTTGGCAAGGCAGAAACATTCAAAGCTTGGCAGTGATTTCTGCAAGTATGGTTCTCTGCTGGTATGGTTGGGGAGAAATGTCTTCATTTGAGATTGAGTGTTAATTTTTAAAAAGAAACTGTTTTATCCCTTTTCTGGATGTACTTGGTTATGTTCATGAAAAAAGGAGAGTGGTGTTGGTCTGGGAATTTTATAGGTAGCTTGCTGTTTTGTTTTTTGTTTTTGAAGGGGAAGGGACTAAGTTTTTGCTGCTGTCTTGCGTCTGTTTATGGCTTATGGGTGATGTTGTTGGTTGATGAGCAGTCTAGTATGCTTGCTAGTTTGGAAGTGTCTGTAGGGGATGCTGTCCTTGATTTATAGTCTTCAGTTTTGGGTTTGTTTCTGCTGCTTGTTGCAGCATTGTTTTGTTTTCTGTTATGGCATGGCTTTTGTATTGCCTAAGACTTTGTCTTAATTTGACTGAGCTAAAAAAAAAGGTTGGAGGGGGTCTATGGGTAACTAATTTCCAAAACTTCCCATAATAGAGTCTCTATCCAAACAATTGAACAACCATTAATATCAAGCTAAAGTTAATTATCAATCCAACTAAGTTTTTTTATAATTGATTTCCAAATAAAGCTTTGAAGTAATTAAAGAAGAAATAAGAGATCACTATGCTTGCTCGGTGCTGATGAACAAAAAAATTTAAATGTAATTTTAAAATGTCTTGTTTTAATTAAAACATTGTTTTTGTTGAATTTAAGAAAAAAAATCATTCATTCCATTATTAACCGATGCCACAATAAATTTTTCTATGGGAGATATTTTCCATGTATCACTGACATCTTTACATGTCAACAAAAGAAAAATAATGTTTTAAGACTTTTGTATAATTAAGAGTTATTTCTAACACTTCATACTTTTCTTGCAGTTAAGTGCCCTTCAAAACGAGGGGGTCTTCCAACAAAAGTTACAGGCTTGGCTTCAATCATATCTTTCTTGTTAAATGTGAACTGGGTAGATGAGGATGGCCCAGAAGTTCCATTCATGAACAAGTCTCCTTCGGATCTCCATACCCAATTTTTCCATTCTAACTCTGGTGCATAAATCCTATGGGTTATATATATAAATGCAATGGAATAAAAAGTTAGTGGTACAACAATATATACATTTAATGTCAAGCAATGTTTATTACTATTACCAAAATAAAGAAATTATTATACTTTGACGTACCTCTTTTGCAAAGGGGTCACTTGGAGCAATAAACCTATTGCCTTGGCTGATAATGGTAGGATGTGAGCTACCGCCAATGGCATACATTTTCTAATGAGTGTAGTCATTGTTAACAACATGAATGAATCCCCATCGACATCTAGGCATTCTTTGTATTAATTCCTTGCCAAAATGGTTGAAAGCAAGTGTGACTTGCATGTATTGATCATGAGAATAGCTGCCACTTTCACCTAACAAGATCACCTAAAACAAAAATCAAAGAATGTTTAGTCGAAAAATTTGTGACGTCTTCTTCAGTATTCTATGATAAAACTTACATCGTTATGATGAGTGAAATGGCAATTTGAGATGGTGATGGCAGTGGAACCTTGGATTGCATCAATGAGTCCATCTTGGCATTAAGACATGGAAATATGATGTAGCCAAATGTTTGATGATCCAAAGATGGAAATCCCATCCCCATCACCGACCGTTCGAAAACCAAAGTGATCTTCGGAGTCCTTGATAAGGCCACCATGACTTTCAACAACATGGTGAACATGAATGTTGTGAATGATGACATTATGAACAAATTGAAGTGTAATGCCACATCCATAAGCTATATGACCATTTGCTCCACGACCATCGATTGTTTTATCACTTTGAACTATTAACTCTTGTGATAATTTGATGTTCATATCATGACCAAAAATGATCCATAATGGCTTCTTTTGTATCACAGCATGACGTAAAGTTCCTGGTTTGGGATTTATAACATCATTATTAGAGTTATCTATCACCAAATAGTATTCTCCTTGTTGTCCACCACGAGTTTTGTGTCCAAAACCAAGCAGACAGTTTGCTAATCTTTTGTGATCCTCGACCCAATTGTTCATGCACCGCCAACATCAATCAATTGGATTGGTTGCCAAGCATGATCCATTATACTTATTGTGTTTACCCCTTAAGTATCTTTTCGTGCTATTTGTAATAACATCCTCAAATTTTATGATTTTGTCGCAATTAGCTTCGTCAAGAACCCTGCAATAAGTTGTCCAAGGTAATGTATATAATGCCTCCATTTAACATACAAGTTAAGTAAGGTTAAAGATCCTGGAAGTGATTGAGGGAATTGAATTTTGAACCCTTAGCACAGTTAATTGTTGCAGATATTCTTAATTGATGACATTCAATAGGTTTATCGATTCGACTTTGATATATAATTTTTTATATCTAAGCCATGACCTTTTTTATAAAAAAATGAAAAAGGAGAGATAAAAGAGAAAATTGTAATTTACTTGTTAACATTGTAGTTCAAATGATTTGTTATATTTTCTGGGCTCGATTTATAAGCTGTTAGCGCAAGCTTCCTAGCTTCTTTTTCACGTTGTTTCCAAAAGTCATCAAATTCAGCAACATTTGCCCATAGCCTTGAAATTAACGCAGCAAAAGAAAATAGGAAAACAAGCCTTAGCTTAGTTACCTCCATTGCAGTTTTCCTCTTATATGTTTCTGTTTCCTAGGATTTTTTTCTTGGTTCAATTAGTAGTGAGATATGGTAGGTTCTAAATTTTAAACCACAAATACAATGAAAAAGGATGTAAACCATAATATCTAATGCTTTAAACTGCAAGCTTTTGTAAAGGTTGTAGTAAATTTATTAAGCTAAAAAATATTTAATTGACTTTAAATAAGCTTTTCATGAAAATGTGTAATTCTAAATTTAAAACGCTTAAAGTGCTAACCATAATCATTACAACAATAAAAACTATAACATTTCCACCACAAAATTAGAAATAGTCTAACCCACAACTTCATCCAGGAACATTCATGTCTTGTACACTTAATTTGGATTCTCAATGGAATCAATTGCACCAGATAATTGGTGAGACATTTTTTATTTTAACTTTTTCCAGCTGTAATATCAATAAATAATTTTTTTTTTTAAAAACCAAACAATTCTTTCCTTTTTAAAAAAAAAAATAGAATATGGTTTCTAGGGATTCAACATAAGGGTGTGTTAATTTTGTAAAATGAGTTAGAAATTTTGTTTTTTTCTTGTGTTTGTCTTGACAGAAAATAGATTCATTAACGACAAATGACTTCGGCCCAATTTTAAAAAAAGTACATTTCCACCTCATAACAAATGAAAAGCACCTAACTTTTGGTGTTAAAACTATTGTGGAAAAAAAAATTCACCCAAAAGCAAAAGTTGTATTTATGTCCTTTTTGCTTTTGACTTTTGCATTTGAAAGTGAAAATTATCAAAATACCCTAATTTATATTAACTATTTAAAAGCTATATAAAAATAGATTAATTTATATTTTATGTATCTTTATGTTAAATTATATTCAAATATTTCATGCATCATTATATGAAATTATAAAATTACCATTTATTATATTTAAGTTTTTAAAATATTTTATGTATCATTAATTTTACAAATAATTTATAGTAATTACTTAGAAGGTATTTAAAATTTATACTTCATGTACCATTATATTAGAAAAGTAAAAAAAAAATGTCTTTCCTTTTCAAAGAAAATAAAATAGGTTTTTAGGATTGCACTTAAAGGTGCAACCATTTCGCAAAAATGATTTCAATTTTTTTTTTTTGTATTTTTCTATGTTTTTCTTGAGAAAAATAGCTTGATTAACAACAAATGAATTGTTCGTTGACAAAAAATAAACCTCTTTTTTGTACTGTTGTTCCCTTTTAACTAACATAATTTTAATCTCTAAAGATGACATTATGGAAATATAAGTCAAGGTGGAGATTTGTTGATTATATCTCATATTTCAGTCAAATTTGAGAAATAATCTTCCAATTAAACTCTATTTATTTATTTCAGTCAAACTCTAATTAGTCTAGATTATTTTTTTTATTATTTGACCTACGAATTTAGCCTATAAATAGGTTTTTTTACAATCTTAGAAAATACAACCATTAAAGATTAGAACTCATAACACTTTTGGAGAATTTTATGTTTACGGTTTGAGGGTTCTTTGTTTTCGGGTTTCAAGGTTTAGTTTTGATCTCCATCTTCTGTACTCTTTGTTCGTTTTCCATTATAGTAAAATTATCTTTGCTTGTGGCTTTTTATCTTTGGAGAGGTTTTTCCACGTTAAATTTGTGTATTCAATTTCTCAATTTTTTTCGCTATTTTTTATATGTTCACTACTTAATTGGACTTATCCCCAACATTAACAAAAATTATGTGTAAGCCAAGCATGCAACCAATGTTGTTCTGCGCATGCGTTAAAAAACTTTAACAACATGTTATGTTGTTGTTTTAAATTATTTATGGTAGAAAACTGAAAAATTAAGTATTGAAGTTTTAGTATTGAATTTTATAAGCAATGTAGGTATTCATTTGGTGATGGTTAAGGCGGGGGAGATGGGTCTAATAGAAGGAATCCGTGGTATTATCCCGGAGCAAGAGATCTCTCACCTTCAATTTGCGGATGACACGGTGCTGTTTTTGAAAGCGAAAGAGGAGGTATTAAAAAATGTGAAAGCTATTCTACGATGCATTAAGATGTTCTCGGGCTTAAATATAAATTTTAAAAAATCCTGCATTATGGGCTTTGGTGTGAAGAAAGAATTTCTTTATCGAATGTCAGTGTTGTGTAAATGCAAAATCGGGGAGCTCCTAGTTAAGTATTTAGGAATCCTATTGGGAGCGGACCGGAGGAGAGTAGCCACATGGGACTAGGTGGTTGAGAAAGTGTGAAAGAAACTACCGGGATGGAAAAGTCGATCTTTATCATGGGCTGCTAGAGTAGTGTTGATTAATTTAGTACTATTGGTTTTACCGGTGTACTTCATGTCATTGTTCTTTGTACCCGTGACGGTGTTAAAAAAGATTGACCAAATTAGGAAAAATTTCCTTTGGGGGAGTTAAGATGGAAAAAAGAAGATGGCAAAGGTGAGGTGGAAGCAAATATGTAAACCAAAGGAGCTTGGAGAGGCAGGGGTGGTGAATTTAGAAATAAAAAACACGGCATTGCTAGCCAAATGGAGTTGGCGTTTTGCGGTAGAAAAAGAAGCTTTATGGAAAAAAGTTATATTAGCAAAGTATGGAGCAAGTTACCACCAGTGGAGATTTAGATCGAATAATGTTAAGAATATGTCGAAGGTGTGGAGAGGGATCGTGGAGAACTCGAGAGAAAATTCAATTGTGAAATGGATGGGGCATAGAGAGTTTAGGTGGAAGATCAGTAATGGCATGACGACATTGTTTTGGCTGGATGTTTGGTGTGAAAATAAACCATTGAAAGAGGTATTTTCAAGATTGTATACGATAGAAAAATTAAAAAATGGGAGAGTGTCAGATTATTTAGAGGATCGTGGATAGGTGAATGAAAAATGGGACGTTTTCTTTGTTCGATCATTGCTGGAAAGAGAATTAAAGATTTGAAGCAATCTTTGGAACAAAGTTAAAGGTGTGGTGTGTTGCAAGGACAAGGAAGATAGAATTATATGGTTGCATGATGATACAGGGCTATTCTTAGCAAAAAAGATTACTGCTTTGCTGAGTGTGGGAAAGGGGGATATTAACAGATTTGCATTCGATAAAGTATGGCAATTGAAAGTACCACCCAGGGTTCAAAGTTTCCTTTGGTTGCTCGTAAATGATAGAGTTCCAACTAAAGATTTTTTTTTTGGTAAGAAAAAGGGTGAAGATACAAAATTCAGAGAATGTTTGCCCATGGTGTGAAAGGGAGGTTGAAAGTAGAGATAACTTGTTCTTTAAGTGCAATTATATGAGATGCTTTTGGAATAAAATTTTTAACTTGGTCTTTGAGGATAAGGTGCCCTAAATGGAATCATTACTGTTCCAGTCAAAGATGAGAGGTTTGTTATGGTTACGAGCTTCCTATGATGAATGTATGATACAAGAACGATTATGGTGGTGCTACCCAACTGAATGTAAGCTGGCTTCTGCTAAAGCTAAGTCAGGTGTGGTAAGCGGGTGATTTCCTCCTTGTGGATGGATGAAGTTTAATGTGTGTGGGATGGTCTTTGAGGAAGCTAGGGGCTGTGGTGGTGTACTTAGAGATGGGAATGGTTATGTGCGAGCTATTTTCTTTGGCCCATGTAGGGCTACTAAGGATGCGGATGCTGCGGAAGTAAAGTCAGTTAATAGAGCTATGGAAATTCTGCTAGAGACGGGATGGGGAGTTTTTGGTAAGATAATCATTGAAGTAGGATCAAAGGTGGTACTCAACTGGATAAGGATCTTGGACAGGAGACCTTGGTCTCTGATGAATTCCTTTGTAGAGATGGAGAACAGAAGGGTACAAGTGGGAGATGTGGAGTTTACTGTGGATGAACAGAATGGGAATGAATTGGCACTAGCTCTGGCGTCTGCAAGGGCTACTCGTCAATCTACTTTCAAAGCATGGTGGTGATAATGGCCGGTGTTGATGGGATTCAGGTGATGTATTTCACTGTTAGTGCTAGAGGATGATGTATTGGTGTGTGTTGGTTTATGCTGATGCTTGAATGTTTAGGATGTGTGGTACTTGTATCTGTTATGTTGTATCTACTGGTGCAGATTGTTTGCTTCTATTTTGTTTCAAAACAAAATGAATGTTGCAAAAAAAATGATAGAACTAATTAATATTTTAGTAAAAATTAAACACTAAATATAATTATTTTACAAGATAATAGTAAATCTTGATTTTTTTTAATTCATTAATTCATTATTTTAGTCTAAAAAATTATCCAAAATCATTATAACTAAAATGGAAAGGTTACCTTAAATGGAATAATGATACTTTTTCTATCACTGCATCCAAATTACATATACATTTCATTTCTTTATGAATTTAGAATAATATATTTTTTTCTTTTTGCGTGGCAATGTAAATTCGAAAATATATAGGATTTTTCTAAAGATTTCATCATATTTTTACTTAAAAATGTTAGTAATCTTAGTAATTGTTTAATAAATTAATGAAATATTCTTAATTATTAATTTAAGACATGAAAATTATAAAAATATAATTTTATGTTTTATTATATAATTTTTATGCACAAAATGGTTTACTTTATGATTTTATTTAATATGTTACATTTTAATATGTAAAGTGGGCCATGCAATTTAAATTAATTTAAAAGTATGAAATTATATTTATTAATAGACATATATTATTTCATTAATTGGGTTGATTAAATGAAATAAATTGGGTTAATTAATTATTTAATTTGACCCAAACTAATTTAATATGTTTTGGAGAGGTCTGGTTGTTTGTTGGGTCACAATACCGTGCAACCCAAGTGCATTAGGAACCCAAATTCGGCAATCATAATGGCTTCCCAATTAGAACTTTTGGGGTAATTGAAAGGAGTTATTGCAGTTGAGAAGAAATCAGAAGTTAGCCCAAAAGATCGTTGTTGACTGGGTCTTGGTCCCTACTTGATGTGTCATGGTTGAATGCTTCAAAATGAAGCAACCAACCAATTCAAACCCCTTACTTCATGGCCGACCAAGCATGAGAGAATAAAAGTGAGATTCAACCACCCTATTTTTGGTAAACTTACCCTCCAATCTCACCTATAAATAGAGCCGTTCACCTCACTTCAAAATCATCCCTTCATTCATCAATCATCTCTCATTCTCTCATTCTCAATTCTCTCTGCATTCCCACACCTAGAATCCCCTCTTTTCCCTTCATATTTTAGCTAGTTAAGCCTCTAAGAGATCTCTTGGTCGGTCATCTTGGAGAGCCATCAGCAATGGAGCAAAGCAAAGATTCGAAGAAGTTATCTTCAATCAAAGTTTTGGGTGATAACCACTTTGATAGGGTTTATTTTTTCTTTTCTTACATTTAAGTTTATAATGGTTGTTATGTGTTCTTCAATCTTGTCATCAACAATAATAGTTTAATTTTATTTAAGCTAGGATGATTGCGTTATTTAATAATATTCATTTGATTCATACTTATGATGTTTGTGCCTCAATCGATCATGTTTCCAATTAATTTCAAGTATGTATTAAATTTGTGTGTTTAAATTTTCAATTTCTTCCGTTAATTTTATTTGTTAGTTGTTTAACCGGGTCGATCTCAACACCCGCAATAATATTTTTTTTAGTAAATGAAAGATTTTCGATAAATGCTTAATTGAATTGAAACTCGATTGTTGAAGGGAAATATTAAACTTTTCTCTCAACATCATATTTAAAATGAGAAAAATATCTCCACAATAATATTTTTTATTTTATAAAACAAAAAATTTTCAATAAATGTTTAACTCAATTGAAACTCGGTTGAAGGGAAATATTAAACTTTTGTCTCAACAACATAAAATGAAAGACGAAATGTAGCCTTTTAGTTGTGCCATTTTCAACAGCCCTGCTAAAGTAACTTATTAACCTTTATTGTTGAAATAAGACGTGCTGGCCCATTAGTACGGATACCATTGACCTCAATCCGACCTCCATCTTCTATCTAAATACTGAATTTCTTTTTATAGGAGTCCAAAATCACTCAATATTTAGATAACCAATCCATTCCCAGTATTATATCAAAGTCCCCAAATGGCATGATCAACAAGTCAACAAGTCAAAGTTTTATTTTGTTTAATCAACGGGCATCTCGGACACACTTGATTTACTAACACTGTTTGCCCCAATGGACTCGACACTTCTATTGACACTCTAGACACCACGGATTTTAATTTCCCCAACTCAGCTAGTTTTAAATTTATATATGAATGTGAAGATCCGGGATCAATCAAAGTATAAACAGGCTCAGAATACAATAAAAATATACCTGTTACTACATCGTGGGTATCGCCATTGTAACATCTGCGTGCTTGAATCAAATTTGGAACAGTGATAGAGTACAATTGAGAATTGGAATATATGGTTGAATTTAGAAAGGTTTGGAGAAATCAAGGATTAAATAGTAAAGGAGAGAAAATATGGAGGACTAAATAGCAAATTATCCAAATTGAATTTTGAGTCATCATGGGAATTAGATTGATTGAGGAAGGTCAAAAGAGTAATTTGGTGAAAGATATTTTTGGAGGCAAAGTTTTGGGCCAAAGTGTAAAGTTGGAAGGTCTAAGGACTAAAAGTGCAATTTTACCATTTTTATTAAGTGAGATATTTTTGAAGAAAAGTCTAGAGAATTTGAGAGAGATAAAAATCAATTAAAAAGCAAAGATATCAGCTCTCTCCATAAAGCTAACCGTCCATGCCATTCTCTCTTCCATCCAACTTTTGCTTTTATTCCAAATAGGTCCTTCCACCATTTTTAAGCTTTCCAAACTCCAAAACCTTCCATTTTCTTTGGAATTTCTGAAAGAAAGTCATAAAAGAGAGTTATTAGACACCTCAAAATTCTTATAGAATTCATTTTGAGGTGTTAGAGAGCATAGGGACTAAATCGAGAAAATTTTTAATTCAAGGGTTAAGGTAAGAAATGGTTAAATTCTCATGACATACATGTATTTTACTGTTATTTAGCATGAAAACTATTGAATTATAGCTTATAGCTTATATGTGTTTATGTGAAATTGAAGAGAAAGAGAAGAGAGGCAAGGATCAAATTGAAGACAAAGGAAAAGAATAGAGCAAGTACTACAAGAATTTTAGTTTATAGCCTATTCTTCATAATATATTTGAGTTGTTAGCATGGAAATTGTTGTTTAATTAGGTGTTATAAAGATGATTAAGTGAGATTAGTGTAATAAAACATGAGAAAGAAAATGTTTTCATTGAAACAGATTGGACAGAATCAGAGGGTTAACTTTGAAAATGCACTAAAAATTGTGTATATCGAGTTAAGGGTCGAATTATATATGTAATTAAATCTTATTGAGTTTAGTTTCATATGGAAGAAACAGTGAATTAAATGGATCTGTATATTCTGAGTTATAACTGATTTTATGTAACAAGGTCAGAGCAGATACGAGTTCCCCTGTTCTGACTTTGAAAAATTGTAGAAAAATGTAGAACAATCATTAGAGTCTGAAATTTATATGGAAATTCAGCCTTTTGTTGTAAGTACTACAAGAATTTTAGTTTATAGCCTATTCTTCATAATATATTTGAGTTGTTAGCATGGAAATTGTTGTTTAATTAGGTGTTATAAAGATGATTAAGTGAGATTAGCGTAATAAAACATAAGAAAGAAAATGTTTTCATTGAAACAGATTGGACAGAATCAGAGGGTTAACTTTGAAAATGCACTAAAAATTGTGTATATCGAGTTAAGGGTCGAATTATATATGTAATTAAATCTTATTGAGTTTAGTTTCATATGGAAGAAACAGTGAATTAAATGGATCTGTATATTCTGAGTTATAACTGATTTTGTGTAACAAGGTCAGAGCAGATACGAGTTCCCCTGTTCTGACTTTGAAAAATTGTAGAAAAATGTAGAACAATCATTAGAGTCTGAAATTTATATGGAAATTCAGCCTTTTGTTGTAAGTACTACAAGAATTTTAGTTTATAGCCTATTCTTCATAATATATTTGAGTTGTTAGCATGGAAATTGTTGTTTAATTAGGTGTTATAAAGATGATTAAGTGAGATTAGTGTAATAAAACATGAGAAAGAAAATGTTTTCATTGAAACAGATTGGACAGAATCAGAGGGTTAACTTTGAAAATACACTAAAAATTGTGTATATCGAGTTAAGGGTCGAATTATATATGTAATTAAATCTTATTGGGTTTAGTTTCATATGGAAGAAACAGTGAATTAAATGGATCTGTATATTCTGAGTTATAACTGATTTTGTGTAACAAGGTCAGAGCAGATACGAGTTCCCCTGTTCTGACTTTGAAAAATTGTAGAAAAATGTAGAACAATCATTAGAGTCTGAAATTTATATGGAAATTCAGCCTTTTGTTGTAAGTACTACAAGAATTTTAGTTTATAGCCTATTCTTCATAATATATTTGAGTTGTTAGCATGGAAATTGTTGTTTAATTAGGTGTTATAAAGATGATTAAGTGAGATTAGTGTAATAAAACATGAGAAAGAAAATGTTTTCATTGAAACAGATTGGACAGAATCAGAGGGTTAACTTTGAAAATGCACTAAAAATTGTGTATATCGAGTTAAGGGTCGAATTATATATGTAATTAAATCTTATTGAGTTTAGTTTCATATGGAAGAAACAGTGAATTAAATGGATCTGTATATTCTGAGTTATAACTGATTTTGTGTAACAAGGTCAGAGCAGATACGAGTTCCCCTGTTCTGACTTTGAAAAATTGTAGAAAAATGTAGAACAATCATTAGAGTCTGAAATTTATATGGAAATTCAGCCTTTTGTTGTAAGTACTACAAGAATTTTAGTTTATAGCCTATTCTACATAATATATTTGAGTTGTTAGCATGGAAATTGTTGTTTAATTAGGTGTTATAAAGATGATTAAGTGAGATTAGTGTAATAAAACATGAGAAAGAAAATGTTTTCATTGAAACAGATTGGACAGAATCAGAGGGTTAACTTTGAAAATGCACTAAAAATTGTGTATATTGAGTTAAGGGTCGAATTATATATGTAATTAAATTTTATTGAGTTTAGTTTCATATGGAAGAAACAGTGAATTAAATGGATCTGTATATTCTGAGTTATAACTGATTTTGTGTAACAAGGTCAGAGCAGATACGAGTTCCCCTGTTCTGACTTTGAAAAATTGTAGAAAAATGTAGAACAATCATTAGAGTCTGAAATTTATATGGTTTAATCCTTAATGAATATATTTTCAAAATAAACAGACTAGAACATTATTGGATCTCTGTACTAAAAGATAGATAATTTTTAGTGAAGAAAGGTCGAAACTGACAGACAGCAGAGAAGGGGTAAATTGAAAGAATTTACTGTACAAATTGGCTAAATTAAAAATTATGGAAATTTTATGGTAAAAATATGATTGAGTATAGTTTCAGAAACAGCAAGCGGATATTAATTTCGAATTCTGTAGCTTGAGATATAAATAATTTAGTGACTGTGACGCAAGTGGACAGCTTTGAAAATTAATGTGAAAATAAAAGTAAGAGGTATATGATGATGAATATGTGAGAAAAATATATGTGTGAAATATTATGTGTTTAATTATAATTGTTGATTATATGACTAAATGGTGATGTTGTGGAAGCATTTTTAGAAAATAAATGTGAGAAATACATGATTATGTATATGTGAAGAGAAATGTAAATGTGATGTATAAGTTATGGATAATGATGTTAAATGAGATTATGCCCATGTAGACGAAGTAGAACCGTTGTGATATTAGTGGCATGCCATTAAGGAACACTAGCGCGCTCTCTGATTAGCACTGTGTGTGCTCTCTGTTTAGCACGTCTCGTGCTCTCTGTTTAGCACGTCTCGTGCTCTCTGTTATTAGCACTGTGTGTGCTCTCCGATTAGCACTTCATGTGCTCTCTGATTAGCACTTTGTGTGCTCAGTACTTTGTGTACTCTCTGTTTAGCACTTTGTGTGCTCTCTGTTGCCCAGCACTTATGTGCTCTCTGTTCAGCACTTCGGTACTCTCTGTTTGTTCCGTTTATCCAATAGGTTCTATAAAAGTCTACTATGGGCCAAGTGGACAAATAAGATAAGTGAGCTATGGTTAAGAAAGCTATGATGGCTAGATTGTGAAAAGTGAAAGAATGTGCAAATTATGACATTGAGGTAAGTGAAATGATGAATACATGAAAGATAAGTACCATACGTGTATGTGTAATTAAATGCTGATAATTAAGTGAACTAATGTGGCTGAAAGGACTAAGTTGTGAAAAAGGGATGAAAATGTAATATCTACCATTGAGGTAAGTTGGTATATGAGAATGAATGTGTGTTATGGTGGCATTAAGGTAAGTTACATGTTATATGCAAGAAAGGTTAGAAATTTTATACGCATGAGTATTGAAATGTTTGATAAAATTAAGTAATAAATAGTCATCTATTATTCTTGTAGTGCTTACTAAGCCTTCACCGGCTTAACGCGTTTATTTTAACGCGTAGGTACAAAGTAACAAAGAGAAAAGTCGAGTTCAGGGGCCTCTCATCACATCACATCATCCTTTGGTGGACTCCAAATATAGGTATTTTTTTTAAGAAAATGGCATGTACAATGGTACTTATATGAATCCCTAATGAGTGGGAAAAATGTTATCTCGAATGTTATGAATTATGAAAATGAAATGATTAATATATGATATTTCGATTTGAATGATCTTAAAAGACATCAGTTTTTAAAGAAAATTTTCTGTTACTCAACTTTCTGTGCCGTATTGTAATGTAATGCTCCTATATTGGGTTTATACGTATAAATCGGGTATAGGGGTGTTACAGCCTTCTTCCCGTGTTCTGACCACATAGGCTCTGGCCGGTACTTTAGCTTCAGATTGTTGGGTAACAATATCACTGCTTCTTCTAACACCTCCTCCTCTGAAAACTGAACCACCTCTACCAGATCCTCTCCCTCTAGCTGTAGATACTGATCTCTATGATGTTACCAGTGCAGCACTATCAATTTTCGGGCAATCTCTGATGAAATGATCTGTAGAACCACATCGGAAGCAGCCCCTAGTTAATTTCCAGCATTCCCCTCTGTGTTTCTTCCCACAGTGCTGACAATCTGGAATTTCTATTTCCCGAGATGAACCTCTCACATTGCTAATGGATACCATCATCTGTTTACCCTTGCTTCTTCCACTTCTATCCGGTCTAAAATTGGATCTCCATCCACCTTGAGATTCCTTTGATCTTTTTGGCTGAGGATTCAAACTGGTAGTTCCTGTATGCTTCCCAGTTAGTCTAACACTTTCAGTTTTTTTATCGAGGCCTAGAACTTGCTCCACCATTTTGGTCTGTTCAATCAAATCTACAAACTCAGTAATACGGTGAGATACTAACTGTACCTTAATCTCATCTCGTAAACCCCGTAAAAATCTTTTGCAACTATCAACTTTTGTTTGTATAAATTCTGAGGCGTATCTGCTGAGTCTCGAGAATTCCCTCTCATAATCTATTACTGACATGTCACCCTATTGCAGCATTAAAAACTCTTGCTTCTTATATTTGATATACATTTCTCCGATATATTTCTTTTGAAAGAAACGTCTAAGCAGAGTCTTATAACACTCCCATATTGTATGTAAGTTCTCTTCATCTAACTGATGGTAAGCTGTGATGTCATTGCGCAACGTTGCATTCATTTTCGGTGGATTGAACCTCAAAATGAATTGCGTTGCTAATGCATTCCATGTTGTAATGGATCCAGCCGGCATGTTCTTTCTCTTCCCTGCAACGAATAAAGAAATAATTGCATTTTTAAAGCATCATCAGAGACACCATGTTGGCTAAAAGAAGCGCAAATAAGTAGAAATGATTTTAAATTTTCTCGTGCATCCTCATGAGGTAGGCCTGCATATTGCCCATTTGAATTGAGCATCTGAAACATAACCAGTTTCAATTCAAAGGTTCCAACTTGTATAACTGGCCTTACCACCCCTGGTTGTAACTGTCCAATATAGGAACAACAAAATCCCTAATTGTTCTATTTTGCACCTGTTTTTCTTGTGAAGGTGGTAGTGGTAAATTATATCTTCGTTGTGGCAGTATTAGAGGAATGACATCTGTAATGACCCAAATTCACGGGCACCGAAAAAATGAGTGATAGGGCCTCCGTCTTAGTAAACCGAGTCCGTAAATAATTCTTAGGAGTAATTATGAGTTTAGAAGTGTGTTTAATTAAGCTTTAATTAGGTGAATTTAATTTAAGTTAGAGTAATTAATAAAAAGGACTAAATTGAATAAATGGTGAAAGTCTAATTATAGATTAAAAGAAAGAAAGAGGGACTTAAGTGGCAATTATGCCTATTGTCTAAATTGAGGCGGCAAAACAGAGAAAAATCTAGATTTTTCTTGATTTTTTTAATTTATTAATATTATAATATAATAATATAAATTATTATTTAATTAGTATTATATTATTATTATTAACTAATATATATATGTATATGAAATAAAAGAATAAAGAAGAAAGAAACAAAAGAAACAAAAGAAGGAAGAACAGAGAGCTAAATGAAACAGGGGAAGGAGAACAGGGAAGGAAAAAGAAAAGGGGAAAACTAGGATTTTGAAGCTTTAATCTTTAAGTGGTAAGTCAATTAAGTCCTTTTCTCTTAATTTAGATGTTTTAGAAGCTTTAGAACAAAGTTTTGATGAAATTAAGTTGAGTTCTTGGAAGTTTTAAGGTCTTTGAACATAGTTCATGTTGAACAAAATAGTGAATTAGGGATTAAATTGAATGAATTTCAAGTTAGAATTGATAAAGGGATTAAATTGTAAAAGAAGCTATAAGTTTTGTGATAGAAGGATTGAATTCAAAGAAATTTTAAATTAGGGTTTTATTATGAACATTTGATAGTTAAGTAGAATATGGAAGGAAATTGAATAAAAATAAGGTATGAATTAAGTTAGAAACATAAATGAGTTAATTAGGATTAAATTGGAATTAAGGTATAAATTGGATAGAAATTCAATTATTATTATTAATTAGTGTTGTAATTAATAGTGTAAATTATTATTATAAATTTTGTAGCTAGCAAAGAACCCGAAGCATCGGCACAAAAAGGAAAGGAGAAAGTTAGCGAGGAATAATCGCGAAATCCGGGTTTGTATTACTATAATTTAAATTATTCATTATTTAATGTTTATTTAGATATTTATATTTAATAAGTGAAATTGAAATTGAATGTGATATGAATTGTAAATTGAAAATCCCTATTAACTAGTCGGGCTGAGTCGGATATAATTGGCATGCCATGGGATTGGAAGAGTTCAGGGATACTTCGACCTCGAGTCGATGAGACACTGGGTGTTATTATTTTACTTCGGATAGATTCGATGAGGTACTAGGTACCACTTTACTTCGGCTAGGCCGATGAGACACTGGGTGTCACTTTATTGCTTCGAACTATCCGATGAGGCACTGGGTGCCATTCTGGTGTGTTTGGTTGGATCCGTGTATCCGCTAAGGTCCGAGTCTCGTTAATAGGGGTAAACAATGCGAAAAAGGAAAATTGAATAGAAATAAAAATTGAGACATATAAAGTGATGTGTGACGAAATCGAGAAATGAGAATGAAATGATTAAATTGATTGATATTAATTCGAAATGAAAGTGATGTATAAATTAAGATATTATGTGTTCATGTATTATATGATCGATTATGTGAGATTATTATATTATTTATAATTTGAATTATAGTAATACCACTGAGTATGAAATACTCAGCGTACGGTTGTTTTCGTGCGCAGGATTGTAGAAATTAAGGTCCTGGTTCAGCATTCAGATCGATCCCGACTTCAGTATAAACTCAGTGATGTAATTCTCTTCTTTTTGTAAAAGTGGCATGTACTAGGTGTTGTATAAGTTACATGTATATGTTTGAAATGTTGGTTACAAATATATGTATATACTATATTTTGATATTAATTTAGTAAAATGATAAATAGTATATTATGAAATTTGGCATTTTGTTTGAATGAAAAATGTATAAAATTATGAGTGAATATTGAATAATATGTAATGGAATGATTTTGATTTAGGTGAATTTGAGTATAAATTGCTTTGGTTGCTAGTTGAAATTGCAGGGAAGGTTAGATGTCTATAAAAGGGGTTATATCGCGTTTGAAATAAAAATTTACTAAAAAATCTGTGGAACATCAGAATAAGTCCTAATGTCCTTTTAATACATATTTTAAGTCTCGAGGGTCCATTTAAGGAAATTTTATGATTATTTTATAGTATGATCATTAATTATCTATTTATTATTTGTAAGATTATCCGATATATCTGGTAATACCCTGTAACCCTATTTCGGTGACGATTTAAGGTTAAGGGGTGTTACAACATCTTGCGGTAGTAATGGTGGAAGATTATTATTGTTGTTGTTACTAGCCATTTTCTTTTTTTCTTTACTTCCTCCTTCGGATAGTTCGTTCAAGTTTTGGGCCAAAGTTCACAATATCCTTAGGATTTCTCCTTGTAGACATGCAACTCCTAAAGAATAAAGAGAAAATCAACAAACGAAAGTTAAACAGATTAGTAAAATCAAAAAGTTAAGTAAGGAATAATAATTGCAACTACAAAAATAAGCATTAAACAAACGTCATTCCCCAGCAATGGCACCAAAACTTGATCGGCCTGTAATGTCACAGTAATGTGCAAGCGGACACACGTCAATGCAAGTATAGTTGATAGTTTGACCTATCAGATATCGATCCCACAAGGAATGAGTTCTTGATGATCACTTGTCGAAGCAACTATAGCTAAAATTAAGGGAAATGCGAGTAAGGATGTCAGTGCAATTAAATCAGAACTGCACAGTTAAAATAGTCAAATTTGTCACTGTAAAAATTAATTGTCAGAGCAACTGAAAGTAAATCAAATAGTTGTTGAAGTTTGGAAAATTTAAGTACATAAAAGTAAGAGTGTGATCAAGTGTAAAGGATTGGAGTGGATCACTGATTTTACTAAGTAGCAATGCTGAATGCGTCGACAAGGTATTGTATAGACGAATTGTCGTAGCAAATGAAGCTCCAATGAAATCTTACCAATTACAGCTCTCTGTTTAATCAAGACTTAAGCGCCCATAATTACCACACCTCTCAATGCTGGCAATGTAATGCACTCAAGAACAAGTGACCAGAATCTCTTCTAATCCCAAGCAACTCTCGCTGACTTACTTGTTAACCTAACTTGTCCCGTATCTCCCGATGTCAGTAGACTACAATTTCACTCTCGTGTTAATGCAGTTAAGTTCAAGAATAAATAGATGAAAAAATCAAATAAGAATCTGGGTAATCTGACATTGAAAGATATTCTCATATTCATTCAATTGTCAAAAATAATTCATCAACATAAGAGAGGAGTTAACAAATACATCGAAGCTTACTATCTCTAGACTATTAGGACTACTCCTTAATTTCTCCTCTTGCATTACATCGAGCACTTCTCGTTAAAAGTAGTTGCTCCTTCGCTCAATTAGCTCACCATTCCGCAGCATAGATCTCTAAAAACACAAAGCAATTGCAGAATTAATTCCTTCAATTCTTGATATCTTTCTTCATCTTTTCCCCTCTATTTATAGGCTTCAAGAATGGTAGATCTCCTCTTTTCTCAGATCCAAAACCAATTTGCAGCGGTCAAAGTTTGTTGAAAATCCAACTGTACACTCACGAAGATCAGGTGTGATCTTCATAGACCTGCAGATTGTCGCCACATCTCTATTACAGCGACAACGTGTGAAATCCCTGCGCTGGTGCTTCTAGGTGTGCTTATAGCTTGGATTCAACTATTCAAAGTAAAGATTTCTATGCATCGACATCTCTGGCTATAATTCCAAGCTAATTTTGTGGCTGCATCTTTGACTTCTTTCTAACATCGATCTATTGAGATTGATCCCTACGCTGATAATAGTGAACACATTCTGCATACGCCGACATTAGTGTATAGAAAAGCTAAAATAACAAGAATTTAAAGCAAACAACAATGAGTTAGAAAATATAAACACTAAGTATGAAATCCCTATCATGCATGCTAAATATGCTACAAAAGAGATAATTAATACACAAATTTAGGGAGAAAATAGGTGTCATTCTATCAATGCCGTAACAGGAGATACGATGTCCAAAGATAATGCCTTCAGTTGCAATGAAGTGACATTTTTCCTAGTTTAGTACCAGATTAGTGTCCTCGCATCGCTTTAAAACTCCATCTAATTATTAGCGCATTTATCAAAAGTGTGACCATAAACAAAAAAAAATCATCCATGAATATCTCCAACGAGTCTTCAATCATATCAAAAAAAATTACCATAATGTACCTTTGAAATGTGGTCGATGCGTTGCATAGACCAAATGGCATTCGGCGAAAAGCAAAGGTACCAAACGGACAAGTAAAAGTCATTTTTGCTTGGTCCTCCGGCGCAATTGCAATCTGGTTGTAGCCAGAATATCCATCAAGAAAGTAATAATAGGCCTTACCAACAAGCCTGTCCAGCATCTGATCAATAAAAGGAAGTGAGAAGTGATCTTTTTTTGTGGCAGCATCCAAACGACAGTAGTTCATGCAAACTCGGCGAGTAGGAATTAATTCATTTTTGTCATTACTTACCACCATAATACCGCTCTTCTTTGGAACGCATTAGACTGGGCTCACCCATGTACTATCAGAAATGGGGTAAATAATGCCCGCATCCAACCATTTGATGATCTCTTTTTTTACAACTTCCTTCATTTTTTCATTTAATCTCCTTTGCTGCTCAATGAAATACTTTCCCTCATCCTCCAATCTAATCTTATGCATGCAGAATAAAGGGCTAATGCCTCTAATATCAGCAATGCTCTAGGCGATGGCACACTTATGTTGGTTCAATATTCTGATCAATTTCTCCTCTTGACTTGCGCTGAGATTTGCGGAGACAATTACTGGCAGGGTATTATTGTCACCAAGGAAAACATATTTTAAATGTGTTGGCAATGGTTTCAACTCCAAAGTTGGAGCTTTTTCAATAGACGACTTAAATACAGGGATCGTTTTATTGGTCAAATCTAAGGATTCCATCTGCCAACCATGTCGAAGCTCAACAATATTTGCTTCAACCTTGTGGTCGCAACCAGATAGGAAATTGTCTTTAGTTGTCACCTCAAGTTCTTCTAAAGCTGCTATACTACGCTCAATAAATTCTTCCGCAATTAATTCATCCAGCACATCAATATGGTAACATTGCTCTTTACTCCTGCAGGGAATTGCTTCAAAGACACTGAAGGTAACGTGTTCATCATTGTGTCGCATAATTAACTCGCCTTTGAATACATCAATAAGAGTGCGACCCGTAGTAAGAAATGGGCGTCCCAAAATTATGGGTATCTCCTTATCAACTTCGCAATCAAGAATAATGAAATATGCTAGGAACACAAACTTATCTACTTGGATGAGAACATCTTTGATTTGTCCTTCATGTTACGCCAAAAACCTATCTGCTAGCTACAATGTCACCGTAGTGGGTTTTACGTGACCAATTCCCAATTTTTGGAATGTTAATAAGGGCATAAAGTTGATGCTTGCTCTTAGATCACAAAGAGCTTTTCCAAAGTAATGATTTCCAATGGAACATGGAATTGTAAAACTGACAAGATTTTTTATCTTGGGTGACAATTTATTTTTCAATACAGCGCAGCTGCCTTCTGTGAGCGCAATTGTCTCGATGTCGTTTAACTTCGTTTACTTGGATAAGAGCTCCTTCATAAATTTCTCATAGCTAGGAATCTGTACAAGAGCATCGATAAAAGGTATATTAACATGTAATTGTTTCAATGTGGCTAAAAACTTTTGATATTCTCTGTCATTTTCTTTCTCCTTAAATCTTTGTGGAAACGGCAAAGGTGTTGAAACATTAGGTGTTTTGATACAACCGACTGCGTCGACATTGAAAGTTGCATCGATAATTTTGTAGGTCGAATGGTTGGCATGGGTGTAATTACTGGTGGCTCCTCTTCATTTACCTGTACTACTTCTTCTTCGAATACAACTTTTTCTCTTTGCTATGTTTCATTTACGTTGACAGGTGCTCTATTGGAATTGCTACTTTGTTCAATAGTTTGCTTTCCACTCTAGATAGTAATAGCTTTGCAATACTCCTTCTCCTTCCGAGTTGGATTTTTAATATCACTGGGTAAATCACCTAGTGGTCTCGTGCTCATATTAAAAGCTAGATGTCCTACTTGTGCTTCCAACGCTTGGATGGAAGAAGAATTTCCTTGCGCAATAGCTTCATTTCTTATAATATGTTCACGCATCAAAGCTTCAAGGTCAGCCAATGGATTTGCTCGTGGTTAAGAGTACTACTATTACTATTGTTGATGTTGTCCTTGCATATTCATATTTGGCATTGCAGTCTGCTGTGGCTGGATACGAGCATGTGACTGCATCTGATCATGATGTGCATACACTTGAGGATTATGGTTGTAATTTTGCTGTTGTTGATTATAACTCCCCTGTTGAAAATTTCCTTGAGTCGAGGAATTTCCATATCGAAATGTGGGCGCATTTTGATTTCCCCAAGTTTTTTGATTCCTGGTTGAACTGTTATAAGCATTACCATATGAATTTCCTTTGATGTTATTGACATAAAAAGCATTTTTTGCATGCTGTGGACATAAAACGCATTTTCTTCATGCTGGGCAACTTGATAGCATTACAAATGACATATATTTTCTCCTTAAATTGGTTTTTTAATTATCTCTTTTGTATCTTATTTTGCATGCATCATAATCATTTCATACTTAGTTTTTATATTTTCTAACTCATTTTAGTTTGGTTTAAATTCTTGTTATTTTTACATCTTTTGTGTATTAATGTCAATACAAGCAGCCTATGTATTGCGCCTTAGAATTGTCAGCGCAGAAATTCATCTTAGCAGATTAAAGCTGGAAGAAGAATGCAACCATAAGATCAGCTTGAAATTGCGACCAGAGATGTCGCCGCATAAAAACCTGAGCTTTGGATAAGTGAACTGAAGTTGAAAATACAACTGGAAGCACCAGCGTAGGAAAATCACATGTTGTCGCCGTAATTGACAATTTTAGATCGCGCCCAGCAATGTAGCGACAACCTGCAGATCTCTGAAGAACACATTAAATCTGCATGAGTGCACAGCTGTACTATAACTAACTTTGACAGTGCAAATTGGATCTAGATCTGAGAATGGAGGATGAAACCTACAACTTTTGAAGGCTATAAATAGAAGAAAGAAGATGGAAGAAATCATCAAGAGGTAGAGGAATTAAATTTTGCAAATACTATGTGTTTTTGGAGATTTAAGCTGGAGAACGATGAGCTGACTGAGCCGACGAGCAACAACTCCTAATGAGAGTGCTTGATGTTGTGCAAGTCGAGCTGTTAAGGGATAATCTGAGTAGCCTAGAGATAGTATGCTCCGATGTATTTGTTAACTCCTCTCTTCTTATGATGATGAACTATTATTGACATTTGAATGAATACGAGAGTATCTTTCATTGTTAGATTTACTTTGATTCTTATTTAATTCTTTTCATCTATTTATTCTTGGATCTAAGTGCATCAAACACGAGAGTGCATTTGCAGTCTACCGATATCGAGAGATGCAGTGACAAGTTAGGTTAACAAGCAAGACAGCGAGAGTTGCTTGGGATTAGAAGAGATTATGATCACTTGTTCTTGAGTGCACAGTGTAGCTCACACCGAGAGGTAGGGTAATTTAGGGTGCTTGAGTCTTGACTAAACGAAGAATTGATATTGGTAAGATTTCATTGGAACTCGATTACTGTAATAATTCATCTATTCAAACCCTTATCGACACATCCTACGTTGCGACTTAGTGAAATCAGTGATCCACTCCAGACCTTTGCACTTGATCACACTTTTACTTTTCTGCATTTAAATTCTCAACACTTCAACAACACTTTGATTTACTTTCAGTTTCTTTGATAATTAACCTTGATTGCATTGACAATACTAACTATTTTAGTGTTCAGATTAACTTAATTGTGCTGACATCTTTACTCACATTATCTTTAATCTTAGTTTCAACTGCTTCGACATATAGACATTAAGAACCTATTCCCTATGGGATCGATATCTGATAGAATTATTCTATCAACTATACTTGCTTCAACGTGTGTCCGCTTGCACAACTGTTGTGACGTTACAAGCCGATCACAACTTGAATGGGAGCAACTTCACTTGTCCCCTTAATGTTTTTAATCATGTTAATCAATGAAGATACTTGTGCACTTAAAGGTGATATGGCGTCTAATTCAATAAATCCAAGATTCATTTTTACTTGAGCAGTTCGAGAAATCGGGTATTGATAATCATTCTGCGCTATTCTATCCAAAATTTGCACAGCTCCATCATAGGTGCAGTCCAACAAAGGACCATTTGCAGATGCATAGACAAGATTTCTTATCTGCGCATTTAATCCATTGTAGAAAATTTTGATCTGTGTTTCTTGTTGGATTCACTGCATGGGACAACGTCGAAGCAAAGTTTTGTAACGCTCCCATGTGGTATGCATATTCTCATCATACAACTGGTGATAAGCAGTGATATCATTCCTCAATCGAGCATTCATCGTGGGTGGATTAAACCGCAAAACAAATTGAGTTGCAAGTGCATTCCACTATGTAATAGATCCAGCAGGTAATCCAAGAAACCAGGTACGAGCCCTTCCTTACAATGAATAAGGAAACAGCTGCATCTTCAAGGAGTCATCAGGAACACCATGTTGACTAAAAGAAGCATCGATTAGCAGAAAAGATTTAAGATGCTCTCTCGCATCTTCATGAGGCAAACCAACATATTATCCATTTGAATTTAACATTTGGAACATAACCAGTTTTAACTTAAAATTTCCAGCTTGGATTGCTGGTCTAACAACCCTTTGTTGCAAATCATCTAGCACTGGAACAACAAAATCTCTAATTGTTCTATTTTGCATTTGTTCTTCTTCTGGCAGTGTTAGATTGTTGAAGTTTTGTGGTTTTACTAAAGGGGCAGGATTTTGTGGCGACAATTGTGGTATAGCATCATTTCCAAGTAAAGTCATATTCCTTTGTTCTTGTCTTCTCCTTCTAATGGTTCTCTCGATTTTCGGATCTAAGCCAATAATATTTTCAGGATTTCTCCTAGTGGTCATAAACACCTAAAAGAGAATTGAAAAAGAGTCAACAAGAAAAATTAAAACAAATTAATAACAAATAAAAATCAAGAAATAAAGAATAATTGCAATTACAAAAATAAACATCAAACAAACGCCATCCCCGGTAACAGCGCCAAAACTTGATCTGGCTATGAACGTCACAACAATGGTGCAAGCGAACACTTGTCGATGCAAGTATAGTTGATAGGTTTTAGCTATTAGATATCGATCCCACAAAGATGGTTATTTATGCTATAATTGTTGAAGCAATTAGAGTTAGAATAAGAGAAGTTGTAAGGAAAAATGTTAGAGCAATTAAATCAAAGACTGCAAAAATGAATGAATTTAAACCGTCGAAGCAAATGTTATGAGACTGTAATACAATATGTCAAAGCAAATTAATAAGAAAATGTAATGAATGTTTGGAGATAATTTGTCAATGAAGTTTTAAAAAAAATTAAAGAAGTAGAACAATGATAATGCAATGGAGGGGATCCCTAACTTGATAAGTCGACAATCACTAAATGTGACTACAAGGTAAATAATAGATAAATTGTTGCTGCAATTAAGCTTAATAAGATCTTACTAACTTTGACTTCCTTTTTTTATCAAATACCCAAACACTCACATTAACCACACCTTCCAGTGTTGGCAATGCTTGCATTCAAGAACAAGTGACCAGAATTCCTTCGTGCCTCAAGCAACTTTCGTTGTATTGCTTGTTAATTTAACTTGTCACTACACTTTCCAGTGTCAGCAACTGCAATAACACTTCCGTGATCAAGCAATTAAATCCAAAGATAAACAGGTAAGAGGAATTGAGCAGAAATGAATTTAGATCTAAAATTAAAAGGTACTTCCATGCACAATTAAGTTCATCAGAATTTATCAGAGTTTGAGAGGAAATAAAGAACAAGTTGAAGCATTCTATTCCTAGCCTACTAGAACTCTTCCCTAATACTCCTCTTGTGTCGCACTTAGGAACACACCTCATCAAGAGCAGATGTTGCCTTCTCATCGCAGTTAGTTCCCCCCTTTTTTCTCTCTCAGTATTTATATTTAATGCCCAGTACAGGTGTCTTTCTTCCTTCAGATCTAACTTCCTTGTAGCCGTACAAGTTAGTTAATCCAGCCGTACACTCATGCAAATCTGATATATGCAGCAATCACTTACAGGTTGTCGCAACATTTCTGGACACAAATTTAGATTTTAATTTGCTACGACAACCTTGATATCCTCATGCGCTGGTAGTTCTAGATATGTTCATGCAGCAACATCCCTGGGTGCAATCTGGAAATGATCATACGATGATAGGTTTGGGTGTAATTCTAGATTCTAAATTGTGGCGACAACCTTGAACACTCTCCTACTTTGATCTTTTAAGGTTGATCCCTACATTGACAGCTCAAGACGCAATACTAAACACTAAATGTGGCGACATTAGTAGCAAAATTAGGATAAAATTAAAGAAAATTAAACCAAACATCACTGACTTAGAAAATGCAATTACTAAATATAAAATGCTAAAAATGCATGCTAAACATGATATAATGGGAATAAATTATACTCTAAATAAGGAGAAATTAATGGTATCACCTCCACTTATTGATTTTTTCAGGGAGAAAGTCACAAGTCGTAGGCATACCCTTCGACACGACATTCAAGAGGAAGACACGAAAGTAGATTACAATAACTAGTCCCTGTGGAATCGACCCTACTGCCTTATACTACTGTTTTGTATTATTTGTTGTAGGAATATTTATATTTGGTAGATTCGACACCCATCACATACCTCACATCTGAGAGTGTCCTAATCGTCTCATCGTGCATCCTAATTTAAACAGTACCAATATCGATTACCTTACTGGATGAATTGTTTCCCATGCACACAACTCCACCTTCAACCGAACTGTATGTTGAGAACCATTCTCTTTTGGGACACATGATGAAAGAACATCCTGAATCTAGGATCCACTCGGGCATAAGCTCAAATCTATCACTCGTTGACATTAATAAGAAATCACCACTTTCATCGGCCAAGTCAGCACTAGCTACATCTTCCTCGTTACTCTCAGCAGCTTTTTTATTTCGTAGTTTATAACAATTTGCTTTGACGTGACCTAACTTCTTACAATAGTGACACCTTTTGTCTCACTCCTTTGATGCTACTATAACGGTAACTTGCCTATCTGTCTTACTATCCAAACCAAACTTATTGTAAGATTGTCTTTACTCCACAAATGACCCTTCACATCCTCGAATAAGAGTTTGTCTCTGCCATAAATTAGGGTCTCCCTGAAATACTTGTATGAAAGGGGTAAGAACACAACAATAGCATAGTCTGGTCTTCATCGTCAATCTGAACCTCAACATTTTAAAATTATTTAAAAGGGTAATGAATTGACTGATGTGATCTCTAAGAAGCTCTCGTGTTGTAGGTGATATCTTCGTTGGTCTGTAGTGGGACTTTGGCCTCTTCATACAATGTTGAGATAAGTGCAGGGAAGAATAAACTTCCTGCATTCCTTTGAGCGCACTTGTGGACCTCCTTAAATTTTTTTTGCCCACATTGATCTTCCTTCCATTATTATTGAGTGCAACAACATTACCCTATCTTTCAAAATAGATGTGTAGTGTGTATAGGAGATCAGACTAGCCTTCACAAAATGATTACAGACTCGGTATTCTGATTTCAGAGAATTTCTATTAATAGTATAGCAATCTTGCTTGGACACTATCCATTCGATACCAGGCATACACAAATCCAACAGCCCCCTCTTCATACTTTCCTCATCAAGGGTGTCCAAGAATGGCGTGTGCTCGTCATCAGTGTTCGTCAGGCAATAATTGGCATTGATGACATCTTCACCAAACAAGTTCGACTTGCCCCTCACGATACAAAGGCATTTTCAAGGGTTATGATGTGAGCGTAAAACTCGCGCACCATCTTTGTATACACATCATCAGGGTGTAGGCAAAAGATCTCCCATTGAATCATGCGTATTATAGACATGATCTCTCCACCATATTTGGTTGCTTCGTCTTTGAACAAAAATCCCTTCTCCATCCATAGTCCTCGTTTGATGAAATTTTTGTTGAACCTATCTTCAGCAGTTTTGCTGAAGAATGTTCGCGCTGGCAAGGATAGGTTGCTTGGCATTTTTCTTGACATGGTTTAGAGGTTTTCGTAAAATAAAAGTGGAGTCTTTTTAGTATGAAAGTTAAGTGAAGAAGACAAAGATTTTGAAACTGCTGAATAAGTAAAAATATTTCAACAGCCTAGGTTAAATTAAGGGTTAAGGAATAGACAACTAAGTTGATGGCTAAAAATTTGGAGGCGTGGGTGGTACAGTAAAGCAGTATAGTCGGGACATTAGGAAGGATGAACACTTGATTTGGCCTTTAGGTGTTATCCTTCCACGTTGGTAATCGGTTGGGATGTTCGTGTGTCCGTAGGGAGAACATTCTCCTCTCATGTGTCCCTCACCTATACTTGCACACACTTAACACATTTTCAAATAAAAGAAACTTAACAAATTGAATAAGACAAAAGAAAAAAGAGAAAAAGACAAAAGACAAAAATAACCTTAAATAAAATCACATGTAATAAAAGAAACTAACATAAAAAGAAAAGAAATTCTAACAAATTCGAAAAGGTTTAAAATAGGTGTCCTTACGCACTGTAAGTTTTTCTTTATATTCAATCTTGTGCCTCAGTGTTTCCTCAAAATTCTGAATATTTTCATCCATAAAATCATGAGAATAATCATAGAAAATTTTAAAAGGCTCAATCCAATAATAGTTGGGTTTATCTTTGAACAACTCTGAGTCAGATAAAGAAACTCGTTGTCCAGGCTCAAATTGTTATGACAAAATTTCTTTGTCATGGCATTTTTTTATCCTTACCCTATTAACCCCGTCAGTTTCACGGCATTGTGGTTTTTCTCATTAAGAATGTCTATAAGCTTAATGTCAAGACATTTCTCCTTAACATCAGAATTCTTCACAACATCAAACACATTGAACGTTATTTGCTGATCATTAACCCTCATTGTAAGTTCACCTTTTTGTAAATCAATGAGAGTTCTCCCTGTAACAAGGAAAAGTCTCCTCAAAATTATGGGTACTACATTGTCAGCTTCACAATCAAGAATGATAAAATTGGCATGAAATATAAATTGATCTACTCTTACCAAAACATCTTCAATTTTTACTAAAATATCAATTAGTTCTATCATATACATACATTGCTTATAAAATTCAATACTAAAACTTCAGTACTTAATTTTTCAGTTTATCAAAAACACCCTAAATTAAATTGACTTCAATAGTTCTACCATAAATAATTTAAAACAACAATATGACATACCGTTAAAGTTTTTTAACGCATGTGCAAAACAACGTTGGTTGCATGCATGGCTTACACGTAATTTTTCTTAATGTTGGGGATCGATATGGTTAAGTAATGAACAAGTAAAAATAGTGTAAAATTTTGATAAATTGAATACACAAATTTAACGTGGCAAAACCCCTCCAAAGATAAAAAACCACGGGAAAAACTAATTTTTCTATAATAGAAAAAAATAAATAGTACAAAAGATGGAGATCAAAACTAAACCTTGAAACCCGAAAACAAAGAACCGTCAAACCATAAACACAAAATTCTCCAAAAGTGTTATTAGTTCTAATAATAATAATCTAGACTAATTAGAGTTTGACTGAAACAAATAAGCAAAGTTTAATTGGAAGATTATTTCTCAAATTTGACTGAAATATAAGGCATACTCAATAAATCTCCACCTTGACTCGTATTTCCACAATGTCATCTTTGCATTAAAATTTCTATGACTCGTATTGCAAGACAAACATAGAGAAATACAAAAAAAATTGTAAGTCATTTTTGCGAAGTGGATGCACCTTTAGGTTCAATCCTATAAACCTATTCTATTTTCTATGAAAAGGAAAGACATGTTTTTTTTTTGTACTTTTCTAATATAATGGTACATGAAGTATAAATTTTAAATGTCTTCTAAGTAATTACTATAAATTATTTGTAAAATTAATGATACATAAAATATTTTAAAAACTTAAATATAATAAATGGTATTTTTATAATTTCATATAATGATGCATGAAATATAAATTAATCTGTTTTTATATACCTTTTAAATAGTTAACATAACTTAGGGTATTTTGACAATTTTCACTTCCAAATGCAAAAGTCAAAAGCGAAAAGGACCTAAATATAACTTTTGCTTTTGCGTGAAAAATAATTTTCCACAATAGTTTTAACACCAAAAGTTAGGTGTTTTTCATTGGTTATGTGGTGGAAAAGCACTTTTTCAAAATTGGGCCTAAGTTATTTGTCGTTAATGAATCTATTTTCTGTCAAGACAAACACAGGAAAAAAAAAGCAAAATTTCTAACTCATTTTTACCAAATTAACACACCTTTAGGTTGAATCCCAAGAAACCATATTATGTTTTTTAAAAAAAGGAAAGAAGTGTTTGTTTTTTTTAAAAAAATTATTGATATTACAGCAAGAAAAAAGTTAAAATAAAAAATGTCTCACCAGTTATCTGGTGCAATTGATTCCATTGAGAATCCAAATTAAGTGTGCAAGACATGAATGTTCCTGGATGAAGTTGTAGGTTAGACTATTTCTAATTTTGTGATGGAAATGTTATAATTTTTATTGTTGTAATGATTATGGTTAGCACTTTAAGCGCTTTAAATTTAGAATCACACAGTTTCATGAAAAGCTTATTTAAAACTAATTAAAAAGTTTTTAACCTAATTAATTTACTACAACCTTTACCAAAGCTCGTTGTTTAAAGCATTAGATATTACGGTTTTCATCCTTTTTCATTTTCTTTGTGGTTTAAAACTTAGCACCTACCATATCTCACTACTAATTGAACCAAAAAAAAAATCTTAGGAAAGAGAAACATATAGGAGGAAAATTGCAATGGAAGTAACTAAGCTAAGGCTTGTTTTCCTAATTCTATTTTCTATGAAAAGGAAAGACATGTTTTTTTTTTGTGTTTTTCTAATATAATGGTACATGAAGTATAAATTTTAAATACTTTCTAAGTAATTACTATAAATTATTTGTAAAATTAATGATACATAAAATAATTTAAAAACTTAAATATAATAAATGGTAATTTTATAATTTCATGTAATGATGCATGAAATATTTAAATATAATTTAACATAAAGATACATAAAATATAAATTAATCTATTTTTATATAGCTTTTAAATAGTTAATATAAATTAGGATATTTTGATAATTTTCACTTCCAAATGCAAAAGTCAAAAGCAAAAAGGACCTAAATACAACTTTTGCTTTTAGGTGAAAAGCAATTTTTCACAATAGTTTTAACACCAAAAGTTAGGTTTTTTTATTTGTTATGAGGTGAAAATGCACTTTTTCAAAATTGAGCCTAAGTCATTTGTCGTTAATGAATCTCTTTTTTGTCAAGACAAACACTAGAAAAAAAATAAAATTTCTAACTCATTTTTACAAAATTAACACACCCTTAGGTTGAATCCCTAGAAACCATATTCTATTTTTTTTAAAAAAAGGAAAGAAGTGTTTTTTTTTAATTTGTTTATTGATATTACAACTGGAAAAAGTTAAAATAAAAAATGTCTCACCAGTTATCTGGTGCAATTGA
The DNA here is from genome assembly GCA_005610355.1 of Gossypioides kirkii. Classification (NCBI taxonomy): domain Eukaryota; kingdom Viridiplantae; phylum Streptophyta; class Magnoliopsida; order Malvales; family Malvaceae; genus Gossypioides; species Gossypioides kirkii. Next base: position 3,559,191 of record CP032251.1, on the reverse strand, counting down.
TTCCATTGAGAATCCAAATTAAGTGAGCAAGACATGAATGCTCCTGGATGAAGTTGTGGGTTAGTCTATTTCTAATTTTGTGGTGGAAATATTATAGTTTTTATTGTTGTAATGATTATGGTTAGCACTTTAAGCACTTTAAATTTAGAATCACGCAGTTTCATGAAAAGCTTATTTAAAGCCAATTAAAAAGTTATTAGCTTAATAAATTTACTACAACCTTTACCAAAGTTGGTAGTTTAAAGCATTAGATATTAAGGTTTACATTCTTTTTAATTGTCTTTGTGGTTGAAATTTTGCACGTACCATATCTAACTACTATTTGAACCAAGCAAAATATCCTAGGAAAGACAAACATATAGGAGGAAAACTGCAATGGAAGTAACTAAGCTACGGCTTGTTTTCCTAATTTCTTTTGCCACATTAATTTCAAGGCTATGGGCAAATGTTGCTGAATTTGATGACTTTTGGAAACAACGTGAAAAAGAAGCTAGGAAGCTTGCGCTAACAGCTTATGAATCGAGCCTAGAAAATATAACAAATCATTTGAACTACAATGTTAATAAGTAAATTACGATTTTCTCTTTTATCTCTCCTTTTTCTTTTTTTTTTATAAAAATGTTATGGTTTAGGTATAAAAAATTATATATCAAAGTCGAATCTATAGACTTATTGAATGTCATCGATTAAGAAAATCTACAAAAATTAACTGTGCCAAGGGTTCAAAATTCAATTCCTTCAATTACTTCCAAGATCTTTAACCTTACTTAACTTGTATGTTAAATGGAGGCATTATATACATTATCTTGGACAACTTATTGTAGGGTTCTTGACGAAGCTAATTGCGACGAAATCATAAAATTTGAGGATGTTATTACAAATAGAACGAAAAGATACTTAAGGGGTAAACACAATAAGTTCAATGGACCATGCTTGGCAACCAATCAATTGATTGGTGTTGGCGGTGCATGAACAATTGGGCCGAGGATCGCAAAAGATTAGCAAACTATGTGCTTGGTTTTGGACACAACACTCGTGGTGGACAACAAGGGGAATACTATTTGGTGATAGATAACTCTGATAATGATGTTATAAATCCCAAACCAGGAACTTTACGTCATGCTGTGATACAAAAGAAGCCATTATGGATCATTTTTGGTCATGATATGAACATCAAATTATCACAAGAGTTAATAGTTCAAAGTGATAAAACAATCGATGGTCGTGGAGCAAATGTTCATATAGCTTATGGATGTGGCATTACACTTCAATTTGTTCATAATGTCATCATTCACAACATTCATGTTCACCATGTTGTTGAAAGTCGCGGTGGCCTTATCAGGGACTCCGAAGATCACTTTGGTTTTCGAACGGTCGGTGATGGGGATGGGATTTCCATCTTTGGATTATCAAACATTTGGCTAGATCATATTTCCATGTCTGAATGCCAAGATGGACTCATTGCTGTAATCCAAGGTTCCACTGCCATCACCATCTCAAATTGCCATTTCATTCATCATAATGATGTAAGTTTTATCATAGAATACTGAAGAAGATGTCACAAATTTTTTGACTAAACATTCTTTGATTTTTCTTTTAGGTGATCTTGTTGGGTGCAAGTGACAGCTATTCTCAAGATCAATACATGCAAGTCACACTTGCTTTCAACCATTTTGGCAAGGAATTAATACAAAGAATGCCTAGATGTCGATGGGGATTCATTCATGTTGTTAACAATGACTGCACTCATTGAAAAATGTATGCCATTGGCGGTAGCTCACATCCTACCATTATCAGCCAAGGCAATAGGTTTATTGCTCCAAGTGACCCCTCTGCAAAAGAGGTACGTCAAAGTATAATAATAAAGTTGATAGATTTTCTTTATTTTGGTAATAGTAATAAACATTGCTTGACATTAAATGTATATGTTGTTGTTCCACTAACTTTTTATTCCATTGCATTTATATAGATAACCCATAGGATTTATGAACCAAAGTCAGAATGGAAAAATTGGGTATGGAGATCCGAAGGAGACTTGTTCATGAATGGAGCCTTCTTTAGAACTTCCGGGCCATCCTCATCTACCCAGTTCAAATTTAAAAAGAAAGATATGATTGAAGCCAAGCCTGGAACTTTTGTTGGAAGACTCACTCGTTTTGCAGGGGCATTTAACTGCAAGAAAAGTATGAAGTGTTAGAAATAACTCTTAATTGTATAAAAGTCTTAAAACATTATTTTTCTTTTGTTGACATGTAAAGATATCAGTGATACATGGAAAATATCTCCCATAGAAAAATTTATTGTGGCATCCGTTAATAATGTAATGAATAAATTTTTTTTCTTAAATTCAACAAAAGCAATGTTTTAATTAAAACAAGATATTTTAAAATTGTATTTAAATTATTTTTGTTTATGAGCACCGAACAAGAAGAGTGATCTCTTATTTCTTCTTTAATTACTTCAAATCTTTATTTGGAAATCAATTATAAAAGACCTTAGTTGGATTGATAATTAACTTTAGCTTGATATTAATGGTTGTTCAATTGTTTGGATAGAGACTCTATTATGGGAAGTTTTGGAAATTAGTTACCCATAGACCCTCTCTAACCCATAAATAAGAAGATAATATGCCTCAGCACACTCGAACCTACGTTTTTCTGCATTGACAACAATACTGATGCCAATAGAACTAAGACTCAATTGACTTCGCTACACTTATTTTTAATTGTCATATACATGTTTCTAAATATCAATTATTGATGTCCAAAAAACATTAAGTTTCAATTTATTGGGTAAATTGATTTAAGTTTCTTGATTTCTATATCCTTATCTTAAAAGTTTAATAATTTTATCAATATGCATTTAAATTTTATGTTTACACATGAATAAAATTTACAGTCCTAAAACATTATTATAATTACATTTAAATTTAAATTAGTATGTTCATTCTCTTTATAGGATGAGAAATTTCCCACACCTACAATAAAATTCATTATGAATTATACACATTTTAGAAGGTTGATTGATTTACATAGTTAATGGTTTTTTAAATATATTTTAGGAGTTAGATATGGAAACTGATATATGATAATATCTCTACATTGATTATCATGAATCTGAATAAAAATTAGAAATGCTTATATTTTTTCCTCAAACACTATATGTTTTTTTCATTGTAAAGTATAGATGACGAGTGATCAACACTACATTTATTTTGGTCAAATTAGATTATTGGAGTACATTAACTTGAATCAAAATTAATATGTTTCTTTATCTCTCCTTTGAAGTAAACATATAGGCTTTCTAGCATATAATAATGTTCCTTATGGATAATACGTGCCTATCTTGGAAGATTGATTGCACGATCGGAACTTTTTATTATGAATTAAATAGATAAATGAGATCAATCTCTTTGACATATGATCATATAATTTTATCTTTAAAAAGTCGATCAGTCTATAAAATATCTTCAAAAAACCGACCGACCAATCGATACATTTATTTTTTCTAAATTAATTGCGCAAATAAACTTAATTCTACTTATCTTCTACACTACCCACCATAAATAAAAATAATTTATTTAAGGTAATGATTAGAACAAATCTAGCATTGAATAATGGTATTTTTTTTGCCATACTAAGCAAAAAAAATTAGATTATCTTACCAAACATTATTTAGAGTATTCACGAATGGATTTGTTTACATGCAATTTCACTCTTTCAATCTCCAAATGTTGGTCTCAAAAAAATTAGATTATCTTACCAAACATTATTTAGAGTATTCACGAATGGATTTGTTTACATGTAATTTCACTCTTTCAATCTCCAAATGTTGGTCTCAAAAAAATTAGATTATCTTACCAAACATTATTTAGAGTATTCAAAAAAATTTAGGCCTTCAAATGTTGGTCTCATCTCAGTCACTATATAAAGGCCTCATTGGCCACTCTTTTGAAGCAAAACCAGTTCTCTCCTTCACCCATTGTTAAAGGTGGTTTGCAAATCAATAGCAATAGCAATGACGGGGAAAAGGTTAAACTTGCTTGGATAGCCGACAACGCTGCCCGACGAGGTAGCCTCAAGGCAAGGAGGCAAGGCTTGGTGAAAAAAGTGATGGAGCTTACAACCCTGTGTGGTACAGAAGCTTGTCTTGTTATGTATAGTCCTGACGAACAACCGCCAGTGGTATGGCCATCCCATGACTAGGTGCAACGACTGATCGAAAAGTTCTATCAAGCTCTTGAGTTTGAACGCATCAAGAAAATGATGACCTTGGAGACCTATATGAAAGAGAAGATTTCCAAGTTGCAAGCTGAACTTAAGAAGATGAACAGGAAAAACATGGAACTTGAGGCACGGTAGTTCATGCTCCAAATACATCAAGGTAAGAAGTTGGATGACTTTAATGTTAATGAACTGGATTGCATGATGTGGTATGCGGAAACAATGCGGACTGACATCAGGAAACGTAGAGAATATTATCAACGATTCCCTCCTTCATCAGCTGCTCCCGCTGAAGGAGATGTTCCTTTACCACCACCATCCCAAAGCCCTGCAACTACAGACCAAATTGGAGATGCCAAAGCTATGGTTGGAGGTGGAGCTAGTAGCAGCATATCGAGTGGTAAGTCTCATAACCCATTTCAGGTGGGGGGGCTTCTAGGACCACCATATGGTGGTGCTGGCGACTCAAGTCTTGCACCTGACCTCCCGGTGCAAGGACCTTCATTTGGTGCAAGCTCAAGTGTTGTTGCAGAAGAGGGGCCGCTAAGGCCTCCATTTAGTGAGGGTAGCTCCTCCAATGTTGTTGTTGATCAGTTGAGGCTGCCAAGACCACCATCTGGCGGTAGCTCAAGTGCACCCCTTTCATGATATTCGAATTCCCTAACACCGATATCGATCTACCTGAAGGCGACAATTTAGGGCTTTTTGGCGGTCAAGATGTGGGGCCAGGACATTACCCTTTAGGACCACTAGGAAGCAGTTACCCTGCAAGTGAGTTTGGACGGAACTGTTTCGGGTTTTTGAGTGGTGAAAGCAGCAGCAGCAGCAGCAGTGGTGGTAGTGAAACAGAAGAGACCAGTTGATTACAAAAATTGACCCTCCAATCTCGGTTCTTTGCTGATAAACTTTGTTTCATGTTGGTTTATCCTCAATAAGTTGTCATTATTTTGTTTTTAAGTTTTTCTTCTCTTGTGGTTAATTAGTTTGATTTTATAGAATATGTTATTTGTAAATTCTTTATCAATCATTTTCATAATGTGATTAGCAACATTAGGAAAAATCAAGTTGACCACAATGTTCAAAAAAATTCATTTTACATTGTGGATCAAAGATAATCGCCAAGTAAACTACCTACTTAATCTTGTTTCCTTTACCCCAATACTTATTATATTTATCCATCATTTTGGAAGTCATTGAAATTATTTCTAAAGCTCCACAATCTTTTTTTTTTTGGCTCAGCCGGAGAATACAACAAGAAAGGTACAGGGCATTCAACCCCATACAAAAATACTGCACAACAGCAGTATTCACCCATCCTAGATAGTTACAGACTTCTTACAAACAATTCACCCATAAGAGAGACAAACAACAACACAAAATCTGAATGTCAAAAGAACCAAAAGAACCTTCCAAAACAGAAACACATCAACACCTCTCTCTCATCAAAGCAAATACCCAACCAAGCAAAATAGACATACAAAAACCAGAAAAAAGTACTCAAAATTTGCTGCATCAGAAACAGAAAAACCGACTTTACCACCAAGCTTTAAAATTCTCCTCTCTTTTCATTCCAACCAAAGCCAAAACTTGTGCCATTTCATTTCCTATCAGCTCTGTCCTCTCAAAAAACAGATAAACAACCTCTCCTTTCTTCAATATCAAACTGCTGAAAAAACAAATTGAGATTGATTGGTCTTAACTCCTCCTTTCGAAACCAATTCAATACCGTTTCCGACCCCACCGCGATGGTTAAAGGAACCAAGTTCACCCATCCTAAACCATCAAACCATTCCATTGCAACTAAAATTGCAGCAAACTCAGCTTGATCAGCATCTACTGCATAACATGGTACAGAGAACAGAGCCCTTGCAATACCCTCCTCATCTCTAAGCACCCCACCCATGCCTGCTACTCCTCCGACCATAGCTCCACTTAGATTAAACTTCATACACCCTTTGGGGGGCATTTCAAACCCCATCCCGAACTAATGATCCCTTTAGCATTTGATATACACTTTAACGGACAAAACCACCAGCTGCTTTCCGATATCACTAACTCATTTTGAACCGACCTTACCCACAACAATGATCTCAGTTTTATCTGAAAAACAATTGATTCCATTGTGGTCAATTTCCTGTTAAAAACCACCTCATTTCTAGCTATCCATATTGACCACATTCCAGCAGCAATCGAAATCCACCACAAACACTTCAACAATCCTTGCCATTTAACCTCAGTACATAGCTTAAAAAATCCAGGAAAATTTTCCACAGACAGCCACCTAACCTCCCACCACTAAAAAATTTGTTTCCAAAAACCTTCCGCAAATTTGCATTTGAAAAATAAATGATCAATGGTTTCCCGCTCTTTCACACACCATGGACAACCATCTTTCGATCTAAGGCTCTCCAAGCCAACATCTACTCTTTTCACTTCTACTTGTAACTACGTTAAAATCTCCCCCAACAATCCAAGACTCCAGAAACAACTTCCTAAAATCCAACAAATCTCCCCAAAATTTCTTCTGCTCAATTCTGGCATTCGGCACATAGATATTAATAAGAGTTGCTTCATTACCCTCTGCAGTCCACTTTCCCACCAACACAATTGCTCTTTCAACACAAAAATCACTAGACACCTGGAAAATATTCTTATCCCATATTGAAATCAAACCACCCGATCTACCTTTTGCATAGGAAAAAACTAAAATCAAAGCTATCATCTACCCAGAATTTCCTGATCAACTCCCCATCCACATATTCTAGTTTACTTTCCTGTATAAAGCACACTCCCACCCTTGTTTTTCTAATGACCTCCCTAATTGCTAAAACTTTCACCCCAGAGCCAAGCCCTCTAATATTCCATGACATAATTTTCATTTTTCCACTTAAAAATAATCTAATTCACAATTAATCCCCCCTTTTGTTCCCAAAACAAAAAATACTCCACAAACGACAGAATATCCCCGTTAGTGAAAAACACAAACCTTAACTAGCTTCCTGTCTCTTTTAACTTTCCCCTTAACTTATTTCTTTACTGTTCCTCTAATCTCATCAATTCTTCAATCACTTCTCTTTCATCGCCATGGATACTCAGCCCGATCTTCTTCCCTACCTCCCACGCCTTTCTTGCTTCTCTGATTATCACTTTTCCTCTATTGCTTATGTCGGACTCAGACAAGGAAATATTCACCACCCTATCATCTCTTTCAACGCCTTTCTTCCCTTTCTCTTTTCTTTGAGCCAGATCCCTCTTTCTCCTTTCTTCAGACGATAGGGAGAAATTTTGAAGATCTGCAATTGATCTAATTTTTTTATTCAAAGAGCCCTTTTTTCTCCTATTTTTAATTAAATTATCCAACTCCACAACTATCTCCCTCCGAGACGACCGATCCCCATTTTCCGTATCTATCATGCCCTCCTTATTTGACCTATTAATTGGGCTTATAGAACCCTCTGCTATACTTGGAATGATCTCATCATTATCATTTAGTTTATCACATCCAACAGATCCAATCGCTAATGGGCTTGATGAAGCTTCCCTACCCTTTACCTGACCCGAAACGAAACCCTCTGTACTCCAAACACTTGGACCAGTCTCCCTTCCTAATCCCATTCCCACCACATCAGCCCATATCCTGTCTTTCCATCTTTGTGAACCACACTCCCCATCAGAAACAGTCACCTCCTTTCCTAACTTGTTGGATTCCGAAAATTCCTTTTCCCATCCTTTGTCTGACACGCCGTGCTACTCTTCACCTTCCCTATGCTCTTCTCTTTCCCAATGTCATCTTCATTTAACGCTTCGTCTATGACTCTTTCTCTACCCTCAGGTGTCTTTTCCGATCCCGTTTTTCCCACCGAGGCTGTTTCGGAAACCAAATCTTCCTCAACATTCCGACCACCATATTCATAATCTTGAATTTCTTCCTTCATCTCTGTCAATCCTTTCTCTTTAATCCTAATCCAAAAATAATCCTCCCCCACTTCTAACTTAATCAATTGATCCAACAGCTTCAGTTTTGAGATTGAAACCAACAATTCCACCTTTTCAAAACTCTCTATTCTGGTCCCATTCTCTCCAATTGATATCAGGCTTTCCCACAGTTCTGCCACTCTCTTGAAAGTTTCGAAATTCCAGCAATGCAAAGGAATTCCGGCTACCTCTATCCAGGCTACTCTTTCCATCAACCTTACCTTCTCCGACCAAGGCTCTATCTTCACAAAAAAATCACTTAAATACGACCACTTTGTCTGTTTCAGCAAATCCATCAACTCCTCATCCGGGACCTCCACCAAGAAAAATCTTCCCTGTAATCTTTTGACAACTATCTCCCCTAATCCAAATTTTGCAAGTCTTTCACTAATGGTCCTGGCATCAGTCACAGTAGCCGATTCACATACCAAACATTTTTGGAACCTCCACATCTGATCCTCATCTACATAGCCTTTCACTACCATCTCCTCTCCTTTTTCCAATCCTGCAACCTCCACCGAGAAGCTACATTCACCTTGCTCTCCTTCCCGAATCACCTTTGGGACTTCTTCCTCTTCTTCCCGCTGTCCAGCCCTAGTTTTAACCTGTTGATCTTTTCCTTTGACCTTTCTCCATATTTTTCTGTTTCCTTAGAACATTGCAAACTTAACCCATATTCGACTGCCCAAGAGAACGAATCCATTCAGCCTAGCGATTGCTCTGTTAGCGTCCCTTCTGTCTCGAAATCTTACAAAGCCATATCTTTTCCCCCTCCTACTCTCTCTTGTTGGAATAAACGCGTCCACCACCGTCCCATGATAACCGAACAACGCCCAAAGCCCTTTTCAATGCATGGACTGTGGGATGTTAAACACAAAAAGCGTTATACATGAACCATCCTTATTGAAGTTTTCCATCCTAACACCTCAGAGAAATCTCACTCAATATTTTTCAACCAACCCTTTGCATTGACCCTTCATATCCTCAGGTTGCTTTATTCATATGATATTTCATAAAAAAAACTTAATGATGCGAACGAAGAAGCCATCCAATCTAAATCTCCACAATCTTACCACCCATCAAATAAACAATACACATTCATCAATACTTCAAAAAGTGAATGAGAGGTGACATGCAAAGATCTTAATACCTTCATTGTAAGATGATAAAAAGGCTCTGATAAGTATTTCATTTGATTACTATTTTATTTTTAATTACTCCTTAATAGTTTAGCAGTTTTATTTTCTGCAATTAAGGCTAGGCTAGTGGGCATGACTATGGGCATAAGAGTCTGACGTGGCATCTAGTCAGTAACTTTTAGAAGATCCAATCAACAGTTTTCAGAAGATCTAGTCAGCAAGGATGGACGAGTAAATCAGCTGTATTTTAAATTCAAAATTAGAAATTATCTTTTATTTTTATGATTTAATTTAAATATTTTCAAGAATTATCTTTTATTATTTTTAAGTTATTTTTAGGGTTTTGAAGAACTATAAATAACTTATTGGGATAAGCTAGAAAAACATCTCATTATTAGTTTTGTTCCTGTTTTCTAAGTTTTATAAAAAATTTCTTTTTTTTCTCTACGTTTCATTTTTAAGTTTTTATTTTTTTTTAAATGTTGAGTATGATTTCTTCCATAATCATGCTCGGCTAATTTTTCAAAAAGCCAAATCGTAAAGCAACGACTCAATTCCGATCGTGAGAATTGAAAAGCATTTTATATCTTCGGATATATTTCTCAATTTTCTGCAAATTTGGATTCGTAATCGGGCTTTCCTTTTAAAATCCTTACACTTTCAAGTTCAAAAAGGGTCCGTTGGTTTGAAGGTTATTTCAATTTATAGTTGGGAGGAAGGATCGGCTTGTAGCACATTCGACTTCCTGTGAACACACTTAGCGGCGGTCCGCTAAGGGAAATTGAGATCGGATTCGATTCTCATTGAGACAACATAATCCGAGTCGAGTTTTTTTGGATTTTAAACTGCTTTATTCTAACGGCGATAGTCGTGGTTAGTTTAGCCAAAAAACTGAAATTCAAAAATTTATTTTGGATTTTCGATTTATCGGAGAGAAAAATAAGTTACAAGGGTTGGGCCTTATAGACTGTAATCGACATTTATCAGGAGTAAAATCTTATTCGATAATCGGTTGGAAATGAGTCAAAGCGAAGCCTAAGGCTGATACTTAAACTGAGTTTCTTCTTAAATTTACTTTTGTTAAATTTTTAGATTTAAATTTTCATTTCCTCATTTTACTTTAATTAAACACTTTCGATCAAAACCCCCCATTTTTATCTCATTTCGCCTAAATCAAGAATTAAAAGCTTTCTACATCAAAATTTCCTAAGTCCTTGTGGATCAACCCTTCTTCCCTTTACTACGCTATTTAATTATTTCTTTTGAGATTAAGGATAATTATTTTGACAGTTTACGACGCTTGTCAAATTGGCATCGTTGCCGGGGACTTTGGTAAAGTTACTAATAAAAGTTTTTGTTATTGATTTATGACCAGGAACAACCCAGGAGAACTAGTAGATTTTGACCCGGAGATAGAAGCACGAGCTCGTAGAACCCATGCACAAACACTTCGAGAGAAAAAGAGACAATAACAACAAGAACATCAACGTCAAACAGATCCACAACCGAGTTTAGAAACACCCTCTGACGTCGAAACACACTTTGAGTGTGATAACGAAGAACCAGTTCCGATGGCAGACAACGACCAAACCATCCGAGAACTTACCGCAGTGCCTACTGACCAACAACCTTTATGTATCATATTCCCAAATGGCGATACACCGTTCGCACTAAAAACTGGTTTGATCCATCTACCAACTTTCCATGGTCTGCCCAGTGAAAATCCGCATAAACACCTCAAAGAGTTTCACATGGTTTGTTTGAGCACAAAACCACAGGGAGTATCCGAAGACCAAATCAAACTCCGTGCTTTTCCTTTTTCCTTAGTCGATTTGGCTAAAGATTGGTTATTTGATTTACCTTCTAATTCGGTTAATACATGGGCTGACATGAATACTTTTTCTTGCCAGATTCTTCCCTGCAGCTAAGGCGAGCGAACTAAGGTGTAGCATCCTTAGAATCCACCAAAAAGATGGAGAGTCACTCTACGACTACTGGAAGCGATTTAAGAAACTCTGCACATTAGCAGACCATCCAACGAACGCTTACCCAATGTTACAAAACGATACCGAAGCCCAAGTTAATGCAGTGGGAAATTTCCCAGGCCCTCCCCAAAGGCCTTACAACCCCCACGCCAATACTTACAATCCCGAGTGGAGGGATCACCTGAACTTGAGCTATGGGTAAAATCAAAGACCAAATCAAGCCTATCAACCGAGGCCTTCTCATCCTAAGCCATATCAACCGTCGAAATCTTCCTTGAAATCCATTGTTGAAAGGTTAGCTTTATCCCAAGAAAAGTTCCAAAATAGAATCGATGCATGATGTAGTTATGTGGCCCATTACCTGTCCAGACAGCCCCATCAACACACAGGTCACTCAGTACTTACGTAGCCCCTTCATCAGTCAGTTCATGTAAAAATGGAGAGTGGTCATCGACCTTTACAGCAATCTGAAGCAGAACATTGATATGTGCGGCACTACATGGGATTAGACCTTCCTTACAAAAATAAACTCTTGCTCAAAATTAATAAGGTTTGCATAAAATTCCCTTACCAACATAGGGGAGTAGCCAGCGGGGTGTTCACAGAAGAACTCCCATCCCAAACGGCTTATAGTCCTCGTGACGTGCTTCCTCAAAGTTTGATGCGAGGATAATTGTAGACCTTGTTCCGGATGGATATTCCGCTTTAGCATCACGTTCTAATAGCGGTCTTTGGCTTCCTTTGACAAAAATATGACCGATCATGTGGATGGTGATGGAGTTATGGTTTGAACCACGGTGGCAGATGTTGAAGGGGTGGTTTTAGAAAGATTCTTTGCTCCTCTGGTTTTGGCCATAATCGCTAAAGAAGAAAGTTAAAGGAACTTGCAAAGAAAAGATTAGACTAACAGAATAAAAATAAGAGCAAAAACAAAGAAGAAAATAGGTTGCAGTAACAATGGTTAATGTGGGTAGAAGAAGAGAGTAGGTAGAGATGAGTTTTTATAACTTAGGCGTGGCAAAAATCATGATTATTGCAAAGATCATGGGAAAACGTTACGTCTGCAGCCATTAAATACCAGGCTACAAATCGTACCTTTTCATCTGATCGAATGACTAGGAGAAGAGAGAAATCAATCGACGCGATTCTTGCTGAAATGCTTTGTTGAGTCATCACAGAATGCGCTGATAAGTTGTGCTTTGGATGCATCGACAAAAAGATGATTGTAGTCCTGCATAAAACTTAAAACGAAACAAGTGGAAATGAAACAAAATAAAATAAATGTAAAAATACATCGACATTATTTAAATGTGACCAGATCGATGGCCTCATTTGGTTCCTTGACATCTGGGCTCACATAGTGTTTCAAATGTTGGCCATTCACCTTAAATTGTTGTCCATCCTTCAGATTCTCAATTGTCACTACACCACTCTAGAATGCTTGGATAACTTTGAAAGGATCTGACCATCTTGATCGTAACTTACCTGGATGTATTTTAATTGTGAATTAAACAAGAGCACTAATTGACTAGGGCTAAATTGTTAACATAAGATGATATTGTCGTTCCATCTCTTGGTCTTTTCTTTATATATTGCGGCATTCTCATAAGCATGGTGGCAAATTTCTTTAAGTTCAGTGATGTCTAACAATCTTTTTCTTCTAGCAGCATCATAATCCATATTCACCTGCTTAATTGCCCACATGGTTTTATGTTCAAGCTCAACTTGCAAGTGACAAGACTTACCAAACACTAACTGATATGGCGATATTCCCAATGGGGTCTTATAAATAGTGTGAAGCACCCACAACGCGTCATGTAGCCACGAAGACTAATCCCTTTTAGATAGATAAACCACCTTCTCAAGGATGCTTTTGATTTGTCGATTGGATACTTCGGTTTGGCCATTAGTTTGTGGGTGATATGTAGTAGCCATACAATATTTCACACCATATCTCTTTAATGTTGTCAGCACTTGATGGTTGTGAAAATGAGTACCTTGATCACTTATTAACACTCTAGGTGTTCCAAATCTCGTAAGAATGTAGGTGTGAAAGAACTTTAACACCGTTCAAGCATTATCTTTTGGCACCGCTTGCCTCGATCCACTTCGAGACATAGTCAACAGCTACTAAGATGTACACATTCCCAAAAGAGTTTGGAAATGATCCCATGAAGTCTATACCCCAAATACCAAATAGCTCTAACTCCACAATAGGCTGTTGAAGCATCTCATTGCCCCGGGGTATTGAACCAGTGCGTTGACATCTATCACATTGTTGTGCAAAGTTGTGAGCGTCTTGAAACAATGTGGGCCAATAGAATCTTGATTGTAGGACCTTTGCAGCAGTCCTCACACCACCAAAATGGCCTCCATAAGGAGCATCATGGCAATGTTGTAAGATTGAAGTCATTTCTTCTTCATGTACACAGTGATGGATAATGTTATCGGTGCATACCTTGAACAAGTATGGCTCGTTCTAGTGATACTTTGCAACGTCGTGCAGAAATCTGATCTTTTTGTGAATAGTAACACTTAGTGATAGCTTTTCACACACAAGATAATTGACTACATTGGCATACCAAGGTGATGCGTCGACAAAGAATAATTGCTCGTCTGGAAATACATCGACAATTTGAGCTTTATTCCCATCTTTACTTCCAACTTCCAGTCGAGATAAGTGGTTAGCTTCTTGATTTTCAGATCCTTTCCTATCCTTGATTTCAACATCAAATTCTTGAAGGAGTAGGATCCATTAGATTAATCTAGGTTTAGCATCTTTTTTCTCAAAAAGGTATCTTAATGCGGAGTGATCTATGTAAATTGTAATCTTTGTGCCGACAAGGTATGAGTGAAACTTGTCAAATTCAAAGACTACTACTAGCAACTCCTTCTCATGGTTGTGTAATTAATCTATGCTTCAGTTAGAGTTTTACTAGCATAATAAATAGAATGAAATACCTTCTCTTTGCTTTGGCCTAGTACAACTCCCACAGCGAAATCACTTGCATCGTACATTAGTTCAAATGGTTGCGTTCAGTCCGGTGCGACGACAATTAGAGCTTGAACCAATTGCTTCTTTATTGTCATGAATGCGTCTAGACAGGCGTCATCAAACACAAACTTTTTTATTTTGCTCTAGCAATGAGCATAACGGTTTAGAAATCTTTGAAAAATCTCGGATAAATTTCTATCAAACCCAGCATGTCGAAGAAAGCTTTTTATTCCCTTGACATTGGTGGGTGGTGGCAACTTCTCGATGATTTCAACCTTTGTTTTATCAACCTCAATGCCCTGACATGATATGCAATGGCTGAGAACAATGCCTTCAGTTACCATGAAGTGACATTTCTCCCAATTCAGAACTAGATTTGTGTCTGCGCATCTCTTTAGAACTTTCGCCAAGTTGTCAGCGCATTGGTCAAAATTCTGCCTATAAATAGAGAAATCATCCATAAATACCTCTAGAGAATCTTCGATCATATCCGAGAAGATAGCCATCATACATCTTTAGAATATTGCTGGCGCATTACACAACCCAAATGGCATACATCAGAAGGCAAATGTCCCAAATGGGCATGTGAACGTAGTCTTTGCTTGATCCCGGTGCAATGGCAATTTGATTGTATCCAGAATAGCCATCTAAGAAGCAATAATAGGCTTTACCAGTTAGCCTATCCAGCATCTGGCTAATGAACGGTAGTGGGAAATGATCTTTCTTTATGGTCGCATTCAGTGGACGATAATCCATGCATACTCGCCAACCAGTCGCAATGCGAGTAGGGATCAACTCATTTTTGTCATTGCTCACTACTGTGAAACCACTTTTCTTGGACACACATTGAACGGGGCTCACCCAATCACTATTAAAAATAGGGTATATGATGCTCGCGTCTAGCCACTTGATAATTTCCTTCTTCACTACTTCTTTCATCTTTTCATTGAGCCTTCATTGTTGCTCAATGGATTGCTTCCCTTCATCTTTCAGCCTGATCTTGTGCATGAAAAAAAAGGGACTAATGCCTTTGATATCTGCAATACTCTAGGATATGGCTCTTTTATGATATTTCAAAATGGCGATGAGCTTATCTTCCTGCGTTGCGTCGAGGGATGTGTTGACAATAATAGGTAATGTATCGTTGTCACCTAAGAAGACATATTTTAGGTGCGTCACTTCAACTCCAAGGTAAGAGCTTGTTCAATCGATGGTTTAAATACAGGGATCGTCTTGTTCGACAAATCCAAAGACTCCAATTGCCAATTCTATCTCAGCTTACAATTATTAACCTCAGCTTTGCTGTCACAGTCAACTAGGATTTCCTCAACGAATGTCACTGCATCTTCATCTAAGACGGCTAAACTCCTTGCATTGAATTCTTTCAGAATTATCTCATCTAGCACGTCGATGTGGTGACACTGCTTTTTACTTCTGGATGGGGATACCTCGAACACACTGAAGGTTACATGTTCATCATTATGACACATGATAAGTTCTCCCTAGAACACGTAGACAAGCGTGTGTCCCGTTGCCAAAAATGGTCACCCCAAGATGATAGGCACCTCCTTGTCTGCTTCGTAATCAAGGATCATGAAATAGGTAGGAAACACGAGCTTATCTACTTGTACAAGGACATCTTTGATTTGGCCCTCAGGTTGTGCTAAGGATCTGTCCGCAAGTTGTAATGTCACCACAGTGGGCTTCATTGATCTTATTCTTAACTTCTTGAAAGTAGATAAAGACATAAGGTTAATACTTGCTCCCAAATCACATAAAGCTTTACCTAAATAATGATTTCCAATGGAGCATGGAATTGTGAAGCTACTAGGATCTTTGATCTTTGGTGGTAACTTATTTGTAAGCACAGTGCTGCACCCCTCTATGAGCACAATCGTCTCGATTTCGGATAATTTCTTCTTCTTTGATAATAGCTCCTTCATAAATTTCCCATAACTAGGTATCTGCACAAGAGCGTCTACAAGAGGTATGTTAATATGTAATTGTTTCAAAGTAAAAACAAACTTTTGATAGTCCTTATCATGGTCTTTCTCTTTAAATCTTTGTGGAAATAGCCAAGGTATCGTAGCAATGGGTTGTTGTGAAAAACTCAATGGTGTCGACATTGGCAGTTTCGTTGACAACTTTGTTGGGCAAACTGTACACAGAGATGGTACTATAGTTAGTTTTTCCTCATGTACTTCTATTTTGCTTCCTTCAATTGTATCCTCTTCTTGTTGCTATGATTCAGATGCATCGACATGGACCTGGTTAGAATTGCTTGGTCCAGTCGTTTGCTTCTCACTTCTTAGCGTGATAGCCTTGCAATGCTCCTTCCCTCTCTGCATTGGGTTCTCAGTATCAATAGGCAGAGTACCAGGTGACCTTGCACTCAAATTAGAAGCGAACTGTCCTAGTTGGGCTTCTAACGCTCGGATAGAGGAAGAGTTGCTGCTGTTGTTGCTGATGTTGTCCTTGCATATGTGACAATACAGATTATTGTGACTGTATTCGAGATTGTGGTTGCATTTGGCTATATGCCTACAATTAATCAAGGTGTGAATATACTTGTAAATTCTGATTATAATTCTGCTGTCGATTGTTATTGTAACTCCCTTATCTATAACTCCCTTGGTTTGAGGAATTTTCATATCTAAATGTAGAAGCATTTTGATTCCCAAGGTTGTTGAATGCAGTTACTATATGAGTTACCATAGGAACCCCCTCGAATGTTGTTGACATAGAAAGCTTTTTCAGCATGTTGTGGGCAGTCCTTATAACTGTGATTGTCACCGTAAATTTCACAAAAAAATGTCGACGTATCCATCTGTTGAGCCACTTGAATAGGGGCAACATCACTTATCCCCTTCATTTTCTTTATAATATTAGCTAATGAAGATACCTGCGCACTCAAAGCAGAAATAACATCTAATTCAATAACACCAGGGCCAGTTTTTACTTGAGCAGAACGAGAGATTGGATACTGATAATCATTCTGTGCATTCCTCTCTAGAATTCTTACAGCTTCAATGTAGGTACAATCCAACAAGGGATCGTTGGCAGATATGTCGACAAGATTTCTTGTCTGAGCATTCAATTCATTATAGAATATTTCAATCTGGATCTCTTGTTGAATTCCATGCATTGGACAGTGTCTAATCAGAGTCTTATAATGCTCCCATGTTGTATGTAAGTTCTCATCATCCAACTGATGATATGCTGTAATATCATTGTGCAATCTTGCGTTCATTTTCGACGGATTAAAATGGAAAACAAATTGCATTGCTAGCGCATTCCAAGATGTAATGGATCTAACCGGTAAACTCAAAAACCATGTTCTCGCTTTACCCTGCAACAAATAAGGAAACAGTTGCATTCTCAAGGCATCATTAGGGACACCATGTTGACTAAAAGATGCACAAATCAGCAAAAATGATTTTAAATGTTTTCTTGCGTCTTCATGAAGTAAACCAGAATATTGCTCATTTGAATTAAGCATCTAAAACATCACTGGTTTCAGCTCAAAATTTCTAGCTTGAATAGCTGGTCTCACAACCCCTGGCTGTAGATCATCAAGTATAGGCACAACAAAATCTCTTATTGTCCTATTTTGCACTTGTTCAACTTGTGGAGGCGACAGTGGATTATTTCCATTTTGTGGCTGCACTGGAAGAACATCATTTTGTGGTAGCAATGATGGTAGATCATTATTGTTTCCAACCATTTTCTTTTGTTCTTTCCTTTTCCTCCTTAATGTCCTTTCAAGTTCCGGATCAAAACTAACAATAGTGTTAGAATTTCTCCTTGTGGACATGCAACACCTAAAGAATTGGAAAAAGAAAACAACAGAAAAGGAAACAGATTAGTAGAAATTAGAAGTTAAGTTAGTAAAATTAATTGCAACTACAAAAGCAAACATCAAACAAACACCATTCCTCGACAATGGGGCCAAAACTTGATCGCGTTTGTAACGTCACGGTAGTTATGCAAGCGGACACACGTCGATACAAGTATAGTTGATAGAACAATTCTATCGGATATCGATCCCACGAGGAATGAGTTCTTGATGTTCAGATGTCAAAGCAACTAATACTAGAATTAAATGAAATGTGAGTAAAGATGTCAATGCAATTAAGTCAGATCTGCACACTAAAACTGTTAATACTGTCAATGCAATCAATGTTAATTGTCAAAGCAACTGAAAGTAAATCAAAGTGTGTTGAAGTGTTGAGTATTTAAATGCAGAAAAGTAAATTGTGATCAAATGTAAAGGTGTGGAATGAATCACTGATTTCGCTAAGTAGCAATGTTGGATGCGTCGACAAGGTATTGTATAGACGAATTATCGAAGAAATAAGGCTCCATAAATCTTACCAATAACAGTTCTTCGTTTAATCAAGACTCAAATACCAACAATCACCCCACCTCTCGATGTGAACAACATTGTGCACTCAAGAACAAGTGACTAGAATCTCTTCTAATCCCAAGCAACTCTCGCCGTCTTGCTTGTTAATCTAACTTGTCACCGCATCTCTCGATGTCGATAGACTGCAAATGCGCTCTCGTGTTTGATGCAGTTAGATCCAATAATAAACAGATGAAAAGCATTAAATAAGAATCAAAGCAATCTAACAATGAAAGATACCCTCGTATTCGTTCAAATGTCATTAGAATTCATCAGCATAAAAGAGGGATCAACAAATACATCGAAGCTTACTATCTCTAGACTACTAGGACTATTCCTTAACTGCTTCTCTTGCGTTGCATCAAGCAAATCTCGTTAGAAGTGGTTGCTCCTTTGCTCCATCAGCTTACCGTTTTCCAGCTTAAATTTGTAAAAACACACAGAATTTGCAGAATTTAATCCCTTAGCTCTTGATGATTTCTTCCATCTTTTTTCCTCTATTTATAGCCTTCAAAAGTTATAGGTTTCATTCTCCATTCTCAAATCCATATCCAATTTGCAGCTGTCAAAGTTAGTTACAGTACAGTTGTGCACTCATGCAGATTTAATGTGTTCTTCAGAGATCTGCAGGTTGTCGCTACATTGCTGGGCGCGATCTGAAATCGTTAATTGTGGCGACAACGTGTGATTTTCCTACGCTGGTGCTTCCAGTTGTATTTTCAGCTTGAGTTTACTTATCCAAAGCTTAGGTTTTTATGTGACGACATCTGTGGTTGCAATTTCAAGCTGATCTTGTGGCTGCATTCTTCTTCTAGCATTGATTTTCTGAGATGAGTTCCTGTGCTGACAATTCTAAGGCACAATATATAGGCTACTTGTAGCGATATTAGTACACAAAAGACATAAAAATAACAAGAATTTAAACCAAACTAAAATGAGTTAGAAAATATAAAAAATAAGTATGAAATGCTTATGATGCATGCAAAATAAGATATAAAAGAGACAATTAAAACGCCAATTTAGGGAGAAAATATATGTTATTTGTAATGCTATCAGTAACTTGCACACAATCACATTAACCACTTGCGTGACTCTCCTCACTAACCACCAATCACATGACAGAACCACCAATCATACCATACAAATGGATGCCTTACAATCGATCGTCAAGAAAAAGTAAACATATGGACCCTAGAATCATGCTCTTTAACAAAAACATAAAAACATCAATCAAGCGTAATTCTGTCATTTTACATTCATTATACGGATGCTTGTAAAACATCAAATTAGACATACATACAATAGAGTATTAACGAGGACAATATTTAAAAGAATCATTTAAACTTGATAAAGTAAAACTCATTTGATTTAAAATAAAGATTTAAAGACTAATTCATAAATTAGGTAAAATATTTAGAAAAAGAACTTTTTACAAAGTTAAGAGTAAAATTATGAAGTTAAACATATGAGACTTCATCATGCAAAGTTTCATAGCAATTCATGGCATTTAAGGACTCCAATTTCATTCCATAAAAATGAGGACTCAATTGCAAAAGTAACAAAAGATGCCCAAAACATACAGTCTGTCACAAATCAGCAAATAAAGTCCTTTAAACAATCGTCAGGTGACTAAAAAATTATTACACATTAATTCTTTTTTTCTTTTCCAAAATTTTCATTTTGAAGTCAAAGTGAGTCAAATTTTTGTAAGTACTGATTTACTTGAAAAAAAAAGATTTATAACCCATGTTGTAAGTGAAGAAACAAAAATTATATAAATTAGATTATAGTTCATAATGTGATTAAAAACTTTTATGTGACAAATATCTCCACAATAATATTTTATGTGATAAATTTTTAAATTTATGATATTTAAAATAATAAAAATATCCTCACAATAATTATTTTTTTATTTTATAAAATGAAATTTTTTTCATAAATATTTAATTGAATTGAAACTTGATTGAAAGGAATATTAAACTTTTCTCAAAACAACATAAAATGAAAGACGAAATGTAGCCTTTTAGTTGTGCCATCTTCTTGCTTGCTATGGTGCATAATTTTCTTTGTAAGCAAAGAATGGAAGGCAAGAACATGTTTTATTAAATCATACTAATTAACAAAAAGCTTACAACAACCCATAAGGAGAAGAAAAACTTGAAAACAAAATAATGACCTGACCACGAAATGAAATTGCAAGAAAAAGAAAAAAAGAAAAAAAAGAGACAATTTTGTAATCAACTGGTCCCTTCTGTTTCACTACTGCTTGCGACACCACTGCTGCTGCTGCTTTCACCACTGGAAAACCCGAATTGGTTCCTTCCAAACTCACTTGCAGGGTAACTGCTTCCTAGTGGTCCTAAAGGGTAATGTCCTGGCCCCACATCTTGAATATCATGGAAGGGGATGCACTTGAGCTACCGCCAGATTGTGCTCTTGGCATCCTCAACTGATCAACAACAACATTGGAGGAGCTACCCTCACTAAATGGAGGCCTTAGCGGCCCCTCTTCTGCAAGAACACTTGACCTTGCACCAAATGAAGGTCCTTGCAACCGGAGGTGAGGTGCAAGACTTGAACCGCCAGCACCACCATATGGTGGTCCCAGAAGCCCCCCCACCTGAAATGGGTTATGAAACTTACCACTCGATATGCTGCTACTAGCTCCACCTCCAACCAAAGCTTTTACATCGCCAATATGGTCTGTAGTTGTAGGGCTTTGGGATGGTGGTGCTAAAGGAACATCGCCTTCAGCAGGAGCAGCTGATGAAGAAGGGAGTGGTTGATAATATTCTCTACGTTTCCTGATGTCAGTACACATTGTTTCCGAATACCAGATCAAGCAATCCAGTTCATTAACATTAAAGTCATCCAACATCTTACCTTGATGTATTTGGAGCATGAGCTGCCGTGCCTCAAGTTCCATGTTTTTCCTGTTCATCTTCTTAAGTTGATCATGCAACTTGGGAATCTTCTCTTTCATATAGGTCTCCAAGTCCGTTGTTTTCTTACTGCCTTGAAACTCAAGTGCGTGATCGAACTTTTCGATCAGTCGTTGCACCTCGTCATGGGATGGCCATACCACTGGTGCTTGTTCGTCGGGACTATATATAACAAGACAAGCTTCTGTACCACACAGGGTTGTCAGCTCCATCACTTTTTTCACCAAGCTTAGCCTCCTTTTCTTGAGGCTAGCTCGTCGGGCAGTGTTGTCGGCTATCCAAGCAAGTTTAACCTTATTTCCCCTCATTGCTATTGCTATTGATTTGCAAACCGCCTTTAACAATGGGTGAAGGAGAGAACTGGTTTGCTTCAAAAGAGTGGGCAATGAGGCCTTAATATAGTGAGTGAGATGAGACCAACATTTGAACCCTAAATTTTCATGTGAGGTTTCAACGGTAATTTGGAGATTCAAAGAGTGGCCTTACTTGTAAACAAATCCATTTGTGAATAATGTTTGGTAAGATAATCTAATTTGTTGCTTATTATGGCAATAAAATTCATCATTATTCATTGCTGGATTTGTTTTAATCATTACCTTAAATGAACTATTTTTTTATCGTGAGTAGTGTAAAAAATAAGTAAGAATCAAGTTTATTTGCGTAATTAACTTAAAAAAATAAATTTATCAATCGACCGGTTTTTTAAAGGCATTATATAGATTAATCGGCTTTTTAAAGATAAAATTATATTACCATATGTGAAAGAGATTAGTCTTATTTATCTATCTAATTCATAACAAAAAATACCGATTGTGGAATCAATCTTCCACGATAGACACATATTATCCATAATGAACGTTAGTATATGCTAGAAAACTTGTATGTTCACTTCAAAGGAGAGATAAATAAACACATTAGTTCTAATTCAAATTAATGTATTTCAATAATCTAATTTGACCAAGACAAATGTAATGTTGATCAGTCGCCATCTATATTTTACAATGAAGAAATCATATAGTATTTGAGGAAAAAATATAAGCATTTCTAATTTTTATTCAGATTCGTAATAATCAAAGTGGAGATATTATCATGTATAAGTTTCCATATCTAACTCCTAAAATATATTTAAAAAATAGATACCAAAAAAAATATATTTAAAAAATCATTAACTATGTAAATCAATCAACCTTTTAAAATGTGTATAATTCACAATGAATTTGATTGTAGGTGTGGAAAATTCCTCATCTTAGAAAGAGAATGAACATACTAATTTAAATTTAAATGTAATTATAATAATTTTGTAAGATGGTAAATTTTATTCATGTGTAAACATAAAATTTAAATGCATATTGATAAAATTATTAAAGTTTTAAGATAAAGATATAGAAATCAAGAAACTTAAATCAATTTACCTAATAAATTGAAACTTAATGTTATCTTGGACATCAATAATTGATAATTAGAAACATGTATATGACATTTAAAAATAAGTATAGCGAAGTCAATTGAGTCTTAGTTATATTGGCATGGGTATTGTTACCAATGCAGAAAGACGTGGATTCGAGTGCGTTGAAGCGTATTATCTTTCTATTTATGGGTTGGAAAGGATCTATGGGTAACTAATTTCCAAAACTACCCATAATAGAGTATCTATCCAAACAATTGAACAACCATTAATATCAAGCTAAAGTTATTTATCAATCTAACTATGGTTTTTTATAATTGATTTCCAAATAAAGCTTTGAAGTAATTAAAGAAAAAATAAAAGTTCACTATTCTTATTCGGTGCTTATAAACAAAAATAATTTAAATGCAATTTTAAAATGTTTTGTTTTAATTAAAACATTGCTTTTGTTGAATTTTAGAAAAATAAATACATTCATTACATTATTAACCGATGCCACAATAAATTTTTTTATGGGAGATATTTTCCATGTATCACTGACATCTTTACATTTCAACAAAAAAAATAATGTTTTAAAACTTTTGTACAATTAACAGTTATTTCTAACACTTCATACTTTTCTTGCAGTTAAGTGCCCCTGCAAAACGAGTGAGTCTTCCAACAAAAGTTCCAGGCTTAGCTTCAATTATATCTTTCTTGTTAAATGTCAACTGGGTAGATGAGGATGACCCAGAAGTTCTAAAGAAAGCTCCATTCATGAACAAGTGTCCTTCGGATCTCCATACCCAATTTTTCCATTTTGATTCTTGTGCATAAATCCTATGGGTTATCTATATAAATGCAATGAAATAAAAAGTTAGTGGAACAATAACATATACATTTAATGTCACGCAAAGTTTATTACTATTACCAAAATAAAGAAAGTCAATCAACTTTATTATTACACTTTGACGTACCTCTTTCGCAAAAGGGTCACTTGGAGCAATAAACCTATTGCCTTGTGATCGGCCTGTAACGTCATAACAATTGTGCAAGCGGATACACGTTGATGCAAGTATAGTTGATAGATTGCTCTATCGGACATCGATCCCACGAGGAAGGAGTTCTTGATGTTCAATCTGTCGAAGCAACTAGGTTAAAATTAGAGAAAATGCTAGTAAGGATGTCAGCACAATTAAATCAGAACTGCACAGTTAAAATAGTCAAAGTTGTCAATGCAATGATGAAGTTAATTGTCAAAGCAACTGAAAGTAAAATAAATGGATGTTGATATTTTGAGAATTTAAATGCAGAAAAAGTAAAGGTATGATCAAGTGCGAAGAATGGAGTGGATCACTGATTTCACTAAGTAGCAACGCTGGATGCATCGACAAGGTATTTTATAGATGAACTATTGCAGTAATGAAGTTCCAATGAAATCATACCAATAAAAACTCACTGTTTAATCAAGACTCAAGTGTTCACAAGTACCACACCTCTCAGTGATGGCATTGCTTCACTCCTAAGAACAAGTGACAAAATCCCTTCTAGTCTCAAGCAACTCTCGCTGACTTGCTTGTTAATTCAACTTGTCATCGCACCTCTTAGTGTCGGTAGACTGCAATTACACTCTCGTGGTCAAGTAGTTAAATCCAAGAATAAACAGATGAGAAGAATTAAGTTTGAATCAAAGTAATCTAACATTGAAAGATATTCTCATATACAATCAAATGTCATTAGAATTCATCAGCATTAAAACAAAGGAATTAACAAATAATCGAAGCATACTATCCCTAGGCTACTAGGATTATCTCTTAACTACTCCTCTTGTATGGCACCAGCACTTCTTGTTAGAAGTGGTTGCTCGCCTGATCGGTCAGCTCACCGGACTCCAGCATAAAGCTTCAAAAACTCAAAGTAATTGCCGAATTAATTCCTTCACTCCTTGATATATTTCTCCTTATTCTTTCCCTTATTTATAGGCTTCAAGAATTTGTAGAGCTCATCTTCTCTCAGATCCAACTTCTTGTGCAACTATCAAAGTTTGTTGAAATCCAGCTGTGCACTCACATAGATCTGGTGTGATCTCTATGAATCTACAGGTTGTTGTCAAATCTCTGGGCATGATCTACAATCTTTAATTGCAACGACAACGTGTGAAATTCTTGCGCTGGTGCTTCCAGATGTGATTGCAGCGTGAATTTACCTATACAAAGTAAATGTCTCCATGCAGTGACATTTCTGGCCGCAATACCAAGCTAAACTTGTGGCTACATCTTTGAACTCTTTCTATCATTGATCTTTTGAGATGGATCCCTACGCTTACAATTGTGAACATATTCTGCGTACACCGACATTAGTGCATAGAAGAGATAAAATAACGAGAATTTAAGCCAAATAACAATGAGTTAGAGAATATTGATACTAACTATGAAATGCCTATCATGCATGCTAAATATGTTATAAAAGAGACAATTAATACACAAATTTAGGGAGAAAATAGGTTTCATTTCTAATGCTATTACACCCCCAAACTTGAGTTTTTACTTGTCCTCGAGTAAACAAAAAATAGCAAACTTCACAAGCAAACATGTCACCTCAATCATTATTCTAATAGCTTAAATTGCTTGGAGAGTGTGAGTGGAAGAAAAAAATACTTGAAGATAATGGAGAAGATGGTTACAGCAACAATGGAGAGTGTGAGTGGAAGGAAGAAGTCAGTAAAACAAAGGGTTTTATAAACTTTATATTGGAGAAGACGTGATGATTGCAAAAGGTGTGGGAAAGCATTACATCTACAGCCAATAAATGCTAGGCTGCAGATTGTACCCCTTGGGTTATTCTAACGGCTAGAGTTAGATGAAAATCAACCAATCGATTCTTGTTACAAAAGTTTCACTGAGTCATCATCAAGCTCAACTGGTAGGTGACAGGATTTTCCAAACACTAATTGATACGGTAACATCCTCAATAAGGTTTTATATGCGGTGCGAAGAGCCCACAATGCATCATGTAGCCACGAAGACCAATCTCTCTTAGATGGATTAACCACCTTTTCAAGTATACTTTTGATTTGCCGATTGGAGACCTTCGCTTGGCCATTCGTTTGTGGATGATATGTGGTGGCCATGCGATGCTTCACACCATATCTTTTCAATGTTGTCGCCACTTGGTTGTTGTGAAAATAAGTACCTTGATCACTTATCAATGCCCTTGGCATTCCAAATCGTGTAAGGATATACGTGTGAAAGAACTTCAACACCGTTCGAGCACCATCTTTTGGAACCACAATTACTTCAATCCACTTAGAGACATAGTCAACAGCAACTAGAATGTACACATTCCCAAAAGAGTTTGGAAATGGTCCTATGAAGTCTATACCCTAGACGTCGAATAACTCCACCTCTATAATAATTTGTTGGAGCATCTCGTTGCGGCGAGATATAGAACCTGTGCGTTGACATCTATCGCATTATTGAGCAAAATTATGTACGTCAGGAAACAATGTGGGCCAATAGAATCCTGATTGTAAGACCTTTGCAGTAGTCCTCATACCACCAAAATGGCCTCCGTAGGGAGCATCATGGCAATGTTTTAGGATGGAAGTCATTTCCTCTTCAGAAACGTAGCAATGGATAATATTGTCGGCGCATGCCTTGAATATGTAGGGCTCGTTCCAATAATATTTTGTAGCGTCGCGTACAAATCTGATCTTCTTGTGGCCAGTGGTACTCAAGGGTAGCTTACCACAAACTAAATAATTGACAACATTTGTTTACCATGGAGATGCGTCAACATAAAATAATTGCTCACCTGAAAATGCATCGACAATACGTAACTGATTGCTATCCTCGCTTCCAGCTTCTAGACGGGATAAGTGGTCTGCTACTTGATTCTCGGATCCTTTCCTATCTTTAATTTAAATATCAAACTCTTGTAAGAGTAGAATCCATCTGATCAATCTCGGTTTGGCGTCTTTCTTTGTAAAAAGGTATCTCAACGCAGAGTGATCTGTGTAGACAGTAAGTTTTGCGTCGACAAGATATGAGCGAAATTTGTTGAATGCAAAAACGACTGCTACTAACTCCTTTTCGGTAGTTGTATAGTTTACCTATGCGCCAATTAAAGTTTTGCTAGCATAATGAATTGAGTAAAATACCTTCTCTTTTCGTTGTCCCAGCACAGCTCCCACAGCAAAGTCACTTGCATCACACAGTAATTCAAATGGTTGCATCCAATCTAGTGTGACGACAATTGGAGCTTTTACTAGCTGCTTCTTATTTTGAAAAATGCGTTCAGACATTCTTCATCAAACACAAACTTTTTATTTTGCTCCAGCAACGAGCATAGTGGTTTGGCAATATTGGAAAAATCTCGGATAAATCTCTTATAAAATCCACTGTGACCAAGAAAGCTTCTTATTCCTTTGACATTGGTAGGTGGTGGCAATTTCTCAATGATTTCTACCTTTGCTTTATCTACCTTAATGCCCTGACATGATATGTGATGGCTAAGGACAATGCCTTCAGTTGCCATGAAATGGCATTTCTCCCAGTTTAGCACTAGATTTGTGTCCTTGCATCTCCTTAATACTTTCTCCAAGTTGTCAGCACATTGGTCAAAATTCTACCCATATACAGAGAAGTCATCCATGAATACTTATAGTGAATCTTTAATCATGTCCGAGAAGATAGCCATCATGCACCTTTGAAATGTGGCTGGTGTATTGCACAATCCAAATGGCACGTGAATGTGGTCTTTGCTTGATCTTCCGGTGCAATGGCAATCTGATTATATTCAGAGTAGCCATCTAGGAAGCAATAGTAGGCTTTACCAGCTAGCCTATCCAGCATCTGATCAATAAATGGTAGTGGAAAGTGATGCTTCTTTGTGGTCGCATTGAGTCGACGATAATCCATGCACACTAGCCAACCTGTAGCGATGCGAGTAGGGATCAGCTCGTTCTTATCGTTACTCACAACTGTGATGCCACTCTTCTTGGGCACACATTGGACAAGGCTCACCCATATGCTGTCAGAAATGAGGTAGATGATGCCCGCATCTAGCCACTTAATAATCTCCTTCTTTACTACCACTTTCATTTTCTCATTAAGCCTTCACTGTTGCTCAATGGATTGCTTCCCTTCATCTTACAATCTAATTTTGTGCGTGCCAAAAGAGGGACTAATGCCTCTAATGTCTGCTGTCGAAACCATTTTTAAAAAAAAAACAAAAATGAGTCTCGATTTATATTTTAGAAAATGAAAATGGAGTCGCCACCAATAATTTTTTAAAACAGGTGTAATTGGGTCACCTTTCAAGATTTGCTTTAAAAGAAATCATTAAAATAATTTTGGTCTTTGGAACCATAAAACGAGTTCGGGAGTCGGTTACGCATAAGGAAGGATTAGCACCCTTTCACGCCCAAAATTGGTACCTAATCGATTATTCGAAATCTTATTTGTTGAAAATTAAAAATTCAAAAATAAAATAAAATAAAATTTAAATCGCGATCCTTAAATGCATGAATGTCAAATTTATTCTATTTTGTAAACAAATTTTGTTTCCGAAGAAAGCTCATTATTTCGAATTAATCGAGGAAAAGTCACATCCAGTAAGTTAGGACATAACAATTCGAATATTAAAAAATGACGAGCTTTCAAAAAAAGACTCATATTTAAAACATAAAAGGATATTCAATTATCCCGGTTCAAAGAAAAAATCACACCTAGTGAGTTAGGACATGATTTTTCAAATTCTCAAAACAAAGGACATTGCCTTGATTTATTAAAACAATTTGTATTTAAAAAAAAAATTCATGTCATGCAAAAAGTATACACAGGATTTATGAGTATACATAGTAAAAAACAATACATTCATAAATTACAATAAAATGAAATAATATACATATGCATATATGAAAGGGGAAAAAATTACATTAAAACGGGGTCAAATTTTAATTTTTGAAAATTTTAGGGGTTAAATTTAAATTTTGGAAAATTTAGGGGTCAAATTTGAATTTTTAAAAACATTAGGGATTAAATTTGAATTTTTGGAAAAATTTGGGGGTGAAATTTGAATTTTTGGAAAATTCGAGGGTCAAATTTAGATTTTTGAAAACTTTGGGGGGTCAAAAAATGATTTTAAAATAAATCAGGGCTTAATGGATAATAAACCTAAAAAATGACATGTGGCAACCTTTGGGATACTTTTGAGTTAGGGACCAAATTGAAAGTTAGGCGAAATTATAGGGATAAATTGAAAATAATAGAAAAAAGGTGAAAGGTTCTAATTAAAACAATTAAAAAAATGGGGGATCTAATGGGAAATTAACCCCATTTTAAAGAAAAAAAACAAGTGCCCTGCCCTTTACACTGCCATTTCACGTGGGTTGGATGATTTTCATCCCTTTTTCTTTCTTTCTCAAATCAGATCTGATTTTCTCTCCTTTTTTCTTCAAAATCAAAGCAAAACCCTTTCCCTCTTCGTGCTCATCAACACCAGCCACCTAATTTCCTGTGTTTTTACTTTTAAAATCAGATTTGGAGTTGGAATCTACTAAAAGAAACCCCTAAAATTCCCAAATAGATTTTGAACTACCTGATCTTTTGAATCCTTAAAAGAAAATCTATTTCCTCCCCTTTGCAACCACAACAGCGACGAATGATAACCAAGGGTAAGCCTAGCTTCGATTTTCCTCTTTTAGATTATTTATTTAATATGTATTTGCAAGTAAAAAACATGTAGAAGTATATATATATATATATATATATATATATGGAATACATGAAACGAAATAACAAGTAGGCATAAACAAATAATAACAGTATACCTTAAAGAAAATACAATCTCTCTACTGTTGTATTTGTAAAAATTTGAAAAGATCTCAGTTTTTCTCGTACTTTTATAAGCTTCTAGTATTTTTTTTCGTATCTCTCCCTCTGTATATAATTTTTGTGTGTGAAAAATTACATTTACATCTATTTTATTTATAATACATTTTTTACACCTAATTTCTGAATTTTTCGGTGACGTGCGCGAGGTGGAGTCCGGATCCGGTGGAATCGACGATGATGACGACGGTGATGGCGTGGGTGAGCTGACGGCGGTGGCGGCTGGAGACTAGAGAAGGCTAGGGTTTGTTCAGTTTTTTAGGGTTTGTGAAATTGGGTTTGTTTAGGCATTAGGTTAGGTTTTGGGGTTTAGGTAGTTTTTTTAAAAAGGTATTGGGCTTGTAATGGATTTTGGAATATTTTGTATTGAACATTTTTTGAATTTGGTTTAGGCTTAAGTTTGGGTTGGGTGTATTTGGGCTTTAGTATATGAAATTGGGTTTGTATATTTTTTAATTCTATTATTTCTTTATTTGTTTATTTATTTAATAAATAAATAATAAAATAATAAAATTTGGATTGTAGAGGCCCGGACAAATTAGGCTTCTATAATTGCCCCTCTTTGCTCGTTGTTGTGTAATAGGAACAGAGCAAAGACTAAAAAAGATGGCCAACTTTGTCCGGTCCCACTGAATTTGGTCTCTTTAGCCCTTCTTCTTCAAGTAGCTCTCCCTTCACTTCATTGGATGTTGAAACTCATTGCATCTTCTTTTCCACAACTTTAGGAAGGTAGGATTTAGTGTCGCGATTTCACCTCGCCCTAAGTCGATTCCAAAGAAACAAAATTTGCTACTATAGCTTCACTCAATTCCACTTGCAACTTGAGGTTTACCATCGTAGTCTTTGATTTAATCCACTAACACTTTAGGGATTTGGTGCTCGTAACTCCATCTTTCGGTCTACTTCTCTGTATCTTCAATGAAGATTGGGGTCTACTACTGTGAGTTTTAATCTGCCCTTCTATTACTTTAGGGGTATAAGATTTGCTTTTGTAGCTTCAATCTGCCCCTCTATAACTTTAGGGGTAAAAGATTGGATTGCCTTCAATCTGCCCTCTGATTAGGGTAAAAGACTGGATGGTCTTCAATCTGCCCTCTAATTAGGGTAATAGATTGGATAGTTTTCAATTTGCCCCATGATCGGGGTAAGAGATCAGATGGTCTTCAATGTGCTCTCTGGTTAGGGTAAAAGATTGGATTTCTTCAATCTGCCCTCTAGTTAGGGTTAAAGATTAGATAGTTTTCAATCTACCCCATGATCGGGGTAAAAGATTGGATTGTCTTCAATCTGCCCTCTAGTTAGGGTAAAAGATTGGAGGTTGTAACTTCACTTCATTTCAGCTTTAGGAGCATAAGATTCGTCCTTGTGACTTCAATCTGCCCCTCTACAGCTTTAGGTGAATGAGATTTGCCATTGTAGCTTCATTTTGCTCCTCTACATCTTCAGGTGTATGAGATTTGCTGTTGCGGTTTCAATCTGCACCTCCATAGCTTTAGGGGTAAAAGATTTGTCGTTCTATCGCCATCCTCTGAGGATATGACCTGTAGAACTTGTTTTATGGGCCTCTATCTAGGCCATGTAACTAGGATGTCATGATTTGAATGAATCAAATGGTTCTATCTAAATGCGCATAAATGATGCTGACATGCATGCAAAGATGTCATTTTTAAAAATGGTTTTTTATTGTTTTAGTCCTTAGGTCGTCACTGATCGTCATTTACCTAAGTTCTAAAATCGATGTGTCACCATGCCTTTCCTTCAAGTCTAGTGTTCTTGATATGAAATCCTAAGAGATAATCATAAGCCGAACTTATTCATTTCAGGATCCCTTCAACCCTTAGATTCAGTTATTTCTGACTAGCGGTCCTGTTTCAGGTCTCTGTACTATTTAAAATTTCCCAAAGTAATATGCAGAAATCTTTTTATACCTTATATCATCAAGTCTATTAATCATTATTTCCATGTAAAGAATATTCTGAGCAGGGTTACAAAAATGGATAAGATTGAATTTATTGGCGATAGCTTTTGAATGGAGATAAATGAGAAAACATCAAACATTAATCAAAACATCAACCAAGATAACAAATGATGGTTAAAAACTAGCAAACATTGATCAAGAATTGCTAAAGTGAGCAACAAGAAATAAAACCAGATGCCCTATATATCAACGTATGAACTTCTTTGAGCAAACTTGATGAAGACCACATTGAGCCTGATGTATACTCATGAAATCTATTGCACTCTGTCGATACCCAAGATGCAATGTCTCTCCATTCTGTTACTTCTGAGAAAGGAGCTCATTTCATGCCCAAATTTTTCGAATCTGAACCGCTCTTTCGGGTTTTCGACTCAAATCTCCTTAGGCTTCGAGACGTCCTTTATGGGTTTTCATCTCGACCCCACCTTTTTTTTAGCCGCCTTTTATGGGTTTTCAACTTAATCTTTTTAGGCGAAGTACTTCTTTACTAAATCTGAGTTTACGGGGTTTGATAAATCCTTACCATCCATCTTAGCTAGAATCAAAGCTCCTCCAGAGAAAGCTTTCTTTACCACATATGGGCCTTCCCAATTTGGCATCCATTTGCCCCGAAAATCTTTATACATAGGAAGAATCTTTTTCAACACTAGATCTCCCTCAAGGAATTCTCTAGGGCAAACTTTTTTATCATAAGCTCGAATCATCCGTTTCTAGTACATCTGGCCATGCTGGATAGCTTTCAACCTCTTGTCATCGATTAGGTTTAGCTGGTCATATCTTGACTGGATCTACTCTGCCTTATCTAACCTCATTTCTGATAAGACTCGGAGGGAAGGAATTTCAACCTCAATGGGTAGGACTGCCTCCATTCCATATACTAATGAGAAAGGTGTTGCCTCGATAGAAGTTTTGACAGACGTTTGATAAGCGTAGGGAGCAAATGGTAACTTCTCATGCCAATCCTTGTAAGTCCCTGTCATTTTCCCAATGATTTTCTTGATATTTTTATTAGCTGCCTCTATTGCTCCGTTCATTTTTAGGCGATACGGTGCTGAATTATGGTGCTTGATCTTGAACTGACTGCAGACTTCTGCTATTGTGCTATTATTCAGGTTCAAAGCATTGTCGAATATGATCTTCTCTGGCATTCCATACCGACATATAATTTCTTTCTTCAAGAATTTGCTAACTGTTGATCTCGTGACACTGGCGTAGGAAGCAACTTCCACCCACTTAGTAAAGTAATCGATGACCCCAAAATTTAACCTATGCCCATTAGAAGCTTTTGGCAAGATTGGTCCGATGACGTCCATGCCTCACATAGAAAAAGGCCATGGGGAAGTCATAACATGGAGAGGTGAAGGAGGTACATGAATTTTGTCTCTATAAATTTGACACTTGTGACATTTCTTAGCATATTTAATGCAATCTCCTTCCATGGTTGACCAGTAATACCCAAATCTCATAATCTGTCTAGCCATCGTGAAACCATTGGCATGTGTTCCACAAACTCCTTCATGAACTTCTTCTAAGATTTTCTTGGCCTCAATAGAATCAACACATCTCAACAGGACTTGATCTTTTCTCTTTTTATATAGAATATTCCCATCAAGGACATAGTCAATGACAAGCCTTCTCAATGTTGTTTTTTCATTTTCGGTGGCTTGCTTAGGGTACTTACGGTCTTTTACATATTGCAAAATTTCCTGGTACCAGGGGTGATCATCCTTTTCTTCTCCTTCAACGTTGAAGCAATGAGCCAAAACCTCGTAAATACTCATTTGAATGGGCTTCATATCTTCTTTCTTATTGACCATGATCATGGAAGCAAGAGTAGCCAAAGCATCGGCCATCTGATTTTCCTCTCGCGGGAGGTAATGAAAGGTGATGTCCTCGAACTATTTGATTAGCTCGAGAACTAATTTTTGATAACCCATCAATTTGGAATCTCTCATTTCCCATTCTCCCTTGAGTTGATAAATTACCAAAGCAGAATCCCCGTACACCTCCAAAATCTTGATCTTGCATTCAATAGCTGCTCGAATACCCAAGACGCATGCTTCATATTCTTCCATGTTGTTTGTACAATCAAAGTCAAGCTTGCTTGTGAGGGGATAATGATCTTCTTTTGGGGATACCAGAACTGCCCCAATCCCTTTGCCAATAGCATTTGAAGCACCGTCAAAATTCATTTTCCATGGTTGCTCCTCTGAAACTTCTTTTGCTGTGGTTGCAACATACATTAGATCTTTGTTTGGGAAATCAAAATCTAATGGCTTATAGTCCTTGAGAGCTCTGCTGGCTAGAAAATCTGCTATTGCACTCCCTTTTATCTCCTTCTGGTTCACATAGATTATCTCAAACTCAGAAAGTAGCATTTGCCATCTGACCATCCTTCCATTCAATGCAGTTGACCTCATCATAAACTTAAGAGGATCCAATTTTGAAATCAACCAAGTCGTATGATATAACATGTATTGCCTCAACCTTCGGGTAGTCTAAACCAGAGCACAACATAATTTCTCAATTGGAGAATATCTTATCTCGCATTCCGTGAATTTCTTGTTGAGATAATAGATTGCTCTTTCTTTCTTTCCCGACTCATCATGCTAGCCTAATACGCATCATATAGAGTTCTCGAATACGACCAAGTACAGGATCAAAGGTTTGTCTGGACTCAGAGGCATCAACACTGGCGCATTGGATAAATATTATTTGACTTTGTCAAAAGTCTTTTGGCATTCATCATCCCAAACTCTCGGGTTATGTTTCTTTAGAAGACGGAAGATAGGATCACATTTCTCGATTAATTGTGAGATGAACCGAGAGATGTAATTCAACCTCCCTAGGAACCCTCTGACTTCCTTTTGAGTACGTGGTGGCGGTAACTTTTGTATACCTTTGACCTTATCGGGATCAATTTTAATTCCTTTTTCGCTAACCACAAAGCCTATCAACTTGCCTGAAGTAGCCCCAAAAGTACATTTGTTTGGGTTCAACTTCAACTAGAACTTTCTTAATATTAAGAACAACTTTCTTAAAACATCCACATGTTCCTCTTCTGTTTGAGACTTTGCGATCATATCATCGACATAAACCTCAATTTCCTTATGCATCATGTTATGGAACAAAGTTACCATAGCCCTTTGATATGTTGCCCCTGCATTCTTCAATCCAAATGGCATAACCTTGTAGCAAAAGGTTCCCTACACGATGACAAGTGTAGTTTTATCCATATCCTCAGGATGCATCTTTATTTGATACCTAGAAAAACCATCCATAAAAGAGAATAAGGAATGACCTGCTATATTATCCACCAAGATGTCGATATGAGGTAGTGGGAAATTATCTTTTGGACTAGCCTTGTTTAAGTCCTAATAGTCTATGCACATGCGTACTTTCTCGTCCTTGTTAGGAATTGACACTATGTTGGCCACCTATTCTTAGTATTCCACTACTCGTAAGAAGCCGCCATCAAACTATTTTCGAACCTCTTCTTTTATCTTTAGGAGAACATCTGGTCTCATTCTTCGAAGCTTTTATTGGATCAGTTTACATTCATCTCTTATAGGGAGCTTGTGTACCACGATATCAGTGCTCAGACCGAGCATATCTTGATACGACCATGCAAACACATCCTTTAACTCCTGAAGCAGATCAATGAGATCTCGTCTCGTTTCTACAGAGATAAAGGTTCCAATCCTCACCTCCCTTTTGTCAACTTTATCCCCTAAACTCACAACTTTTACTGATTCTTTGTGAGGTAGGATTTGTTTCTCATCTTGCTCAACCATCCGTAACAAATTAGGAGATAAAATACAATCTTGGGTTTCTTCAAAATCATAAGATTCCTCTGAACACACATCCTACTCAAAATGAGGTTCTAAGTCGGCAACAACGTTACTCATATCGTTGATATCTAGGGACATGTCATATGGACCAAAAGATTCAAAAGATGAGGGAATTTGAGAATATTTATTATGATATGAGATGAATGAAAAGAATAATATGAATTTTTACCAATCTGGTGAAAGAAAGTGCATCTTTTATATTGAAAAAAAACCAATGAACATATGCCCTTTACAAAAAGATCCCAATTGCTCTCGGGCTTAAAGCAAAAAAGGTGTTCTGAACATTACTCTAGAAAAGACTTAAAAATTACAGGGAGCTCTTCCGCAATCCAGTTGTCTAGAACCCTTCCGAGGACGTAAGGGTGAATTCTTGCCAAATTTCTTTGCATACTCGTTCCTTTAGAAACAGCATTGATGTGCAGATTTCCCATTATTCCTGCCAACCTATTTTCTGTCAGCCTTTGCTCAGGGTTAATAATACCTCCCGACACGAATGATCTTGATATATGAGGAAAGGCCATTGACTCGCTTTTGATCTCTTCCCCACTTATTCTTGCCCTTCTCTTGTCTTGTTTTTTCTGTAGCTCTTCTTTTCTCTGTTTCATGTTTAGCTTAAATCCTAAACCAAACTGATCACGCTTCTCCGCCAATGCTGAGGCTATGGTCCTTCCTTGGAGATCCTCCCTAATCCTCTTCCAAGCGAAGCACCTTTTTCAATTGTCATTTCTAACCCCATCTTGGTGGTCATCGATATCTTCGGTGTGGGGATCTTATCTCCTTCAACCACGAAGGTAGCATTCACAAACTCTAACAACCTAAAGGAGTACTCCATGGCCTCCTCATTTGTATTGATGTAAGGTGCATTGCTAGTCACTAACGCAATGATTTCTTCCTCAGCATTAATGGTGATTAATCGACCTTCTATCACCAATTTTAACTTTTGATGCAGGGATGACGGTACTGTCCCTGTCGAATGAATCCACGGTCTTGCCAACAAGTAATTGTAGGTGGGCCTAATGTCCATCACTAAAAAGTCTATCTCGTACGTGTTTGGACCAATCAGGAGTGGAATCTCAATTCTGCACATCACTCGTCTCTCTGTTCCATCAAAATCCCTCACTATATTATGGCATACTTTCATGTGAGAGCTATCTATCGGTAACCGATTCAGTGTTGTTAGCAATAGCACATTCAAGGCTGAGCCATTATCGATCAATACACTTGGTAAAGTGTACCCTTTGCACCGGGCCGTAATATGAAGAGCTTTTGTTGAGCCCATACCCCCTGGAGTTATTTCATCATCATTGAAAAAAATGAAATTATCCGCACTTAGGTTACTTAACAGCTGGTCTAACTTGTTTACCGAGATATCTTTCGCCACGTACGTTTCATTCAGCACTTTTAATAACGCGTTACGGTGAGCCTTTGAACCTGATAGTAGGGCTAAAATTGATACTCGATCAGACTGATTGTGTAACTGTTCTACCACATTGTACTTGCTATGCTTTAGGAATTTCAAAAATTTCTTGGCCTTCTCTTTAGTTACTGGCTCATTTACTTGCATCCCGAGTTTGTTGTTTTCTCTCTTCTCAAGCCCATCCATCAAGGTTTTGTTATTAACCTCCCTCTCTGCATCTGAAAAATTTGGATCCTCATTTGATCTTCCTTCATTTGGTATCGTTACGCTACAGTCATAGCTCCACGGTATCCTTTTATTATCCTTGTAAGGAAATGCCACAGGTTTCTGAATAATTATCCGTGGTGTTATTTGACCTCCAACCTCACCTATTGGCCTGAATATAATTACCAATGGTAAGTTGGCCTCATAAGTCTTTCCTAGTGCCCCTTCCTCAGAAGCACAAACATTATCCGTTCTTTCATCTTCCTTCTCCTCAAAGAATTCTAGCTCTTTATAATTCATCAATTTCTGTACCAAGGTTCGAAATTCAACACACCCTTGGATTTTATGCCCTTCCACTACGTGGAACTCGTAGTAATTTCCAGTTGTTGCCACCATGTCCTCACTCTTCTGCATGATCAGACCCCTGTTGACCATCTGTTGCCAAACCAACTTTAATGGAGACTTGACTTCCCCCACATCATTCTTAATCCTCTTGTTCCTTTCTTCTATTATTGCGTTTACCCCTTGATCGGGATGATTTGGCAAGGGATTCCCAGCCACACTAGGTCCTACAGAGTTATCAAACTTGATTATCCCCATCTTTATAAATCTTTCAACCAATTTCTTGAAAGCAATGCAATTCTCGATAGAGTGGCTCGTTATTCCTACGTGGTAGTCATATTGAGTGTTTGTGTCATACCAATCTGGGAACGAGGGTTGCATTGGCTTTAAATAATAGGGGATACTACTCCGGCATCATATAAACTCTTTCAAAGCTCCTTGTAGGTCATCGAGATAGGAGTGAATTGGATTCTTTCAGTGTTCAGCCTCGAGCCCGATTCTTGCCTCGGTCTGCTTTGATAATTGGTCGTTGGGGCTTTAGACTGGGTTACCATGACCGATTTTGTAACATTCATCGGGTATAAGCTTATATTAGTCACCTCATTATCCTTCCTTTTAGGAGCGAACCTTTTGGTACTTTCTCCAGCATCAATTTTTCCACTTCGAATTGCATTTTCAATCATTTCCCCCGACATGACCATGTCGGAGAAACTTTTAGTAGCGTTTCTGAGCAGATGATTGATATACGATGCTTTCAAGGTACTGACAAAGAGCATGGTTGTCTCTTTCTCAGAAAGTGGTGGCTATACTTGGGTGGCTATATCTCTCCACCTTTGAGCATACTGCCTGAAGCTTTCACCCGGCCTTTTCTTAGCATTTTGTAATGTGATCCTGTCAGGAACTATGTTAGTGACATGACCATATTGTCTCATGAAAGCCTGTGCCAAATTCTTCTAAGAACTGATCTTGGCATGACTCAATTGATTATACCACCTTGAAGCTGATCACGTTAAACTGTCCTGGAAATAGTGGATTAGCAGCTGATCATTATTGACATATCCGGTCATCTTTCTGCAGAACATGGTGATATGTGCCTCTGGGCAACTTGTCCCGTTATATTTCTCAAACTCCAGAACTTTAAACTTGAGGGGCTATACCAAATTGGGGACCAAGCTTAGCTCTTTAGCATCAATTCCACAGCACCCTTCTCCTTCTAAAGCTCTGAACCTTTCCTCTAGCCATTTATAGTGCTCCTCCAACTGGTTAGGAAGTTCGACTCTTGCTTTTTCTGCTTTCATCATCTCATTTAAGCCCGGTATGCCAAAGTCGACTGGGTTATTTCCTACACATCTACTAGGTGGTCTCTAAAGGTTCGGTATAGCTTTGCCTAGGGTAGGCACTTAAGGCTCATTACATGTGGCTTTGGTTCTAAAGTAACAGTACCCAAAACCAGCAGATTCCTCAGTCCTCACCCATTATAGGCTCATACGGACGAGTTCGGTTCAGGGGGACACATTTCCCGTATGTTTGAACGGAAGTGAAAACTTCACGAAAACATATGTACGGATGTATCCCGAAAGTGATTCACTATCCTGCACGAAGGTGAAAACCTCACGAGGGAGTAGCTTCTCACTTTCACTTAAGCGATGTAGTAACAAATGCATGTATGCAAAAATAAAAACATATAATATCAACATGCTATTATCACAACAAACATATAAATCACAAAAATGAAATGCAAAGGATCGTAAATTAAATTAAATCGAATTTAAAATTTTCAACAAAAAAGATAAAAAATAATCGACTTACGGATTGACTCTCTCTAGTCCCTTGCGGAGTCACTAAGCTGTTGAAACCATTTTTTTTAAAAAACAAAAATATGTCTCGATTTATATTTTAGAAAATGAAAATGGAGTCGCCACCAATAATTTTTTAAAACAGGTGTAATTTGGTCACCTTTCGAGATTTTAAAAAAAATCATTAAAATAATTTTGGTCTTTGGAACCATAAAACGAGTTCGGGAGTCGGTTACGCATAAGGAAGGATTAGCACCCTTACACGCCCAAAATTGGTACCTAATTGATTATTCGAAATCTTATTTGTTGAAAATTAAAAATTCAAAAATAAAATAAAATAAAATTTAAATCGCGATCCTTAAATGCATGAATGTCAAATTTATTCTATTTTGTAAACAAATTTTGTTTCTGAAGAAAGCTCATTATTTCGAATTAATCGAGGAAAAGTCACATCCAGTAAGTTAGGACATAACAATTCAAATATTCAAAAATGACGAGCTTTCAAAAAAAAACTCATATTTAAAACTTAAAAGGATATTCAATTATCTCGGTTCAAAGAAAAAATCACACCCAGTGAGTTAGGACATGATTTTTCAAATTCTCAAGACAAAGGACATTGCCTTGATTTATTAAAACAATTTGTATTTTTAAAAAATACAAATTTTCATGTCATGCAAAAAGTATACATAGGATTTACGAGTATACAAAGTAAAAAACAATAAAATGAAATAATATACATATGCATATATGAAAGGGGAAAAAATTTACATTAAAACGGGGTCAAATTTTAATTTTTTAAAATTTTAAGGGTTAAATTTGAATGTTGGAAAATTTAGGGGTCAAATTTGAATTTTTGAAAACATTAGGGATTAAATTTGAATTTTTAGAAAATTTGGGGGTGAAATTTGAATTTTTGGAAAATTCGAGGGTCAAATTTAGATTTTTGAAAACTTTGGGGGGGTCAAAAAATGATTTTAAAATAAATCAGGGCTTCATGGATAATAAACCTAAAAAATGACATGTGGCAGCCTCTAGGATACTTTTGAGTTAGGGACCAAATTGAAAGCTAAGCGAAATTATAGGGATAAATTGAAAATAACAGAAAAAAGGTGAAAGGTTCTAATTGAAATAATTAAAAGAAAAGGGAGATCTAATGTGAAATTAACCCCATTTTAAAGAAAAAAACAAGTGCCCTACCCTTTACACTGCCATTTCACATGGGTTGGATGATTTTCATCCCTTTTTCTTTCTTCCTCAAATCAGATTCGATTTTCTCCCCTTTTTTCTTCAAAATCAAAGCAAACCCTTTCCTTCTTCGTGCTCATCAACACCAGCCACCCAAAACCCCTTTTTTTCCTGTGTTTTTCCTTTTAATATCAGATTTGGAGTTGGAATCTATTAAAAAACACCCCTAAAATTCCCAAATAGATTTTGAACTACCCGATCTTTTGAATCCTTAAAAGAAAATCTATTTCCTCCCCTTTGCAACCACAACAGTAACGAACGGCAACCAAGGGTAAGCCTAGCTTCGATTTTCCTCTTTTATATTATTTATTTAATATGTATTTGCAGGTGAAAAAAATGTAAAAGTATATATATATATGGAATACATGAAACGAAATAACAAGTAGGCATAAACAAATAATAACAGTATACCTTAAAGAAAATACAATCTCTCTACTGTTGTATTTGTAAAAATTTGAAAGGATCTCAGTTTTTCTCGTACTTTTGTAAGCTTCTAGTATTTTCTTTCGTATCACTCCCTCTGTATATAATTTTTGTGTGTGGAAAATTACATTTACATCTATTGTATTTATAACACATTTTTTACACCTAATTTCCAAATTTTTTGGTGACGTGCGCGAGGTAGAGTCCGGATCCGGCGGAATTGGCGACGACGATGGCGATGGCGGCATGGGTGAGCTAGCGGCGACGACGGCTGGAGACTAGAGAAGGCTAGGGTTTGTTTAGTTTTTTAGGGTTTGTGAAATTGGGTTTGTTTAGGCTAGGTTTTGGGTAGGTTTTTTTTAAAAGGTATTGAGCTTGTAATGGATTTGAGATATTTTGTATTGAACATTTTTTTATTTTGGTTTAGGCTTAAGTTTGGGTTGGGTGTATTTGGGCTTTGGTTTATGAAATTGGGTTTGTATATTTTTTAATTCTATTATTTATTTATTTGTTTATTTATTTAATAAATAAATAAATAAATAATAAAATAATAAAATTTGGATTGTAGAGGCCCGGACAAATTGGGCTTCTACAGTCTGCAATGCTCCAGGCTCTGGTAGGTGCTAAATTTTAAAACACAAAGACAATGAAAATGGATGAACATCGTAATATCTAATGCTTTAAACTGCCAGCTTTGGTAAAGGTTGTAGTAAATTTATTAAGCTAAAAACTTTTTAATTAGTTTTAAATAAGCTTTTCATGAAATTGTGTGATTCTAAATTTAAAGCGCTTAAAGTGCTAACCATAATCATTACAACAATAAAAACTATAACATTTCCATCACAAAATTAGAAATAGTCTAACCGACAACTTCATCTAGGAACATTCATGTTTTGCACACTTAATTTGGATTCTCAATGCAACCAATTGCACCAGATAACTGGTAAGACATTTTTTATTTTAACTTTTTTTCCGGCTGTAATATCAATGAACAATTTTTTAAAAAAAAAAACAAACACTTCTTTACTTTTTTTAAAAACAAAATATGGTTTCTTGGGATTCAACCTAAGGGTGTGTTAATTTTGTAAAAATGAGTTAGAAATTTAGTCTTTTTTTCCTGTGTTTGTCTTGACAGAAAATAGATTCATTAACGACAAATGACTTAGGCCCAATTTTGAAAAGGTGCTTTTCCACCTCATAACCAATGAAAAAATTTAACTTTTGGTGTTAAAACTATTGTAGAAAATTATT
Source organism: Gossypioides kirkii (assembly GCA_005610355.1). Classification (NCBI taxonomy): domain Eukaryota; kingdom Viridiplantae; phylum Streptophyta; class Magnoliopsida; order Malvales; family Malvaceae; genus Gossypioides; species Gossypioides kirkii. The sequence continues at coordinate 3,516,743 of CP032251.1, read as the reverse complement.
TTTCACCTAAAAGCGAAAGTTGTATTTAGGTCCTTTCCGCTTTTGACTTTTGTATTTGGAAGTGAAAATTATCAAAATACCTCAATTTATATTAACTATTTAAAAGGTGTATAAAAATAGATTAATTTATATTTCATGCATCATTATATGAACTTATAAAAATACTATTTATTATATTTAAGTTTTTAAAATATTTTATGTATCATTAATTTTATAAATAATTTTTAGTAATTACTTAGAAGGCATTTAAAATTTATACTTCATGTATCATTATATTAGAAAAGGAAAAAAAAACATGTTTTTCATTTTCATAGAAAATAGAATAGGTTTCTAGGATTGCACCTAAAGGTGCATCCACTTCGCAAAAAAGGCTTACAATATTTTTTTGTATTTCTTTATGTTTGTCTTGCAATACGAGTCATAGAAATTTTAATGTAAAGATGACGTTGTGAAAATACGAGTCAAGGTGGAGATTTATTGAGTATGCCTCATATTTTAGTCAAATTTGAGAAATAATCTTCTAATTAAACACTGCTTATTTGTTTCAGTCAAACTCTAATTAGTCTAGATTATTATTATTAGGACTCATAACACTTTTGGAGAATTTTGTGTTTACGGTTTGACGGTTCTTTGTTGTCGGGTTTCGAGGTTTAGTTTTGATCTTCATCTTCTGTACTATTTGTTCTTTTTCTATTATAGTAAAATTATTTTTACCCGTAGTTTTTTATCTTTGGAGGGTTTTGCCATGTTAAATTTGTGTATTCAATTTCTCAAATTTTTACACTATTTTTACTTGTTTATTACTTAATCGAATTGATCCCCAACATTAACAAAAATTACTTGTACGTCGTGCATGCAACCAACGTTGTTCTGCACATGTGTTAAAAAACTTTAACAATATGTCATATTGTTGTTTTAAGTTATTTATGGTAGAACTATTGAAGTCGGTTTAATTTAGGGTGTTTTTGATAAATTGAAAAATTAAGTATTGAAGTTTTAGTATTGAATCTTATAAGCAATGTATATATATATGATAGAACTAATTGATATTTTAGTAAAAATTAAACACTAAATATAATTATTTTACTTGATAATAGTAAACCTTGATTTTTTTAATTGATTAATTCATTATTTTAGTCTAAAAAATTATCAAAAATATTGTAGTTAAAATGGAAAGATTACCTTAAATAGAATAATGATACCTTTTCTATCCCTACATCCAAATTACATATACATTTCTTTTCTTTATAAATTTAGAACAATTAATTTTTCTTTTTGTGTGGTAATGTAAACTCGAAAATATATAAGTTTTTTTTATAAATTTTCATCACCTTTTTACTTAAAAATGTTATTAATTTGAGTAGTTGTTTAATAAATTAATGAAATATACTTAAATATTAATTTAAGACATAAAAAATTATAAAAATATAATTTTATGCTTTATTATATAGTTTTTATGCACTAAATGGTTTACTTTATTATTTTATTTAATATGTTACATTTTAATATGTAAATGGGCAATGCAAATTAAATTAATTTAAAAGTATGAAATTATATTTATTAATGGACATATATTATTTCATTAATTGGGTTGATTAAATAATATAAATTGGGTTAATTAATTATTTAATTTGGCCCAAAATAATTTAATATGTTTTGAATAGGTTTGGTTGTTTGTTGGGTCACAAAACCATCCAACCCAAGTGGATTAGGAACCCAAATTCGACACTCACAATGGCTGCCTAATAAGGACTTTTGAGGTAATTGCAAGGAGTCCCTGTGGTTGAGAAGAAATTAGAAATCAACCTAGAAGATCGCTGTTGATTGGGTCTTAGTCCCTGTTAAAAATGAAGCAACCAACCAATTCAAACCCCTTACTTCATGGCCGGCCAAGTATGAGAGAATAAAGGGGGATTCAACCATCCTATTTTTGGTAAACTTACCATCCAGTCTCACTTATAATTAGAGCCCTTCACCTCACTTCAAAATCTCCCCTTCATTCATCAATCATCTCTCATTCTCAAATCTTTCTGCATTACCACGCCTAGCATCCCATCTTTTCCCTTCATATTTTAGCCAGTTAAGTCTTTGAGAGATCCCTTGGTCGGCCACCTTGGAGAGCCATCAGCAAAGGAGCAAAGCAAAGATTCGAAGGAGTTATCTTCAATTGAAGTTTTGGGTGATAGCCAATTTGATAAGGCTTATTTTTTCTTTTCTTATATTTAAGTTTATAATGGTTGCTATGTGTTCTTCGATCTTATCATCAACAATGATAGCTCAATTTTATTTAAGCTAAGATGATTGTGTTATTTTAATAATATTAATTTGATTCTACTTATGATGTTTGTGCCTCAATTGATCATGTTTTCAATTAATTTCAAGTATGCATTTCATTCATACGTGATTGGATGCATTTGAATTAGCTGAGCGATCCTAACCTGACGACAGCTAGTAAACATAATAATTGAAATGTGCAAGCTCAAATTAGATACTAACCCGATTAAATTACTAGTTCATAATAACTTCAACGAGCTCTATTATCTTGCATAGTTTTTATATTCGTGTGATTAAACTGTTTCAAACCTAACACGTCCCATTACCTCACATGAATGCTAAGAAACCCTTAGTTAATATGATCAGTAAATTGCATGTTTGCTAAGTAAAGGATTCCGAGAGGATCTAATTTTGTTTCCAAACTCAAGAAAGATCGAGTTGTCATGTTATGTTTTCCGAATATTAATAAGCATGTTGAGAATGAATTAAGTTAATTAATGTGATTATCCTAGTTTATATATATATATATGTTATTAATTTTTGTGAATTGTGTTTATCTGTTGCTAAAATCCATTCATTCATATAGATAGTTTTCATACTTAGATTAATATGCATTAGGGATCATTTGCATCTAAATTGCTACATTTAATTTTAATCATCCAATCCATGAAATTATTGTGTTTTTATTACCAAGTTGTTTAATTTCATTTTACAATTAATTGATTAACATATACAGTCCCTATGGAGACGATAACTCTATACTTACTTATTACTTGATAATGATTCTGTACACTTGCACAAACCTACGCGTTACAAGTTTTTGGCACCGTTGCTAGAGACTGTTGCCTTAATCATTTTTTTGTGAATTATTTGATTGCAATTTGGTTTTTATTTTAATCCTAACCTTACTAATTTATTTTTTTATTTTTTTGTGATTTTCTTTTCAGGAGTTTATGAGCATAGATTGAATCATTGATTTACTCCATGTAGACCCTAAAATCAAGCAAACATTTAGATAGAGAAGCTATGAATAATTAGCCTAGAGACAAGCCGAAATGGACCTTTGAAATCAGAATAATGGCCAAGGTAATGGAGCTGATCATGTGTGCAATCCCATCCTCATTGTCGATGATATGGATCGTTGCATTAGACAGTATGCGGTGCCACTCTTCAGTGAGTTAAATTTGGGAATTAAGAGGCCGAATATTGAGGCACCTCAATTTGAGTTGAAACCAGTGATGTTTCAAAAGATACAAATAGTAGGCCAGTTCAGTGGTATACCCATGAAAGATCGACATCTTCACTATCGATTATTTATGGAGGTCAGTGATTCGTTTAAGATAGCTGGTGAGACTGAATACGTAGTAAGGTTGAAGTTGTTTCCATACTCGTTGCGAGATTGAGCACGAGCATGGCTTAATTCATTGTCACCCAATTCAATTTCTACTTGGAAAGAATTAGCAGAAAGATTTTTGGTTAAGTATTTCCAAACTAGGAAAAATGCTACGTTTCAATATGAGATCTCAACTTTCCAATAATTTTATGACGAGTCCTTGTACGAGGTGTGGGAGCGATTCAAGGAGTTACTTTGTAAGTGCCCTCATCATGGGATTCCTCACGGTATCTAGTTGGAGACGTTTTATAATGGTCTCAACGTACATACAAGATTGATGGTAGATGCTTCTACAAATGGTGTTATTTTGTCTAAGTCTTCTAATGAGGCTTATGAGATCATCGAGAGGATCGCTAGCAACAACTATCAATGGCCAACAAATCGAGCATCTTTAGGAAGACGTGTAGCCAGAGTTCATGAAATTGACGCCCTCACTTCACTTTCAGTTCAGGTATCGTCTATTTCCTCTATATTAATACAGTTTATCACTAATGGTGTTAATAATTTTGCAACTCAATCACCAAGTCAGTTTGCAGTTGTTTTCTACATGTATTGTGGGGATGACCATTCTTTCGAGAATTGGTCATCAAATCTAGAGTCAGTTTATTATGTGGAAAATCAACACCAAAATAGAAGTGGACAAGGTCCCCAGTCCACCTTCTACAATCCTTCAGCAGCCAAAGAGGTGAAGATTGTCGAGATAATTTGTGTCACTGTGGAGGTAATCACGAGTTGGAAGAATGCCATTTGAGTCCTGAACCCAAGTGTTACGTAAATAACTTCAATCACAACAACAAACCCTGCTCGAACACGTACAATCCAGGCTGGAAGAACCATCCAAATTTCAGCTGGAATAACCAAGGGGGAGGAAATCCAAGCAACATGATGCATTAGAATGCCACCAATGCTCCATAAGGCCATAACCAAGCAATGCCACGATAAATTTAGCAGCAACCTTCAACGTAAACATCCTCAATTGAGAATTTGCTGAAGGAGTATATGTCGAAAAATGATGCCTTGATTTAAAGCCAAGTTGCATCTTTGCGATCCTTGGAGAATCAAGTAGGCCAAATAGCTAACGTGCTGAACGTCAGACCATAAGGGGCATTACCTAGTGATACAGAGAATACTAGAGCAAAAGGGAATGAGCAACGCCAAGCCGTCATACTCAGGAGTGGAGGGAAACTACCACATTGCATTGCGACCTAGAATGCCATGGCAAAAGAAGGAGGAGAGACACACCAAGGCCATGAAGAGGAAGCTGAAGTGCCAAAAGAGAAACCTTTTTCTGAGAAGGTTGAGTAAGAAGTAGTGTTATAACTCGAACTTGATAAAAATGCCACAGCAAAACAGTTACAACTATGTCAAATTCATGAAGGACATCTTATCGAAGAAAAAACAGCTGGGAGAATTTGAAACCGTTACTCTCACTGAAGGGTGCACGGTAATGTTGATGAATAAATTGTCACCAAAATTAAAAGACCTAGGGAGTTTTATTATTCCCTACTATATAGGCAATCATTATGTAGGCAAAGCATTATGCGACTTAGGAGCAAGTATCAATCTGATGCCTATATCTATTTTCAGGAAGCTGGGAATTGGGAAAGCGAGGCCTACTGCTGTGACGTTAAAACTTGCAGATAGATCATCTGCACATCCAGAAGGTAAAATCGAAGATGTTCTGGTAAGAGTAGACCAATTTATATTTCCTGCCAATTTTATCATTCTTGATTGTAAAGCTGACAATGTAGTACCCATAATTTTGAGGAGACCTTTCCTTGCTACGGGGAGAACTCTCATTGATTTACAAAAAGGTGAACTCACAATTCGTGTTAATGATCAGCAAATAACATTCAATGTGTTTGATGTTGTGAAGAATTCTGATATTAAGGAGGAATGTCATGACATTAAGCTCATAGACATTCTCAATGAGAAAAAACCACAATGCCATGAAATTGTCGAGGTTAAAAGGGTAAAGATAAAAAAATGCCCTGACAAAGAAATTTTTTCATGACAATTTGAACTTGGACAATGAGTTTCTTTATCTTACTCAGAGTTGTTCAATGATAAACCCAACTATTATTGGTCTGAGCCTTTTAAAATTTTTTGTGATTATTCTCATGATTTTATGGATGAAAATATTCAGAATTTTGTGGAAATACTAAGGCATGAGATTGAATCTAAAGAGAAACTTGCAGTGCGTAAGGACACCTATTTTAAACCTTTTCGAATTTGTTAGAATTTCTTTTCTTTTTATGTTAGTTTCTTTTATTACTTGTGATTTTATTTAAGGTTATTTTTGTCTTTTGTCTTTTGTCTTTTTTCTTATTCAATTTGTTAAGTTTCTTTTATTTGAAAACGTGTTAAGTGTGCAGGTATAGGTGAGGGACGCATGAGAGGGGAATGTTCTCCCTATAGATGCACGGACATCCCAACCGATTGCCAATGTGGAAGGATAACACCTAAAGGCCAAATGAAGTTTTCATCCTTCCCCATGTCCCGACTTTACTGCTTTATTGCACCACTCACGCCTCCAAATTTTTAGCCATCATAACTTAGACAGTTGTCTACTCCTTAGCCCTTAATTTAACCTAGGTTGTTGAAATAATTTTACTTATTTAGCCATTTCAAAACCTTTGTCTTCTTCACTTAATTTTCATACGAAAAAGACTCCATTTTTATTTTTCGAAACCTCTAAACCATGTCAAGAAAAATGCCAAGCAACCTATCCTTGCTAACCCGAACTTTCTTCAGCAAAACTACTGAAGATAGGTTTAACAAAATTTCATCAAACCAGGACTATGGCTGGAGAAGGGATTTTTATTCAAAGATGAAGCAACCAAATATGGTGAAGAGGTCATGTCTATAGTACACACGATTTCATACGAAAAAGACTCCATTTTTATTTTTTGAAACCTCTAAACCATGTCAAGAAAAATGCCAAGCAACCTATCCTTGCTAACCCGAACTTTCTTCAGCAAAACTACTGAAGATAGGTTTAACAAAATTTCATCAAACCAGGACTATGGCTGGAGAAGGGATTTTTATTCAAAGATGAAGCAACCAAATATGGTGAAGAGGTCATGTCTATAGTACACACGATTTAATTGGAGATCTTTTGCCTCCACCCTGATGATGTGTATACAAAGATGATGCTCGAGTCTGAGAAAACTCATTTTCAAGGATCGATTCAGAAGTCGAAATTCACCAAGTCTGAGGCTAACGCTTTATAATTCTGATTACAAAACTCAAATCTATTTTCTTATTATTATTTTATTTATCGATTTATATAATTGTTTATTTCTGCCATCTCGCTTATTTAATTTCTAAACATTTTCAAACCCCTGATTTAATTTATTTATTTTTCAGCAAGTCTGCTTCACGTTGTGGGCATGACTATTGACACGACAGAAATATTTTTCACAAGAAAAACACGAAAGTCCAAGAAGCACCTATAATTAGACTCAATACTTGAGAGAATTAAAACCCTTCATAATATGTATGAGGGACGACAACCCTAGTATTATTAACTAGGGTTAGTCACCCCTCTCCTAACTCAATTAGGAGATTGGTTTTTCATTAACTAAGTATTATTTGTATTATGCTAATTCAACTAGGGTTCCTTTATCTCTCCCTATAAATAGATGACACTGGTAGGGCTAAAAATATACAAGTTTTACACAACTTTGAGACATTGTTATTCTCCTAAAAAATAGCGATAAATTACTTCTAAGTATAAATTCTATTTTCTAGAATATCAATTCTACCAGTTTCTATAGAGAGAAATTTAATTTCCTACTGAAAGTAAGAAAACTATTTATGGTTTTGTGTGTGATTCCTAATTATTCAAGCTCACACTTGAAACGATTTGTGGTACAAAAATAGCAAGCAAGATCGTTCAGTTGAAAGTCGAAAACGTCTAGAATCTATATCACACAAAGTACAAGTATTTTTCAAGAAATGTTTATTACTATAAATATCACAAATTTGTTCGATTTTCAAATTATTATTTTTTCGCTATGCTAGAAAACCATTTTCAAACTGGAATTTTTCCAACAAAATCTAGCTAGTAGCTGGAACTTAGTTTAGTAATTATCTTCTGTAATTAATTTTATAGTAAATTTCTCCAATCTACAATTCCTTGGGTACAATCCTGGGAATACTTAACTATATTCCATTGTAAATCATATATATTATAATTTGACCCATATACTTGCAGACACTGCTGATATTTTAGGTGTGGTATTTATACTCTAAACGATAACACGTTTAGAGGCGGTCAAGTTTTTTACGCTGTTGCCGGAGATTGCGATGATGAAAATTGTTATTGATTTAATTACTTTGTAAAATAATACTAGTCGAAAGATAAATGAATTAGATAGTAGTTGATGATGAATTTGATGATGATAGCAGTTGAAATGAGGAACATTTTTTTGAGATAACTGTGAGGTACGATGACGAAATATACGAGTAAAGAGTATACGAAGAATGGGAACTTAAGGAGAACTAGAGATTATTCATGTTAGAGTGGTACCAATTAAGAAACGAAGCGATGACTCCATTGGAAGAGGTCGTGCATGATGTTCTCAATCTTGATCACGAATATTACGCCCCAAACCCTACCGGAATGATCCGACTTGAACTTGGAACGTCACATTAACCACTTGCATGACTCTCCTCACTAACCACCAATCACACCATACAAATAGATGCCTAACAATCGATCGTCAAGAAAAAGTAAACATATGGACCCTAGAATCATGCTCTTTAACAAAAACAAAACAACATCAATCAAGCGTAATTCTGTCATTTTACATTCGTTATACCGATGCTCGTAAAACATCAAATTAGACATACATACAATAGAGTATTAACGAGGACAATATTTAAAAGAATCATTTGAACCCTATAAGTAAAACTCATTTGATTTAAAATAAAGATTTAAAGACTAATTCATAAATTAGGTAAAATATTTAGAAAAAGAACTTTTTAAAAAATTAAGAGTAAAATTATGAAGTTAAACATATGAGACTTGATCATGCACCTATTCTTGATTAAAAACATGTGAAAATAAATATAAATATTAATTCATTATGTGCAAGCCATGTGTGCAACCAACTATTGTTCGGCGCATGTGTTAAAAAACTTTAACAATATGTATGGTAATTAAAACTTGATTCGATTTGAAAAATCGAAAAAATTCGAATTTCGAATCATTGTAATCGAGTTAATCAAATCAACTTGAATTTATTTCTCGATTTTCAAATTCGAATTGAGTTGAGTTTTCAAATTCAAATACCTCGAATAATTGAATATGTATATAATTTTGAATATTTCTCACAAGCACAAGCTAAGTGGCAAAATAAGGCAATGAAAGGTGGAATTTGATATATAGATTGTAGAATGTCCTGCAATTGGGCTATGGTCAACTATAAAAATTGATATGCATAAATAGTGTTAGAAACTACTAGCCAATAGACGATTCAAATTGTGATGGAAGTAATAATCTTTAATTTTATGAGTTATGTGGTAATGATTTTTGAAATTTGATGTCAATTTTAAATACCATTTAATCAAATATGTAACTGAAGAGTGGGAGAAGAGAGCAAGCAATGCTTGTGATGTTACTTACACCATGAAAACAACTTTAGGTTATACAAACAATTTAAATAATCATTTGAAAAAAATGCTTAAAAAGACCTCAAGATAATACTTTTGACCTTATGGGTTATCTATATAAATGATTTTTCGGAGCATTGTGGTCAACTTAATTTTTCCTAATGTTGCTAATCACATTATGAAAATGATTGATAAAGAATTTGCAAATAACATATTTTATAAAATCAAACTAATTAACCACAAGCTTACAACAACCCATAAGGAGAAGAAAAACTTAAAAACAAAATAATGACAAGTTATTGAGGATGAACCAACATGAAACAAAGTTTATCAGCAAAGAACCGAGATAGGAGGGTCAATTTTTGTAACCAACTGGTCTCTTCTGTTTCACTACCACTGCTGCTGCTTTCACCACTCAAAAACCCGAAACAGTTTCGTCCAAACTCACTTGCAGGGTAACTGCTTCCTCGTGGTCCTAAAGGGTAATGTCCTGGCCCCACATCTTGACCGCCAAAAAGCCCTAAATTGTCTCCTTCAGATAGATAGATATCGGTGTTAGGGAATTCGAATATCATGAAAGGGGGTGCACTTGAGCTATCGCCAGATGGTGGTCTTTGCAGCCTCAACTGATCAACAACAACATTGGAGGAGCTACCCTCATTAAATGGAGGCCTTAGCGACCCCTCTTCTACAGCAACACTTGATCTTGCACCAAATGAAGGTCCTTGCACCGGGAGGTCAAGTGCAAGACTTAAGTCAGCAACACCACCATATAGTGGTCCTAGAAGCCCCCCACCTGAAATGGGTTATGAGACTTACCACTCGATATGCTGCTACTAGCTCCACCTCCAACCATAGCTTTGGCATCGCAAATTTGGTCTGTAGTTGCAGGGCTTTGGGATGGTGGTGGTAAAGGAACATCTCCTTTAGCGGGAGTAGCTGATGAAGGAGGGAATCGTTGATAATATTCTCTACGTTTCCTGATGTCAGTCCATATTGTTTTCGCATGCCACATCATGCAATAAGTTCATTAACATTAAAGTCATCCAACTTCTTACCTTGATGTATTTTGAGCATGAACTGTCGTGCCTCAAGTTCCATGTTTTTCCTGTTCATCTTCTTAAGTTCATCTTGCAACTTGGAAATCTTCTCTTTCATATAGGTCCCTGTTGAATTATGACTCCTATTTCAAGTCAAATTTGAGAAATAATCTTTCAGTTAAACTCTATTTATTTGTTCAATTAAACTTTGTCTATTTGTTTGAGTCAAGCTTTTATTACTCTAGATTATTTTATTATTATTTGACTTAGGAATTTAGCCTATAAATAGGCTCTTGTACAACCTTAAAAACATACCCATTTTAGACATACCCATTATAGTTTAGAACTCCTAACACTTTTGGAGAATTTAGTATTTACGTTTTGAGAGTTCTTTATTTTTGGGTTTTTGGGGTTTGGTTTTTATCTCCATCTTCTGTACTCTTCATTCTTTTGCCACTATAGTAAAAATTATCTTGTCCCGTGGTTTTTTATCCTCTTCAGAGGAGTTTTTCCACGTTAAATTTGTGTGTTCAATTTCTCAATTTCTTCCGTAATTTTTAACTTATTCATTGTTTAATCGGGTTGATCCCCAACAAGTGGTATCAGAGCTAATTCATTTTTCACAGATCAGCCCGTTCAGTGCTAGAGAAGACCTCATCCGCCTTTTGGAAAAGGCTAGAAACTCTTTATTCGACTAAGTCTCTAGCTAACCGTTTAGTGTTGAAACAACGTCTATTTACGTTTCGCATGAATGAAGGTGAGCTTCTTAGAGATCACATCAGTCAATTTATTAGTCTTTTGAATGATTTAAATAATGTTGAGGTTCAGATTGACGATGAGGATCAGGCTATGCTATTGTTGTGCTCTTTACCCCTTTCATACAAGTCTTTTAGGGAGACTTTGATTTATGGTAGAGATAAACTCTCGTTTGAGGATTTGAAGGGTAATTTGTTGAGTAAAGACAAACTTTATAATGAGTTTGGTTCAGATAGCAAGGCAGATAAGCAAGCTTCTGTTTTGGTAGCATCAAAGAAGCGAGACAAAAGGTGTCGCTATTGTAAGAAATTAGGTCATGTCAAAGCAAATTGTTACAAACTGCAAAATAAAAGGGCAACTAAGAGTAACAAGGAAGATTTAGCTGGTGCAAATTTGGCCGATGAAAGTGGTGATGATTTCTTGTCAGTGTCAACGAGCGAAAGCTCTGAGATTACGTCCGAGTGGATCCTAGATTCAGGATGTTCTTTCCACATGTGTCCAAATAGAGAATGGTTCTCCACATACAGTTCAATTAAAGGTTGAGTTGTGCACATGGGAAACGATTCATCCAGTAAGGTAATCGGTATTGGTACTGTTAAAATTAAGATGCAAGATGGTACGATTAGGACACTATCAGATGTCAGGTATGTACCTGATTTACGAAAAAATCTCATCTCCTTAAGTATTTTAGACTCAAAAGGTTGCAGAATTAACATTGAGTCGAGTGGCATTAAGGTATCTCGTGGGGCTCTCATTTTGTTAAAAGGTAAAAAGATCGATAGTCTTTATATTCTGGAAGTTTTTATAGTGACCGGTGAAATCAGACGTCCCTCGTCCTTTACGGAGTTGAAGTCAACTCATTTGGAGCGGAAGTAACTTGGTCATAGGAGGGAAAAGTGTATGACTGTTTCGTTGAAGAGAGGTTCTCTTTTGGATGCAGGTTTTGAAAAGTTAAGGCATTGTGTTCGTAAAAATCAAACTCGGGTTAGTTTTGATTTGGCAGTGCACAAGTCGAAGGCTAGAAGGCTTCCAGCTTCTAAGCACAGATTCGACTCAGTTAATTCCTTGCATAGTTCAAGATAGGCCGGTGGCAGGCTTTGACAAAGATGGCATTGTGGAAATAGGAGTCAAGGTGGAGATTTGTTGAATTATGACTCCTATTTCAAGTCAAATTTAAGAAATAATCTTTCAGTTAAACTCTGTTTATTTGTTTCAATTAAACTTTGTTTATTTGTTTAAGTCAAACTCTTATTACTCTAAATTATTTTATTATTATTTGACTTAGGAATTTAGCCTATAAATAGGCTCTTTTACAACCTTAAAAACATACCCATTTTAGATATACCTATTACAGTGTAGAACTCCTAACACTTTTGGAGAATTTAGTTTTTACGTTTTAAGGGTTCTTTATTTTCGGGTTTTTGGGGTTTAATTTTTATCTCCATCTTCTGTACTCTTCATTCTTTTGCCATTATAGTAAAAATTATCTTTTCCCGTGGTTTTTTATCCTCTTCAGAGGAGTTTTTCCACGTTAAATTTGTATGTTCAATTTTTCAATTTCTTTCGCTATTTTTAACTTGTTCCTTGTTTAATTAGGTCAATCCCTAACAGTGTCCAAGGTCATCATTTTCTTAATGCGTTCAAACTCAGGAGCTTGATAGAACTTTTCGATCAATCGTTGCACCTCATCATAGGATGGCCATACCACTGGCGGTTGTTCGTCAGGACTATATATAACAAGACAAGCTTCTGTACCACACAAGGTTGTAAGCCCCATCACTTTTTTCACCAAGCCTTGCCTCCTTGCCTTGAGGCTAGCTCACCTGGCAGTGTTGTCGGTTATCCAAGCAAGTTTAACCTTTTTCCCCGTTATTGCTATTGCTATTGATTTGCAAACCGCCTTTAACAATGGGTGAAGGAGAGAACTAGTTTGCTTCAAAAGAGTGGCCAATGAGGCCTTTATATAGTGACTGAGATGAGACCAACATTTGAAGGCCTAAATTTTCAAGGGTAATTTGGAGATTCAAAGAGTGAAATTACATGTAAACAAATCCATTTGTGAATACTCTAAATAATGTTTGGTAAGATAATCTAATTTTTTTTCTTAGTATGGCAATAAAAATCACCATTATTCAATGCTAGATTTCCTCTAATCATTACCTTAAATAAACTATTTTTATTTATGGTGGGTAGTGTAGAAGATAAGTATAATTAAGTTTATTTGCGCAATTAATTTAGAAAAAATAAATGTATCGATTGGTCGGTCGGTTTTTTGAAGACATTTTATAGATTGATCGACTTTTTAAAGACAAAATTATATGACCATATGTCAAAGAGATTGATCTCATTTATCTATTTAATTCATAACAAAAGTATCGATCGTGCAATCAATCTTTCAAGATAGGCACGTATTATCCATAAAAAACATTATTATATGCTATGTCTGACTTGAGAGCTATGTTTGCTCGCTTGAGTCTTTTTTATGATGGTGGTATTTTGGCAGAATTGCAAGTGAAGCCTACCCGGGTTCAAGATATAAAAGATAAGTAGTGTTTGAATGAAACTCTTGTGTCACGGTTTAAGTAGGTTGAGGATGGGCTATTGAGGAATTTGGAATTAATTTCGAAGGAATTTTGTGTTTTCAAGGGAGATATTGTGTGCCCAATGATCAGAGTTTGAGGCAATCTATACTTCAGGAAGCTTATAGCAATCCTTATGCTATACATCGTGGTAATACTAAGATGTATCGAGACTTGAGGGAAGTGTATTGGTGGCCTGGTCTTAAACGTGAAGTGACTGAATATGTATCTAAATGTTTGACTTGCTAGCAAGTTAAAGCTGAGCATTAGTTCCCATCGGGGTTACTTCAACCAATTCAAATTCCACAATGGAAGTGGGAAAGAGTGTCAATGGATTTTGTTAGTGAGCTACCTTTGACACCTACTAAGAAAGATTCGGTTTGGATTGTGGTGGATAGATTGCCTAACTCCGCCCATTTTATACTTGTTTGCACTGATTATTCTCTTCAGAAGTTATCTAATGTTTATATCTCTGAGGTAGTGAGATTACATGGTGTGCTAGTGTTGATTATTTTAGATCGAGACCCCAGATTCACTTCTCGATTCTAGAAGAAATTGCACGAGGCTTAGGGTATTCGGTTAGATTTCAGTACGCCATTTCATTCACAAACTGATGGCTAGTCAAAAAGAGTGATCCAAATATTGGAAGACATGTTGAGAAGTTGTGTGATTTATTTCCAAGGTAGTTGGGAAGAGCATTTATCGATGGCAGAATTTGCCTATAACAATAGTTTTTAGTTAAGTATCCAAATGGAACCATACGAAGCTCTTTATGGTCGTAAGTGTCTCTCACCTTTGTGTTGGACTGAAGTGGGAGAAAGAAAGTTGATTGGCCCAGAGTTAGTCACTAAAACCGAAGATAAGATTCGGTTAATTCAATAGAGATTGAAGGCAGCTTCTGACAAACATTGAGTTTGAAGCAGGAGATTTTGTGTTTCTTAAATTCACGCCAAGGAAAAAACTTTGAGATTCAGTCATTAGGGCAAGCTAAGTCCTAGATTTATCGGTCCTTATAAAGTACTAAAGAGGGATATTCCTATGGCTTATCAACTCGAGTTACCTCTTGAATTAGATCGTATTCACGATGTATTCCATGTTTCAATGTTGATACGTTATCGATCGGATCCCTCACACATTGTTCCAGTTGAGGAGATTGAGTTTAAACCATATTTGACTTTCAAGGAGGAGCCAGTTCGAATATTAGAATGTGAAATTAAAGTGTTAAGAAGGAAGCAAATTCCGTTAGTTAAAGTGTTATGGAGAAACCATGGAATCGAAATGGCTACTTGGGAGCCCGAAGACACTATTCGGCTTCAGTATCCTCACCTTTTCAAATCATGTAATTTCGAGGATGAAATTTCTTAAAGGGGGTAGAACTGTAACATCCCAAAATTTATCTTAATAGGAATGTAGAATATTAGCAAGAAGTGATGATGGTTCAATGGCTAATTGATCAATGATAGGGCATATTAGTAAATGAGGTCCCAATTTCAAGTTCCATGTTTTGCAAAATAAATGAATTTTAGCAAAATCTCTTGTTTTTTTTAATTAAATTTATTTTTAAGCTTAATTTTAACCTAACTATAAATACATGTTTTAATCAAATAATCAGCCCTAAGTCATTATTTTCTCCCCTTGAGTCGTTCCTAACATCTTCTCCCTCTCCCAATCTTTATTTTATTTTATTTTCTTCTTCTTCTTCTCCTTGTGCTGTCACCCTTACCACCATTGTTCCTATTGATTTCTCCACTTTTTGCTACCAAGAATCACTACCAATCAATTCCCTACCTTGCTGCCATTTAATACAATTTAAAACAACTTCAAATCTGAAATTTTAAGCAACCAAGATCGATCCAAGAGTTTCCAAGAAAGAGCTATTGCCGATTTTCACTACTAGCTTGTGTAAGTCCATCTTTTCTATCAAATTCTTGACTAAATGAGCCAATTAAAAACCCTAATTTTTAATTCTAGAAATTAGAGATAATGTTATGATTTTTAAATTATTTTTCCAGATTTTAATAGATCTCAAATTATTTTAAAGAATCAATCCCAATCTTGGTCACCATGAAGGGGTGTGTGCGCCTAGGTGCAAGAAAGGGGGTTGTTTTGTTTCTAAATTTTTATCCAATTAATTCCAACCATAATTTGAGTTTTTGAACATTCCTAATCATTCTCTAATCATGTTTTAATTATGGAAAATTCGTTCATGAGCAATTGCCCATTCTGATCTCTCAAATCGGAATGCGTAAGTGCGATTAAACGTTAACTAGTTGGTTGATTCGACATAGTTGTTGGGTAAAGATTTGGAATTGATTAAATAAGGGAATTTAATCAATACTGGCTACTTATTTTTCAGTATATAATCGTGTTAGTTGCTGACGTAGACGCCCCACATCAACCGTAAAATCGTAGGACGGTCGCTAGTGTGGTTCACGTCAGAGATAGGTAAGGAATTCGACTAGTTTGGTTTTGTAAATTGATAGTAAAATTGACGATTGGTTTGGATCCTTAAATGGAAGTTTGGTTTCTGGTTAGGTGGATAATTGAATGAATCTATACTAAATTTTTGCATAGGTTCATCTAGAAGTGTTACAAAGAAAAAAGGGCAAGATTTGCTAGTGTATCGCAAAAAGGCGAAAACTAAGGTGTGGGTTCTAAACTCTTAAGCTTGTTTGGAATTGTTGATTGCCATATTAAAAGGGATATTTGGATTGTTGATTGGATTGTCTTATTAGCCAATTTATTGAATTTGTGGGTGGCCAAAATAGGTACGTTTCGAGCCCTAAAAGTTTATTTTGATGGCACTGTGCAAGTTTGACTATGTGAATTTTTTGATTGAGTTTTGAATGCATAAATGTGATATATGATGTGTGAGTGAATGTTTGAATAGAACTATATTCTAATATATTAAGTAATTGCATGATTTAAACACATGAAAAATTTGGTATAACATGCATTGAGAATCGTAAAAGGGTGTGAAATTAAATGACATTGAGAGTAACATTGTTTCCTAAAATTGAAAATATGAGATTGATTGCGTGTAACACTGATTCCTATTATTGAAAGTATGTGAACAAATGATTGGAACATTGTTTCCTAATATTGATAGTATGTGATTGATTGAGAGCATGATAAACATGCCAAAAGAATGTGAAATGTGATTAAATGAAACCATGCATGTCTTTGCATGACATCCTACATATGCATTGGGAAGGGTTATTTGTTGTCGAGGAGGAGTTCTGTGGAGTGCTGGCGCCATACTAAGTCTGCATTATTCGTTGTCAATGCATTGCATCTAGAGTACTGAGGGATTGGCGATCTTTATCGCGTTATTGCTATTGGCGATCTCTATCGCATTATTAGTTAATCGATAGATTTTTTGCATTATTGTGATTTTATGGTTTTACCTATCAAGCTCTGCTCGCATTCGTTGGAGTTTGGCATACGAGATTTGGGGAACTCGTGGTGTGTAGCGGATGGTATGGGTAGGATCTTGCATTTGCATCATGACATACCCATACCCATTATTATTGATATGTTTGCTTATAATCAATTATGAATATGAATGTTATATGAAATTGTTATCTATGAGATTGTTGCATTTGATGCTTGATTATTTAGTCTCACACTGACCTTATTAAGCTCACCCCATTGCTTCAACATTTCAGGTAATGAACAAACTTAGAACTGTCATTGGCATACGGATGTACAACGGACTTTGGACATCATTTTGGATTCTATTCATTTTTGGTTATAATTATTATGCATGACATTCATACTTAGGTTGGATATTACATGCTAGTTATACATATATACATGGATTGAATTTACCGAATTGGACTATGTATGCTAAATGGCTAAGTATGAATGATAAGTTCCGCTGCTAAGAAATCGATGAAGAATACTTTATGATTCTATGACAGACTTTTACTAAAGTTACGCCTAAATTGTCAAAATGACTTAGATTTGATAGGATTAATTAGATAAATGTTTTCAAAAGATAACGAACAAAAGCTATGATTTTATCAAAAGGAAATATGTGAAGGTTTGAATGTCTAAGGTTAGGGTCAACACTTAGGTGTCTCATGTGGCTTCCATGATTCGACCATAACGTCTAGACCGAGTTGGGGAGGTTACAACGATCGTGAAGAAGTGGTCCCGACAGGTTTTCTCTAGTCATAAGCCAAAAGAACCTGCCAAAAGCAAATAAA
Source organism: Gossypioides kirkii (assembly GCA_005610355.1). Classification (NCBI taxonomy): domain Eukaryota; kingdom Viridiplantae; phylum Streptophyta; class Magnoliopsida; order Malvales; family Malvaceae; genus Gossypioides; species Gossypioides kirkii. The sequence continues at coordinate 3,498,871 of CP032251.1, read as the reverse complement.
AGGGAAAAAATTAAAATATAAAAATTAAATTAAAAATGCAAATAATAAAATAAAAAATAAAATATGGCAAAAGTAATAGAAATAAAGTTTTCCTAATATTTCACTCCCCGGCAACGATGCCAAAAACTTGATGCAATCGAAACTAGCTAAAAATATAACTAAGGTAAATGCACCTATCAATTAATAGTATAGTTACAGTGAGCACAAATATCGTTTCCACGAGGACTAAAAGTACGAGTAGTAACTGTCTTCTTATTATTTAACTAATTGAATGAAGTGATTGTTTAAAACTAAATTTAACTAAATTAATAAACTAAAATCATGAAAAAGAATAAATCAAGAAATAAAAAATGTTTAATACCAAGAAGCAAGACAATACCCAGGAAGGAATCCGCCTAGATTTCATCTGCCATTATCATTCTAAATTAAGAAATTTATTCACTTAGTATCTTGATCTGTAGAAATCCTTAAAATGCTAATTCCTCTATTCAAGCATAAAAGCAATTGACTCTAGGTTGATTAACTGAAATTTCTTTCTACTTAAAACCTATATTGTCGCATTAATTCGATCTATGGATTCCCCGATTAGATTTGACTCTAATCCAGTAGATTTATATCGTCCTATTTTTAGAATTGCATGCAACTCCACTTAATTATGCTAGATCTTCTCTTAAATAGGGTCTATTCCTCCTCTGATTTAAGCACATCAAACAAGAATTAATATTCTGGAATACTAAATCAAGAATTAAGCACACAAAATTGAGAACAAAATTTAAGTATTTATTACATAAAATCAGAAATCGAATGATAGAATCCATCATAGGGTTCATCTCCCTTAGGTATTTAGAAAATAAGTTCATGCTAACAAATAAAAACATCTGAAGGACAATATAACCGCAAGACGATGAAAAACTCATAATAAAATCAAAAGAAATTAAAAGGAGGTCTTAAATCTTGGTAGAGATTTGCTTCAAAGACGGCTTCAATGGTGTTTTCCCAATTGTTTTCTTGAATAATCTCTGACGGCTTACTCCTTTCTTATCATATCTCGTATATATAAGTCTTAGAATACCTAAAAACCCTAAAAATTGTGTTTTCGTGCTGTTGGAGTGCAAATCACAAATGCACACGCCCTGGCACACGCTTGTGTGTCAGCTCGTGTGGCTCACACGGCCGTGTGGAATGGGTGCAGCTCATATGTCCCTTGTTTCTTGCTCAAATCTTCCGATTTTCGCTCTTTTTTATTATTATGATATTTCCAAAAACCCTAACACAATTATGCTATATAATTTCCTTTTATTTAATATATCATATTCAAACAAAATTATTCCTTTAGAGAAATGTATGAAAAGTTATTAAAATATTATATCCTTTCCAAAAGGACATTAACTTGCATGTTTTAATATTTGACCGAAATTATTATTATAATTATTAATAATTTCGCTAAACTATATTCAGTTAATATTAAACTTTTATATATATCAAACTCATTTATTAATATTAACTATGTTCTCTATTCGTGGACAACAATTGTGTACACAGAATGTGTTTAATATTTAAATGTCAAAATAAATTAATTCAATAATTAATTTAAATCATGTGATAGCTAAACATAACACCAATTGTGTTTGGATTTTGCTCATTTCAATCATAGGGTGTGACCCTGTAGGTTATTGTAACATTAGCAAATGATTCTAATATTAAAAACAATGAGTAGCATCTAGCAATGCATCAATGTTACCTTAGTTAGAAGAAGTCATGATTCGACATAACCTCTCTTTGATTAACCCTTCATATATTAAATCCTTTTGTCCTTTATATTTAGAATGGACACAAGTCATGGAATAGTCACACTTGCATAGTCCATCTAATGTTTCTTGATATCTTGTGTAGACTATGATAAGCAAATAAGTATGATATCTCATATCCACTTATTCGAGCATGACCATGCATTTCTAGTTTCACTCAATCAAGTGGCCTAAGATATTGCTCCCATTATATAGGAGGGACAAATCCTATATTGATCAATAATATCCCACTGTCTTCACTATCTTCCCCTTCTTCAGTTCCCTCCTCATCATTCTTTTCATTTATTGACCCAAACATGTCCGGTGTGTAGTTAGGGACCCTAATGTTGTTTTTCCGAGCAAATTCTTGAAATAATGGTCCCGATTCTTGCATTCGTTGTATCATCCAATCGAGTTTTGGATGACTTCCTTCACCAACTTCTTGTTGGGCTGGTGCCAACCTTTGCAACGAAGTTGGTGTAGCCACCGAATCTCGTGATCTCCTCTTCCCTTTTTTAAGTATTTTAGCCGCTTGCATCTCCACCTTTCCACCAACGCGCTTACAAGTGTGGGGTCATATTTACACCCCTACCCATACGGGCCACGTGCAAAAATTTCGCATCTCTCAAGTATAGTTCAATTAAAGATGATGGAGGAGCGGGTAGATGCCAAATATACGTCTCCAAAATATGATCTTCCAACTATATATAAAAAACATACAAAATTTAAAATTTTAGTATAACAAAATATTTAAATTAAATTTTATTAAATATAATAAAAAAAACTTTTTACCATTTGTAATTTGTCGATTGAAATGTGATAGTCATTCAAACGAATTAGGGATTATGCCATTATTAATTTCAATAAATACGAAAAAAATTGTAATATAAAAATTAATTTAAAAAACTTATTAAAATTTTAACAAAAAAATAGAGTTGAGAGAGGAATAAAAATTGAGTGAGAATCAAGAGGGAATTGAAAGAAATTTAAAAGAGATTTGAGAGAGAATTGAGAATGTGAGACAGAGTTGAGATGAGATTGAATTGAAAAAGAATAAAATTAAGGGGTTTTATATTGGAAGGGGAAAGAGACGTTGGTAAATTTTAATAAAGAGTAGGTGTATAGTTTAAACACTGACAAAAACTATATGTTTACACATGAATAAAGACTATCATCCAAAATAACTATTATAATTACATTCAAATTTAAATTCGCTTTCTAGCATGGGAAATTTTCGACACCTATAATAAAATTCATTGTAAATTATACACATTTTAGGAGGTTGTTTGATTTAATAGTTCATGATTTCTTTTCTGATATATTTTATGTGTTACATATGAAAACTTATGTATGATAATATCTGCACTTTTGATAATTATGAATTTATACAAAAATAAAAAATGCTTATATTTTCTACTCAAATACTATATGTTTTCTTCATTGTAAAATATAGATGATAACAGATCGATATTACATTTATCTTGGTCAAACTAGATTATTTGAGTACATTAATTTCAATCAAAATTAATATGTTTATTTATCTCTCCTTTGAAGTGAACATATAGATTTTCTAGCATATAATAACGTTTATTATGGATAATATGTGTCTATCTTGGAAGATTGATTGCATGATCGATACTTTTGTTATGAATTAAATAAATAAATGAGATCAATCTCTTTCACATATTGTCATATAATTTTGTCCTTAAAAAGCCGATCAATCTATAAAATGTCTTCGAAAAACCGACTGACCAATCGATAAATTTATTTTTTCTAAGTTTATTGTGCAAATAAACTTGATTCTTACTTATCTTATACACTCCCCACGGTAAATAAAAATAGTTTATTTAAGGTAATGATTAGAATAAATCCGGTATTGAATAATGGTGAATTTTATTACCATAATAAGCAAAAAATTAGATTATCTTACCAAATATTATTTATAGTATTCACAAATGGATTTGTTTACATGTAAGGTCACTCTTTGAATCTCTAAATTACTCTTGAAACCCCACATGAAAATTTAGGCCTTCAAATGTTGGTCTCATATCACTCACTATATAAACACCTCATTGGCCACTCTTTTGAATCAAACCAGTTCTCTCCTTCACCCATTGTTAAAGGCGGTTTACAAAGCAATAGCAATAGCAATGACAGGAGAAAAAGTTAAACTTGCTTGGATAGCCGACAACGCTACCTGATGAGCTAGCCTTAGGAAAAGGAGATGTTCAACGATTCCCTTCTTCTTCTTCAGCATCTCCCGCTCAAGAAGACGTTAATATTATTGTTGTTGTCGTTATTGTTTTGGTTAATATTATTGTTGTTGTTCATATTGTTTTGCCCGTCATGTCATTATTTTGTTTTTAAGTTTTTCTTCTCCTTATGGGTTGTTGTAAGCTTTTGGTTAATTAGTATGATTTAATAAAACATGTTCTTGCCTTCCATTCTTTGCATTCAAAGAAGATGGTCATGTGGTAGGCCGTGTCAATTTCACAAATTTACATTTTAGATTACGGAAAAACGTGGATTTTAGTTTTTTTCAAACATTTTAATAAGCATATATGATAAAAAATATGAAGATAGGAGTGAGTCGTCATAGAATACTAAAAAAAAACAACTTGAAAAACATCACTGAAGTCGATTCTTAAGCAGATTTCCATCAAAATTAAAGATTCCAGTTTATTTCTTAAGAAATTATCATGAGTTTCTTTATTTCTTTTGGTTATACTATTTCTTGGATGTTTTATTTGCAAGCATGAAATAATTTTATAAATACCTAGGGGAGATGAACCCTATGATGAATTTTGTCTCTTGATTTTTAGTTTACGCAATAAATACTTAGATCTTCTTCACAATTATGTGTGTTTAATTTTTGGTTTGATATTTCTATATTATTGATCTATGTTTGTGTGTGATAAGTGTCAAAAGTAACATGTTTTAGTCTCATTCTTAATGCGTTTTTGGATGATTAATCTATTTAAAATAATGAATTTTATGTTCATAATCCTTTACATTAATGTTTCTATACTTAGGAAAGCATTTGGGAGCGAAAGGAATGAAAAACAAGCAAAAACCGGACAAAAAGAGCAGATTTTAGGAGCCACACGAGCTGGACACATGGTCATGGACTAAATCAAAGACAGAAAGGAAAATTTGGGGCAAAAAGCATGAATGTGGAAGAGGTAGGAACAGATTTATTGGACATAAGACTTTATTTAAATTTAAAACTCTATTTTTTTAGGATTAGTAATTAGGATTATTATTGTTATATTGTTTATAGTTAATTTTAATTTATCTTTTAGGTTTTATAATTTAGAGTTTAATTTGGATCCAATTAGGGAATTATTGTTTAGATTTAATTCTAATTATCTTTTTAGAATTTAATTTGTTAGAATTAAATCTGGATCCAACTAGAGATTTACATGTATTATAAATAGGGGATGAAGTTATATGAATTAGGCACTTTCAATTTTTTGTAAAATCCTCCATTCCCTAAACCTTAGTCGTCAGAGATTATTGAAGGAAACAATTGAAGAAACACCATAGAAGCCGTCTTTGAAGCAAATCTCCACAAAGATTGAAGACCTATTTCTAAATTCTTTTGATTTTATTATGAGTTTTTCCTCATCTTGTGATTATATTGTTTCTGAGAGGTTTCCATTTATTGGCATGAACTAAATTCCTAAATACCTAGGGGAGATGAACCCTAGGATGAATTCTGTCATTTGATTTCTGATTTTACGCAATAAATACTTAGATTTTGCTCTCAATTATGTGTGCTTAATTCTTGATTTAGTAGTCTTGAGATATTAATTCTTGTTTGATGTGCTTAAATCAGAGAAGGAATAGACCCTATTTAAGAGTAGATCTATCATAATTGAGTGGAGTTGCATGCAATCCTAGAAATAGGACGACATAAATCTACCAGATTAGAGTCAAATCTAATAGGAGAATCCATAGATCGAATTAATGCGACAATAGGGGTTTTAATTAGAAAGAAATTTCAATTAATCAACCTAGAGTCAGTTGCTTTTATGCTTGAATAGAGGTATTCGCATAATTTAGGGATTTCTACGAAACAAAATACTAAGGAATAAATTGCTTAATTCAGAATGATAATGACAGATGAAATCTAGGTGGAATCTTTCCTGGGTATTGTTTGCTTCTTGGTATAAAAACACTTATTATTCCTCGCTTTAATCTTTGACACACTTTTTTATTAATTTAGTTAAATTAGTTTAGAACAATCACTTTATTCGACCGGTTAGATAATAGGAAGACAGTTATTAATAGTACTTTTGGTCCTCGTGGGAACGATATCTGTGCTTACCGTAACTATACTATTAATTGATAGGTGCACTTGCCTTAGTCATATTTTTAGTTAAGTTTCGATTACATCAAGTTTTTGGCACCGTTATCGGGGATGAAATATTAGGAAAACTTTATTTCTATTACTTTAGCCGTTTTTTATTTTTTATTTTTGTTTTACTATTTGCATTTTTAATTTAATTTTTCTATTTTAATTTTTTCCCTTTTGCTTCTGGCAAGTTCTTTTGGTTTATGACTAGAGGAAACCAGTCAAGACCACTTCTTCATGACTTTGAACTTGAAAAGACTACTCGCAAAAATCGTAAAGAGGTTAAAGAAGCTAAGCAAAGTCAGAAAACTCTAGTAGACAGTAAAAAGGAAAAGGATATTACTGTGGAGATGGGTGACAATCGAAATAACCAGGTTCCTGTTGCTCTCCCTACTGCTCTTCTTGATCCTCCTGCTCATCGAACTTTGTATGATTATGCTAAACTTACTTTGATCGAGGCTGAAACGAGTATTGTCAGGCCAAATGTTAATGCAAACAATTTTGAAATCAATCCGAGTATGATTCAGATGGTACAACAATATGTTTAGTTTGATGGTTTGCAAGATGAAGATCCGAATGTTCATTTGGCTAATTTTCTCGAGATTTGTGACCCTTTCAAAATTAATAGTGTTACTAATGATGCCATACGCTTACAATTGTTCCCGTTTTCATTGAGGAGCAAGGCAAAACTGTGGTTAAGTGCTTTACCACGAGGTTCTATCACTACTTGGGATCAAATGACTGAGAAGTTCTTGTTAAAATATTTTTTGCCGACTAAGACAACTAAGTTGAGCAATGACATCTCTTTTTTTACTCAGTTTGATATTAAGACACTTTATGAAGCATGGGAGAGGTTCAAGGATTTATTGAGAAGGTGTCCTCATCATGGGTTACCTTTGTGGCTCCAAGTTCAAACTTTCTACAATGGTTTGAATCCCTCGACTAGACAGATGATTGATTTAGCAGCTGGGGGAACTTTGAATAACAATACACCGGAAGAAGCCCAAGAATTCATTGTGGAGGTGGCAAGTTACAAGAGTAAAACCTGTGAAGGCATCAAGGATTTATGATGTTGATGTCGTTTCTATGTTGGCTCGTCAGGTTGAAACTCTTAATAAAAAATTTGACGATTTGAATTTTTCTCAGCAGGTACATCCAGTGATGCAGTGCAATGAAAATGGAGCGGGGATGATGAGTTCAAAATATTTCCATGAGGAAGTAGACTTTTTAGGTAATAATTCTAAACCTTAAAATAATCCCTATAGTAATACTTATAATGCAAGTTGGAGAAATCAACAAAATTTTTCATGGGGTGGTCAAGGGAACCAAAGATCACAAATTCCTCCGGGTTTTCAACAGCCTCATCAACAAGAAAAAAACTCAAACCATGAAGAAATGCTTGTTAAATTTATTTCGATTTCTAAAGCGAGATTTAAAAACAATGAGATAGCTTTAAAAAATCAGCAAGCGTCAATTCATGGTCTTGAAAATAAAATCGGACAGCTTGCTAAATTAGTTTCAAAAAGACCACAAGGTAGCTTACCTAGTAATACTGAAACTAACCCAAAAGAGCAAATCCATGCAATCACTATTCAAAGCATGAAAGGGTTAGTCGAGCCTAAACAGAAGCCGAAGCTAGAAGTTGTTGTGAAAAATAATGAGATTGAGGAAAACAAGGAAGGGCATAAGTCGGTGCTTAGGGAATACAAGCCTTGAATTCCATATCCAAAAGCATTGAAAAGAGACCACAAAAGAGAAAAATATGGTAAATTTCTTGAGCTCTTAAAAAAATTAGATATTATCTTACCTTTTGTTGAAGCTCTTTCACAGATGTCGAAGTATGTAAAATTCTTAAAGGAGTTATTAACAAATAAGAGGAAGTTAGATGACTTGTCAACTGTGGAGCTTAATGTAGTTTGCTCAGCCATTCTCGAAAACAAACTACCCAACAAACTTAAAGATCCAAGGAGTTTTACTATTCCTTGTCTCATTGGTAGTTTACATGTTGATAAAGCTTTGGCTGATTTGGGTGCTAGTATAAATGTTATGCCTTATAAACTATTTAAACAACTTGGTCTGGGGGAACCTAAACCCATTAGGATGAGTATTCAGTTAGCTAACAGATCAATTAGATATCCTAGGGGTATTATTGAGGATGTGCTTGTAAAAGTGGATAAATTTATATTCCCTGTTGATTTTATTATACTAGACATGGATGAGGATAATGAGATACCTATGATCTTAGGTTGACCCTTTTTAGCCACTGCTAGAGCTATCATTGATGTGGGTACTGGTGAACTTGTGCTTCGTGTAGGTGATGAAAAGATTACTCTTAAAGCACATGATTCTGTTAGAGTTCTGAATGAGTATAATGATGATAATTGTTCTGTTAATGTTAGTAACCATGTAACTCAACATTTTTTGTAGGAAATCACTAATGAAAATATGATGGAGCCAATTTTGATTCAAGGTGATAGAACTCGAGTGGTAAATGATGATCGAATGTTGCAACTTGAGGAATTAGATGAATGGCGAATGAAATTTGATGAGAACCTGAGGAAACCCAAGGAAGAACCAATGCAAAACCATGATGTGCATGTGAAGAGGATGAACATATTTAAAGTAGGAGACAAAGTGTTATTAGACAAATCGAATCCATGATTTTTTCCTTTAGAATTCAAGTCAAAAGGGTTCGATCCTTTTGTGGTAAAAACCGTTTTCCCTTATGGTACAATTGAGGTAACACATCCTGATTACGGCACATTCAAGGTAAACATTCAACGTCTCAAATTTTATTGTGTTGGTAATATCGATAATAAGAGAGAAGAACTTTGGTTTTATGATCTGTCATAACTACGAGCTTAAACAGGAAAGTCGAGCTTAGACTTTAAACAAGCGCTTCTCAAGAGGCAACCCGAGTTTTTTTATTTTTATTTATTTATTTTACTTTCATTTTTTTAAATGAAAAAAATTGAAACAAAAATGAAAAATTCAAAAAATTAATACATTTATTTTCATTTTTATTTTATTTTTATTATGCACTATTTTTTATTCCTATGATTGTTTTTTTTAGTTGTTATCTCCCTCTCTTACTTGTCTTTGTGTATTTTCTTACTAGTTTGCTCAGAAAATTGCACGTTCTTTAGACTCGCTGCATTCTCAGTTTTTTCCAATTCCGATGAAATCATCCTAATTCAAGGAAGTTTCAGTTCCTTTCCTCCTTATGATATTGTGCTTATTCTGCTTATATCTGTTTGTACATTGAGGACAATGTACATCTTAAGTATGGGGAGGTTGATTATGATTGTGATAAAATCCCTGAATTATTTATTATGTTTAAGTAATTTTCTCACACCCCATTAGAGTGAATTTTTTCTATTTGGAATTTTTATTAATTTTGTTTTGAGATTGATTTGTGAATATTTTATGTATTAGATGATTTAATCTTTAAGATATGAGAGAGTCAAGCATGATGAGTTGTCTTCAGAATTAAATATTTTAGGTTGTCTCCCTAAATTGAATTATTATCTTCAAAATTTGAAATTGCAGGTTTGACATCAAAACCATAATTTTTGTGAGTTTTTGAACCTATAGAGCATATATTTTATTTCGTGCTCATGCTATTTTTGGTTGTGTGTATGTCAATTTGATTTGTTATTCTAGAACTTGCTTTGATTATACATGTTGAGACCACATTATTGATTTGATATGCTGAGATGATAGAAACACTTAGGATTTAACTCACTTTTCCCTTAAAAAGCTTACCTAATAAATTAACCCCTAGTGAACCCCATTGAGCCTAACACCATTCTATTCATTAACCTATAATATTAAATCCATGATCCATATATTTGTGGTATATTTACCCCTTTATTGACTCCTTTTTTGTCGAGATTTGATTTGGTTAAGTTGCCTAACTATGTTCCACTATCTGAATTGCTGAATTTTATTATTTAGAAAAAGAAAAAAAAGAAAGACAAAAGTCGAAAAAAATTTAAAAATAATCAAAAAAATTGAAAGAAAAAGAAAAAATTGGAGAAAAAAAAAAGAAAAAGACAAAAGTGCATTTGAGCTAAGATCATTAGTTCCATATACTGTTGAAAAGTTCATGTTTATTCTTTATTATTCATGTTGATGCATATTCTTTCAATTCAGCAATTGATTGTGTTTTTTTTCTAGTTTGGTAACTTATCAACTCGATCTCGATTTTAACCAATTCTTCTAGTCTTTTCCATACCCATAACCTTAGCCCCATTACAACCTTGTAAAGACCTCCTAATTTGTGTGTCATGTCATTTTACACTGGTGGAGATTTGATTTTCAAGCAAGCCTATGGGAATAACATTTTGTGTTTGACAATTGAGTGCTTATTTAATGAACCTTAAACACTTTGAGTGCTTTGAGTGAATCTTTAGTGAGGATGTCAATTCTTGTTAATTTTGAATTTAAGGTAATTATTTAGATAAGGGGAGACACCTATATTTTTGTGCTAAAAATTTTGTAGCTTAGATTGCTTGAATCATTAGTGTTCTTTTAGATGAATTTCCAATGCATGATTGTTTGCAATTTATCTTGAAACATTATTGATAAAAATGAAGAATTAAGAAAGTTAACTTGAATGTGGGTTGAAAATTTTGCTTAAGGACAAACAAATGCTTAAGTGTGGGGATATTTGATAAGTGTCAAAAGTAACATGTTTTAGCCTCATTCTTAATGCGTTTTTGGATGATTAATCTATTTAAAATAATGAATTTTATGTTCATAATCCTTTAAATTAATGTTTCTATACTTAGGAAAGCATTTGGGAGCGAAAGAAGTGAAAAACAAGCGAAAACCGGACAAAATGAGCATATTTTAGGAGCCACACGGGCTAGACACATGGTCATGGACAAAATTGAAGACAAAAAAGAAAATTTGGGGCAAAAAGCATGAATGTGGAAGAGTTAGGAAGAGGTTTATTGGACATAAGACTTTATTTAAATTTAAAACTCTATTTTTTTTAGGATTAGTATTTAGGATTATTATTATATTGTTTATATTTAATTTTAATTTATCTTTTAGGTTTTATAAATTAGAGTTTAATTTGGATCCAATTAGGGGATTATTGTTTAGATTTAATTCTAATTATCTTTTTAGAATTTAATTTGGATCCAACTAGAGATTTACACGTATTATAAATAGGGGATGGAGTTATATAAATTAGGCACAACTGAAGAAACACCATAGAAGCCGTCTTTGAAACAGATCTCCACAAAGATTGAAGACCTCTTTCTAAATTCTTTTGATTTTATTATGAGTTTTTCCTCATCTTATGGTTATATTGTTTCTGAGATGTTTCCATTTATTAGCATGAACTAAATTCCTAAATACCTAGGGGAGATGAACCCTAGGATGAATTCTGTTATTTGATTTTTGATTTTATGCAATAAATACTTAGATTTTGCTCTCAATTATGTGTGCTTAATTCTTGATGTAGTATTCTTGAGATATTAATTCTTGTTTGATGTGCTTAAATCAGAGGAGGAATAGACCCTGTTTAAGAGTAGATCTAGCATAATTGAGTGGAGTTGCGTGCAATCCTAAAAATAGGACGACATAAATCTACCGGATTAGAGTCAAATCTAATATGGGAATTCATAGATCGAATTAATGCGATAATAGGGGTTTTAATTAGAAAGAAATTTCAAATAATCAACCTAGAGTCAGTTGCTTTTATTCTTGAATAGAGGTATTAGCATAATTTAGGGATTTCTACGAAATAAAATTCTAAGCGAATAAATTGCTTAATTCAGAATGATAATGGGAGATGAAATCTAGGTGAAATCTTTCTTTGGTATTGTTTGCTTCTTGGTATAAAAACACTTATTATTTCTTGCTTTAATCTTTGACACACTTTTTATTAATTTAGTTAAATTAGTTTAGAACAATCACTTTATTCGACCGGTTAGATAATAGGAAGATAGTTATTACTAGTACTTTTGGTCCTCGTGGGAACGATATCTGTGCTTACCGTAACTATACTGTTAATTGATAGGTGCACTTGCCTTAGTCATATTTTTAGTTAAGTTTCGACTGCATCAATGTGCTTAAATTAGAGGAGGAATAGACCCCGTTTAAGAGTAGATATTGTGTAATTGATTGGAGTTGCAAGCAATCTTAAAAATAGGACGACCAAAATCTACCAGATTAGAGTCAAATCTAATAGGGAAATCCATTGCACGACTTAATGTGATAATTGGGGTTTTAATTAGAAAGAAATTTCATTTAGTCAACCTAGAGTCAGTTACTAAATAAAAAAATTGCATAGTTTAGATTGATAATGACAGATGAAATCTAGATGGATTCTTTCCTGTGTATTGTTTCGCTACTTGGTTGTTAATCGTTTATTTTCCTGATTTCTTCTTTATTGCATTCGTAGTTAATTAATTTAGTTAATTTGAGTTATAATCAATCACTCAAATTTATTGGTTAAATAATAGAAATACAATAATTACTAGCACATTTAGTCTTCGTGGGAACGATATCTTTGCTCACCGTAGCTATATTATTAATTGATAGGTGCACTTGCCTTAATAAATTTTTTAGTTAATTCACGACACATCAACGACTGATTGATATTACTTTACCTTGGTCAAATTAGATTACTGGAGTACATTAATATGAATCAAAATTAATATGTTTATTTATCTCTCATTTGAAGTGAACATATAGGTTTTTGAGCATATAATAACGTTCATTATGGAAAATATGTGTCTATCTTCAAAGATTGATTGTACGATTGTTTACTTTTTTTGTTATGAATTAAATAGATAAATGAGATCAATCTCTCTCACAAATGGTAATATAAGTTTGTGTTTAAAAAGCCGATCAATCTATATAATTTCTTTAAAAAACCGACCGATCGATAAATTTACTTTTTCTAAGTTAATTAGGCAAATAAACTCGGTTGTTACTTATATACTACCCATGGTAAATGAAAATAGTTTATTTAAGGCAATGATTAGAACAAATCCAACATTGAATAATGGTGAATTTAATTGCCATAATAAGCAAAAAAAAATTAGATTATAAAGCCATTCAAAATAAAAAATGTCCAATGTCCAAGTCCAATTACAACCAAAATTAAACTAAGTCGCAGAAGTTCCACAATGCCCGATTAACATCTCTAAAATGTGCAACTAAATCTCTACCGAGCCTTAATCTCTTGGAACTCTCTTACTCAGCTCCTCATTCCCATCGGGTATCTGTACGAATGTGAGGGTGTGAGCTTAAAACCCCCAGTGAATGTTAATAAAACAACGAGTAAATTAGCACCCAAATCACGCTTAAATAGAAACCAATCAAATACAAATTTTCAGTCACAATATCAATCCATAATAGTTCAATGTCATATGCTTAACCATGTATCAAAAATCATAATTAATCATGCTATATAATCATCAATTTAGCATATAACATTTCATATTTTTATATTGGCATATACATTTGATAAGTGATTGTTCATACCCCTTTCACCATAATTCGTTTCTCGCACATGGATCCCTGATTGTGATAACTGGATTTAATTTTTCGCTATGCCATAGGGTGTATACTGATGATATAACAGTTTTATTAAATCATACTAATTAACCAAAAGCTTACAACAACAATCACGACAACAACCCATAAGGAGAAGAAAAACTTAAAAACAAAGCAATGACCTGCCCACGAAATGAAATGGCAAAAACAAAATGACAATTTGGTCATATTTGATTACTCAAACGTCTACGAATATGACAACTTATTGAGGATAAACCAAGATGAAACAAAGTTTAACAGCAAAGAACCAAAATGACAATTAAGCTTAAAAATAAATTTAATTAAAAAAACAAGGGATTTTGCTAAAATTCATTTATTTTGCAAAACATGGGACTTGAACTTTGGACCTCATTTACTAATATGCCTTATCATTGATCAATTAGCCATTGGACCATCATCACTTTTTGCTACTATTCTACATTCTTATTAAGCTAAATTTTGGGATGATACAGAACTGGGAAGATGAGGATGGCCCAGAAGTTCTAAAGAAGGCTCCATTCATGAACAAGTCTCCTTCAGATTTCCAATACCCAATTTTTCCATTTTGACTCTAGAACATAAATCCTATGGGTCATCTATATAAATGCAATGAAATAAAAAGTTAGTGGATCAACAACATATACATTTAAGGTTAAGAAATGTTTATTACTATTACCAAAATAAAGAAAGGCTATCAACTTTTTTATTATACTTTGACGTACCTCTTTTGCCAAGGGGTCATTTGGAGCAATAAACCTATTACCTTGGTTGATAATGGTAGGATGTGTGCTACCGCCAATGCTATACATTTTCCAATGAGTGTAGTCATTGTTAACAACATGAATGAATCCCCATCGACATCTAGGCATTCTTTGTATTAATTCCTTGCCAAAATGGTTGAAAGCAAGTGTAACTTGCATGTATTGATCTTGAGAATAGCTATAACTTGCAGCCAACAAGATCACCAAAAAGAAAAATCAAAGAATGTTTAGTTGAAAAATTTGTGACGTCTTATTTAGTATTCTATGATAAAACTTACATCATTATGATGAGTGAAATGACAGTTTGAGATGGTGATGGAGGTGGAACCCTGGATTGCATCAATGAGTCTGTCTTGGCATTCAGACATGGAAATATGATATATCCAAATTTTGATGATCCAAATATGAAAATCCTATCCCCATCACTGACCGTTCGAAAACCAAGGTGATCTTCGAAGTCCCTGATAAGGCCACCATGACTTTCAACAACATGGTGAACATGAATGTTGTGAATGATGACATTATTCACAAATTGAAGTGTAATTCCACATCCATAAGCTATTTGAACATTTGCTCCATGATCATCGATCTTTTTATCACTTTGAACTATTCGCTCTTGTGATAATTTGATTTTCATATCATAAGCAAAAATGATCCATAATGCCTTCTTTTGTACCACAGCATGACATAAAGTTCCTGTTTGGGATTTATAACATCATTATCAAAATTATCTATCACCACATAGTATTCTCCTTATTGTCCACCACGAATTTTGTGTCCAAAACCAAGCACACAATTTGCCAACCTTTTGCGACCCTCGGCTCAATTATTCATGCATCGCTAACACCTATCAATAGAATTGGTTACCAAGCATAGACCATTGTACTTCTTGTGTTTACCCCTTAAGTATCTTCTTGTGCTATTTGTAATAACATCCTCAAATTTTATGATTTTTTCGCAATTAGCTTCATTAAGAACCCTGCAATAAGTTGTCCAAGGTAATGTATATAATGTCTCCATTTAACATACAAGTTAAGTAAGGTTAAAGATCTTGAATTTTGAACCCTTGGCACAGTTAGTTCTTGTAGATATTCTTAATCGATGACATTCAATAGGTTTATCGATTCAATTTTGATATATAATTTTGTATACCTAAACCATGATCTGTTGGTTTTGTACCTAGCAAATTTAACTACTTTTTGTACTTTAGGAGCTTGAAATTAAGCATTTCCTTTTATTTCCATAGGATTTAGTTTAGCTTTCTGTTTTGAAATAAATTGTGTAAAAAGTGAGAAAAGGTGCTTTTTGTTGTCTTTGAGGTCGATTGAAGCCTAAGGGTTAGCTAACATACTTCGTGAGTGTGCAGGAGACCTTTAGAAGTCAAAAATGTATGAAGTTGATCACTATGTCACGACATAGACTGCTCTATGTCGCAACAAAGGGACCAGACGTGAAGAATATCGAAGCTGACTTCTTTGTCATGACATACATTACCTATGTCGCGACAACGCCTGTAAGATTACCCAAATGGAGTGGACTGACCTCTTCGTCGCGACACGGCTCCTATATGTTGCGACATCGACTCTTGGACGTGGATTTTACACTAAGGGAAGGGCGTTTTGGTCTTTACAATGCCACTTAAACACAAGGAACGATAGCTGACCTTAGGTTGAGGAAACCAACCGTCCAAGGCTATAAATAGGACCCTTAGCACTTTGGTTTTAGACACCTTTTAGCCTTAGTTTTAATTTCCTTTGTATTTTCTTTTCTGTTTTGGGAACGAGATTTGTAACTTAACATAAATGATTGTGGAATTATTTCCCAACAGATTGCTATACAATTCGAGTTTCTTTTAGTTCATTGATTCAATTCTATGTTAAGTTCTATTATTGTTTTTATGATGTTTAGAGAAACCATGAGGAACTAATACCATTATGGGGGATTAGGGAGTGTAAGTATGGATATTTGATGATTGTATAATAGGGATTTGCAAACGGATCAATAGTTTGGGAACGGAAGAATATGAAACAAACACTAGACCTGACAACCCTAGAAAGTCATCTATGTGGGAATGAACCCAAAATTGGTATTTCCCATTCGTGAACACTTTTACCCCAAACCAATTTAGACTGTCACATCTAGCGATAAATAGTCTCTATTGACTCGTTATGTTGGTGGAAGATTGAAAGATCCTACTAAGGTAGCGACTAGTTGATTGAAGCAAAGTCCCCAAAACTGATGGTTGAAGAATTCATGTTGAAGCAACCTGAATCTCCCCAAATCTGTTTATCGAATCTACCTATCTCTTTCCCTTTGCTTTATTTTATTTCCTTTAACTTTATGTTTTACTATCACAAACCTTTTATTTCAGTATCTTACTATAAACCTAAAGATAGTATAACCGAAATAAATAAAGAAACTCATGATAATATCCTGAGAAATCAATTGGGAATCATCAATCTTGACGAAAATCTACTTAAGGATCGGCTTCAATAGTATTTTTCTAGTTGTTTTCTATAGTATTTTATGACGGCTCACTCCTATCTTCATATTTTTTTCCATATAAACGTCTTAGAATGCTTGAAACACCTAAAATTCATGTTTTTTCGTAGTTCAAAGTGCAAATTTGCGAAAGCGACACAGCGTACCACAAATTAATGTTATCTTCTTCAAAAGCTTAAGGTGCTTTAATGGTGGATCTTGAATTTTGAGAGGAAATCCACAAATTAATGGATGTTTCAACTCAAAATGGATCTATTAGAAGGTTTTTGATCTTATTTATCAAGATTAAACATGTTTTGTAAGGTGATTTAAAAAATTCGAATTTTATCATCTTCATGAGTCGATTTTCCAAATTTTTGTGAAATTGATTTAAATGTGAAATTGATGTTTAGTATATGTTTATTTTGTCTAGTATTGATGATTGGAAGTGATTAGGAGGGTTGGAGTGATCGATTTTGTGAGGAATCGAGTTTTCGACTTATTGATACAAATCTGGTAAGGTAACTTTGAGAGAGAATTTTGTGTAGTATAATTGATGAAAATTTGTGTTTAATATATCTTCTGAAAGGTGGTGATATCTATTTTATCTCTGTTAAAGCTACGAATCTTGAAGAAGATCGAGCTAATCGAAATTGAAGCTTGGATTTGCTTGGTTGATTACTTGGTTGTGGTTGAGTTGGTTGTGTGGTGAGTGTTATTAAAGGGCATTTTAGTAAATTGATCCTCATTTATGCTTAATTAGATGATTAATTACTAATTACAAATATTTTATTAAGTTTTGGTTGGTTAATTTTGCAAGATTATTGATATTTGTCTAAATGATGAAAATTTTATTAAGTGTTGGTAAGTGAGCATGTAGTGGTTTTATGTGCTTTGATTGGATTGATTATAATGATGATTTAAGCATGTATGCTGGAGTTTTTGATTCATGGTATGTTGATATTTCAATTAATAATGAACATTGATAATTGGTAATTGGTATGATTTGATTTAAATTGATGTTAAAATGGCTATGTTACATATTTCACATAAGCATTTTGACACTTTAAATTGAGCACATTATTGACTGAAATTATGTTATGATTGATTGATTGATTGATTATATTCGCTTTATAGCATGGTGGATCCATTGGATATAGTTGGCATCCCATAGGATTTGTAAGTACTCACCATTTTGATATGTTCTTTGCAAGCAATGAGGCTCTAGGTGGACTAATTTGGAGTAGATAAGGGAGTGTTGAGCTTGTGTCTCCACTCAATGGGACTGTTTTGAGGTGATATAAGAGAGCGTGTGGCTTTGGCCCACTCAATTCGGGACTGCTTCTTATTCTGATTGGGAGTAAGGAGATCCGTTAATCCAATGTATGATCTCCCGATTAAGCCATGAATGTAAATGCCAATATAAAAGTACGAAATGTTATATGCTAAATTGATGATTGTATGGCATGATTAATTATGATTTTTGATACATGGTTAAGCATATGACATTGAACTATTATGGATTGATATTGTGACTGAAAATTTGTATTTAATTGGTTTCGATTTAAGCATGATTTGGGTGCTAATTTACTCGTCGTTTTATTAACTTTCACTGGCCTTTTTAAGATCACATCCTCACATTCGTGCAGATATCCGACGGGATTGAGGAGTCGAGCATGAGAGTTCCAAGAGATTAAGGTTCGGTAGAGATTTAGTTACACATTTCAGAGATGTTAATCGGGCATAGTTGAACTTCCGGGACTTAGTTTAATTTTGGTTGTAATTGGACTTGGACATTGGACATTTTTAATTTTGGATGGCTTTATAATCTAATTTTTTTGCTTATTATCGCAATAAAATTCACCATTATTCAATGTTGGATTTATTCTAATGATTACCTTAAATAACCTATTTTCATTTACCATGGGTAGTATATAAGTAATAACTGAGTTTATTTGCCTAATTAACTTAGAAAAAGTAAATTTATCGATCGGTTGGCTTTTTAAAGAAATTATATAGATTGATTGGCTTTTTAAAGATAAAATTCACCATTATTGAATGTTGGATTTTTAAAGGCAAGTGCACCTATCAATTAATAGATAGCTATGGTGAGGAAATATATCGTTTCCACGAAGACTAAATGTACTAGTAATTATTGTATTTCTATTATTTAACCGATAAATTTGAGTGATTGATTATAACTAAAATTAACTAAATTAATTAATTACGAACTCAACAAAGAAGAAATCAAGAAAATAAACTATTAACAACCAAGCAGCGAAACAATATCCAGGGAAGAATCCGTCTAGATTTCATCTGTCATTATCAATCTAAACTGCGTAATTTTTTATTTAGTAACTGACTCTAGGTTGATTAATTGAAATTTCATTCTAATTAAAACTCATGTTATCACATTAAGTCGTGCAATGGCTTCCCCTATTAGATTTGACTCTAGTCCAGTAGATTTTGGTCGTCCTATTTTTAGTATTGCATGCAACTCCACTCAATTACACAATATCTACTCTTAAACAGAGTCTATTCCTCCTCTGATTTAAGCACATTAAACAAAAATAAAAAATTTGGAACTATCAAACCAAAAATTGAACACACATAATTGAGAACAAGATCTAAGTATTTATTCCGTAAAATAAAAATCAAGAGAAAGAATTTATCATAGGGTTCATCTCCCCTAGGTATTTATAAAAACAGATCATGCTTGCAAATAAAAACATCCAAGAGACAGTATAACTGAAAGTAATAAAGAAACTCATGATAATCTCTTGAGAAATCAACTGAGAATCTTCAATTTTGATGGAAATCTGCTTAAGAATGGACTTCAATAGTGTTTTTCAAGTTGTTTTTTTTAGTATTCAATGATGACTCACTCCTATCTTCATATTTTTGTCATATATGAGTATTAAAATGCTTGAAAAAACTAATATTCATGTTTTTCCGTAATCCAAAATGTAAATTCGCAAAATTGACACGGCCTACCACATGACAATCTTCTTTGTAAGCAAAGAATGGAAGGCAAGAACATGTTTTATTAAATCATACTAATTAACCAAAAGCTTACAACAACCCATAAGGAGAAGAAAAACTTAAAAACAAAATAATGACATGACAGGCAAAACAATATGAACAACAACAATAATATTAACCAAAACAATAACGACAACAACAATAATATTAACATCTCCTTGAGCGGGAGGTGCTGAAGAAGAAGGGAGTCGTTGAACATCTCCTTTTCTTAAGGCTAGCTCGTCGGGTAGCGTTGTCGGCTATCAGAGCAAGTATAACTTTTTCTCTCATCATTGCTTTGCTATTGCTATTGCTTTGTAAACCGCCTTTAACAATGGGTGAAGGAGAGAACTGGTTTGCTTCAAAAGAGTGGCCAATGAGGCCTTTATATAGTGAGTGAGATGAGACGAACTTTTGAAGGCCTAAATTTTCATGTAGGGTTTCAAGGGTAATTTAGAGGTTCAAAGAGTGACCTTACATGTAAACAAATCCATTTGTGAATACTATAAATAATATTTGGTAAGATAATCTAATTTTTTTTGCTTATTATGACAATAAAATTCACCATTATTCAATGTTGGATTTGTTCTAATCATTACCTTAAATAAATTATTTTTATTTACCGTGGATTGTGTAAAAGATAAGTAAGAACCAAGTTTTTTTTTTTGCTCATTCAAAGGATTACAAATTAAGGTGTTGGAATAACCAAGCCTATCAAAATCAGCAAAACTGCAAAATGCAGTATTCACCCTTCGACACTATAACCCGAACAACGCTCCAAATCAACATTGCCAGCAATCACGAGATACATGACAACATTGCAGCAAAACAACACCAACCGAAGCATTCACACACACCCCAAATCGATACCCCTCACCACCAAGCTTTAAACATTTTAGTCCTCTTGATTCCTGCTATAGGCAGTACTTAAACCATCTCATTACCTCTCCTTTCAACCATCGAGAAAGAGACTCTACCTACCTGCGCCAATCTTCTTCAATATCAGAGAATTTGGAATGTAGAAGTCATGGTCACAACCTAACATTTAATAACCAGTTTAGAACCATTTCAGACCCCACTTTAATAAATACCTCCTTTCCCTTTCGACATCAGCAATGGTTTCCGCAATATCGATGGTGGCTTCAGCAATTTCTTCGGTGGCTTCCAAAACGTCATCTGCATCGTTAACTTTAGTAGCATCTTCAGGTTGCTTTACCTCACCATCTTCCTTCTGTTCTCCTATCTTTTTCTATATATTTTTTGCTCAGACAAAAAATTACAATAAACAGAGCTGCGATTGCAGCATGAACAAAAACCATAATCCACCTATTAAAGCAACAACACTAAAAGCGAAATCATAACACCTACAAATCACCACCCATTACCCAGCTCATTCAATTGCTACATACTTTCCCTAAGCAACAAAACTGCATATTGCAGCATACTCCCAGCAAAACAGACATCAAAATCTGACCAACATTGCGAAGTAAATCAACAAAGATAACATACACCTGAAGAAAGATAAGAATTGCAGCTACACAAAGAACCTCCTGCAGCAATCACAACCTCCCAAACACGATGCAAACTTACCCCCAAACAATTGTTCGAACAAATCTACCAAAAAGTCTCCTGAACCAGCAACTCTTCAAATACCGCCCTAATCCATAACAAGTCCCGCATCCTTGACTGAAAAATCATAGCATCCATAGTCATCATTTTTCTATCAAAGATAATATCTTTTCTTGTTAACCACATTGACCAACAAGCAGCGGAAATTGATATCCACCATATACTTCTTCGAAACCTCTGATAACTTCGCGTTTTACTCAACAAATAAATTCTTCAAATCCTTCCACCAATTTCAATTCAATCTTCCTCCCCAACAAATGGAAAATCGACCATATTACATCAGTCAATGAAACTGTCGAAGTCATTTGAACCCTTCTCAGTCCCCTTACGATTCTCTCACTCCTATTCCAGATCACATAAAAATCTCCTCCTACTATCCATGAACTTTTAAATTGATTTCTCAAATTAATAATCTCTCCCCAAAACGAAATAATTGTTCAGTTAACATGTTGGGTGCATAAACACTAATGAGCACCACCCTATTAGAAGAATATATTATACTAGTATAGTCTAGTCAGCATAGTCGTTAGCTCTGCTAACAGAATGGAGGTGCTACTTGTTAAGTTGTTAGTATCTGTTACTAAGCCATGAGTTGTATAAATAGTAGATAGGTCAAGGTTCAATGTATGCAAAGATTAACAGATAATTTCTCAGATTAGATTTATATTATATTTTTCTATTATTCATAGCTTTTCACGTGGTATCAGTCGCCTGAGATCCTAGGCATACCTCTGTTCTTGTTCATTTTTTTGTTGTTGTTGTGTGCATGGCCAATTCTACTGAGTCCACTACTGGTCTAGTTGCTCCAACAGAACCACTTACGGAGGGGCGTGATGAGTCTGCTCCTGTGGATGATGATTTCGTTCAACAGAGAGTAGTTCAGAGTTTTCCTCGTCTCGAGATGATCAAGTTAGACGAAGGAAATTATGTTCAGTGGTAGTAGCATGTTCAACTCATTGTTGATGGATATGAGTTGTCTGATTACTTGGATGGCTCACTGTCGGTTCCGACGAGGTTTGTACTGAATGCTACTGGTGTTTTAGTTTTGAATCTTGAATTTTCTTTGTTTCAATAGTAGGATAAGTTGTTAGCAGCGTGACTGTTATCCACTATTAGCAGATCGCTTCTTTCATGCTTCATTGGTGTCAAAACGACCAATGATATCTAATGTACGGTGAATAGATTATTTGCTGCAGTCACCGGGGCCAAGATCTCTCGCATCAAGCATGATTTACATACTATTAAGAAAGGAAATCTTACTGTTAAGGAATTTGTTTCGAAGATTCGTAACACATGTGCGTTGATAGAAGCCTCTGGACACCAGATCCAAGAATTAAAGATTGTTGAGGTGGTTCTTGCTGGTTTGTCCCAGAGTTTGACGCGGTCTTGACTCTTGCATCGTGGTCGTCCGAGCCGTTAACCTTGTGTAAACTCATTGATATTCTTCTTGAGTTTGAGAGCCGTCAACAAAAGGTTGTTATTGAGAATGATTATCAAGCAAATCTGGTGGATGCTTCGCCAGATTTACGTGCTGCTGGTGCGGATCGAAATGCCAGAGGCGGTTGTGCTTTGGTTGGTTGTGGGCGTACCGGTAGAAGCAGATCTCAGTGTCAGATTTGTGGAAGACTCGGTCACCTTATGTGGAGCTGCTATTATCATTTTGATCATAGTTTTGGAAATCCTTCGGTAGTGCCAACGGCGGCTCAGGGACTATATCTTCATGACGGTAGTGTGGCAGAGACTAACTGGGGTTCGTCGTTTCGTGGGACTAGTCGTGGATGGTGTCGAGACCATTTTTTTGAAAAACGTGTTTTGAAAATTATTTTAAAAATGAGAGTCGCCTCCAATCTTTTATTTGGTGTGATTGGATCACTACAAACATTTAAAATCCGTTTTGAAAAATATTTTGGTCTTCGCAATCCAGAAAACGAGTTCAGGAGTCGCTTACGCATGAGGAAGGGTTAGCACCCTCATACGCCCAAAATTGGTACCACATTGATTACTTTCAGGTCTTGATTTGTTAAAACTTTGAAAATTCGAGTAAAATTTAAAGTACGATCTTTGTCTTTAGAAAACTTCACAAGGTTTCAAAGAAAACCCTTTTTGAGGAAATCCATCCCCGTGTTTCGAATCTCTATGAGAATTGGAAGTCGTGTCCAACACGTTAGGGCACTACGTTCTCGGATTTTCAAAATTGAAGGACGTTTTGAAAGATTTCAAAGAAGATATTCGATTGCGTGAATTATACGAAAATCATACCCCGCACGTTAGCGCATGGTTTTTCGAGGTTTTCACACGAAAAGATATTGCCTCATCATGCTTTAAAATTATTTATATATGTGTATTTGAAAACTTGAAACTTCGTATTGAGTTTAAAATATGATCCTCAAACACATGACTTAGAAAGATTTGAAGAAAGGATGTCCATTTGCTTCGATTTTCACGGAGAATTGAAGTCATGACCAACACGTTAGGGTAGGACGTTTTCGGAATCCTGAAGTTTAACAAGCAATAAAAAGCTTGGAGAAGGATATTTGATTCGTATGAGTTATACAAGAAATCACACCCGACACGTTAGGGCATGATTTCTCGAAGTTTTCACACGAAAAGAATATTGCCTCGATTTTGAAATAATTTTGAAAACAAATGTGCAATTTTAAGTATGAGTGAACAATTTATAAAGAAGCTTAAATAACACGAAACAAAAAATGATTAGGCAGATAAATGATATACAAAAATCAAAAAATGAAATACGAAAGCATAATAATTAAAAATTAAATATAAATATTGAAGAGAAAGAAAAACAAAATAGACGGATTCAAAATGTGATGTTTGGATGCCTCGGGGTAAAACGGTAATTTTGGACACTCGAGGGCAAAACTGTAATTTTTGGAAAGTTCGGAGTTAAAAATGAAATTCTAGACGTCCGAGAGTATAATGGTGATTTTTGGAAAGTTTGGGGTTAAAAATAAAGTTTTTAGACATCTGAGGGTAAAATGGTAATTTTTGGAAAGTTTGGGGGTAAAAATGTAATTTTTGGAAAATTTAGGGTTAAAAATAGAATATTAGAAAGTTCGAGGGTAAAAATGTAATTTCTAGAAAATTTGAGGTCAAAAATGAAATTTTGGACAGTTTGAGGGGTAAAAATGTAATTTATGGAAAATTCGAGGTCAAAAATAGAATTTTGGAAAGTTTAGGGGTAAAAATGTAACTTTTAGTAAATTTAGGGTCAAGAATGGAATTTTGGAAAGTTTAGAGCTAAAAATGTAAT
The DNA here is from genome assembly GCA_005610355.1 of Gossypioides kirkii. NCBI lineage: Eukaryota > Viridiplantae > Streptophyta > Magnoliopsida > Malvales > Malvaceae > Gossypioides > Gossypioides kirkii. The sequence goes on along the minus strand of CP032251.1, from coordinate 3,474,007 downwards.
TTTTGGAAAATTTAGGGTAAAAAATAGAATTTTAGAAAGTTCGAGGGTAAAAATGTAATTTTTAGAAAGTTTAAGGTCAAAAATGGAATTTTAATAAAGCTCAGGGGTCAAAATATGATTTTTGGATAGTTCAGCGACCTTCAGGGCAATAAAACCAAAACATGGTGACACGTGGCAGCTTCTCAAGCATTCTGAAGTCCTAAGAATAATTTGAAAATCATTTAAAATTTCTAGGCCAATTTTGTAATAAAACAAAACTTGATTTAAGGGTAAAATTGAAACAAAAATAAAAGGGGGAGGACCAACTGCACAATTAAGCCAAATTAAGGACACGTGACAACTTCTTGGGCTTTCAAAAGGTCAAAGGATCAAATTGAATAAGAAATGAAATTATTGGGCGAATTTATAATTAATTAAAAATATAAAAAGGACTTGATTGTAAAATAAAAAAGGCTAAAGGACCAAATGCATAAATATACCATTTTTAAAAAACACGCGGATCTTGAAGTCGGAGCAGGTCGGGTCGGATCGGGCCATGGGTCTGAGCCTAAAATGGCGCCGTTTTGGGACTTAAGAGCCTAGACCAAAACGGCGTCATTTTGGTCCTCCTTAAATACCAATCGCCCCCTTTTAATTTCATTTTCACCTTTCTTTTCAAAAAAAAACTTCAAAAAAACTCTCAAACTCTCTCACCCCCAAGCCCTTTCCATGGCTGGCCAAGCACTGGTCACCGGTCCGTCGTCCGTCAGCCGCCGTCCGTCGCCACGCGCCGCCGTCCACGGTGGTTTTCGGGTAAAACCTTCCTTTTTCATTTTTTTAAACCTTTTCCCTTAGATCTGTTTTCACCCCTTTTTAAAAAATTTGCTTTATTTTCAATTTAACAAATCGAGGTTCAAAATCGATAAAACCGAACCCAAGTTTTTTGAGAAAGAAAAAAAGATTCAAAACATTCATACTCTTTTTGGTTTTTTTTAGATTTGTTTTCCCTTTTAATCCTCTTTTATTTAAGACTTATGTTCAAAGCCTAGACCTTTTTTAGATTTAAAATATGTTTTGAAGTTTTTCTCTTTTTGAAATCTATTTAGTATGTTACTTGTGCAGGTGTTCGAACAAACAAGGGAGGGGCCTTTGCGAATGAGGGTAGCACGGTGGAGCGTCACTCACGGCTCCGGCAACGGTGGCTCTAATCGGAACAGATACACCTTTTCAGTTTTCTTTTTATATATTAATATTTTTTAGCAAATATTTTATTAATTATTTATTTAATATGCAATAAATGTATACTTATTAGAAATTTAAAACGTTTTTCCTTAAATAACAAAATAAATATAATAAATATAATAGTAATAATAATAAATGGTTATGGTGGGGAATTAATTATCATGTATTAAGGCATTTTGAATTTTGAAATTAATACTAACAATAAATAGATAGTAATATATATATATAGTAAGTAAATATCTTAGTTGTATGTAAATGAATGCACGTCAAAGAAATAAGCAGTAATTGCACATATAAATGTATACCTTGAGGATATTGTTGGTTGGAAATCTGCTTTGAATGCAGGTATTAATTGCTTTGTGTATCTGTTCGGATGTTTTCTACTTTGTATTGACCTTCGAAAAATAATGGTGTATATTGATTTCTAATAAAAGTTTCTCTTTGTATTAATCTCTGGTGTTCAAAAAAAAAAGGGTCCTTACAACTCAGTTTGAATAAGGCTTTATAGCCTATATTACAATGATTTTCTTTTGTCTATTTTCAATTAAATTGATGTCTAATCTCCTTTGCAGGTTCGGCTAACAGTGGTGCTGGTGCAGAGATGGTGGCAGTTCAAGTTGAAGCTGGTAGTGCAGACGTGGCGTTCTTTGGTTGGACGTGGAAGGAGGTGGCTGCACAAGTTGAAGCAGCAGATTGGGTTTAGGTTGATTTGTGTAATTGGGCTAGGGATATGGGTTGTAATTTTGGACATTTGTGATTGGGCCTAGTTAATGGGTTTTGCTTGGAAATGGACATTTTGTAATTGGACTTTTTATTTTAAATTTAATATTAAGCTTAAGACAATATTTCAAATTTTAAATTTAAAATAAATTTAAATTTTAAAATAATTCTAAACTTAAAATAAATTTAAAATAAAGATTTGGGTTCAATTTGAACAAAGTGTTGGGCCTGGACAAATTGAGCTTTAACAGCTGCCCCTCTTTGCTTGTTGCTGTGTAACAGGAATAGAACAAAGATCAAAAGAAGACCAATTTTGTCCAATCCTGTTGAATCCCGGCTCTACTATCGACTACTTCAAAATGACAGCACTAGACTTGTAGTTCCATTCCACTTTACTGCGATTAGGGAGAGTGAGATCCGTTACTGTAATTTTAATCCAACTTTACCGTACCCTCGATTTGACGTCGAGGCTTCATCTTGCTCTTACTACAACTTCAGAGAGATAAAGATTCGTTATTTTGACCCGATCTATTATAGCTTCGATGTAGAAGCTTCACAGTTCTGGCTTTAATCTGTTCTTTTAAGGCATTAGATTCGCTGTTGCTACTTCAATCCGCATGGTACTAAATTCGCCGTTGCGGCTTAAATTTTTCCTTTCATGCTTCTAGGGTATAAGGTTCGCTGTTGCGACTTAAAACTTTCCCTTTGTGTCTTCGTGGTACTGGATTCGCCGTTGCGGCTTAAATCTTTCCCTTCATGTCTCTGAGGTACAAGGTTAATCATTGCGACTTAAACCTTTCCATCTATGTCTTCGTGGTACTGGATTCACCGTTGCGGCTTAAATCTTTCCCTTCATGTCTCAGAGGTACAAGGTTCGCCGTTGCGACTTAAACCTTTCCCTCTGTGTCTTCATGGTATTGGATTCACCGTTGCGGCTTAAATCTATCCCTTCATGTCTCTGAGGTACAAGGTCCACCGTTGCGACTTAAACCTTTCGTTCCATATCTTTGTGGTACTAGATTCGCCGTTACAGCTTAAATCTTTCCCTTCATGCTTCTGAGGTACAAGGTTCGCCGTTGCGACTTAAACTTTCCTTCATATCTTCGTGGTACTGGATTCGCTGTTGCGGCTTAAATCTTTCCCTTCATGCTTCTGAGGTACAAGGTTCGCCGTTGTGACTTAAACCTTTCCCTCCATATCTTCGTGGTATTGGATTCGCCATTGCAGTTTAAATCTTTCCCTTCATGCTTCCTAGGTACAAGGTTCGCCATTGCGACTTAAACCTTTCCTTTTATTTCCTTGTGGTATTGGATTCGCGTTGCGGCTTAAATCTTTCCCTTCATGCTTCTGAGGTACAAGGATCGTCGTTGCGACTTAAACCTTTCCCTCCATATCTTCGTGGTACTAGATTTGCCGTTGCGGCTTAAATCTTTCCCTTTTCTTCCTCATGGAATTGGATTTGCCGTTGCGGCTTCAATCCTTCCCATAATATCTGCTAAGGTACCGGGTTCACCGTTGCGGCCTGAACCTTTCCCATTTCTTCCTAACGGAACCGGATTTACCGTTACGGCCTCAATCCTTCCCATAATATCTGCTAAGGTACCGGGTTCGCTGCTATGGCCTCAACCTTTCCTTTCAAATCTTCATGGTACCGGGTTCCCCGTTATGACCTCAATCTTTGCCATTTCATCTTCATGGTATTAGATTCGCCATTGTGGTCTGAATCTTCCCTGACAAACTTGTAGAATATGCTTTCATGGACCTCTATGTAGACCAAATTATTAGGATGTCATGATTAGAATGAGTCAAATACTCCTAACCACCTGAGCATGAATGATGGATGCAAAAATGTCATCTCTGAGAATTATTTTATTTTTAATCCTCAAGTCGACATTATTCGTCATTTGTCTAAGTCCTATCACTGATATGTTATCATGTTCTTTGGTATGGTCTTCTTTTCCATGGAACCTAAAGATATAGTCATATTTGTTTTAAAACTCTTCTATCCCTCGAGTTTGTGTTATTTCCAACTGGTGACCCTGTTTCAGGTCCCTGTACTATTAGGAATTTTCCAGAATGATATGCAGAAATCCTTCTATTCCTTATATTGTTGACCACTAACCGTTATTTCAATTGCAAAGATCTTGAATCATGGTTATAATGTGGATGAATTCGAATTTGAATGAAAACAAAGGTAGCATGAATGAAAAGATCGTTTGGTTCATTAATCGTTATTCTGATGCGGAATTTGCTTGAGCATGGTCGCAAGGCGAATGATATTTTATTGAAGCCAAAGCTCACATGAATGAAAAGATTAAAAATGACCCATATTAGTCAAAGCATTGCCAAACACAAACTGAGCAAAGAATAGGGTTAGGTGCCCCAGATATCAGAGTATGAGCTTCACTGAGCAAACTTAATTAGGACCATTCTAAACTTGATATATGTCCATGAAACTCGGAGTACTTTGTCAATGCCTCAAGGTGTAAAGTTTCTCCACCTTGCTACTTTTGAGAGAGAGGACCACTTCATGCCCCTTTTATCTTATTCGAATTTGACCCGCCTTTTTAGGTTTTTAACTCAAATCTCCTTAGGTTTCGAGATGCCCTTTACGAGTTTTCACCTCGACCTCTCTTTTTCCATTTTTTCTATTTTCTTTTTCCTTTTCTTTTTTCCTTTTTTTTTTCTTTCTCTTCTTTTTTATTTATTTTTTCATTACATCTGAGTTCACGAAGTTGGGCATGTCTTTGCCGTCCATATTGATCAAAATTAAAGCTTCTCTAAAAAGACTTTCTTTATCTCATGAGGCCTTTCCCAATTTGACATCCATTTTCCTTAGAAGTCTTTTGTAATCAAGATCTTTTTCAAAACTAGAGCTCTATTGTGGAGTCCTATAGAGCGGATCCTTCCTTGTCGTAAACCCTTGTCATCTAGTCATGACTTTTAGTATCTTTTCTTCAATCAAGTTTAGTTGACTACATCTGGGTTAGATCCAAAATTTGGAGGGAAGGAAACTTGATTCCAATGGGTAGGGCGACTTTTATTCTGGTGTGAAAGGTGTTGCCCCGGTGTCTGTTCTAATAGAAACTCGATAAACCTCGAAGGAAAATGGTGATTTCTCATGCCGAGCCTTTGTAGGTCTCTGCTATTTTCCAATCAATACTTTGGTGTCTTTAGTGATCCCCACCAATGCCTCATTTTTGGGGATGTGGTGCTGAGTCATGATACTTGTTCTTGAATTGGCTGTAGACTTTTGCTATCGTGCCATTTAGTGAAGTAATAAATCGATGCCTCACATAAAAAAGAAGCCATGACGTGAAGGAGATATATAAATTTTTCAAGATGCCCTTTGCGGGTTTTCATCATGACTTTCCTTTTTCTTTTCTTCTTCTTTTCTTTTCTTTTCTTTTTTCCTTTTAAAAGATGCCCTTTGCGGGTTTTCATCTTGACCTTTTCTTTCTTTTCTTCACTTAAAATTATCTCCTCTTTTAATAGTGTGTGTCAGGCCTTATTCTTTGAAGTTTTTGTTGAACTGGAATGCATTCGTCTTTTATGGGGGCCTGTGTGTCACGGCATCAGTTTTTAAACTCGACATCTTTGATAGGACCATGCAAAGACCTTTGGATTCTCGAGGCAGCTTGCCTTGTTTTTACAAAGACTCATGTCTCAATTTTCACTTAAAATCACGACTCTTTAAAATGATGTCTGTTTCGTGTCTTGCTCAAACATCCGTAGCAGATTGGGAGACAGGTTACATTCTTGGTCACTTTCAAAGCCTCAAAGTTTTTTCTGGACACATGTCTTACTCAAAAGGGTTTAAGTCAATAGCAGTGTTGCTCGTATCCTTGATATCAAGGGACCTAGGATAAAGACAAAAGTGGATCCAAAGAATAATTGAACTAAAGAATGATTAATTGTGGTATGAACGAATGAAAAGAATGATAAGGTGTTTGCCAAATAGGACAAAACAATGCATCATTTTTATTTAAATAAAAGATAGTGGTCATTTTCCCTTTATAAAAGGATCCCTATTACTCTCAATCTTAAAGTGATAAGTGTATTCTGAATATTTTCCTGGAAAAGTCCTAAAACTACAGGAAACTCCTCCATAGTCTAGTTATCCAAAACATTTCCAAAGACGTAGGGATGAACTCTCGACAGGTTTCACTCTCCTCATGACTTTTACTCAAATTTTCAGCATTTTCTATCTTGATTTATCATGTTTCCTCTTATTTTTCATTTAGGGTTAGTGACTCTCACCTAAATATTTCAGATATGTGGAATCTTATTAAAAATTAATGCACGAAGTGCAATGCACATGAATGATAAAATGCATGCAACAATGTGTTGTTTCTTGATTCCATTCCATTAGACAACCTTACTAGAAAACAAATTTCTGTACATGAGGCAGATACATGTATGGTCGTGCCTTAATGCTCAAAGTCCTAATATTTCAAACTAATTTTTTTTGCTCTGGTTTGCCCCTGATTTCGAGTTCAAAACATCGGTCTTGAATGGCTAAAGTCTGCAAGCTGTTAGTTGTTTCTCACACTCGGTGGAGTTATTGCTTGCGACATGGTCCCTATCTTAGACTTGACCCTAAAAGCATTAGAGTCATTCCTCGTTTACTTCCAATTTCCTTTAGCGATATCATTTTGTTTTTGGACAGCTATAAATTCCTTCAATAGAGAATAGCCCTCAGAGAATGCTCGATAAGAGACTTTTTCGACTTTTCAAGTAACCACGTGGCCATACTAACAAAAGCCGTGAATCAACACACCTTCTTTTGCCCCTTCTTTGACAGGTGCTTAGTGGCTAAGATTGCTAGAACATGAGTGATTCTTTTGTCAAGTCAGTCAAACAAAATCTACAACCTCGGCCTTTACGTGCCCCGACACTTTAAGGATGACGACTAACTCAATCGTGTTTGAGATGAAGACGCCATCATTCTTTCTTGCATCTGAGTGTACTAAGCCTTGCAAGTTTTCCAAAGTAATGTACTTGTTCTCATTTTCCTTAATCAGGATTGCAACCCAATGCTCGCTTATCTAAAGTGGACCTTATCTCTTGAGTTCTTTGGCAATGGAGCGATAGTATTTCCATGTTTCTGAAGGTGAAGCGACTAAGTTGAAATCTAATATTGCGTTAGGACTTGAAAAAGGTGCATTTCTACTTTAACTTTAAGTAGGTAAGGGCAGACACCATATTCAAAGTATACTTTATTATTTTGAATCTTCGGGCGACAGGGTAAAGTGTTTTACTCTTCTATCATGGGTATCATGTCCTCCAAAATGTGAAACCATTAGAAGTTGAACCCCAATACTAAGTGAGAGCTCAAAATTGATGCCTAATCCTTTTGACATCAAGTAGGTCAACAAATTCGTGATTGAACATCTGCCTTGTTTTGTCTTCCATACTTCACTTAACTCTTACAAGCTGTTATGAGTTTCATTTATTTTGGTGTAATCCCAAAACTCTGATATCTGCCCCTTTGCTAGGTCGTCACTTTTGTGTTGTTGTTTTTTCCTTGACCATAAATGCACGATCATGTTGATCTCTACCTTATTAAGGAATCCGTTCTCTTATGACCAATTCTCTATTTAGTAATAGAATAGGAATCAACACCTTTGAATGAAGATGCAATGCAAATAGATTCAAAATGAATAAGTTAGTGTAATTAATACAGGAATAAAATTTAAAATAAATTGCAATTAAAAGCAAAGAAACAAGAATGTAACCATGTCTCTTACCTTCTTCATGCAACCACTAGAGGCTTGGCATAATTTTACTTAAGGTAGGCTTTCAAGAAGTTAAAAGCAATAAAATGTACAGCTTATGAATGCTTGTATGCATAAGAAAAACATTGACTCATAACTCAATTCTATTAGAAAATTTTACTAGAAAACAAATTCCTTTACATAAGACAGATATGCATATGATCGTGCCTTAGTGTTCAAAAGCTTTTAATCTTCGTAGGACATCTTCCAATTTTGCCCTGGTTCGTCCTTTGATTTTCGGTCCCAAAATGTCACCTTAAGTGATCGGTCACTTTTCGTAGTTGGGTCAAATTTTGATTCGTTGTGTGGTCTTTGTTTCCGTCTTACTCGACTAGCTAATCATTGGCTTTTCGTCTTTCTTTTTGACCATATGCACACGACCGTATTGTTTTCCACCTTATCAAGGAACTTGTTTTCTTATGACCAATTTTCTATTTAGTAATTGAGCTTAAATCCACACTTTTCCTTATGAAGATGTAATGCAAGCAACAATTAAAAGAAAAAGAACACAAGTATGATAACAAAGTACGGATATAAAACAGAGAACCTAGACTTGGGAGACTACTAACAGCTCGGTGTAGTTCTATCCTAAGGTAAGCTACTAGGGTTCACTATATGTGGTTCAAGTTCTAGAGTTGAGGTACCCAAACCAGTAGATTCCTCGATCCTTACCCATTATAGGTTCATACGGACGAGTTCGGTTTAGGGGTACACATTTCTCACATGTTTGCACGGAAGTGAAAACCTTACGAAAATAAGTGTACGGATGTAATCTCGAAAGCGGTTCACTATCCTACACGAAGGTGAAGACCTCACGAAGAAGTAGTTTCCCGCTTCCACTTAAGAGGGAAGCAACATAATGCATATGGATGCGAAATTACACTAGCAATATCACATAATATAATGTCACAAAAAAGATGTCAAGGATCGCATATTAAACAAAACTGAAAGTTTTAAAGTTTTCAAAAAGGACCCGAAAATAATCAATTTTGGCTTTACTCTCGTTTATTTTAAAAAATCTCCCCAGTGGAGTCGCCAAGCTGTCGAAACCATTTTTTTGAAAAACGTATTTCAAAAATTATTTTTCAAATGGAAGTCGTCACCAATCTTTTATTTGGTGTGATTGGATCACCACAAATGTTTAAATCCGTTTTGAAAAATATTTTGGTCTTCACAATCCAAAAAACGAGTTCGGGAGTCGATTACGCATGAGGAAGGGTTAGCACCCTTATATGCCCAAAATTGGTACCACAGTGATTACTTTCAGGTCTTGATTTGTTAAAACTTTGAAAACTCGAGTAAAATTTAAAGTACGATCTTTGTCTTTAGAAAACTTCGCAAGATTTCAAAGAAAACCCTTTTTGAGGAAATCCGTCCCCGTGTTTCGAATCTCTATGAGAATTTGAAGTGTCCAACACGTTAGGGCACTACGTTCTCGGATTTTCAAAATTGAAGGACGTTTTGAAAGATTTCAAAGAGGATATTCGATTGCGTGAATTATACGAAAATCATACCTTGCACGTTAGCGCATGGTTTTTCGAGGTTTTTACACGAAAAGATATTGCCTCATTATGCTTTAAAATTATTTATATATGTGTATTTGAAAACTTGAAATTTCGTATTAAGTTTAAAATACGATCCTCGGACACATGACTTAGAAAGATTTGAAGAAAGGATGTCCGTTTGCTTTGATTTTCGCGGAGAATTGAAGTCGTGACCAATACGTTAGGGCACGACGTTTCCGAAATCCCGAAGTTTAACAAGCATTAAAAAGCTTGGAGGAGGATATTTGATTCGTATGAGTTATACGGGAAATCACACTCGACACGTTAGGGCATGATTTCTTGAAGTTTTCACATGAAAAGAATGTTGCCTCGGTTTTGAAATAATTTTGAAAACAAATGTGCAATTTTAAGTATGAGTGAACAATTGATAAAGAAGCTTAAATAACACGAAACAAAAATGATTAGGCAGAAAAATGATGTACAAAAATCAAATATACAAAAATAAAAAATGAAATACGAAAGCATAATAATTAAAATTAAATATAAATATTGAAGAGAAAGAAAAACAAAACAGACGGACTCAAAATGTGATGTTTGGATGTCCGGGGGTAAAACGGTAATTTTGGACACTCGAGGGAAAAATGGTAATTTTTGGAAAGTTCAGAGTTAAAAATAAAATTTTAGATGTCTGAGGGTGTAATGGTGATTTTTGGAAAGTTTGGGGTTAAAAATAGAGTTTTTAGACATCCAAGGGTAAAATGGTAATTTTTGGAAAGTTCGAGGGTAAAAATGTAATTTTTGGAAAATTTGGGGTAAAAAATGGAATTTTGGAAAGTTTAGGGGGAAAATGTAATTTTTGGAAAATTTAGGGTCAAAATAAAATTCTAGAAAGTTCGAGGGTAAAAATATAATTTTTAAAAAGTTTAAGGTCAAAAATGGAATTTTAAAAAAGTTCAGGGGTCAAAATATGATTTTTGGATAGTTCAGGGACCTCCAGGGTAATAAAAACAAAACATGGTGACACGTGGCAGCTTCTCAAGCATTCTGAAGTCATAGGACTAATTTGAAAATCATTTAAAATTTTTGGGCCAATTTTGTAATAAAACAAAACTTGATTTAAGGGTAAAATTAAAACAAAAATAAAAGAGGAAGGACCAATTGCACAAATAAGCCAAATTAAGGACACATGGCAACTTCCTGGGCTTTCAAAAGGTCAAAGGATCAAATTGAATAAGAAATGAAATTATTGGGCGAATTTATAATTAATTAAAAATATAAAAAGGACCTGATTGTAAAATCAAAAAAGGCGAAAGGACCAAATGTATAAACACGCGGATCCTGAAGTCGGAGCAGGTCGGGTCAGATCGGGCCATGGGTCTGAGCCTAAAACGGTGCCGTTTTGGGACTTAAGAGCCTAGACCAAAACGGTGTCGTTTTGGTCCTCCTTAAATACCAATCCCCCCCTTTTAACTTCATTTTCACCTTTCTTTTCAAAAAAAACTTCAAAAAAACTCTCAAACTCTCTCACCCCGAAGCCCTTTCCACGGTTGGCCAAGCACCGATCACCGATCCGCCGTCCGTCAACCGTAGTTCGTCGCCACGCGCCACCGTCCACGGTGGTTTTCAGGTAAAACCTTCCTTTTTCATTTTTTAAACCTTTTCCCTTAGATCTGTTTTCACCCCTTTTTAAAAAAATTGCTTTATTTTCAATTTAACAAATCGGGGTTCAAAACCGATGAAACGAACCCAAGTTTTTTGAGAAAGAAAAAAATATTCAAAACATTCATATTCTTTTTGGTTTTTTTAGATTTGTTTTCCCTTTTAATCCTCTTTTATTTGAGACTTATGTTCAAAGCCTAGACCTTTTTTAGATCTAAAATATGTTTTTGAAGTTTTTCTCTTTTTGAAATCTGTTTAGTACGTTACTTGTGCAGGTGTTCGAACAAACAAGGGAGGGGCCTTTGCAAACGAGGGTAGCACGGTGGAGCACCGCTCGCGACTCTGGTAACGGTGGCTCAGATCGGAATAGATACGCCTTTTCGGTTTTCTTTTTATTTATTAATATTATTTAGCAAATATTTTATTAATTAATTATTTAATATGCAATAAATGTATACTTATTAGAAATTTAAAACGTTTTTCCTTAAATAACAAAATAAATATAATAAATGGTAATGGTGGGGAATTAATTATCATGTATTAAGGCGTTTTGAATTTTAAAATTAATACTAACAATAAATAGATAGTAATATATATATATATATAGTAAGTAAATATCTTAGTTGTATGTAAATGAATGCACTTCAAAGAAATAAGCAGTAATTGCACATATAAATGTCTACCTTGAGGATATTGCTGGTTGGAAATCTGCTTTGAATGCAGGTATTAATTGCTTTCTGTATTTGTTCGGATGTCTTCTACTTTGTATTGACCTTCGAAAAATATTGGTGTATATTGATTTCTAATAAAAGTTTCTTTTTATATTAATCTCTGGTGTTCAAAAGAAAAAAAGGGTCCTTACAACTCAGTTTGAATGGGGCTTTATAGCCAATATTACAATGATTTTCTTTTGTCCATTTTCAATTAAATTGATGTCTAATCTCCTTTGCAAGTTCGGCTAACAGTGGTGCTGGTGCAGAGACGGTGGCGATTCAAGTTGAAGCTGGTAGTGCTAACGTGGCGTGCTTTGGTTGGACGTGGAAGGAGGTGGCTGCACAAGTTGAAGCAGCAGATTGGGTTTCTGTTGATTTGTGTAATTGGGCTAGGGATATGGGTTGTAATTTTGGACATTTGTGATTGGGCCTAGTTAATGGGTTTTGTTTGGAAATGGACATTTTGTAATTGGACTTTTTATTTTAAATTTAATATTAAGCTTAAGACCATATTTCAAATTTTAAATTTAAAATAAATTTAAACTTAATAAATTTAAATTTTAAAATAATTCTAAACTTAAAATAAATTTAAAATAAAGATTTGGGTTCAATTTGAACAAAATGTTGGGCTTGGACAAATTGGGCTTTAACAGATGGTAAAGTCAAGGGCATGGTTTTGGTACTGAGTTTGGTGCAGTTAATGAGGATAACGGCTGTTATCCAAGTGTCGATGTGGCAGAAGCAGGTTTTGGGGCACCACGTCATGCTCTTGGTGGTCAACACGCGTCTGGTCAAAATGTTGGGGGTGTGACTATTGACTGGGCAGATGTGGATCAGCAGATTGGTTTACATGGCCCAGTTCATAATAATATTCCAATGGGCTCACGTGGTTATTTTCCTACTAAGCCTCGTGCTCGGGTAGTTCATGATCCGAATTTAAATCAATCAAATGCGTTTCTCTTGGGCCATGTTATGAATTCGTCTCCGTACGAGTTTGACCCTTCTCCTTTGGATGGTAGTGCGACTCGTATTGCTGTGGCTCATGTTGATCCTAGTTTTGGGTGTGAGGTAAATGTTGCTGAGTTTGGTGTTGGTTTAGGTGTTGGTTTAGGTGTTGGTGATGACTCATATGTTCATGTTTCGGTGGCGGATACAAGTCCGGTTGCGTGGTTTCTAGACTCGGGTGCAACACATCATGTTTGCAATGATGCCTTGGTTTTGCATGGTACAGCTCCATACTCAGGTAATAATCCTCTTTTGATGGCTGATGGTACTCGCATTAATATTGCATCTGTGGGTAATGTTGTGTTAGGTGATTCTGCTAGACTGCTACACTTGAATAATGTTTTATATGTTCCTTCTATTCGTAAAAAATTATTGTCTGTGTCACGGTTCACTAGAGATAATGGTGTATATTTTGAGTTCCATCCTTCTTATTGTTTGATTAAAGATGTTCGGACTCAGAAGGTTTTGATGCAGGGTCGCATGCTTGACGGGTTATATAGGTTTCACAAGTTTCACAGAATAAAGTTCGTACGTCGAATGCTGTTAATCTAGGTTCAAGTTCTATGTCTGCTGGTGATCTTGATTTGTGGCATCGAAGATTAGGACACTCATCTGTTTCTATTATTCAAAGTGTTTTACGAAGTTGTAATGTCGTTGTAAATAAAAAGTTTTTAGACTATGTTTGTGATTCTTGTCCAATGGGTAAAGCACATAAATTGCGATTTCCTAATTCCACTACTAAGTATACGTTTCCTTTTGAGTTGATTGTTTCTGATCTCTAGGGGCCTGCGACTGTTGATTACAGTGCGAATTAGTATTACGTGTCGTTCATTGATATGTTTTCTCGGTTTACTTGGGTGTATCTCATCCAACGAAAGTCTCAAGCAGTCGATTGCTTTATTCAATTTCAACGCTTGATAAAAACTCAGTTCAATGCACGTGTTAAGCAATTTCAGAGTGATTGGGGTGGTGAGTTTCGCTAGTTTAAGTCGGTACTCGCCCAACATGGTATTGTGCATAGAGTCACGTGTCCACACATGTCAGAGAAAAATGGGGTTGTTGAGCGTAAACATCGTCACGTTGTTGAGGTAGGTCTCACTCTCCTTGCTCAAGCTAAATTACAAATGAAATTCTGGGATTTTGCTTTTTCCTATGTTGTACATGTGATAAATAGGTTGCCCACTTTAGTATTACAAAATAAGTCTCTGTTTTCTGTGTTGTTTCGAAAAGAGCCGAAATATGATTATTTTCGAGTGTTTGGGTGCTATTGTTTTCCTTATTTAAGTTCGTTTAATAAACATAAGATGCAATTTCGGTCACAACCGTGCACATTTCTTGGGTATAGTACTCAACATAAAGGGTATTTGTGTCTTACACTAGAGGACAAGATTGTGGTTTCTCGTCATGTTGTGTTTGATGAGAAACATTTCTTATTTTCTGAGGTTACTCTTCCCTCCACAGTTGACAAAATTGTTACATTTGTCCCTGTATTTCGGTTTCAAGTGCCGAAGGTTGCTTCTACTAATCGGATTGGTTGCGCTTGTAGTTCTTTGTCAGTTCGAGTGCTTTCTGTTGATAATGCTACTGATCACAGTTGTGATCCACCTAATCTTGGTTCGGTGCCTGTTTTGAAGCGTTTTAATGGAGTGACTCCTCCTTGCTCGGGTTCATCATCTAATACGCCTGAGTTTGTAGTTCCTGTTGATGAACCGCCTCATCTAGCTGCAAATACACATCATATGGTGACTCGATCTAAGACAGGTGTGTTCAAACCTAATGTTTTTACTGCTGAGGTCACTGATCGTGAATCTCGTACAATTGATGAAGCTTTTGTGAGTCCTGACTGGCGGCTAGCTGCTCAAGCTGAGCATGATGCCTTGATAAGGAATCAGATGTGGGAACTTGTTCTGTTACCACTTGGTCGTAAGGCTATAGGGTGTAAATGGTTGTTCATGACAAAGAAGAATCTTGATGGTACAGTTACTCACCGAAAAGGTCGTCTCGTCGCGAAAGGGTGCTCTCAAGTTTCAGGGTGTGATTTTCGAGAAACGTTTAGTCTCGTTGTCAAACCTGCTACCATTCGCACGATTTTGTCCATTGTTGTGTCTAACAAATGGTCTATACATCAAGTTGATATTAACAATGCTTTTCTTAATGTTGATCTTTCTGAGTAGGTGTATATGCAACAACCTCCTGGGTATGTCAAGTATGGAGTTGACGGGCAGCCTTTAGTGTGTCGGTTGACCAAGGCACTTTATGGGCTTCGCCAAGCGCCTAAGGCGTGGTTTGATAAACTTCGGTCCTTTCTTATTTCAATTGGTTTTGTTCAGGCTCGATCTGATACGTCCCTGTTTGTCTGTAAGAATAATTCTTCTTGTGTGTATGTGTTAGTATTTGTTGATGATATTATCATTACAGGAGACTTGCCTTCTGCTACTGGTCAATTTATTACTCAGTTACATTCTGAGTTCTCACTCAAGGATATGGGTGATCTTCACTATTTTTTGGGTATAGAGGTTACTCGGTTAACTGATGGTAGTTTGACTTATGTCAACGCAAATATATTCTTGATATACTGAAACGGTGTGGTATGTTGAGCGCACGAACTATTCATACTCCGATGGTTGGATCTTCGTGTTTAATGAAAATCGTGGGTACACCCCTAGCTGATCCTAGTCATTTTCGTAGTATTGCAGGTATGCTACAATATGTAGTTCTCACGAGACCTGATATTGCTTATGATGTCAATCGAATTTGTCAATTCATGCATGCACCTACGGATGAGCATTTAGTTGCTCTCAAGCGAATACTGAGTTATTTGTGTAATACTGTTAACTATGGGTCTATCATTTCACCATCTCCACGGTTGTCGTTAGTTGGCTATGCAGATGCAAATTGGGGGTTGGATTTTGATGATAGATGTTCTACTTCAGGCTATTATGTTTATTTTGGAAATAGTTTGGTATCTTGGTGTTCTAAGAAGCAGCAAGTAGTATCTCGTTCTACTGCTGAAGTTGAGTATCGTGGCTTGACAGCTGCTGTTGCTGGTGTTACATGGTTGGTGTCATTGTTGTTAGAGCTTCATTTAAGTTCTGCTGATATACCCACAATTTGGTGTGATAATTCGAGCGTTGTTGCCGTTGCTGCTAATTCGGTTCAACATTCTAAGTTTAAGCATGTTGAGTTGGATCTGTTTTTTGTCCAAGAGAAAGTTAGTGCGGGTTTGTTAATTGTTGGTGAGGTGCCAGCTTGTGATCAAGTCGCTGATATTTTCACCAAGCCGTTATCTGCTTCGTTGTTTGGCAAGTTTCATCATTTTTTGAAAGTTTTGAAGGTTAGATAGGTGCGTGAATATTAGAAGTATATATTAGACTAGTATAGTCTAGTCAGCATAGTCGTTAGTTCTGCTAACAGAATGGAGGTGCTATCTGTTAAGTTGTTAGTATCTGTTACTAAGCCATGAGTTGTATAAATAGTAGATAGGTCAAGGTTCAATGTATGCAAAGATTAACAGATAATTTCTCAGATTATATTTATATTAAATTTTTCTATTATTCATAGCTTTTCACACACCCCCATTCTTTCAACCAACCATCTGCCTTCAATGACTATAATTCTATTATCACAATGCTCATCATCAACCTTAAAAAAATCCTAATTCCAATTGATACCAACTCACACGATCTTCCATTTACAGTAGGAAGCCTAAAATCAAAATTGTCATCGGCCCAAATACTCCTAACAACAACTATAGACACCCTCTCAAATTTTGTTCCTGAAGGAAGTAAACTTTCGCTCTTGACATACGAATCAATCTTTCGGTAGCATCTAATTTGACTACCGAACCCAACCCTCTAACATTCCAAGATACAAATCTCATATTAACCATAACATTTAATTCAAGACAAAAGAAGCCAACAAAACAATCTACTCACTCGTTTTTCTTAATTTTCCTTCTACTGCTACCTCCTGAATCCTTCTATTGCTGCCCCTCCAGTCTTATTATTTCATCAATTACTGCCTCCTCATTGCCTTGCACGCTAAACCCTAGTTTTTTCCCCACTTCCCAAGTCTTCAGTGCTTCTTTTAGGATAACTTTTATCCTGTTGCTAATGTCCGAATCCAACAGCAGTAAATTTACAACACTAACTTCGTTCCTACTATCTTCCTTTCCTTTCTCCTTTCTCATCGCCACGATCTCTTTTCAATTTTTCCTTTTTTATTAATACTCTTTGTTAGATATCTCGTATAGATCGAATCCTCTTGTTCAGCACTTTTTTTTATATTTTGTATCGTTTGAAAAAAATCTGCTTCATCTTCAAATCTTGCCACCCAATTTTCTAATTACTGTACTATTAAAATAGACTTTGATTTTTGTTTTGACACTAGGCTCCCCTCCTTATTTAAAACTGCCTTTATTCTTTGATAAACCCATACCCAAAACCTCTTCACTCTGTATTTCCAAACTTTCAATCTGGTCCTTATCCAACATCAGGCCCATGTTGTTAATGTCTTCTTGGGCCAGATCCAGAAGAAAATCATCCATTTCCCCCTCAGCTGGTATACTCCCATTGATGCTAAAAAAGTTATTGTCGAAACGTTATTTTTTAAAGTCCCAATTTTAATTTTAAAACATGAAAATAGAGTCGTCACCAATTTTTTTTAATTTGGTGTGATTGGATCACCATAAAATATTTAAATTTGTTTAAACCAACATTTTGGTCTTCGAAATCCAAAAAAAAGGTTCGAGAGTTGGTTACATGTAAGGAATGATTAACACCCTCACACGCCCAAAATTAGTACCTAGTCGATTATTTGATGTCTTAATTGTTAAAAATTTGAAAATTCGAGTGAAATTTAAAATAAGATCCTTAAATAAATGACATATATTGACGTTTTACACAATCGATTTTTTATGAAGAAATGTCCTTTTATTTTGAATCAATCGAGAAAGAGGAGCAATGTCCAAAATGTTAAGGCACAACATTCCCGAATTTTCGAAAATAAAGGACATTTGCTAACTAAATATGATATTTTGATTTTAAAGAGGATATTCAAGTGTGTAAGTTCAACGAAAAACCATATCCAATACGTTAGGACATAATTTTTCGAATCCCTTAAATAAAAAAGCATTACCTCGTTTTTGAAATAATTTAAGTGATATAAAAAGCAAGAAATTTATTTTATTAAAATATTTTTTACAAGGGTTGCATGAATATTAATGAGCATAATTAAAAAATAAAGGAAATTATAATGATGAAAAATAACAATATAGTCATGATGATAAGGTAATAAATATCAATTAAATGCTGCACTAATAACAAACATCTGAAACACAATTATGTGAAACCAAAATATGACTCAATCATGATCATATAAAAATATACAATTAAATAAAGGATAAAATATAGCTTGACATAAAAATAAATAGCAAATAAATTAATGTAAAAGAAAATAAAAACACTAAGTATGCGCAAATTCGAAACTCGAAACAAATCAAGTAATATAAATAAATATATATTTAAAAAAAATTAGAAGGGATTAAATTTAAAAAAAAAAAAACAAAACCAAGATAATGGAAAATTAAAAGAATAAAATAATGAAAGGAATTTTTAGAAAAAAATTAAAATAAAAAGAAATTGCATTGAAACAGTTTAAAAGAAACAGGGGCTAAGTGGGAAAATTTCTCAAGCTCCCATGTGTCACCTCCAAAGCTCATTGGTCAAAGGACCAAATTAAAAACTAAATAAAATTTTAGAGCCAAATTTAAAAGAAATAAAAAACACATTAGGGACCAAATTGCAAATTTCTGAAACAAAGAAGGATTACGGAGACAAATCTTTGTTTTTATGAAAACACGCGGACCCTAAGGGCGGGTTCGGATCTTATTCGGTTTAGCACCAAAATGACATCGCTTTGAGGCCATTAGAGTTGGCCCAAAACGGCGCCGTTTTATGTTGTTATAAAAGTCAATTTTTTTTCAAAAAATTCATTCTTCCTTCTCCTTTAAAAACAACTTTTTTCATTCTCTTTTTTTCTCTCTTTGTTCATACATCCGACCATAGGTGTTTGACCTTCATCCGTCGTGGGTCAACATTACCGACGACGATGATCACCGCCTACGTTGGCCGAGAAATAAAAAACTTGTTTTTTACTTGATTTTCAACCCCGAGGTCAGATCTGGGGTTAAAACTCCTAAAATCCGCCTTTAAAGCCCCCAAAATGTCTAAAACCCCCAAAAATAAAACCTTTTCGTTTTTAGGATTTTCAAAAAAATGAAGCTTTTTATTATCCCTTTTTTTATGAGGCTCTCACGAATATGGACCACTCGGAGGCCGTCGTCAATGGCTACACTCAGGTAAATCTCTAACTCACCTTTATTTGTTATTTATTTTATTTTTTCTCGAAAATGTAGAAAAAATAAAGTAAAAAAAATAGATAATATAATACCAGAATATGCTCTTGAAAGTTTTTGTTTTTATTTCCATGATATCTATAGAAAAATCAAAAAGAGAAGAGAGAATACAAGGTTTTTTTCATGGCTTTATAGTCGAAAATACAATCATGTGTCTTTGTTTTTTTTTTGCATTTGTCTTTTTGCTCTTGGCGTCTTTCTTCTCTATTTCTTGCAAGTATCTGACGACGGTGGTGGTGGTAGAGACGTGGTGGTGTTAGGTGGCCTCGAAAATACACAGTTGATGTGGCACGAGGAGGGGAGCAGCGATTGAAAACCCTAGCAAATTAGGGTTTCCCTCTTTAGTTTAGGATTTGGGCCATTTGGGTGATTGGGTTTGGTGGGTTTGTAAGTAATGAATAATGTAAATGGGTTTGAAATTGTAAAGTACTTTTTATTAAAGGATTTTTGTTTATTTTTTGTTTTATTTGTTGAGCCCAGACAAATTGGGCTCTAACAGTTATCTTTTGTATTTATTTTTCCAGTAAACATACTCTGACTCACTTTTTCATTTTCTTCTTTTTCGATGCAGGTTGCATTAACTTCTTCTTCCCAATCTTTTCCAGTTCCCATCGGAGATAACTCAGATTCCAATCTGATAGTCGATCCAACCTCCAATGAAACTCCATCTTTTTTCTCCTGTTGCAATCTTTATTCCTTAAATTATCCTTTATCAATTCCATCAATCCCCTCTCTTTTATCCTTAAAGTATTTCATCTAATTGGTATGGATGTTTAATCAGAGTTAATAGTTCCATCGTCTCAAAATTTTTCCTCATTGTCCAGTTTTCTCCCATTGATATTAACTCGCCCTATAATCCAACCACTCTTTTAAACGTCTCATAGTTCCAGCAGTGTAGAGGAACCCTTGAAACCTTAACCCAAGCCACCCTTTCCAATACGATAATCCTCTCCGACCAAGGTTCAATGTTGATGAAGAATTCTTTCAAGTATGCCCATTCGTTTTGCTTTAGTATCTCCATCAATTCTTCATTGGGAACTTCGATTAGGAAGAATCTACCTTGAATTCTTCTAACTGAAATTTCACCCAGTCCGATCTTTGCTATTCTTTCATTCAAGCTTTTTGTCCTGCAAAGAAACGTCGATTCCCCTACCAGGCAGCGTTGGAGATTCCATAGTTGTTCGTCTTCCACATGTCCTTTGACAATTTTTATTTGATTCTTTTTTGTCCTTTCTTGCATCTCCTTCTTTGATTGATCATTGATTTCTTTTCCTACTATTTCTTTCCTATCTCCATCCTCTCTTTCCTTCTCTTTCCTCTGAATTTCCTCCCTTTGATTAGAAGGCATAACTTTTTTCCAAATATTCCTTTTACCACTAAATGTTGCCTTTATCACCCAATTTCTATTTCCCAAAATCACAAAACCATTCAATCTTTCTGTTTCTCTTTGAGCATCCAATATATTCAAAAACCTTAGAAATCCATACCTCTTTCCATTCTTGCTTTTCTTCTTCGGGATAAAAGCATCTATGACGTTTCCATGGAAACTGAATAACACCCATAAACCTTTGCAGTGCATACTCATCGGGATGTTATACACGAACAAAGTTATCGGATTACCTCTTGCTCTCCAATCGCCCATTATTTAGAACCAAGTTTATTTGCGCAATAAACTTAGAAAAAATACATTTATCGATTGGTCAGTCAGTTTTTTGAAGACATTTTATAGATTGATCAGCTTTTTAAGGACAAAATTATATGACCATATGTGAAAGAGATTGATCTCATTTATTTCTTTAATTCATAACAAAAGTATCGATCATGCAATCAATCTTCAAAGATAGACACGTATTATCCATAACGAACGTTATTATATGCTCAAAAACCTATATGTTCACTTCAAAGGAGAGATAAATAAACATATTAATTTTGATTCATATTAATGTACACCAGTAATCTAATTTGACCAAGGTAAATGTCATATCAATCAGTCATTGATGCGTTGTGAATTAACTAAAAAATTGATTAAGGCAACTGCAGCTATCAATTAATAGTATAGCTACGGTGAGCAAAGATATTGTTCCCACAAAGACTAAATGTACTAGTAATTATTGTACTTCTATTATTTAAAAGATAAATTCGAGTGATTGATTATAACTAAAATTAACTAAATTAATTAACTACGAATGCAACAAAGAAGAAATTAGGAAAATAAATGATTAACAACCAAGCAGCGAAACAATACCTAAGAAAAAATCCGTCTAGATTTCATCTGTTATTATCAATCTAAATTACACAATTTTTTACTTATTGACACTAGATTGTTAATTGAAATTTCTTTCTAATTAAAACCCCTATTATCACATTAAGTCGCGCACTAGATTCCCCTATTAGATTTAACTCTAATCCGGTAAATTTTGGTTGTCTTATTTCTATGATTGCATGCAACTCCACTCAAATACACAAGATCTACTCTTAAACAAGGTCTATTCCTCCTCTGATTTAAGAACATCAAACATAGATGTTAAGATCGAAATACACCAAGAGGGGGTGATTTGGTGTTTTTAAAAAAGTTTTCGGGAAATTTGAGAAGAGCAAATGACTCAAGAATTTTTAGTGGTTCGGCCTCAATTGCCTAAGTCCACTACCTTAGCTTTTCTCAACTAAGAATTTTCCAAATCCACTAGATTTGAACCTTTAAGGGCAAGGTTTAACCTTACAAATCTCTATCTATTCAAAGGTAAGATAGAACCATTACCCCTTAAGGTTTTCTACCCAAAACCTTAAGTAACACCTCACAAAATGAGAGAAAATAAGAATGAATGAGAATATACCTCTAAAAGGTAAATGATCAACAATTAAGCACTCACGCAAAATGTTACAACACTTGAAATAATGAATGAGAATATAACTTAAGTAACAACCAAGCAGCGAAACAATACCCAGGAAAGAATCCATCTAGATTTCATCTGTCATTATCAATCTAGACTACGCAATTCTTTTATTTAGTAACTGACTCTAGGTTGATTAACTGAAATTTCTTTCTAATTAAAACCCTTATTATCGCATTAACTCGTGAAATGGCTTCCCCTATTAGATTTGACTCTAATCCGAAGATTTTAGTTGTCTTATTTCTAGGATTGCATGCAACTCCACTCAATTACACAATATCTACTCTTAAACAGGGTCTATTCCTCCTCTTATTTAAGCACATCAAACATAAATCAACTCATGCCAGCAAGATCTAAGTATTTATCGCATAAAATAAAAATCAAGAGACAGAATTCATCATAGGGTTCATCTCCCCTAGGTATTTATAGAATCAGTTCATGCTTGCAAATAAAAACATCCAAGAGACAATATAACCGAAAGAAATAAAGAAACTCATGATAATCTCCTGAGAAATCAACTAGGAATCTTCAATCTTGATGGAAATCTGCTTAAGAATCAACTTCAATAGTGTTTTTCACGTTTGTTTTTAGTATTCTATAACGACTCACTCCTGCTTTCATATTAAAATGCTTGAAAAAACTAAAATCCACGTTTTTTCGTAATCCAAAATGCAAATTCGGGAAATCGACATGGTCTACCACATGACCATCTTCTTTGTAAGAAAAGAATGGAAGGCAAGAACATGTTTTATTAAATCATACTAATTAACCGAAAGCTTACAATAACCCATAAGGAGAAGAAAAACTTAAAAACAAAATAATGACATGACAGGCAAAACAATTGCCTATGTCCACTACCTTTGCTTTCCTTAACTAAGGATTTCCTAAATCCACTAGATTTGAACCTTTAAGGGTAAGGTTTAACCTTACAAATCTCTATCTTTTCAAAGGTAAGATAAAACCACTACCCCTTAAGGTTTTCTACCCAAAACCTTAAGTAACACCTCACAAAATGAGAGAAAATAAGAATGAATGAGAATATACCTCTAAAAGGTAAATGATCAACAATTAAGCACTTTCGCAAAAGGTTACAACACTTGAAATAATGATTGAAAATTTAACCCACAAGTGTGTACAAGAAATATTTGGTAGAAGATTGATGAAAGATTGAAAAATGAGTCCTTGGAATTTAAGTAATTGCTTCTTGTCTTTGTTGACTTCAATGGGGAGCCTTGACCTTGTATTTAAGTCCTCTAACAATCTTGAGGATGTTTTTAGACATTAGAAGTAAAATAGAGTCTTAGTAGCCATTAAAACTAGCATTTAATGCAGACATCAGCTTCGTTGTTCTGGTAGAAGGACACTTGTATCGGTAGAAGCCTTTGCACAATATGATCGTTGGAGTCGTTGTATCGGTAAATCCCTCCTTGTATCAATAGAACTCTTAAGATTTCATTTAGTATCGGTAAAACCTATCAGAGTATCAGTAGAAGTGTAGGGGATGCTGAACTTTGGCTACTGACTTGACTTATTTCGATAAAAGCCTTCCAGGTATCGGTAGAACATAAGTAGTTTTGGTAGTCTTGGCCAAGGTATCGGTAAAAGTCCCATGCCACAATTTCCTTGCTCATTAGAGTTTGTTCTATAAATGGAAGTCTTGGTTGTATTGGTAGAACCAAGAGTTGTATCGATAGTTGTCCTTGTTCTACCAGAAGAAGTTTGAAGCATTCCAAAGGTTTTTCTACCTTGTGTTCTACCGATACTAACAAGTATTGGTAGAAGTCTCTCAGACTTCAAAAATTCGTCAAAAACTAAGTTATTTCAAGGCTTTTTAAAAGTTTATTTTGTCCAACACTTTCAAAATAATTTTAAGGACTTAGAAACAATTTTTGCAAATTTAAGTAGGAGATTTTTAATATACTTTTTGTTATATCAAAATACTTGAAAAACTAGGGCTAACAATCTCTCCCTTTTTGATATAACAAAACATTTTGAAAAAAATTGCTAACTCTCCCTATCTTAAACATTATTTTAAAAATAAGCTCCTAAAAAAACATTTTAGATGTTATTTCATGTAAATTTCCAACTTGAAGAATTTTGCTTTAAGAGTTAAGTTGAAAATTAATTTAAGCAAATTTTACATTTTCTCTCCCTTTTTGTAATATCAAAAAGAATATAAGCATGAAAAACTAGAGGAATTAATGCACAATACTTGAACCAAAAGAATAATAAAAAAAAACAAGTGAAGAAGAATTATGCATAAACAATTAGATAACATAACATAAAATGGTAGTACCTTTGAACCAAAAGACATTCAAACACAATGAAAGTAAGAACATCTCAAAGCAACCATCTATACAATCGATAAAAAGATAGTAAATATCCTAAGAAAAACAACAATCCAAAATCATAATGTAATCCAACCAAAAAACATGTGGAACTCAACCAACAAATGATTTCCTAATCGTCCGATGGGGGAAATCGAGAGGCCAACTCATTTAAACGATCATCCAATTGATTATAGCTATCACTTATGTGGGCAGTCAATGCATTAAATCATGCATTGACTTGCAGTGACAATCCATTGGTCACCTCGAGTAAGCGTACGGTGTGCAGAGACGGTAGAGGGAGGAGAGCTGGATGTTCCTCATGTGAAGATGGAGGAGCATCAGAAGATGGTGGAGCTGCTGGTGGAACCATCGATCCTTGAGCTGCCAAGGATTGGAAATGAAAATTTTGAGCCCAATTCCCCTCATCATCTAGCTTCCAATTGCAACTATGGGCAGTCAAGATATCGATGAAGGAATTAATGGCACAATCGGGGTCTACACTTACGTTTATGCAAACGGTACGAAAGATATGAGAAAGGAAAGTACCATAACGTAAGGTTTTGTTCTAGACATTGGTAATCTTACGATCTCGATAAGATTCAGAAAAATAATGGAAGCTAAGTTTAGGGGATTGTCGGTTCTAAAGCAATGTCACATCCAATAATCAGTGTGACGGAAGCTGGAATGCTTGTTGGTTTGGGCAACGATCCAAGTGAAAATAAGATGGAGGATACGGTCATAAAGGTCCATGTCATTGCCTACATAATCATTTGGCCTAACTAAGGGGGGTCATATGGGCCGGTATGATGACCATCACCCTCATTGGTGATAGAAAGGTAAGTAGAGAGTGTGTCGACCGAGATGGTAATCTTTTGGCCCATGACTAAAGAGGTGATAGAGTTAACTAAGTGAGTGTTCGGGTCGTGTTTAAGTTTAGCGTTAGAGTAAAATGCCCGAACAAGGTTGTCATACCAAGGACCCCTAAGTTAGAGACAATTGAGCCAAACCCAATCGCGAAGTTGGTCGAGGTATTTGAATTTAAGGTTATTTGCTAAGAACTTGAGATCAACGGGACGAGATATTTGAACCGGACGGGTTGCAAAATAGGTGTTGAATTTTTTGAGAGTATCATTGTCCTCGAAACATTCAATTATCGAAGGATGATCTGAGGGAACGAAAGAGGATTCACCTCTAGCGGGTTTAGTGGTAGGATGCTTACGAGATGTACAGGGAGGCATTCTATCTAATGAAAGGTTAATGATTCGAGTAAAAAATATACCTGCAGAAGAAAACAAAAAATACGAACAATTTATATTCCCAATAGTAGTAGATGCAATTTTGAAATATGATACAATGATGTTATAAAATAGATATGTATATATATATATACATATATATATATATAACAATATATATGTAAAAAAATATATGCATATAAAAGAGAGATGTAGAAAACAGTATATATGGAAAAAGAATTGGTATATATATATATATAAAATACAATATTTATTTATAAAAAAATATTTGTATAAAATATAAAATTTGTAAAAAAAAATATGTATATAAAATTACTAATCTAACTATGTTCTCCTAAAACTAACATTATTCTTAAATTTGAAATAAATAAATAAATAAATAAATAATTTAGGTTTTACCTTAAAGATGAATGTGAGAAATGAGGAAAATGTGACCATTTTGAGAAAAATCTTTGTTGAAAATGGAATGGAAGCATGTGGGAGGCAAGATTTAGTAAAAAAATCAAGAAAAAATGGTGGAAGGTGGGGTTGGGTATTGGATATTGGGGATCGAAAATGGGGATGGGGGTTTGGGGGAGAAGATGACAAGAAAAGTTTTTAAAGAAATAGGGTTTCTATAAAAAATAACGCTACTGGGGTGTATAAATGCTCGCAACTATCGATATTTGTCCACTTCTACCGATAGAAGTGTACAGGTTTTGGTAGATGTTCGCTTCTACCGATATCTTAAGAACGCAAATCCAAAAATGCCATTTTGGTACAGTTCTACCAATACATCCTATGTATTACCGAAACAACTAATCAGAAAATGAAAAATTATAGAGAAAGAAGTACAAAACACACAGATAACACATATAAACCTATATAATGTCATATTTAAACCAAATATTACTAGAAAATCAAGTAAAACATATATATATATATGTACACAAAATATACATTAAAAAAAACAAGCGTCCAAGAATGTCAAAAAAATATACAAGAAGCTTATGAAGGCATGTTCATTAGTCCTAACTCTCCCCTAATTGTCCAAAATCTCTCCTTATCTAAAGGTTTTGTAAAAATATCGGCTAGTTGATGGAAAGTATCTACAAACTCTAGAACTATGTCACCTCGTCGCACATGATCTTTAATGAAATGGTGTCTTATTTCTATGTGCTTTGATCTAGAGTGTTGGATGAGATTTTTGGTTAAGCAAATAGCACTAGTGTTATCACACCTTATAGGAATGTGATCTATATCAATTCCATAGTCAACTAATTGTTGCTTCATCCAAAGAATTTGAGCACAACAACTATCTACGGTAACATATTTCGCTTTAGTTGTGGACAAAGTTATACTATTTCGTTTCTTAGAGAACCAAGAAACAAGCATGCTGCCTAAGAGTTGACAAGTTTCGGAAGTGCTTTTTCTATCCAACTTGCATCCTCCAAAATCCGCATCAGAGTAAGCATGCAAACTAAATGATGAATCTTTAGGATACCAAAGTCCTAGGTTTGGAGTGTCCTTAATGTACAATGGCTTGTAAATGTGATTCCTTAAGAGATGATTGAAATCTTGAGCATAAACAAACACTAAACATTATATTCGGTCTACTTAAGGTAAGATAAAGCAATGATCCTATCATAGACCTATAAAGTTTAGGATCAACACATTTACCTCCTTCGTCATTATCAAGCTTTGTTGAAGTAATCATTGGTGTTGATTGAGGCTTCAAGTCCTCCATTTTAAACTTCTTCAGCATTTCCTTGATGTATTTGGCTTGATTAATGAAGATGCCATTTTGAGTTTGCTTGATTTTGAGCCTCAAAAAGAAGTTGAGCTCACCAATCATGATCATCTCAAATTCACCTTGCATAATCTTAAAAAACTCTTGACAAAGAAGTTCATTAGTAGCACCAAATATAATATCATCTACATAAATTTGTACTACTAAAATGTCTTTGTCTTTAGTTTTTATGAACAAGGTGGTGTCTACTTTGCCTCTTCTAAAGTCATTTTCAATTAAAAATTTGGAAAACCTTTCACACCAAGCTCTAGGATCTTGCTTTAAACCATATAGAGCTTTAGAGAATTTGAAAACATGATTTGAAAAATGTGGATTTTCAAAAACGAGAGGTTTTTCAACATAAACTTCTTCATTTATGAGACCATTTAAAAATGCACTTTTGACATCCATTTGGAAAAGTTTGAAATTGTTTGAACATGAAAAAGCTAATAACATCCTAATTGCTTCTAACCTAGCTACCAGTGCATAAGTTTCATCATAGTTTATACCTTTCTCTTGGTTATATCCTTTGGCAACTAATCTAGCCTTGTTTCTAACAATAGTACCAATTTTGTCAAGTTTATTTCTAAAGATCCATTTAGTTCCTATAGTTGGATGATCACTAGGTCTATCAACAAGATTCCATACTTGATTTCTTTCAATTTGATTAGTTTTTCTTGCATAGCCATTATCCAAAATTCATCATTTAAAGCATCATAAATATTCTTAGGCTCTATGCAAGAAATGAAAGCAACATAATTACAAGTATTTCTAATTGAATATCTAGTTATTACCCCCTCTAGATGGATCACCAATGATGTGTCCATCCTTAACATATGAAAGCTCTCTTGAGTGGCTAGATTCTTGATAGCATTACAAATGACATATTTTCTCCCTAAATTTGTGTATTAATTGTATCTTTTGTGTCACATGTTGCATGCATCATAAGCATTTCATACTTAATTTTTATGTTTTCTAACACATTGTTGTTTGGTTTAAATTCTTGTTATTTTTATCTCTTTTTGTACTAATATCGCCACATGCAGCCGATATATTGCGCCTTAGAATTGTCAGCACAAGAACTCATCTCAGAAGACCAATGTTGGAAGAAGAATGCAGACACAAGTATAGCTTGGAAATACGGCCGGAGATGTCGACGCAAAGAAAGCTTTACTTTGTTTGAGTGAATTCAAGCCACAAGCACATTTGGAAGCACCAGTGTAGGAATTTCACACGTTATCGCTGCAAATAAAGATTTCAGATCGCGACCAGAGATGCGGCGACAATCTACAAAGTTATAAAGATCACACCAGATCTGCGTGAGTGCACAACTGGAATTTAACTAACTGTAACAGCTGTAACTAAATCTGGATTTGGGAAGAGATGTCCAGAAATACGGTGACATTCTACAACAGTCCAGTAAACAAATCAGATCTACATAGCTATCAATAACAAACTTTTACAGCTGTACAAAGTAGTTGGATCTGAGAATGGAGGAAATCTGCAATTTCTTGAGCCTATAAATGGAGGAAAGAAGATGAAGAAAAATCATCAAGAGCTAAGGGATTAAATTTTACAAATTCTATGAGATTTTGGAGATTTGAGCTAGAAATTAAGAAGCCGATGAAACAAGTCTGCAGTCACTTCTGACGAGAAGGTGCTTGATGCAAGGCAAGAGGAACAATTAGGGAGTAGTCCTAGTAGTCTAGATATAGTAAGCTTCGATTGTACTCTTTAATTCTTCTTTAACGGTGATGGATTTTGATAACATTAAATGAATACGTGAGTGTCTTTTAATGCTAGATCACTTTGATTCTTATTTTATGCTGCTTATTTGTTTATTCTTAGATCTAACCACTTTAAGCATGAGAGTAAAATTACAGTCTGTAGACATCGAGAGATGCGATGACAGGTTGGGTTAACAAGTGAGTTAGGCGGGAGCTAGTTGAGACTGGATTCTAGTTACTTGTTCTTGAAAGCACAACATTACTCACACCAAGAGGTGGAGTGATTATGGGTATTTAAGTTTTGATTAAATAGAGAGCTGTATTGGTAAGAACTCAAAAGAACTTTATTGCTGCGACAATCCATCTATACTTTACCTTATCGAGACATCCAGCATTGCAACTTAGCAAAATCAGTGAACCATTTCTACCCTTTAAACTTGATCACTTTACATTTTATGCATGTAAATATTCAGCACTCAACACTCAACACATTTGATTTACTTTAAGTACATTGACATTTAACACCTGACATTTAATTTTGATTGCGCTGACATTAACAACTAATTTTAAGTGTGCAAATCTGATGTAATTAGACTGACATCATTACTTACAATTGCCTTAGTTTCAGTATTAATTGTTCCGACAGTAAACATCAAGAACTCATTCCTCATAGGATCGATATCCGATAGAATTGTCTATTAACTATACATGCATCGACGTGTGTTCGCTTGTACATTCGCTGTGACATAAAAACACTGATCAATTCTCTTTCAACATGAGTTGGTTCTTGAACTTCATCAATTTTGAGTTCTTCAACCAATTCACTTATACCTTGATCTTCATGCGATGCTTGATTTTGCTCAATTTGATATATTTCTACATCATCAAAATCAATAGATTCCTTTCTAGAAAGAGAGTTAGATTCATAAAAAATGACATGTATAGATTCTTTCATAACAAGGGTTCTCTTGTTAAAAATTCTATAAGCTTTAAAATGAGTGGAATATCCAAGAAAAATACCTTCATCACTTTTGGCATCAAATTTTCCTAAATTTTCTTTTTCATTATTTAAAAAAGCATTTGCAACCAAAAGGATGAAAATGGTTTATGTTAGGCTTTCTTCCTTTAAAAAGTTCATAAGGAGTTTTCTTCAAAATAGGCCTAACCATAGCTCTATTTATAATATAGCAAGATGTGTTTATGGCTTCCGCACATAAATATCTTGGCAAATTATTTTCACAT
This sequence comes from Gossypioides kirkii, assembly GCA_005610355.1. Taxonomy (NCBI): domain Eukaryota; kingdom Viridiplantae; phylum Streptophyta; class Magnoliopsida; order Malvales; family Malvaceae; genus Gossypioides; species Gossypioides kirkii. The sequence goes on along the minus strand of CP032251.1, from coordinate 3,443,778 downwards.
AACATGGTTCTAGCCATTTCCTCTAAAGTCCAATTTTTCCTTTCAACAACTCCATTTTGTTGAGAAGTTCTAGGTGTTGTGACTAATACCATATTCATTACAAAAATTATCAAAGCCAAGGTTTTTAAATTCTTTTCCATGATCACTTCTTACACTTGAAATCGAATATCCCACTTGGTTTTGAATCATTTTACAAAAAAAAAAAATAATTTTTTCTAAAGATTCATTTTTTGAAAACAAAAAGAAAACCCATGTATATCTAGAATAGTCATCAACAATAACAAATCCATATTGTTTGCCTCCTAAACTCATAGTTCTAGTTGGTCCAAAAAGGTCAATATGAATAAGTTGAATTACTCTAGATGTAGAAATTAATTCATATTGAATTACTCTAGATGTAGAAATTATATCTTTAGATTCAAAAGATGCTCTCCTATGTTTACCTTTAGCACATGCATCACATATTTTATCAAAGTCAATAGAAAATTTAGGCATGCCAACAAGTTCATTTTTAATAAGCTTTGAAATAACACTGATGCTAGCATGACCTAATCTTCTATGCCATAGACAACACATATTTTCATTATTAGCCACAAAACAAACATTAGAGGAAGATATGTCATTAAAATGCACCATAAAAATATTACCAACTCTATGTCCTACAAAAAGAATTCTATTATTTACAATATCTACAACTTTGCATCTATTGGACTCAAATATTACTTTGAATCCCTTGTCATAGTGTTATGCTAAGGAGGTTATGCTTAAGACCATTGACATAAAGCACATTTTTAATAAGAATGGAAGAATTTATACCTATAGAACTAATACCTTCAATAAGCCCTTTGGAGTTATCACCAAATGAAACTTCTCCTCCATACTTTGGCATTAGTTCCATGAAATGGCTTTCGTCATCGGTCATGTGTTTAGAGCATCCGCTATCAAGGTACCATGAGTTCTTCTTAGAGTTGCTTGCCTTGAAGCAATGCTCTTCCTCCTACAAACACAAAGTTAAACTTTGGATTTTGGTACCCAAATTTTCTTGGGTCCATTAGCATTAGTCTTAACAATTTTTGTTCCCTTAGGAATCCAATTATTTAAAGCTTTCTCATTTTGAGGTGTGTTTAATACTTTTGGAATCCACACACTCTTAGTGAGTTTACTTCTAGATGTGAGCTTTCTTAAAGAACAAACTTGTCTATCATGTCTTTTTTTATAACAATGAGTGCATACGAGTGAGGCATCATAAATATAGCTTAGTTTCTCAAAGAAATTTTTATATTTACTTTATTTTTGTAAATTTACAAAACCTAAGCCACTCTTGTCAAAGAAGACTCTTTGAGATTCAAGCATATCATTTAACTTTTATTGCCCCATTTGAAACATAGAAAATGAATTATGCAAGCTTTCATTCTTTAAAATCAAATCATTGATTTGAGCTTGCATATCATAAAATTTCTTTCCCATTTCCTCTTTAACTATGGTTAGAGTCTTATTTTCCTCCTTTAGTTTTGAAATCATTTTCCTATGTTCGGAGTTCATAGTCTCAAAATCTATAGTCAATTCATCAAATGCATCTTGTAACTCTTCAAAAGTATATTCATTTAATTCACTAGAGTTTAGAGTTACCTTTTGTTCTTCAATAGTCATAAGGCATAGTTGGGCAACTTCATTTTCTTCCTCCTCATTGAATGAATCACTATCGCCTCAAGTTACCATCATGGCTTTCTTCTTTTGTTTTGATGCCCCTTTCTTCTTCAATTATGGACAATCAAATTTGATTTGACCCCTCTTTTTGCACTCATAACAAATGATTGGGTCCTTTTCCTTTTTACTTGGTTCACCTTTGATGATATCTTTTCTTGGAAATCTTTTGGCTTTGTTGAATTTCATGAATCTTTTGAATTTTCTTGCCAACATAGCCATCTCTTCCACATCATCATCATCATCATTGGGATCTTCATCCTTCTCACTAGTTGTCGATTTGAAGGCAACTCGCACTTTTTTTGGCACTTCCTTTGGCACTTCATTGGTTACTTTTTCATGGTGGTTGAACTTTATATCATATTTCAACAAGGAACCAATGAGCTCATCAAGGGAGAGTACATTGATATCCTTTGACTTTTCTATTTTCGTCAAGTTTGGCTCCCAAGATGTCGAAACACTATTCAACAACTTCTTTACCATCTCCTTTTTGGGATAAATCTTCCCAAGGGCTTTGAGACCATTGATGAAGTTGGTGAAGCGATCGGACATCTCCTTTATTCCTTCCTTTAATTTTGCCTTAAATAATTCATAATCAATGGTGAGAAGACTTATCATTGATTCATTGACTGTACTTCTTCCTTTATGGGTGAACTTAAGTTTGTCCCATATTTCTTTGGCATTGTTGCACAAGGAGACTCTTTGTACTCATTTGAACTAAGAGCACAAAATAGAGTCTGCATAGCCTTTGCATTCAATTGCACCAACTTGATATTGTGATCATCCCATTCATTCTCTTCTTTTGGAATAACGACACCTTCGACCCTCTTCGTTAGAATGGATGACCCATTTGTGATTATTCTCCAAAATTTAGAGTCGTTGGCTTGGACGAATAACTTCATTCTTATTCTCCAATAAGAGTAGTTAGTGTTATTGAATAGAGGAGGACTCACGGTAGAGTGTCATTCTCCCACCATGATGGAATTTTGCTTCGATGCCATTAATCACATCTCTTGACTTGTGATTTCTATTTTTGTTAACTTTCGGATCTTTTCTCTTGGTTGTAAGATTATTTTTAAAGTTTTAGCTCTGATACCAATTGTTAAGATCGAAATACATCAAGATGGGATGAATTGGTGTTATTAAAAAGTTTTCGAGAAATTTGAGAAAAGAAAATAACTCAAGAATTTATAGTGGTTCAGCCTCAATTGCCTACGTCCTCTGCCTTAGCTTTCAAAAACTAAGGATTTCCCAAATCCACTAGATTTGAACCTTTAAGGGCAAGGTTTAACCTTACAAATCTCTATCTTTTCAAAGGTAAGATAGAACCACTACCCCTTAAGGTTTTCTACACAAACCTTAAGTAACACCTCACAAAATGAGAGAAAATAATAATGAATGAGAATATACCTCTAAAATGTAAATGATCAACAATTAAGCACTCTCACACAAAGTTACAACACTTGAAAGAATGATTTAAAACTTAACCCACAAGTGTGCGCAAGAAATATTTGGTAGAAGATTGATGAAAGATTTAAAAATGAGTTCTTTGAAATTAAGCACTTGTTTCTTGTGTTTGTTGGCTTCAATGGCAAGCCTTGACCTTGTATTTAAGTCCTCTAACAACCTTGTGGACGTTTGTAGCCGTTAGAAATAAAATAGAGTCATTGCAACCATTAAAACCAATATTTAATGCAGACAGCAGCTTCGTTGTTCCGGTAGAAGGATACTTGTATCGGTAGAAGCCTTTGCACAATATGACTATTGAGGTTGTTATATCGGTAGATCCCTCCTTGTATCGGTAAAACTCTGAGGGTTTCATTTGGTATCGATAGAACCCGTCAGAGTATAGGTAGAAGTGTAGGAGATGCTGAACTTTGGCTACTGACTTGACTTATTTCGGTAGAAGCTTTCTAAGTATCGGTAGAACATAAGTTGTTTCGGTAGTTTTGGCCAAGGTATCGGTAAAAGTCCCAGGCTACAACTTCCTTGCTCACTAGAGTTTGTTCTACCGATGAAAGTCTTGGTTGTATCAGTAGAACCAAGAGTTGTATCAGTAGTTGTCCTTGTTCTACCAGTAGAAGTCTGAAGCATTCCAAAGGTTTTTCTACCTTCTATTCTACTGATAAGTTCCACTAAGTATCGGTAGAAGTCTTCCAGACTTCAAAAATTTGTCATAAACTAAGTTATTTCAAGGCTTTTTAAAAGTTTATTTTGTCCAACACTTTGAAAATAATTATGAGGACTTATAAATTTTTTTGCAAATTTAAGTAAGGGATTTTTAATATACTTTTTGTTATATCAAAATACTTGAAAAACTAGGGCTAACAATAGATCAATAATCTAGAAATATCAAACCAAGAATTAAACACACATAATTGAGAACAAGATCTAAGTGTTTATTGCGTAAAATAAAAATCAAGAGACAACATTCATCATAGGATTCATCTCCCCTAGGTATTTATAAAATTAGTTCATGCTTGCAAATAAAAACATCCAAGAGATAGTATAACCGAAAAAATAAAGAAACTCAAGATAATCTCCTGAGAAATCAACTGGGAATCTTCAATCTTGATGGAAATCTGCTTAAGAATCGACTTTAATGTTGTTTTTCAAGTTGTTTTCTTAAGTTATGACGACTCACTTCTATCTTCATATTTTTGTCATATATGCGTATTAAAATCCTTGAAAAAACTAAAATCCATGTTTTTTCATAATCCAAAATGCAAATTCGCGAAATCGGCACGACCTACCACATGGCCATCTTCTTTGTAAGCAAAGAATGGAAGGTAAGAACATGTTTTATTAAATCATACTAATTAACCAAAAGCTTATAACTACCCTTAAGGATAAGAAAAACTTAAAAACAAAATAATGACATGATGGGCAAAACAATATGAACAACAACAATAATATAAACCAAAACAATAACGACAACAACAATAATATTTACTTCTCCTTGAGCGGGAGATGTTGAAGAAGAAGGGAATCGTTGAACATCTCCTTTTCTTAAGGCTAGCTCGTCGGGCAGCGTTGTCGGCTATCAAAACAAGTTTAACTTTTTCTCCCGCCATTGTTATTTCTATTGCTTTGTAAACCGCCTTTAACAATAGGTGAAGGAGAGAACTGGTTTGCTTCAAAAGAGTGGCCAATAAGGCTTTTATATAGTGAGTGAGATGAGACGAACATTTGAAGGCCTAAATTTTCATGTAGAGTTTCAAGGGTAATTTAGAGATTCATAGAGTGACCTTACATGTAAACAAATCCATTTGTGAATACTATAAATAATATTTGGTAAGATAATCTAATTTTTTTGCTTATTATGGCAATAAAATTCACCATTATTCAATGCTGGATTTGTTCTAATCATTACCTTAAATAAACTATTTTTATTTACCGTGGGTAGTGTAGAAGATAAGTAAGAACCAAGTTTATTTGCGCAATAAACTTAGAAAACTAAATTTATCGATTGGTCGATCGGTTTTTTGAAGATATTTTATAGATTGATTGACTTTTTAAGATTATATGACCATATGTGAAAGAGATTGATCTTATTTATTTATTTAATTCATAACAAAAGTATCGATCATGCAATCAATCTTCCAAGACAGATACATATTATCCATAATGAACGTTATTATATGCTAGAAAATCTATATGTTCACTTAAAAGGAGAGAGAAATAAACATATTAATTTTGATTCATATTAATGTACTCAAATAATCTAGTTTGATCAAGATAAATGTAATATCGATCTGTTGTCATCTATATTTTACAATGAAAAATATATATAGTATTTGAGTAGAAAATATAAGCATTTTTTATTTTTGTTTAAATTAATAATTATCTAAAGTGCATATATTCTCATACATAAGTTTTCATAAATAACTCGTAAAATATATTAGAAAAGAAATCATGAACTATGTAAATTAAACAACCTCCTAAAATGTGTATAATTTACAATGAATTTTATTATAGATTTCGAAAATTTCCCATGCTAGAAAGCGAATGAACATACTAATTTAAATTTGAATGTAATTATAATAGTTATTTTGGATGATAGTCTTTATTCATGTGTAAACATATAGTATTTGTCAGTGTTTAAACTATACACCTACTCTTTATTAAAATTGACCAACGTCTCTTTCCCCTTCCAATATAAACCCCCTATATTTTATTCTTTTTCAATTCAATCTCATCTCGACTCTGTCTCACATTCTCAATTCTCTCTCAAATCTCTTTTAAATTTCTTTCAATTCCCTCTTGATTCTCACTCAATTTTTATTCCTCTCTCAACTCTATTTTTTTTATTAAAATTTTAATAAGTTTTTTAAATTAATTTTAATATTACAATTTTTTCGTATTTATTGAAATTAGTAATGGCATAATCTCTAATTCGTTTGAATAACTATCACATTTCAATCGATAAATTATAAATGGTGAAAAGTATTTTTATTATATTTAATCAAATTTAATTTAAATATTTTGTTATACTAAAATTTAAAATTTTGTATGTTTTTTATATATAGTCGGAAGATCATATTTTGGAGACGTATATTTGGCATCTACCCGCTCCTCCATCATCTTTAACCGAACTATACTTGAGAGATGCGAAATATTTGCACGTGGCCCGTATGGGTAGGGGTGTAAATATGACCCCACACTTGTAAGCGCGTTGGTGGAAAGGTGGAGACGCAAGCAGCTAAAATACTTAAAAAAAGGGAAGAGGAGATCACGAGATTCGGTGGCTACACCAACTTCATCGCAAAGGTTGGCACCAGCCTAACAAGAAGTTGGTGAAGGAAGTTGTTGACCAATATTAGAATCGTTCTAGTATTGTTGCTAACGTTACAATAACCTACAAGGTCAAACCCTATGGTTGAAATGAAAGGAATCTAAACACAATTGGTGTTATGTTTAGCTATCACATGATTTAAATTAATTATTGAATTAACTTATTTTGACAGTTAAATATTAAACACATTATGTGTACAAACTTATTATCCACGAATAGAGAACATAGTTAATATTAATATATAAGTTTGATTTATATTAAAGTTTAACATTACTTAATATAGTTTAACGAAATTATTAATAATTTTGGTCAAATATTAAAATATGCAAGTTAATATTCTTTTGGAAAGGATATAATGTTTTAATAACTTTTCATATATTTCTCTAAAGGAAAAATTTTGTTTTAATATGATATATTAAATAAAAAAGAGATTATATAGCAGAATTGTGCCATCAATAAAAATGCTCTCTAAAAAGTTTAGAGGGTGATTGTCATACATTGTCACACTAGGTGATTGTAAACTCCATCACTTTTTTCACCAAGCCTTGCCTCCTTGTCTTAAGGCTAGCTCGTCGGGCAGCGTTGTCGGCTATCCAAGCAAGTTTAACCTTTTTCCCTGTCATTGCTATTGCTATTGATTTGCAAACCGCCTTTAAAAATGGGTGAAAGAGAGAAACATTTGAAGAATAATGTTTGCTTCAAAAGAGTGGCCAATGAGGCCTTTATATAGTGACTGAGATGAGACAAACATTTGAAGGCCTAAATTTTCATGTGGGGTTTCAAGGGTAATTTGGAGATTCAAAGAGTGAAATTACATGTAAACAAATCCAAGAATAATGTTTGGTAAGACAATCTAATTTTTTTTTCTCGGAAATAAAATTCACCATTATTTAATGGTGGATTTGTTTTAATCATTACTTTAAATAATCTATTTTTATTTACCATGGGTACGGTAGAAAATAAGTAAAAACTAAGTTTATTTGTGTAATTAACATAGAAAAAGTAAATTTATTGATCAATTGATTAGACGGTTTTTTAAAGAGAAAATTATATTATCATATGTTAGAGAGATTGATCTCATTTATCTATTTAATTCATAACAAAGAGTACGGGTTGTGCAATCAATATTCCAAGATTGACATGTATTATCCATAAGGAACGTTATTATTTGCTAGAAAACTTATATGTTCACTTCAAAGGAGAGATAAATAAACATTAATTTTTATTCAAATTAATGTACTCCAATAATCTAATTTGACCAAGATAAATGTAATATTGATTCGTCGACATTTATATTTTACAATGAAGAAAACGTATAGTGTTTGAGTAGAAAATAAAAGCATTTCTTTACATATTTTCCTTGTACTCCAATTTATATTTTCCTTGTATCACTGACATCTTTACATGTCAACAAAAGAAAAATAATATTTTCAAGACTTTTGTAGAATTAATAGTTATTTCTAAAACTTCATACTTTTCTTGCAGCTAAGTGCCCGTCCAAAATGAGTGAGTCTTCCAACAAAAGTTCTAGGCTTGGCTTCAATCATATCTTTCTTGTTAAATGTGAACTAGGAAGATGAGGATGGCCCAGAAGTTCTAAAGAAGGCTCTATTCATGAACAAGTCTCCTTCGGATCTCCAATACCCAATTTTTTCATTTTGATTATGGTGCATAAATCCTATGGGTTGTGCATAAATCCTATGGGTTATCTATATAAATGCAATGAAATATAAGTTAGTGGAACAACAACATATACATTTAAGGTCAAGCAATGTTTATTACTATTACCAAAATAAAGAAAGGCTATCAATTTTTTTATTATACTTTGACGTACCTCTTTTGCCAAGGGGTCATTTGGAGCAATAAACCTATTGCCTTGGCTGATAATGGTAGAATGTGTGCTATCGCCAATGGCATACATTTTCCAATGAGTGTAGTCATTGTTAACAACGTGAATGAATCCCCATCGACATATAGGCATTCTTTGTAATAATTCCTTGCCAAAATGTTTGAAAGCAAGTGTGACTTGCATGTATTGATCTTAAGAATAGCTATCACTTGCACCCAACAAAATCACCTAAAAGAAAAATCAAAGAATGTTTAGTTCAAAAATTAGTGACATCTTGTTTAGTATTCTATAATAAAACTTACATCGTTATGATGAGTGAAATGGCAGTTTGAGATGGTGATAAAAGTGGAACCCTAGATAGCATCAATGAGTCCGTCTTGGCATTCAGACATGGAAATATGATCTATCCAAATGTTTGATGATCCAAATATGGAAATCCTCTACCCATCACTGACCGTTCGAAAACCAAAGTGATCTTCAAAGTCCCTGATAAGGCCACCATGACCTTCAACAACATGGTGAACATGAATGTTGTGAATGATGACATTATGCACAAATTGAAGTGTAATGCCACATCCATAAGCTATATAAACATTTGCTCCACGACCATCGATCTTTTTATCACTTTGAACTATTAGCTCTTGTGATAATTTAATGTTCATATCATGAGCAAAAATTATCCATAATGGCTTCTTCTGTATCACAACATGAAGTAAAGTTCCCGGTTTGGGATTTATAACATCATTATCAAAATTATCTATCACCACATATTATTCTCCTTATTGTCCACCACGAGTTTTGTGTCCAAAACCAAGCACACAGTTTGCCAATATTTTGCAATCCTCAGCCCAATTCTTCATGGATTGCCAACACCTATCAATAGGATTGGTTGCCAAGCATGGTCCATTGTACTCCTTGTGTTTACCCTTTAAGTATCTTCTCGTGCTATTTGTAATAATATCCTCAAATTTTATGATTTTGTCGCAATTAGCTTCGTTAAGAACCCTGCAATAAGTTGTCCAAGGTAATGTATATAATGCCTCCATTTAACATACAAGTTAAGTAAGGTTAAAGATCTTGAATTTTGAACCTTTGGCATAGTTAGTTCTTGTAGATATTCTTAATCGATGACATTCAATAGGTCTATCGATTCAATTTTAATATATAATTTTTTAAACCTAAACCATGATCTGCTAGTTTTGTACCTAGCAAATCTAACTACTTTTCGTACTTTAGGATCTTGAAATTAAGCATTTTCCTTTTATTTCCATAGGATTTAGTTTAGTTTTCTATTTTGAAATAAATTGTGTAAAAAGTGAGAAAAGGTGATTTTTGTTGTCTTTGAGGCCGATTGAAGCCTAAAGATTAGCTAATGTACTTTGTGAGTGTGCAGGAGACCTTTAGAAGTAAAAAATGTATGAAGCTGATCACTATGTCACGACATAGACTACTCTATGTCGCAACAAAGGGACCAGATGTGAAGAATATTGAAGCTAACTTCTTTGTCACGACAATGCTTGTAAGATTGCTCAAATGGAGTGGACTAACCTCTTTGTCGCGACACGGCTCCTATGTGTCGCGACATCGACTCCTTGATGCGAATTTTACACCAAGTGAAGGGCGTTTTGGTCTTTATAATGCCACTTAAACATGAGGAATAATAGTTGACCTAGGGTTGAGGAAACCGGCTGTCCAAGGCTATAAATAGGACCCTTAGCGCTTAGGTTTTAAACACCTTTTAGCCTTAGTTTTAATTTCCTTTGTATTTCTTTTATGCTTTGGAAACGAGATTTGTAACTTTGCATAAACGATTGTATAATTATTTCCCAACAAACTATTATACAATTTGAGTTTCTTTTACTTCATTGATTCAATTCTATGTTAAGTTCTATTATTGTTTTTATGATGTTTAGAGAAACCATGAGGAACTAATACCATTATGGGGGATTAGGGAGTGGAAGTATGGATATTTGATGATTGTATAATAGGGATTTGCAAACGGATCAACTATTTGGGAACGAAAGAACATGAAGCAAACCCTAGACCTGACAACCCTAAAAAGTCATGTAGGTAGGAATGAACCCAAAATTGGTATTGCCCATTCATGAACACTTTTATCCCAAACCTGTTTAGACTGTGACATTTAGCGATAAGTAGTCTCTATCGACTCGTTATGTTGGTGGAACATTGAAAGATCCTACTAAGGTAGCGACTAGTTGATTGAAGCAAAGTCCCCAAAATCGATGGTTGAAGAATTCATACTGAAGCGACCTGAATCTCCCCAAATCTATTTTATCGAATCTACCTATCTCTTTCCCTTTGCTTTATTTTATTTCCTTTAATTTTATGTTTTACAATCACAAACCTTTTATTTCACTTTCGTACTATAAACCTAAAGATAGTATAACTAAAATAAATAAAGAAACTCATGATAATCTCTTGAGAAATCAATTGGGAATCTTCAATCTTGACGAAAATCTACTTAAGGATCGACTTCAATAGTATTTTTCGAGTTGTTTTCTTGAGTATTCTATGACGGCTCACTCCTATCTTCATATTTTTGTCATATATACGTCTTAGAATGCGTGAAACACCTAAAATTCATATTTTTCCGCATAGCCTACCACATGATTGTGTGGCAAGTTGTGTGGCCAGGCCATGTGTAATGGGCCAACCTGCATGGCTCTTGTAGTTTGCTCCGATTTTCCAGTTTTCACTCCTTTGGCTTCAAAGTGCTCTATTAAGCATAAAAAAATGAGTTTAAAGGATAAGGAGTATAAAATTCACCATTAAGGCCAAATAATTATCCAAAAATGCATTAAGAATAAGATTAAAATATATTACTTTTAACACTCATCAGTCGTCATCTATATTTTACAATGAAGAAAATATATAATGTTTGAGTAGAAAATCTAAGCATTTCTAATTTTTATTCAGATTCATAATAATCAAAAGTGGAGATATTATCATATATATATATATATATAAGTTTCCATATCTAACTCCTAAAATATATTTGAAAAAAAATCATGAACTATGTAAATCAATCAACCTTCTAAACTATGTATAATTCAGAACGAATTTTATTGTAGGTGTCGAAAATCATATTTGGAACGATAAAAATATCTCACAACAATATTTTTTATTTTATAAAAATAAGGATTTTCAATAAATGCTCAATTGAATTGAGAAGCTTTTCTCTCAACAACATAAAACTATAGGCGAAATGTAGCCTTTTAGTTGTGCCGTATTGAATATTATTTTGATAAAATTAATATGCACAACTTCTGCTATGGTGCTCAATATTTATAGTCTTTGAAAGCAATGAATGGAAGACAAGAACATTGTTTTATTAAATCATACTAATTAACCAAAAGCTTACAACAACAATAATATTAACCAAATGCTGGTACTAGCTCCACCTCTAACCATAGCTTTGGGATGGTGGTGGTAAAGGAATATCCAAAAGAGTTATCCAAGCTAGTTTAACCTTTTCTTGAGCGGGAGGAGCTGCTGAAGATGTGAATCGTTGAACATCTCCTTTTCTTGAGGCTAGCTCGTCGGGCAGTGTTGTCGGCTATCAAAGCAAGTTTATCTTTTTTTCCCCTCATTGCTATTGCTATTGCTTTGCAGAACGCCTTTAACAATGGGTGGAGGAGAGAACTGGTTTGCTTCAACAGAGTGGCCTATGAGGCCTTTATATAGTGAGTGAGAAGAGACCAACATTTAAAGAACTAAATTTTCACGTGGGGTTTCAAGGGTAATTTGGAGATTCAAAGAGTGAAATTATATGTATACAAATCCATTTGTGAATACTCTAAATAATGTTTGGTAAGATAATCTAATTTTTTGCTTATTATGGAAATAAAATTAACCATTATCTAATGTTGGATTTGTTCTAATCATTACCTTAAATAGACAATTTTTATTTACCTTGGGTAGTGTAGAAGATAAGTAAGAACCAAGTTTATTTGCGTAATTAACTTAAAAATTAAATTTATCGATTGGTCTGTTGGTTTTTTGAAGACATTATATAGATTGATCGGCTTTTAAAGACATTATATACATTGAACACCTGGCTTTTGGAGTTAAAATTGTAACACCCTATATTCGGTCCGGTCGCCGAGCTCGAATACTAAGATGCTACACCACCGTCTCACATCATTTTCATCACAAAGTGTCACATTATACATGTAATATCCCTAAACCGAGTCTAGTAATTTCAAGTATATTTTTCGGGTTTCGAGAGTGAATTTAGGAATTTATCGGGTTAATAGTAATTTTTAATTTAATTTAGGAGGTCAATTTCATCTAAAATCGATTAAACAATAATCCAGAAAAATAAAAATATTTTTGAGAAATTAATTTTGAAGTAATTAAATAATTATTAGTGAAAATAATTAATTTGGATCGAAAAAAATTTTAAAATAATTTTTATTGGGGGTTAATTTAAGTTAATTTTAAATATTAATTAAATTGGATTTAATTGTAAAATAAGAGAAAATTTGGAGTATTTATTGGCAAATAAACCTTTAAATTCGGAATTTTGGAGGAAATGGATCACATGGTAAAGTAAGGGAAATGTGGAAGTGGCAATTGGGAAAATTTCCCAATTTCTAGTGGGATTTTTAGTTTTAACAATAATTTATCTAGCCTACTTTTCACACCATTTACATCATATTAGAGAGATTTAAAATTCGTTTTCTTTGCATGGTTTTAAAGATCTATCATCATCAGAGAATGTATTCAACAAATTTTCTTCTCAAAATACTCTCTTTTCACTCGAAATTATTCACAAAAGTAGCAAAAAATATTCTGAAATTTCTCAAGATTCTTGAATCAAGATTTTCAATCAAAGGATTTAGAACGAATCAAAGGTAATTACTATTCCTAAACTTTATGATTATTAGAAACATATGTACATGATTTGAGTGCTAATTATATGATTTTTTATCAATGTCATCTTCTTCAAAAGCTTAAGGTGCTTTAATGGTGGATCTTGAATTTTGATAGGAAATCCACAAATTAATGGATGTTCCAACTCAAAAAATGGATCTATTAGAAGGTTTTTGATCTTATTTGTCAAGATTAAACATGTTTTGTAAGGTGATTTAAACAAATTCGAATTTCATCATCTTCATGAACCGATTTTCTGGATTTTTGTGAAATTGATGCTTAGTATATGTTTATTTGGTCTAGTATTGATGATTGGAAGTGATTAGGAGGGCTAGAGTGATTGATTTTGTGAGGAATCGAGTTTTCGACTTGATGATACAAATCCGGTAAGGTAACTTTAAGAGAGAATTTCATGTAGCATAATTGATGAAAATTTGTTTTAATATATCTTTTGAAAGGTGGTAATATCTATTTATCACTGTTGAAGCTACGAATCTTGAAGAGGATCGAGCTAATCAAAATTGAAGCTTTGATTTGCTTGATTGATCACTTGGTTGTGGTTGAGTTGGTTGTGTGGTGAGTGTTATTAAAGGGCGATTTGGTCAATTGTCCCTCATTTATGCTCAATTAGATGATTAACTACTAATTACAAATATTTAATTAAGTTTTGGTTGGCTAATTTTGCAAGATTATTGATATTTGTCTAAATGATGAAAATTTTATTAAGTGTTGGTAAGTGAGCATGTAGTGGTTTTATGTGCTTTGCTTGGATTGATTATAATAATGATTTAAGCATGTATGCTAGAGTTTTTGGTTCATGGTATGTTGATAATGAACATTGATAATTGGTCATTGGTATGCTTGATTTAAATTGATGTTAAAATGGCTATGTTACATGTTTCACATAAGCATTTTGACACTTCAAATTGAGCATATTATTGACTGAAATTATGTTATGATTGATTGATTATATTTGCATTATAGCATGGTGGATCCATCGGATATAGTTGGCATACCATAGGATTTGTGAGTACTCACCATTTTCATATGTTATTTGTGAGCAATAAGGCTCTAGGTGGACTGATTTGGAATAGATAAGGGAGTGTTGAGCTTGTGTCTCCACTCAACGGGACTGTTTTGAGGCGATATAAGGGAGCATGTGGCTTAGGCCCACTCAATTCGGGATTGATTCTGATTCTGATTGGGTGTAAGGAGATCTGTTTATCCGATGTATGATCTCCCGGTTAAGCCATGAATGTATACGTCAATATAAAAGTATGAAATGTTATATGCTAAATTGATGATTGTATGACATGATTAATTATGATTTTTTATACATGGTTAAGCATATGACATTGGACTATAATGGATTGATATTGTAACTGAAAATTTGTATTTGATTGGCTTCGATTTAAGCATGATTTGGGTGCTAATTTACTCGTCGTTTTATTAACATTCACTGGGCTTTTTAAGCTCACACCCTCACATTCGTGTAGATATCCGACGGGATTGAGGAGCTGAGGAGTCGAGCAAGAGAGTTCCAAGAGATTAAGGCTCTGTATAGATTTAATTACACATGTTGGAGATGTTAATCGGGCATTGTGGAACTTCCAGGACTTAGTTTAATTTTAGTTGTAATTGGACTTGGACATTGGACATTTTTAATTTTGGATGGCTTTATAATCTAATTTTGTTTTCTTATTATGGCAATAAAATTCACCATTATTCAATGTTTGATTTGTTCTAATGATTACCTGAAATAAACTATTTTCATTTACTATGGGTAGTATATAAGTAATAACCAAGTTTATTTGCCTAATTAACTTAGAAAAAGTAAATTTATCGATCGGTCGGCTTTTTAAAGAAATTATATAGATTGATCGGCTTTTTAAAGATAAAATTCACCATTATTCAATGTTGGCTTTTTAAAGGCAATTGCACCTATCAATTAATAGTATAGCTACGGTAAGCAAAGATATCGTTTCCACGAAGATTAAATGTACTAGTAATTATTGTATTTCTATTATTTAATCGATAAATTTGGGTGATTGGTTATAACTAAAATTAACTAAATTAATTAACTACGAATGCAACAAAGAAGAAATCAAGAAAATAAATAATTAACAACCAAGCAGTGAAACAATACCCAGGAAAGAATCTGTCTAGATTTTATCTGTCATTATCAATCTAAACTACGCAATTTTTTATTTCCTAACTGACTCTAGGTTGGTTAATTGAAATTTCTTTCTAATTAAAACCACTATTATCGCATTAAGTCATGCAATGGCTTCCCCTATTAGATTTGACTCTAATCCGATAGATTTTAGTCATCCTATTTCTAGGATTACATGCAACTCCACTCAATTACACAACATCTACTCTTAAACAGGGTCTATTCCTCCTCTTATTTAAGCACATCAAACATAAATCAGTTCATGCTTGCAAGATCTAAGTATTTATTGCATAAAATAAAAATCAAGAGACAGAATTCATCATAGGGTTCATCTCTCCTAGGTATTTATAAAATCAGTTCATGCTTGCAAATAAAAACATCCAAGAGACAATATAACTGAAAGAAATAAAGAAACTCATGATAATCTCTTGAGAAATCAACTAGGAATATTTAATCTTGATGGAAATTTGCTTAAGAATCAACTTCAATGGTGTTTTTCAAGTTGGTTTTTTAGTATTCTATGATGACTCACTCCTATCTTCATATTTTGGTCATATATGTGTCTTAAAATGCTTGAAAAAACTAAAATCCATGTTTTTCCGTAATTCAAAATGAAAATTCGTGAAATCAACACGACCTACCATGTGACCATTTTCTTTGTAAGCGAAGAATGGAAGGCAAGAACATGTTTTATTAAATCATACTAATTAACCAAAAGCTTCCAACAACCAATAAGGAGAAGAAGAACTTAAAAACAAAATAATTACATGACGAGCAAAACAATATGAATAACAACTATAATATAAACCAAAACAATAATGACAACAACAATAATATTAACATCTCCTTGAGCGAGAGGTGGTGAAGAAGAAGGGAGTCATTGAACATCTCCTTTTCTTAAGGCCAGCTCGTCGAGCAGCGTTGTCGGTTATCCAAGAAAGTTTAAGTTTTTCTCCTATCATTGCTATTGTTATTGCTTTGTAAACCGCCTTTAACAATGGGTGAAGGAGAGAATTGGTTTGCTTCAAAAGAGTGGCCAATGAGGCCTTTATAAACAAAAATAATAACAACAACAATAATATTAACATCTCCTTGAGCAGGAGATGTTGAAGTAGAAGGGAATCGTTAAACATCTCCTTTTCTTAAGGCTAGCTCGTCGGGCAGCATTGTCGGCTATCCAAGCAACTTTAACTTTTTCTCCCGCCATTGCTATTGTTATTGCTTTGTAAACCCCTTTTAACAATGGGTGAAGGATAGAACTGGTTTGCTTCAAAAGAGTGGCCAATGAAGCCTTTATATAGTGAGTGAGATGAGACGAACATTTGAAGGCCTAAATTGTCATGTGGGGTTTCAAGGGTAATTTAGAGATTCAAAGAGTGACCTTACATGTAAACAAATCCATTTGTGAATACTATAAATAATATTTGCTAAGATAATCTAATCTTTTTGCTTATTAAAGGGCGATTTGGTAAATTGACCCTCATTTATGCTTAATTAGATGATTAATTACTAATTAGAAATATTTAATTAAGTTTTGTTGGTTAATTTTGCAAGATTACTGATATTTTTCTAAATGATGAAAATTTTATTAAGTGTTGGTAAGTAAGCATGTAGTGGTTTTATGTGCTTTGATTGGATTGATTACAAAGATGACTTTAGCATATATGTTGGAGTTTTTGGTTCACAGTATGTTGATATTTCAATTGATAATAAACATTGATAATTGGCAATTGGAATGCTTGATTTAAATTGATGTTAAAATGGCTATGTTACATGTTTCACATAAGTATTTTGACATTTTAAATTGAGCACATTATTGACTAAAATTATATTATGATTGATTGATTACATTCGCATTATAGCATGGTGGATTCATTGGATATAGTTGGCATGCCATAGGACTTGTGAGTAATCACCACTTTGATGTGTTATTTGTGAGCAATGAGGCTATAGGTGGATTGATTTGGAGTAAATAAGAGAGTGTTGAGCTTATGTCTCTACTCAACGGGACTGTTTTGAGGTGATATAAGGGAGTGTGTGGCTTTGGCCCACTCAATTCGGGATTGATTCTGATTCTGATTGGGAGTAAGGAGATCCGTTTATCCAATGTATGATCTCTCGATTAAGCCATGAATGTATATGTCAATATAAAAGTATGAAATGTTATATGCTAAATTGATAATTGTATGACATGATTAATTATGATTTTTTATACATGGTTAAGCATATGACTTTGGACTATTATGGATTGATATTGTGACTGAAAATTTGCATTTGATTGGTTTCAATTTAAGCCTGATTTGGGTGCTAATTTACTCGTCATTTTATTAACATTCACTGGGCTTTTTAAGCTCACACCCTCATATTCGTGTAGATATCCGACAGGATTGAGGAGCTAAGGAGTCGAGCAAGAGAGTTCCAAGAGATTAAGGCTCGGTAGAGATTTAGTTACACATTTTGGAGATGTTAATCGCGCATTGTGGAACTTCCGAGACTTAGTTTAATTTGGTTGTAATCGGACTTGGACATTGGATATTTTTAATTTTGGATGGCTTTAAAATATTGTATATGCATGTTTGAGTTTAATTATTGAATAATTTACTGTGTATTGTTGCTTGATAACACGATAATTGATAACACGGTGTGTGAGGCATGATGTAATGACCTAAATTCACGGGCACCAGAAAAGTGAGTTATAGGGCCTCCGTCTTAGTAAACCGAGTTCATAAATAATTATTAGGAGTAACTATGAGTTTAGTAGTGTGTTTAATTAGGCTTTGATTACGTGAATTTAGTTTAATTTAGAGTAATTAGTAGAAAGGACTAAATTGAATAAGAGGTGAAAGCCTAATTATAGATTAAAAGAAAGAAAGAGGGACTAAAACGGCAATTATGCCTATTGCATAATTTGAGGCGGCAAATCATGAGAAAAATCTAAAGATTTTTCATGATTTAAATTATTATTAATTAATATTAGAATATAATAATATAAATTATTATTTAATTGGTATTATTTATTAGATTAATGAAATATATATATATATATTAAAGCCAAATGTATGGTAATAAAATATACATGTGTAAAAATTATATTTGTACATTTGTAAAATAAATATTAATTTACTTATTATTTAAATAAATAGATATTTATAATTTATTAATATTATTAACTAATATATATAAGAAATAAAAGAATAAAGAAAAAAAAGAAGGAAGAACAAAAGCTCAAACGAAATAGGGGAGAAAGAAAAGGGAAGGAAAAAGAAAAAGGGGAAACTAGGAATTTGAAGCTTTAATCTTTAATTAATAAGTCAATTAAGCCCTTTTCTCTTAAATTAGATGTTTTAGAAGCTTTAGAATAAAGTTTTGATGAAATTAAGTTGAGGTCTTGGAAGTTTTAAGGTTTTTTTAACATAGTTCATGTTAAACAAAATAGTGAATTGGGGATTTAATTGAATGAATTTCAAGTTAGTTTTGATAAAGGGATTAAATTGTAAAAGAAGCTATAAGTTTTGTGATAGACGGATTAAATTGAAAGAAATTTTAAATTAGGGGTTTATTATGAACATTAGATAGTTAAGTAGAATATGGAAGGAAATTGAATAAAAATAAAGTATGAATTGAGTTAGAAAAAAATAAATGAGTTAATTAGGATTAAATTGGAATTAAGGTATAAATTAGATAGAAATTCAATTATTATTATAAATTAGTGCTGTAATTGATAGTGTAAATTTTTTTTTTGCAGCTAGCAAAGAACCCGAAGCATCAGCACAAAAAGGAAAGGAGAAAGTTATCGAAGAGTAATCGCGAAATCCGGGTTTGTATTACTATAATTTGAATTATTCATTATTTAATGTTTATTTTGATATTTATATTTAATAAGTGAAATTGTAAATTGAAAGTCCCTATTAAATAGTCGAGCTAAGTCGGATATAGTTGGCATGCCATAGGATTGGAAGAGTTCAGGGATATTTTGACCTTGAGTCGATGAGACACTGGGTGTCATTATTTTACTTCGGATAGATTCGATGAGGTACTGGGTACCACTTTACTTCGGCTAGGCCGATGAGACACTGGGTGTCACTTTATTGCTTCGAACTATCCGATGAGGCACTGGGTGCCATTCTGGTGTGTTTGATTGGATCCGTGTAACCGTCAAGGTTCGAGTCTTGTTCATAGGGGTAAACAATGTGAAAAAGAAAAATTGAATAGAAATGAAAAATTGAGGCATATAAAGTGATATGTGATGAAATTGAGAAATGAGAATGAAATGGTTAAATTGATTTGATATTGATATGGAATGAAAGTGGTGTATAAATTAAGATAATATGTGTTCATGTATCATATGATTGATTATGTGAAATTTATTTGGTTATTTATAATTTGAATTAGTAATACCACTAAGTATGAAATACTCAACGTACAGTTATTTCCGTGCGCAGGTTAGTAGAAATTAAGGTCCTGGTTCAGCATCTAGATCGATCCTGACCTCAGTATAAACTCGGTGATGTAATTCTTCTCTTTTGGTAAAAGTGGCATGTACTAAGTGTTATATAGGTTACATTACATGTATATGCTTGTAATGTTGGTTGTAGAAATATATATATATACTATATTTTGATATTAGTTTAATAAAATGGTAAAGAGTATATTATAAAAATTTGGTATTATGTTTGAATGAAAAATGAATAAAGTTATTAGTAAATTTTGAATAATATTAAGAATGTTTAAATATTGAATTAATATGTTAATAAAATGATTATGATTTAGGTGAATTTGAGTATAAATTGTTTTGGATGCGGGTTGAAATTGCAAAGAAGGTTAGATGTATATATATATATATACAATTTCGGGTCGAGCCCCGGCAAAAAAACTCTTACTTTGAGACCCGACCTATTTTTCAAACTATTCTTTTTTGCACAAGCTAGGTTGAGCCTATATTTTTACTCAAACTCTCTCACTTTTCGAACGGGCCTTCGAGCCGAGTGGTCCAGCCGATAAACAACTCTGCTACACACCTACTCTTTATTAAAAACATGTAAAATAAATATAAATATTTTTTAACAATTAATTAAATTTGTTAACATTTGTAATCACATAAGTTATTGACAGTGCATAAACTTATATATAATGCATTATATATTTACAATAAACATTAATTATTGTGTATAAGGCCATGAAATATTACTTAGATGAATAAAATATAAGAATGGTAGTTAATTTATTTAATATATTTATATAATTGTAGTCATTACATCCCAATATGAGTATTATTTGTAAAGAAACAAACAAAATGTTTTTGATTGGGCTTGGTTGCCCAATTTTGCTTGAATATTTTAGCAACATTCTAAGGCCTTTGAACCCTTGTTCTGCAGCTTCTATGTATTTTACTAGGCCACGGTTATCCACTAAAGGCCCATTAACTTAAGTTCAAGTGTTTCGTCCACTTTATTCCCTCTTTATAACAAGTTTCCAACAAATAATTCTTAAGATTATTGTCTTATTTATTATGAGTTTATTTTTTTAATTTAAAAAAGGCTTAATATAAAATTTGGTATCTAAACTTGACATTTTTTTTTAATTTAGTATCTAAACTTTTTTTGGTCAAATTTGGTACTCGAAATTGACACTTTTTCCTAATTTGGTACCTAAACTTGACACTTTTTTTAAGTTAGTACTTAAACTTTTTGGGGTCCAATTTGGTACCTAAACTTGACTATTTTTCCTAATTTGGTACATATTTTTTTTAATATTAATTCGTTAAGTATAGCTCAATACCTATTTTTAACATGAATTTTCTCTAAAACTAACAATATTTTTGTAGCATAACAAAAAAAAAATCAACACCATTATTGTTTTGCACAATTTTTATAATATTTAATAAATTTAAGTACCAAATTGAATCTAAAAAAAAAGCTTAGGTACCAAATTAGGAAAAAATTGTCAAGTTCAGGTACCAAATTAAGTCAAAAAAAGTTTAGGTACCAAATTAAAAAAAAGTGTTAAGTTCAGGTACCAAATGTTATATTAAGCCTTTCAAAATTGTAGTCTAGAATTAGGGGTAAAAAACCCAAAAATGTCGATTTAAAAAAATTAACAGGTTAGGCGGATTTTAAAAACAATTATGATATTAGACCGAAAAAACAAAAATGCTTCCAATTAGACGCGCTTTCGTGTCACATCTGCTGAAAATGCTTCCAGCACGGCTACCCCACCCCAATTGCTTCCCTAACCCCAATGACTATTTCAAAGCGGTTTAACCCCCCCCCCCCGGGTCTCTTTCCCCTTCCAATATAAACCCCCTAAATTTTATTCTTTTTCAATTCAATCTCATCTCAACTCTCTCTCACATTCTCAATTCTCTCTCAAATCTCTTTTTAAATTTCATTCAATTCCCTCTTGATTCTCATTCAATTTTTATTCCCCTCTCAACTCTATTTTTTTATTAAAATTTTAATAAGGTTTTTTAAATTAAATTTTGTATTACAATTTCTTTTTCGTATTTATTGAAATTAGTAATGGCAAAATCTTTAATTCGTTTGAATGACAAGCACATTTCAATCGATCAATTACAAATTTTTTTGTTATATTTAATCTAATTTAATTTAAATATTATGTTATACTGAAATTTAATATTTTGTATTTTTTTATATATAGTCGGTAGATCGGATTTTGGAGACGTATATTTGTAATCTACTCGCGCCTCCATCGTCTTTAATCGAACTATACTTGAGAGATACTAAATTTTTACACGTGACCCGTATGGGTAGGGGTGTAAATTGGACCCCACACTTGTAAGCGCGTTGGTGGAAAGGTGGAGACCTGAGACGCACACATTTCATCTTCCATGCACAAGCCTACTATCACACTCGAGGACCTATAGTTATAGCTCGAGTTATCGGTGGATGGGTCTGCAGTGATCGGGTCAGTTGTCGCAGCCGACTGGAGAGATGTATGTGCGTAACTTTTAAGGAGGGTTCCAAACACGATTTATGGAGCTTAGATAAATATGAATTGGTTGAAAAGAAATTTTTGTGGGCTCGATACGAAATCGAGTGAAGTTGAAAGAGAACAACACGCTTGAACGTACGTCCTTATGATCATTGGGGGTTTCCTAATGACTGAAAAATCACAAAATATTGTCTGTCGAAACGTTTATTTTTTAGAAAACAAATAAGTCACGAAAATATTTTTAAATTAAAAAATGAAAAAAATGGGAGTCACCACCAACCTTTTATTTGGTGTGATTGGATCACCACAAAACATTTAAAGTCCATTTTGAAAAACATTTTGGTCCTCGAAATTCAAAAAATGGATCCGGGAGTCGGTTACGTGAGAGGAAGGATTAGCACCCTCGCACGCCCAAAATTGGTACCATTGATTATTTTAAGACCTTGTTTGTAAAATTTTTGAAAACTCGAATAAAGTTTTAAAGTACGATCCTTAAATGCATAAGTCATGTTTAAGAAGGAAATCGATTTTTGTTAGGAAGTCTCGCTATTTCGAGGTGATCGAGAAAGAAAGTCACGTTTAGTGAGTTAGGACATAAGGTTTTGAAATCCGGAAATAACGAGCTTTCCTTTGTTGTAAACTTTAAACCTTGAAAAAGGGTATTCAATTATCCCGGTTTGAAGAAAAGTCGCGCCTAGTAAGTTAAGGCACAAATTTTCAAAACCCGAGATAAAGGAATATTGCCTCGATTTAAAGGTATTCGATTATCCCGGTTTGAAGAAAAATCGCGCCTAGTAAGTTAAGGCACAAAATTTCAAAACCTGAAATAAAGGAATATTGCCTCGATTTTAAATATTTTGGAGAAAAATAAAAAAAATGACTTTAATTAAAAAATAGAGATAAAAATAAGCATGCAAATTAAATACGAGCTATGCAATTAATGATAAAGTTAAATAACATAAAGAATGAACAAATATACGAAAATAAATATGAGAAAAATAAAATACGAAATATGAATCAAAATAAATGAGAAAATACAAAATTAATTTTACAAAAATTTATATACGAAAGTTGAAGAAAGAAAAAAACGAGGTCGAAAATGAAGTTTCGGAGAGTTTGGGGTTAAAATGTAATTTTGGAGTTAAAATGCAATTTTAGAAAGTTTTAGGCGTAAAAATGTCATTTTAGGAAATTCGGTGTAAAAACGTAATTTTTGAAAGTTCGGGGGCAAAAATGTATTTTTGGAAGTTCGAGGGCAAAAATGTAATTTTTAGAAGTTCAAGGGAAAAAATGTAAGTTTTGAAGTTTAGGGGTAAAAATGTAATTTTTTAGAAGTTCGAGATTAAAAATGTGATTTTTGGAAGTTCAGGGGTAAAAATGTAATTTTTGAAAAGTTCGAGAGCAAAAATGTAATTTTTGAGAAGTTCAGGGACTTTCTAGGTAATAAAACCAGAAAGATGGGACACGTGGCAGCTTCTTAGGCATTTTGGGATCAAAGGACCAATTTGTAAATCTTTTTAAAATTAGTGGACCAATTTAAAATAAAACAAAACTTTATTTAAGGACGAAATTAAAACAAATTAAAGATAGAAAGGACCATTTACACAAATAACCCAAAAATAGACACGTGGCAGCTTCTCAGGCTTCAAGAGAGTCGAAGGACTAAATTGAAAATGATTCAAGATTACTGGGTAAATTTATAATAAATTACAAATGGCATTAAGGGCGAAATTGAAACAATCAAAAAATGCGAAAGGACCAAAAGGGCAAATAGACCATTTAATAAAAACACGCGGATCTTGAGGCGAGTCGAGTCGAACTCGGGTCGGAGATTGGATCTGGGCTTGAAACAACGCCGTTTTAGCACTAAATATCCATACCAAAATGTCGTCGTTTCGGTAAGGGTATTTAAGCCAAAT
Source organism: Gossypioides kirkii (assembly GCA_005610355.1). Classification (NCBI taxonomy): domain Eukaryota; kingdom Viridiplantae; phylum Streptophyta; class Magnoliopsida; order Malvales; family Malvaceae; genus Gossypioides; species Gossypioides kirkii. Next base: position 3,419,491 of record CP032251.1, on the reverse strand, counting down.
TTCTTTGAAAAATATTCATTTCCCCTTTCATTTTACACGAAAAAACTCAATACCCTCTCTCTTTTTCCTCTGAAGCACTCTCTTCACCGGCCATGTTCCAACCGGTCGTCCGTCGCTCATCCGTCGCCACGCGCTGCCATCCACGGTGTCTAGGTAAGCCAAACGTCCTCCTTTTTCTGTCTTTGAACAGATCTGAGCTCACCATCGTTAGATCGAGCCTAGATCTGTTAAAAAACCTCAAAAACAAATCGGATCTTTTGCTTCTTTTCCTCTTTTTGTTTTTCTTTTCAAAACTGTTTTGATTTTTTTATATTTAAAATCTGTTTTTCATTTTATTAATGTTTTGTTTGATCAAAAGAAGCCCCAGATCTACTTGAAAACCATAGATCTGGGTTCGATTTTTTTCAAAAGATTTCGATCCCGAAAATTTTAACCCTTTTTAGATCTATCTATTATTATACTCGTTGTTTTACAGATCAGTCATATTTGGAACGTTCTTCGCAACCATAGGTGAGACCGGAGGGGCAACGATCGACGCTATAATGACGGCAACGCTTTGGGTCCAAGGTACACCTCTTTGTATTCTTTTTATTATTATTAATGATATTATTTATTTAATATTATTTATTTGATACGTTTTTGAAATAAATAAAAATAATAAATGATAATAGTGATGTATTTAATATGCGTATTAATGTATATTAAAAATATAAAGAATTTAGAAATTTAAACCATGAATGACAATAAATGCATATGTATTAAAGCTGTACCTGAATGATTTAATGCTTGAGTGCTTTGAATCTGACTTGAATCTGTTTTTTGTTGCTTCGTTTATTTTCTATTGAACTTTGAATGCTTCGGGTCTAACTTTCGAATGCATTGTAATTGTTTGTATTGATTTCTAATAAAAGCCTCTGTAACCTTTACAAAAATTTGAATTTGGTTCTTATAACCAATTATACAATCATGTTAATTTGTCCCTTACAACTAAATGCTGGTCTTTTCTTCTTTTGCAGGTTCGGCTTGGCAATGGCGGTGGTGGCAGTTCAAGTTGCTGGTGCTGTGGTGCAACTTGGTTACTGACGTGACAACTCTTGATTGGGTGAAGGAGGGTGGCAGCAGCACAAGTGGCTTAGCAGATTAGGGTTCTGTTTTTGGGTGCATTGGGTCATGTGATTGGGCTAGACAATTGAGCTTAGATTTAGGTGGGTAATGAGTTTGTAATTGGGCTTGAAATTGTATTTGGACATTAGTAAATTTAAATAAATTTAAACTTAAAATAAATTTAAATTTAAATGCTGTTTGGGTCCAATTTGGTTTGAATTTGGATAAATTGGGCTTCAACAACTGCCCCTCTTTGCTCATTGCTGTGTAACAGGGACGAAGCAAAGACCAAAAGGAAGCCTAATTTCATTAGGTTTCGTTTCTTTGACGCTCTTTCTTCAATTGGCCCGCCCTTCACTTTGCTGCATCTGCTTCTCTACATCTTTGGTGTTTATGATTCCATCTTGTCTTAAGGCATTTTCAAAAAGATAAAATTCGCTACTGTAGCTTTATTCAATTCATTTGCAACTTCAAGGATTTGGTGTCGTAGCTTCCTATCTTGGTCCATTTCTTTGTATTTCACCGAGAAGATGGGATTTGAAATTCTACTCCTCTTTACTGCAACTTCAAGAAGATGACCATTTCCCTACTTTGGATAACTGCAATTTACTCCATGATCAGGGTAAGAGATTGGTTAATGATGATCTGCCTCAAGCTCGGGGTAAAAGATCGAATGGCTGCAATTTGCCCCATGATCGGGGTAAGAGACTGGCTGATGGTGATCTGCCCCAAGCTCGAGGTAAAAGATCGAATAGTTACAATCTGCCCCATGATCGGGGTAAGAGATTTGCTGATGATGATTTGCCCCAGGCTCGGGGTAAGATATCAAATAATGGTGATCTGCCTCAAGCTCGGGGTAAAAGATCGGATGGCTGCAATCTGCCTCATGATCGAGGTAAGAGATTTGTTAATGGTGATCTGCCCTTGGCTCGGGGTAAGAGATTTGCTGATAGTGATCTGCCTCAAACTTAGGGTAAGAGATCGAATGGCTACAATTTGCCCCATGATCGGGGTAAGAGATTTATTGATAAAGATCTGCCCTAGGTTCAAGGTAAGAGATTTACTGATGAAAGAGATTTGCTGATGATGATCTGCCCCAGGCTCGAGGTAAGATATCAAATGATGGTGATCTACTCCAGGCTCAGGGTAAAATATCGAATGGCTGCAATCTACCCTAGGCTCGGGGTAAGAAATTAACTGATGATGATCTGCCCCAAGCTCGAGGGAAGAGATTGGATGGTTGCAATCTATCCCATGATCGGGGTAAGAGATTTGCTAATGATGATCTACCCCAGGCTCAAGGTAAAATATCGGATGGTTGTAATCTCCCTCAAGCTCGGGGTAAGAGATTGGCTGATTGTGATCTGTCCCAAGCTCGGGGTAAAAGATCAGATGGCTGCAATCTGCCCCAAGCTCGAGGTAAGAGATTGGTTGATAGTGATCTGCCCCAAGCTCAGGGTAAAAGATCGAATGGCTGTAATCTGCCCCAAGCTCAGGGTAAGAGATTGGCTGATGGTAATCTGCCCCAAGCTCGAGGTAAAAGATTAGATGGCTGCAATTTACCCCAAGCTCGAGGTAAAAGATTGAATGATGATGATTTGTCCCCGACTCGGGGTAAGAGATCAAATCTTCAATCTGCTCTTTTTGATTTAAGGGTAAAAATAAAATGATGTAATTAGAATCCAACTCCACTGCAATATCAGGAAGATAGGTTCTGATGTCGAAATTCCCTCTTGTTCTTACTACAACTTTAGAGAGTCAAAGACTTGGTATCGTGGTTTGATCTAATCCATTGTAACTTCGAGGTAGATTTACAATTACGGCTTCAATCCACTTCTCTTCGTCTTTAGGGTATCAGCTCCAATGTTTCTTTGGTTTATCTCGCTATTTTGCGGGGATGTGACCTGTAAAGTATGATTATATAGACTTCATATGTAGGCCCGAATTATTAGGATGCAATGATCGGAATGAATCAAACGCTCCTAACTACATGAATGTGTATGTTGAATGTTCGTTTATTATTTGGGTTAACAAAGCCTATCGCTTGTCCAAATTCTATCATGGGTGTTGTCCTGTCTCCTTTTAGGCTCAACCTGAATTGCTTGTTTTAAAGTTTTCCAATTGGTGGTCCTGTTTCGGGCCCATGTACCATTTAGGAAATTTCAGAGTAATGCTCATGGATCTTTGTATGATTCATATTTTTAGTTCATTATCTGTTATTTTAAATGCAAAATGCTTGAATAAGATTATGAAAGAATAAGGTCGAAATTTATTGAAGACACAATTCAAAAGATCAATAGGAGGCAAATTTTTGTCAAGAAATTGGCAAGTATACAACAAAAGTCAATTAGATGCCTCGAATATCGCAGGATAAGCTTCTTTGAGCCGACTTGCTAAGAATCATTCTGAGCCCAATATGTGTCTAGAAGGCCTGGAGTGCTTTGTTGATGCTTCAAGCTGTAATTTCTTCCATCCTGTTGTAATTGAGGGAGAAATAATCACTTCGGACCTGTTCTTGAATTTGAATCGCCCTTTGCGGGTTTTCAACTGAAAATTCCTTTGGTTTTAAGATGCCCTTCACGGGTTTCATCTTGATCCTTTTTTTTGGAGACGCCTTTTACGGGTTTTCATCTCAATTTTAGGCAAAATATTTTTTCACCAAGTCTGAATTGACGGGGTTGTGCAGATCTTTGCCGTCCATTTCTGTTAGAATGAGAGCTCCTACTGAGAAAGCTTTCTTTACCACATAAGGTCCTTCCTAGTTGGGCAACCATTTCCTGCGAAAGTCTTTATGTGTGGGAAGTATCTTTTTCAAGACTAGATCTCCCTCATGAAATTCTCTAGGATGAACCTTTTTGTCATAAGCTCGTATCATTCTTTTCTGGTACATTTGACCATGGCGAATAGCTCTTAACCTCTTTTCTTCGATTAAATTCAACTGATCATATCGAGCCTGGATCTATTCCGCTTCATCTAATTGAAGCTCAGTCAAGACTCGGAGAGAAGGTATTTCAACCTCAATAGGTAAGACTGCTTTCATACCATATGCTAGTGAGAATGGTGTTGCCCCAGTAGAAGTTTTGATTGAAGTTCTGTAAGCAAAGAGGGTAAATGGTAGTTTTTCGTGCCAATCTTTATAGGTCTCAGTCATTTTCGCAACGATTTTCTTGATGTTTTTGTTAGCTGCCTCTACAGCTCCATTCATCTTCGGGCGATAGGGAGACGAATTGTGATGCTTGATTTTGAATTGCTCGCAAACTTTCGCTATTGTGCTATTGTTTAAATTCAAGGCATTGTCGGATATGATCCTCTATGGCATCCCATATCGGCAGATGATCTCTTTTTCAAGACTTACTAACTACAGACTTCGTGACGTTGGCGTAAGAAGCTGCTTCTACCCATTTGGTGAAATAGTCGACAACCACGAAGATAAATCTATGAACGTTAGAAGCCTTTGGAGAAATTGGCCCAATAACATCCATGCCCCACATAGAAAATAGCCAAGGAGAAGTCATGACATGAAGGTGTAATGGAGGTACATGAATCTTGTCTCCATAGATCTGGCACTTATGGTAGACCAGTAATACCCAAATCTCATTATCTGCCTGGCCATTGGAAACCATTGGTGTGTGTCCCACAAATGCCTTTATGAACTTCTTCTAAGATCTTTCTAGCTTCAACTGGGTCGACACATCTTAGCAACATCTGATCTTTTCTCCTTTTGTATAATATTTCCCCATCTAGGACATATTCATTGGTCAGTCTTCTCAATGTCCTCTTTTCATTTTCAGAAGCTTACTCGGGGTATTTGCGATCTCTTACATATTTAATAATATCTTGGTACCATAGGTGGTCATCCCTTTCTTCTTCTTCTTCAATATCATAACAATGAGCCGGAGCCTCATAGATGCTCATTTGAATGGGTTTCATATCTTCTGGTCTATTTACTTTAATCATCAAGGCCAACGTGGCAAGAGCATCAGCCATTTGATTTTCTTCTCGTGGGAGATAATGGAATGTGACATCATCAAACTCCTTGGTTAACTCGATAACCAATTTTCGGAAATAAATTAGCTTAGAATCTTTCGTTTCCCATTCTCCTTTGAGTTGGTAGATTACTAGTGCAGAATCTCTATATACCTTCAAAACTTTGATTCCCCGTTCTATGGCTACACAAATTCTCATGATACATGCTTCGTATTCTTCCATGTTATTTATGCAATCAAAATCGAGTTTGCTAGTGAAAGGATAATGGTCTCCTTCTGGTGATACCAAGACTGCCCCAACTCCATTACCCGTGGCGTTTGAAGCTCCATCAAAATTTAATCTCCAAGGGTGTTCCACTGTGGTTACCTCTTCAATGGTCGCAATATACATTAAATCCTCATTCGAGAAGTCGAAATTTATTGGCTCATAGTCCTTTAAAGCCCTGCTAGCTAGGAAGTCTGCTATCGCACTCCCTTTTATTGCCTTTTGATTGACATAGACTATGTTGAATTCTGAAAGCAAGATTTGCCACCTAGCCAATCTTCTATTCAATGCGGCCGACTCCATCATGTATTTTAGAGGATCTAGTTTTGAGATTAACCAAGTGGTGTGGTACAACATGTATTTCCTTAATCTTCGCGTGGTCCAAACTAGAGTACAACATAGTTTTTCAATTGGCGAGTATCTAGTCTCACAATCAGTGAATTTCTTGCTGAGATAATATATCGCCCTTTCCTTCTTTCCAGACTCATCGTGCTAGCCTAGTACACATCCCATTGAATTTTCAAAGACTGCCAGGTTCAATATCAACGGTTTATTAGGAATTGGAGGCACCAAGATAGGAGCATTGGACAAGTAATCTTTGACCTTGTTAAAAGTTTCCTAACATGCATCATCCTAAACACCTAAGTTGCGCTTCCTAAGCAAACGGAAGATAGGATCACATTTCTCAGTCAATTGTGAGATGAACCGAGCAATGTAATTTAGTCTCCCTAAAAACCCTCGAACTTTTTTTTGCGTACTAGATGGTGGTAGCTCTTGTATGGCTTTGACTTTATCTGGATCTATTTCAATCCCTTTTCTACTAACTACAAAGCCCAACATCTTTCCTGACGTGGCTATGAAAGTGCACTTTGCTTGGTTTAGCTTTAATTGATACTTTCTTAACCTCCCAAACAACTTTCTCAAGATTCTTACATGCTCTTCTTCTATTCGGGATTTCGCAATCATATCGTCGACATAAACTTCGATTTCTTTATGCATCATGTCATGAAACAAAGTTACCATGGCCCTTTGATAAGTTGCCCCTGCGTTTTTGAGTCCAAAAGGCATCATCTTGTAACAGAATGTTCCCCACAGCGTGACAAACGTGGTTTTCTCCATATCTTCAGGATCCATCCTTATCTGGTTATATCTAGAGAAATTGTTCATGAATGAAAATAGGGAGTGATCTGCTGTATTATCTACTAAGGTATCGATATGGGGTAATGGGAAGTTATCCTTTGGGCTAGCTTTATTTAAATCCCGATAATCCACACACATGCGCACTTTTTCATCTTTTTTAGGAACAGGGACTATGTTAGCCACCTATTCTGAGTATTTAACTACTTGGAGAAACCCAATGTCAAATTGCTTTCTGACCTCTTCTTTTATTTTTAATAACACATCAGGTCTCATCCTTTGGAGCTTTTGCTGAACAAGCCTGCATTCTTCCTTTATGGGGAGTTTATGTACCACGATGTCAGTACTCAAGCTAGGCATGTCCTGGTAAGACCATGCGAAGACATCTTGGAACTCTTGAAGCAACTTGATAAGATCTCTTCTGGTTTCTGGAGAGATGCTAGTCCCAATTTTCACTTCTTTCTTTTCATCTTCGTTTCCCAAACTAATTACTTCCACCGGTTCCAAATGAGTAAGATTTTTTTCTTCTTACTCTATCATTCTTAGCAAATCAGGAGACAAATTACAATCTTGATCATCTTCAAAGTCCTAAAGTTCTTCTAAACACATTTCTTACTCGAAACGAGGCTCTAAGTTAGCATCAGGGTCACTCATATTATTGATATTCAAGGACCTGTCAAAAGAATAAAAATGAGGTCCAAAGAACAAAATAAATTTATGAAAGAATGATTATATGGTATGAGTATGTGTATGTTTATCAAATTGGTCAAGAATTTATGTATTTAAAGAATGATTAATTTTGTTTACTGGTTATGTACAAATGGCGTGTTGATTTGGATTAAGAATGAAAGAATAATTAGCGAAAGATTTGCCATGTAAGATAGAAAATGCATTTTCATTCCAAATAACTGGATAATGATCATAGGCCCTTTTACAAAAGATCCATATTACTTTTGAGCCTAAAGCAATAAGTATGCTCTGAGCATTACTTTGAAGAAGCCTTAAAGACTACGGGAAGCTCCTCTATAGTCCAATTGTCGAGAGTACTTCTAGGGGTGAAAGGACGAATTTCCCATGGGTTTTTTCCTTCATTTCCTTCCTCTAATACAGCGTTGATGCTCAAACCCTTCATTGTCCCCGTTGCTTCAATTAGTCTTCCTTCTCTCTCCTCTACCTTCGGCCTTGAATTGACTATTCCTCCTGATATGAGCGTTTTTTATATATGGGGAAAAAACATTGGCTCTCATTGGATCTCCTCTCCAGCCAATCGAGCACTTCTTCGTTTCTGCTTCTTTTCCAGCTCCCTTTTCTTTCCCTTCACGCCTAGTTTATACCCTAAGCCAAAGCGATCTTGTTTCTCTTCCAATATTGGCACATTGATTCTCCCCTGGAGAAACCTTCCTAGTCCTTTTCCAGTTAGGGTCCTTTGCCAAATGTCATTTTTAGAGCCATCTTTATAGTTTTTGATATTTTGGGTACAGGGATTTTTCTTCCTTCAGCGATGGAAATCGTATTGATGAACTCCAAGGATCGGAAAGAACATTCCAAAGCTTCTTCATCTGCTCCAATGTATGGCACATCATTTGCTATTGACGCTATTAAGTCCTCCTCAGCATTGATTATGACTAATCGTCCTTCAGTCACCAATTTCAGCTTCTAGTGTAATGATGACAGCATTGCTCCTGCCAAATGGATCCACGATCTTTCAAGCAAGCAATTGTAGCTTGGTTTGATATCCATTACTAAGAAGTCCACTTCATATAAGTTTGGACCGATTAACAGTGGTATCTCGATCCGACCCATAACTTTCCTTTCTATTCCATCGAAGGCTGTCACTACATTATGGCATATCTTCATATGAGAACTATCGATTGGTAACCTCTTTAATGTTGTTAATGGGAAAATATTCAAGGCTGAACTGTTGTCAATCAATACACCAGGCAGTGTGTAACCTTTACAACGGGTGGTGACATGTAGCGCTTTTATTGACGTCATACCTCCTAGGGGTATTTCGTCATCATTAAAAAATATGAAATTATCGGTGCTGACATTATTAATTAAGCGGTCTAGCTTGTTCACTGAAATGTCCTTGGCTACATAGGTCTCATTTAATACTTTCATCAGCGCGTTACGATGTGCTTCTAAGCTCTACAACAGCGTTAAAATGGATATACGAGTCGGCTACTTATGTAACTGCTCTACCACACTATATTCGCTGTGCTTGAGGAGCTTCAAGAATTCGTTAGCCTCTTTTCCTGTCACTGGTTCGTTAATTGGTGAATTTAGTCCACTAGTACTTCCTCTTTTCGGCTCTTTTAGGCTTTTTCCAAATGTTTCATTTTCTGTTCTTGCAGGGCCATAGTCTTTTCCAGTATGCGTGACAAGACTCACGTCTCGAGCTCCTTCTGATTCAACCTTGGAATTTTTCCCTCTTGATACCGTTACATTACAGTTGTAATTCCAAGGTACCCTTTTGTCATCCTTGTAAGGGAAGACTACGGGTTTTTGAATTATTATTGTGGGAGCAACTCTTCCTTTAGTTTCATCCTTCTTTGGCCGCGAGATGATTATCATTGGGTTCTTAACCCCAAAAGCTTTCTTAGCTATGCCTTCTTCGGAGGCGCATACTTCTTCCACTTCTTCTTTTTCCTTGAAAAATTCTAACTCTTTATTATTCATCAATCCCTGTACCACAGTTTTCAATTCATCGCATTCCTGAATCTCATGCTCTTTATTATTGTAGAACTCACAGTAGCGTCCTTTTCTCACTGTTTTTCTCGAATCTTGAGCAATTAAGCCCGCTTTTACCATTTCGTGCCATACCCATCTCAAGGGTGATCTTACTTCCTCAACGCGAGTTTTAATCTTCCTTCTTTCTTCTCCGACTATTGCATTCACCACTTGATCGGGATGTTTGGGTAGCAGATTCCCTAATACATTGGGATTCGTAGGATCCTCGAATCTCAGTGCCTCGGCATCAATAAGCTGCTGTACATGCCTTTTTAAGGCTGCGTGGTTCTCAATTAAATGACCGACTATCCCTGCATGATATTCACATCATGCGTTCGCGTCGTCCCAACTCGGGAAGGGTGGTAGCAATGGCTTTACATGGATTGGCGTAATGAGACGTTCCTCATACAATCTCGAATAAAGTTCCCTATATGTCATGGGAATAGGAGTGAATTCCATTTTTGGTCTCGCACCAAACCTCTACCTTAGATTTCTTTGATAATTTCCTTTAGTGGTTTTGGACGATGCCATCATCATTGGCTTTGAGTAATTTGTCTTGTAAGAGTCCGTGTTATTGATCTCATTTTCCTTTTTTCTAGGAGTTATTCTTCTGACGCCTTTTCCCGCCTCTATCTTGCCATTTTAATGGCATTTTCAATCATCTCCCCTAATATGACCATATCAGGAAAACTCTTGGTGGCATTTCCCAACAAATGATTAAGATGAGGTGCCTTAAGAGTATTACTAAACAACATCGTTGATTTTTTTCTGTTAATGGTGGTTGTACCTGAGTTGCCACATCTCTTCACATCTGTGCATACTGTCTAAAACTCTCATTTGATCTTTTCTCTATGTTTTGCAGTGTGAGTCGATCAGGAGCTATTTCTGTTACGTGACCGTACTGTTTTAAGAAATCCTGTGCTAAATCGCTCCACGAATGAATCTTTGCCCGACTCAACTGATTATACCATCTAGCTATCGATCTTGCCAAACTATCCTGAAAACAGTGAATAAGCAGTTGGCCGTTAAGAACATGCCGTGCCATTTTTTTATAAAACATGGTAAGGTGGGCTTCGAGACAGCTGGTCTCGTTGTATTTGTCAAAATCTGACGTTTTGAATTTTGAGGGTAGCACTAGGTTTGAGATCAGGCTTAATTCTTTAGCGTCTATCCCGTATGAGCTTTCAATTCCTTGCATCACCTCTATCTTCTCTTCTAATCGCTTATATTTTTCTTTCATCTGTCTAGGAAGATCCGCTCTCATCATCTCATCAAAATCCGGGACACCCAGATTTGTAACATTATCTTTAAGGTTTGATCTAGATCCTACTGGATAATTGGCTGGCCTTGATGTGCCAGTGGCCTGTTGTTGCGCCCTTATAGTAACGATTACCTCCCGTTTTTGTGCCTCATGTGGAGCTTGGTTATAGAGGGGTGTAAAACCTAGAGGAATAATAGGATCCTCGTTTTCCTCAATTGCAGGACCCTTTCCCTTATCGGCCACACTTTGCTTCATTTGTGCTAATTCATTCATCAAACTTTTTTGTACTTCTATGAACTGATTTTTCATCTCCCTACACATTATCGTCATTTGTTCCTATAACTGCTCTTGCATTTAATCCTATATCTCTTTTTGAATTTTCTCTAACCTTTACTCCATAGCCTTGGTTTTTTTACGAGTGTTATAGTGATGTAAGTTTTCAATGATTACTGAAGTAGCTGTTAAAGTTTTAACTAGTTAGAATTATCATGCTAAAAATATGTGAAAATGCAATGTGGATGAATGCATGTATGCAAAAGAAAGGTATTGACTTATAATTCAATTTCCATTAGAAAACTTCACTAGATAACAAGTTTCTTTACATAAAGCAAATTACATACACGGTTTTGCCTTAATGCTCAGAGCTTTGATTTTCTTGAGAAGTCCTGCTAGCTTTTGACCCCGTTCTGTCTTTGTCTCATATTGCATACTTAACTTATCTGCTTCGACTGCTAGTGTTTGCACGTGGTCAGCTATTCCCCGTATTTGATTCAGAGCCTCATCCATAATATAATCCCTGTCTCGAACCTGCTTCTGAGTCTGCTGAAGATGTCAATCATTCGTTTCCATTATCCTCTCCAGAATCTCGATTCGTATTTCGCTATTCTGTAATGAGGCTTCGAATTCCTCTACCCTCTTATTCAATCTCTAATCTCGACTCGACTTGCCTTTAGCTCTACCACTAAATTCCAGCTACGATGTCTATACAAGGATTCTTCCAATTCCTTTATTCGGGTCTTTAACTTGATCATCTCGGGTTAACTTTCTAGCAGGCTACTTTTTATGGTATTTTCTTGAACCTGGGCATCTTGAAACTTGTTCTTCCATTGATTTGTTCTATTCTTCTCTTCACGGATTTCCTGTTTTCATTACTCCGACATCTTTCCTAAACTTGAAGTCCTCATTGACAAGCGAAGCTTCTTATAGTCTTTCTTCAAGCTATCGAGATCTTCTTTGGCCTTATTCTTTCCTTTTCTCAACTTCTCTGCCTCTAGCTTCTGGACATCAACGTCTAATCCTAAAAGCACCCTTTCTTCTTCTAATTTTTCTATCATCTTTTCCATTTCAGCGTTCTTCCTCTCAAAATCTTGTTTAATAATTTCTAGTTCAGTCGGGACAACCTGCAAGTACTCCTCAATTGGGCAAACAACCTCCAGGTTTGGCACAGGAATGTTGTCATTGATCCTTCTATTTCCCCACCAATCATATTCTACAGTTGTCATGAGATTAGCACTGAACACTTTCATCCTTCGAACTTGGTTCCATGCATTTGAGATTTCTTAAATCCTCTTCTTATCGTTTTCTCCTCTATATGTGAATCCACATTGAGCTAACCCTTGTGTTGCTGGTATGAACTGTCTCGATCTGTATTGTCTTGAAACCAATAAAGGTGCATACCCTATTGCTTCCTAAATTCCAGCCAATGAGACCCAATCGAAGTCTTCCTATCGATATAAAATTTTATTAGAAACAAACCATGGTGCTCGCCATTCTATGTCTTTGTCTCGGAGACTTTGAAGTATTGCCATCCATTTTTCTTCTGAGAAGTTTCCTTGTCTTTGCGTGGCTACAAACTCTTTCAAAGGAGAGTAATATTTAGATAAGTACTGATAGGAGACTTTTTCTATTTTCCAAAATTGACTATGAAACCATACCATCAACAACGGTGCACAGTCAATAAATCGACATTCTCCCTCCTTTCTGCAGGCATTTAAAGATCTAAAGGTTTCAGTCAATATTACCGGGACTAGTGTAAACTTTTTACTCAATCGGTCAAACAAGTGTCACCGCATCTTCTATGTGTCCCAAAGCCTTAGGAAAAATGACTAACCCGTATATACTTAGAGCCAAGATGTTAATCTTTTTCTTCGCATCTGGGTAGGCCAGGATCAAATCTCGCAAACTCTTCCACGTAATGCATTTGTTGTCACCTTTCACCTTAACCCGATCAGCAACCCATTGCTCGCTCATGCCGATGATGTTTATTAATCTTTTGACAAAAGTCGGAACACTAGAAGCTCTAGAATAAGCTCTGTCTACCGAGATCTTCGGACAACAGAGTAAAGTGGTGTATTCTTCTATCGTCGGTGTCATGTCCACATTCCCAAAAGCGAAGCAACTGTAAGTTGGGTTCCAATATTGCGCTAAGGCTTGGTAGAGGTACTTATCCACCTTAACCTCGAACAAGTATGGTAAATGTCCATACTCTTGGTAAAAGGTTTGCTTCATGTCATTATCCCAACTGTCCCATATCTCTTTCAATTCTTGCACACTGTTCTGAGCTGTACTAATCCTGGTATAATCCCAAAAGTCTAACTCATATACTTCTACTAAGCTATCCCCTTTTTGGCATTTATTTTCCTCTGACCACATACGCACAACCATGTTATCCTCCACCTTATCAAGGTATTTATTTTCCATGATCAATTCTCTTATCAGTAATTGAGTTTGAATCAATACCTTTCCTTGTATAATGATGAAATGTAATGCAAAAGAGACAAAACAGAACAAGTTAGCAAAACACATCAGTATCAATATACAGGTATAAAGCAAAGAACCTAAGAATTTGTCTTGGATAGTTGCTAAAAGGTTCGATATATCTCCTTCTAAGGCAAGTACTTATGGCTCATTACATGTGGTTTAGTCTCTAGAGTAAAGGGTACCCAAGCTAGCAGATTCCTCGATCCTCACCCATTACAGACTTATACGGATGAGTTCGATTTAGGGGACATATTTCCCACATGTTTGCACGAAAGTGAAAACTTCACGAAAACATGGATACGGATGTAATCCCGAAAGTGATCCACTATCCTGCACGGAGGTGAAAACCTCACGAAGGAATAGTTTCCCACTTCCACTTAAAGAGGGTAGTATCATATGCAAATCTACACTAGCAGTATCGACATAATATAGCATCACACAAAATTTTTTAGGATCATATATTAAACAAAATCGAGTATTAAAAGTTTTAACAAAAAGACCCAAAAATAATCAATTTTGGCTTGACTCTCTTTTGTTTGAAAGTCCCTAGTGGAGTCGCCAAGCTGTCGAAACATTTATTTTTGGGAAAACAAATAGGTCTCGAAAATATTTTTAAATTAAAAATGAAAAAATGAGAGTCGCCGCCAACCTTTTATTTGGTGTGATTGGATCACCACAAAACGTTTAAAGTCCATTTTGAAAAACATTTTGATCCTCGAAATCTAGAAAATGGGTCCGGGAGTCAGTTACGTGAGAGGAAGGATTAGCACTATCGCACGCCCCAAATTGGTACCACATTGAATATTTTAGGGTCTTGTTTGTAAAATTTTGAAGACTCGAATAAAGTTTTAAAGTACGATCCTTAAATGCATAAGTCATGTTTAAGAAGGAAATCGATTTTTGTTAGGAAGTCTCGCTATTTCAAGGTGATCGAGAAAGAAAGTCATGTCCAGTGAGTTAGGACATAACGTTTCGAGATCTAGAAATAACGAGCTTTCCTTTGTTATAAACTTTAAACCTTGAAAAAAGGTATTCAATTATCCCAGTTTGAAGAAAAGTCGCGCCTAGTAAGTTAAGGCACAAATTTTCAAAACCCGAGATAAAGGAATATTACCTCGATTTAAGGGTATTTGATTATCCTGGTTTGAAGAAAAATCGCGCCTAGTAAGTTAAGGCACAAATTTTCAAAACTTGGAATAAAGGAATATTGCCTCGATTTTAAATATTTTGGAGAAAAATCAAAAAATGACTTTAATTAAAAAATAGAGATAAAAATGAGCATGCAAATTAAATGCGAGCTATGCAATTAATGATAAAGTTAAATAACATAAAGAATGAACAAATATACGAAAATAAATATGAGAAAAATAAAATATGAATTATGAATCAAAATAAATGAGAAAATACAAAATTAATTTTAAAAAAAGTTAAAAATTTATATACGAAAGTTGAAGAAATGAAAAAACGGGGTCAAAAATGAAGTTTCGAAGAGTTTGGGGTTAAAATGTAATTTTGGAAAGTTTTAGGGGTAAAAATGTAATTTTGGGAAATTCGAGGTAAAAATGTGATTTTTGGAAGTTCGAGGGCAAAAATATGATTTTTGGAAGTTCGAGGGTAAAAATGTAATTTTTGGAAGTTTAGGGGTAAAAATATAATTTTTAATAAGTTCGGGAGTAAAAATGTAATTTTTGAGAAGTTTAGGAACCTTTTGGGCAATAAAACCAAAAATATGGGACACGTAGCAGCTTCTCAAGCATTCTAGGGTCAAAGGACCAATTTGTAAATCTTTTTAAATTAATGGGCTAATTTAAAATAAAATAAAACTTGATTTAAGGATGAAATTAAAACATATTAAAGATAGAAAGGACCATTTGCACAAATAACCTAAAAATAGACACATGGCAGCTTCTCAGGCTTCAAGAGAGTCGAAGGACTAAATTGAAAATGATTCAAAATTACTGGGTAAATTTATAATAAATTTAATATGGAATTAAGGACGAAATTGAAACAATCAAAAAATACGGAAGGACCAAAAGTGTAAATAAACCATTTAATAAAAACACGCAGATCCTAAGGTGGGTCGGAGATTGGATCTAGGCTTGAAGCGATGCCGTTTTAGCCCTAAATATCCATACCAACATGTTGCCGTTTCGGTAAGGGTATTTAAGCCAAATTTCTTTGAAAAATATTCATTTCCCCTTTCATTTCACACAAAAAAACTCAAGACCCTCTCTCTTTACCTCTGAAGCACTCTCTTCACCGGCCATGTTTCGGTAGATCGTCCATCGCTCCTCCGTCACCACTCGCTGCCACGCGCCGCCATCCAAGGTGTCTAGGTAAGCCAAACGTCCTCCTTTTTCTGTCTTTGAACAGATCTAAGCTCACCATCGTTAGATCGAGCCTAGATCTGTTAAAAAACCTCAAAAACAAATCGGATCTTTTGCTCCTTTTCCTCTTTTTGTTTTTCTTTTCAAAACTGTTTTGATTTTTTTATATTTAAAATTTGTTTTTCATTTTATTAATGTTTTGTTTACTCAAAAGAAGCCCCAGATCTACTTGAAAACCATAGATCTGGGTTCGATTTTTTTCAAAAGATTTCGATCCCGAAATTTTTAACCTTTTTTAGATTGTCTATTATTATACTCGTTGTTTTACAGATCAGCCATATTTGGAACGTTCTTCGCAACCATGGGTGTGACCGGAGGGGCGACGATCGACGCTGTGACGACGGCAACGCTTCGGGTCCAAGGTACACCCCTTTGTCTTCTTTTTTTATTATTATTAATATTATTTATTTAATACATTTTTGAAATAAATAAAAATAATAAATGATAATAGTGATGTATTTAATATGCGTATTAATGTATATTAAAAATATAAAGAATTTAGAAATTTAAACCATGAATGACAATAAATGCATATGTATTGAAGTTGTACCTAGATGATTTAATGCCTGAGAGCTTTGAATTTGACTTGAATCTGTTTTTTGTTGCTTCATTTATTTTCTATTGAACTTTGAATGCTTCAGGTCTAACTTTCGAATGCACTGTAACTATTTGTATTGATTTCTAATAAAAGCCTTTGTAACCTTTACAAAAATTTGAATTTGGTTCTTATATCCAATTATACAATCATGTTAATTTGTCCTTCACAACTAAATGCTGGTCTTTTCTTCTTTTGTAGGTTCGGCTTGGCAATGGCGGTGGTGGTAGTTCAAGTTGTTGGTGCTGTGGTGCAACTTGGTTGCTGACGTGGCAACTCCTGATTGGGTGAAGGAGGGTGGCAGCAGCACAAGTGGCTTAGCAGATTAGGGTTTCTGTTTTTAGGTGTATTGGGTCATGTGATTGGACTAGACAATTGGGCTTAGGTTTAGGTGGGTAATGAATTTATAATTGGGCTTGAAATTGTAATTGGACATTAGTAAATTTAAATAAATTTAAATTTCAAATAAATTTAAACTTAAAATAAATTTAAATTTAAATTCTGTTTGGGTCCAATTTGGTTTGAATTTGGGCCCGGATAAATTGGGCTTCAACATTGTCCATTTAAGGAGGCTACTAAAACTCGTGGACTTTAGAGAAGCGGTCGAACTCAGTTGGGGGTTAACCATGTTGGTAACATTGTACCAGGAGATGTGTCAGGCGATGAAACCATAAAAAATTAAAATTGGTGGTTGTATGCCAGCACTGCAATCATGGGCGTGGTACCAACTTCCATTTTTACGACCTCAAGTGGACTACCCTTATACATTTCCACTCGTAACAAGGTAAAATTCATTAGATAATATATTTACCATAATAAAATTATTTAAAATTTAAATTATTGTGTTAACATATTATTTCAATAGGTGAAACCATTGGCCAAGTTATATGGGACTACTGGAGGAGCTTCAAGATATACAGCTTCTATTAGATCAACGATCGGAGGCAGAGGTATGTATTGTTTAAATTTGAATTATATCATTAACTCAGTATATATATAATTAATATTTTATTATTTTAATATAGTTTAAATGGTCGTCCTACTTCGATCCAAAAATTCAAGAATGCATCCTGTTTGAATTCTTAGTGAATCCCAACATCTAGCACGTGAAGGTGTCATTAGTAGTGTACGCTATGGTGAAGATGCACAAATTAGATAGAGTTATGAGACAATTCAGGTTTAAGCAAACAATTCCACCGGCACCCCAAGACATCGAGGATTTGCACCATATCGACTTGCGAGGGAGAACCGATGAAAATTGGGCTACATTCCACACGGAATATATCAACATTTGGAACCATAGGTAAAACTTTTTACCTACTCGCGAACCCATTATTGCTAGGGAGTTAGCTTGCGATTCGGAGTACATGCCCTGGTGTCTAAACCATGGCAAGCCATATCTACTAACGGAAGAGGCGAGGGGTAGGCAACGTCATATGAGGAGGCCACGACGGGCGCTTAGGCATCCAAGGTCTAGAGTAGTTGTCGAGGTGAGTCTATCATCTACACCAACGCAAGAACAAGCATCAATGGTCGCACCACTCATCTATTAGTATGGCTCGACTTATTCTAGTGCTTTCACTAACCTTGTCATTTTTACACAAACACCACATCTTGCACCACATTTGTCTGTTTATACATCAACTCTAGGTATTATTTGTGGACCAGCACCTCCATCCCCAGCATATTACACGCCAATGCCATCGATGTTTTAGACGATGATTCCAATGTTGACATATAGGTCGTTTATGTTTGGGGCATCGACTGAAAGTTCTATTATTCTGCCAACGATGTATAGGACACAATATGGTTATACGTGTATGCCAATGGTGTCGCAAACACCTCTGGGATCATTGTTCTACCAAGGTGGACTATCTTCGCAACCACCTGTTCCTAGAACGGAGGATACACATTAGCAATGGAGGAGCACTCCGCAATCAACCACAAATGAAGGTGAAGAAGATGAGAGGGCAAGACCACAACCTGTACCCGAGGGTAAACATAACGATGAAGATGAGGAGGCCAGTATACAACTTGAACGAAGAAGAAATCTGGCTCGTAATGGAAGACTACCCCATTGTGGCACACATTTTAATCGAGGATATAAATGATTTATTTGTTTTTGTACTTCTCTTGTAAATTTTAATGGTTTAGCTAAGTTATAGTCGGTAAGATAGTACCGATATTGGATATGAAATGTTTTTAAATAAATATTGTTTTTGAATCAAAATTAGTTGTCGTTATTTTATATTGTTAAATCAAGTCTGCATAAGAAAAATGAAACAAAATTGCGTACTGTATTCCACTCTATAGTATAATAAAAACGCGTATTTACAAAATACAAAAAATTTGAGAATGAATGAAAAAAATCAACAAACAGATTTCAGTTAAAAAATTAATAAATCGGTTAATGAGGTGTTGTCCTTATAATTAACCGCCAGTGTGGACATAACGACATTGTATGTCTTGGGTTCCTACAAAACTCCCATAACCTAGGTTGGTTTGTCTTCCCTCAAATATCCATGTTGTTGTGTATCCGAGTAGATGCAAGTTGACCTTTCGGTTTGCTACACAATCATCTATTTGTTGGATCACCGGTACACCCCATGGCTTAACGAAAAAATTAAATCTAGTTATCACAACCAAGGATCCATGTGCGAGGAACAAATCGGGGTGTAAAAGGTATGAACGATTACCTTTAATAGTCTGGAAAACTAACTGTTGTTGATTGCGTAACTGTATGTCGATTCCAAGCTGCTACAAATAGTTTCAGCCTCTACGTAATCCACCCGATGTGATAATGAACGGCAAGAACCCCTTTAAACTTTTCAAAGAGAATATTCTTGTATTGCGGTTGCTAGACCCTCTATACAATTCTACTATGAAACCCTAACACAATTCGAGATCATCTTTCCTTTCATTTAATATCACATATTAAAAATGAAATTATCTCTTTAGAGAAACATATGGAAAGGTATTAATTATATCCTTTCCAAAAGGATATTAACTTTCATGTTTTAATATTTGACTGAAATTATTATAATTATTTATTTTAATAATTTCGATAAACTATATTCAGTTAATATTAAATTTTTATATGAATCAAATTCATATATTAATATTAACTATGTTCTCTATTCGTGTACAATAAGTTTGTACACATATTGTGTTTAATATTTAACTGTCAAATTAATTTAATTTAATAATTAATTTAAATCATGTGATAGCTGAACATAACACCAATGGTGTTTGGATTATGTTCATTTCAACCATAGGGTGTGATCTTATAAACAATGAGTGGCATCTAGCAATGCATCATTGCTACCTAATTTACAAGAAGTCATGATTCGACATAACCTCTTTGTAATTAACCTTTCATATATTAAATCTTTTTGTCCTTTATATCTAGAATGGACACAAGTCATGGAATAGTCATACTTGCATAGTTCATCTAATGTTTCTTGATATCTTGAGTAGACTATGATAAACAAATAAGTATGATATCTCAAATTAACTTATTCGAGCATGGCCATGTATTTTTAGTCTCACTCAATCAAGTGGCCTAAGATATTGCTCCCATTATGTAGGAGGGAAAAATCCTATATTGATCAACCATATCTCACTACATAGATTGAGGTATATCCAACATCAGCCTTTATAGAACAACAAGTTACAATGAAAGTTTGACTATATCAAAATATACGACTCACAATGTTGTGATTGATCTCAAGTTTGAGGATCATAGTAATCACTATGAGTAATGTTGTGACTATTACATAATAATCCAAGAAACATACTCATAGCAGGTCAGTCCAATATGTTGTTCTTTAACACGCATACTCATGTATTGATTTTGACATCTCATTTCAATGACAACACTTTATCATCAATAAATTACACATTAGTCTTAATGCATTATTGTTGTCCAAGCTCACAATAATACTAGACTAAGAATAATCATATTATTCTCAGGACATTATTATAAAATAGTTTATTTATATACACAAAAAAGAAACTGAAATAATAATGCCAATGTCTTATATAAATAAACGAGGTAAAACAAGTATGTTATTACAATCATCTTATGATTGGTCTTTGGGCATACTCTAACACTATTGTAACAACTTGAATGGAGCGCTCGATACCGACGGTCACATACTTTCATCTAAGATTGGTGGGAATATGTTTCTCCATACGTTATACATGTGTTCCAGTTTGTACACTTCGTCCACAAAGCTCATGTGGTCCAAACGTACGGAGGAATATGTTGCAATTGTATGAGCGCATGGAAAACGAAGTGTGTCAAATCTCCCACTGGCGCAACACTATTATCTCAGGTGTACACGATATGCTCCCCCAACAATACCTAGGTCTAGTCTGTCGGACTTTGTAACTCGAAACAATAGGTCTTCGAGTGAGTGACACACTGGATGCATAAAGTCGTGCTGTAGACCCTCTAATTCTAATAGACCTCAACCTACCTTAAGCTATGTGTGATCGAAACTCAGTTGCATTCGAAAAATTGAAAAAAAATTAAAAATTAATAGTTAATCGAATCGAGTAGTTTTAGTTTCGATTTTGAATTGCATTAAATTTTACAATTCGAATAATTTGAGTATACAATTGATGTAAATACGATTGTTGTAAATACCTCTTTGGTACCTGTAATTTTTTAAAAGTACCCTAAATTGGGCTCTAAATAATTTCAAAATTTTATAAATAATATTAATTTCTATAACTCAAAAAATTATAAAAAGATTAAAGATTATATAATTTTTTTAAAAATATTAAAAACCCTCATCTTAAATCTTAAACCCCAAAACTCTAAATCCTATATAACCCTCCCTCTACCTTAACAAAAATCAAAATCATAACCCTAAAATAAATTAACCCTACAAAAAGGAAAACGCTTCCAGCCAATTCGTCGAAAACACTTCCAATTGAAAGCATTTTCGTTTTTTCGACTTAATCTCGTAATATTTCGAAAAAGGTCCAATCCGATCATATTTTTATAAAAACTGGTATATGAGAATTTTACTTCTAGAATTAAGCTAATTTTTATTTTATTTTTTAGAAAAGAAAAACTCAATTACGAATACATAAGACATCAAATTTTACTAATATAAAAATATTTATGCTATTATTTAAAGTTTTGATTGAGTTAGTGTTAGTCTCAACCAAATCTTAACTCATTTGTAAAATTATTAAAAGCTTAATAATTTTATTTAAAATTATTTTTTATATAAACTTTAGAAAAAATACATGTATATATGAAATTTGAACTTAAGATATTAAAACTATTTTCTCTCAATTTTATCATTTCAATTGATGTCAAATTCAATCTAATAATACAAAAGTGATCCAAGCCTTGGTTGATAATAGGTGGGAGGATTCAAGCATTATAGTGCTTAGAAGGGTATGACGACTCTGAGAGCTAAAGGGCAATGGTGGTTGAGGCATATACTTAAAGAAGATAACATAAATTGCTTGACCAAGTTGGGCCGAACGTGGAAGTCAAATTTATAGGTCTTTGATACTATCCCCAATGAAGTTTCAAATATTTTTCAACAGGATAAAGCGAGTGGTGCTTTTGATATTTTTAATTTGATGTAACATTGCTGTTTTATTTTTCACAAAAAAAAAAACTAATGTCAAATTTGGTTTTCATATCAATTTTTTTTTATAAATTTGTATTTCACCCATGTCTTATGTCTCATAATGTAAGAGCTGGTTGCAACAAATGTCACACTCAAAATCCAGCCTAGAAATTACGAGGGTAAAATAAGAATTTTAGCTTAAATATGTTTAGGATTTCATAAGCATTATAACTAGAAATGTTTTCGACAATGACTTTTAGGAAATTAAATCAATTTCTGAAAATGAATTTTAAAAATCTTTAGTTTTGAAAATAGTACTGATTTGTAAAAGAGTTAAAACTTAAAGTTTTTATGAAATAATTTAACAAAAATTTAAAACTCAACAAAAAAAACCCTTTTTTTCTCCAAATTTCTCATGTTAGTTTCTCCTCCCTCGTACTTGTGTTGTCCCTTCATTCTCCCATGCTCTCCGAATTGATTTTTGCTTCCAAGTCCTAATCCCTTTTGACTTCCAACATCTCTTGAATCTTAAATCTCCATTGAAACCAAGAAAAACACCAAAAAATTTCATTAATTTCATCATCTTCTTCAAACGGGGTTTTTTTCGGTTTGCATCAAAGTCCGTTTTTCTTCCATCGAAGGTAATCATTCATCTTCCTATTAGTTTTAAATGTTATCTAGACTTTTAAATCGATTTTTTAGCCATTAAAACACATGTTTTAAATAAAAAGCTGAAAATTGGGTCGTTAATGGCGGATTTTGGGATTGTGGATAAAATTAGTTTTAAAATGTTTTTCAATTAGTTTTAACATGATTAAAAGGTTTTTAAAGTTACTTTGAAGTTTTGTTAAGTATTTCTCTAAGTGTAAATGAATTTTCGTCATGATAGCCATTATATGTCAAAAAATTTTGATACATTAAAATGTGTATTTTTGTGTAGTTTAAAGGTTGTGAATTAGCTGTAGATGATTATGTAAATGAATGGAATTTGTTTCGTGCGAAAAGATTAAGTGTAGACCGAATTATTAGAATTTTAAGTTTTTTATGTTAAAGGTTTCGGTTAAGAGACAACGTAGCTTAAGCTATTGTTTTTTACTGTTTAAGGTGAGTCAATGACTAATTGTTGATTTTATTGGTTTGATTTGTCTTGTTGAAGCGTCGGAGTCAATAGAACGTTCAATGAGTAGAGAGATAAAGACAAAGAAAAACTTGTCTAAGCTTTCGACTTTTCGACGAAAGCAAGATTTTGGTGAGTGTTTTGGAATCACTGCTCGTAGATGATTCATTATGTATTTGAGAATTTAAAGGTTGTCTAAACCCCTACTCTAAATTCTCAGTGTAAGTGTTCTCGTGCCTATGATTATTTGTGACATGTGTGCATGCAAATATAAAATATGATTTATGCTTAAATATTAATGTAATTTATATTTAAATATTAATGTGATTTATGCTTAAATATTAATGTGACTTATGTGTAAATGGACCAATGAAAAATGGTAAAATGTATGTAATATGACATTAAAGTTGGTAATATTGTGAATACGTTATATGACTGTTTCTTTAATGCATAATGGCTTGTTTGCGTAGTAGTTGTTTTGAACATTCACTGAGCTTGTTGAAGCTCACCCACTCCTTTTAATGTCATTGCAGATCATTAGCGTTTCGACGTGAGCGGTGTGGTTTTCAAGGGATGATCCAAGCCATTAGTAGTTATTCGTAGGTGGTTATTTGATTATTTTTATTTTGGGAAATAAAGGCAATGTGATAGACTATAAGCTATGATTTTTTTAAGTTGGTTACATGTTTATTTTGCTTAGAACCTATGGATTTAAAGCATGTTTAATTGATGTTATAAGCCCAGCTGAAGTATGTTTATCATGTTCTAGTGATGTTTCATATATGTTTGTCTTAAAATTTGTATAAATGTCAAGATAAAATGAAGTTTGCATAAAATGTGACAATTCACGACGCGTATGAAGTGAGACGCTAGTGTAGCATCTTAGTATTCGGGCTTGGTGATCGGGTCGAGTATAGGGTGTTACAGAAAATATCTTTAAATTATGACACTCATTTTAAATTGATCCTCAAAATTTAAAACATTTTAATTGTATCCTCCAGCTATCAATTTTATATCAATAAAGTCCTTCCGTTAGTAAAATCATTAATTTAACCATTAAGTGAGATGTCAAATCTAACGCAACATAATTTAAAATGAAAATTTTAAAGAAAAATGAATATCGTAAAATAGTGTTGTAAACGTTTTCATTTTAAATTATGTGACATCAGATTCTACATAATATTTAATAGTTAAATTAATAGTTTCGGTAACGAAAGAACTTGATTAATAAATATAATATCGATAATTTAAGAATCTAATTAAAATATTTTAAAATCATGGACCAATATAAAATGAAGATCATAGTTTAAGAATATATAATGCAATTAACTCCATAATCTAATAATTCATGTAATTTTCTATTGGCTTTTATCAAGTGACACGTATTAAGCTGTACATTTTTAACTCGAAATGACACAACCGGGCCAACCCATATAAATACCGCAGCTTTTCCATTTTTGTCGTTTTCTTTTCCCCTGTAATAACACATTCACTCTTTTTCTCTGAACTCCTTCACTTTATCTCTCTAGAAATCGCATTGCCGCCATGACTGACGGCCATCTCTTCAACAACATCTCCCTCGGCGGCCGAGGTGGCACGGTTAGTCCTTTCTCTCGCTCCAACTTTCTTTCTTTCTTTTTTTTGTTTGCTCTGGATTTTTTCGTAGCTTAAATTTATGTTCTTACCCTTTTCTATCTCATTTTTGTTTTTTCTTTTTTTGAATCCTTTTGAAATCCTAATTTCGTTCTTAGCATGTTTGATTTCACATGGCTTCGTTATGTTTAGTTTAAACTTTGGAGGAAGCTCGACCGATTCTTTCAGCTTTTGGTTGTCTTTTTTGCTAGGGTTTATTCCTTAAAATTGTTTTAGAAACTCTAATATTTAGTTCCTTTATATTGATTTTTTGTTTGTTTTATGTTTTCCATCTGCTTCATAGATAGGCTGTTTAATATGACGAAATGGAGCATGTACATTTATAAGGGCGGCTGATTCTTTTAAAACCCGAGTTTTTTGGGGTTTGAAGATTCCTAGCTCTTCCAGTTCAGGCTTTGTTGATTGACGAGATGAAACGGGAAATCCTTTATGTTGTTATTTTCTGTGGTTACTAATTTAGAAGCCCTAATTTATTTAATAGAAGAAAATTTCAAATTTTTAGCTTGTTGCTGAAATGTAAAAATTGAGAAAATGGCTAGAATAGGGAAAACTTGTGGAACATGTGTACATGACTGCTGCCTTCTTTTGTATGCTTGGCTAAAACCTTAGGCTACATTTGGTTACATGTGTGGTTGAAAATTTTAAAAATGATTTTTAGAAAATGAAAATAGAAATGGAAATGGAAATGAAAATATGTGAAAATTAAAAAAAAATGTTATTGTTTTTACTAAATATACCTTGTAAAACGAAAAAAAAGTTAAAATGACAATTGTTAACTTTAAATGAATTGACCTCGATTCAAACCCATTCAAAAGCAAAAATATTCTGTTTTCAACAGTTTTTAAATATCATACCATTGTTCAAATTCATATAAATGTAACAACTTTTCTATTTTATTTCATGTTTTTCTATTATAAGAAAATAATTACCAAATTCATGTTTTCATTTATTAAAAACATCATTTTGTTTCTATATACCAAATCAATTTTCAAGATATAGAAAATGGATATTATTTTTTGAAAATGAAAATAGAAAATAAAATTAGAAAACATTTTCATAAACCAAATGGACTCTTAGGTATTGTGTTTTGTGAATTCTAAATTTGAATGTTATTTACCCTGAGACTGCTGAGGCAAGTATGGATGTCTGCAATCTTGGTTCGGGCTGTTTTTGACTGACTTAATATTAATGTCCTAAGATGCTAGTGTGGTCATTCATTTTTCTTTACTTAAGTTCTTTTTCCCCTTTGCTTTTCATTAAGCAAGGGAAGAAATAAAAACCAGAATCTTACATACCTGTCACTTTGTGTGATTAAATGCAGAATCCTGGACAGCTTAAAATTTTTTCAGGGGGGATTTTATGGAAGAAACAAGGAGGTGGAAAAGCTGTAGAAGTTGATAAGTCTGATATCTTAGGGGTTACATGGATGAAGGTCCCTAGGACAAATCAACTTGGTGTCAGAATCAAAGATGGGTTGTACTACAAATTCACTGGATTCCGTGATCAGGTTTGTATTCATTTTTCTCCCTAGCAGTGGTTTATTTTCTCATTTATGCCTATTGGTTTTCGGTAGCAATTTTGAACTATGTTAATTGAGAAATAATATTGGCATTGTATTTGTTGTCCTAGTATGGGAGTAGTATTAATTAATAATCCTGGTTTTCTTCTGTTATGTTTGCTTTGCAGGATGTTGCCAGTTTGACCAGTTTTTTTCAGAATAATTTTGGAATAGCCCCAGAAGAAAAGCAGCTTTCTGTTAGTGGTCGTAATTGGGGAGAAGTTGATTTAAGTGGTCGGTGAATCTCTTTTGATTTCTTTCTGCTTATTGATGCTTCTAACAGATATTAATTTCTGTTTGTAGCCACAGAAGTATATTACATGAAGTGCTTTCAAACTGTTTTCCATTATTTGTGTTCTAGATTGGTTTATCTTGTGTTCTTGCTATTATTTGCATCTTGATGTTCATTTTTAGGTTTGCATGCTTTTTATGGTCAGGCCTGGGGGTCCATAAAATAGGATGCATCATTAATCTTGTTAGATGGTAAGCTTGTACCGAACTTTGGTGATTTCTTCTGCTGTGGTAATTCTGTACAGTTTTTGGCTAGTGTACTGTTTTGTCATTAGTGGATATGGTGTATTATCTATTTTGCATGCAAATAACTTCTTATCTTGTGCACTTAAGAGAATGAGGAGTTTATGCTTAGTTGGGTAGATTCTATCAACCTTTTAATTGAGATTCTAAGGTTTTTTATCATTTGTCTTGGTCCATGGATCATTGATCTTTATCCTTTATGGCTAGGTTTTGCATTCTGACTGTCATCTGGTTTTTGGTATGTCATAACCTGCTTTTTCTTATAGTTTTGAAGTTCTCAATATTGCATGTGCAGGGAATATGCTTGCCTTTATGACTGGTGCGAAACAAGCTTTCGAAGTGTCTTTAGCAGATGTGTCACAAACTCAGCTTCAAGGAAAAAATGATGTCATCTTGGAGTTCCATGTGGATGATACAACTGGAGCTAATGAGGTGTGTTTCATACTGCTCTGCTGGTTATTTGTTAATGTTGAAAGGAGTTTCTCTCTCTCTTTCTACATATATATTATAAAGGCCTGTGACCACGTTATTTATACTGTACTTGGTATCCCCTATTCTTCTAAAGTTGTTTTTGTTCCTTTCATGACAGAAAGATTCACTGATGGAGATAAGTTTCCACATACCTAATTCTAATACCCAATTTGTTGGTGATGAAAACCGTCCACCTGCTCAGGTAAGTTTGTTGTCACTTCTCTGTTAGGATCATGTAAATGAACAGATTTTGAATACTGTACTAATGTCATGTTCTATTAACTTTCTGCTAGGTTTTTCGTGAAAAAATCATGTCAGTGGCTGATGTTGGTGCTGGAGTTGAGGAAGCTGTTGTTACTTTCGAGGGCATTGCAGTTCTCACACCAAGGTAGGTCTTTCTCAAAGATTGAGATAGTGATGAAATGAAGCTCATATGTTATCAGGCTCACTTCTGATATTGATTTGTTTCATTCATTAGTTTATTAATGCTGTTTTCTTTTACGTGTATGGATTATTTAGCATGCTTTCTTATGGCTGATTAATCATGCTCTTTACACAGGGGTCGATATAGTGTTGAACTTCATCTTTCATTCTTGAGACTCCAAGGGCAGGCAAATGATTTCAAAATTCAGTATAGCAGTGTTGTTCGCCTGTTTTTGCTTCCAAAGGTTTTAATTCTGTACCTTGATATCAATATCACAGTGCTCATTTATAAAAAAAGTCGTATTTATTTATGGCCTCTGAACGTATTTTTCCCTACTCTTTTGTGTGTTTGACAGTCCAACCAACCTCATACTTTTGTTGTTGTCACGCTTGATCCACCTATCCGCAAAGGGCAAACTTTGTACCCCCATATTGTCATGCAGGTATTGCTGGTTCCCTAGATTTGTGTTCACTGCTTGTGCCACTAGCGTTTTTGCATTCATATTCTCCTTTTTCACTTTTTGCAGTTTGAAACTGATTATGTCGTTCAAAGCACCTTGTCCATAAATGAGGATCTTTTGAATACAAAGTACAAGGACAGATTGGAACCTTCTTACAAGGTAATAGAACTTTTTCATATACAAGTCCATTCAAGCTTTGCATTGTGCTTATCAAATTTACACCTATAATTATGTCCTGCTTCATGAAACAGGGACTCATCCATGAAGTGTTTACCACAATAATGCGTGGTTTATCTGGTGCAAAAGTTACAAAACCAGGAAAATTCCGTAGCTGCCAACATGGTTATGCGGTCAAGTCTTCCCTGAAAGCTGAAGATGGTGTCCTGTATCCACTTGAGAAGAGCTTCTTCTTTCTACCCAAACCACCTACACTTATTCTTCATGAGGAGGTATAGATTCTAAACTGTCTCTATATTGATTTGTTGGTCTAAATGCAATTGTTATTTATCCTTTTTGAATGACATTTTTGGTGGTTATTTCCATTTTTCATATGCCAGATTGACTATGTTGAATTTGAGAGGCATGCTGCTGGTGGCTCAAATATGCATTACTTTGATCTTCTCATAAGATTAAAAACTGAGCAAGAACATTTATTCCGGAATATTCAGAGAAATGAATATCACAATTTGTTTGACTTTATCAGGTCTGGTTTAAATATTCATTGGATGAACAATTTTGGTCCTTTTGGCTATATATTAACTGCTGTCTGTCTGTGCAGTTCGAAGGGTTTGAAGATTATGAACCTTGGAGATGTACGGACCACAGATGGGGTGGCCGAAATTCTCCAAAATGATGATGATGATGCTGTTGATCCTCATCTTGAACGCATTAAGAATGAAGCTGGTGGGGATGAAAGCGATGAGGAGGTGAAGTCATTATCGATTTTCCTGCTTTATTATTTACTTATATATATATATATATATTTAGTTTGAATTCATTTGGCTGTTGCACAATATTCATATAGTTGCTGTCTTGTCGATATATGTATTATTTGCAATTTTATTTTCTTGCCCTGTAATGCGGGTGAACAGTCTTTGATTTTTTTTATATGTCATGTGCTTATGTTTATACTAGGTTTACATGCTTCATCCCCAAATATGAAGCATGTCTTAAATCCATTGGTTTTGCTAGTACTAGTAATAGAATAGAAAATACCCAGTTATCATGGTCCATTGGTTTATATGTCCTCTATGACTGCTTGTGCGAACATTGAGCAACAACCATCATAGATGTCTGTGTCTGACTTTCTAGCTTCAGTGTGTCCCTACTGGTTTTCTTTCTGTTGATGTTGTAAGCACTATGAACCAATGCAGGATGAGGATTTCATTCTTGACAAGGATGATGGAGGATCACCAACTGATGATTCTGGGGAAGACGATTCAGATGCTAGTGACAGTGGAGATGAGAAAGAGGCAAGTCATTTTTTGTTATTTCAACGTACTTTATTCTTGTAGTGTAAATTCCAGACAAATCATCTTTTGGTATCTCACACTGAATATCCAATTACCAGAAGCCTGCCAAAAGGGATCCCAGGAAGGAAGCTTCTTCTTCCAAGGCAACTAAGAAAAAATCTAAAGATGGACAAGATGATGGGAAGAAGAAAAAAAGGAGAAAGAAGGATCCAAATGCACCAAAGAGGGCTATGTCGGGTTTCATGTTTTTCTCACAAGTGGAGAGGGAGGTGGGTCATGAATTTTCTGAATTTACATTGATTGATGGTGAAATATTTGTGGCAGCCAATCAACAATGAAGTGGGCTTTAGTGAATGTGCTGACTAATCTATGGTTATGTTTGCAGAACATAAAGAAAACTAATCCTGGAGCTTCGTTTGCTGAGATATCGAGAATACTCGGAGAGAAGTGGAAAAAGCTGTCAGGTACGCAGATTTTGGGGAAGAATTTAGATGTTTGTTAAATCAATATGTTAATTATAGGTTGAAAAGTAATACATTGGATGGTAACATGAAACCTTTTGATGTTCTTTTTTTGTGTGCAGAGGAGGAAAAAGAACCATATGAAGCAAAGGCTAAAGTAGATAAAAGACGATACGACGTTGAAAGGAATGCATATAAAAATCCGCAGCCGATGAACATAGATTCAGGAAATGAATCTGACAGTGAATAAAATTTAGAAGGCAGTTAGGGGTGCTTTAGGGTTGGAGTTTCCATTTCATCATTGACGTAGAGAGATTAGTAGGAAAAAATGGGTAAGAGAAACTATTTTGTAGTGAATAGGTTGGGTTCGAAGTGTGTATTCTAAAGATATTTACATGTAGGAATATGGAGAACGGAAAATCCTAAAATATATTTGTGTGGTTGTAGTATTAGAAAGGCATTATTTAAAGCCTCAGGTTTGAATTCTATGTATGAATGTTCTCCCGATTTATTCAGGTCGTGTATGAGCATATTTTAGATATATTGTGGTTATTTTTTTTTATATAAGGTCACACGGTTTGATCTCTTGTTTAATGGATGATTGAGAAGAATTTTAATTACAGTTTCATACAAATTAAAATAGACATACTATCAAGGTTTTTTTTTTTATCTTAATCAGTGGTCGATGGATCGATTTTTGCTTTGGATATTAGCTTTAAAACTTGTAGTTAACATTGATCCTTTTATTGAGCATAGAGAATTCGGATGATTAGTTATTTGATATTTAAAAAAAAAAAAATATTGGTTATTAGTTCAATTATTCATTCACTGTAATGGTTGATTATATTATAATGATAATAATTAAAATTATTTGAAACAATAATAAGTGGAAGAAGTTAAATTATTCATGATAATTTTTAATGATATTTTTATTAAATAATAATAAATTAATGTTTATTTAATAGTTTACATAACATAATATTTTATAAGTAATATGATAATATATACAAAAAAAAGAGATTTTTATCATCTTTCTTCTTCATATTAGTGCTTAGAAAGAAAAGGAAAAAAAAATTAATACATTTCCTAAAAATTTGAAGTATGAGGTATGTTTTTCTTCAAATTCTTCATAAATTTTGAATCTTTGAAACTTGTTTTTACATATATGTACTAATAATTTTTTGTTTTATCAAAGTAAAATGTCTATGTTTTTGGATGAAAAATGACTAGTAGACTGTTTTTAGCTTGCTAGAAATGTAAAAATAAAACAAAATGGCTAAACCTTAAATCCTTTATTACTTTAAACCTTAAACCCTAAATTTTATATTACTTTGAACCTTAAACCTTAAATCTTATATCACTATAAACTTTAAATCTTAAATCATATATCACGCTAAACCTTAAACCTTAAACTTTAAACTCCGTCTCCCATGCGCCATGGAGCACCATTAACGTACAACACTTAAGTTGATTTGTTAAACCTTTGACCACCAATTTATACACAACATTATATCACACGATAAGTCGTGAGTCTCTCATAGAGGAAGGTTTATCTTTTTTGGAATCAAGTCGTTAATAGAAACCAAAAACTTGTTTGTTTTGAGCCACTTGCAACATTGAGAAACCATATTAGCGCCAATAAAAAACCATTATCACTAACAACTCATTATCAGCCTCAATACACAAGTTGTTGACTTAGAGAACATATCAAAGGATGGGCTTGCGCTAAAAAAGGATTATGAAAGTAGTCAAAAACAATAGCGCACATACTCGTGTCATCGGTACACTGAAAACTATTATTATCGACATGCAGCTAAGTATGATTTACCCGCTCACGCTTTGATGCTTGTGCATGAAGTTGTTTAGTGTTTGCATCATCTTAATGCAACCAAAACACCTTCGAGCGTTGCTTCCAGTACATCACCTCTCGAGCCAACAATTGATTAAACTCAACCTTCGAATGAAAAACCTCTACAACACTATAAGGATTTGCACGATCTGTGCAAATATGCTCATTTGATCGATGGAAAACTTAACCTTTAAATGTTTTCAATGTATTAAAATTTTTATTTTGAAATTAAAGAAAAATATATATCAAATTTAAAATTAAAAAGTTTTATCTTAAAGTTAAACATATACATAGCAAAATTTCATTTTGAATTTTAAGATTATCCCTTTACTTATTTAAACAATACACTATCTAATTAAAATTTTAAAAATATTTTTTATATAATGAATAGATATTGATTATTTTTAAACTACACTATCAGTTTACATTTCACCTAATAATATCATTTATTAATTTTAATATTTTTAATTATGAAGTAATATGTTTAAAACTATTTATCATATATTCATAAAATTTATAAACTATAAAAATAAATTAATATATTTTAATTTTTATATATAATTATGAGCACAAGTAATAACTAATTTAACTTAATTTTTAATTATGTTAAAAAAACTTAATTTTTAATTAATTAATATTTTTACCCTATGCTGACAATGATATATATATATATATTTATCTAATACAAATTATATCTTACATATTTGAATGAAGGAATAATATTTGGTATATTATAGTGAAGTTTTTAGACTCCACAAAGTAAAAAGGTTGATAAGTTTCCTAAGGGTAGAGTAAAATATTAAAAAAAGAAAAAGACATATGACAATTTTTTAAGGGATAATGACATATTTATCTCCTATACTTTAGCAAAATATTCAATGTAGTACCCAAAGTTTCTAAATGTTTAATTTGCCCCCTGTACTTTGTTTTCATTTTCTAAAAAGGTTTTTTTAATATTTTAATATTTAATATTTAATATTATAGTTTTTTATTTTTTAAATTTAAATTTAATTTTTTATTTTAATTGCCACATGACATTTTTCATTGATCAAAATATGCTATGTGATGCTTTTTCATTGGCCAAAGTTACCTAACGGATTTATTAACAGCCATTACAAAATGGACCAAAAATAGATCAAATTGATATATTGGGTATGGGACGAAAAAAGTTTAGGTACCAAAGTGAGAAAATGGATAAACTTGAGGGGCCAAATCATGAATTAAGCCTAAAATATTTAAAACTTAACTCACAAATTGATACCTAAACTATACATTTTTCCATCTTGATACCTAATTATATCATTATAGTTGTAATGTAACTTCGAAGAAAGTAGCTTCAACTTTGTATTTGGAATTGGGAAAATATGATCATAGGGTGTATGATACGATCTCTTCTAAGTTTTGGTGCCACCTTAACTTGCCTCTTTTCTATCAGAATAGATACATGAATATGTTAAATCTTTGTAGAATGGATTATCAATATGTCAAGGCTTATATGAATATATGATAAATATATAATTTATATCTATAATCTATCGTATGATAGAATTTTAAGCAAAAATTTACAGATTATTATTTGCTAGTTGATAATTAGGGGTTATAGAATTATTTATTTATTTTTTTCTTTTCTTGCATGCGTATAAATGGTTATAATTCTCCTTAATGTTATCGTATTGTAAATTAGGAATCTTTGATGAATTTCTTCACCAATTTTTATTTTCTCACTACTCATTTCCTTTCTAACATGGTATCAACTTCTGTATCTTTTTAATATTATTTTTAATACTATAAAAATATTGGGGACCTACTTATATTTTTGACAGAGTTGTAGTAAATATACAAGGGAGAAAATTGTAAAAATTTTAAATCTTATGGGGGGAGGGGGCGGGCATGGTCTGCTTGGACCTCTGCTACGCTCAGGCATTGCTTATATGGAACCTTAGCAATGAGACGGACCGTGATGTGAAATGGGGCTCCTTGTTTTCGATCAATAATGGAGTTGCGAGTTTATTCTAGGCAGAGGCGGGAGCATTACTTGAAGGGATGCTGTTGGCATGAGGCAGAGGCTTTGGAGCGACCAAGGTTGAATAGGTAAATGCTATGCTGATTGACTTGATTCTAGCTGGACAGATTGGTTCTAACATGATCACTGAGGTGCGTCATGTTCAAATTCCTTGCAATCGGATAATTTGTTTCTTTTGTACTGACTGAAAGAAACCGTGAAATCAAACTAATTCTACCAGAGAGTAACCAAGAACAAAGAATGAGTTTAAACAACGGAAATTGATTAATTTTGTAAAATGATACTTAGCCTTCTTCTTCACACTAATATGCTATTTTTACAACTCTAAATCCGTAACTAATCTGATAACCAAAATATCAACTCCTAACAACCTAATCTGTTAATCAGTTTTCAACTGATTATTTACTATAAACACATTAATACTATAATATTCACCCTACTGGTCCACTTTTACAACCCGTAAGAAATTCCTAAGTCGACTAAACTGCACCACTAACAATGGTTTTGTCAAAATGTCTGTTACTTGATCACATGATAGCACTTCACCAACAACAAGAGATCCATTGCTAACTTATTCTCGTACAAAAAAAAAAAATCAAGTTCCACATGCTTGAACTTGGAATGTAAAACTGGATTTGCAGCAACTGCTACTGCACTAGAATTATCACACCAAATAACTGGCATATCAGCAGATGGAATGTGAAGTTCCCCTAAAAGCGACACGAGCCAAGAAACATCAACAGTCACAGCAATTAATCCTCTATATTCTGCTTTAGTAGTTGAATGAGACACCACCTGTTGTTTCTTAGAACACCAATACACAGGATTATTGCCAAAATATACACAATACCCTGTGGTCGACCTCCGATCATCAAAGTCAAGTCCCCAGTTAGCATCAGCATACCCAACTAGAGATAGGCAGTCAGATGGTTTCAACACCAAACCATAATCCACCGTACTACACAGATAACGTAGTATGCGCTTAAGAGTCACGAAATGATCATCAGTAGGTGCATGCATAAATTGACAAATCCGATTAACATCATACACAATGTCAGGTCGAGTAAGCAAGACATATTGAAGAGCCTTAGCTAGACTGCAATATTCACTAGGATCAAGCACAGGAGACCCTTTATCTTTGGATAACATCGAAGAACTAATCATTGGCGTAGAAACAAACTTGGCATTTAACAGTTGACATAGGTCAAGCAAATCTAAAACATACTTACGTTGACAGAGATGAAGTACACCCGAGCTTAGTCGAGTCACCTCAATGCCCAAAAAAACTGCAAAGCACCCATATCCTTTTGCAAAAACTGATCATATAATTGAGCAACAAAACACTCAATGTCTCATGTCACACTTCCTGTAACAATGATATCATTGGCATACACCAAAACAAACATACTAACATTATTAACATTGCGTATAAACAACGAAGCATCGGACTTAGATCCAACAAAGCCAACAGATAAAAGAAATCGCTTTAACTTATCAAACCACGCCCGCGGAGCTTGTCGCAATCCATAAAGAGCTTTTGTTAAGCTACACACCAATGGAAGCCCATCAGGTCCATGCTGAACAAACCCAGGAGGTTGTTGCATGTACACTTCTTCATTAAGGTTGCCATTTAAGAAAGCATTATTAACATCTACCTGACGTATCGGCCATCGTTTTGTTACAACAATCTTCAAAATTATTCGAATGGTAGCAGGTTTAACCACAGGATTGAAAGTTTCTTGAAAATCACACCTAGGTACCTGAGAACACCCTTTTGCGACTAATCGCCCTTTCTTGCGAGCAACAGTACTGTCAGGATTCTTTTTAACTTTGAACAGCCACTTACACCCGATGACCTTTTTGTCTGATGGTAATGGAACTAGCTCCCACGTACGATTACGTATCAAGGCGTCATATTCTTCCTGAGCCGCCTTAGTCCACCCTGGAGTAGCAAACACCACAGTTATCGTCCTTGGCTCATGTTCCTGCAACACAGCAGCAAACACCTTGGGCTTAAAAACGCCTGCTTTAGTACGAGTTATCATTGAATGTACATTACCGACAAGTGGTGGAGTAGGCACTCTAGTAGGAAGCATAGGTGTAAAATGATACTTAGCCTTCTTCTTCACACTAATGTGATATTTATACAACTCTAAACCCGTAACTAATCTGATAACCAAAATACCAACTCTTAACAACCTAATCCGTTAATCAGTTTTCAACTGATTATTTACTGTAAACACATTAATACTCTAATATAGATGAGGGAGTCATAAACTTGAAATAAAGAGCACACCAACAAAGATCTACTTGTACGTAAAAATATCAATAGGGAGGAAAAAAAAACTTCAGATTAAGACATATCAAACCATTCCTGTATCTAAAATAGAGTAGACTCCAAAACTATAACTCCTCTTCCTTTGCCATGATTTTCCATATTAGGGTTTTGTTTTATGTTTTCTATGAGCAACACAAAAGATGATCAAAACAAGAGCGCACCAGCTTGTTTGAGAAGAGGAACACGAGTGCCATTAATATGAGATCCATTGCACCCACAATTTTCCCACCAATGAGCACAATAGGTACAACAGGCATTGGAGTCGACGGAATAATGTGCAATGGCACAGACATTAGAGGAAGGGATGGAAGAGTGAGTGACAGAGCAAACAAAGGATTTGCATGGGGTGGCACTTGCTCAGTTCTTATACTATGCATAAGTTGTGGATTTAGTCTCTATACTATAATTTGGCCAATCTTAGTCATTGTACTTTTCAAGTTTTAAAATTTCAATCCTAACTCAAACTATAATAGTTAAATTCGTTAGTTTAAGTTTTGCTATTAATCTCATACTATGCGTAAGTTGTGCACTTAATCTTTGTTCTCTAATTTAATCAT
This sequence comes from Gossypioides kirkii, assembly GCA_005610355.1. Lineage (NCBI taxonomy): Eukaryota > Viridiplantae > Streptophyta > Magnoliopsida > Malvales > Malvaceae > Gossypioides > Gossypioides kirkii. Next base: position 3,382,752 of record CP032251.1, on the reverse strand, counting down.
TTTTAGTAAGTAATAAGTAACTACCTACTTACTTATCTTATTCAACTCTTTTTTGTTGAAAATTTCATATTAAATAAAAAATTAAAATAATTATCAAACATATTTAAAATATTAAAAATATTAAATAATTTATCAAATACAGCCTACGATTCCATCGACACTATATTTAGAATTTAAAGAGCGTTTTTGCTATAATGTTATTTTTTTTAGTATTATTGTTTTTTATAATCTTTTTATGTTATAAAATTTAAATTCTAATTTCTATAAATATTTATCCAAAAGAAAGTTATAAGTTATCAATTTCTTACCCCAATTATCCTTACAATAAACAAATTAAAGAACAAATAAGAGATCGATTTGCTTTATTTGGTGCTCATAAACATCAAGTAAAATATGATCTTAGAAAAGTTTTTCTATTTAATTCATTATTTTTATTGAATTTAAGAAAAAAACAATAGGTTGGTTACATTTTATCATATTGTGTTAATCAATGTAAAATTAACCATTCTTATAGAAGTTTTTTTTTGCATGTATCACTTATCTTTTTTTCATGTCATGATATTTTTAAAGACCGACAAAATTCAACGTTATATTTAGCACTTGATCCTTTTCTTGCAGTTAAGAGTTCCAGCAAAACGAGTGAGTCTCCTAACATATGTTCCAGGCTTAGCTTTGATCATATCTTTCTTGTTGAATTTCAGATGGGGAGACGAGAGTGGCCCAGAAGTTCTGAAGATGGCTCGATTCAAAAGCAAGTCTTCTTCTGATTTCCATACCCAATTTTTCCATTCTGACTCTGATGCATAGATCCTTTTGGTTACCTACAAAAGTGCAATGAAAAAAAAATAATGGTACGATCACAAATGCGTTTCTAGTCACATCATGTTTAACATGCTTACAAATGTAATGAATGTTATAGACATGGTTCAAATATATTTTGATTTACCTCTTTGGCATTGAGGTCATGTGGAGCAATGAACCTGTTGCCTTGGCTAATAATGGTGGGATGCATGCTACCACCAATAACATACATTTTCCAATGAGTGTAGTCATTGTTGACAACATGAAAGAAACCCCACCGACATCTAGGCATTCTTTGTATTAATTCCTTCCCAAAATGGTTGAATGCTATTGTGACTTGCATGAATTGATCTTTAGAATAGCTATCACTTGCACCAAACAACATCACCTAAAAGACAAATCCATGAACGATTAATAAAAAACTAGGTGACATGTTGTTTAGCTTGTTGAGTATTTGAAGCAAAACTTACATCATTGTGATGGGTGAAATGGCAGTTTGAGATGGTGATAGCAGTGGAACCCTGAATTGCATCAATAAGTCCATCTTGACCCTCGGACATAGAAATATGATCAAGCCAAATATTTGATGACCCAAAGATGGAAATTCCATCTCCATCACCTACCGTTCGATAGCCGAAGTGATCTTCAGAGTCCCTAATTAGGCCACCAGAACTTGGAAAAATGTGATGGATATGAATGTTGTGAATGATGACATTATGCACAAATTGAAGTGTAATTCCACAGCCATATGCTATATGAACATCTACTCCACGACCATCAATTGTCTTATGACTTTGAACTATTAGCTCTTGAGACAATTTGATGTGCATAGTACGAGCAAAGATGATCCACAATGGCCTGTTTTGGATCACTGCATGACGTAAGGTTCCTGGTTTTGGGTTTAGAACATCATCATCAGAATTACTCGTCACCAAGTAGTAATCCCCCTTACTTCCACCACTAGTTCTGTGGCCAAAACCAAGCACACATTTCGCCAATCTTTTACGATTTTCGGCCCAATTCTTCTTGCACCGCCAACACCTATCAATTGGATTGGTTGCCATGCATGGACCAGTGTACTTCTTGTGCTTTCCTCTCAAGTATCTTCTTGTGTTGTTAGTAAGACCATCCTCAAATTCTATGGTTTGGTTGAAGCTAATATTTTTGGTAACCCTACAACAAATTGTCCAAGATAATATATAACACCTCTATTTAAAATATAAGTTAACAAAGTTTCAAACGGTGGAGGAAATTAAATTGTAGGAGCTGTGACTCTCATGCATCTAAATTATGACAATATAATCGTTAAGCTAAAGGCATATGATTATTGTAACTTAATGTGATTATGGGTGATACAGTAATAGAATACATGCATGAAAGATTACTAATTGCAATCAACAATAATGAAAACGAGAAGAACTTGGAGTTTAGCTTAATTAATTTATACATGTATTCTTATTTGTTGATATTCAATAGGCTTATAGTTCAGCTTTCAGTATTTGTAACTTATTTTATTATCCCTAGACTATGACTTTTTATATAAAAGATGAAAAAGGAGAAATAAAATGCAAAGTTATAGTATGATTTACTTGTCAACATTATAGTTCAGGTGATTGATGATGTTTTCTGGACTCGACTCATAAGCTGCCAGAGTTATCTTCCATGCTTCTTCCTCACGTTGCTTCCAAAAGTCATCAAATTCAATAATATTTGCCCATAGTCTTGAAATGATGGTGACAAAGGAAAATAAGAAAACAAGCCTCAACTTAGTTACCTCCATAGCTATTTTCTTATTTTCTTATGATATGTTTCTTTTTTTTTTTTTGGGATATCTAGGGTTTTAAATCAAAGAAGATGGTGAAACCCAAATATATCTAGTGCTTAAGCTGCTTTTGGTTATTTTGATGAAAGCCAAGAGCTTTCATGTCACCTTAAATAAACCTTTACATGAAATTGTGTGTCTCTAAAATTAGAGTGCAGAGATTTGTAACTAAGCAACCATTGTCTGTATAACATACAAACCAAACTTTTACCCTAAAATAAAAAATGGTTTAACCAATAACTATATGCAAGAAAATGGTTGGCTTTCATACCTAGCTTAGATGCACAATTGAATGAATGCCAACAGCCTACTGTTGTAACATTCAGGATTTTTACCATTTAGCTTTTAGATACTTTCATGTTCTCTCTATCAATCAAATGAATACATCGTCATTAACTATTGTGTTAATATTTTCATTATATGTTCATATGGAAAAGAAATAGAAAAATCAAATCATTTCAATATTTGTTATAAAAATAGCAATTTTCTTTTGTAATGTGAAATAATTCTATGCTATTTTTAATTATGTTATACTATTTTGCCTTTTAATATTGAGACTTTGATTCATATTTAATTTTTTATTTCATTTTAAAATTATATTATTTGCAATATTAATATTATTTATAACAGGCTTAACTCATCGTTTAGCCCCTGAAGTATACTTTTTTTTTTTATCATTTTGATACTTAAACTATTTTTTAACCCAATTTAATACTTGAAATATCATTCCATTATTGAAGAATCAGCACGTATTGAAGCAAGAAGGATGAATATCGAATTATAAGGATGTTGCATTAATGAGGGTATCACTTTTTTTACTGTCTAATTGTTGTGAAGGGTTTGCTGTCTTTTAAAGTGTTGTTTCATCATAGTATGGATGAAGGGATATTGATTGTGGTTTTCATGGCTTAGAGTAGGAAGGTGAGCCCATTCTTTAAAATTTTCTGTTAATATGATTGTTTTAATTAATGTGGTTTTCATAGATTCATTGTTTAAGGCTGCCAACAATGTTTTTAGCTTGGTTTGATTTGCAAATGCTGTTGTTTCATGGATTCATTGTTTAAGGCTGCCAACAATGATGATGCATCAATTAAGGAGTGTTGTGTTGATTGGCTGAGATATTTTCTATTGTTTCCCTTTGTACTTTCACACTTGTTTTATAGACATTATTTGTGAGAGTTGAAGCTAATTGTAAGTGCTGTTTGGGTGAGTGGTTGTAACAAATTGGGGCTATCTATTGGGGCCACAATTGTTTCTTTTGTAAGGGTAGATTGGACTTTGGCCAATAGGTTGCTCGATCAATCGTTGAAATAAATCATTCACTAAGAAAGACTCCACATAGTAGGATTGTTTTCGAATTATGTTAACAAACCTCTTGCGTTTATTTCTCTTCTTCGACTAATAGGCTATTTGAGTGTGTAGTTTTCCAATTCAGGTCAAAAATTACAAGGGACGAGATTCGTTTTGCAACAAGGGGGATTCGGTGCGGTGACACAAAGCTTCGAAGTTTTCAGGTTTGAAAAAGCACTCCACGTCGTGACAAGGGACTTTCCACGTCACAACAGTGCGACGAAAATATGGAAAGATGTGGCCAGTGGCGGAACCAGAAAATTTTTTTTGAGAGGCCGGAATTAAATTGTATATTTTTACGATAGTACAAATGTAATTTCATCATTTTAATAGTCTATATCTTTATTATTTTTAAAGGGTTAAATTAAACTTTTATCATTTTTGAGGGGGCCAAAGTGTAATTTTACCACTACTAATTTAAAAATTTATAAATTATAAAGGACCTAAATTAAAATTTTACCATTTTAAGGGGGCTATAATATATATAAAATGGGGAAAATTGCAAAAATCTTAAACCTTGGGAGGGCCTACTTAAATTTTTGGGAAGGCCATAGTGTAAATTTATAAAGGACTAAATTGAAATAATTTAAAATTTAGGGGCCATAGCCCCTGGGCCTTAATGTGGCTCCGTCATTGGATGTGGTTGTTACTTGGATGACAAATTAAGGTTTCTTTTCTTAATTAACCCTAATCATTTGATAATATATTGTATTAATTAGACTTTAAAGTGTGCATAAGGTAGTGTGGGCACTTCATTCTATATAAGTTGCTTTAGAGGCACCTTAGAGGGGGCTAAACCTAGACAAACAATTTTATTTTACTTTGTTTTTGCTCAGTTTTATTTTTATGTTCATGTAGTCGAATATTTTCTATTCCGATGTGAAGACGATCAAAAGTGAAGCTTGCTCCAGAACCGCGCTTATGTTTATTCATGAGCTTTCTCTTATCTTTTATTCTTTTATTTATATTTTTGTTAACCTGATCAATTAGCGTTTGTATAAATATTAGAATAAATTATTATGCTTTACCTATATCTCACATGTTTCAGTTATAGAACTGATTTATTGATTAAGTAATTATTTATCTGAAAATTAAGTGTTTATTCAAGAGTACTTAGTATATTAGGAAGTGACACCCCTAATAGAATATCTAGACAAGTGAGACTTGAGGGGTATCTTGTCCTTCATAACTTGTGCCAAGCGATAAGACCTAATCAAAAATTGTATGCCTAGGAAGAGACCTGACAGGTGACTTAGGTGGTAATCCTTAGTAAAGATGAGACCTGATGAGTATTCTAGCTAAGGATGATAAAGACTTAATTAAGAATAATTATTGGCTTAATTAGATAATTAGGGATTTAATCGATCATAGGTCAAGAGCTTGCATCATTGACACTAGGAATATGAAATTCCATTAAGTTAATCTAGGTTAAGTAATTTTATTAGTTTAATTAATACTTTAATTCTGAATCAACACTACTAACTCGTGACTCAATTAGATTAGTAATTATTTTCAGTAATTAATTTAATAATAAAATTCTCCAATTTGAAATCTCTTGGGTACGATTCTTGAAATACTTACCGGTGTTCTGTTGTAACACTTCTATATTAAAATTTTACCTATTCGCTTATAGATACCACACTTTAATTATATATTTTATTTGCACGATTTTTACTTTAAACTTTCACACGTTTGGAGGCGATGGTGAAAATTTTTATTAGATTGATTACTTTGTAAAATAATATTAATCAAAAGACAATCGTATTAGATAGTGTACTAAATTGTATTAATTTTTTTTATTTTCATTATGTTTGTGGTTATTTTTATTTTATTTTCCTTGTTGACCGATTAGATTTAATTTTTGGTGAATTTGATGATTATTTCAAGTGATGTCACGAATGGTACATTAAAGAAAGATCAAGTTGGTCGAATGGAACTTTGACGAATCAATAGAGTCAGGAAGGAGAATATGATGTACTCAGATATTCAACTCAACAAGAATTGGAGTTAATCATGGATGAAAATGTATATAAATACTTGCTAGAGCAACATCGGAGCAAATGAAGGTCGAGTCGGATGAATGGAGTCTCAACAAACTAGCGGGGTTATGATTGCAAGCTTATATACTATGATTACACCTCCAAAATTCTTCCTGAGTTAGAAAGATATAGATCTTTTCGCCTCATTCTTGAATCCAAGCTAAATTCAAGGAAGTTACAAAATAATCAAACCAATTAACAACATTCGAATATCAAATTGATGTTCCTTGTATTTCACTGGATATATCTTTTTGTAAAGCAATTGAGTGACCTATCTCCGAACGGTTTGAGGCGATATTTTACTGATAGGAGGATATGTCGAATCAAATGTCATGCTTGATCGAGATGCTCCGACAAATATCTGAGGCATTACTTCCATTGGAAGAGGTCGTGCATGATGTTCCCAATTTTGATGTCGAGAACCACTGTATAGTCATTGACCACCTAGATTTGAACTGTGAAAATCAACTAGAGTTTGGAGTTAGAGACGAGGAAGAATTGAAAATAGCCGAACAAGTATCCAATCTAGTTGACTTAGCAGCTATTGAGGAAAGTCTGTTGGGAGTTAAAGTTAGTTAAGAAATTGTTAATTTGTTAATGACAGTTAATTAGTTATTGTTCTTTCAATTGTATTTCTTATGTATAAATAAGAGCTTTATGCTCTTATATGAAATACAAGTTTATACTCAATCAGTATGAGTATTTCAATCTCTTAGTTTGTTTTTCATAGTGAATTTGTTCATGGTATCTGAGCTGGTTCATTCTTGAAGGATTGTGGACAATGAATTCTGAAGGTGAAATAGCATCTGGGAATGGTAACTCGTCCTCTGATGCTGGTGTGCAAGATAGGGCTCAAGTGTCAGTAGATGGTGGTACTAGACGTAGGGTTCAACATTTACCTAAGCATGACACTGTTAAACTCAATGAGAGTAATTTTCTTCTATGGAAAAATCAGATGATGCTTATACTTGAAGGCTATGGGATGCAAAGGTATGTTTTGGGCCCTTTCTTTGATGTTCCTCAATATAATTGGTGGTGATGGTGTTAGTACAGAAAATCCAGAGTTCTTGTTTTACAAACAACAAGATAAACTTTTAGCTTCTTGGTTGATGTCTACTATTGGAGGTAGCATTCTAATGCATTTGACAAAAGTCAAGACAAGCAAGGAGATTTGGCAAGCAGTTGAAAGAAGGTTTGTTACTAGATCCAATGTTAAAATGTTTAGCTTAAAGCACATGTTGCACTCTCAAAAGAAGGGTCAGTTGTCTATTAAAGATTATATGTTAAAGGTTAAGCAGATGTGTGATGTTTTGATTGCTGCTAGGACTGATGTTTCTGATCAAGAACAGGTCGAGATTGTTCTTTTTGGGTTCCCTGTTGAATATGATTCTGTTAGAGCATTTGCTTCTGCCACTAACGTTTCTCTTGAATTTCTTGCTAAGTTATTACTTGATTGTGAGTCTAGACAGCTTGATTTTTTGGCTAATGTTCCCGTACAAGCAAATATAGTACATAAGAAGGAGAATGAATCTGGTCAGTTTAAAGAAGCTGGTGCTGGTTATAATAGGAGTAGTAACTTTCGAGGAACAAGAGGATATTTTAGAGGTGGTCAAATGTCAATGGGACGTTTTAATAATATAAATTGGCCTTAATGCTAGTTGTGTGGGTATGTTGGACATGTGGTCCAAAGGTGTTTTTATCGTTTTGATGAAAATTTTTCTGGTGATTCTAATTCAGGTTTTGATACTAGTGTCAACTGTCATCAGTTTGTTGGCGATAGGCAGATGACTCATTCTTTTGGAGGATATGGTTGTCAACCTGTGTACCCTCAGTGTTGTACTTCATCTCAAGGGCCGTTGTCATATGTTAAGTAACCAGAATGTAATGTTGCTGTTGCAGGTCCTAGTGCTGGGACTAGCCAAGTACGGTATCTGGATTCTGGTGCCACTCATCATGTCACGAATGATGTTTCTATCTTGACAGATGCTACTAAGTATACAAGTATGGGTAAGTTGGTTGTTGGAAATGGTGTTGTATTACCTATTGATCATATAGGTTCTTCAATTCTAGTGTTTGGAGAAAGAGCTCTTCGTCTCAAGCATGTGCTTCATGTGTCTAGTGTTTGTAAAAATCTTCTATCTGTTGCACAGTTTGCAAAAGATAATGGTGTTTTCTTTGAATTTCATCCTTTTCATTGTTTTGTGAAGGATTTATAGACCAAGGAAGTTTTACTAATGGGGCACATTCATAAAGGCTTCTACAGATTTGTGGCTGCAGCTGTTCCAAGTGTTGCTGATTCTACTGCTAGTGGAAAAGTTTTTAGTGGCTCTTATGGCAGATTGCATAATGCTGAGTTTAGGACCAACAATGTTACTGACTTGTGGCATAAGAGGTTGGGTCACCCTGGTTCTAGGGCTCTTCAGCGTGTTCTTCAAAGTTATAATGTTTCTTTTTAACCAAATAAAACTTCTGTAGTGTGTTCAGCTTGTCAACTAGGCAAATCACACAAGCTGCCATTTGCAGATTCTAAAACAGTGTTCTCTTCTCCTTTTGAGTTAATTGTGTCTGATGTTTAGGGTCCAGCTTCTGTTTCTTCTGATAGTTGCTTGTACTATGTTTCTTTCCTTGATGTTTTCAGTAGGTTTACATGGTTGTACTTGATCAAGAATAAATCTGAAGTAGTTGGGAAGTTTTTAGAGTTTCAAAAGATGGTTGAATTTCAGTTTAATTCTAAGATTAAAGTTTTTCAAAGCGATTGGGGAGGAGAATATAGGCCATTATTATTTATTCTCGCTCGTTCAGGAATTCAACACAGAGTGACTTGCCCCCATACTTATGAGCAAAATGGTCTTGCTGAAAGAGAACATAGACATGTTGTGGAAACATGTCTTACTTTACTAGCACAGGCTTTCTTACCTTTGAAATTTTGGGCACATGCTTTTGTGAGTGTTGTCTATCTTATAAACAGACTTCCAACTCTTGTTTTAAAAGATAAGACACCTTATGAAGTGTTATTTCACAAGTGTCCTGAGTATCAACATTTGAGAGTTTTTGGGTGTAGTTGTTACCCTTGTCTTAGGCCCTACAACAATCATAAGTTTCAGTTTCGTTCTGCTGAGTGTACCTTCATTGGGTATAGTCCTTTACATAAAGGGTACAAGTGTTTGGATTTTAATGGTAGAGTGTTTATTTCCAGGCATGTTATCTTTGATGAAGGCAGGTTTCCTTTTGCTTCGAAGAGTATGTCACCACCTGCTGCTACAGTTTAGACACAAGCTCATCACAGTTCTTCATTTCCTCTTTTGGTTTCACCTAAGCTAAGTTCTGTGGTAAGACCATCTGATAATAATTTATCTATAGCTCATTCTGATTTGCAACCTGGTTTGCTTGGTTAAGAAATAGGCTCTTTTGGGGTTGCTGCTATGAGGTCAGAAGCAGTGCTGGACTCATCTGTTTCAGCTTCAGTATCAGAAGATTCTGAGGAAATGCCTCATGATGATGTATCAGGTTCTAAGAATGTTCCTACTAATGTTCATTCCATGATAACTAGGTCCAGGAATGGGGTGTTTAAACCAAAAGCTTATGTTGCTGTTTTGAATGATAATGAGCCTTTAACCATTGAAGAAGCCTTCTTGAGTTCAGAATGGACTAAAGCAGCTTAGGATGAGTACAATGCATTGTTTAAAAATCAAACATGGGATCTAGTTCCTTTGCCTTCAACTCGAAGGGCAGTAAGATATAAGTGGGTGTTTAAACTTAAAAGACATGCTGATAGTTCTATAGCTAGGTACAAGGGTCGACTAGTTGTTAAAGGGTATCTACAGGAGGCAGGAGTGGATTTTCAGGAGACTTTCAGTCCTGTTGTGAAGCCAACAACTATCAGGTGGTGTTGACTTTAGCTTTGACTCATGGTTGGCAGCTTAGACATGTGGACATTAACAATGCTTTTTTAAATGGTGATTTGGCAGAAGAAATTTATATGCATCAGCCTCTAGGGTTTGAAGTTCCTACAATGGTACTCAACCAGTTGTGTGCAGGTTGAAAAAGGCTTTTTATGGCCTTAAACAAGCTCCTTGAGCTTGGTTTCACAAGTTGAAGGAGTTTCTTGTTGAGTCTGGTTTTGTTTTATCAAAATCAAATGCTTCATTGTTTGTGAAGAGAGTGGATCAAGAAGTGTTTTATGTTTTGGTGTATGATGATGACATAATTATCACTGGCAATTCTTCTACTATGGCGGAAAAATTTGTTAAGGATCTCAATGAAAAGTTTTCACTGAAGGATTTGGGAAGGTTGAATTTCTTCTTGGGAATAGAAGTGACTCACACACCCTCTGGTTTGTTTCTAAATCAAAGGAAATATGTGCTGGATTTGTTGAAGAAATGCCAGATGGAAAAGGCGAATGCTGCTTCTACACCTATGGTTAGCTCCTGTCAGTTGTCAGCTCATGTTGGTAGTCCCGTCCAAGATGAGTCTGAGTATAGGAGTATTGTTGAAGCCCTTCAGTATGTGGTGATAACTCGCCTTGACATTGTCTTTGCTGTTAACAAAGTGTGTTAGTACATGCATAGGCCATTAGATCATCATTTCAAAGCTGTTAAGAGAATACTGAGGTATCTACAGGGTTCCGTTGATTTTGGGTTGTCATTTCGACTAGCATATAAGCTTTCCTTGGTTGGTTTTGCCGATGTAAACTGGGGAGCAGACTTAAACGACAGGAGGTCTACTACAGGTTTTTATATTTTTCTTGAGGGAAATCCTATCTCGTGGGGGTCTAGGAAGCAATAAGTGGTCTCCAGATCTATTGCTGAAGCTGAATATAGGGGTCTTGCTCATGCAACAGCTGAAGTAGCTTGGTTACAGTCCTTGTTGGATGAGCTGCATGTTTTCACTACAGGGTCACCTACTCTTTGGTGTGATAATTTAGAGGCTGTGGCAGTATCAACAAACCCAGTCATGCATTCTAAGTTAAAGCATGTGGAGTTGGACTTGTATATTGTTCGAGAGAAAACTGTAGCTTGAAAATTAGTGGTCGGCCATGTACCTGCACAAGAACAGGTAGTTGATGTCTTGACAAAGCCTCTTTCAGCTCCATTCTTCTGTAAGTTTTGTGCTTCACTGAATGTGGTCAACAAATACAATGTTTTGAGTTCGGTGCCTTAAGAGTTAGGAAAAGGGAGTTGATGGAGGAATATTGAGGAAAGTCCGTTGGGAGTTAAAGTTAGTTAAGAGATTGTTAATTTGTTAATGACAGTTAATTAGTTCTTGTTCTTTCAGTTGTATTTCTTCTGTATAAATAAGAGCTTTATGCTCTCATATGAAATACAAGTTTATACTCAATCAGTATGAGTATTTCAGTCTCTTAGTTTGTTTTTCATAGTGAATCTGTTCAGCAGTAGACGTAACAATAGATGTAGAGGTAGAATTAACCACTAACTTGAAGCTTAAACTGATTTTAAGTGCAAGTGTCGACAAGTCGACATACTTTCTGACCATGGTATATGAGATGCCAACTGAAGAAGTCGATGAGTTCATCTAATTATTGTTTGACGATGAAGTTAAAGATCAATTTAATAGATACTCACGCAACATTGAGGTGAAAATGCTCAAGGTAATAATACCCCGAAACACATTATGGGGTTGGCTCAGATTTGGCGTCAAATGGGTTGTTATATGGATATTTGTTGCATTGGTCGAAGATAAGATAACGTCAAAGGAATCGATTAAAAGTGTTGGTTTAGATACATTGAAAGTGGAACAAACGATGGATCAAAGTGTTGAGAACCAATTAGAAGTTCTTCTTTGGTGGCAATACACACCGTCCCTAATTTAGAAAAGGATTTCTCATTTAAATTTCTTTTAATTTTAAATTTTAATTATAGTGGATTATTTTTATGTAATAATTTAATTTATATGTTTTTATGTGTTTAACTAAAGGTTGTTGAGCACAAAAAGGGGAAAGCAAACAAATCGAGAAGTTGAAATTTTATGCAAGCAGGGTCGAAACTGCCATGACGTCATGACAAGGACCATCACGACGTCAGAATGAGCTATCATCGTCTTGACAAGGAAAATCATGTCGTTACGACGAGAAACTCACGTCCCAATGTGGCCTCGCGACATTGTAATGAATCGACCTAACGAGAGAAGAAATAGACGGTGACGACGTGATGAGGGAAGTCATGTCGTCCTGACGAGAGGCTTCACGTCACTACAAGAGGAAGGGGACATCGCAATGAGCCGTGACGTAATGACCTTAGAACTTGAATGAGTGAGCTATGTAATGAAGAGTCAAAACCTCTCGTCATAACGTGGCGACGATTATAAAAGGGGCCTCATCACAATGAGCCCTAGTTCAAACACCTCCACTTGATTTCTCTCCTTGCCTCCACCCTTCAAGGCCTCAAGCACCCATTTTCCTTTAAGTTTTCTCGTTTCTAAACATTAATCCTTCACTTTTAAGTCGTTCTTTGTTGGGTTATATAGAACCATCATTTATAAATCGAAACCCTCTCATAATTGCAATAACCAAACTCTCCATCTAGAACAAACGGTGGCTGACGGGAACATGCCATAATACAGATAATTCATTAGCCACTAAACACTCAATGATATTCAATTTCTCTCAATCTTTGAATATTTTACAATAGAGAATCCGGATTTTTAAATTACATTGTGTGTTGTGATTGTGAATTATTGCATATTTGGTAATGGGCCCTTGTAAACGACCAACATCTCGGAGAATCAAGGAATCGATGGTCACGATGAACTGAGGAGATGATTTGTCTCCAATGATGCAACCACTCGGATCGTAAATTTTAATATAGCACTGATTTTGGAATGGGGATTCGATTTTATCACAGTTATTCCATGACTCGATAATTACAAGGGTCGACCGATTACGGTGGAATACATTTTGCCGACAACCTTTCAAATTGATCGACATCTCGATTGTCTAGGAATTCTATGCAAATTTTTCTCGACCATAATCGATGCGATTCATAGGACTCCTCATTATAATTTAGATTTTTATGACAATTTAAAAGAAGATGAGATGGATTATGATGAAATAATAAACTTTTTAACTGATGGTAGAGGTACATGGGTTTGAAGGTTCCAACAGTCCATTATTAACCCAGAGGCTAAAATGTAGATGTACTTTATTTGTGCTAAGTTTTTCCCTTTCCAACATGTCACGGAAGTTACCCGTGAGCGTACCATTTTATTGTATGCTATTTTGTAGAACCAAAAGATAAACGTGGGGGTGCAAATCTAACACAACATGAGACAGTATGCTTTGGGCATCCATGTGGGCTTTCATACACACATCTAATTACAAAAATGTGCAGACGCGCAGGTGATGAGATTGATTCAGATGAGTCGACCTGTCCACCTAAAGGCGTCTTTGACGACGTTATCTTTGAGCGGTTCCACAACAAAAACTCGAGTTGGGTAAAGGAAAGGAATGAAGAAGTGGCATAACATCGAGAATACACGTGAGACCACGGGCTCCCGAGACCAATGGTTGAGCCCCATCCCGTACTACCACAGGTACACCGAACTCAGGGGATTCCAGTAGATCCTATGAACAAGGAGATTCTCATGCAAATATTGACCCAGATTGAGTGTCAATCAAGGTGGATGGCTCGTTATGATGAGTGAGTAGGCTTACCCGACTTTGGATGGCCATAGTCTTAGACCACTCCGGTAGAGGTTGATCCCTTGATTCCATCGTAAAGTGGTGGTGCACGATCTATACGCCAAGGAGGGATCTCTATCCGTGACTATAATAGCCCATCTTTCAGTGGTGTCTGAAACAGTAGTTTCGGGACCACAAGTCCGACGAGTGAGTCTGTAAATATTATTATTTAATATTTATGAGTTAAATATAGTATAAAAATAAATATTAATGTGATAATTTATGTTGTTTGAATTAATGGTTAAGTTCAAGTGATTATCCCTCAAAGTCAAGTGATTTTGAAAAAAAGAGGTTTCTGGAATTCGTTTCTGTAAACCTAGCCCGTAAATATTTTTACTAAATATTTATGGACTTAATATTTATGCATATCAGAGATTCAAAAATGCTAGTGATTTGATTGTTAATTAAATAAAAAGAGTTAAATTGCATAAGTGGTAAAAGTGCAATTTATAAAAGGATTATAATTTGAAATAAATAGGCGGAACCAAAGTGACAATTATTTCCTTAAAAATGTGCAGCGTCGTTAGGTATGTGAATGTGTGGTTGATATTTATGGCTTTAGTTATTTAATTAATTTAAAGAAAGAAAGAAATGAAATGAAAATAACTTAGTTAATTAGTGGTGGTGGGTGAGAAAGGAACAGAATGTTTCTTTCTCTCTCAGACCTTCGAATGTAGGGGAGGAAAATGGGGAGATAACCTAGGGCTTTTAAGGTTTAAGCTTCAATTGGTAAGCTTAAACTAGTCCTTTTCTTGTAAATTTTTATGTATTTAGAATCATGGTACCTTAATCTAGCTAACCCGGAGGTAAATTTGTGAAATTGTTAAAAGTCTAGGGACTTACCATGAATGAGATAGATGTGTTTGTGAAGTTATTTGTTAGATAAATGAAGTTAGTGATTAGATAAACATGTTTTTTTAAATGATTCTTAGTGAATTTAAGGTTTAATGATTTATTTGCTAAAATGGTAAAATTTCATATCGAATGTGTGAAATAATGAAAAACATTGTTTTATACGAGCGAAGGGAAGAGTCGGTTATCATGAGATTATTTAAAAAAGGGTTAAGTTGCAAGTTAAAGTTTTAGGGATTAAATTGTTTTAAATGTTAAAACATAAGGGTAAATTTGTAATTTTTCCTTAATATGGATATTAAGTTGAATGAAATATTTGAAGATATTATTTGGATGCTTAATTAAGTCAAATTATATGTTAGATCCAGAAAAGAATCAATCAGATATAAATCGAGGAAAACAAAAGTTTCGGACTAGTCGTCAGCTCTGTTTTAACAACAGTCCAAATTGAGGTAAGTTCATATGAGACTTACTTTATTAATTAATGATGCAATTTTTCTTATAATGTTTGAATTGTTATTTATATAATGTTTTTGGATCAAAGAATTAAATTGAAAAATATGAATTAAATAATTACGATATGAACAATTCGAAGTTTACGGTGAGCGAATTTTTAGTTTGATATTTACTAAATTCTGTATATTATGATATTTTATATCATTATTGCTACAGTCCAATGCTAAGAAAGAATTTATTTATCTTGAAGTAGTATATAGAATTGATTTAAATATGTATTAATCAGATTGAAATTGAGCAAAAGTATGTTTCAAATGTTGTCAAAGTAAGTTCGTAAATTTATTGAATTAATTATATGTTATTTTCGTGACTTAAAACATATCTATTTATGTTGAAATTGAATTTTACTATATGTGATGATTTGGAATAAGTTGAGTATTATGATTAGAAAATGCGAAATATATGGATATGAATTTGAAATGGTATAATTGAAATGAAATTATAATTGAGGATCATAACTAGAAATAAAGAAAGGATTTAATTGAATTCATGTAACAAAGAAAGATTCAACTAATTATATGATATGTTAGTTATTATTTATGTTATGTTTGATAAATAAGAATTATAAGGATGTGTTCTTGTAATGGTATAATGTGAAGTAAGTGTTCTACTGACGTCTTTGGTTAAATATTGATATTAATGTTGTCAATTTTATTTATATACATATCGAGTTGTTATTATGGTAAATAATCGATTTATAATATGCAGAAACGAATTTACTAAAAGATTCCGATGGATCGAGTAAAAGTTTCATACGAGAGATTTCTATCTGATTATTTGATCTGGATCGAGCTCCTGCATGTGTTGCGGACTCGGGTTAATATGAGACACGAAATTAGCTAAGAGTAGCTATTCGTTGTTGTTTTATATAGATTTAGCTGATGAACGTCATACGTTCTGAACTTACGTAATGAGTACTTTTACAAAGATCCATAAGAATAATAACAAGTAGCTAATATGAAAATGTTCAAGTGAAGTGTTATGGTAAATGTGTGGTTATCTTCTATTATTTGTTAATGATTTAATCTTTTAATTCTATATCATATAATTAATTGTTAATTCATAATGTATATCACATAATTGAGTGATTGTACGGTGTTATTGGGCTTTGTGCCTAGTAGGTTTCGTGCCGATAGTTATCGAGCTTAATGCCTAACAAGCTTCTTGTAGATGTATTGAATCAGAAAAATTATATTGAAAATGTAATGCAAGTATTGGGATTAAAAGGTAACATTTGGATTATGTGAATGAATGATTTATATGGTGAAACTCTTTCATGATATAATCAAGGTAATAAAACTTAAATGAGTACATAGAAATATGAAATGAATTATGATTTTAGATAATGAAATGAATTATAATGATCTGTGTAAATTAAAGGGAAATGATGATTTATTATTACATGTTCTATTTATTTGTTGGAATTATATGTTATACGTGATATCCACTAACCTAGTGAGGTTGTATTGGGACAGAAAGAGATGTAAGTTCAAGAATTAATGATGATTATGTGTTAATTAGTAAAGTGAAATGCTTAGATGAAATAGTTACACGTAATGTTATTATGAAAGTAGATGTATGAAACGGTTATATGAAGTCTTTATACGTAAAATTAATAGAAATGTTGAGATGTAAGAAGAGTGACATTTGAATTGTATACTTGGAATAAAATGTTAAATGATATACATATTGAATGCTTATGGTAATAGGTTGCATGAACCTTGGAAGAATTTTATGTTTGTTAATTCACCTACTAAACTTGTGAAGTGGTGCATATAGGAAAGGAAGTTTTGCACAATATTAAAGATATTATTCTTGGTTGTTTAACATAATATGATCGGTAAGTTAAGTATCCTCATATGAGCTTACTAAGAATTAGTAGTTTATGTGGTTGTTTCTTTTGTTTTGTAGATCATTGGAAGGCTCGACTGGTCGAAATCTCGTCGTTGTCACACTGTCCATTCGTTATGTTGGTATTTATGATCGTTTTGGATTAATGGTTATAAATGACATGTAATAGGGTTAATAAGGATTAAGTAAGCAAAATGACTTGTTTCGGTAGTAGACCTAAAAGAATCACTAGTAACCTGTTTGTATTGGTAGTTTGGACCTAGGTATCGGTAGAAGTCCCTCAGACTTTTAAAATTCTTTTAAAAAAATTGAGTTAGATCAACATATTTCTAAAAGTTAATTTCCGCTAATATATATAAAAAAAAATATAGCAATTTAAATACTTTAAATTGTTTCATGAAGGTGTTTATCTGTAGTAACATTCACTCGCTCGGGTCTGATGACCGGACTGGGTGAGGGGTGTTACAGTGACCCATCGACACCACCTATCCTACACAAGCAAGTCCATCCACATCAAGAGGGAATGAGACGAGGGTTGTCTCAGACAAGAATGATGGTAGCACAAATGAGTTCTATGACGACCTTTTTATTGACTTATAAGGGAGTTTTTTTTCCTTTTCTCGCTTGTTTTTTTTAATTGTTCTCTTCTGTGTGAGAACCACATATTTTGGATGGCATAAATTTTTTTGGAGTTAAACTAGGGAGGAGGTGACTACCCAACATCATTCGGGGTACTATCACCCTAAATCAGGTAATTTTGTTCCATATTTTATTTTTGTGCACATTAGGGACAATGTGATAAATAGAGTTTTGGGGGTAACATAGAATGTTCCAATTTTTTCAAAATTTTTAATTTTTTTATTTGTTTTATTTGCTTTAGTAGTTAATTTTAATTTTTTGGTGCTTGCTCGTGTTTGAGCTTGTAGAAATACAAGTGATTGGTTAGGAGCATGTAAATAGGATTTTATGTATAAACTGTAAAATTAGCTCAATGGTAAATGATTTTAGGTTGTTTAATATTAAACTAATTAGTTCACTTTATTAAAACGTATATATGTGAAAGTGTGTTAAGTATACCAAATGAAAATTAAGTGCATAAAAAGCATATATGTTTGTTCGAATTATAGGTTGTTAGAATGTTAAAATTCAGTTAATCAGATCCATGTATCGAATTACCTAGGGATGACCTAAGACATTGTTTGGTAGACACTAGAGCTAAAAAGCCGACCCGATCCATGAAATTCATAGTATCTTATTTTGAGCCTAAATCAAATTTCTTGATGAACTACAATTGAAACCATGAGCCTAATATATAATCTCTTAATAAAAATTATTAATAGTGAAAACTAAGAAATAGTATAGTATAGTGACTATAAGATTCTTGCAAATTTGTGCTTTAATGGAAAAAAATCAAGTGAAGCAAAATTTTATGAAGGTTAAAGCCAAGCGAGAAGATTAAACAAAAAAAATATAGAGAGAGCGAAAGAAATTATACTCATTTTTTGCACAAAAAAACTCGCCAAAGATGGTTGTACTCATGAATACTATATTGTAACTTTGGAACGGAGAGAAAAGGAAGGTGAGAGAAGTGAATATAAAGTAGTGAGCTACATGATAAAACTGGGGTAGCATTGGGATCAATCTAATGTGCCAAGCTATTTTTGTGCTTAACTCGCTTTGTAGAGTCACTTCTTCAATATCGAACCAACCTTAGCCGTAGAACATCGCAAGCCAAAAAGTCTTATGTGACCTAAATGATACGACTCATGGATGAAAATTAAACTGAATGTTAACAGTTCTAATCACTTGTATTCTTTGAAAATTAAACGTGTTTGATATTGAAAATCAGGAGTTAATTATATATCGTGTTAGAATTACATGTTTAGTCACATTGGCTTATTTATAATGTTCCAAATAAATCTTGTGTATGAAGCATGCTTAAGCACCATTTAATGGATTTATTTTCTTATTTTTGTGTGTTATTTTTTTGTTGCTTGAGAACAAGTAATGACTTAAGTGTGAGTGTATTTTACCTGCCAAAAATTGTAGTGGCATTTTAAGTTCTTTTCGGTACTTAACAAGCTTGTTTTCTAGGCATTTTATCTTCTTTTATTACTTTTTTGATTTTATTATCTTAGAGTTAAATTACTGCAAAATAATTTTTTACGCACTTTTTAATGTTTTGATGACTTGTTGGGCAACTCGGCCTCAGGAATGACTAATAGACTATTTGAGTGTGTAGGGTGCCAATCCAGGTCAAAGAATATAAGAGACAATAGGTGTGTCATGACACAGGGGGATCTAATGTCGCAACACAGAACTTCGAAGCTTCCAGACCTGAAAATCATAGCTTTACCACTACCCTAAGAGCTTAGTAATCATTCATTATTGCCAAGGAAGACCCCAAGTTTAAATACTGCCCAAGATATCATGATATCTTCTTCTCGATATCATGATATCTTCTTCTCGATATCATGATATCACCTTCGTCAGAGGGATAAACTTGAAAAAAATGCAGTTTTTGTCTACCTAACCCACCAATCACACAAGGCCCGTGTAGGGGTATTTTTGGCATTGAAAAGTCATCAGAATACACTTAAAAACAACAAAAATTGCTAAGGTTGAGAGAGAGACACATTAGCTTAGTTTTTTAGGTTAAGTTTTCTCTAAGTTTTCTTTAGTTTTTCTCTGCACTTTTCTAAGGTTTTTTTCTCTTCTTCTACCTTAGATTAGAGTTTTTTTTCTAAATTTACTTCTTGTTCTTGTTGTTCTTAGTGTTAGTTAAGTTAGTTAACACTGTAGGTAGGGTTTATTTACATTTCCAGTCCCTTTACTTTGCTTTCAAGACTCTTTAAGCTTTAATTTAATGTATTTAAGTTTATTTTACTTTAAATCTATTAAAGCTTGTTACTTTTATGTTTCTTGCTTTAGATTTCCTTTTTAAATTCTTTTGGTTTCATGCTGTTTAAGTTTTTTTGCATAAAAATCTAACTTTTATATTTTTCTTAAACTTTACTTTCATGCCTGCCTTGTTACTAAGTACAAAAATTATGTAATTTAAATTGATAATGACAGATGAAATCAAGGTGGATTCTTTCCTAGGTATTGTTTCACTTATTGATAAGTATAGAAATTACATAATTTAGGGATTTTTACGGGTCAAGTTACTAATTGATTTGTTGTTTGTCTTCTTTTTGAGTGGTGTTGATCTAGTTTTATTTTGTTGGTTTTTGTTTCTCAGAGCCCATTTTGGTGTTTTTATTAGGCTTGGTCTTTTATGTTTAAATTTTGGAGATTATGTTTTCTCTTTTCACGATGCACTCTACACTTGTATTGGTTTCGTGTTCTCATGTTTTTGAGTTTAGTTGGATTTGGGTAAGAGTGAATGGTTAGTTTTTACCTTTTACAATAGCATCTTTATTTTCATTGAGAAAAATAATCAACACCATTTTGCCCTTCAAAGACTTGAATTCTGCTATCGGGGTTGATAGTTGGTGTTCTTATCATCAATTTGTTTCTTGCATTGCAACACATTAATATTTAAAGCAGATTTTCATCAATATTTAAAATCTCCTTCTGATTTCTTTGAAGTTTATTATGAGTTTCTTCATTTCTTGTGGATTTACTGTCTTTTGGATGTTTTTATTTTTTAGCATGAACTAACTTTCTAAATACTTAGGGGAGATTAACCTTATGACGAATTTTGTCTTTTGATTTCTGTTTTACGCAATAAATACTTGGATCTTATTCTCAAGTATGTGTGCTTAACTCTTGGTTTAATATTTCTAGGCTATTAATCCATGTTTGATGTGCTTAAATCAGTGGAGGAATAGACCCTGTGTAAGAGTAGATCTAGCGTAATTGAGTGGAGTTGCATGCAGTCCTAGAAATAGGAAGACATAAATCTACCGAATTTGAGTCAAATCTAATAGGAGGATCCAACTATCGAGTTAATGCGATAATAGGGGTTTTAATTGGAAAGAAATTCCAATTAATCAACCTAGAGTCAATTTCTCTTAGTATTGAAGAGAGATATTAGCATAATTTAGGGATTTCTACAAATCAAGATACTAAGTGAAGAAATTTTTAATTCAGATTGATAATGACAGATGAAATCTAGGTGGATTCTTTCTTAGATATTGTTTCGCTTCTTGATTGTTAATCGTTTTCTTTCCTCATTGTTCATTATCGATTTCTTTTTGTCCTCATGGGAAAGATATCTTTGCTCACTGTAACTATACTATTAATTGATAGGTACACTTGCCTTAATCAGATTTTTAGTTAGTTTTCGACTGCATCACAGAGCCCTTGGGTGTTTATGTATCCAAGTAATAGTTTTACTATGCACAATTATTACTTAAATCTCACTATGAATTATGATAATATTTTTCTCCAAACATTTCACCGTTTTGCATATTTTAGGACAATATTTTTAGCTACAAATTTCAAGAAATCACACATTCATAACTATTGTATTTCACCACTCAAAAAACTTTATTACATTCTAGAATAGTGCAATTTATGAAAAGAAATAAAATAAATTTTTTAACTTTATTAAGACAAATAAATGGATAAACAACTTATAAATAGCTATTGGTAAGGGAGATTGGCGGTTCGTGGCTATTCCTCAATCACTATAAATAGCTTATCGATAAGTGAGAACACATCCATAGTTCGTGATCATTTATGAAACCGAGGTCGATGTTAAACCCCAGGGTGAAACTTTCATTAATTTAGTTTATTCTATGTAATTTTTTTTGAATATACTGGTGTGATTACATAGTAGTATCTTTTCATACTTTCTTAACCCTTTGACAATGCACACACAGGCGCTCGAACCCGGGACCCCTAGGATGAACAACATCCTATTTTTCACTGGAGTCACTTGTTGGGTTCTTATTCTATGCAATTTTGAATTGACTATTTTCCTATTGTTTCAACGTGTTTCCATTTGTATTTATTTAATTTCATTATATTTTAATCCTTGTTTCAATGCACACACAAGATTGCTAGGATCGTGGGCTCAAAACTTTCCATAAAGTGCACTAGTTGTGGGAAATGAAAATGACAAAATGAGAAAGTTAGACTGAATGTGGGTTGAGGATTTTGCTTGAGTACAAGCAAATGCTTAAGTGTGAGATAATTGATAAGGGCTAAAAGCAACAAGTTTTAATCCCGATCATAATGAGTTTTTGAATGATTATTTGATGTAAAATGGTGAATTTTATGCTCCTAATCCTTTAAATTCATGTTTCTATATTTATGAGAATATTTGGGAGCAAAAAGAGTGAAAATCGAAAAATTGGAGCAAGGTACAAGGGCCACACGGGCTGGGCACACGGTCGTGTGAGCCACATGGCCATGTGCCAAACTGTGTGGATTTCATGATTTGTACTGCAAACATGCGAAAAAATGCAATTTTTAGGTTTTTCCGACATTCTAAGACCTATACATACTTGATTAATGCGTCGTTGAAAGCACCAAATATAACCTATCCCTAATAATAACGAAAAAATAGTATAAGGGAAGTACGGTAAAATCCTCAAGGACTAAATTGCTACAGTTTCTTATTCCTCGTAATCCCGGGCGCAGTCGTGCCCAAGAAACACATCTGACTTTGAAAAATAAATAAATAAACAAAATTAAAAATATGGATGAGAGTTAAGATAAAATAAATTGAAATCACAATTGTAAAAAGAAACAGAGTTGAGAAAAGGGGTTTTACGATTTGATGGATTCCAACCTTCGGTTATCTCGATCCTCCTTTGGTTCAATCATAGACTTTTAGGTAGTTCTTCTCATGACTGAATAATCCCTTGGTGGATCCTATTTAAACTCTAAATCATAATGTTTAAAAGATAATTAAAATTAAATCTAAATAATATCATAATAATCCTAAAAATAGATTTTAAATCTAAAGAAAGTTTTATTTGTCATAAATCTCTTCTTTGAAATTTTTCCCCAAGTCTTCCACACATTGTATTTTCAGCACCACTTCTTCCCTATTTCGCATGCGGACCCGTTTTGTCTTTAAATAATAGAAATCAAGAAACATAAATGAATTTACCCAATAAATTGAAACTTAATGTTATTTGGACATCAATAATTGATATTTAGAAATATGTGTATGACATTTAAAAATAATTATAGTAGCTTGATTGATATTGATATTGTTGCCAATGCAGAAGGGCGTGGGTTCGAGTGTGCTGAAGCGCATTATATTCTTATTTATGGGTTGGGGAGGGGCTATAGGTAGTTTTAGGTATTAAGTATAAAAAAAAACAGATATAATCAAAACCTATAATAAAATTAAAATCTATATTAAACACTAAAATTGAAATTGTTGTTAAGTAATGATTACAACCGTTGTAATTTTGAAGGGATGTATTCCAAAAAATAAATCTCCGGAACAAATTTTAGGAGCTAAATGATAAGATATATTCTAAAGTTTTGCTATGGGCAACTAATTTCCAAAATAACCCATAATTGAATCTCTATCCAAACAATTGAACAACCATTAATATCAAGCTACAGTTCATTATCAATCAAATTAAGGTTTTTTATCATTGATTTTCAAATAAAGCTTTAAAGCAATTAAATAAGAAATAAGAGATCACTATGCTTATTTGGTGCTTATAAATTTTAAAATGTTTTGTTTTAATTAAAACATTGTTTGTATTGAATTTAAGAAAAAAAATTCATTCATTACATTACATTATTAACCGATGCCACATTAAATTTTTCTATGGAGATATTTTCCATGTATCACTGACATCTTTACATGTTAACAAAAGAAAAATAATGTTTTCAAGACTTTTGTAGAATTAAGAGTTATTTCTAACAATTCATACTTTTCTTGTAGTTAAGTGCTCCTGCAAAACGAGTGAGTCTTCCAACAAAAGTTCCAGGCTTGGCTTCAATTATATCTTTCTTGTTAAATGTGAACTGGGAAGATGATGATGGCTCGGAAGTTCTAAAGAAAGCTCCATTCATGAACAAGTCTCCTTCGGATCTCCATACCCAATTTTTCCATTTTGACTCTGGTGCATAAATCCTATGGGTTATCTATATAAATGCAATGAAATAAAAAGTTAGCGGAACAACAATATATACAATTAAGGTCAAGCAGTGTTTATTACTATTACAAAAATAAAGAAAGGCTATCAACTTTTTTATTATACTTTGACAAACCTCTTTTGCCAAGGGGTCATTTGGAACAATAAACCTATTTCCTTGGCTAATAATGGTAGGATGTGAACTACCACCAATGGCATACATTTTCCAATGAGTGTAGTCATTGTTAACAACATGAATGAATCCCCACCGACATCTAGGCATTCTTTGTATTAATTCCTTGCCAAAATGGTTGAAAGCAAGTGTGACTTGCATGTATTGATCTTGAGAATAGCTGTCACTTGCACCCAACAAGATCACTTAAAAGAAAAATCAAAGAATGTTTAGTTGAAAAATTGGTGACGTCTTGTTCAGTATTCTTTGATTAAACTTACATCGTTATGATGAGTGAAATGACAATTTGAGATGGTAATGGCAATGGAACCCTGGATTGCATCAATGAGTCCGTCTTGGCATTCAGACATGAAAATATGATATAGCCAAATGTTTGATGATCCAAAGATGGAAATCCCATCCCCATCACCAACCGTTCGAAAACCAAAGTGATCTTTGGAGTCCCTAATAAGGCCACCACGACTTTCAACAACATGGTGAACATGAATATTGTGAATGATGACATTATGCACAAATTGAAGCGTAATGCCACATCCATAAGCTATATGAACATTTGCTCCACGACCATCAATTGTTTTATCACTTTGAACTATTAGCTCTTGTGATAATTTGATGTTCATATCATGAGAAAAAATGATCCATAATGGCTTCTTTTGTATCACAACATGACGTAAAGTTCCCGGTTTGGGATTTATAACATCATTATTAGAATTATCTATCACCAAATAGTATTCTCCTTGTTGTCCACCACGAGTTTTGTGTCCAAAACCAAGGACACAGTTTGCCAATATTTTGTGATCCTCGGCCCAATTCTTTGTGCATCGCCAACACCTATCAATTGGATTGGTTGCCAAGCATGGTCTATTGTACTTCTTGTGTTTACCCCTTAAGTATCTTCTCGTGCTATTTGTAATAACATCCTCAAATTTTATGATTTTACTGCAATTAGATTTGTCAAGAACCCTGAAATAAGTTGTCCAAGGTAATGTATATAATGCCTCCATTTATCATACAAGTTAAGTAAGGTTAAAGATCTTGGAAGTAATTGAGGGAATTGAATTTTGAACCCTTGGTACAATTAGTTCTTGTAGATATTCTTAATTGATGACATTAAATAGGTCTATCGATTCCATTTTGATATATAATTATTTTATACCTAATCCATGACCATTTTTATAAAAAAATGAAAAAGGAGAGATAGAAGAGAAAACTGTAATTTACTTGTTAACATTGTAGTTCAAATGATTTGTTATATTTTCTAGGCTCGATTCATAAGCTGTTAAAGCAAGCTTCCTAGCTTCTTTTTCACGTTGTTTCCAAAAGTCATCAAATTCAACAACATTTACCCATAACCTTGAAATTAGCGTCGCAAAAGAAAATAGGAAAACAAGCCTTAGCTTAGTTACTTCCATTGTAGTTTTCCTCCTATAGGTTTTCTTTTTCCTAGGATTTTTTTTCTTGGTTCAATTAGTGGTGAGATATGGTAGGTGCTAAAATTTATACCACGAAGACAATGAAAATGGTGAAAGCCGTAATATTAATGATTTAAACTGTCAGCTTTGGTAAATATTATAGTAAATTTATTAAGCTACGAACTTTTTTATTGTCTTTAAATAAGCTTTTCATGAAACTGTGTGATTCTAAATTTAAAGAGCTTAAAGTGCTAACCATCGTCTTTACAACAATAAAAACTCTAACTTTTCCACCACAAAATTAGAAATAGTCTAACCCACAACTTCATTCAAGAGCATTCTTGTCTTGCACACTTAATTTGGATTCTCAATGGAATCAATTGCACCAGATAACTAGTTGTGGGAAATTTGAACTTAGGGTTGATGAAAATGACAAAATGAGAAAATTAGATTGGATGTGGGTTGAGGATTTTGCTTGAGGACAAGCAAACGCTTAACTGTGAGATAATTGATAAGTGCTAAAAGTAACAAGTTTTAATCGCGATCATAATGCTCTTTTGGATGATTATTTGATGTAAAATGGTGAATTTTATGCTCCTAATCCTTTAAATTTATGTTTCTATACTTATGAGAACAATTGGGAGCAAAAAGAGCGAAAATCAAAAAATCGGAGCAAGGTACAAGGGCCACATAGGCTGGGCACACGGTCGTGTGAGCCACATGGCCATGTGCCAGACTGTGTGGATTTCTTGATTTGTACTGCAAACAAGCGGAAAAATACAATTTTTAGGTTTTTCCGACATTGTAAGACCTATGCATACTTGATTGACGCGTCGTTGAAAGCACCAAATATAACATATCCCTAATAATAACGAAAAAATAGTATAAGGGGAGTAGGGTAAAATCTTTAGGGACTAAATTGCTACAGCTTCTTATTCCTCGTAATCCCAGGCGCAGTCGTGCCCAAGAAAAACGTATGACTTGGAAAAATAAATAAATAAACAAAATTAAAAATATGGATGAGAGTTGAGATAAAATAAATTGAAATCGCAATTGTGAAAAGAAACAGGGTTGAGAAAAGGGGTTTTACGATTTGAGGGATTCCAACATCCGATTATCTCGATCCTCCCTTGGTTCAATCATAGACTTTTAGGCGGTTCTTCTCATGACTGAATAATCCCTTGGTGGATCTTATTTAAACTCTAAATGATAATGTTTAAAAGATAACTAAAATTAAATCTAAATAATATCATAATAATCCTAACAATAATCCTAAAAATAGAATTTAAATCTAAACAAAGTTTTATTGTCATAAATCTCTTCTTTAAAATTTTGCCCCAAGTCTTCCACACATTGTATTTTCGGCACCACTTCTTCCCTATTTCGCATGTTGATCCGTTTTGTCTTTAAATAATAGAAATCAAGAAACATAAATGAATTTACCCAATAAATTGAAACTTAATGTTATTTGGACATCAATAATTGATATTTAGAAATATGTATATGACATCTAAAAATAATTAGAGTGAAGCCAATTGAGTCTTAGCTCATTGGTATGGATATTGTTGCCAATGCAGAAGGACGTGGGTTTGAGTGCGCTGAAGCGTATTATCCTCCTATTTATGGAGGGGCTATAGGTAGTTCTTGGCATTAAGTAAAAAAAACAGAGATAATCAAAACCTATAATAAGATTGAAATCTACATTAAGCACTAAAAATAAAAACAAAACTAGATTAGATCAAGTCCCAATAATGTAAAACGGTGGAAATTCGCACTCATATTATTCAACTTAACTACCTTTGATTTTTACAGGTATATATACATCGTTGTTAACTAATGGTTACAACCATTTTAATTTTGAAGGGAAGTGTTCCAAGAAATAAATCTTAGGAACAAATTTTAGGAGCTAAATGATGAGCTAGATTCTAAAGGTTTGCTATGGGCAACTAATTTCCAAAGCAACCCATAATTGAATCTCTATCCAAACAATTGAACAACCATTAATATCAAGCTAAAGATCATAATCAATCAAATTAAGGTTTTTTATAATTGATTTCCAAATAAAGCTTTAAAGCAATTACATAGGAAATGAGAGACCACTATGCTTATAAATTTTAAAATGTTTTGTTTTAATTAAAACATTGTTTGTATTGAATTTAAGAAAAAAATTCATTCATTACATTACATTATCAACAGATGCCACATTAAATTTTTCTATGGGAGATATTTTCCATGTATCACTGACATTGACAGGTGTCGTATACTGTCAAAATAATTATACTTAATCTCAAAAGAAATAATTAAATAGCATAGTAAAGAGAAGAAGGATCGATCCACAGGGACATAGGAAATTTTGATGTAAGAAGGTTTTTAGTTCTTGATTTACGCGAAATGGGATAAAAATAAGGGGTTTTGATCGAAAGAGTTTAATTAAAGTAAAATGAAAAAATGGAAATTTAAATCTAAGAATTTAACAAAAGTAAATCTAAGAAGAAACTCAGTTTAAGTATCAGCCTCAGGCTTCGCTTTGACTCATTTCCAATTGATAATCGAATAAGATTTTACTCCGGATAAATGCCGGTTACAGTCTACAAGGCCCAACCCTTGTAACTTGTTTTTCTCTCCGGTAAACCGAAAATCTAAAATCAATTTTTGAATTTCAGTTTTTTGGCTAGACTAACCACGACTTTTGCCGTTAGAATAAAACAATTTAAAATCTAGAAAAACCCGACTCAGACTATATTGTCTCAATGAGAATCGAATCCGATCTCAATTTCCCTTAGCGGACCACCGTTAAGTGTGTTCACAGGAAGTCGAATGTGCTACTAGCCGATCCTTCCTCCCAACTATAAATCGAAACAACCTTCAAACCAACGGGCCTTTTTTTTAATTTGAAAGTGTAAGGATTTTAGAAGGAAAGGCCGATTGCCAATCCAAGTTTGCAGAAAATTGAGAAATATATCCGAGGGTATAAAGTGCTTTTCAATTCTCACGATCAGAATTGAGTCATTGCTTTAGCCTTTGGCTTTTTGGAAACTTAGCCGAGTATGATTATAGAAGAAATCATACTCAACATTTTTTTAAGAAAATAAAAACTTAAAAATGAAACGTAGAGAAAAAGAGAATTTTTATAGAACTTAGAAAACAAGAACAAAACTAATAATGAGATCTCTTTCTAGCTTACTCCAAGGGGGTATTTATAGTTCTCCAAAACCCTAAAAATAACCTAAAAATAATAAAAGATAATTCTTGAAAATATTTAAATTAAATCCTAAAAACAAAAGATAATTTCTAATTTTGAATTTAAAATGCAGCTGATCCACTCGTCCATCCTTGCTGACTAGACCTTCTAGAAGCTGCTGACTGGATCTTTTAGAAGCTACTGAATGGACGCCACGTCGAACTCTCATGCCCAAAGTCATGCCCACTAGCCTTGACTCCAGAAAATAAAATTACAGAACTTTGCCTTTTAAGGAGTAATTAAGGATAAAATTGTAAGGAGTAATTATTAAGAAGTAATTAAGGATAAAATAGTAATCAAATGAAACACTTATCAAATTCCCCCTCACTTATTCAATGCTTGTCCTCAAGCATTTCTCAACTAATACATCAAAACTCAAGTTCCATCCTTCATTTCAAAATGCATCTAAGATAACCAAATGACCCAAGATCGAAACAATTATTGAAATCAAGAGACAATCAAGTAAAGGCATAACTAGGAACAATTTTAAACAAAGCAAGACACTCCAATAACCTGTCAATTTCATTGAAGCAAAACTTAATACCCTCACAAGGATTCACTCGTTCCACTCAAAGTGTTTGGGTTAAAGAATCGCTCAAGCCAGAACTAATCAAAATATTACCATAAGCTTGTAACTAAATCCAATCTCCACTACTAAAAATCGAACATGATGCAAAAATCAAGGGGTCTTTAAATAGGATTGTAACGGGGCTTAGGTAGGATAAGGAAAAGGCAAAAAAATGTGTGGTAAAATGCCAAGACAAAAGATGCAAAATGTTGAAGTTCAAACCATAAATCGAATCAATATAATCAGACAAGCAAAGAAGTTTAAGCAACCATGTTTTTTTCTTTTTCTCCTTTTTTCTCTTTTTTTTCTTCTTTTTTTTCTTTATTCAAACTCCTTTCTTTTCTCTCTTTATTTTTTATTTTTTCCATGGAACAAATCTTCTTTTGTCTCAACAAGGGTATGAAAAAGAGGGATGAGAATAGGAAAAGGCTCGGGTTTTGTAAATGTGGTGAAAACAAAGAATGGGAATAGGCTCAAAAGTGGCTGATGGTATTACAAATGACATATATTTTCTCCCTAATTTAGTGCTTTTATTGTCTCTTTTGTAACTCATTTAGCATGCATCATAAGCATTTTATAATTAGTTTTTATATTTTCTAATACATTGCTAGTTAGTTTAAACTCTCGTAATTTCTATATATTTTGTACTAATATCGACGCAAGCAGTTGGTATATTGCATATTAAGATTGCTAGCACAGGAACTCAGTTCAGAAGATCAACATTGCAGAATACAGCCACAAAACTAGCTTGGAATTTTGACCAGAGATGTCGCTGCATTGAAGTTGAACCTCAAATGAGTAGAGTTAAACTGAGTTTACACTAGAAGCACCAGCGCAGGAATATCACAGATATCGTTATAATTACAACATCAGAATGCGTCTAATAGTACAGCGACAATCTGCAGATCTTTAAAGAAAACATGTAATCTGCGTGAGTGCACAGTTGTACTCTAACTAACTTTGATAGGTGCAAAAATCTAGATCTAAATCTAAGAATGAAGGATGAAATCTGTAAATATTTAGGGGTTATAAATAGACAAAAAATGAGGAAAAACATCATCAAGAACAAGGGGATTAAATTCTGAAAATTCTTCGTGAATTATAGATTTGAGTTGGAATAGGGGAGCTAATGAACCACATCTGCAACTGCTTCTGACGAGAGGTGTTTGATGTCGAGCAAGAGGAACAAGTAAAGATAGGCCTAGTAGTCTAGAGATAGTAAGCTTCGTTGTACTCTTTATTTATTCTTCAACTGTTGATGTTAAATGAATACGAGAGAATCTTTTAATATTATATCATTTTGATTCTTATTTTACATTACTTGTCCGCTTAATCTTGGATTTAATCGCTCTAAACAAAAAGTGAAATTGAAGTACATCGACATCGAGAGATGCGATGACTGGTTAGATTAACATGTGGGATAAGCGAGAGCTGCTCGGGACTGGGACAAACTCCAGTTACTTGTTCTTGGATACACATCATTACTCGCATCGAGAGGTGGAGTAGTGTATCTGAGTCAGGATTAAGTAGGGAGTTATTGTGAGTAAGAACTCGAAAGGACTTCATTGCTACGATAATTCGTCTACATTTTACCTTGTTGACGCATCCAGCGTTGTAACCTGTAGAATCAGTGAACCATTTCCAACTTTTAGACTTGATCACTTTTATATTTCCTGCATTTAAATTTCCATTACTCACACTCAACACTTTTGGATTTATTTTCAGTACATTAACATCTAACTTTTGAGATTTGACTTTAATACAATGACAATAATGATTAATTTAGTGTGCATAACTGACATAATTGCGCTGACAACCCTATTCGCATTATATTGATTTTTCTTCTATTAATTGCTTTAACATTAAGACATCAAAAACCATTTCCTCGTGGGATCGATATCCGATAGTTCTGTCTATCAACTATACTTGCATCGACGTGTGTACGCTTGCACAATCGTGTGTCAAAAAACACCGATCAAGTTTTGGCACCGTTGCCGGGGATCTTGGCATTTGTTCGATGTTTATTTTTGTTATTGCAATTAATTTTACTTACTTAATTTTTAACTTTTGATTAATTTGTTTATCGTTCTTTTCTGATTTTGAAGGTATTGTATGTCCACAAGGAGAAATCCTAAGGACATTGTAAGCTTTGATCCAGAGCTTGAGAGAACACTTAGGAGGACAAGGTAAGAACAAAGGAAGATGGCTGGTAACAACAACAATAATAATCTACCACCATTGCTGCCACAGGATAACAATCCTCCAGTGCTACCACAAGATTTACCCGCTACCACGTCCACAAGAAGAGCAAATACAGAATAGGCCAATAAGAGATTTTGTTGTGCCTATACTCGATGATTTATAACTAGGGGTTGTGCAACCAGCAATTCAGGCTGGTAACTTTGAATTGAAACCGGTGATGTTTCAAATGCTTAATTCTAATGGACAATATTCAGGTTTTCCATATGAGGACGCACGGGAACATTTGAAATCATTTTTACTTATTTATGCATCCTTTAGTCAACATGGTGTCCCTGATGATGCTTTGAAAATGCAATTATTTCCTTATTCATTGCAGGGAAAAGCTCGAACATGGTTTTTAGGATTGTCGATTGGATCTATTACATCATGGAATGCTTTAGCAACGTAGTTTATCTTACGATTAATCCGCTGACAATGAATGCAAGGTTGCAAAATGACATCACTGCATATCATCAACTCGATGATGAGAATTTACACACAACATGGGAGCACTACAAAACATTGCTTCGATGCTGCCCAATGAATGGGATTCAATAAGAAACTCAGATTGAAATTTTTTATAATGGTTTGAATGCTCAAACAAGGAATCTTGTCGACGCATTTACAAACGGTCCATTGTTGGATTGCACATATGATAAAGTGGTTCGAATTCTAGAGAGGATAGCTCAAAATGATTACCAATATTTGATTTCTTGTTCTGCACAGGTGAAAACTAACCCTGGAGTTCTTCAATTAGATGCTATTTTTGCATTGTCAGTGTAGGTATCTTCTTTGGCCAACATCATTAAGAACATGAATGGAACAAGTACCATTGCTCTGATTCAAATGGCCCAGCAAATAGATATGCCGATATTTTCATGCGAGATTTACAGTGACAATCATAGCTATGAAGATTGCCCACAACATGAAGAAAATGCATATTATGTCAATAACATCTAAGGGGGTTTGTTTGGTAACTCCTATAACAATCGTTCGCAACAACCTTGGGGAAATCAGAATACATCCACATTTCGATATGGAAACTCTTTGAACCAAGGAAGTTATAGGCAAGGAGGTTACAATAATAATCAATCACAGAATTATAATCAGAATTCACAAGTAAATTCTCGTACTGAACCAATGCAGTCACATATTCAAATGAAACCACAATCACGACTACAACCACAACCATATATTTTGCCACAAATGCAAGGACAACATCATCAACATCAACAGCAACAATTTAATCAATCTAAGGTAGATCCTATGGCTGCTCTTGAAGCAATGATGCACGAGCATATTACTTGAACTAAAGCGATAGTGCAAGGAAATCCTTCTTCAATACGAGCATTGAAAGAACAACTTGGACAGTTGGCCTCTAATCTCAACACTAGATCACCAGGTACTCTACCTAGTGATACTGAAGATCCAACGCAACGAGGGAAGGAGCATTGCAAAGCAATCACATTAAGAAGTGGAAAACAGACAGTAGAAATAAGTAATTCTGGTCAAGACCATGTCGAAGCAACCACTTCATAGTAGTAAGAAGATGTTATAATTGAAGAACGTCAAGCACAAAAGAATGTGTAAAAACCAATGGTAGTACCATCTCTGCCTACAGTTTGTCCAGATAAGCTATCGACACAACCATCACTGTTTAAGCAACAGAATCATCCACACCACCCTACTGCAACCATACCTTTTCCATTTCCACAACGTTTCAAATAAAAAGTCCATGATGAAGAATACCATAAGTTTTTTTCTACTTTGAAACAATTGTATATTAATCTACCTCTAATAAATGCTCTTGTACAGATACCCAGTTATGGGAAATACATGAAGGAGCTATTATCAAAGAAAAAGAAACTATCTGACATCGAGACGATTGCACTCACAGAGGGGTGCAGCACTGTACTCACAAACAAATTACCAACAAAGATGAAAGATCCTGGCAGTTTTATAATTCCATGCTCCATAGGAGATCATTACTTAGGTAAAGAATTATGTTATTTAGGACCTAGCATTAACTTAATGCCTTTGTCTACTTTCAGGAAACTAGGAATCGGATCAATGAAACCCACTGCGGTGACATTGCAATTAGCGAATAGATCTTTAGCACAACCAGAGGGACAAATCAAAGAGTTCTTGTTCAAGTTGATAAGTTGGTGTTTCCTACTGATTTTATCATCCTAGATTGCGAAACTGATAAGGAGGTATCTATTATTTTGTGAAGGCCATTTTTGGCAACGAGATGAACACTTATCGACGTGTATAAGGGAGAATTAGTGATGCATCATAATAATGACAAAGTAACCTACAGTGTGTTTGAAGCAGCACCGATAGGGCCCAAAGAACAATGTCACCATGTTGATATTTTGGACGAAATTATTTCTAAAGAGTTTCGTATCAGGAATTTAACATTGGAAGATACTGATGCAGTGACATCTACTGATGATATCTTAGGGGGCTGTCTTGACAAAGAGGAAGTGAACAACTATGAGTTGCGAAGATATTGGCAATTGGAATCGTTGGATTTATCCAACAAGACAATTCTAGTTTTTAAACTATTTGTAGAGTAAGCTCCTACCTTGGAGTTAAAACAATTACCAACACATTTGAAATATGTATTCCTTGGTGACAATTAGACACTGTCTGTCATTGTCAACGCAACCCTCAATGCCACACAAGAAGAGAAGCTTATCACAATCCTGAAAGAGCATAAGAAAGCCATAGCTTGGAGCATAGCAGACATCAAAGGCATCAGTCCTTCTTTCTAGATGCATAAGATAAGGTTAGAAGAAGAAGGAAAACAATTAGTTGAGCAACAAAGATGACTCAATGAGAAAATGAAAGAAGTGGTAAAAAAGAAAATCATCAAATGGTTGGATGCGGGCATAATATATCCTATTTTTTACAGTAATTAGGTAAGCCCCGTTCAATGTATTCCAAAACAAGTGGTTTTACTATTGTAACTAATGATAAAAATGAGTTAATCCCTACTTGCATCGTAACTGGATGGCGTGTCTGCATGGATTACCGACGATTGAATGCAGCCACAAAGAAGGACCATTTTCCACTCCCTTTCATCGATCAAATGTTAGATAGGCTAGTTGGTAAAGCCTATTATTGCTTCTTAGATGGCTACTCTGGATACAACCAAATAGCTATTACACCGAAAAATCAAGCGAAAACCACATTTACATGTCCTTTTGGAACTTTTGCTTTTCGACGGATGTCGTTTGGTTTATGTAATGCGCCAGCAACGTTCTAGAGATGTATGATGGTGATATTCTCGGATATGATTGAAGACTCACTTGAGGTATTTATGGATGATTTTTTAATCTATGGACAGAGTTTCGACCAATGCACCGATAACTTGGCAAATGTTTTGAGAATATGCAAGGAAACAAACTTGGTTCTAAATTGGGAAAAATGTCACTTCATGGCAACAGAGGGAATTGTCCTTGGCCATCGAATCTCGTGTCAAGGCATTGAGGTCGATAAAGCAAAGGTAGAAATCATCGAAAAACTACCACCACCTACCACTATCAAAGCAGTAAGAAGCTTTCTTGGACACGTAGGTTTTTATAGGAGATTTATGAAAGATTTCTCCAAGATAGCTAAACCTTTATGTTCTTTATTAGAGAAAAATAAAAAGTTTGTATTCGATGACAACTGTTTGGATGCATTCACAACAATAAAGACAAAGTTGGTGCAAGCTTCGATTGTCGTAGCACCAGACTAGACTCAACCATTCGAATTAATGTGTGATGCTAGCGACTTCGCTGTAGGAGCTGTTCTCGGACAAAGGAAAGAAAGGGTATTTCATGTTATTTATTATGCTAGTAAAACACTAACTGATACACAGGTTCATTACACTACAACTGAAAAAGAGTTACTAGCAGTGGCCTTCGCAATTGACAAGTTCCGTTCTTATCTTGTCGACGCAAAGACTACAGTATATATGGATCACTCAGCTTTGAGACACCTTTTCAACAAAAAAGACGCTAAGCCTAGACTTATTATATGGATCTTACTCCTTTAAGAATTTGATGTTGAAATCAAGGATAGGAGGGAATTTGAGAATCAGGTAGCTGACCATTTATCTCGGCTGGAAAGTGGAAGCGAAGATGGACAAAAGACTGAAATTGTCGAAGCATTTCCTAACGAGTAATTATTCACAATTGACACATCACCATGGAATGCTAATGTAGTCAATTATCTTGTATGTGGAAAGCTACCCATGAGTGCAACTGGTCATAGAAAAATCAGGTTCATACGCGATGCTACTAAATATTATTGGAATAAGCCATACTTATTCAAGGTATGCGCTGACAATATAATTCGTCGATGTGTTCCTGAAGAAGAAATGATGTCAATATTGCAACATTGCCACGATGCTTCTTATGAAGGTCATTTTGGTGGAACAAGGACTGTTGCAAAGGTCCTGCAATCCAGATTTTATTGGCCCAATTTGTTTCGAGATGTCCATAATTTCGCACAACAGTGTTATCGTTGTCAACATATTGGTTCTATTTCTAGATGTAATGAGATGCTCCAACAACCTATCATGAAGGTGAAACTCTTTGATGTTTGGGGTATTAATTTTATGGGACCATTTCCAAACTCTTTTGGAAATATGTATATCCTAGTAGCTGTTAATTACGTATCCAAGTGGATCTAAGCTATTGCGGTACCAAAAGATGACGCTCGGACAGTCTTGAAATTCTTTCATACATACATCCTCACAAGGTTTGGAACCCCAAGAGCGTTGATAAGCGACCAAGACACTCATTTCTATAACAATCAAGTGGCGACTACATTGAAACGATATGGTGGACAATCTTGAAATTCTTTCATACATACATCCTCACAAGGTTTGGAACCCCAAGCGCGTTGATAAGCGACCAAGACACTCATTTCTATAACAATCAAGTGGCGACTGCATTGAAACGATATGGTATGAAGCATCGTATGGCTACCACGTATCACCCGTAAACTAATGGTTAAGCCGAAGTATCCAATCGTCAAATTAAAGGTATACTGGAAAAGGTAGTTAATCCATCTAGAAAGGATTAGTCAATGTGGTTACATGATGCATTGTGGGTGCTTCGCAGTGCCTACAAAACACCTCTAGGAGTGTCGCGTATCAATTGGTATTTGGAAAATCCTGTCACCTACCTATCGAACTTGAACATAAAGCTATGTGGGCAATTAAACAGGTAAACTTGGATTATGATGCAGCTGGTAAGAAAATAATGTTGGTCATCACTGAATTAGAAGAAATTCGACTTCATGCTTATGAGAATGCAACGATATACAAGGAAAAGACAAAGAGATGGCATGACAACATCATTTTGCATCGACAATTTCATCCTAGTCAGTTGGTACTTTTATTTAATTCACGTTTAAAACTACATCCAAGGAAATTTCAATCAAGGTGGTCAGGTCCTTTTAAGGTTGTCGAAGCATTTCAAAGCGGTGCGGTAACAATTGAAAATTTGCAAGATGGATAACAATTCAAAGTGAAGGGCCAACGTCTTAAACACTATGTGAGCCTAAACGTTCGAGAACCAGACGAAGTCATCAACCTGGTAAAATTTAATTAATGTTGATGCATTTTATTTTAATTTTTTTATTTACTTTTCAGTTATTTCACTTTTCGTCGTGTTGTTTCATATTCTTAGCAAAAATAAAGGTCATACTTTTGTCAACGCATTAGAGCATATATTGTCAGCGCATTCAACGATGAGTCAGTGTTACCTTTTCAGCAAAAAATATCGCCGATTGATTCTTTCTTATCCCAACCGTTGGATCAAAACAAACTTGGTATGATTTGCAGTCTGGCAATTAATAGCTGCAGGCGCATCGTTTCCCATACGTTTTCACTCATTACACCTAGATTATAAAACTCTCACTGCAGTTTTCTTTTTCTTCACAATCGCCATTGTTACTGAGAATCAACCTTCTCTGCTGATTTTCTTTTCTCACTTCAAAGTAATATTTTTCTTTTTCTTTATTCTCTAATAGTTGCCTCATGGAAAAAACTCGTGCATCCAAAAGCACTCCCAAAAACACTCCGAAACCTTCATCTCGAAATACCCCGAACAACCCTATTGAGATTTCGCCCACAACACCACCATCCTCCTCCACAGGCCCAATTTTTTTTTAACGACTGCAGCCACAGACAGATATCATAACATAATGATGAAACGCAATATACATCCTGAGCAGGGCATCTGACTTTCGCCAAACTTAACCCTAGGAAAATAGGTCCACTGCACCATCAGTCGCATGGGGTGGGAATTTCTCTACGACCATCCATCTGGTTATTCCCCTAATTTGGTTCGGGAGTTTTATACTAACTTGGTAGACAAGGAACAAGAGTTTGTTTTTGTTCGAGAAGGGCTGATACCATGGAGTGCGGCGCATATCAATGTTTTACTGCGTATATTGGAAAGGGTAGACAATCACTCACCCTTCATGCACAGCATGACTGAAGATACTCTGGCTACGATGATTAAAGATCTTTGCATCGACAATGCTGCATGGACAGGCAGCGGTTTTCATAATTTTACAATGCATCAACGTTATCTAACAACTTTCTGTAAGGTATGGTTTCACTTTATTAACCGTTGTGTGATGCCTTCTACACATAATACTATAGCCACTCTGGACCGTATGTGCTTATTGCATTCAATATCACACCATCGTCACATTGAAATTGGGGAAATCATACATGCTCAGATTATTGAAGCTGCTGGTAGACAAAATGGTATTCTCCCTTTTCCATCTCTTATTATGTTAATGTGTCAACATAAGGGCATTGTGCCAAAAGAGGATGAAGAAGTTGCAGAAAATAAGGGTCCGATCAATGATATATTTGTTGAAAGAATGACCAGAGGCTAAGATACACCTATGGCTTTAGCTTCGACAAAGAAAGATAAAGAAAAAAGGAAAGAGAAAGAAGAATAGACTCATGCACCTATTGATCCAAAACTATTACGATGATTGGCTAGTTTGGAAATTCTTCTTAACCGTGTTGATGTGCGAACAATCCATCTTTTAAGTGTGTTAGAAGATTTAAATTACAGACAACATATATTTTATGCCTATAAAAAGGCCTAGAATGAGGCCATTATTGCTGCACTGCATCTTATCAGCACCAGACCACGGCTAGAATTTCAAAAATTTCCTGATATCTTCTTTCACATGCAACAATCTTCATCTGATAAGCCTACTACTGATGATAGGCCCAATCAAATGCCAATAGGAGTTCACATCTCTAATGATAACAATAATGAAGGGCAGTCAAATGCTGAGGAAGACTGTTGTCGCAATATAGCTGATCTGTTTAAGGAAGAATTCTCAAACAGTTTAGGCGCAAATATGGCTGAAAGAGCAGATATTACAGGAGAAGATGTCGACACAGTCAACAGCGATGACAGGGGCCCAACTGAGGATGAACATCATGTAGAAGAGGAAGCCAATCAAGTAGATGAGCAAGCGAAGGAGGAAGAAAATGAGACTGAGAAGGAAGACAGAGCCTGCAAAAATGCAGGAAAAGAAGGAATCTAA
This sequence comes from Gossypioides kirkii, assembly GCA_005610355.1. Classification (NCBI taxonomy): domain Eukaryota; kingdom Viridiplantae; phylum Streptophyta; class Magnoliopsida; order Malvales; family Malvaceae; genus Gossypioides; species Gossypioides kirkii. Next base: position 3,343,537 of record CP032251.1, on the reverse strand, counting down.
TGATGCTCCAACATTGATCATGGAGGATGATGTAGGAGCATCCAGCCCAGAAGTGACTCGACCTGCTGCGAGTCAGGCTGAAATTGTCACAGGTGACGAAGAGGAACTGAATCCTCTGGCTATTATACCATACATATCACCACTCATTGAAATCCATCCATCTGATGTGACAATTGATAAGGCCGTCACCCAACCTACCGAGGGAGAGCAATCTACCGAGCTGGTTGGTTCGAGGGACAAGAAAAGAAAGAGGCGCAAGGGAAAGAAAGTAAAGAAGAACCATGACGACGGGGAGCGCCCAAAGAAGAAAAAGAAGAAAGCAAAGGCAGCCGTTACATCAGCTGCTGATGAATGACTTAGTACAAAATTTTTAGTTTTAATGCATTTTTATTATCATTGCATTTTATTTTGTCATCACATCATTTTGTTAACTTAGTTACATTGTAGTTGCATTTCAATTATTTCTATATAATATTGTTAGTGCATTGGGGACAATGCAGACATTAAGTTTGGGGGGAGATAATGTGAAATGGAAATGCAATTACACCCACATATTTAAATTCTACTTGTTTCTTTGGTCAATGAAAATTCATAAAATTTCAACTTGAATATGCTTACAATTTTTATCTTAATGTGTAATTCTTGAATTATTTGGATGCTGATGTATAAATTGGATGAATGTGAATGAATGATGAATCTACTATTTTCGAATGAATGATTGGAATTATTTCAGCAATGAATGATTAGTGTTTATGTTTGAATCTTGAACTAATTGACCCCCTGCAGCAACATTTTATAAAAGACACTTCAATGTGAGTGCATTATGACTTTTCAAGGGAGAACACTCCGCTGCAAGATTAGAAACAATCATCTAACAAAAGGTTATCACTGCAAGAGTGTGTGTCGGCGCAACTACATACCTCTTGGATTAGTGTTATCACTAACATTTATGAAGTTGGAAATTTTGAACATTCATTTCTATAAATTGTCAGTACATTCTTCTTTCATATAAATACAATTTGTACATCAGAAATTTAAAGAGTTCAAGTTGTATGGATAATAATTGTGGTAACATTTTTTGCTTGTGACTTTGTTAATTTTTGTTTACTTGAGGACAAGTAAAAACTTAAGTTTGAGGGTGTGATTATATTACAAATGACATATATTTTCTCCCTAATTTAGTGCTTTTATTGTCTCTTTTGTATTTCATTTAGCATGCATCGTAAGCATTTTATAATTAGTTTTTATATTTTCTAATACATTGCTAGTTAGTTTAAACTCTCATTATTTCTATATATTTTGTACTAATGTCGATGCAAGCAGTTGGTATATTGCATATTAAGATTGCTAGCACAAGAACTCAGTTTCGAATATCAACATTGACAGAATGCAGCCACAAAACTAGCTTGGAATTGCGACCAGAGATGTCGCTGCATTGAAATTGAACCTCAAATGAGTAGAGTTAAGCTGAGTTTACACTAGAAGCACCAGCGCAGGAATATCACAGATGTCGTTGTAATTACAACATCAGAATGTGTCAATAGTACATCGACAATCTATAGATCATTAAAGAAAACATGTAATCTGCGTGAGTGCACAGCTGTACTCTAACTAACTTTGACAGGTGCAAAAATCCAAATCTAAATCTGAGAATGAAGGACGAAATCTGTAAATATTTAAGGGTTATAAATAGATGAAAAAATGAGGAAAAACATCATCAAGAACAAGAGGATTAAATTCTAAAAATTCTTCATGAATCAAAGATTTGAGCTGGAATAGGGGAGCTGATGAACCACGTCTGTAACTGCTTCTGACGAGAGGTGCTTGATGCCGAGCAAGATGAACAAGTAAAGAGTAGGCCTAGTAGTCTAGAGATAGTAAGCTTCATTGTACTCTTTATTTCTTCTAAAACGATGATGGATTCTGTTGATGTTAAATGAATGCGAGAGTATCTTTTAATATTATATCATTTTGATTCTTATTTTACATTACTTGTTCGCTTAATCTTGGATTTAACCGCTCTATAACACAAAAGTGAAATTGCAGTACATCAACATCGAGAGATACAATGACAGGATAGATTAACAAGTGGGTTAAGCGAGAGCTGCTCGGGACTGGGATAGACTTCAGTTACTTGTTCTTGGATACACATCATTGCTCGCATCAAGAGGTGGAGTAGCGTATCTGAGTCAGGAATAAGTAGGGAGTTATTGTGAGTAAGAACTCGAAAGGACTTCATTACTGCAAAAATTCGTCTACATTTTAACTTGTTGACGCATCCAGCGTTGCAACCTATAGAATCAGTGAACCATTTCCACCCTTTACACTTGATCACTTTTATATTTCCTGCATTTAAATTTCCATTACTCATACTCAACACTTTTGGATTTATTTTCAGTACATTGACATCTAACTTCTGAGATTTGACTTTAATACAATGACAGTAATGATTAATTTAGTGTGCATAACTGACATAACTGTGCTGACAACCCTATTTGCATTATACTGATTTTTCTTCTATTAATAACTTTAACATTAAGACATCGAAAACCATTTCCTTGTGGGATCGATATTCGATAGCTCTGTCTATCAACTATACTTGCATCGACGTGTGTACGCTTGTATAATCATGTGTCGTAAAAACACCGATCAGTGGCTAACTAGGGGAAATGAGTGGGAAGGCAATTTTGGGTAGAGAAGTGATTAATCCTAAGTGCCCCTATCATATTAAAGCATCATATTCAAGCTTGTAGGTTTGACAAGTATTACACTACAAGTTCTAGAATGTTGAGAATTAGTTCGGCACACTCAATGAAATAAAGAGCAAGAATGAAAGTATATGCTTGTAAGGCTCAAAAACTCATGAAAAGGTAGAACGTGTACTAAGTCAAGCAACATGGCAATTAACAAATATATGGAATGTCAAGTAAAATTTTATTGAAAATCACTAGTCATGCCCATTATCTATCATGCATCCTAAATTCCAACAAAAGTAAGATCACAAGTCATAAGGAAATCAAAGAGATAAAGTGAAACATAGGAGAAGCAACAAGAAATTCCAACATATTACAATTAAGAAAAACTCAATTTCAACCAATCAAATAAGCAAGATAAAAAAATTGATGCAAATTATACCCCCTCACTTAAATCATATTATCCTAATATGTAAATGAAAGCATAAGAAAGGGAATAGAGATACTCCCCGTGTTTAGCGACGACTGTGATCGCGGCCACATCGGGATGTGCCCGGGCGAAGGTAAGGTAAAATCTCGGCTAGGTTGGTTTCATGGAGTCGAGTCGACCGTGGACTTCGTGGATCTCGTCATGGACATCCGATTGTGGGTTCTCTGCCGGTGTCGGTTGAGGAGCTATCCTCTGAAGGAATACACGCTCATTACGAGGTGTAATGGTATCGGGCGGAACGATATAGGGTGCGTTGGGGGTGCCGAAAGTGAATCTGAATTGCTGGGGAGGAGCACGAACGCTGGTGCAAATCGTCTCTGGCCAGCGAGGTTGATCGGAGCTTGTGGAACACGGCGAGCTTGGTCTTGAGTGCGCACCATGGTGGTTTTTTTTAAATAAAAAAAGGAAGAGTTAGAGTAGGAGAGGGGAACTTTGATCGGTCAAAAAGATGAGAAGGATGTTTTGAAAATTGAAATGTTAGATTAGATGGGACCCACGTGCAAAAAACAAATGGAGAGGACCAAGGGAAGGTGCGACTATTGGGAATGGAGGAGTAAAAAGGTAGGGTCGATTTTGCTATTGTGCACCACTCTCATTGTGTTGCTTCCCTGCGTGCAGCATCTATTCGAATCTGAATATATTGGATTTGCTGATATTTATTCGAAGAAAAATTTTCGCGTACCTAAAATACCAAAAATAAAAATAAGTAAAAATAAAATAATATAAATAATCAAAATAAATTAATGACGAAAAATAAAATAAAAACAATGGGTTGCCTCCCATTAAGCGCTTTATTTAACGTCGTTTAACTCGATGACCTGATTCAGACTACAGGTTCTTTCAAATCGAGTTCTTCGATTAAACCAACTGGAGCATCTTCATTTTACAGTTTCAACCTTTGACCGTTAACTTTAAACCGTATCCCTGTGTTATCTTCAATTTTAATCGCACCATGAGGAACTACTTCGGTTACCGTAAAAGGTCCGAGCCACTTCGATCTAAGTTTTCCTGCAAAAAGTTTAAACTTAGAATTAAATAGTAGAACCTTTTGACCAACGAAAAAAGATTTAAAAGAAATGTTACGATCATGAAATTCTTTTGTTTTTTCTTTAAATATCTGAGCGCTATCATAAGCATTTCTACGGATCTCCTCAAGTTCTTAAATATGCAATTTGCGCGCTTCACCGATTGCATCCATCTCCATGTTACATTGCTTGACCACCCAATATGCGTGACATTCCAATTCAACCGGCAAATGGCAGAGTTTACCAAAGACAAGGCGGTACGAAGACATTCCAATGAGGCCTTTATATGCGGTTCGGTATGCCCACAATGCATCGGTTAACTTGATACTCCAATCTTTACAGTCCAGTTTAACGATCTTCTCAAGTATTGTCTTAATTCTGCGGTTCGAGACTTTCGCTTGCCCATTTGTTTGCGGATGGTAGGCCGTGGCGACTCTTTCAGTTACTCCAAATTTCTTCATAAGGACTTCAATTATTTGATTGACAAAATGAGTTCCTCTATCGCTTATTATTGCTCACGGTGTGCCAAACCTGGAAAAAATAAAATCTTTTAGAAATTTAACCGTGGTCTTAGCATCTTTATTTCGGGTAGCCTTAGCTTCTACCCATTTAGATACATAATCTACAGCAAGAATTATGTAAATATTTCCAAATGAAGAAATAAAGGGACCAATATAGTCAATTCCCCAAACATCGAAAATTTCACAGATATGAACTGGACTGAGCGGCATTTCGTTCCTTCGACTAAGGTTTCCTACGCGTTGACATCTTTCACAAGTTTTACAAAATAAATAAGAGTTACGAAATATGTTAGGCCAAAAGAAAAACACATTCAAGAATTTTATAAGCAGTCCATTTTGGTCTAAAATGACCGCCACAAGAGTAAGAATGACAAAAATTTAGAATTGAATTTACCTCATCTTTAGCGACACATCGCCAAATTACCTAATCCGAGTAGTGTTTCTAAAGGTACAGATCATCCCAAATATAAAATTGGGATTCTCGCTTTATCCGGTTAACTTCAACTCTCGGCAAGTCTAATGGTAATTTATTTGTAGCCAAATAATTGACCATATCTGCGAACCATGGGGTAATTTTTCGCGCCACCATCAAGCTTTCCTCAGGGAATTCGTCTTGAATCAGCGGGTCAGACGCAGAGAGGGGAATACGACTCAAGTGATCGGCTACTAGATTTTCGCATCCATTTTATCTTTAATCTCCAAATTGAATACTTGAAAAAGCAGAACCCATTGAATGAGTCTCGGCTTTGCCTCTTTTTTGCTCATTAAATATCTCAAGGCTGCTTGATCAGAAAAAATAGTAATTTTAGAACCAAGCAAATAAGATCTAAATTTTTCTAAAGCAAAAATTATAGCAAATAATTCTTTTTCTATCGTAGAATAATTTTTCTGAGCCGAATCCAAGGTACGAGACGCATAGGCTATGAGATGGGGCTCTTTGTCGATTTTTTGATGAAGGATGGCTCCATCGCTTGTGTCCGATGCGTCACACATGAGCTTGAAAGGGTAGTCCCAATTTGGTAGTTGAATAATTGGAGCCGATACAAGCTTTTGTTTTAGCGTGTCGAATGATTCTTAGCACTTCGGATTGAAATCAAAAGCTTGATCTTTCTGAAGCAAGTAGCACAACAGCTGCGTTACCTTGGAGAAATCCTTAATGAACCTACGGTAAAATCCTGCATGAGCGGACATCCCTCACAGTTGTAGGGTAAGGTAGTGAGCATATAATATCTGTTTTTTCTTTATCAACCTCAATTCTATTAAAAGAAACAATATGGGCTAGAATTAACCCTTTATCAACCATAAAATGGCATTTTTCATAATTCAATACGAGGTTGAATTCTAGGCATCATCTTAGTACATTAGTTAAATTTAAAAGGCACTCGTTAAATGAATTACCGTACTCAGTAAAGTCGTCCATGAAGACTTCGATCCCTTTCTCGACGTAGTTTGAGAAGATGCTAAGCATGTATCTCTAAAAAGTGGCGAGCGCATTACAAAGGTCGAAGGGCATCCGTCGATAGGCAAAAGTGCCAAAAGGACATGTAAATGTCGCTTTTTCTTGATCTTTTAATGCCACTGGAATCTGGAAGAAACCTGAAAATCCATCAAGACAACAATAATGAGATTTACCGGCTAATCTTTCTATCATATGATTTATAAAAGGAAGGGGGAAATGATCTTTTCGAGTTAACGAATTCAACTTCCTGTAGTCGATGCAGACTCTCCATCCATTCTGTACTCGTGTCGAAACTAACTCATCTTCTGAGTTTTTAATTACCATAACTCTGATTTCCTTTGGGACCACATGGACCGGACTTACCCAATTACTATCTAAGATCGGGTAAATAACATCTGTATCAAGGAGATTTTGTATCTCCTTTTTCACGACTTCCATCATCGGTGGGCTTAACCGACGTTGACCTTCTCGTGATGGTTTCGCTCCTTCTTCGATCTTTATTTTGTGCATATAAGTCGAGGGACTAAGTTCCTTAATATCGGTAATAGTCCACCCAATGGCCTCTTTATGCGCGCGCAACACCGTCACCATGTCATCTTCCTCTTCTTTTGACAATTTATTTGAGATAATTACAGGTAAAGTTTCATTTTCTCCCAAAAACATGTATTTCAAGTGTTTCGGCAATTGCTTCAAGTCGATTTGAGGGGCCTGCAAAATGGAAGGTAAAATTTTAGAGTTTGAGGGAATAAGGCATGAATCAGAATCAATTGAAAAAATTTTCTCAAACTCCCTGATTTCCTCTTCAAAGTCCTCTAATTCCCTGCACAAATTATTAACAAAGTTAGATTCTATAAACTCTTCAACAGCAGGCTCAATAATATCAATAAAATTTATACTAGCGACATTATCTGGATATCGCATTGCTTTGTAAACATCAAATTTAACAACCTCACCATCGAATTCCATTGTAAGAATTCTGCTTCCTACATCTATTTTTGTATGTTTTGTACTAAGGAAGGGACGACCGAGAAGGATTTCTGAAGAAGTGTTTGATCGGTCGTTTTCCATGTCGATGACATAAAAATCCACGGGAAAAATAAGTTCGTTTACCTTTACTAAGACGTTCTCGAGGAGTCCTTCTGGGTATATCACAGACCGGTCAGCCAGCTGTATTGTCACTTTCGTATCCTTCAAAGGCTCAACAGAGAGTAAGTTGTACAAAGAAAGAGGCTAACATTTATAGAAGCGCCTAAATCACACATTGCACGTTTAATTCCAATCTTATCGATTTTGCAAGGAATAGCAAACATACCTTGGTCCTTCAACTTCGGTGAAAGCTTTTGTTGGAAAATGACCAAGATGTGCTCTCCCAAATTCACCTTTTTATTTCGGTAAATCGCCTTTTATTTGTGCATAGATCTTTTAGGAACTTGGCATACCTTGGTACCTTTTTATTACTTCAAGAAGTGGAATATTAATTTCCACTTTCCGGAATATATCTAAAATTTCCCTCTCTTCGGCTTGCTTATCTCATTTTACTAACCTCGATAAAAAGGGAGGCGAAACGGCATAGGGAGAGGGACTGGAAAATGATGTGAACGTACCTTGTATGGTGGGAGACGGTGCTTTCTCTTTATCTTTCTTTTGGGTGTCTTTCTCTGTGATCTTAGGTGCAACAATGGTACCACTTTGGAGAGTCATGGCACTAACATTTTCTCTCAGATTTGACTCTGTTTGAGAAGGCAATTTCCTTTGGGACTTGAGTCGTCCTGCTGTCTGAGCCAGTTGGCTCATTTACTTATCTAATTCTTGTAGATGAACCTCGGTTCTATTCTGGAACTTTTCTTGAGACAAAGCTAACCTTTCAACAATGGATTCCAAGGAAGATTTTGCGGTTGATATGGCTGAGGATGAGAAGGCCTCGGTTGATAGGCTTGATTCGGTCTTTGATATTGCCTATAGCTCAAGTTCGAATGGTCCTTCCACCCAGGATTGTAAGTGTTGGTGTGAGGGTTGTAAGGCCTTTAGGGAGGGCCTGGGAAATTTCCCACTGCATTAACTTGGGCTTCGGTATCATATTGTAACATTGGGCAGCCGTCCATTGGATGGTCTGGTAATGTGCATATTCCGCATAATCTTGTTGTACCAATTTTTCCTGAAATAAGAGAATTAACCACATCAGTTAATTTATCGATTTTACTTTCTAAAGTAGATGTACTTATCTCGTGAATCCATCGAGAGGGTTAACTAAGAGGGCGAAACTGTTGGGAGTTGGCGGCCATAATGGAAATCAAGCTTCTGGCCGCATTAAGAGTCATGTTCACAAGGGCTCCTCCACTAGTAGCATCGACCATCTTCATCTCCAAAGGAAGCAAGCCTTCGTAGAAATATTAAAGAAGAGTTTGCTCACTCAATCCGTGTTGGGGGCAACTGGCGCAGACATTCTTAAATCGCTCCTAGTAGTCGTAGAGTGACTCTCCATCTTTTTGGCAGATTCCAAGGATGCTTCGCCTTAGTTCGCTCGCCTTAGCTGCAAGGAAGAACTTGGCAAGAAAAAGTTGACTCATGTCAGCCCATATATTAACCGAATTAGGAGGTAAATCGAATAACCAATCTTTAGCCAAATTGGCTAAGGAAAAAGGAAAAGCACGAAGTTTGATTTGGTCCTTGGATACTCCTTGTGGTTTTGTGCTCAAACAAACCATGTGAAACTCTTTGAGGTGTTTATGCGGATTTTCACTAGGCAGACCATAGAAAGTTAGTAGAAGTTGGATCAAACCAGTTTTTAGCGCAAACGGTGTATCTCCATTTGGGAATGTGATACATAAAGGTTGTTAGTCAGTAGGCACTACGGCAAGTTCTCGAATGGTTTGGTCGTTGTCTACCATCGAAACTGATCTTTCGTTATCACACTCAAAGTGTGTTTCGGCGTCAGAGGGTGTTTCTAGACTCGATTGTGGATCTGTTTGACGTTGATGTTCTTGTTGTTGTCGTCTTTTTTTCTCTCGAAGTGTTTGTACGTGGGTTTTACGAGCTTGTGCTTCAATCTCCGGGTCGAAATCTACTAGTTCTCTCGGGTTGTTCCTGGTCATAAATCAAAAACAAAAACTTTTATCAGTAACTTTGCCGAAGTCCCCGGTAACGGTACCAATTTGACAGGTGTCGTATACTGTCAAAATAATTATCCTTAATCTCAAAAGAAATAATTAAATAGAGTAGTAAAGAGAAGAAGGGTCGATCCACAGGGACTTAGGAAATTTTGATGTAGAAGGCTTTTAGTTCTTGATTTAGGCGAAATGGGATAAAAATGGGGGGTTTTGATCGAAAGAGTTTAATTAAAGTAAAATGAAGAAATGGAAATTTAAATCTAAGAATTTAATGAAAGTAAATTTAAGAAGAAACTCAGTTTAAGTCTCAGCGAAGTCTCAGCCTCAGGCTTCGCTTTGACTTATTTCCAACTGATCATCGAATAAGATTTTACTCCGAATAAATGCCGGTTACAGTCTACAAGGCCTAACCCTTGTAACTTGTTTTTCTCTCCGGTAAACCGAAAATCCAAAGTCAATTTTTGAATTTCAGTTTTCTGGCTAGACTAACCACGACTATCGCCGTTAGAATAAAATAGTTTAAAATCTAGAAAAACCCGACTCAGACTATGTTGTCTCAATGAGAATCGAATCCGATCTCAATTTCCCTTAGTGGACAGTCGCTAAGTGTATTCACAGGAAGTTGAATGTACGACTAGCCGATCCTTCCTCCCAACTATAAATCGAAACAACCTTCATACCGAGCCCTTTTTTAAATTTCAAAGTGCAAGGATTTTAGAAAGAAAGGCCGATTGTCAATCCAAGTTTGTAGAAAATTGAGAAATATATCCGAAGGTATAAAGTCCTTTTCAATTCTCACGATCGGAATTGAGTCATTGCTTTAGCCTTTGGCTTTTTGGAAAATTAGCCGAGCATGATTATAGAAGAAATCATACTCAACATTTTTTTAAGAAAATAAAATCTTCAAAATGAAACGTAGAGAAAAAGAGAATTTTTATAGAACTTAGAAAACAAGAACAAAACTAATAATGAGATGTCTTTTTAGCTTACCCCAAAGGAGTATTTATAGTTCTCTAAAACCCTAAAAATAACCTAAAAATAATAAAAAATAATTCTTGAAAATATTTAAATTAAAACATAAAAACAAAAGATAATTTCTAATTTTGAATTTAAAATGAAGCTGATCCGCTCGTCCATCCTTGCTGACTAGACCTTCTAGAAGCTGCTGACTGGATCTTCTAGAAGCTGCTGACTGGACGCCACGTCAGATTCTCATGCCCAAAGTCATGCCCACTAGCCCAGCCTTGATTCCAGAAAATAAAACTGCAGAACTTTGCCTTTTAAGTGCAATTTCCATAATTGAAGTCCTGCATAGAAAACGCACAAAAACGTCCAGATCAGCAACATGAACTAATTATTAAGGAGTAATTAAGGATAAAATAGTAATCAAATGAAACACTTATCAGACATCTTTACATGTTAACAAAAGAAAAATAATGTTTTCAATACTTTTGTAGAATTAAGAGTTATTTCTAACAATTTATACTTTTCTCGCAGTTAAGTGCCCCTGCAAAACGAGTGAGTCTTCCAACAAAAGTTCTAGGCTTGGCTTTAATCATATCTTTCTTGTCAAATGTGAACTGGGAAGATGATGATGGCCCAGAAGTTCTAAAGAAAGATCCATTCATGAACAAGTCTCCTTCGGATCTCTATACCCAATTTTTCCATTTTGACTCTGGTGCATAAATCCTATGGGTTATCTATATAAATGCAATGAAATAAAAAGTTAGTGGAACAACAATATATACATTTAAGGTCAAGCAGTGTTTAATACTATTACAAAAATAAAGAAAGGCTATCACCTTTTTTAGTATACTTTGATATACCTCTTTTGCCAAGGGGTCATTTGGAGCAATAAACCTATTGCCTTGGCTAATAATGGTAGGATGTGAACTACCGCCAATGGCATACATTTTCCAAAGAGTGTAGTCATTATTAACAACATGAATGAATCCCCACTGACATCTAGGCATTCTTTGTATTAATTCCTTGCCAAAATGGTTGAAAGCAAGTGTGACTTGCATGTATTGATCTTGAGAATAGCTGTCACTTGTACCCAACAAGATCACCTAAAAGAAAAATCAAAGAATGTTTAGTTGAAAATTTGGTGACATCTTGTTCAGTATTCTTTGATAAAACTTACATCATTATGATGAGTGAAATGACAGTTTGAGATGGTGATGGCAGTAGAACCTTGGATTGCATCAATGAGTCCGTCTTGGCATTCGGACATGGAAATATGATCTAGCCAAATGTTTGATGATCCAAAGATGGAAATCCTATCCCCATCACCAACCGTTCGAAAACCAAAGTGATCTTCGAAGTCCCTGATAAGGCCACCACGACTTTCAACAACATGGTGAACATGAATGTTGTGACCAATGACATTATGCACAAATTGAAGTGTAATGCCACATCCATAAGCTATATGAACATTTGCTCCACAACCATCAATTGTTTTATCACTTTGAACTATTAGCTCTTGTGATAATTTGATGTTCATATCATGAGAAAAAAAGATCCATAATGGCTTCTTTCCTATCACAGCATGACGTAAAGTTCTCGGTTTGGGATTTATAACATCATTATCAGAATTATCTATCACAAAATAGTATTCTCCTTGTTGCCCACCACGAGTTTTGTGTCCAAAACCAAGCACACAGTTTGCCAATCTTTTGCAATCCTTGGCCCAATTCTTCATGCATCGCTAACACCTATCAATTGGATTGGTTGCCAAGCATGGTCCATTGTACTTCTTGTGTTTACCCCTTAAGTACCTTCTCATGCTATTTATAATAACATCCTCAAATTTTATGATTTTGTTACAATTAGATTTGTCAAGAACCCTGAAATAAGTTGTCCAAGGTAATGTATATAATGCCTCCATTTATCATACAAGTTAAGTAAGGTTAAAGATCTTAGAAGTAATTGAGGGAATTGAATTTTGAACCCCTGGTACAATTGGTTCTTGTAGATATTCTTAATCAGTGACATTCAATAGGTCTATCGATTCCATTTTGATATATAATAATTTTATACCTAAACCATGACCATTTTTACAAAAAAAATGAAAAAGGAGAGATAGAAGAGAAAACTGTAATTTACTTGTAAACATTGTAGTTCAAATGATTTGTTATATTTTCTGGGATCGATTCATAAGCTGCTAGCGCAAGCTTCCTAGCTTCTTTTTCACGTTGTTTCCAAAAGTCATCAAATTAAGCAACATTTTCCCATAACCTTGAAATTAGCATCGCAAAAGAAAATAGCAAAACAAGCCTTAACTTAGTTACTTCCATTGCAGTTTTCCTCTTATATGTTTTCTCTTTCCTAGGATTTTTTTTCTTGGTTCAATTAGTGTTGAGATATGGTAGGTGCTAAAATTTAAACCACAAAGACAATGAAAAAGGTGAAAGCTTTGATATCTAATGATTTAAACTGTCAGCTTTGGTAAATATTGTAGTAAATTTATTAAGCTACGAACTTTTTGATTGGCTTTAAATAAGATTTTCATGAAACTGTGTGATTCTAAATTTAAAGCGCATAAAGTGCTAACCATTGTCTTTACAACAATAAAAACTATAACTTTTCCACCACAAAAATAGAAATAATCTAACCCACAACTTCATTCAAGAGCATTCTTGTCTTGCACATTTAATTTGGATTCCCAATGGAATCAATTGCACCAGATAACTGGTGTGATATTTTTTATTTTAACTTTTTTCAACTGTAATATCCATAAAAAAAGTTTTAAAAAACAGACATTGTTATAAACAAAATAATAGATAAAGGATGGATATGAGAATATGAGAAATTGTATTACATTCTATATCTTCATTTAATTTACAAGTAGCATACTCCTATATATATATAGGGAGATTCGACTCTTCATATTCTAATACATAAATAGAAAAAAGTAGTTACAAGAATATGAAAGGTTAAAGAAGATGGAAGGTCAAAGGTCAAGGGAGATGAAAGGTTGAACATCCATTTAATAATATTCATAACTCTCCCCCTTGGATGTTCATTGTATAAAGGATATGCCTCGTTAAAAACCTTACTAGGAAAAACCCTGTAGGACAAAAACCTAATGAAGGAAAAAAGAGTACATAATCCTTTGATACATAGTATATCATAACCATATATATATAGTGTGTGTGAATTTACTCCCCTCATGTAAGCATCACTTAAAATCTTTGAAACAACGAAATCCAATGTTGAAAATTAATTTCTCAAATATAGCAGCAATTGTTTGTTTCATAGAGCGCCAAGAAATTACAGTACCATCATATGTGAAAACATAACCAGTTTGTGATCGAGCACTGTGAGGATCAAATAAGTACCCTGCATCTACAAAACCAACTAATTCTGTTTTTGGTAGGTTAGGGAAAAATAAACTCATATCTCTTGTACCTTAAAGATAACGAAAAACATGCTTAACCTCATTCCAATGTCTTCGGGTTGGACAAGAGTTAAATCTTGCTAATAAGTTCACATCAAATGATATATCAGGTCGTGTATGACTAGCAAGATACATCAATGCACCAATAGCACTTAAATATGGTATTTCAGGACCAAGAAAATCTTCATCATTTTCTCGAAGACAAAAAGGGTCTTTATTTACATCAAGTGACCTAACAATGATTAGGGTGCTCAACGGATGTGCGCTATGCATGTAAAATCTTCTTATCACTTTTTCTATATATGTTGTTTGATGCATAAGGATTCCATTCTTTAGGTGCTCAATTTGTAATCCTAACCCTAGACAAAATATTATCTTTCCAATGTCTTTCATTTCAAATTCTTTCTTTGAGCGCTCCATTATTACTAAATTCTCTTCAGGAGTCTCAATGATATTTAAATCATCAACATACACAACAATTATAACAAATCCTAATCCAAACCTCTTTATAAAAATGCATGGAGAAATGGGATCATTCTTATAGTCGTCCCTTAATAAGTATTCACTAAGGCGATTATACCACATGCGCCAGATTGTTTCAATCCTTGAAGGGGTCTGTTTAATTTGATTGAGTAATGTTCTTGAGAACTTGAATTAGTTGCTACTGGCAAATTAAAACCTTCTGGGAGTTTATTATCAAGTGGGTCATATAAATAGGCTGTAACTACATCCATTAGGATTAAATCAAGCTCTTCTCTTATTGCCAGACTAATCAATAACCTAAAAGTAGTTGTATCCACCACAGGAGAGTATGTTTCTTCATAATCAATATCAGGTGTCTTGTGAACGTTCTTGTTACAAGTCAATTCTATATATTATGATTTGTTTTTTTTTCCTCTATTATGCAAACATGTACTCCCCTTGGCTTTACACCTTTCGGGTTTTGGACTTCTTGTACGAGATACATTTCATAAGTTATAATACAAACACTTATTTATTTTTGATGACTTATTCTCATCTCAATGCTTTCAAGTATATTTTCATTCAAGATCCTCACTTTTCCACAATATTGAAGTGTTTTACGTATATTATTGTTGTCGACAACAATTTCATTTTTTTTCAACTCCATCATATTTAATTATGACATAACTAATTGAGATATCTCATTATATTCATAATTTCAGGTACCTGAATCTCTTCTAGGGTTTTATCAAAAGTTATGCCTTGGGTCTCTTCATGAGTAATCGCCTCCTTTTAGTATGTGACCATCCTTATTTCTTTCTCCTTTCTTTCAATATTTTTTTTTGTTTTATGGAATCGACTAGTTTGTCATGCTTCTAGCATGCTCAAGATTTATTTTTATTACATTTTCCTTCTGGGACATATAATTATTTGGAGCATTTTAGTTGGTATATGTATCAGCTAGTATATGGAATCTCTAAATGTCATCAGTAAACATATCTAGCAAATAATTTTTATCCTTCAAACTTTGTGCACATAATATTAGTGAGGATCACAAAAAAAATGATGACATAATTATTTAACTAATTTGTCTCCTCTTAATGTTGAGAAAATTTGCAACATGACAATACTTTTTTTTTCAAAATTTTAAATATATCTCCCTTCAACTTTTAACATCTAATGAAAATTCTAAAATTTCTCAACTTCATATTTGATGATCCATCTTAGTGCATTATGGTGGAACATGAAATAGATATTACACATCCAAATATTCTTAGATGGAATCTATTGACTTATAAATAAAAGTCAATTCTCACAAGACAAATATTTCTTACATGTTGGCTTGATGCAAATAAAATTACATGCTTATTGTAAAGCAATTCTTATATTAATGGTTAAGCAACTAAATGGAGGCATAGTTTTGCTAACCATTGAATACAACATATATAGGCAATAAACAACTTAAAATTATCCTAGCTAAAACTACGAAAATCAAGCTTGGGATATAATGCACCAGCATTGTTAGCACAAATTGCATTCTATAAAGATTGTGCACAATCAAATTATTTCAAGAAATAGTATCTCAAATTTTAGGTTGCACACACGTGATACATGAGCTCATATATTATTTGGTTATCATCTAAAAATGCAATCGACCTCTAACTTTAGCTAGTGTTAGTTCAATATGTTATCCAAATAACTAGTATTGATGAAAATTATTAAAATATAACTTCTAATTCTTCAATAAAATCATATAAATTTTCATCAAATTATTTTGCATCATCATGACCTTCTTTTCACTATCTCATATGTCATTCATATAAGTGCAATGTATTCCTTCTGGGAATATTTATAATACAAAAACATGAGTATCTCATGTCATTTCTATCCATGATTTTAATGTAAAATACATAAAAATTTCCTTTAACATATATCTTTTTTATCTGAAAAATAATCTTATGTTTACAAAATTTTGCATCTCAAGGAGGTAAAATTTTAGCTCTTCAAGAGCTTTTTACAGTTTGATGCAATATTAGCTCTTCAGGAGCATGCAATCATTTTATTATATATCGTTAATGAATATTTAATTAATTCATATAAAAATAAAATGAATAGATTTAAATAAAACATATATTAAACATAATAAATAATAAATTCATGTTACTAATAAATCACTATGGTTAGATAATATATTTTTATATATACCAAAACACAACAAAATGTAAAATATTATAATGTCAGATTAAAGTAAATTTACAATTATAAAAGTTTAAACATAAACATTTTCTAATCTTCACCTCAATTATGAAACTATCCAAACAATGTGAATATCTCAAAATTCATGACAAGCTTTTTTCCTCCCAATAATCGTATATCTTAATCAAAATCAAAATTAAATCAATCAATTCTATTTAAAATGAACCAATAAAAATAAAAACATTTATCTCCACATAAAAATCTCAATAACTAAATACGTGAAGACATATAAAAATTCATAAAATTATAAATGGAGAATTATATAAATTAAACATCTTAATAAAAATCAAATCAAATTTCAAAAGAAGTTGATTAGACTAACTAAGGTTACCATGGATGAGAAGTATTGATTATAAGCATCTTTTGTAATGAAGAGAAAGAGATCATCCCAAGCAAATATCAAGTAGACATTTATTCTAATGATTCTTAAATCAAACAATTAAATTTGAATGCTTGGATCTCGACAAAATTTTGACACAAACTAAAAACATATTAATCACCCTTGTATGCATGGCCAACTTTAGCATCATATTAAAAATTTTCATAGTTTTTCGAAAAAGTTATCCTCCATTTCATCATTTTGGACAAAATTTGTCTCAATATTGTTTCCTTTTTTTTAATGGATGCTTTGAAAATATTTTACTAGATGCTTATACATACAACGGGTACGTGACCAATGCATTTTCATACAACATTGGTAGCATGAATTTTCAATAAGCTTCGAATATTTTTAACCTCCATTTTCTTGATTTTCCTTATTATTCTTTTTTAGTGGTTAAAAGTACCACTATTATAACCACCATGATAACAATTATTAGTATGTCTCCAATCACATCCTTAATTATAACGACAACCACGATCTTTATATTTTGATTTTTCATAATTGTAATGTGTTGTAACATTCACTTCAGGGAATAGAGTCTTTTTCACTAAAAGGTATGAGATCGTTTCAAAATACTTTTTAAAGTTTTTTTCATAATATTGCTGTTGCAGAAGCACATAAGACATTTCAATCATAGCAAGCTTTAGAGAGTATTATCGTTTTCTAATGGTAAAATATTTCTTTCAAATTATTAAGTCATTCAAGAGTCAAGAGGATATTTCACAGTTAGATGTTTCACTTTTAATCCTTCATGTAGATGATAATTATTGAACTTTCATAATAGTAACTTTCTCATAATTATTCGTGTCAAGTTATATATTATGAGCTAACAACTAAAGCGAGAAAGCACTATTATTCATGTCTATTGAAACTTAAGTATAGAAATATAATCATCTAGATCTATTAAAATCTTATAATAACTAAGATCAACCTTACAATTTAATCAACATAACAATAAAATACCCCAAAAATGTTTTGTGGAATATTAGCAAGAGACATCACATTATTTTATTTACTATAATCAAGGTTTCCATAGAAAATTTCATCTGCAAAGAAACAAATAGCCATAAACTATGTCATATGCATCTGGATATATATTCAGTACAGTATATTTAACTTTTTCTAAGTTTTTCATACGACATATCAAAATATTGGACATGAGCCTCTAGTGTCAAAAATAATAAAATAATAATCTAATAATCTAATAGGCAACGTAGTACATTTGGTAAAGGTCACCAAATAAAATAATTTTTTTTAAAAATGATTACTTTATTTTTAATCATGTCAATGACATATGTTATGAAATATAAACATATTTAAGTAAAAATATTCAAGTTGTTGATACTTCAATCTTATTCAAAGTCTTAGATATAAACAAACATATCATGGAATATATAAAACACAATTTCATATTTAAATACGAAAAAAATGAGCATCATTTTAACTTTTTTTTTTCATTAAGAATATTGAAATCTCAAAATCTTTCAAGCACACATAGAAATTCACATACCTTAACCTTGTTGCTTTAACAAGAACGTTGTACGTCTAGATTTCTTATTCTCCAACAAAATATTGAATACTATCGAGCAAGCTCGTGCTGATAACGTGTTATAAACAAAAAAAATAAATGATGGATATGAGAATATGAGAAATTGTATTGCATTCTATATCTTCATTTACAAGTAGCATACTCCTCTATATAGAGAGAGAGATTCGACTCTTCATATTCTAATACATAAATAGGAAAAAGTAGTTACAAGAATATGAATGGTTAAAGAAGATGGAAGGTTAAATGTCAAGGGAGATGAAAAGTTGAACATCCATTTAATAATATTCATAACAAATACTTCTTTCAATTTTAAAAAATTGAATATAGTTTCTTGGGAGTTAACACTATGGTGGAAAAGTGTTTTCCACCCGAAAGCAAAAGTTGTAATTTAAGTCCTTTTCGCTTTTAACTTTTGCACTTCAAAGTGAAAATTATCGAAATACCCCAAGTTATATTAACTATGTAAACGGTATATAAAAATTAAATTAATTTATATTTTATTTATCTTTATGTTAAATTATATTTAAATATTTCACGCATCATTATATGAAATTTATGTTAAATAAATTATATTAATGAATTAGGAGGTATTTAAAATTTATACTTCATATGTCATTATATTAGAAAAGTGAAAAAAAAAACGTCTTTCCTTTTCAAAGAAAATAGAATAGGTGCACCCATTTCGCAAAAATACTTATAAAAAATATTTTTATATTTCTCT
This sequence comes from Gossypioides kirkii, assembly GCA_005610355.1. Taxonomy (NCBI): domain Eukaryota; kingdom Viridiplantae; phylum Streptophyta; class Magnoliopsida; order Malvales; family Malvaceae; genus Gossypioides; species Gossypioides kirkii. Next base: position 3,324,473 of record CP032251.1, on the reverse strand, counting down.
TTGTTTATCTTGCGAAAAATAACTTGATTAACAACAAATGACTTATTCATTGACGGAAAATGAAACTCTCTTTTGTAAAAATTGTCTTCTCATTTAAAACCTGTACAACAATTTTTTAGAAAAAAGGTTGTTCCCTTCTAACTAACATGATTTTAAGGTAAAAATGAACTTAAATCATGTCTTGAATTATATAATAATAAAATTTTAATTTTAATTTTAATTTTAAAGATATTAAAATATGTATAACTGCATAAATCTCAATTTACGTATGATATCTTTCCTATTGAATTGTGCTATTTAATTTTTTTAATTATATTATTTGTACTTATATTTTATTTATTATTAATTTATGTGAATACTTGACGAAAAATGAGTTTAATGTTTATTTTGACAAATTTCTGCGGATTAGATTTTTAAGACAATTTTGCTTTTGTACTCTTGTCATAACTCGGGCAACAAAACTTCACCTTGGGCCCATAATATACCGATTTGAAGGGAAATGAAAAATATAACCAAAATTATTTCACGAATCAAAACAGATGATCATCAAGAAGGTATCGAAAAATGACGTGAAAATTTGATTAAAAAATCTACTTTATTTAATTAAAGGCACATTTCTATTTTATCCATTATGTTAATTTTCCTTATAATTAGGAATTATTAGGTTAATACCTTGGGAGAGCCACATTATATATATATATATCCACCTTAGCATTTTTTTTATTTTTTTCCATGAATTTATAAATCTTTATATAATCAAAGTAATTTAAAAGTTTGATTCTAGAAAGATTGTGAGATCTAATTGTTCTTAGTCTTTTCTTTGATCTTTAGTTTTTCCATGTCTTCTTATTTAATTACAAATACTTAGATTTATAGAATATTGGATCCGTATTCAATTTCTTAGAATATTTGTCTTGACAATTAGAATTGTTAAATCCATAATTGCTTAATTTATTTTAGTCCTTGTGACAAGCAACATAGGTGAATATGATGGAGATATGCATTCTAAGTTCTATGGGCATGCGATCTAACTTAAATAAACCATACTTGTATGTGTTTGTTGGTTAGAATTAGGTCTCTCTCAATCGTAATGCAATCGATAAGCAAAATCTTTAGCCAAAAGTTATGGGTTGTTTATTGGTAAGGGAGATTGACGATTCGTGGCTATTCCTTGATCACTATAAATAGCTTATCGATAAGTGAGAAGACATCCATAATTCGTGATCATTTATGAAGTCGAGGCCAATGTCAAACTCCAGGTTGAAACTTTCATTAATTTAGTTTATTCTATGTAATCTCGAATTCACCATTTCCCTATTGTTTCACTGTGTTTCCATTTGTATTTATTTAATTTCATTATATTTTAATCCTTGTTCTTCATTTTACACAAAATTGCTAGGATCGTGGGCTCAAAACTTTCCATAAAGTGCACTAGTTGTGGGAAATTTGAACTTAGGTTTGTTGAAAATGAGAAAATGAGAAAACTAGACTAAATGTAGGTTGAGGATTTTGCTTGAGTACAAGAAAATGCTTAAGTGTGAGATAATTAATAAGTGCTAAAAGCAACAAGTTTTAATCCCGATTATAATGCGTTTTTGGATGATTATTTGATGTAAAATGATAAATTTTATGCTCATAATCCTTTAAATTCATGTTTCTATACTTATGAGAGCATTTTAGAGCAAAAAATTGAAAAACGAGCGAAAGTCGAAAAAGCAGTGCAAGGTACAAGGGCCACATGGGCTAGGAAGACGGTCGTGTAGCCACACAGCCATGTGCCAGATTGTGTGGATTTCGCGATTTGTAATACAAACACGCGAAAAAATGCAATTTTTAGATTTTTCCAACATTCTAAGACCTATACATACCAGATTGATGCGTTGTTTAAAGCACCAAATATAACCTATCCCTAAAAATAACGAAAAAAATAGTATAAGGGAAGTAGGGTAAAATCCTCAAGGATTGGATTGCTTCAGCTTCTTGTTCCTCGAAATCCCGGACGCAGTCATGCCCAAGAAAAACGTCTGACTTGGAAAAATAAATAAATAAAATTAAAAATATGGACGAGTTGAGATAAAATAAATTGAAATCGCAATTGTGAAAAGAATCAGAGTTGAGAAAAGGGGTTTTCGATTTGAATGATTCCAACCTCCGGTTATCTCGATCCTCCCTTGGTTCAATCATAGACTTTTAGGTGGTTCTTCTCATGACCGAATAATCCTTTGTTGGATCTTATTTAAACTCTAAATGATAATAGTTAAAAGATAATTAAAATTATATCTAAATAATATCATAATAATCCTAACAATAATCCTAAAAATAGAATTTAAATCTAAACAAAGTTTTATTTGTCATAAATCTCTTCTTTAAAATTTTGCCCCAAGTCTTCCACACTTTTTATTTTCGGCACCACTTCTTCCCTATTTCGCATGCTGACCCATTTTATCTTTAAATTCACGCTTTTTGCTCTCAAATTTCCTTTTATCTTCAATTTAGTCCCTACAAGATAAAATAACCATAAGCAATCCAAATTAGTAGGATCATACTCAAAATATATATGAAATTAACTCACAAAAGTATGTCACTTTAGAGTATTATCACAGATATAAGAAAAGGGGAATAAGCAGTCACAAAATACTAAAGAAAACAACTCAACAAACACCATTGAGTCGACTCTAAAGCAGATTTCCATCAATATTTAAGATCTCCTTTTGATTTCTTTGAAGTTTATTATGAGTTTCTTAATTTCTTATGAATTTACTGACTTTTGGATGTTTTTATTTGCTAGCATGAACTAACTTTCTAAATACCTAGGGGAGATGAACCCTATAATGAATTTTATCTTTTGATTTCTGTTTTACGCAATAAATACTTGGATCTTGTTCTCAAATATGTGTGCTTAACCCTTGGTTTAATATTTCTAGGCTTATTAATCCATGTTTGATGTGCTTAAATCAATGGAGGAATAGACTCTGTGTAAGAGTAGATCTAGCGTAATTGAGTGGAGTTGCATGCAATCCTAGAAATAGGACTACATAAATCTACCAAATTAGAGTTAAATCTAATAGCGGGATCCAAAGATCAAGTTAATGCGATAATAAGAGTTTTAATTGGAAAGAAATTCCAATTAATTAACCTAGAGTCAGTTTCTCTTAGTATTGAAGAGAGATATTAGCATAATTTAGGGATTTTCACGAACCAAGATACTAAGTGAAGAAATTTTTTAATTTAGATTGATAATGACAGATGAAATCTAGAAGGATTCTTTTCTAGGTGTTGTTTCGCTTCTTGGTTGTTAATAGTTTGGTTTCCTCATTGTTCTTTGTCGATTTCTTTTAGTCCTCGTGGAAACGATATCTTTGCTGATCATAACTATACTATTAATTGATAGGTACACTTGCCTTAGACAAATTTTTACTTGGTTTACAACTGCATCACTGAGCCCTTGGGTGTTTATGTGTCCAAATAATAGTTTTACTATGCACAATTATTACTTAAATCTCACTATGAATTATGATAATATTTTTCTCCAAACATTCCACCGTTTTGGATATTTTAGGACAATATTTTCAGCTACAAATTTCAAGAAATCGCCCATTCATAGCTTTTGTATTTCACCATTCAGAAAACTTTATTACATTCTAGGAATAGTGCAATTTATGAAAAGAAATAAAACAAAAAAAAAGTTAATATTTTTTAAGTCTATTAAGACAAATAAATGGATAAACAACCCATAAAATAATAGAAATCAAGAAACATAAATGAATTTACCCAATAAATTGAAACTTAATGCTATTTGGACATCAATAATTGATATTTAGAAATATGTATATGACATTTAAAAATAATTATAGTGAAGCCAATTTAGTCTTAGCTCGATTGGTATGGGTATTGCTATTAATGTAGAAGAATGTGGGTTCGAGTGCGCTGAAGCGTATTATTCTCCTATATATGGGTTGGGCATAGGAGCTATGGGTAGTTCTAGAAATTAAATAAAATAAAAACAAATATAATCAAAACATATAATAAAATTGAAATCTATATTAAACACTAAAAATGAAAACAAAACTAGATTAGATCAAGTTCCAATAATGTAACACGGTGGAAATGCGCACTCATATTATTCAACTTAACTACCTTTGATTTTTAGAGGTATATATACATAATGGCTACAACCGTTGTAATTTTGAAGGGAAGTATTCCTGGAAATAAATTTTAGGAACAAATTTTAGGAGCTAAATGATAAGATAGATTCTAAAACTAATTTCCAAAACAACCCATAATTGAATCTCTATCCAAACAATTGAACAACCATTAATATCAAGCTAAAGTTCATTATCAATCAAATTAAGGTTTTTTATAATTGATTTCCAAATAAAGCTTTGAAGCAATTAAATAAGAAATGAGAGATCACTATGCTTATTGGGTGCTTATAAATTTTAAAATGTTTTGTTTTAATTGAAACATTGTTTGTATTGAAATTAAGAAAAAAAAATTCATTCATTACATTATTAACCGATGCCACATTAAATTTTTCTATGGGAGATATTTTCCATGTATCACTGACATCTTTACATGTTAACAAAAAAAATGTTTTCAAGACTTTTGTAGAATTAAGAGTTATTTCCAACAATTCATACTTTTCTTGCAGCTAAGTGTCCCTGCAAAACGAGTGAGTCTTCCAACAAAAGTTCCAGGCTTGGCTTCAATCATATATTTCTTGTTAAATGTGAACTGGGAAGATGATGATGGCCCGGAAGTTCTAAAAAAAGCTCCATTCATGAACAAGTCTCCTTCGAATCTTCATACCCAATTTTTCCATTTTCACTCTGGTGCATAAATCCTATGGGTTATCTATATAAATGCAATGAAATAAAAAGTTAGTGGAACAATGATATATACATTTAAGGTCAAGCAATGTTTATTACTATTACAAAAATAAAGAAAGGCTATCAACTTTTTATTATACTTTGACATACCTCTTTTGCCAAGGGGTCATTTGGAGCAATAAACCTATTGCCTTGGCTGATAATGGTAGGATGTGAACTACCGCGAATGGCATACATTTTCCAATGAGTGCAGTCATTGTTAACAACATGAATGAATCCCCATCGACATCTAGACATTCTTTGTATTAATTCCTTGCCAAAATGGTTGAAAGCAAGTGTGACTTGCATGCATTGATCTTGAGAATAGCTGTCACTTGCACCTAACAAGATCACCTAAAAGAAAAATCAAAGAATGTTTAGTTGAAAAATTGGTGACGTCTTGTTCGGTATTCTTTGATAAAACTTACATCGTTATGATGAGTGAAATGATAATTTGATATGGTGATGGCAGTGGAACCCTGGATTGCATCAATGAGTCCATCTTGACATTCGAACATGGAAATATGATCTAGCCAAATATTTGATGATCCAAAGATGGAAATCCCATCCCCATTACCAACCGTTTGAAAACCAAAGTGATCTGCGGAGTCCCTGATAAGGTCGCCACGACTTTCAACAACATGGTGAACATGAATGTTGTGAATGATGACATTATGCACAAATTGAAGTGTAATGCCACATCCATAAGCTATATGAACATTTGCTCCACGACCATTGATTGTTTTATCACTTTGTACTATTAGCTCTTGTGATAATTTGATGTTCATATCATGAGAAAAAATGATCCATAATGACTTCTTTTGTATCATAACATGACGTAAAGTTCCCGGTTTGGGATTTATAACATCATTAACAGAATCATCTATCACCAAATAGTATTCTCCTTGTTGTTCACCACGAGTTTTGCGTCCAAAACCAAGCACACAGTTTGCCAATCTTTTGCAATCCTCAACCCAATTCTTCCTGCATCGCCACACCTATCAATTGGATTTGTTACCAAGCATGGTCCATTGTAGTTCTTGTGTTTACCCCTTAAGTATCTTCTCTTGCTATTTGTAATAACATCCTCAAATTTTTTTATGATGTTGTTGCAATTAGATTCGTCAAGAACCCTGCAATAAGTTGTCCAAGGTAATGTATATAATGTCTCCATTTATCATACAAGTTAAGTAAGGTTAAAGATCTTGGAAGTAATTGAGGGAATTGAATTTTGAACCCTTGGTATAATTAGTTCTTGTAGATATTCTTAATCGGTGACATTCAATATGTCTATCGATTCGATTTTAATATATAATTATTTTATACCTAAACCATGACCATTTTTATAAAAAAAATGAAAAAGGAGAGATAGAAGAGAAAACTGTAATTTACTTGTTACCATTGTAGTTCAAATGATTTGTTATATTTTTTGGGCTCGGTTCATAAACTGTTAGTGCAAGCTTCCTAGCTTCTTTTTCACGTTGTTTCCAAAAGTCATCAAATTCAGCAACATATGCCCATAACCTTGAAATTAACGTGGCAAAAGAAAATAGGAAAACAAGCCTTAGCTTAGTTACTTCCATTGCAGTTTTCCTCCTATATGTTTTCTCTTTCCTACGATTTTTTTTCTTGGTTCGATTAGTGGTGAGATATGATAGGTGCTAAAACTTAAACCACGAAGACAATGAAAAAGGTGAAAGTCGTAATATCTAATGATTTAAACTGTTAGGTTTGGTAAAGATTGCAGTAAATTAATTAAGCTACGAACTTTTTGATTGGCTTTAAATAAGCTTTTCATGAAACTGTGTGATTCTAAATTTAAAGCGCATAAAATGCTAACCATTTACAACAATAAAAACTCTAACTTTTCCTCCACAAAATTAGAAATAGTCTAACCCACAACTTCATTCAAGAGCATTCTTGTCTTGCACACTTAATTTGGATTCTCAATGGAATCAGTTGCACCAGATAACTGATGTGGCATTTTTTATTTTATCTTTTTTCAACTGTAATATCAGTAAACAAAAAAAAGTTTTAAAAAACAAATACTTCTTTCAATTTTAAAAAATAGAATATGGTTTCTTGGGAGTTAAAACTACGGTGGAAAAGTGTTTTCCACCCAAAAATAAAAGTTGTAATTTAAGTCCTTTTCGCTTTTGATTTTTGCATTTGAAAGTGAAAATTATCAAAATACCCTAATTTATATTAACTATTTAAAAGGTATATAAAAATTAAAATAATTTATATTTTATGTATCTTTATGTTCAATTATATTTCAATATTTCACGCATCATTATATGAAATTATTAAAGTACCATTTATTATTATATTTAAGTTTTTAAAATATTTTATGTTTTATTAAATTTACAAATAAATTATATTAATAAATTAGAAAGTATTTAAAATTTATACTTCATGTGCCATTATATTAGGCCATTATATTAGAAAAGTGAAAAAAAAAAACCATATCTTTCCTTTTCAAAGAAAATAAAATAGGTGCACCCATTTCACAAAAATAACTTACAAAAAATATTTTTATATTTCTCTTTGATTGTCTTGCGAAAAATAGCTTAATTAACAACAAACGACTTATTCATTGACGGAAAATAAACATCTTTTATGTAAAAATTGTCTTCTCATTTAAAACCTGTACAACAATTTTTTGGAAAAATGTTGTTCCCCTCTAACTAACATGATTTTAAGGTAAAAATGAACTTAAATCATGTCTTGAATTACATAATAATAAAATTTTAATTTTAAAGATATTAAAATATTGATAACGGCATAAATCTCAATTTACGTATGATATCTTTCCTATGGAATTGTGCTTTTTTAATTTTTTAATTATATTATTTGTACTTATATTTTATTTATTATTAATTTATGTGAATACTTGACGAAAAATGAGTTTAATGTTTATTTTGACAAATTTATGCGGATTAGATTTTTTAGACAATTTTGCTTTTGTACTCTTGTCATAACTCGGGCAACAAAACTTCACCTTAGGTCCATAATATACCGATTTGAAGGGAAATGAAAAATGTAACCAAAATTATTTCACGAATCAAAATAGAAAATCATCAAGAAGGTATCGAAAAATGGCATGAAATTTTAATTAAAAAATCTACTTTATTTAATTAAAGGCACATTTCTATTTTATCCATTATGTTAATTTTCCTTATAATTAGGAATTATTAGGTTAATACCTTGGGAGAGCCACATTATATATATTCACCTTAGGATTTTTTTTTTCCATGAATTTATAAATCTTTATATAATCAAAGTAATTTAAAAGTTTGATTCTATAAAGATTGTGAGATCTAATTATTCTTAGGCTCCGTTTGTTTGACTGAAAATGGTTTTTGAAAAATGAATTGCTTTTTTAGAAAAGTTAATATTTTCTGGTGTTTAAATGAATATGTGTAAAATATTTTCTGTTATTTGGTAAATTTCCTAAAAATATTTTAGTAAAACTGTTTTAAATGAAACAATCATACATTTTAGAATTTATTATTTTTTATTGTTTAATTGAGTTTATTTTATATCTATTAAATTTATACTTTACATTGTTTTTACATATATTGCAATAATTTATTTATAAATAAATAAATTAAATTAAATATATTAATAATCATAAATTGAAAATAACCAAAGCGAATAGATGATTATTAATTGTATTATAAAAAAGAAAGATTGAATAATAATAAATTAACTTCCAAACCACAGTTAATAATACAAATTAGTAGTACATCACATGATAACTACAAATAATATTATCCAAGTATATAATTAGTAGTACACAACATTATAACTAAAATATTGTCAAAGTGCATAACTAATATTACACCATATAATTAGTACTACAGAACATTAAAGCATATATATCTTCAACCTTGAGAAAATTTTTGAAATCAAATTTTTCTATGCTTTGTACTTTTGACTAAGATAGCTTTGGTCTAAGATTCATGATTCATAAGATAATCAAACACACTACAAAGGAAGTCGTCATCAAATCCTTCCACCCGCATCGACATCACTTCTTCGTAAAGATGTGTCTTATCCGCAGTAAATTGTTCCAATGCATTTGCAAGCTTGCCAAGTTGTTCACCCACAAATTTAATTTCTCCTTCAACGACACTTTCTTGAACACTTTTTCTTTTACGTTTAGATGTGCCAGATGAAAATACATTTGTTCTTATCTCAACCTCCTCATTGTCGCAGTCTACAAACACTGAATTTTGGTTACCATCATCCAAGTCTATGTCAACAAATGTTCTAGCAAAACTCCTTGTTGCCATATCTTTTCCAATAACCAAAGCCATTTCATTATAATGATCAATGCTTTTGTTCAAAAATAATTCATACTTATTGTGTGCCTATTGGATATTATACACAATTAAAATAACAAGTAAAGAATATAATGCTGAAATATATTTAACATATATATAAATATATTACCGTCACTGCCGCATCATATGTTGATCTATCACATGTGGTCATTTTCATGTTATCATCCCATCCAAAACCATTTTCGGCTCAAATTCTGCATATAATTTGCCATTGATTTTTTACAGTCCTCAAATGATTTTCCATATGCTTAGAATCAAATTGAACTTGGAATTTTTCAAAAATAACTGCAGCAACTCGATTAATAGCAACTGATTTGAAAGTGTTAGAAGGCTTATTTTTTGGGGGGCCTCCTTTGCTAGAATTTCAAAAAAAAATAGATGTTCCATCGGTTTTGTCCACCTGAATTGCTCGGTTGTCCCTTCTTTGTTGCGCTTACCCATTCTACATTAATAATTGTCATTGTCAATCATTACAAAAAATAAAATCGAGAAGTAAGCAACAAAAATAACAACTTAATCATAAACTCAGATATTACTAGGATGCTCTATTTATATCCAAACAAAATAAAAATAAAAAACCAAACAAATACATGAGTTTGTCACTAACAGTTTGAACACAGTGATAACTTGAACTCTTTGCACAACAACAATTAAAGAAAGAATTAGAAAGAACCTTGCAATGATTATTATCAATTCTATTGTTATTACACTTGTTCAATGATAGCCAATATGAAACTAGTATATATTTAAGTGGGGGAAATATAAAAAAAAAATAAAAACAGATGGTACAGTCTATAAGAAGACATAATTGAGAATGTGGAACATGTTTTCTAATGCAAATCTAAATATCATGTAAAATTTTTAGTTTCATAATTGGTTTTTTACTGTATGCCTTGATGATAGCTACCTAAACGTTATTATTTTCAGAAAATGAAGAAGACCTATATAACCTAAATATCTGATGCACAAAAAAAAATCAAGAACGACAACTCAACTTCTACCCAAACTGTCTCCCAAATGTTAACATTAACAATTAACTGTGTACAAATTATTGCACTCTTCATTTTCCCAAAAGTATCCATAACCACATATTTTTATGCCTGGATAAAGATATTATCCTCCAAACACTTTAAAAATATGTAAAAAGATCTTTAAAAATAAACATATCAAAATCAAACGCACATCCATACATAACACATCTAAATCCGAGTAGCATAAGTTACAAACTTGCTCACTTGCAATGGGAATGTATGTATGTCTGTCAGTTTTTAGCAACAATAATGGATAAACCAACCAAACCAAGGTTTCAATTTTATTATATGTATTTACATGGACAATAATTAATTAATTGTATTTACATATAGTCACTAAAAGAAGATGACCCAATAAGCAACCAGATCAACCCACATGCCTTCAAAGAAGAAAAATTTTTATACGACTAGCCAACTAAACCAATGGCTATATATATATATATATGAGGAAACCAATTAAACCAAACAGCATATATCAAGTGAGTTAAGTGGGTTGAAACAGAACTCAACTACTAGCCAGCAACTAGAATGTTGTCCTCCAGTAGCAAATCTTTTTATAGATAAGCAGATTGGAAGCTAAGAGGACCACTTAATCATCACTCTTTTCTTAATTTTCTGAAGCCAAATCATGAGTAATCATCACCTTCTATTTTCTAAAGTCAATCAATTAGTAACTCGTTTGTCTTTAACCCAGATACAACATAATAGACAAAAACATGGTCCCTCCTCGACCCAGTTGCCTAATCTATTTACTTTTATGTATTTTACATCAAAGGAAACAACAATGAGAAATAAAGATAGCCACTAATAACCTATTCATCGACCCAATTGCTCTCTTCAATTTACAAATATGCTAGTTTATGGACAACTAAACTCAACTAAGAAATAATGTATTCATTTTTTCTTCTTTTTACCTTTCGGGTTACAGAAGAGTGAACCAAACCAAAAAAAAAACTCACCACCAACTCACTGGAAATCAAAACAGAATTGACTCCAACATTAAAAGAAAGAAAAAAACAAAATTAAAGCATATAATTTGGTCCCAAACATGCATGGACTGAACATAATAAAAATGCCCAATTTAAACAGTCTCAAAATAAAGTAATTGGTCAAAAAAAGAAAGAAAAAAACGTTGATGTTAGGGGAAAAAAAAGGGACAACGAACCTAAGAGAAAAAAAAGAAGTAATTCACCAAAAAAAAATAATTGAAGCATCTTAAACCAATAAAAATAAAAAAGAAAAAAAAATACCTTGATGGGAATTACAATGAGAGAAGTTAAACCCAGAGAATTCTTTTTCGTTTTTTTTTTTTTTGCAAAGGGAAAAAAAGGGAGAGGAACAACGAACCTAAAGGAGCTTTAGAAGGGAAAAATAACCTAGATCAGGGCAGCAAGGAAGGTGAAAGGGAAAGGGGTTTCGGTATATTACTGGTGAAGAGAGATCTTTGGAAAATATCTTACCGAAATGAAAAAGATAAGACGATTTCCTAAAATAAAGCTTTATTTTCCCATGTTCTGAAAAAAAATTTACAGTGGGATTTTATTTTCCACCAAATAAACAGTAAAAAATAGTGAAAATATTTTCCGTAAAATGTTTTACAAGTAAATAAACACACCTTTAGTCTTTTCTTTGATCTTTAGTTTCTGCATGTCTTCTTATTTAATTACAAATACTTAGATTTATTGAATATTGGATCCGTATTCAATTTCTTAGAATATTTGCCTTGACAATTAGAATTGTTAAATCCATAATTGCTTAATTTATTTTAGTCCTTGTGACAAGCAACATAGGTGAATATGATGGAGATATGCATTCTAAGTTGTGTGGGCATTAGATCTAACATAAATAAATCTTACTTGTATGTGTTTGTTGGTTAGAATTAGGTCTCTCTCAATTGTAATGCAATCGATAAGCAAAATCCTTACCCAAAAGTTATGGGTTGTTTATTGGTAAGGGAGATTGGCGGTTCGTGGCTATTCCTTGATCACTATAAATAGCTTATTGATAAGCGAGAAGACATCCATAGTTCGTGATCATTTATGAAATTGAGGCCAATGTCAAACCCCAAGCTGAAACTTTCGAATTCACTATTTCCTTATTGTTTCAATGTGTTTCCATTTCTATTTATTTAATTTCATTATATTTTAATCCTTGTTCTTCATTTTACACAAGATTGCTATGATTGTGGGTTCAAAACTTTCCATAAAGTGCCTAGTTGTGGGAAATTTGAACTTAGGGTTGATGAAAATGACAAAATGAGAAAATTAGACTGAATGTGGGTTGAGGATTTTGCTTGAGTACAAGCAAATGCTTAAGTATGAGATAATTGATAAGTGCTAAAAGCAACAAGTTTTAATCCCGTTCATAATGCATTTTTGGATGATTATTTGATGTAAAATGGTGAATTTTATGCTCCTAATCTTTTAAATTCAGGTTTCTATACTTATGAAAACATTTGGGAGCAAAAAGAGCAAAAAAATGAGTGAATTAACTTAAATCATGAAAACAATGGAAAAGGATGAAAACCCTAATATCTAATGCTTTAAACTGCTAGTTTTGGTAAAGCTTGTAGTAAATTTATTAAGCTACAAGCTTTTTGATTACGTTTAAATAATAAGCTTTTCATGAAACTATGTGATTCTAAATTTAAAGCACGTAGAGTGCTAACCATCGTCTTTACAACAACACAAACTATAATTTTTCCCCCACAAAATTAAAAATAGACTAGCCCACATCTTCATTCAGGAACATTCATGTCTTGAACACTTAATTTGGATTCTCAATGTGTAACGCCTCAAAAATTTAAGCTATTCTATCTGAGTTGTGTCAAAGATGAGTCTAGTGGTTCAACGGTCCAACATCTGTTTATCTATCCTTGGGGTTGTGTGTTTGAATCCTTGCATACGTGTTGCGAAGCTAGACTTAGTATTTTTTTTGTTCCTTAGTTTCATCTGGTTTTCTTTTATTATTTATTTATTTATTTTTATTTATTATGTTTAGTTTTAAAAAGGAAAGAATAAAACAGAAACTAGTTCTTCTTCACAGAAAAAAACAAGGAATAGTTTTCAAACGGAAATAGTCAAGTTTATTTTTTCTTTTGCTCACTGCTATTGTACTACGATTCGTAAACGCAAACATTGCTGCGCGTTAGTGGTCAGAATGTGTAATCAGGGTTAGTTGGAATGTATATCGAAGATTTAATTCTATAATCCTATATAATTGTTAAATTTGGTTGAATTGTGTGAATTCTTAGAATTTTGGTTCAATTGCGTGGTTTAGGGGAGTGCTCTGTTGATGACGGCATAGCGAGTGTGCATAAATAGTGAGGCTTCACGTTCACGAAGGTATTATGGTGTTTTCTTTAAGGTTATGCTAAATTGTGAATGTTAAACGGGATTGTTGTGAAATTGGGGAAATGGTTGTATAATTGTTTGTTATTGCATTGTTTTAGGTTGTTGGAGTGCCTTTGCGTTTGTTATGTACCATAACAGGTAGGGAACCGACCCTTGTTAGATTTCTACGTATTTTCTGTAAAATTTACCAATTTTCGCCTCTGTTCGAAGGCACACGGGCATGTATCCAGACCGTTGTCATATAACCAGAAACAGTGAGTTACACAGTCTGGGCACACGGGCATGTGCTAGACTGTGTGGCTAGTCTACTTGGTGAAACCAATAACAGTGAGTTACACGGATTGGACACACGGGCGTGGGTAAGGCCGTGTGCCACACACGGGGTAGCACGAGGCTGTGTGCCAAATCATGTGTGGTGTATCCTTTGTGTGTTGGCGATATCGAACCATGACCAATGACACCGTAAACGTTGTGATATTATACTGAATTAGCAGTGACACTGTAAACATTGTGATACCATACTAAACTAGCAGTGACATTGTAAACACTGTGCTACCATACTGAACTGGTAGTGACACTATAAACACTGCGATACCAAACTGAATTAGCAGTGACACTGTAAACACTGCGATACTACCCTGAACTGGCAGTGATATTGTGACCACTGCAATATTTTTATGACTAGGCGGTGACACTATAAACATCGAACAATTATAGCCAAGTATTGGTGATACAGTGACCACCTTTTGAGCATTGTTGATTGGTGACATAATTGGTTCTATGAGGTGTTGTTTATGTATGTGTATTGCATGATTTATTAATATACCATGTACTGACCCATTTGTATGTGACTTCAGGGGCTTTGCAAACTTGACAGGTGGTGGGCAGGAGCTCGGTCATTTAGGATGTGTAGGACTTAGTTATGCTACTATTGGAACATAGTTATAACTTTTGAACTTATGTTGATATGTTAAGACAATGCTGAACATATTTTGCTAGTTTATTATAATATTATCATGTGTTGACTGTTGGGAGGTTTTCCATTAACATTGTGACATTCTGTACTTGGTTATTTCTTCTAGGTTGGGTTTAGAGTGTTACACATTGGAATCAATTACACCAGTTAACTGGTGAGACATTTTTTATTTTAACTTTTAGCAACTATAATATCAAAAAACTCCAAAAAAAAAGTTAAAAAAAAAACTCTTCTTTCCTTTTAAAAAATAGAATATGGTTTCTTGGGACTAAATCTAAGGGTGTGTTAATTTTGTAAAAATGAGTTACAGTTTACTTTCTTGTGTTTTTCATTACGAAAAATAGCTTGATTAACGACCTATAACTTAGGCCCCATTCTTCATTGCATTTGAGGTTTCAAAAATGCTTTTCCATCGCATAACCAATGAAGAACACCTAGCTTTTGGAGTTAAAACTACGGTGAAAAATTGTTTTTCCAACCAAAAGCCAAAGTTGTAATTTAGGTCCTTTTCGCTTTTGACTTTTGCTTTTCGAAGTGAAAATTATCAAAATACCTTAACTTATATTAACTATTTAAAAGGTATATAAAAATTAGATTAATTTATATTTTATGTATGATTATGTTAAACTATATTTAAACATTTCATGTATCATTATATGAAATTATAAAAATATCATTTATTATTATATTTAAGTTTTTCAAATATTTTATGTTATCATTAATTTTACAAATAATTTATATTAAGTACATGAAAGGAATTTAAAATTTATATTTCATGTACCATTATATTAGAGGCATAAGTGCAAAATTAGCCCCTAACGTTTGGTGGTTTTCTCACTTTGGCCCCTATCGTTTTTTTGGGGTCATTTTCATACACAACGTTTGTTTTTTTTGTCAAAAAAATGATTACGAAGATAATATGAAAATGATTAATTTGACAAAAAAACAAACGTTGTGTATGAAAATGATCCAAAAAAACGATAGGAGCCAAAGTGACAAAACCACCAAACATTAGGGGCTAATTTTGCACTTATGCCTATATTAGAAAAGTACAAAAAAAACATGTTTTTCCTTTTCAAAGAAAATAGAATAGGTGATCCAAAATGTGAAATTTCATGCTAAGCATAAATATCATTGAAATATGATTACGAAGATAATATGAGAAATGGCATTGGTATGATTCAAAAGATGCAAATACGGGTTTATCAGAAATTCGATATGTAAAAGCAAGCATTACATTGATACGAAAATATTTATGTGATATATGATCATGGAATACCCTGAGGGTTTAAATTATTTGTAATTAAATATATGTATTTGGATAATGGTAATGAAATGATTCTTAATCATATGAATAATCATGTACTTGACTCGTTTATTATATTACTATTACATTTTAATTGAATTCGAATTATGTTAGCACCACTGAATATATATTATTCAGCGAACGATTTTGTTTATTTTCGTGCACAAGTCTTGAATGAATCCTTCAGCATCCAATTTAATAATTTAGCTTGAAAGTCAACTTGCGCCTACTTTGTATGTATGTATGTATGTGTTTTAAATGGCATGCACCTGCTGAGTTGGTTTGTCACTTAATGTTGAAATTTGTGCTTTGGCATATTTGGTAGTTGACCTATAAGGTTTTCAAAGTTGAATTTCAACTTTTGATTAGTAAACATTTATGCTTGTTTATATGAGTTTGACTATGCAAACTAGTTGATTGAGCATTGATGTATTGAATGCTATGATTTGGTGGTTTTTTATTGTATTTGCATGTGTCAAATTGATGATTCTATATTGGTGTAAAGTTTAGGTTTGCTCTAGGTACATTGTGGTTTGGTTTAAAGGTTTAAAAATGTGCACAAGAACATGTCTCGAGACCATTGGAGCCAAATTTACCTTTTCGTTTAATCAATTGCTTAAAGTATCAAGACTTATAAAGCTAGTCTTGAAAAAACTTAATTTAGGTCTAAAAATAAAGTGATCTTTATCTTAAGATAAACTTAATTTAGGTCTAGAAATAAAATGATCTTTATCTCAAGACAATGGCACATCAAAACTAAAATGGTTTTGTCTTATTCTAGGTCTTGAGACAAGAAACTCTTGTCTCCAGACATCTAAACGTCGAAGCTAAAATAAGAAAACAAGAGAGGTTCATCACGAGACTTGAAGACCTTTGTTTCAAGACACGGTCTCTAAAGTTTCGAGACATGATTTTTTTTGACGAAAAAAATTAAAATAAATCGAGGCCCATGTTGAGACATGAATTTCCCAGTTTCGAGGCATCATACTATTATTTTCATCATAATATGATCCCTACACCTAATTATTGTATGACGTTTCCATTATTAATATCATTCGCGTAAACCTATGATTTACAAATTGTTTTATTATATAGTTTATATTATGATTAAATTATTTTTTACTATAAATATATAAATGTTATCATGAAAGCAAATTTGTTTTAACACTTGTGATAGTGTTTATTATAGTTGAAACATTGTAGATTAATCATGATAAAAATTGATCGTTGGAATGGATGAAGGGTGTTACAAAAAGAATGGAAGATAAATTAGTATAATTTGAAATTTCTTTATTAATCAAAAATCATGATACGTTTTTAGAAGTGTTGTTTGAATCAGAACGAATTGGTCGATCGTTTCAATTGAACTAGGGATCGATCGGAGGATCTATTCAAAAAGTGGCTTTGAATCAATTAGATCAAGAATCGATACAAAACGATTAAATCGACTGTTAGACCGGTTGAACCGAGAGTTTTGAATTTTTTTTGAATTTTTAATAATTTTTTAAACAAATTGATTGAACTGATCAGATCAATAAATCTATAATTTGACCAGTTCGACCTCTAATCCGATTTTAAAAACATTTATTTTTAGTTGTCAAATATTTTTTTTAGAATTTATTGAATTCAACAAATTATAGTAAGGATTTTTTAAAACTTTTATTAAATTAAAATATTTTAATTCAAATATAAAGACTAAATTTTTTTGTATTATTCATAAATTATTATGTAATAAATAATTTTATTAAAATATAACATAATTTCATCGCATTTCGCTACTTGAAGAAGCACCCTTTGTTATACACTCGCGTGTTTATTTATGCTTGTTTTTTCTACCAATTTAATTTAATTATAAAAAAAAATTCTTTCACAATATTTAGATTTAAAAAAAAAAAATATCGATTGAATTTTAACTCGATCGATATTAATATTAATGTTAAAAAAATATAAATTTAAGTATATTAAAATATATTATATTTTTATTTATAATTTAAAAAATATGAATAATTTTAATTATTATTATGTCAAAAATATAAGATCTGATCAGAAGTATAATAAGATTGTTAAAAAAATTCTTTAGAAAGGTTAAATCAATGAATCAACGGTGATAACACATGGGAACCGACTCACTTCTTACAACCAACGGTCATGATTATTTTCAATAATAAAAATAATATTTTAACCAAAACCCAAACTCCGAAATGGAAGGTGGAATTAGGGTTTTGGAGTTCTATTTATTGCACCTCTGTGATTTATTGCTTTCAATGTTCTTTTCCCCATTGAAAAAATATTTTCGCTAGATTCTTTAATCCATTAAGATATCATGGGCAAGGGTCCAGGTCTCTACACTGAAATCGGCAAGAAAGCCAGAGGTATTAAAATTACGAATTTTAAGCTTACAATCTGTAATTTTATGTCTACCTTTCTAATTTATTTTTCTTTTTGTTTTGGATTTTAGACCTTCTTTACAAGGATTATCAGACTGACCACAAGTTCACTCTCACCACCAGCTCTCCAACTGGAGTTGTAAGTTAAAACTTTTTGTTGGATCAAGTATTCAAGCTTTGATTTTCATTTCCTGGGCTGCTTTTTATTTTTGCTAATGATTTATGTAGTTTTATGAAGGAAATGATTTTGGATGCTCTGTTCTGTGAAACCCAAGTTTTGTTTTGGTCACATTTTATAGTCTTGTTGGGATCTTTGTAGATTTACTTTTTCAGTTTCTTTATTTGATACAAAATGCATGTGTTATTTCAATGAACCTAAACACTGAATATTGGATTCATTTTCTAGATTTTTTTGGGTAGAATTTTCCTGATGCATGTGTTTAGCTAATTTAGTGCATTTCTATATATTTTGCTTTCAACACTTGAAATGTTGAAAGATTCAGGCTTTCAACACTTGAAGTGTTATTTCAACACTTGATTTGCTGCAAGAACTTCAACTAATTCTTTAGTATTCTGGGTGTCCCCTCCCCCCTTTCCTTTTTATTGTTAGGCTATTACCTCTACCGGAACGAAGAAAGGCGAACTCTTTTTGGCTGATGTTAACACCCAGCTGAAGAATAAGAATGTGACAACTGACATTAAAGTGGATACCTACTCCAATGTAAGTATTTTGATTTGTTTCTGTTGTTGATTTCAAGTTTATTTGATGTATAAGCTTTAGTCCTTGCTTACATATTTGTTAGCAAGTGAGATATGATGCTCTTTTTCTCTATTTACTCTTTGGTCTTCATCTATTTTAGTTTTTTGAGAAGCTCAGTAGTTATGTTCCATGCCCTTCACATTAGAAACCTGTGCCTTATAAACTTGTTTGGAACATCGAATTACTAGAGCATGATGTACCTTTTAGACATCTAATCTTTTTGGATGGAATGTTATTCTATTGAAGAATCTCCTCGGTTGAGTTTATATAGCTCCCCCTTGTATTCCATTGATATCGAATAAATATGGTTCTTATTTTGGACATTATTTCTCATGCTAAAGTAGTTTATGTTATCAGCTGTATACCACCATAACCGTTGATCAACCTGCACCCGGGCTGAAAGCAATCTTTAGCTTCAGAGTCCCTGATCAGAGGTCTGGCAAGGTATGCAATCATGTTCACAAATTTCAATTTGTTTTGGCTTTTAAGCTTGAGAACACGTTAGAACTGCCTCCAGCAGTTAGAATGTTTACTATGCTGATCAACGATGCTATTTTCCCTCTTTATATACCAGGTTGAACTCCAGTATTTGCATGAATACGCAGGGATAAGCTCAAGCATTGGATTAACTGCAAACCCTATAGTTAACCTTTCAGGTGTGTTTGGAACTAATGTTCTTGCACTCGGAACTGATCTCTCATTCGACACAAAGACTGGGAATTTCACAAAATGCAATGCTGGTTTGAGCTTCTCCAATGTGGATCTCATTGCATCGTTGACTCTGTATGTGATGTGTTCCATGTTCTCATCTCTAGGCTTACTATCATTGTATATGATCCTCATTGAGTCCCTTGTTTATTGATGCAGGAACGAAAAGGGTGACTCTCTTAACGCGTCATACTATCATATCGTGAATCCCATGACTAACACCGCTGTTGGTGCCGAGGTGACTCATAGCTTCTCTACCAATGAAAACACCATCACCATCGGTACACAACACGCATTGGATCCATTGACGACGGTTAAGGCACGGGTGAACAACTCTGGAAAGGCAAGCGCTCTAATCCAACATGAGTGGCGCCCCAGATCCCTCTTTACCATTTCCGGGGAGGTGGATACCAAGTCCATTGACAAGAATGCTAAAGTTGGACTTGCTTTGGCACTCAAGCCCTGAGCTTTATAAGAGCTCCATCTTGGAAGAGTACGGTAAGGTAAGCTTAGAATATTGAAATGTAATCTGTTGACACTTTTTCATGGCGTTGCCATAGACTCTTATGTCATTGTTTTTTTTTTTTTTTTTTTGGTTGTTGTTGTTGTCTTAAAATAAGAAGAAAACAGAACAAAAAGAAATAGAAATGGCATGTTGGCTACTTTTTGAACATCCATTGTTTAACTGATATTCAGTATTTATTTACTTGAATATGTTTAATTTTCCCTATCTTGCTATATATTTGTGTTTTAATTTTTATATAGAAGGGGTAGGGGTTGACCATAGGTAATTTGTATATTAGATTAGTATGGTATTAGTTTTTTTTTTTTTTTGAATTACAATAATCTGAATAATTAATGTTATTAACGCTATTCGAATCTGGTGAATATTTTTACTATTAGGCCATCAGAGGGTTCGTATTAGTGTTATTTTCATGTTGTAATTGTTGATATCTAATTTATTTTAATAGTTTGCATATTTATATGGCATTGATTTTTTTTAAAATTTGGGTTGTATATAATATTTAATTAAATGCTATTTGTCAACGTATTTCGATGGACCATGGACATCATTTGTGGATTACTTTATGATCAAATTACAATCAATGAATAAAAAATTAAATTATAAGTCAAATTTGATAAAATATACGATCGGCTCGTTTGAATTATATACAATATAAAATAAAAGATTGTTAACTAACTTACTTTAGAATGACGAAAATTAAGATTTGATAATTTAAATTAAAAAATTTAACATTTATAGCTTTAATACAACATGAGAGTAGGGAATAAATATGAATTGAAATTGACAAAAAATTTATTTATTGATGTAGCAGATAAAATAACTAAATAAAATTAATATACTTGATAAAATAATTGACATGATGTATCATGTGTATTTCATCAATTTATTTTTTAATTTATCCTATACAATTTATTTATTTATTTATTAATAAAAAAATAAAATACAGCATCCGGTGATTTGAAAATTTTGCACTTATACATATGAATATTAAAAAGAGGAGCACTAAAATTGAAAGTGGAAGACAGAGAAGGGGGATAGCGTAGGCTGGGTTGAAGAGTGTGTATAATTATGATTGTGACATCAATCAAACTTTTGACTAATTGTAGGGGTGGTGTTGGGTGGCTAACTGGAGGGGACTTTAGCTTTAGTGTGAATATCATACCATTCCATTTCATCATCATACCATCATCATACCATCATCATATTCTATGTCATGTAATTAAAAAAAAAACACCCTATATGCATATGCATATGCATATATATATATATATATATTGTACACCATTTTTTCTTATGTTAAGATGTTAACAAGACTAAGAAGAGATCCATTTGTACAACAGCAAATCAAAGACAAAAGACAATGAAGAGAGGTAGGGTAAATTGGGGGGTCAAAGAACAGATGATGGAACTTGCATAAAATTAGCCTCATTTTTTCCATTCTATTTCATCTACCATCTCCCTAGTTCCCACCATGCCATAATCCATTACCAGCATAGCTTTTCAGCCTCTAAATACGGGAGAAATAAGTGAGACGGGGGGCGGTGATGCTGCACGTTCAGTACGGCTTGTTCGTTCAGTTCTACTGGTATAATTAAACAGTGGACATCACAGTCCAAAGAAGCAGACACCGGATAAGAACCGAATTCAAAGTATGAACGTAGAGAAACTCAAACCTATGATTCTTTCGCTTTGGGCTTTGGCGATGGGTGAGGAGCCTGATGATTGCTTGAAGTGGATAAGCTCCTCATAGGTTGTCCTTTCCGCACTACGAATCCTGCTTGTGCTCTGGTGCCGTTTTTAGCATTTACATTGGACCTATTACGATCAGACTGCATAGTTTGGAAATAATAGGAAGAGCTAGCCATATCTTTAAGGTTTGGTAAAGGCTTTAGGATTTCAACAACTTCGCTCATCCGAGGTCTGGCTTTGGGATCACGGCTAAGACATTGGCCAGCCAGCTGGGCAGCTTTTTGTGCACCTTTTATCGAAAAGTGGCCTTCAAGACGAGGATCTAAAATTCGAAAGAACCTTCTCTTGTCTCCTAGATGAGGTCTTGCCCATTCCACGAGATTGTGTTCCCCATTTGGTCGGTTTTTGTCCATGGATCTTCGGCCAGTCAACATTTCAAGTAAAACTACCCCAAAACTATATACGTCACTCTTCGATGTCAAATGTCCTACATATATAGCCAATGATCTAGGTAAAAGAAGCTTTTCAAACATTATAGAGAAATAAAAGTGAATATACAACATACCAGTCATTACATATTCTGGTGCAGCATAGCCATATGTTCCCATAACTCGAGTAGACACATGAGTTTTATCTCCTTCCGGACCATCTTTGGCGAGTCCAAAATCAGAGAGCTTGGCATTGTAATCCTGAAATCGGGAACAAGTTTAGAACAATAATGCTACATATGGTAAGAATACTATATTTTACGCATATTTTAGTATATGAGTGAGCAATAAACTAATTCAATTTATAATATTCAGCCACTCCATGACATACTTTTAGCAAAGAGATGGAATTTTTTCACTTATTTTGAAGAGGTCTTATTTTTTACTAGAGTCGTTACTTATTTTTCTAATTTCAAGTTCAAATTTGTACTAACTATTCTTTATTGTATATCTAACTATTGTAATTCCTATGCAATAAATATGCATTTCCCTCTTGTTATTACACTAGTAACGAAACGAGACATAAAAGAAAGAAAATTTATGGAGGGAACTTAGTTTCTGTTTTTAGTTACATACCGCATCTAACAGGATATTGGATGTTTTAAAATCTCTATATATCACTGGTCTTTCGGCTTCTTCATGAAGAAAGGCGAGACCCTTTGCAGCCCCAAGTGCGATTTTCATTCTAATAGACCAAGGAAGTGGCAAGGACCCTTCTGCGCAAAAAATGGTTGTTACCAGAGAAAGTTAAACATCAAACACGAAAAATGCAAATGATAACGAATATGAAAAGAATAACCACACATCAGATTTTTCATTCCAAGTTTCTAATGGTATGTCACTTTGAAAAGTTTTAAAGAGTTGACCACTTTGGCCGCACATTTGACGTGTCTACACAAAATAAAAATGACAAGTCAATTCTAGCATAAAATTTCACTATAATCACACATTTAATACGGCAGCCTAATTATCAAAATCCAATAATCTGATGAATCGTTTCATTGCAAATAGCGTTCAAGATTAGTAAACATGCATGTTAACATAACAAAGAGGAAAACTTCAGGTACTTCAGGTGCCATTCCGAATCTGTAAGCTAAATTTTGTACAACTGACGACATTACCTTCCGATAACAAATCCCTGATTCTCGGTTTAACCTAAGTTAAAGAGCACCATAGAAACCATACATTTATTAAACACAGCTAGCAGCATATGCATGGCTGAGCTATTTAAGTGTTGGAATACTTTGGTTAAACAATCATGTAAACCATGCAAAAGGTATATCATGAACCACAAGTGTTACGTACTTCGGAAGAGGTGGTTCTCCAAGCTTCCTCGTGGCATGAACTCGTATACCAGTAACCTGTGATCATCCTCGATACAGTAACCAACCAATTTAACCAAATTGGGATGGAGGAGGTTCCCAAGAAAATCCACTTCGGCCTGAAACATGGGGGGAACATGAAATTTACAATAGAAAAAATTGTATGGTATATGAAATTCAGATGTCATACCAGCCACTCTTTGTGACCCTGAAGTCCCTCAATGTTTAGTGTTTTGACAGCAACGGTAAGTCCAGTACCGGGTTTCACAGGAGCGGTTCCGTTCTCCTCAATCCAACCTTTGAAGACACAACCAAACCCACCCTCACCGAGAAGACTCTCGGGTCTAAAATTCCGGGTTGCTAACTTAAGGTCAATAAATGTGAATTTTCGAAGCTGCGAAGCAACTTTCAGTTCCTCACTATATTTCGGTGTCGAAGAAGCAGTTTCTGCATTACTAGTGGTTGTGGAAGACACTGGAACAACCGGTTGATCTCGGCTTTTCTCTCTGGTTGTCGTTGATTTACTTTCAGCTGATAATTTATACAAACAACAAGACAGTGAAATCAAAGATCATTCAACAGCAGTAATTATCAGATACCATTTCACATATTATATATATGCATTTTTTACACAACAGTACTTAGAAACTGTATCAAAATGCCTCAAGAATTCATCTTATTGGCTTTTCCAAAATAGTTGCTTTCAAGTTTCAACTAATCAAATCATTCACCAAAAACTGATTATTTGCCTAAAAAAGAAACTCCATTAACATGCAAGTATATAGCATCAGCACCACAAATTAACTAATATTTATATAAAAGATCAATCTCAGATGAAAAAGTTTTTAAAAGATGTGTTGTTTAACACCAAAATACTTGGCTATAATCTAAAAATTTCTTATATTCTCCAGTTATATATTAAGAAAAAAGGTATTTTTAAGAGATTAAAAATAAGATCATACCTGTTGTTCCACTCATGGAGTTATCAACTCTTGATCTTGAAGACATGCAACTTCCCAAAAATCTTAATTTAACCCAACACCCAGTTTCTTCTTCTTCATCTTTGTTCTTCCTTGATGATTGTTTCTCTCTTTCAGATTGATGGCCAAACCCCATCTTTCTTAAACCATCCAAATTCTTCTCACAGAAAGCAACTTTTTCTTGCCTCCTTCCAATAAAACTGACAACTTTTTAATCTCAAAACATCTAAATACAAATAAAAAGTAGATTTTTAGCTGTTAATCACTAAGACCCAGTTTATGAAATTTAGTCAAAAGGCAATTTTTGATAGAGAGAGAGAGAGAGAGAGAGAGAGAGAGAGAGAGAGGGATTAAGCGCTGCTTGAGAAAGTGTTTCAACAAAGGGCAGATTGGGCAGTTTGAAACAGATAAAAAGGGCAGCTTGGGCAAGAAAGAGAAACCAAAGAAATAAGCATAAAAAAGAAATTTCATCTCTGCGCTGCTAACTACCAACAGTGATCTTAGCATATTCCAAATCAACAAACAATTTTTTTTTTTAAATTTATTCCTGTATTTTTCCGAAATTTACTCCATTTATTTTAATTTTGAAATATTAGCCATTTTCCTTTTCTGAATTAAATTGTTAATGAAGTTTCCTTAAATTAGAATTTATATTAATATAACTCTATTTATTTTTATTAATAAAATTTAATTTTAAATCCTTAAATTCGTAAAATCAAAAGTAAAAAAAACTAAATTTCAAAACTTTAAAAATAAGAAAATCACATGTTAGAAAAAGAACATGGAAGTGTTGAATGTTTTTAATTATTTAGGTTAGGGTTTATCTGATATGCAGAGAAGGAAGATTAAGATACCTAAAATTCCATTGAGACAAGGCCACGTTTGCAAATACGTAGGTTTATATATTTGGGCAAAATAAAAGAACATGTTTCAGAAGGAGACAAAGACAACAATCACTGTCATTGGTGTGGTTGTAGCCAAATTAGCAAGTGCCTTTTCCATCACCATACGCCACTTAGTGGAATTACAAATCAATTACTTCAAAATGGATTCCCCTTTTTTATCTACCCATTATTTTTTGCTTTCTTTTGCTTTATTACATTTCTTTTTCACTATATACCTATACAACTTTTTTTTCCGATCCTATCCATATCATGGGTCGGGTCAATTGTCCAGATCTGTAAGACTGTTTGAAAATAAAAAGATTTGAACAAAATATAAGATTCGAAAAATGGGTTTGGATAAAATTTAAAGCTCGTTTTTTATATGGGTTAGGTCTTAGGAAAGTTTTTTGGCTCGAGTTCGACCTGGTCCGAATATTATGTTATAAAGCAATATTATATTAATTATATATGTTAAAGAATAATTATATTTATATTAAATCACTAACTCAATAACAATTAAATCTATTATCCAAAACCTAAAAAAAATCCAACTAAATAACACAACCTAAAATAAAAAATTTAAAAATTATATTTAATACAATAAAATATTTATTATATTTATTTGTGTTTTTAATGTAATAAAATATTTATTATATTTATGGTAGTGTTTGAAAAAATAAGTTAAAAATCGAAAAATAAAGAATGGATTTTCTTTTTTCTTTTTTTAATTTAACAAAAAAATAATTTTTTTTGTTATGCTTTGGTTGATTTTTATCTTTGACTTTTGCAAATATATTTTTTATTAATTTTTCTAATTTATTAATATTTTATAAATTTTTAAATATTTTTTTAAAGTAACTGGAGATCCAACTTATAGACTAAAATCATAATTTAAAAAAGTCATACTAAAGTTTTTTTAGATTGTTATAAAATAAAAAGCCACGTTAGCATATTAACGATAATATTTTATGGTGCTAACCATTTACACCAATAATAGTAAAAAATAAAATAAATCAATTTAAAATATAAAAATTAAATCTTAATTTTTTCCATAATAAAATAATTAAAAAATTACTTAAGTAAAAAAATGAATTTAAATAAAAATAAGTTTATTTAAAATATGGTTGAAGACTCAAATATTAAAAGCCTGTGAGCTAACTGGGATCAACTTATTTTCAATATTATAATATTTTTTATATATTATGTATTTTTTTTCAATATATATTATGTAATTTATGTTATATGAAAATAAAATTTATTATATTATAATATAAATATTTTAAAAAATTATTAATTTTTTTATATTTAGAAATTTAATAGAAGAAAAAATAATGATAATAAAATATATAATTAATAAATATTAAATAATAACAATTAATTTAAATATATATAATTGAGCCTAAACGGATTTAAATTAATCATCCGAAGAATTTAAATAAACTCAAGTAAAATTTGAAACTTATATTTTGAGTTAGATGGAACGTAAACAACTATGTATCATGTTAATATTATTGACTAATTTAGATTTATATGCCGAAGAAAAATTAATTTGAGAAAGTATGTTGAAATTTTCGAAATTTATCGATTTACACTGTTTTTTAAAAGAGAAAGGAAAATGTGTTTTGCAGGACGTGGTTTTACTGTTGCAAGACGTACTTTCAATCATGTCAGCTAAAAAAGTATCTTACAAGACGCGTTTTCACTTAAAATTGACAATTTGGCTCTTTTAATTAAATGGTTAAATGATTAAATGTTAGTGTTTTTATCCTTGAGTCTTGGATTTGATTCCTCTCTTTCTTATATTTGTTTTTAAAGCTTTTTTTGTTTTTAATTAATATTTTTGACAGATTAGCTTTTTTGGTTAAATGTTAGATAATTGTGATTTTATCTTCGAGTCCTAAGTTTGATTCTTCTTATAAGCATTTTAATATGTATTTTTTATTTCATGTGGTTAAATGTTAGTGTTTTTATCCTTAAGTTTCGAGTTTGATTCCTCTCCTACTCACATTTCTATTTTTTAGATGACTAGATCTTCATCCATAGTTCTAAGTTCAATTCTTTTTATAAGCATTTTAATTTTCGGTGAAAACGTGTCTTGTAAGATACGTTTTCAGCTGACGTGGCTGAAAGCACATCCTGTAATATGTGTTTTTTTTTTCTCTTTGAAAACAACATAAATCGATAAATTTTTTAAAAAAAGAGCCTACTTTCTCAAATAATTTTTTTAACATATTTCTAAAAATTAGCCTAATATTATTATACATAAAATTTATCTAAAAAAATGTTTTATTTTGTATTTCTTTGTTTTGATGTTAAGGTTGTTCAAATTGTGAAAGGCAGAGATAAACATTATTCACAAGAAAGTATCCATTGCTTGAACAACAACAGATTCTAATTGCGGTCCTATAATATAAAAATTAGATTAAAATAATTTTTTTATTGTTAAATGGATCAATTTAATCTTTATATTATTAAAAAAATCAAATAAGTCTAAACTGTAACAGAATTAATATTTATTGTATAAAAAATTATTTTAAAAATTATTAAATGAATCAATTTAGTCACTATGCTATTAAAAAGATTTTACTTGCAGAATCATAAAAACCTTAAAAGTATTAACTTTGTTAAACAATAAATGTTAACTCTATTCTAATTTGACTTTATTCGATTCTTTTTAATAGTACAATGATTAATTTGATTCATATGATAATAGAGAGATTAATTTGACCATGTCTCTATCATAGAGGGACCTCTCAGTTACATTCACCTAAACTTAGGCTACTTTGAAATAGGAGAAAAACACGAGCTTAAACACGTTTGAATTCACATCTTCTTGATTGTTGTTATAACAATTATATCAATTGAACTAAGAACTAATCAACACTATTGATTTTTCTTGTGAAAATTAATACTTAACAAAATCCAAAGTTAAAAAAAAAAGTTTAATGGTCCAAAAAAGCCTGTAATTTTTTTTGTGAGTAACAACTTACGAAACTAAGTTACATGATTTGACCGTGGAATGCAAAAATTCTTCACTTTGTCTGCTTTGATAAATGTTAAAGCTGCTTCTAAAGGGGTCTCAATCAATTGTAAGTCTTCTTTTTTTTCAAAGACCAATTTGACCATGAAATCAATACTTCGTTATTCCTCTCTAGGAATGTATCTTAAGAACCAGTTGTTTTCTTGGGATAAAATGCTTTGTAATTTTCATTAAAAGAAAAAGAACAATCAAACCACTCCATCAAAAAAGCACACCCAACTAAGCCCTCACGCATTAATAATATACCAATTAAGTTCTTGGAATAATGATTTTTATTATTGACGGTTAATGTGTTGACACGACCGTTAACGATTGCTAAGTCAATCATTTTGTTGCTAATGTGGTGGTCCACACCAACCACAAATTTAAAATTATAAAATTATAAAATTATAAATAATTTAGAAAATTATTAAAAAAATATTAAATTTTTTTTAAATATCTAAAATATAGAACATTAAAATCATTAGAAGATTGTAAAAAAATTTATATATCAAACAAAATTAAAACTCAAGATTCAACCCTAATACTTCCTACCGTCCAAAATTGATCAAGTCCAACTTCTTCCATTAACATAATCACATCTATGCCACTTGCAACTATTATTGGACCATTCTTTTGATTTGGCACCACTAACCAAATATTTCAAGTTAAATTATTTTCTAACTTTATTTAAATAAATTCTTATAATTAACTCGAATTTGTATTCTCTGAATTATCATAATAGTAATAATGTCAATAGAGTTAAAGTTCAATCTGTCTAATCAATATTTCATTTCAAAGAAAAAAATAATTACAAAAATAATGGAGACTTGTTTCAACAAATAAAAATTGACTAATTAAACACTCTTTTAATAGTTTAGCTTTTCTTTATAAAAAATCGAACCCTAATTTAAATACTGACAAAAGAAAAAGCTTCATAGTAAAAGCAAGATTTAATTGAATCATTTCACGTTGAAATTTTATAAAAATGAATAGTCACATTGAACTTGAGCAAGTGTTATTCGAGAACTATTAATCAATCTAGATTTACGAGTTCTTATCGATTATTCAATGGTGGAATGAAAAGAATTAAGAGAAGAAAACCTCATGGGTAACGAATAGAAATAAATGAACATTTTATGTGAACAAATATAGAATCAATATTAATATCAAGTAAATCTACGCCAAGAAAATTAATAGTGTCTCAAATTTAATTCATATATTTTTTAAATTATTTGTAAACTTTCAAATACTAATTAATTCTAACTCAATCCCTTTAAATTATTATCACAACGATACCAAATCAATATTTACTCACTTGACAATTCATACAAATATTTTTAAATAGTGATATTCAAGTTTTTCAAAGTTGAAATTTTATTATCTTTTAACTTTTTTCCTTTTTTTCAAAAAAAAATAAAGAAAATTTTAGGGTTTTAATAAAGTAGATATTTTGACTTGCATCCTGCATATGGTAGAATTGAGGAACTCATCATGGTTATCAAATAACTTCATGATGAATCAAATTGAGAACTATCTGGTTTGACAATAATAATAATAATAATACGATAAATTATATTAGTCATCACTCAATTACTGAAATTTTTTTTCTCATCCAATTATGAAAAATTTCAAATATTACTTAACTATTCGATTTTTTTTGTTATCAACCGTGATAGCTTTTAAAATTGACATAATAACAACTTTAACTCTTAATATTTATAAATTATAGCAATTTAATTTTGATTCTACAAAAATTTAATCCTCAACTTTTAGATTTAAATCTTCAACTTAGAAAAAGTAAAAGAAATCAAATCTATCAATTAAATTTAATCGAAAATATATAAAAAAATAAAAAATACTTAAAACTCTAAGACAATGATTTCCACCTTTTCTCATTTTTTTGAAATTAACTTTTAATATCACAAATAATAATAAAATTATAAAAAAAATTAAATTAAACAATATATAAATCTCGAGAGTTTTTTAAAATTAAAAGTTAAATTGTTATTTTCCGTCAATAATTTGAGTGAAAAAAATTTAATAATAGTTGAGTGACTTCCATCGTAGTAGCGACTTCGAACAGCTAATTTATACTGTTTTGTTAAATAAAATATTTTTGAAAGCCCTAATAAGGTCAAATTCGAGGGTAATACAACAGGGATAAAATTCATAATTAGAACATTTATTTACTATATCCAAAAAGAAAAGGGAAACAAAAACACAAAGCAATAACTCAAAACATCATTTCAAGGCAAGACTCATACGAGAAGCACAACATAGATTCATTCTCTCATGCTATCTTCACCATCTTCTTGTTCACTCAGCTCGAGATCGGCCAGCAACTCTTCCAATGGAACTGAAGGCAGATCATCCCCATCCGACACCGATACCATTTCTGATGGCTGGTAATCTTTGTTACGGTACAGTGATAAGTTGAACCTTAGTTCAGGGTTCTCTTCCAAATCCCTCAAGAACTCTTCATATTCCGTGTCCATCTTCTGTTCGTTCGCTCTACCTTTAGACTCATCAAGTTCCATATCGAGGGACTTAAGCTTCCATGGACGAGGCTTCCCACGCTTCTTCTGGCGTTTCTCTTCATAGCTCTTCTTTATCAGAATTGCCTCAGGAAGGACAAGTCCTCTATACTTATCGAGTTCGATATCATTACTGTTGGCCCCATAAAGGTCGTACCCGAGTGCACGATCTCCCGGCTTTAGAATATGGCCTAAATGTGTTCTTATGTAAAACAACTTCCCGTAATCACTTACACGAGCCACCTCAGCATCTGCCATTACATATTTTGAGCCCCCGAGATTATATTCAGGAGAAACAACTTCAATGTTAAAGACATCATATTCCACCAGTTGCCTGCTACCAAGTAGGGACTTGAAGGAATGCCTCCAATACTGGTCAGTGTCCAAGAAACACTGCCTCATAGTTAAAGGATCCAACAACGTAATGTTGTTCGTAACTTTCGTGCAGATCACAAGCGGACCAAGGTTCCCCAAACTATTAGCCACCTTTGGAGGCAAACAAATCAAATCCTCACGGCAAATGGGGGATATTTCGACCGAGAATGTGTACTTGTAATTGTAGCTATTACTCTTAGGATCATGAGACACAAGCTGTTTGTCATGTCTACTCTTTGTTGGAGCAACTTTACCTAAAAATTCGACAAACTTCACAGCATGACTCCTGTTAGCAAAGAAAAAATCAATTCCTTGATCCATTTGCTTGATTTTGATGGCATGGGTAGCAGCATCATGTTTCAGGATGAGCTGTTCCAAATAAAAGAAGGTTCGTCTGTGTGATACACGCTGTCTGAGCTGCACAGAAGCCACCCACTGGTCAGGATTCGCCTGATACCTTGTACAAGAGTCGCACATGTTATCTTGCTGAACATACTCGACAACATAAGATTGCTCCAAAATCGCTCCATTAAGAACCTCTTTTTGAACCATCAGCTTGACCTTGATTCTCTTAGAATGTGGTTCGGTCCAAATGAATTCAGCATTTACCAGCCTAACTTTCTTCAAATCAGTTTCCAGTCGTTTCACACAAAACGTCAAGAGCTCCTTCGATTCCAACTGAGCTTTTATCCAAGTTCTTGGGGGCTGCAGGTAGCTATCACACTCGGGACAATGCATAATGGTCACATGCTTTCGTAAACCTTCAGTGATGTCAACTTCAGACCTCAAACATGTTACGCACATGTTGGCAGGATTTGGCGCCATTGAAATACCACATTTGCAACACAAGACAGTACCTCTTGTTTGAGGAACCACAAACATATTTGATGCCATAGCAACTGTTCCATAATGAAGATAATCATAAGTATATAACAGCTCCAAGCAACATATATCAGTGGCGGAAAAAGCTAATAACTAGAAACAAGCAAGTCAATCCTATGTCTGTCCTAATGAAGGGTTAACTTAAAAGCTGCTGTTTAACAACATCATTAGTTAAAACAACAGAAACCGACATTAAAATGAGTAAAACTGGAAACAATCTCTTTAAGTTCAACATATTCAACAAGACAACCTATCTACAAACATGGCTGCCCATCGGCGCAAAAGGATGATTATATATGTGTGTGTGTATGTATTATAAACAGCTCAAAGAAACAGAAACTAAGGGCAGAACACAAAAATTAACCTTCTGGTTTTTACAATCATAAAAAAAAAATTCAACAAAATCCCTAATTTAGAACAAGAAAAACCCAGATTTACAATAGTTTTAATGAAATCAAATAAAATGAACTGTAAGAACAATCTTTCAAGTGAACATATTCAGAGAGCTACTTGTATACATAAGAAATCTCAATCACACTAAAATAATTTTTAAAAAATCTAATTCAATATGCAAAAAGAACATCAAAATCCCAAAAAAAAAATAAAAAAAAAATAAAAAAGAACGAATTCATTAAAATTGATACTGCAAAATTATTGGAAACAAGAAAATTGAAGAAGAACAGAAAACTATGCCAGAATTTTTTTTTTAAATTACCTTTATGGCTGTCACCGCCAATACACCGCTAATCTGCGATAAAGAAGAAAGAAGAGAGAAGAAGAAGAAGAAGAAGAACTAATACATTCAAAACCCTATAATATAAAGCCGAAGGCGAAAGCCATTTTTGCTTTTGGGTCTTTTTTATTTTTTATTATTGGGCATGTAATGGGCCTGTTGGCCCAAATTGTAGCGGGTTTCACTTAATTTTTTGGGCCTAAACATTAAAATTATAATTTTTATAAATTTAATTATATTTTATAATTTATAATTTTAAAAAATATAAAATTAATTTATAATTTTATCTTTATTAGTGTTAAATGTGTTTACAACGTATTTTTTTTTCTTGAAGATGCAAATTGAAATATGAAATTTTAAACAAGTTTTCAACAAACCCTAATTATGATTATTATTTAATAAAACGTTTTTCATTAAATGTAATTAATTTATAGAGCTAGTTTACTCTTTCTCAATGTAGTGAAATAGATAATAATATTTTAAAAAAATACTCTTAAACTACTCGATAATAAAATTCATAAAATGAATCCTGTGTGTTGGTTTAATGGTCAAGAGTAATCATTACCCAAAGTGTGGCTTGGGTTCAAGTCACGCTGCCAAAAAAAATTCATAAAATAATTATTCTCTAAATTTTAAAATGTTCTACTTACATTTTTAAATTTTGAAGGTTATATCAATCAAATCTTTTTGTTTATAGTTTCATCATTTTTAAAAGGGATTATACAGAAAATTTTTATTTTTGAGAGATCCAAAATATAATTTTACCATATATTAATTTATAATTTTATCATTTATAAAAAGATGAAAAAATAAAGGTCTTTGTTTATCCTCTGAATTCGCTTACAATAGAATCTAAAATTAATGTCAACTAAAAACTTAAACACAAATTTTTTATCATCCCAATCGTGATTCAATCAAATAATAAATTTATTTTTTTTAATTAGACTTTTATTACAATACAAACTTAAACATTTTATGGAATTACATATGAATATTAAATGTTTATCACTAGCTATTAGTATTTTTTTAATTCATTAATAAATTACTTAATTCAAATTTGAATTATATATGTATTTGATAGATATAAATATTTATTAATTTGAATTTTAATTTAAAATTAATGTCAATGTGATTCAATCGAATAATAAATTTAATTTCTTTGAATTGGACTTTCACTACGAACTTAAACATTTTATGGAATTACATATGAATATTAAATATTTATCACTAATTATTATTAGTTTTTAATTCATTAATAAATTACCTAATATGAATTTTAAGTATATATATTTCAAAAATATAGAAGTTCAGAACATAGTAAGAGGAAAGCGATTTCTGTAAACTTGGGGAAATTTGGTTTTCTAATATAAGATATAAATTAAAAAGTTAAATATAATGGGGATGTAGCTCAGATGGTAGAGCGCTCGCTTAGCATGCGAGAGGTACGGGGATCGATACCCCGCATCTCCATTTCACGCTAACATTTAATTTTCCTCGCCCTTTGGAATTGTTTCTGTCAAAGCTTGTGCTTAAATGGTTAGAAAAGTAAGAACGGTACAAGCAAAGGGGATGTAGCTCAGATGGTAGAGCGCTCGCTTTGCATGCGAGAGGTACGGGGATCGATACCCCGGTTCTCCACTTTCGGTTGATTTTTGAATTGTTTTTTTATACTTTATACTTCAAACAAGCTGAGTTCAGTGCGCTGCTATTCTGTAGCTTTTAAAATATTCACAGAAACTTAATTAGCTAGCCACTGGAATATTTTCTGTTAAAGCCCCCCAAGTATTTTAATTTCTTTTTCAGCTACAAATTATCTTTTCCATTGTTGCGTCCTTCGAGCTTAGCTTAGAAAATTAATTGATGATGGAGATGATATATATATAGTTCCAGTGAAAAACAATCAGCTCATCCCATCTTAGTTTTCTTTCAATGGAAATCAATCAAACATTGGTGTTCATCACTTATATCATATGCAGTAAACACCTTTATCTATATAATATTTTTCATTGAAGGGGAGAATCAATGCATAATATATTAATTCCCATCCATGTGAAACAAATATTTACTTTATATAATAATCCTCAAAAATACCTTTAAACTATAAACATAAAAGGTCTAGAAATCATGATGTTTGTCCAGACAAGGTACATTAGGATGGACCCTTCCATTTCTCAAGCCATGAGCATTGTGACAATACGATGATGTTTTGTCTTCTTGCTTCTCGTATCTTAAATTAATGTCTTTCATAGTGATATTTTTGCAAGGGCTGGATTCACTGCATGGTATCAAAAAAGAGAGTGAGCAAGAAAGTTACAGACCTTCTTCACAATGCTTGACCTCCTATCTGATAATGGAGGACTGTCGTTGTCGGAATTGGACGAGGATAACGGCGAGGAGACCTTTCTGTGGACCTCTTGTGTGCAGAAAGTTGAGCAGGAAAAACAAATTTTAGGGTGGAAGCCTTTTTTATATAAGAAGATCATTCCTGCTGAATTAATATTAATTACTTAGAAATATTTAAAATTAATATTTCATATATTAAAATATTAATAATAAGTTATATATAATAAATTATTTTTATATTCTTACTAAAATATCATAATATTAACTAATATGAACATTATTTAAATGTATAATTATTACTTTATAATACCATGTCTAAAATAGACATTTCATTTTTCAAAAGTACTTTTTGATAGCAATACTAAACAATCAAATATTTAACCAAACTTTTCAAAAGTACTTATCAAAAGAACTTTTCTACCACATTTTTAAAATTACTTTTCAAAAACAATGTTAAACTAAACCTAAGACGACTTCATTTTTAAATATGGACCAAAAACCTTCAATAATCCTACAAGGGAAAAAGAAGTCAGGAGTTGAGTTCCATATCAACAAATAAAACTAAAGACTTACTTTGTTAAGGTATAAACAGTTTGTTAAACCAGTTAGCTAAACCTGTATAAATTCAGACTCTCAGCTCTTGTAATTCATTGAGTTGTTAATGAAGTAATTGTTTCTTCATTTTGGTTCTGATATATTTCTCTACATGGCATCAGAGCTAAGGTTCTCGGGTTAAGTCTGGGGTTCTTTTTTTGTTTTTCTTTGAGTTCTTTGCTTCTTGGGATCAATGGCTACAGAGGTAGTTGCTGAGAATCAGAATGTGTCTTCTAATGGTGATGAAGA
The DNA here is from genome assembly GCA_005610355.1 of Gossypioides kirkii. Taxonomy (NCBI): domain Eukaryota; kingdom Viridiplantae; phylum Streptophyta; class Magnoliopsida; order Malvales; family Malvaceae; genus Gossypioides; species Gossypioides kirkii. Next base: position 3,288,114 of record CP032251.1, on the reverse strand, counting down.
ACGTGTCGATCCTCCGTGTTAAGGACCAGGATCAGTAACGCCAGTGGTTGAAAAGAAACTTCAATATTTTCCAAAACATGATACGGTTAAACTTGGTGAGGGTAATATTCTTTTGTGGAAATATCAGATCATGTTAATTCTTGAAGGATATGATGTTCAAGATTTTGTGTTGAGTACTATTAATATTCCTGCTCAGTTTGTTGTTGACAAAGATGGGCAGGTGGTCAAGAATCCTGAGTAGAGTTTTCATATGCAGCAAGACAAGTTGTTAGCTCTTGGCTGCTCTCAACTATTTCTGATGAAATATTGATTCATCTCACTAATGCACACACGAGCTTTGACGTGTGGGCTGCGATTGAAAGAAAGTTTGCTATTAAGTCTAATGTCAAGATGTCTAGCTTGAGGCATGTGTTGTATTCTCAAAAGAAGGGGCAGATGTCGATAAAAGAGTATCTTCCAAAGATCAAAGCAATGTCGGATTCATTGACTACAGCTGGAAGTGCAGTTTCAAAACAAGAACATGTTAGTATTGTTCTTGTTGGTTTATCTGTTGATTTTGAGTTAGTACGAATGGTGGCTTCAGCTACAAATCTTTCCCTTGATCTGTTAACTGAGATGCTGCTAGATTGTGAAGCTCAACAAGGGGAATTCTTGGTTAATGTTCCTATGCAAGCTAACTTGACCAGCAAAACAAGGTGATGCGAGTCAATTAAGAAATATTGAGTATCAAAGGGAGAGACAACAGTACAGAGGTAGTGGTTTTTAGAGGAATAAAGGTGTGTATAAAGGTAGAAGTCGTGGAGGACGATTTGCTCAAAATCAGCCTCAATGTCAACTCTGTGAGAAAGTTGGACATGTTGTTCAAAAAGCTATTATAAGTTTGATGAGGGGTTTACAGGCTTTTCTGGTGATGGTCAGTCTATGTCCTTAAATCACCATTAGATGGTTGAATCAAGACAGCTTGGAAGCTCTTCTAATTGTGACATGTACTAGTGTTACTCTCAAGATCGAGGTGGTCAGTCAGGTTCTTAGTTTCCAGTTCACTCCAAGACTGATGCCGGGTCAATCTGGTATTCGAATTCAGGGGCCACGTGTAACACTTAAAACCTGTTTTCGTCGCCGGTTAGGGTCTCAGGGTCCTTTCGTCTATCAATCTCAGGTTAACCTTCAATATTATTTCCTTTTTACATATTTTTAATAAAACATTTCATTATATACGTCATAAATCATGAATAAGAAGTCGATACAATTCAAACAGGAGTAAAAATGTCATTTTCACGATTTTGGGAGACTTCTGCTGGTACCTGTTGGACAGGTATAGGTAGTAGTCAAGTCAGAAAGAAATCCAGAAATAGTGCAGAATTCTATCGATACTTGAGATAGTTCTATTGATTCAAGTGTCACCTCTATCGAAACAAGTCATGCTTCTACCGATACTAAAAACTCCAGAGAGCTAGGAAGTTTTACCCTACAATTTCTATCGATACAAGTACCAGGATTACCGATATTTCTATGAACAGATCTACCTATACCTACTATACAACTACGAATACAACTCAAGTTAGTAAATAACCTCTCTCCTACCCTGTACTTCTACCGATACATACATGAGAACTACTGAAACAAGTAAGCAGATTTCCAAAATGCACATGATTCTTTTAAGTTTACATTCACCCATCTTAAACACATCAAATACAATTCCTTTACACATTGAATACTCAAAATCATGCCTATTTGGACATCATCATGATGGCATTTAAAACATTACAAACACAAAATACATTTGGAAGCAAATATCAAGATATCCTCATTACAATGACATTACACATAAAATATATTAAGTTTACAATCCTATTACCTACCATATAAACCAAGTGATACGAAAGATTACCAAATGAGCTCCCGGGATAGTGCGATTCTTCTCGAGGATCCGATCTTCAACAGTAAAACAAATCTATAAAACAGAGACTATAATATCCTATTTTCAGTGGTGCCGAGAATATTAATTTTGAAATCAAATTATTTTAAGTGAATGAATTTTATTAGTTATATTATGTGTATAAATTGGTATGAAGTATTTTGTATATAGATTTATATGATAAGTGATGCATTAGTATAATGTACTAAGTTGGGAAAGTAGTAAATTTGGTGTCATATTTGGTAGTTGTTAAAATAACAATTGTTAGTTACTCATAGAAGATAAATTGATAAGGGACTTAAAGAGTAAATGGACAAATATTAAGTTAGTGGAGAGGTTTAACTAAACTAAAAACAATATTTAATTATATAATAAGGTTAATGTGGTAATTTGGAAAAGAAAGAAAAGAAGGAAATAAGAGAAAAATTAAGCATTATCTTTTTCTCTTTTTTGCTTTCATCTTGGTTCTTCCACCGAAATTTCCATGGGAGGAGAAGCTTGAAGTTTAGTTCTTTAAACTCTTCCATGTAAGCCATAATGGGATCCTCTCTTGTTAATTTTTTTTATCCTTGAAATTTGGTGCATGTAATCTAGTAATTAGTTTATTTTAGAAAATAATTTAAGTTGTGAATTTGTCATCACTACAGGAAAAAAGGTTTTTAGCGACGTTTTTTTGGGTCTGCTAAAGAACATGATCTTTAGCGATATTTTTCCACAAACGCCACTAACATTTAACTAATTTAACCCACTAATTTTAATTCATATAGAACCCTAATATTTTTTTATAAATTGAAATTCATTTTAAATTGAATTTTTACTCAAAACTTCATAAATTTCTTAAGATATCGAACCTTTTTAAGTGTTGGTGATGAAGTCTTGCAAAACTAAAATATGTATGTAAATAACTTGAAACATGTGATAAGATAAAATTGCATTTCACAAGCAACTAAATATCCAAAAATTTAATAATTCAATTACACTCGAAATATCAAAAAAGAACAAAAATACTTAACAAGATTTAAACAAAAATCTAATAATTCAATTGAAACATGCATGTTTGGTGTTGGTTAGCTGCTGTTTTTGAATGAGGGACGGATGAAGTTTTAATTTGGAGGAGTTTCATAGCATGTGGGAGGTTAGTTAGTAGACAAAGGATTTGATTGTTAATGCATGTGATAGTTAAGGTTCTATTAGCTAATTAGACAAATGTAACATTGTTAGAACAAAGGAAATTTAAATGTTTTACTTGCTCTGTTTTTCATACAATTGAAATAGAGTTATAAAAATACATATAGCTCAATTGGTGGCTGAAGTAATTTTGGACATACGAGTAGTGAAGAACAAGGGTTTAAGAGTTGTAAAAGAATTCTTATAATTGTTTTACGATTGAATGATTAAGGGTAATAGATTTAAATTAATTTCTTGAGTGCTTATTAAATTAGATCAAACTACAGACACTCCGGTGAATGATCCAAGGAAGGGGAAAGTGGTCGACTAATCTACGCTAAATATCGTTGTCACTATATAAGTAAGTTCATTTCGTTATTATGTGAAATTTATAAATTTATTTATTATCGTTCTGAATTTAATTATAGATCTTTGTATATGAAATGGTTGCTGGTTGACATATACTAGTTTATGTGGATTGGTACAATTATACCTAAGTATTTAGGCTTTATGCCGGTAAATCAAGCTTTATGCCAGAGATTCAGGCTTTGTGCCGGTGTATCAAGCTTTATGCCGGTATATCAGGCTTTGTGCAGGATATACATGAACGAGTATTAACTATTGAATAATGGTTGATAGTTACTTTTATTATATTATCAATTGTGTTATGAACTTACTAAGTCTTAAATGACTTACTTGTTTAATTTGTATGATTGTAGGTCTCAAAGAATCTAAGCATAGATTGGATCGAATCAAGAGTTCACACTATCATCTTCTTCCTTGGTAGATTTATTTTGAACAACTTATTTTGGTTTAAAAGTGGCATGTATATAGGCTATTTGTGATTTCTCTTGATAAGGAACTAGTTTTGTTGAATGCATATGTGAATATTAACTTTGATGGTTGTATGTAATAAATGTTGCTTTTATGGTAATCATTTGTTGATGAATAGTATAAGAAGTATGAAACTTGCATATTTGATTGTGGTGATTTATGGTTTACATTGAGTTCAAATTGCATTTGGTGTAAGAAGTTATATTTGGGACACACGGTCTGTGCCACAGGGAGACACACGACCATGTGCTATTTAATTGATGCAGGGTAGTTGTTCGATTAGACACGGATTCGAACACGGGTGTGTGCTCTGTTTATATGACACTTTTCACTTGTGTTTGAGGGATGAAATCTTATTTAGTCTTAGTTCTTTTGAATTTCTAGTTTCGTTTTAATGACATTAATATAATGTTTAACGTGATTATGCGAATGTTTATACATGAATGAATGTATGTGAAATAGTTAAGTGATATTATTGTATGTTCATGAGTGAGATTGTTTTGCAACATTACTTGATTATGGTTTAACTTAAATACGGGTTAGAGGGTGCTACAGAGACAATACATGGTAAACTTATAGAGCTTAGTAAGTTTGTTGTACAGTTAACTTACGAGAAAACTATTAAACGAAAAAGAGAATGTGAACAATCATCTCCATTCCTTCCGTATTCATCTCTAATACCCCTTTGGGTCTTCCAATGAAAACAACTCATGCGATCCGGTAATACTCTTACGAGCCAGTACTGCTCAAACGAGCCAATATGCTATTCCTTTCGCATCTTCCATCACGATCCATCAGCAAGAACGTAACCAAACAAATAAGTTTAGCATTTAACAAGTAGAATATAGTTACGCGAACTTACCAGACGAGTTTGTAGCAAAAAGGAAACTCTAGAGATTATTTTGCAATTTTCCCTTTTCCATGATCTATTGCTCGCTTGTGATCTAAATTAACAAATCATTAAATTTCCATATTAAATCATGAAATTTAGATCTTTTCTTGCATTTATGTCCTTTTTAGAAATTTACAAAATTACCCCTATACTTTCACTTTTATTCAATTTGGTCTTTTAAGACAAAACATGCAAAATAACCATTTTCTTTCCATCCACACTAGTCGAATATTGATAGTTCTCACACAAGTCCCATCAATTCAATTATTTCACACCAAGTACACACAATTTCACCATTTTAACATTTTAATCCTTAAACCCTAATTTCATTAAAAATCACTTTACAAAAGTATCAAACCCAACCACCAAGCATACAAGTCTTCCATACACTTTCAAGGACAAGCATATTCAACAATGGTAAAATTTATAACATTTGACAGATTCACAAATTAATCCTTAGGTTAGCTAGATTAAGCTAATACGAACTCAAAAACATAAAAATTATTGGAAACGGACGAAAATTACTTACTTGATCGATGAACTAAACTAGTCGAATATCGCCTCTCTTCCAACTAGGGTTATTTTGTTTTTCTTATGGAAGAAGATGAATGAATATCCTTTAATTTCTCTTTTCTTCCGTTTTAACTATTTTATTTGAAAATTACTAAATTGCCTTTAATGATTTATTTAGATTTTCATCAATCAAAACCCCTAAACCATCTACTTACCTTTTGGATGGTCTATTTACCTATTAAGGACTTTAACTTATCCTTCAATTAGCATTTAATGCATTTAATATATAAAATTCAACTTTTACTCATTTTACGATTCAATCCTCTTTACTTAATTAATTATACAAACAATAAAATTTCTTAATAAGAATTTAATATGATTCTGATGACATCATAAAAATTAAGTAATTTATGTTTATGACCCGACTCATCGGAGTTGTGGTCTCGAAACCACTGTTTTAGACACCACTAAAAACCAGGCTGTTACACCACGAATCACATAACCAATGATCTTTCCACGCTTAATCTCTCCACTAAGTACACAAGTATGAATAAGCTTTTGATGGGTAATGGAGTTCATGTTCCTATCTCTTATGTAGGACATTCTTCTATTGATTCTGGTAGTAGACCGCTACATCTTAAACATGTGTTGCATGTTCCAACAATATGCAAGAACTTGATCTCTGTAGCTCAGTTTGCGAGAGATAACCAAATATACTTTGGGTTTCATCCTTTTCGTTGTTTTGTGAAGGACATCAAGACAGCGAAGGTTTTGCTGGTGGGCCACATTCATAATGGATTGTATCGTTTTGATACATCTCCTCAACAAAATGTTACTGATGCAGGTGTTTAGTTTGTTAATACAGCTGAGGTTTGAACATGTATTGATCAAGCTTCTGGTCCAACTGTAACACCCCTATACCCGATTCACACGTATAAACCCGGTATATGAGTATTACATACAATGTCAGAGAATTAAAAACGAGTATAATAAAATTTTTCTTTCAATTCATGTAAATTTTTAAAACAATATTAGTAACTCATTCATTTGAGACACATAAGTATACAATTTGTACATGCCATTTCACACAAAATAAATATACCATGTCTTGCAATCTTCCGATGTTGATGTGATTTGATGAGAGGCACCTAATCCAATCTTAACTTCTCAGAGGTCTTATACCTACGCGTTGAAATAAACGCGTTAAGCCGGTGAAGGCTAAGTAAGTACTACAGGAGTCATTAATCATTCATCTTTTAATCACACATTTGAAACTCATTCATATAATTATTTATTCATGTAAAATACATACCTTTTATGTGTATAATATTTAACTTACAGTAGTGTTATGAATTCACATATTCTTCCTTATTTCACATTTTAGCCATTCCAATCTCTTAGCTTATTTAGTTTTATCATTCTTTGATTTCTTATACATATATTGTACTTACCTTTCATGTGATTATCATTTCACTTACCTCAATGTCACAATTTGCACATTCTTTCTTTTTCACATTGTTTACCCTATTAACAAGACTCGGATAGTTTGAAGCAATAAAGTGACACCAAGTGTCTCATCGGCCTAGCCGAAGTAAAGTGGTACCCAGTACCTCATCGAATCTATCCGAAGTAAAATAATGACACCCAGTGTCTCATTGACTCAAGGTCTAAGTATCCCTGAACTCTTCCAATCCTATGACATGCCAACTATATCCGACTCAGCTCGACTAGTTAATAGGGATTTTCAATTTACAATTCATATCACTTTCAATTCCAATTTCACTTTCACTTTCACTTTCAATTTTGATCACAAATCATTCAAATTCAATTCAAATATACATATTCACGTATTTCTCACCTTTATTTCCTCAAATAAATCCACAATTTCACCAATTAATCACACAATCAATCTTTATAATTAACCACATAATATTTCACACATATATTTTTCTCACTTATTCATCATTATATACACAATCAATCTTTATAATTAACCACATAATATTTCACACATATATTTTTCTCACCTATTCATCATTATATACCACTTACTTTTATTTTCACATTAATTTTCAAAGCTACCCACTTGCGTCACAGTCACTAAATTATTTATATCTTGAGCTACAGAATTCAAAATTAATATCTGCTTGATGTTCTTGAAACTAGACTCAAATATTGTTTTACCATAAAAATTTCAGGATTTTTACTTTAGCCAATTTGTACAGTAAATTCTTTCAATTTACCCCTTCTCTGCTGCCTAACAGTTTCGACCTTTCTTTACTAAAAGTTATTTATCTTTTAGTACAGGAATCCAATAATGTTCTTGTCTTTTCTTTTGAAAATAGACTCATTAAGAATTATACCATATAAATTTAAGTCTCTAATAATTTTTCTACATTTTTATATGATTTTTCAAAGTCAGAACAGGGGAACTCGAACCTACTTTGACCTTGTTACACAAAATCAGATATATCTCAGAATGTACAATTTCTTTTCTTTCACTGTTTCTTCCATATGAAACTAAGCTAAATAAGATTTAATTACATATTTAATTCAACCTCTAACTCTTTTTATACAATTTTTTGTGAATTTTCAAAGTTTATCCTCTGTTCTGTCCAAACTGTTTTAATAGACATGTTTTCTTTTTCATGTCTCTTTAAACTAAATTTCATTAAATCACATATAATCATCATACTTATAACTAAACATATCATTTTACTCATTTTTACCATCATTAATCATATACTAAAATTATAAACACATTAATTTAATTGTTACTAAGTCTTTTAATACTTGTGGTACTTACCTCACTTGTAGATAATTTCTTCTCACACCTTATCTTTCTCCTTTCCTTTTTCTTCAATTTGGTCCTTCTTCTTCCTCCCTATTTCTTCAATTTCATACAAACACATATAAGCTTAATACTAGAATTCAATACTTTTTCATGCTAGATTATGTAAATATACATGTATGTCATGAAAATTGAATCATCTCTTACCTTTGTTCTTGAATTTCCAAAATTCTAATTCAATCCCTATCCACTTTAACACTTCAAAGTGGACTTTATAAGGAAATTAAGGTGTCTACTAGCTTCCTTCTATGCCTTTCCTTAAGAAATTTTAAAGAAAATGGAAGATTTTGGAGCTTGAAGAGCTTAACAATGGTGGAAGGACTTAATTGGAATAAAAGCAAAAGTTAGAAATGTGAGATGAAGGCTTGGACGGCTAGCTTATGAAGAGAGCTGATATCTTTGCTTTTTAATTGATTTTTTCCTCTCTCAAATTCTCTAGAATTTTCTCGTAAAATATCTCACTTAATAAAAATGGTAAAATTACATTTTTAGTCCCTGAGCCTTCCAACTTTACACTTTGGCCAAAAACTTTGCCTCTAAAAATATTTTCCACCAAATTACTCTTTTTCCCCTCCTTAATCAATCTAATTCCCATGATGACTCATAATTCAATTTGGATAAATTACTATTTAGTCCTTCCTATTTTCTCACCTTTTACTAATACATCCTTAATTTCTCCAAACCTTTCTAAATTCAACCATATATTCTAATTCTCAATTGTACTCTTTCACTATTCTAAATCCGATTCAAGCACGCGGATGTTACACTATTACTGTTCCAACTCCAGTTCAAAAACGCGGATGTTACACCAACATTGTGGCATAAAAGACTTGGTCATCCTTGTGGCATAAAAGACGCGTGTGTGGTCCTTGTCAATTAGGGAAGTCACATAAACTTGTTTTTAATGATTCTAAAACTGTGTACAGTTCACCTTTTGAACTTGTGGTGTCAGATTTATGGGGTCTAGCTCCACTTGCTTCAGAAGGTTGCTTTTACTATTTGAAATTTGTAGATTCTTGTACTAGGTTCACTTGGATTTATCTTTTAAAGACAAAGGCTAAGGTTCTTGGAAAATTTGTTCAGTTTCACAAGTTTGTGGATGTTCAATTTGGTAGTAAGATTAAAATGCTTCAAACTGATTGGGGTGGTGAATACAGGCCTTTGACCCTGGTTTTATCTCAGCTTGGTGTTTAACATAGACTGACTTGTCCTCATACGTTTGAGCAAAACAAGATTGTAAAGAGGAAACATAATCACATAGTGGAAACAGGTCTTACATTGCTTGCTCAGGCATTCCTACCTATGCATCTTTAGAGTCATGCTTCTTTACATGTTGTACACCTCATCAATAGACTTCCCACACCAGTTCTTTAAGGACAGTCACCTCATGAAAAGTTGTTTCATACCAAACCAGATTATAAAACACTAAAGGTGTTCGGTTGCTGCTGCTATCCTTACCTCAGACCATACAATAGGCACAAACTGCAGTATAGGTCATGAGCTTGCACATTTTTGGGTTATAGCCCAAATCACAAAGGCTACAGATGTCTTGATGATAATGGAAGGATGTTTGTTTCCAGACATGTAATCTTTGATGAAGGCTCTTTTCCTTTTGCCAAGACACAAAATGTTCCTACGAAGACTACTCCATCCATGGTGCATCAAAGTTCAAGTGTTCCTTTAATATCTAAGGTTTCAAATGGTTCCTGTACTAATGTTGCAGCTAGTTCAGGATCTGGTGGGGTTCTTATGGCAGAATCTAGTGTTGACAGAAGTTCAAACACTGCTAAATTCACTAGTTCAGCTTCATCTCTTAGTCTTAGGGGCGGTGACCGCCTGGGGATACACATACAGGTCTTTGTGACAACTCTGGATCTGTTCCTAATCCTACAAGCTAAACTAAAGTTGAGCCTACTCCTGATCTCACTTCCTCAAGGCCACCAATCAATACTCATCCTATGTAGACCAGGTCTAAACATGGGATTTTCAAACCAAAGATCTACTCTACAGTTCTTACTGAGAGGGAACCTATATCAATTGAGGAAGACTTCATGAGACTAAAGTTGTAACTCCCAAATCCTTGCTTAGAAGATATTGCCATATCTAGAGGGTCACTTTTTACAATTTTGCCCTCAGAATTTTAATTTGTAAATAAATTAAGTCATAATAAAATACTTAATTTCCCACTTTTTTGAATAATTCCAATAATAAAAATCATTAATCAAATACCTTAAACAAATATCCAAAATCTCAATTTAAATAAAAACATTACAATCCCAAAATAATTTAATAAGACATTAATCTGAAAAATCCAAAAATAACTCATAATGAATAGTAAATGAAAATGAATAAAAACAAGAGATCCTCCGAGTACTAAGTCGCCTATGCCCGAATAAATCTGTAACAAAAACTAAAGGGGAATGAGCTAAAGAGCCCAGTGTGTCTTTAAAGTGCAAGCAATCACAAACACAATATCATAATAATTTCATAAAACATTTTAAAACAAGCATATAGTTTATCACAACACAAATGCAATAAAGTCACAAGTACAATACAATGCACCTAATACTCCAGCACACCAACACAATGGAAAGGTTCCCCGGAACCCCCTCCTCATTCAATCGTCACCAATCAGAGTGGTTTTACTATCAACCGTTTGAAAGGGTGATTGCCACGACTTCCTCTGTCTCAACCCATGTACACACAATGATATGATATTAAAATAATCTCAGTCTCAACATATTCTCATGATATTAAATTAGAGTTCAAAAATTCGTACACATGATAATCAAAGTATCCACAAACTGACATATATGCATGGAAAATCAACATGTGATACACAACATCGAGTAATAATCTTACAGATAACATCACACAAATAACATATCAACGAGTAATATCACACAACGAATATATAGCACAAACAGAGACACACCTCTAGCGGCAGAAGCTCTAACGTCGTGGAGAACGTTCCCCATGCTTAGATCTATCTCCGGGTCTTGCTGAATTAGAACCTACGAGAATAAATTCTTTATTAACCTTATCACTATGCCAGCTACTAAACACAACACTAAATCGAAACCTTTAACCTCGTAAACTTTAAACTCTAATATATCGGTCTACACTTAATCTTTTCTCATGAAACGAATTCCGTTCATCTACATATTTACCCACAGCTGATTTCCAACCTTTAAACCATTTAAAACTACACATTTTAAAATACCGAATATTTTTTTACATATAATGGCTATAATAATGAAAATTCATTAAAACTCGAGAAATACTTGATGAAACTTCAAAGTAATTTTAAAAACCTTCTAATCATGTTAAAATAAGTTGAAAAACACTTTAAAATCAAGTTTTAATCCACAATCTTGAAATCCGTAATTAATGACCCAATTTTCGGCTTTTATTTAAAACATGCTTTTTAATGGCTAAAAATTCGGTTTAAGAGACTAGATATCATTTAAAACTAATAGAGAGATGATTGGTTACCTTTGATGAAAGAAAAACGAGCTTTGACACAAATTCGGAAAAACCCACATTTGGTTAAGATGATGAAAGTGATGAAGGTTTTTGGGTGTTTTCCTTTGCTTTTTGTAGGCATTTAAAGTTTTAAGGTTATTAAAATTCAAAGGAAATTAAGAGTTAGAAGTATAAATCAATTGGGAGAGATGGAAGAGCAAGGGATGACAAACACAAATACTTAGGTTTTTTTAACATGAAAAATATAACTGAAAAATGATTTTTCAGTTGATTTTTAAAGTTTGGTCAAATTGCTTCATAAAAACTCTCAATTTTAACTCTTTTTTTAAATCGGTGATATTTTCAAAATTAAATTTATTTAAAACTCATTTTCAAAATTTAATTTATTATCCTAATAGCCATTGTCAAAAACATTACTAATTACTAACCTTACAAAATTTTGAACATATATAGGCTAAAATTCCTAAAATATCCTCAAAACTTGTAAACCCAAATTTAGGGTGTGACAAAAGCTGCACAACAAGACTATGATGCTCTCATTCAGAATCAAACTTGGGAGTTTGTGCCTTTACCTTCTAACAGTACAGTAGTAGGGTGCAAATGGATTTTCAAAGTCAAGAAGCATGCAGATGGGTCAGTTGCTCGATACAATGGCAGGCTTGTGGTGAAAGGTTATCTTCAAGAAGCAGAAGCGGATTTTCATGAAACTTTTAGCCTTGTTGTCAAGCCTGTAACAATAAGGGTAATTTTCTCTCTTGCTGTCAAATTGGCTGGTATTTGAGGCAAGTAGACATCAACAATGCTTTCCTCAATGGTGACCTTAATGAGGAGATATATATGTTACAACCTCCAGGTTTTGAGTGTAACAGTGATGGACTACCTCTGGTATGAAAACTTAAAAAGGCACTGTATGGCCTCAAACCGGCACCTCAAGCATGGCTTCAAAAGCTGAGGGATCATCTTCTAGTTGCTAGTTTTGAATTGTCCAAATCAGATGCCTCGTTATTCATTAAAAAGACTGGCAACACTCTCTTATATGTACTAGTCTATGTTGATGACATAATAGTCATAGGAAATCATCAGCCAAGCATTGATTCTTTTGTGGAAACTCTGGATTCAACTTTTTTCACTTAAAGATTTGGGACAGCTGGGGTATTTTCTAGGAATTGAAGTTGCAGATACAGAGTCCAGAATTATTCTTAGTTAGCACAAGTATATTTTGGATTTGTTACAAAGAAGTCACATGGAACAAGTCAAAGGCACTCCAACTCCCATGTTGTCTTCCTGTGTCTTGTCTGTTCACTCCGGAAGTCCTATTGACAATGAATCAGACTATAGGCGCATTGTAGGAGCTCTTCAGTACATTGCGATAACTAGGCCTTTTATAGCATATGCTGTCAATAAGGTGTGTTAATTTATGCACAATCCCCTTGATCATCATTTTAAAGCTGTTAAAAGAATTCTGAGATATCTTCAAGCTACACTTAATCATGGTATTTCAATTACCAACAATTCTGGGTTCTCTCTTGTTGGTTATTTTGATGCAAGTTGGGGAAACGATCCTGATGATAGAAGATCAACCTTTGGGTTTTGTATTTTTCTTGGTAGAAACCCCGTGTCTTGGGGGTCAAAGAAATAACAAGTGGTGTCTTGATCTTCTACAGAGGCTGAGTACAGAAGTCTAGCTCAACAGTTGAAATCATGTGGTTGGAGGCTTTATTCATTGAGTTGCATGTTCAACCTACTGGGAAAACTACACAATGGTCTGATAACTTTAGCATAGTAGTTATATCGACAAACCCAGTGCTGCACTCCAAGTTCAAACATGTGGAGTTGGATTTATTTTTTGTCCGGGAAAGAGTGACTTCGGGTAAACTGGTTGTTGGTCATGTTTCAGCACAGGATCAGGTTGCTGATGTACTCACAAAGCCTTTGTCTACTGGATGCTTTACAAAGTTTTGAACAAGACTCAAGGTTATCAGCAAGCTTGAAGCTTTGAATACCAAAAAGGTGCAGTAGTAGGGTGAATGTTAAGGTATAAACAGTTGGTGGTAGTTAAGTTTGTTAATGACTATTAGGAGCAGTTAATTTTGTTGAACCAATTAGCTAAACATGTATAAATTCAGACTCTCAACTTTTGTAATCCATTGAGTTGTTAATGATGTAATCGTTTCTTCAATTTGGTTCTAATTCTTGCATTGTTTATGAGGGCAATAATATTGATCAATAATAATAGATCGAGTTGAATATTTTTTAACTTGATGCGTATGTGGAATGGGAGATACATGCATACATGTATGCATGCATGCGTATATATAGACATAGTAAATTGTTTTCATAATCCAAGAATGAAAAGGAGTTGGTTTTTGTGTTAATATTTATGTGAGTTTGTGTTCCTTTTCCTACTATAACTATAATAGCTATATAAAAATGTAATAGAAGAAGTGTAGTAAAAGTAGGAATCATGGTAAAAAAGAAAAGCCTACTATTCACTAATTATTTTTTTGGTCTTCTCTTTTTTTTTTTGATAGTAAAAGAGGCATTAGAATGCCTTATTCAATAAACTTAATCATCATGACCATCCGATATGTCAACCATCAGCAACTTATAAGTATGAGAACAAGGAATATCAATGATATGTATACATATATATATCAGTAACATTACAAGTCCTAGCTAACCAATCCGCTACTGTGTTGTTATCCCAACGAACAAGTTGAAGTTTGTAGTCCACAAATTGACAAAGTAAGCGAGAGATTTCCTTAACGATAGTGTCCACTGATTCCTCATTGAAGCTTGCTTGTGTTAAACTCAAAGCCATAGAATAATCACTTTCAATCACAATCTTCTTGAAGCCCCGAAGTTGAGCTACTTGCAAACCATGAAGAATGGCCCAATGCTTCAATGATAATGCCGAACCGCTGCCCACATGTCTTTGGTAACCAGCTAACCATAGCCCATCCGAGTTGCGTAAAACACCAGCAGTCACTGCCCAACTATTGTCCCTACTCGCAGCTTCATCTAAATTTATTTTTATCCACCCAAGGTTCGGTGAACACCATTTATCCCTGTGCACCACGCTAAACCCTGTACCAGAATATTTGCTGGACTCCATTCGGATGCTAGACACTATACTGTCAACCATTCTAACCACACCTGCAGTAGGGTCTAAAAAATTATTAAAATCAAGTTATTGTGCTGTTTCCATAACAACCAAATTGTGACAGCAAACATAACACCATCCCTTGTGCCATGGTCTGCATTGAAACTCTTCCTACTCAAATTGTCCATTAACCAACTCTCCAAATCAACACTAAAGAAAGCATTTTGCTTAGCTGGTTTCAACAATAATAACCATACATCCTTTGCAATCCTGCAGTCACGGAGAACATGCAGAATTGATTCAATAATCAAAACACAAACACTACAACTTGTATCATCGGTCATACTCCTACGAGCTCGTTCACAATTTGTTAAATTTCTATTATTGCGAGCAAGCCAAAGAAAGTTCTTCACCCTTGAAGGAGCTAAATTCTTCCAAATCAACATCCATTTTTTATCTTCTAAAATACTATCATCCTGAACCAGACTTTGGTAAGCTGACTTAACAAAAAACATACCAGACGAGGCAATCTTCCAAGAACAAGAATCCGAACCAAGCTCCTGCTTAGGTGGCAAGCATGCTCGAATACATTCCAATACATTCTACGGAAACAAGCTCCTTAATACCACCCAATTCCACCTACCTATATGATCAACCAAGTCAGCAACTTTAGTGACTGGCAGACAACTCCTTCCAACAATCAAGAGATCCTGTAGTTTCCAAATTTTGGAGACCCATTCATCTCTAAAAAAATCCACTGATCTCCCATTACTAATATGCCAGCTGATTCTTTCTCGAAACACCACCCAAATACATCCTAACGAACGCCATACATAAGAGCAATTTGGTTTATCAATTTTATCTGGACAAACATCAATAATTTTGTACTTTTAACATAAAATGCGCACCCAAAAAGCATCAAGCTTCGTGACAAATTGGAAAGCTAGCTTCATTAGGAAAGAAGAATTCTGTGGAACCATTCGTCTCAACCCTAGACCTCCCTTGATAAGAGGCTGACAACATTTCTCCCATTTGACAATAGGAACTTTAGTTGCATTTTCTGACAAACCCCAAACAAACCTTCGAACAATTTGTTCAATTCATTCGCAGGTACCAACCGGGATCATCGTTGACTGCATAAAATATCCAGGTATAGATAATAATACCGATTTAACCAATGTCACTCTACTTGCTAGAGTAAGCAACTTAGAATTAAACCTATTGAGTTTTCTTTGAATTTTGTCCACAACAAATTGGAAGGTATTTTTGCTCACTCTTGAATGAAATAAAAGAACCCCAAGATAGGTCCCTAAATCATTTGTTTACTGAAAACCCAAAGCACAACCAATCCCTTGTTGTAACACATCATCAGTATTAGGTGAGAAATAAAGCAAAGACTTACTCTCATTTATCTTATGGCCCAAAAACCAGTAATACTCGTCTAAGATTTCCTTCATTTCTATTGCATTTTCCATAGTAGCTTCACCAAATAAGAACAAGTCGTCCGCAAAGAAGAGGTGGCCAAAGAAGGTCCCCTTCTTCCCAATGAAATAGCTTTTCATCTCCCATTATCAACTCTTTCCCTAATGGCATGACCCAACCGTTCCATTGTGAGAAAAAATAGATAAAGGGAAATGGGATCCCCTTGTCGAACCCTTCTGGAAGGAATGAAATCCTTCGTAAGGCCACCATTCTATAGAATCTGCATTGTAGACGTTGATACACAATGCATTATTAACTTTATCATACTACTAAGAATCCTGACAGCCACCAAAGTTTCCTCAATAAATCCCCATCTCAACCGGTCATAGGCCTTTTCCATATCAAATTTGATAGCCAACCAGCCCTTTTTCCCTTTTCTAATCCGCATAGAATAGACTGCTTCTTAGGCAATGATTATGTTATCCGTAATGTATCTCCTATGAATGGAACTTGTTTGATTTTCCTCTATCAACAAAGGCATAAGAGGTTTCAAACGATTCACAATTACCTTAATGAGTACCTTGTAGGGAACCGTACAAAAACTAATAGGTCAAAATTATGAGACAACTTCAGGACCTACCATCTTAAGGATAAGAATAAGCAATGTTTTATTTAGGAACCTCTCAACCATGCCCTCATTAAATTCCTTCTGAACCAACTCCACCAAAAACTCACCAATGATATTTCATTGTGTCTGATAAAACTGCGCATAAAGACCATCTACCCCCTAGGCCTTTAGAGGAGCCATGTCAAATATAGCGTCATAAACCTCCTTAACCGTCACAGCCAAAGATAAAGTCTCCAACGTAGCGAAATCCAAACACGAAAATAAGTTTCTAACTGGGAACCGATCAACCATTCTGCCATCCGCGGTATTTAATTGCTGAAAGAAACGAAAAACTTCACACTTGATCCTCTCCTCATCGTAACACCAATACCTATCAGCTAACTTTAAGGCTTTTATTTGCTTGAAATTTCTTCTCTTATCCGCTTGGCAATGAAAATATTTGGTATTTCTATCACCAAGTGTAATGCACTCATGCCATGATCTCTGTTTCCACAATAACTCCTCATTATCGAAGACACCTTCTAATTCAGAACAGAGCTCCTTCTCAAGGTCAATAAGTCTCTGGGATCTATACTACTCAAGTCTTCTCTGAATACCCTTATCAAGATCTTCTTTTTATGTATAGTATTCCAAAGACCTCATGATTCCATTTTTTGGCTGCACACACGAAACTAGTGACCGCGCACCTTCAAACCTTCCCTCATGAATCCAATTCTCTGACACAAGTTGACCAAAACCATCATGAGAAAGCCACGCACTAATAAAGTGAAAAGGACGTGTTGGTCTATCATAACGACTAAACCCAAAATTTATTGCCAACAATCTATGGTCTGATTTTATTTTATGGAGATGATAAACCGTTGTGTTAGGAGCTATTGAGTCCTAACCAAGATTACAGAGCGCTCGATCAAGACGTTCAAATAAAGCACCTCTATTCCAAGTGAAATTCAACCCTTGGTAATCAACCTCTTTCAAACACCAATCATTACAAAAATTTTGAAATAAATTGTAGGAATATCTACCCCTCCGAGAACCACCCTGTTGATCATCCTTATTAAGAAGGGTATTAAAATCCCCAGCAAGTAACCAAGGTAACGAGATCCCCTTAGAAACCTTTCTTAAATCAGACCCCTCCTTGTCGTCCAAAAACGGCTGCCATACGCATCTGTGAACACCACCCAATCCTGTAAACATGGGAACTTCACCTTTAAGTGAATAAACTGAAAATGACTAACTTCAACCTGCACTTCCACTGTATTCTTCCACAAAATCCAAATACCACCAGAAAACCTCAAAGCTTCCACTCTATGAGAATTCGACCACCCAATACATTGGATAACCTTCTCTGCTGTGCTACCACTAGCACGAGTTTCCACCAAAACCATTACATCTGGATTGAAGTCTCTCAAATATTCATGAAGAATTCGATGAAACTTTGGGTTTCCTACCCCTTGACAATTCCAAACAAAAATATCGGTTTTCATCATAATATAATAAGAAAGAGTAAGACTGACCTGCAACAGAATCCAATTCACCTCAGTCCTCCATGCCTTCCTCACCATCATCATCACTACTATCAACTTCAAGAGCATCATGCAGGTTACTATTATTGTCCTCTCCGCCAGGATTTTCCAACAAACCCATATCACAACGTTGGCCATCATGATTCTCTTGGCTGTCCAAATTATCTACAAGACTTACCACCGCTCTTTCAATTGGGATTGAATCATCATTCCTTCGTCTTCTATATTCGCCATTTCTGTCACCAAACTTGAATTTTCCATTTAAAATTTTCGTCTTGAGAGAATCGAGAAATGAAGGTGGAGAAACTAAATTTTTAAATCCAGTGATAAATTTGGATCTGTGTTTTCTTTAAGATTAGCAACCGTATGGAATTTTGGGTCTAGAAAAATAAGCCCATTTGAGTCTTCCTTATGTGGCCTAGGTCCACTTCGATCACCAACAACAGCTGACCCAATTCGAATGCCCAAACCTTCCTTTCGGATCTCCAATTTCACACCCTTTGAACCACTTGCTTTAGCCTTTTGATTCTTTAAATTTACATCCCCTTTTGACCCGTGTACAACCCCACTAAAACAACCTGGCAAGCTATCAGATTCACCATTGAAATTCCCATTAAAATCCCCTGTAATGTGTTATCACGATTCCCCATTAATTCTCGATTCCCAAATCAAAAAAACCCTAAATTACTCTCCTTTTGCAGCTCATCCCCTTCAGCAACCATGAAAAGTGAATTAAACCGTGATCCATTTTGATTGTTTCTAAAAGTGACATCTTCCCCTATCTCTCTCGCCTTCTGTTGCCTTCTCTGTCGGTGTTCAACCATCATCCAATCGCCGAATTATTCTTTCTTCACCCTTTCCTGTACCGTACTCCTCCTTGTACCATTGGAAATATTTTCAAACTTTTGAACATCTTACTGATTTTCCTCCTCACCTTTCTCAGAATTTGCATTAGGACAATCGTCTTTAAGATGCCCAAAACATCCGCAACCAAAACATATTAACGGCAATGATTCATACTCAACCCTATGAATTCGATTGGCAATTCGCACTTTCGAAATGAGAGGAGATGCTAAATGAACTTGGATGGAAAATCTAGCAAATTGCCCTCGTGTACCTTTGTCTGTCTGTAAATCAATTTTCACAACCCTTCCAATTAGGCTACCTATTTCTTGAAGGATACTTCGTTTGTAAAAAGCACCCGAAAGACCCGGAATTTGAACCCAAATAACCATACTTTGAGGATAGGAATGAAGAGATGAAAATTGGGATGACCATGGTTGGGCAGTCAAGTAGTGTCCAAAGATGACCCAAGATCCTTTCGATACCACAATAACATAATTCGCCTCAGACTCAAATTTAGCCAAATAGTAGCCATTCTCTATCCATTAACTGAAACCTCTTGGATGGCTTCCACATAGCACAGACCTTATTCCACAAAGCATTGTACCCAATATTTCTTCCAAGCAACTTAATGATAAGTGTTTTAGACATGCTCTGATCTATGAGTCCATACACTCTATCAGAGAAGTCAATAGTGGGTACCCCATCAAGCAAACACTTCTTAACATCACCATCATGAAAAGCAAGGTCCTCCGAAATCCACTCCTCCTCCAAAGAACTGGTATTAAATTGGAGTTCAAAACAGCATCCTTAAATGATAAAGGTTGAGGTCTCCCTTCCTCCATAACCGCATCACCACCACCCATATCCGGTGGCTCTTCCTCCTGCCTTCTCACTTTCTTAAGAGCCCTATCACTGATCAAAGCCGGCGAAACTTCACCCATATCCAGCTTCCTTTTTCCTTTATCCTATGCAAAATATGTAAAAATGAATTCATTATTGGAAATGGACATGATTATGTCAAATTTTGAGCTATTGTTGGAGTAATGAAGTATGTATTATAAAAGATATAAAAAAATCCAAGTATTTCAATTAATAAATATAATTGTTATATAAAAATATGATTTTATTTTAAATATGATAATAATTAATAATGTTAAAATCAATTTTTTATAATTAATAAAAATTAAATATTTGAAATTACCATTATATATAAAGATAATATTAATATATTGGTAATTCACAAAAAAAAAATATATATTGATAATATAATCTATAACGTATAAATTTATTTATTATTTTTAATTTATAAGTAAAAACTCAAAAGGAAATAAATATATTTTATAATTAAATTAAATATTATTTTTATGAATATTAATTGCATCTAGTCAAATTTATTATAACTATATTAAGAAAAGAAAATTTTTAATGGTGAAGGGTTTTTACAAAATATCACTTTTTTTATAGTTTGTAAAAATCCTTAATAATGATTATAATTTTTTATTGGCATTATTTTTTGATAATCAAATAATTTATATATGTTTATAATTTTTTATTGGCATTTTTTTTGATAATCAAATAATTTATATATGTTAATTATGTTATTAGTTGTTATTTCGAAAAATATTAATTAATATAATTAGTTGTTTAGAATAATAGCGTTTCAGGAATTGTTATGTTTAGAACAATCATTATTTGGAACAACTTGTATTTAGAACGGTTGTTTTTTTTCGGAAGAGCTATTATTCAAAACAAGCTTTACCAAGAAAAGCACCATCAGAAAACAACTTTTATTCAGAACAATCTCTACGTTAAAAACAATTATGTCGAGAATAATTTAAGTTTGGAACAAGTAAAAATAATCATTATTCAAGAAAAACTCATCCAAGAACAACTACCATCTTGCATTTCAAGAAATATTCCGTGAAAGATATTTCACATGGTACCACTGCATCGAAGTAGAAAAAGTGGAAATAACTCCGGAATATGGTAGGGTTCTTGGATTGTTTTCACTCTTGGGATATTATGGAGAGCTTGGCTTGATGGATCAAATATGGAGAAAGTGATGGTTGTCGAATTCACCAAATATAAATATTCCTGCGACAAATAATACAAAACAGTAGTATAAGGCAGTAGGGTCTATAGGTTGTTGTAATCTACTCTCGTGCCTTCCTCTTGAACATCGTGTCGAAGGGCGTGCCCACGACCACGACTCGTGACTGTCTCCTAAAAAAATAAAAATAAATAAGTGGGGGTTTAGAGATAAAACATTAAACTAAAATAAATAAAGTGAAATAAATCTTTATGCAAATAATTAATTGAGATAAAAATAAGAAAAAACTATATTTAATAAACTTAGCCTCAGCCTCGATTCTCTCCGAACTTGAACTGATCCTTGAAATTTAATCTTCCCTTTTTTAATCGATAAGCTGGTTATAGCGCTCGAGAACGTTCCAACCGCCAACTTTTCCTCTTGTAGCTGGTTCTGGTACGACTTACAAACCGACCCTTGCCAAATGTCTAACCACGTCACATGTGCTCGCGATTTAAGATTTCGACAGCCTTGCGCTCTGAAACGCCCAACTCGAATTAACGGTCTCAACCATGTGGGTCGTTTAAATCCGATCTCTACCACCCTTGACGGAATCCAACTAGCCGTTTCTCACCTAGACATGCAAATTTGTTCGCGGGAATTCGAACGTAGCACGGCCGACTCGACTTCCCAATTGTACGCCAACCTATTTCAATCCAACGTGCACTTTTTGAATCGAAGTAGAATTAACTTTAAGGACGAATTTGTACTATCCCATAAACCGGAATGATAGCGAGTACCGATAAAAAGGTTTTTAGCACGGTTTTGTAACTCACGATTATTTTTTAATGGAGTGATAACTGGGCTAAGGCTAAAAAAAATTTAGTGATACATGATTTTAATCATGCTTGATGGATGAATGTGGTGAATTGTTTATGATTTTGAAGGATGGAAAGAGGAGGGATTAAGTTAGCAATTGGACAAATTTGCAAAGGAATTAAAATAGAGATGGAAATGGCAGAGAGTGAATTGACGAATTGAAAAGAAAAACAAATAAATGCTCAATTGCTTCTATTGCTCACAAAATCAAGTACATTTTCTATTGAATCAAAAGACCTTATTTATACACAATTGAGTTAATAAAAATAGTTTGACTCATTCTAAACTAAATTTCTCATTTACTTAAAATAAATAAATTTTAGTCAAAATAAAATTAAGAAAATAACAAAATTCAAATATAGGCTATTGACCAGTTCAACTAAAAAACATCTTTGTACTTAAGCCCTCATATTTTCCCAAATCTCAATGTAGCCTATCTCTTCACATATTTCTTCAATTAAGTCCACTTTTTGCTTTCCTTTGGATTAAAACATCAATTTATGTATCTGATAAGAAAATATAAAAAATTAAAAATACTTTTTTCAAAATTAATCCAAAATACACAAATAAAATTACACAAGTTATTTACTATCAATAAGTTAAGAGTTCTCCTCTTAACTTTTTTTTTTTTGTAATACTGAGTGTTTTTCCCTCTTTTCAAAAACATAACTAATTACTATTAATCATCACCAATAAAATCTTTCACCATCATTTTTAATCATTAAAAATTACCTATAAAAGTAGTTAATAGAAATAGTCCTTTTACTACTATAACTATAACTATAACAACTATATAACTATATAGAAGTAGGATTTTCGTAACAAATTTAAAAATGTGATTACCCATTTTGTTACCATATATAAATTTTATAAAAATGAAATTTTTGTGCCTTCCTTACATGACACGTCTCCTTTTTCTTTTTCTTTTTTTATATGAGAAGAAGATGGTTAAATTTCAATTTTGATCTTTATAATTCTCTAGTAAATTTAGGTCCATTACAATATGATCTTTTTGTTACATGGATATCAAATGATTATTATTTTTATTTTATTTTTAAAATGTCAAACTAGTAAATTTAATAGAAAGATTATAACGGTGTTAATAAAAGGACCTAAAATTTTAAATTCAAAAAGTAAAGGGACTAAATTCTTGAAAATAAAAGTATAAAGATTAAATTTCAAATATACGAAAAGTACAAAAACTTTAAAATTTTTACTCTATAATTTAACAAAAAATAGATAATTAACCTAACGCGAAAGTTGAGTGAAAACCATACTAACATAATATAATGTAACACAAATTAAGGAAAGTTTAGAATTTGCGGGGAGGAAAGCGCTTTCTATATAAACTTGGGCCAAAAAGAAAAAACTTGGGGCAATTCGTTTTCTGAATGAATCGCAAAAGTGAAAAAAGTACCAGCAATGGGGATGTAGCTCAGATGGTAGAGCGCTCGCTTAGCATGCGAGAGGTACGGGGATCGATACCCCGCATCTCCATTTCGTGAAACTATTAATTAGTTTTCCTCACCCATTGGTATATTTTCTGTTAAAGCCTCTGCTTCAATGTAATAGGCTATAAAAGTGAAAGATGTACAAGCAAAGGGGATGTAGCTCAGATGGTAGAGCGCTCGCTTAGCATGCGAGAGGTACGGGGATCGATACCCCGCATCTCCAGTTTTGTTGTTTTTATTTTTTATTTCGGACAATCTCAGTTCAATGGGCTAATTATTCCCCCATTTGCATCGGTGATGAAGTTTTAAAGTGAAATAGAGACAAATGGAATCATGTAGCAGAGTTTCTATGAACACACCTCCTCTGCTAAGTCAACTGTATATGGCATTCACCGACACTTTATCAGCTACCCAATTAATGGAATTTTTGCCGTTACAAACTGTGCTTGCCATAGCAGATAAAAGATATCATTGTTGGGTCCTGATGGAGATAATAAGTGGATATTTCGTTCTAAAATCACTCCACCTTTGCTGGTTTGGTCTTCAACTCTTGAGTTTGCTACTTAATGTTTTTGGACAACAAATCACATGGATCTGGGCTTTTGGTGAAGGAGACAAAAGGGTCTGATACGAAGGTATGCCGAAGTGATAAATCCATTAGAGGGAAAATTAGGGCATGAGAAAGTAAAGAGCGAAGGGTCATCGAAGAATATGCAAAAAGGAGAGGCTGAGGGTGAGAGAGTTGAATCAAACAAGATTGAAGAAGGAAAATCATATTCATACAGCTACCCTTTTTTCCCTCACAAAAATCACAATACCTATCTCAAATCTACTGCATTCATTTTCAAATTTGAATTGGTTTCAGATGATGGGTTTTATTATTGTGATGTTTGTGAGGAACAAAAGGTACTGATATGAAGCGAACGGCGATGAGGAGGACTCCATTTCTGGAAATACAGCCTCGGCCTGGTGCGTGCTTCTTTATTATCTTTGCGAAATTGTTTTTGATATCTTTTTACTGGTGGTTTTATCAATTCTTGGGGGAATTTTATCATCAGTGATTAGGGTTGATAGGATTGAATTAGCTGTTTATTTGGGAATTTATGTGAGGTGGAGTTCCGCAATTTAGCTTAAATGGTGGCATAATGAAACTGCTATGGAGTTTTATCTTTACTCATCATTCCTACTTCCACTGAACTTCTTTCTTTTACTCTTTTATTTCACTTTTAATTACTTCAATAATAAAAATTCATATTTATATGTAGTTTTATAGTTATATAGTTGTTGTATGAAAAGGACTAATTCTATCATTGTTGAATTAAATATCCAAACTCATAAGAACTCCTCATTGTTGAATTATGGAAACATTTTACTATATAAATACATACCCTCTATACGTATGTATCTTCTCTTCCATATACGCATCAAATATACTTCCGTACTATGGCAACTTCGAAAATCTTGTTGTTAGTTCTTTTGATCCAATGCATTGTAGTCACTGGCTCTTCTCGTCAGTTGAAGAACACCAACATAAATATCAACAATACATTTAATGTGATTAACTTTGGAGCTATCGGGGATGGACAGAAAGATGATTCTAAGGTTTTCTTTCCGTTTTCTCCACTCTCTGTGCTGCTAATTTTAACAAGACATTGTTTAGGATTGATGTTGTATGCTTTCTGATAATATATGCTTGGTCTAATGGTGTGTATGTATTTTAGATGTTTATGCATGCCTGGGATGCTGCATGTGATTCTTCAGCTCCATCACCAACCTTTCTTGTACCTCAAGGGAAGACGTATCTGCTGCAACCTTTAACTTTCAATGGCAAACATTGCAACTCTAATGACATTACTTTGCAGGTATTTCTTTCTCTAATTTCGATTGTAGATTTATTTACATATATTTAGTAACAGTGCTAGTAGTGTATAAAACTAAGGATATATAATATGAGGCGTATGTCTTTTGTATTAGTTAGAAACTGCTTCCTTTATATTTGTTTTGTGAAAACTTTGCATATAAATTGGGGTGCAGATTGATGGGAGAATCATAGCCCCAACCAAACCTTCTGCATGGGACTGTGACACAAATTGTAACCATTGGATTGGCTTTAAAAATTTCGATGGTCTCCACATTCAAGGATCTGGTACCATCAATGGCCAGGGAGATAAATGGTGGAAACTTTCTTGCAAAGATAACCAAAAGGTAATTGTTCATATTCTATTATAAGCCCATAAGATTTCTACATATGATTATAATATTTTCATGTTGGGTTTTTACTGATGTATACGTGTTCATTGCTCTTTGTAACAGTCCTGTCAACATCGGAAACCAACGGTATGTGTTCGAATTTCATGTTTTTGCATTTATAAAGATGTTAAGTTTTTTGGTATGGCAGAAAAATATTGACAGAAATTGTGTATACTCTAATTGTATGAGAATGATGTGGCTTTTGTTTTAGGGTTTTATGATAGGACACTCCAAGAAAGTAGATATCAAAGGTTTAACCTTTGAAGACAGTCCACAAATGCACATTGCATTCGAAAGCTCTACTTCGATTCATGCCACTGAACTTACAATCAGAGCTCCGGGACACAGTCCCAACACTGATGGAATTCACATCCAACGTTCCACCAATGTCTCTATAGATAATTCAACCATTCAAACCGGTTTGTTTGTTTGTTTGTGTTTGCTTGTTTTATTTCATTATACATACATCTTTATGTTCATTTGAATATCTTGTTTATTAATTCAGGTGATGATTGCATATCAATTGGGAATGAATCTAAATACATTAACATTAGTAACATCGAATGCGGTCCAGGTCACGGAATAAGGTACACTTTTTTCCTTTTTTTTTTTTTCAATTTATTTTCGTACTTCATTGCGATGATCTTTCCTCTTGCTTCATGAAATTAAATCTCCATGTTGATTTATTTTTGAATATTTGATTGTCATGTGAAGCATTGGGAGCCTTGGAATTATGGGAAAAACTGAGGAAGTTGAATTTGTTCATGTAAGAAATGTTACATTCCATGGAACAACTAATGGAGTTAGAATCAAAACTTGGCAGGTATATATAACTTCTCTAATCCATTTTTTTCAAAAATTATATTAATAACACCGTTACCTAACTGATAATTATCGTTGATGTGTTCTTAGGGAGGACACGGTCATGCGAGGCACATTAAATTTGAAGATATAACTTCCCATTCATCGACTCGACCTATTGTTATCGATCAGTATTATTGCCCTCATAAACAATGCAAGAACCAAGTAAGTGGTTAATTATTAGATTTCATTTTTATATTGAATAAAATGTAGCATTCTTAATTGTAATTACTATATATGTATGTATAGCAGACATCAGCAGTGGAGATCAGCAATATAGCTTATGAAAATATAAGTGGGACATCACGTAAAGAAATAGCAGTGCAGCTTTCATGCAGTGAGTCCATTCCCTGCAAAAACATCACCATGAAAGGCATTAACTTGATATACGAGAAGCATAAAGACAAAACGTCATCGTATTGTCTTAATGCTCATGGCTTGAGAAACCGAAGGGTCCATCCAAATGTATCTTGTTTACAACAAGAAGATGATTTTTAGTCTTTTTTATTCTTCTTTAATTAGTTCATAGTATATTTGTTTTTAACATTTTAATTCTTTTAGGTGAAATATTTTTAGGTTTGGGTTTAATGTATTATCTATTAAATATCACATATAATTAAAATATTATTATAGATTAAGTTTTCTCTAATTTTCCATATTTCAATTACGGACTTCATAATTTTTAAATTTTTTTATAAAAAGAACCCCTTTTTTTTAAATTCCTTTCTTATTTTTAAAATTATTTCCAAAATATTTAATTACGTATTAAATAAAAATGGCATCATTTTAGCCCAATGTATAGAATAATAAATCATAAAATTGTAATCCATGATTGTTTCAAGTATAAACATCTTAAACTATAAACAAAGGCTTAAACTAGAATTGATAAAAGAAAAAAAGAATTAAAATTATACAAACTTTTTATTTTTGAAGATGTAAACTAAAAGAAAAATGATTTTAGGTTAAAATATGCTATAGGTCTCTGTATTTTTATTCTTAGAAATTTAATTTTTTATTTTTAAAATTTTAAAATTTTAAAATTTTAAAATTTAAATTCATGTGTTAAAATTGTTAAGATTATTTTGTTAAATTCATATTCATTACATCATTTATTTTAATTGCATTGTTATAAAGTATCATTTTTTATTTTAAAACATCACAACAAAAATTTTCAGTGTTAACAATTGGACATAAATTTAAAAATTTTGAAAAATAAAATATTAAAATCTTGAAAAGAAAATTATAGAGATTAAATTTTAAATTTATAAAGAGTACAAGGACGTATGAAAAAATTTAACCATTTATTTAATCTCAGTTGCTAACGTTATTTATTTTAATTTATTCATTTACTAGATCTGGGCTTGGGTGCCTATAAATTCTTTAGAGGAAAAATTAGGGCATCAGAGGGTATAGCCGATTATGCAAACAGGCGAGGGCGAGGGCGAGGGCGAGGGTGAGGGCGAGGGGAGTTTGAATCAAAGAAAAAATTCATTTTCTTACCTTCTTTTCTTCACAAATATCACAATAAAACATGGATGAAACTATCGATGCCCAGAGCTGGTTCTTGTATCGATGATAGAGTTCTATTATTGTGATATTAGTGAGGAACAAAAGGTACTGATATGAGGCCGACGGCGATGACCAGATTCTGACGGGAATACACTCACACTATGCTTCGTGCTTCTTTATTGTCTTTGCCTTTCTCTCTCTTTTTTTACTGTGCTATTTCAATTCTGGGGGGGGGGGGGAATAGGGATTTGATTCAATACACTGTATTGATTGAATCTTGTTATCAGTGGAAGATTGATGGTTATGGCGACAATAGATCTGATGCCATTGACTTTGGATCTATCGGAGATTTGACTGAATGATGATTCTAAGGTTTTCGTTTTTTCGTTTTAAGGTTTATCTATCACAGTAGCATCCAGTTACTCAATAGGCCTTCAAATAGCACCAATATTAACCACAAAATTAGGCAAAACCATGACAGCATGTTTTACAGGGTTTCCCAAAATGAAAAATCCAAGCAGCAACACCACCATATTGAAAGACCTACCTAGCTTACGGACCCTAAACCTCCTCCATGTATGTCCTTGCATGCAATTCAACACCATCTAATCACCCTTATTTTGATTGATGAAGCCAATCAGCCAGTGAGGCAGTGGGAAATGGAGCATTTTTTTGAGATGAAGCCCATTTCGGAATATTACTACACACGGACACTCACCATCCCCTCCTGCCTGCAACTACGATTCAGTTTTGTTTTCCTGATATAAGAAAGTCTCTCCATTCTGATCTTATTATTGGAACCCACCCAACGAGTAGAATCCACGCTTGCTTGCCTACTTCATTATTCTTATTCGAATGAGGATTTTTTTTTTTATAAAAATAAATTTATAAATATATTTGTTTTCTTTTTTATAAAAAATAAATTCTTGGTAAAAATTCTCTCCGATTCCTCTCAGTTTTGATATTAAGCAAATTGACCCCTCTCAAAAACTTTAATTCTTATCAATTTTGAAAATGAGCTATAATGATGTTGATATACATAATTTTGATTGGTACAACATTTTACCAATTTTATCTTAATTTAACAAATTTAGTCAAATATTGCAAACTAAATTTGTTAAACTTTTTAGAATTAAGACGAAATTGACAAAACTTGTAAACACATAGGATTAAATTTATTGTTATAACTATTAAAATTATGTATAATTTATGGAAGACATTAACGATGTAATTATTTCTCTTTAGTTGCTCATTTTCAAAAATTTATAAGAGTTAAATTAATCCGGTTTTTTTTTAAAAAGGACCAAATGCTCAATTTCAAAATTGAGAGGGATTAGAGAATTCTTTTTACTTAAATTCTTTCACTTAATATAACATATGGTAAATTCAGAAATAATCACCCAACTTTCAGAAATTTTCATTTTAAACACTAAAAAACGTTCACAAAGTTTGTTCATTTTGGTCCCTCCGATCAAAATTACAAACGAAAATCTTACACGGCATTTCGACTATTTTTCTTCATTTTCCACCTTGGATATTAATATCCACCTCATTATTTAACATTCAAATAATTTAATTTCCTTTGTTTTCAGCCTAGCAATTCCTTTAGGGCCACCTCATAAAAAGCCGAAATAACACACGACTCTGCTTTCTATGCTCTGCATATCCATCCATTGCCATTAACACTTTCTTTCATTCTTTTTTTTCTTTTACCTTTACACGTTTCAAGGAATAAGATATTTGAACGCATGAGGTGGATATTAATATCCAGTTGGAAAATAACAAAAATTAGTTAGAATGCTATGTAAGATTTCCGTTTGCAATTTTAATAAGAGGGATCAAAATGAACAAAATTTATAACTTGTGTGCCATTTTGCTAACTTTTTTATATTTAAAATGAAAATTTTTAAAAGTTGAATGACTATTTGTGTAGTTTAGCCTAAAAAATAATAATAACAAATTAATGAAAGTTTAGAAAATGCCGGGAGAAAAGCGATTTCTATAAACTTTGGGCCAATTTTATTATAAATAGTTAATGAAAATGAAAATTAAGATCACTTGGGGATGTAGCTCAGATGGTAGAGCGCTCCACTATTTGGTGATCTTTTCATTTTCAAACAAGCTATACAACCTTTTCTATGAACACACCTCCACTGCTGAACCTCTAAGCAGACCTGGTGTAGTTTAGGAATGATATTGCCAGTGTATTGCACGAACTGCGTTTCTTCTGCTTGTGTTTTTCGAGACAAAACATTTGTTACGATGTTTTGAGTTCCCCTCTTTTAGGTCACCAAGTAATCGTAGCCAAACATTTTGCAACCCATTTCTGTTGGTAAGGGGTAATGACCTGGCCATCAATCATAAATTTCAAACTCTGATGATCTGTCTGTATCTGAAACAATCTTCCCACAAGGTAAAGGTGCCACTTTTTAACTGCTAGTAGTACGACCAACATCTCCTTGTCATATATGTACAAGGCTTGATGCTTGATCCCTAAGACTTTACTAAAATACGCTAGAGGTCGTCCTTTCTATTGCAAGACTGCCCCAATACCTTAACCACTGACGTTCCTGTCAATGCAAAATTCGGTGTTGAGATCGGGCAGGGCTAGAACTAGTGTCTGACACATTGCTGACTTAAGCTGTTGGAAAGTTGCCTTAGCTTCAGAAGACCAATGTCACTTGACATCTTTTTTTTAACAGATTGGTTAGTGGACGAGTTAAAGTGCCATAGTCTTTTTATAAATCGTCTATAAATAAAATAACAAGAGAGTCCCAAAAACCCTCGAAGCTCATTAAGACAAGTTGATGTAGGCCAAGTAAATACTGCTTCCACCTTAGTGGCATCCATGCCACTAATCCTATGGAAATGATGTGGCCCAGGTATTCGATTTCAGTTTGTGCTAAAAGCGAATTTGGACCTTTTAGCATATAACTGATGCTGCCTTAGGAGTTGTAGGATTGCTCAAAGATTATCCAAATGTGATGGCCAATTGTCGGAGTGCACAAGGATGTCATCAAAAAATACTAAGACAAACTTCCTCAAGAAGGGCCTAAAGACAGAGTTCATCAACGATTGAAAGTTGGAGAAATTGCCAAGGTGTCTTTAGAAGGGAACCCTGGTGGCGTTGTGCCCAAAATGCCTTTCCATTTGCCTGGTGTTGATCTAGAAACTGCCCCCAGATGGTTGGCCCAAATATCTCTCGAACAAATACTGCAACTCACTCTTAATCTCTTCGCGAATCTTCTTCAATCGTGCCTCGAGCTTACCATCCATTTCTTTCATCAGTTGGTATAGCTTCCTCACTGGCAGATCCTAAACTACACTAGGTCTGCTTGCAGGTGTAGCAGTGGAGGTGTGCTCATAGAAAAGGCTTAGCTTGTTTGAAAATGAAAAGATCTGCAAATAGTGGAGATGCGGGGTATCGATCCCCGTACCTCTCGCATGCTAAGCGAGCGCTCTACCATCTGAGCTACATCCCCTCAATGACCTTTATTTTCATTTTTATTAGCTATTAACTGAAAACTCAGTTTGAACTCTTTAGTTTGACAACTGGTAGTGACAGTTGTCTACATAATACGCTCCGTTTCAATTAAGAAACATGGATGAAAAATGCACCGTTTCGACTCATTAAAACAATATCGTTTCACTAAACTAAACCCTAGAAAAAAATGCAGGGTTTGAAGAAACAAAAATCAAAGTAACAAGCATAACAAAAATTCAATTTCATGAACGTTGAAACTTTTCTCCTGTATCAGACTTCTCTATTGCAACCCTTAACTTTCAACTCAATCATATTACTTTCCACGTAATTCTACCTTTCTCTTTCGTCCTAAATTCAGTTATATATTTAGCAATAGTATTGTATGGAACTAAGGATATATAATATATAATTATGTCTTTTGTATGATTTACAAGTTGTTTTTAATTAGTTTTGTGAAAACTTTGCATATAAATTGTGCTACAGGTTGATGGGAAAATCATAGCTCCAAACCAGCCTTTTGTATTTTGAATTTGTGTAGCATTTGATGAATTTTTTTAAAATTTTTCAAGGTATTTATTAGAGCGAGCCCAGTAATTAATTTTTTGTATTTTGTAAGTTCATTAATGAGTAGATGCTGGCCACAAGCTTTAAAGTTACTTTATAAATCCTTGACCATTGATTAAGGTAGAAAAAATCTTTGCTATCTCATCTAACTATTGTAGTTAACCAAAATCTTCTCTTTTAACTAGTTAACATGCGTATATATTAATTATGATAAATATATCCATAGAAGTTTCCCACTTCCTAGTACCTAGAAACTTCAAACAGACTTGTCCACCCTCCCCCTTTTTTCAGTTCCTCGGTCAACTTCCAGGTATTTTCTCTTCAGTTTCTTTGATTTTTCCCACAAACCAATCACTTCACGTAAGAATACACTTGTATATATATAGCTTTTTTTTGCGTATAGTTTCCACCATAATCTCAAAACTCATAACTTTTTCGATTCAAAAACAATGAAGGCAACCAGTGATGAAAACCAATCCACAAATCCGACACTAACCAATCCACAAATCCCCATAAATTTAACAGCCATAGCTTACTACTATCTGACATTAAACTGCATCTCCACAATGTACCAGGCCTACACCCATGGTGACTTTCCCATGGTGGGTTTCATAGTTATTGTTTACTTTGGTTATTTGGGTCTCATGTATTGCATCAACCAACTCCGAGCTTTCCCTCCACCCCACACTTCACCAAAGAAAGATTTCTTGAAATCTATCATATGGGTTTTAGCCACTGTTATCTTACTCGGCTTTGCTCGTCAATTCTCCACCTTTGTTCACCCTCTTGTAGCTCTTTTTATGTTCGCTGCTGCAGTTTCTACCAGTTATTTCCTCTTCTTCTCATACTTCGTCCATGATTGCGATCCCCATCAATCTGCCAACTCTTGCTGCAGAATTAGAATCAAAGTGTCTAAGGGATGTTGTGCCAATTATAAAGTGATCATCAATGGCAGCAAAATTACAAGGGAAGTTGTTCCAGGTCCAGAAAATGTGTAATTCCTGGAAGATCTCTAGATTTAAGAGTTAATGGAATAGGGCCTGTGGTGAGAGTGATCTAAGTTCATTTTATTTTATTCTCTATTCATAGGCAAAGCTTGTTGTTCATTGATATCATTCTCATTCAATCAAGTCAAAAGCTTGTTAATTTTTCCCGGCATATTCTAAACTTTCGTTAATTTTTTTTTATTATATTCTGGGATAAACTACACAAATACTCATTCAACTTTTAAAATTTAAAAAACTAGCAAAATAGCACACACGTTATAAAATTTATTCATTTTAATTACTCCCGTTAAAATTACAAACGGAAATCTTTCATAGCAATCTAACTAGTTTTTGTTATTTTTAAGCTGGATATTAATATCCACCTCATGCTTTCAGATACCTTATTCCTTGAAGCACGTAAAGGTAAAAGAAAAAAGAACAAAAAGAATGTGTTAATGGCAATGGATGAATGGATATGCAGACCATAGAAAGCAGAGTCGTGTGTTATTTCGTCTTTTTATGAGGCGGTGCTGAAGGAATTACTAGGTTGAAAACAAGGAAAAAAAATAAGATTTTTACTCGTAATTCTAATCGAAGTGATAAAATGAATAAATTTTGCAAACATTTTTTAGTGTTTAAAATGAAAATTTATAAAAATTAAGTGATTATTTGTGAAATCTACTCCATATTGTATTATATGAATGAATTTAAGTAAAAAAACTTTTCTAATTCGTCTCAATTTTGAAATTAAACAGTTAATCTTTTTAAAAAACATTTGAGTAATTTAACCCCTATAAATTTTTTAAAGTAAACAAATCTTCCATAAATTATACATAATTTTGATTAATATAACAATAAATTTAATTCTTTATATTTACATGAGTAATCAATTTTATCTTGATTTTAAAAAATTTTAACAAATTTAGCTTGTAATATTTTGCTAAACTTGTTAAATTTATCCTTAATTACTCCCTTTGGAAATTGATAGAGATTAAGGTTTCTCAGAGGAACCATCAAAATGAGAGAAACCGGTGAGACTTTTTTTCTTATATCAGGAAAACAAATCTGAATTGTAGTTGCAGGCAGGAATGGATGGTGAGTGTTCGTGTGTAGTAATATTCCGAAATGGGAAACTGGACGCGACTGTGATAAATAAACCTTAAAACGAAAAAAAAAACCTTAGAATCATCATTCAGTCCAATCTCCGATAGATCTAAAGTTAATGGCATCAGATCTGTTGTCGCCATAACCATCAATCTTCCACTGTTAACAACATTGGGTCAATGAAATAGCACTAATAAAATCAACAGTATAAAAGAGAGAGAGAGAGAGAGAGAGAGAGAGGCAAAGATAATACAGAAGCACGCAGCAGAGGGTGAGTGTATTTCCGTCAGAATCTCGTCATCGCCGTCGGCCTCATATCAGTACCTTATTTTATTCACTAATATCATAAAAATATAAATCTTATCATCGATACAAGCAGCAGCTTTGGGAATCGATGGTTTCATCCATGTTTTATTGTGATATTTGTGAACAAAAAAAAGGTAAGAATATGAATTTCTTGATTGATTCAAACTCCACCCTCACCCTCGCCTGTTTGCAAATTCGGCTATACCCTCTGATGCCCTAATTCTTCTTCGAAAGAATTTATAGGCACCCAAGCCCAGATCCACATGCCAGTCTGTATTACTGCCCAATCTAGTAAATAAATGGTTAAAATTTGAAGAGAATATTAGCTCATTGCACTGAGCAGATGCTGCAGAGCTTGTTTGAAAAGAAAAAGTGGAGATGCGGGGTATCGATCCCCGTACCTCTCGCATGCTAAGCGAGCGCTCTACCATCTGAGCTACATCCCCACGGTTATTATATATTACTCATTAAAAAAATTGGCCCAAGTTTATAAAAATGGCATATTCTAAACTTTCATTAATTTGTTTTTATTATTTATATTCTGGGGTAAATTCCATAAATAGTCATTCAGCTTTTAAGGTTTGTCATTTTAAACACCAAAAAAGTTAGCAAAATAGCACACCCGTTATAAAATTTGTTCATTTTGATTACTGCTGTTAAAATTTTAAATGAAAATCTTATATAGTATTTTAACTAATTTTTGTTATTTTTCAGCTGGATACTTTTTTTGATAAATAAAAAAGCAAACTACATCATATCAGTAGTTCAGCAAAATCACAGTCTATATAATAGATCGTTCCAAATATTTCATTAGGATGTTTTTCAAAAATTTGTAAATTTTCCTTCCATAAGAGACCTAATTTAATCAGTCTATCCGCCATTAAATTCTTTTCTCTAAATACATACCAAATTCACCATTGACTTTCACATTCGTTTTGTTGTTCTAAAAATGGTGATACCATGGTAAAAGAAAAAATACCTTATTCCTTGAAGCACGTAAAGGTAAAGGTGAAAGAAAAAATAATGAAAACAGTGTTACTGGCAGAGCATAGAAAGCGGAGCCGTGTGTTATTTAGGTTTTTTTATGAGGCGGCGCTAAAGGAATTGTTATATTGAAAAACAAAGGAAAATAAATTATTTGAGGTGGATATTAATATCTAAGGTGGAAAACGAAAAAAAAAAATTAGTTGAACTGCCATTTCTGTTCTAGTTTTAATTGGAGTGATCAAGATAAATAAATTTTGTGAATATTTTTTAGTGTTTAAAATGAAAATTTATGAAAGTTAAGTGATTATTTGTGTAATATATAGTATAGTATATTATATGAATGAATTTAAAGTAAAAACACCTATTTAGTTTCTCTCAATTTTGAAATTCAGCATTTGATCCTTTTAAAAAAAATAGGAGTAATTTAACAACTAATGTCTTCCATAAATTATATATAATCTTGATTGGTATGATAATAAATTTAGCTCTTTCTGTTTAAATGTATTGTCAATTTCATCTTGATTCTAAAAAAATTCAACAAATTTGATCTTCAACATTTGGTTAAATTAGGACCAAATTAATAAAATATCTAAAATTCGAGAGCTAAATTTATTGTTTTACCAATCAAAATAATATAAGGAAATATTAAGGCCATGATTAATTATGGTTTCTGAGAGGTAGCAATTTGCTAAATATTAAAATTGAGAGAAACCGGTGAGACTTTTATCAAGAAATTTTATTAATTATATCAGGAAAACAAATATGAATTGTAGTTGCAGGCAGGAAGGGATGGTGAGTGTTCGTGTGTAGTAATATTCCGAAATGGGCTCTGATGCGAGGTGGCTCCATCTCCCACTGTCTCACTGGCTGATTGGCTTCATCAGTCGAGATAAAGGGTGATTAAAGGGTATTGCATTGCGTGCAAGGACTTACATGGAGGAGGTTTTAGGGCCCGAAAGCTAGGTAGATCTTTCCCTTTTCTTTCAATTTCAATATGGTGGTGTTGCTGCTTGGATTTTTCATTTTGGGACACTCTGTAAGACATGCTGTCCTGGTTCTGCCCATATCAATTCTGTAAGGCCAACTGAGTGACTGGATGCGACTGTGATAAATAAACCTTAAAACCAAAAAAAGAAAACCTTAGAATCATCATTCAGTCCTATCCGATAGATCCAAAGTTAATGGCATCAGATCTCTTGTCGCCATAACCATCAATCTTCCACTGATAACAACATTCAGTCAATGAAATAGCACTAATAAAATCAACAGTATAAAGAGAGAGAGAGAGAGAGGCAAAGATAATAAAGAAGCACGCAGCAGAGGGTGAGCGTATTTCCGTCAGAATCTCGTCATCGCCGTCGGCCTCATATCCGTACCTTTTGTTCCTCACTAATATCACAATAATAGAAGTCTATCATCGATACAAGCAGCAGCTTTGGGCATCGATAGTTTCATCCGTGTTTCATTGTGATATTTGTGAAAAAAAAAAAACAGGTAAGAATATGAATTTCTTGATTGATTCAAACTCCACTCTCACCCTCGCCTGTTTGCGAATTCGGCTATACCCTCTGATGCCCTAATTCTTCCTCTTAAAGAATTTATAGGCACCCAAGCCCAGATCCATATGCCATTCTGTATTACTCTGTCCAATCTAGTAAATAAATGGTTAAAATTTGATATAGGTTCTTGTACTTTTCAGAAATTTGAAATTTAATCTCTATATTTTATTTTCAAGAATTTAGTCTTTTACTTTTCAAATTTCAAAATTCATGTTCAATTGTTAACTAAATTAATTTTTTTAGTGTGACATTTTGAAATAAAAAAAATACTCAATTAGCAACAATGTAATTAAAAATAAATATTATAATGAATCTGAATTTGACAATATCATTTTACTGTTTTAATAATTGAACTTAAATATTCAAATTTAAAAATTAAAAAACTAAATTCTTAAAAATAAAAAATATAGAAACATATTTTAACCTCAAATCAATCTTTATTTTAGTTTTACAACTTCAAAAATAAAAAGTTTGTATAATATTAAACTTTTTTTTCTTTTATCAATGCTAGTTTAAGAAGTTTATACTTGAAACAATTATTGATTGAAAAAGGATAAATTTCAAAGAATTATAATTTAATATGTAATTGTGTACATGAGTTTTTTATTTTTTTACAATTTTATATATGAAATTTTGATTTGATCCAATTCTTATAAATTATTAACATAATTATTGATATAACATCATTTTATGTTTATATATTACATACATGAATAATTATATTTATCTAATATAAAAATAAATTGATGTATTTTTTTTGGTGATTTAATTGATGTATTTTTTTATTTTTTTTGGTGATTTAAGTTGATGTATTTTTTTTTGGTGATTTAATTAAATCAAAATTAAAATTTCAAATATACATTAAACCACAATTAAAATTTTACGTACAAAATTACACCAAATTAAATTTGATATATAAAATTAATGTATAACTTTGAAATTTATCCTATTAAAAAATTATGCTTTATTATTGTATACATTGGACTAAAGAAACTACAAAAACTAATCTAAAATGATGCCATTTTTATTTAATACGTAATTAAATATTTTGGAAATAATTTTAAAAATAAGAAAGGAATTTAAAAAAAAGGGGTTCTTTTTATAAAAAAATTTAAAAATTATGAAGTCTGCAATTGAAATATGGAAAATTAGAGAAAACTTAATCTATAATAATACTTTAATTATATGTGATATTTAATAGATAATACATTAAACCCAAACCTAAAAATATTTCACCTAAAAGAATTAAAATGTTAAAAACAAATATACTATGAACTAATTAAAGAAGAATAAAAAAGACTAAAAATCATCTTCTTGTTGTAAACAAGATACATTTGGATGGACCCTTCGGTTTCTCAAGCCATGAGCATTAAGACAATACGATGACGTTTTGTCTTTATGCTTCTCGTATATCAAGTTAATGCCTTTCATGGTGATGTTTTTGCAGGGAATGGACTCACTGCATGAAAGCTGCACTGCTATTTCTTTACGTGATGTCCCACTTATATTTTCATAAGCTATATTGCTGATCTCCACTGCTGATGTCTGCTATACATACATATATAGTAATTACAATTAAGAATGCTACATTTTATTCAATATAAAAATGAAATCTAATAATTAACCACTTACTTGGTTCTTGCATTGTTTATGAGGGCAATAATACTGATCGATAACAATAGGTCGAGTCGATGAATGGGAAGTTATATCTTCAAATTTAATGTGCCTCGCATGACCGTGTCCTCCCTAAGAACACATCAACGATAATTATCAGTTAGGTAACGGTGTTATTAATATAATTTTTGAAAAAAATGGATTAGAGAAGTTATATATACCTGCCAAGTTTTGATTCTAACTCCATTAGTTGTTCCATGGAATGTAACATTTCTTACATGAACAAATTCAACTTCCTCAGTTTTTCCCATAATTCCAAGGCTCCCAATGCTTCACATGACAATCAAATATTCAAAAATAAATCAACATGGAGATTTAATTTCATGAAGCAAGAGGAAAGATCATCGCAATGAAGTACGAAAATAAATTGAAAAAAAAAAAAAAGGAAAAAAGTGTACCTTATTCCGTGACCTGGACCGCATTCGATGTTACTAATGTTAATGTATTTAGATTCATTCCCAATTGATATGCAATCATCACCTGAATTAATAAACAAGATATTCAAATGAACATAAAGATGTATGTATAATGAAATAAAACAAGCAAACACAAACAAACAAACAAACCGGTTTGAATGGTTGAATTATCTATAGAGACATTGGTGGAACGTTGGATGTGAATTCCATCAGTGTTGGGACTGTGTCCCGGAGCTCTGATTGTAAGTTCAGTGGCATGAATCGAAGTAGAGCTTTCGAATGCAATGTGCATTTTTGGACTGTCTTCAAAGGTTAAACCTTTGATATCTACTTTCTTGGAGTGTCCTATCATAAAACCCTAAAACAAAAGCCACATCATTCTCATACAATTAGAGTATACACAATTTCTGTCAATATTTTTCTGCCATACCAAAAAACTTAACATCTTTATAAATGCAAAAACATGAAATTCGAACACATACCGTTGGTTTCCGATGTTGACAGGACTGTTACAAAGAGCAATGAACATGTATACATCAGTAAAAACCCAACATGAAAATATTATATACATATGTAGAAATCTTATGGGCTTGTAATAGAATATGAACAATTACCTTTTGGTTATCTTTGCAAGAAAGTTTCCACCATTTATCTCCCTGGCCATTGATGGTACCAGATCCTTGAATGTGGAGACCATCGAAATTTTCAAAGCCAATCCAATGGTTACAATTTGTGTCACAGTCCCATGCAGAAGGTTTGGTTGGGGCTATGATTCTCCCATCAATCTGCACCCCAATTTATATGCAAAGTTTTCACAAAACAAATATAAAAGGAAGCAGTTTCTAACTAATACAAAAGACATACGCCTCATATTATATATCCTTAGTTTTATACACCACTAGCACTGTTACTAAATATATGTAAATAAATCTACAATCGAAATTAGAGAAAGAAATACCTGCAAAGTAATGTCATTAGAGTTGCAATGTTTGCCATTGAAAGTTAAAGGTTGCAGCAGATACGTCTTCCCTTGAGGTACAAGAAAGGTTGGTGATGGAGCTGAAGAATCACATGCAGCATCCCAGGCATGCATAAACATCTAAAATACATACACACCATTAGACCAAGCATATATTATCAGAAAGCATACAACATCAATCCTAAACAATGTCTTGTTAAAATTAGCAGCACAGAGAGTGGAGAAAACGGAAAGAAAACCTTAGAATCATCTTTCTGTCCATCCCCGATAGCTCCAAAGTTAATCACATTAAATGTATTGTTGATATTTATGTTGGTGTTCTTCAACTGACGAGAAGAGCCAGTGACTACAATGCATTGGATCAAAAGAACTAACAACAAGATTTTCGAAGTTGCCATAGTACGGAAGTATATTTGATGCGTATATGGAAGAGAAGATACATACGTATAGAGGGTATGTATTTATATAGTAAAATGTTTCCATAATTCAACAATGAGGAGTTCTTATGAGTTTGGATATTTAATTCAACAATGATAGAATTAGTCCTTTTCATACAACAACTATCTAACTATAAAACTACATATAAATATGAATTTTTAT
Source organism: Gossypioides kirkii (assembly GCA_005610355.1). Classification (NCBI taxonomy): domain Eukaryota; kingdom Viridiplantae; phylum Streptophyta; class Magnoliopsida; order Malvales; family Malvaceae; genus Gossypioides; species Gossypioides kirkii. The sequence goes on along the minus strand of CP032251.1, from coordinate 3,247,293 downwards.
TATTGAAGTAATTAAAAGTGAAATAAAAGAGTAAAAGAAAGAAGTTCAGTGGAAGTAGGAATGATGAGTAAAGATAAAACTCCATAGCAGTTTCATTATGCCACCATTTAAGCTAAATTGCGGAACTCCACCTCACATAAATTCCCAAATAAACAGCTAATTCAATCCTATCAACCCTAATCACTGATGATAAAATTCCCCCAAGAATTGATAAAACCACCAGTAAAAAGATATCAAAAACAATTTCGCAAAGATAATAAAGAAGCACGCATCAGGCCGAGGCTGTATTTCCAGAAGTGGAGTCCTCGTCATCGCCGTTCGCTTCATATCAGTACCGTTTGTTCCTCACAAACATCACAATAATAAAACCCATCATCTGAAACCAATTCAAATTTGAAAATGAATGCAGTAGATTTGAGATAGGTATTGTGATTTTTGTGAGGAAAAAAAGTGTAGCTGTATGAATATGATTTTCCTTCTTCAATCTTGTTTGATTCAACTCTCTCACCCTCAGCCTGTCCCTTTGGCATATTCTTCGATGACCCTTCATTCTTTCTAATGAATTTATCATGCCCTAATTTTCCCTCTAATGAATTTATCATTTCAGCCCCATTATCACTTCAGCCTACCTCCGTATCAGACCCTTTTGTCTCCTTCACCAAAGCCCAGATCCATGTCAACTTGTTTTTTTTAATATTATTGAATTTACACCCCTAAAATATTTTTTAGAAGCTTTATGATTAAAATGTAATTTTCACTAATCTTCAACGAACTTACTCTCCTCAGTCCTCATTGCTAAAAACTTTCCCGGAAAGTTCATTTTTTCTTGGGGTTCAAATCAAACTATTAAAAAAATGAAAGGAAGTGCCCCCACTTCCTAGAAACTTCAAATAAAGTTCAGCTTCCAAATATTTTCTCTTTCATTTTCTTTGTATTTCCCAGGAACCAATCACTTGATCATAAGAATATATATTTGCTGTAAACTCCAAAACCATGCCAAGCTAATTCTTGAAGAATCTCAGCTTTTTTTTTTTGCGTATAGTTTCCACCATAATCTCAAAACTCATATCACTTTTTCGATTCAAAAACAATGAAGGCAACCAGTGATGAAAACCAAACCACAAATCCGCCACCAACCAATCCACGAATCCGCATAAATCTAACAGCCGTAGCTGACTATTATCTGACATTCAACTGCATGTCCACAATGTACCAGGCCTACACACATGGTGAATTCCCATGGTGGGCTTCATAGTTATTGTTTACTTTGGTTATTTGGGTTTCATGTATTGCATCAACCAACTCCGAGCTTTCCCTCCACCCACACTTCACCAAAGAAAGATTTCTTGAAATCTGTCATATGGGTTTTAGCCACTGTTATCTTAGTCGGCTTTGCTCGTCAATTCTCCACCTTTGTTCACCCTCTTGTAGCTCTTTTTATGTTTGCTGCTGCAGTTTCTACCAGTTATTTCCTGTTCTTCTTATACTTCGTCCATGATTGCAATCCCCATCAATCTGCTAACTCTTGTTGCATATTTAGAATCAAAGTGGTCGGAGTTTCTGCACCAAGTAGTAAGCTGATCATGAATGGCAGCAAACTTAAAAGGGATGTTGTGCCAGGTCCAGAAAATGTTTAATTCCTGGAAGATCTCTATCAATTTTATTTTATTCTTTATTCATAGGCATAGCTTGGCAAAGCCATACATACCATATCTATCAATTGAATGAACAAGAAAGATGTTTGTTGAGGAAAGCAAGCAAAACCGAAACTTGAGAACTTGTGATTTTAAAGCTGTTCAAGGCATATATATGATAGTGAATGACTATGAATAGAAAATAGTAATAAGTAGCAAACTCAAGAGTTGAAGACCAAACCAGTAAAGGTGGGGTGATTTTGGAACGAAATATCCACTTATTGATCTCCATCAGGACCCAACAATGGAATGCAAAGCAAAGGTGTTTTGTTTTATATATATGAATGATATCTTTCATCTGTTATGGCAAGCACGGTTTGTAACAGCAAAAATTCCATTAATTGGGTAGCTGATAAAGTGTCTGCGAATGTCATAAGCAGTTTGATTTAGCAGAGGAGGTGTGTTCATAAAACTCTGCTACATGATTCCATTTGTCTCTATTTCACTTTAAAACTTCAGAAAGAGAAAAAATAAACAGAAAGTGGAGATGCGGGGTATCGATCCCCGTACCTCTCGCATGCTAAGCGAGCGCTCTACCATCTGAGCTACATCCCCTTTGTTTGTATCATCTACTTTTATATTTTATTACTCAAATGAAACTCGCCTTTCTCCTGCAAATTGTAAACTTTCCTTAATTTTTTACATTATATTATACTTTTTTACCCGATCTTCGTGTTGAATTAATTAATTATTTTTATTAAATTATAGAGTAAAATTTAAAATATTATAAAAAATTTAAAATTTTTGTATTTTTCGTATGTCTGAAATTTACTCTTTTTTTAAGTTAGTTTATTTTTATCGTTCCTGCTAAAATTGCAAATGGAAATCTTACCTGACATTTCAATTAATTTTTGGTATTTTCCAGCTGGATGTTAATATCCACCTCGTGCATTCAAATAACTTACTCCTTGAAGTGTGTAAAGGTAAAAGAAAAAAAATGACAATGAAAAAAAGTGTTAATGGCAATGGATGGATATGTAGAGCATAGAAAGCAAAGGCCTGTGTTATTTATGTTTTTGATGAGGTCGTGCCGGAGGAATTTCTAGGTTGAAAACAAAGAAAAATAAATTATTTGAATATCAAGTAGACATGTTCATGGATCGGGTTATTCGTCCAGATTCGAAGATCCGTCCGAAATTTGGGAAGATTTGGGTAAAAATATTAATCCCATAGAATAGGCTTAGACAAAAAAAAAAATTAGGCCCATTTAAAATATGGATTGAGCTCGGGTTTGAACATTCAAAGCCTGAACCCAATCTGATCCGGCCCGTTTTAAGTTCATAATACTTTATAATATGTTATTTTTATATATTATGTAATTTAAAACACATTAAAAAATAAATTTATACTAAATATATAATACTAGTCTAATGTAAACATTAAAAAAATATTAAGATGACTAAATAAAAAATTTCAATAAATAAAAAATTTATAAAATTATTAAATATTAAAATAAAATAATAGAAATATTTTTTTTAAAAAAAATTAAAAACTAATATGAACGGGCCTAAAATGAGATTGAGTTAATCTTTTGCAAATATAAATGAGTTTGGGCAAAATTTTAGACCAAAATTTCGGGCTGGGCTGGGCTGGGCTTGGGCAAGCATAAAGTATGTTAATATCATGCTTAGGCCCGAACCCAACCCAGCTCGATCCGACTCATGAACACCTCTAATGTCAAGGTGAAAAATAAAAAAAATAGTTGGAATGTCATGTAAGATCTTTGTTTGCAATTATAATTGCAGTTGCCAAAATGAACAGCTTCCTAATGTGGGTGGTTATATTGCAAACCTTTTTTGTGCTTAAAATGAAAGTTCTTGAAAGTTAGGTGACTATTTTGTGTAGTTTACCTTATATTATATTATGTTAAACAACTTAAATAAAAAGACTTCTCTAGTCTCTCTCAATTTCGAAATTGAGCAAATTGATCGTTTTAGAAAAATTAGAACAATAATTCCTGTAAATTTTGAAAGTAACTAAGGAAAATTAATCACGATATTAACGTCTTCCATAAATTATACATAATTTTGTTTGATGGAACACCAAATTTAGCTCTTTGTCTTAATTCTAAAAAACTCAACAAAACTAGCCTCACTATTTATGCATTTACAGAATTGTTCCAATCTAAATTTGTTAAATTAGGACCAAATTGACAAAATGTGTAAAATTTGAGGGATTAATTGGTTATTATGCCAATCAAATTATGTACAATTAATGGAAAACGTTAACGTCATGATTAATTGTCCTTAATTGCTCACTTTTGAAATTGACAAGAATTAAAATTTTTGATATAAACCAATTTGCTTAATATCAAAATTAAGAAAAATCTAGAAGCGTTTTTGCCAAGAATTAAAAAACAAATATATTTATAATTTTATTAAAAAATCCTCACTTCCCAAATATTTAAGAATAATAAAATAGGCAAGCAAGCGTGGAAAGTTGGTGGATTCAAATAATAAGATTAGGATGGACAACTTTTCTTATATCAATAAAACAAAATTGAATTGTGGTTGCAAGCAGGAAGGGGATGGTGTGTATAATATATCTATCTATATATCTGATCCACCAAACTAAGTTCTTTGGAATATTTCAAGTTCTATTAATTTGTAATATTCTTCACCCGACTTGATCGTCGGATTCGAGTTACAAGATATTGCAGTCAATATTGTAACTGTGACAAACATTTAATAATCAATTTACAGTATAATTCAAGTATTTATAATCAAAACATTTCATAATAACGTTATACGATCTTTTAGAAACTTACTCGAGCTTACGAAATCTCATTTACAAACCCGAGCTTGAAAAGGATTAAATTGCAATATTTTCAAATTTTCCATAATAGGTATCGATACCCCCCGTATAGGTATCAATACCATTTTTACCTTTGATGTTTAGAAAAATCTTAAAAAGATATCTAGTATTGATACCACTTTTACAAAGTATTGATACCTATTCCAATATCAGTATCATTTTACGGTTCGATGTTTAGCAAAAATCAAACAAAAATCATATTTATCAACACCCTTGTAAAGCATCGGTACCCTGATATAGAGTATTTATACTTTAGTCCGATATCGATACCATTTTGGGGTTTGAAGTTTGAAAATTTTTAAAAAAATTGATAAAGTATTGAAACCCATTTCCAAGGTATCAATACCTTAAGGCAATGAGGTAAAAAATTATGTATTTTAGTACCTATTTCAAGCCAACTCACTAACTAATCCAAATGGTGGATAAATACACCCTAAAACCTACATAAAAACTAATCCAAACCATATCTAAACATTTTATCTTAATCAATTCACAGCATTCAAACCAATATGCCATCATTTGGGACCAAACATATTTGATCAACCTATACTATCCTACCTTTAAGCCATTCAACAACAGCATCATACCATTCCTTTCATGAACTAATATGCCCTTTAAACACCCTTCAAAATGTTGCAACATAATACCAAATCAAACATATACAACTTGGCAATAGATTGCACCAAATCAAGTATTAACCAAGCATTCAAACCAAACCAACATTTTTAAGTTAATATAACAACACCTATGTACATACCACATAATCGAGCTTAAAACGATCAAAAATCTATTGAGTCGATAGCAGGATAGTGTGAGCTTTGAAGTGATCATATCAACATGTTCTGTAAATCGACAACTGCAAGGAAAAGAAATAACAATATAAACATATTGAATATTGAGTAAGTTCAAATGAAATTAACTTCATCACCGATGCAAATGGGGAATAAAAACATGTTTTAAAAGCTAGAGGAAACAAAGTCTCACTCAACTATTTGAAGAAAGTAATAATAGCCCATTAAACTGAGATTGTTCAAAATGAAAAAAAAATCAACAAAAATTGGAGATGCACGGTATCGATCCCCATGCCTCTCACATGCTAAGCAAGTGCTCTACAATTTAAGCTACATTCCTTTTGATTATTTTTACTTGCTCCAAATTTAAGTTGTTCTCGATATAGTTGTTCTTAATGTAGAGATTGTTCTGAATAAAAGTTGTTTCATGATGGTGCTTTTCTTGGTAAAGTTTGTTTTGAGTAATGTTAGAAAAAACATGTTGGCGAAATAATATTAATATAAAATATTTATTTAAAACACAAGATTGAACAAAAAATTATAAATAAATATATATTTGTAAATCTGAAAAAATAAAAAAAAATGAATAAAACATGATTGAATTTTATTAGAAGTCGAGGTTTGTTTTCATAGTTTCCTTAAAATAGATTCGGTCGCTTTTTTGGTGCTTGAAGAAATGTTGGTTGACTATCTCCTAGGATACAATAATAAAATAAGCACGGCAATAGTGATCAGTGGACAATAACCTTGCTTTTTTTTTTATCACTGAAAATATGTATGAAAATTTTTGAGAGAAAAAATTGTTTTTGGTTTAAATAGGCATTCATATTGAGCTAAAAATAACTGTTGGTTATAGGAGGGCTTGACCAATTTGTACATTTTGCATCACACACGTCATGCAAGTGCCCCCAACTATGTTGAATTTTTCCGGAGGACAACCTTGCTCGTGAGAGAGAGCTTTAGTTTAATTATTCAATAATTATCAAGTTGGTTCATATATATAAACATATCTCACACTTGATATCTAACAAATATGGGATCTAAGCTCTCTATTTCCTCAACATTATTCATAAGTGACTTACTTTAAGCATCAATTTCTCATTCATCACTAAACTATTTTGAGCATATTAAAAACATGTTTTAAAAGCTAGAGGAAACAAAGTCTCACTCAACTATTTGAAGAGAGTAATCATAGCCCATTAAATTGAGATGGTTCGAAATGAAAAAAAAATTAACAAAAATTCGAGATGTGGGGGTATCAATCCCTGCACCTCTCACATGCTAATCGAGCACTCTACCATCTAAGCTACATCCCCTTTGATTATTTTTACTTGTTCTAATCTTAAGCTGTTCTTGACATAGTTATTCTTAAAGTAAAGATTGTTCCAAATGAAAGTTGTTTCGTGGTGGTGTTTCTCTTGGTAAAACTTGTTTTGAGTAATAATCACAATTATTCTAAATACAAATTGTTCCAAACAATGATTGCTCTAAACACAACTATTCCTGAAACGTCATTATTCTAAACAAGAGTTCTTCCAAACTTTAGTTGTTCTCAAATAACAACTACACTGGATGACAACTGTTATAACTAATGTCATATTCTGAACATTACTATTTTAGACTTAGTTATATTTTGAACAATAGTTGTTCTAAACAACAACTATTCTAAACAAGAATTGTTGTTCCGAAAGAGATATGCTTGGTAACAAAATTTATGAAATATAATATATATATATATATATATTATTTTAAGAAAAAGACAAAGTATTAGTAATCAAAATTGAGTATCTATATTTTTCCCTACAAGAGTACATGCAAAACAACATGACTTGGTAGGATTAATAATATCTTTTTGTCCATATTTGAAAATGAAGCAGTCTTAATTTTAACTACAATATATTTTTTATAGACATCAGTTGTGAAGATCAACAATATATGTTATGAAAGTATGAATGGGACATCACATAAAGAAATAGCAGTGCAAATTCATGCAGTGAGTCTAGTGCTTACAGAAACATCACCATGAAAAACATCAACTTGAGAAACGAGAAGCAAAACAAGAGAACTTCATCGCACAGCCTCAATGCTCATGGCTTGAGAAAAGGAAGAGTCGATCCAAATGTGGCTTGTTTGGAGAGACATGATGATAAGTTTTAGGAATATAAGAGGTAATGACAAATTGAAAATGAGTAGATTGCATGTTTGATTGATTAGCAATGAACAAAACTAAGAAAGATGGGATGACTGTTTTTCATTGGAACTATATATCATCTCCATCACCAATTATTTTTCTTAGCTCAGAGGACCCAACAATGGAATGGAATGCAATGCAATTATGGCCGAAAAAAGAAAGAAAAAGCTTGGGTTTTTCTAAGCATAGGTTTTAACAGAAAATATTCCAATGGGTAGAGGAATAGCACGAAATGCGCTTGTTTGAAGTTCAAACAAAATAGAGCAGAATTGGAGATGCGGGGTATCGATCCCCGTACCTCTCGCATGCTAAGCGAGCGCTCTACCATCTGAGCTACATCCCCTACATGTCCATTTTCAAAACAAAGCTTTCCTTTTACTATGAAGATCTGCAGTGCAGTCTCAAGTTTATAAAAACCACATATTGTTTGTAAAAAGTATGGCCTAAACTTCAGATTTGATTAATCATGAATGTGAGATTGGCTTGAGCATTATCTAGAATTAATGGATAAGGTTGACAGCAAATTGAATAGATTAAGGCGATTTAAAAAGCCTATAAATATGGACTATAAGAGAGTATAACAACAGCTGAAAACAGAGTTGAAAGTAAAAAAAACAGAATGTGTGCTGAAAAAGTTAGTGAGCTTTGAGAGAAAAAAAAACAAAGAAAGAGTAGCAGCAGCTAGTATAAAAGTATTTATATTGTATTTTATTTTGTGTATAAGAAAATTTTTATTTCAGCTAGTAGTTTTCATCCCGATTTCAAGAAACAGACTTGTCAACTTCAAAAACCAACAGTAAGTGTTTGAGGCTTTTAACGTAAAATGCAGACAGTTTTATTGCATAAGACTTTCCTTGGTTGTGTTGGTAGAGTTTTATGATAGGACACTCCAAGAATGTAGATATCAAAGGTTTAAGCTTTGAAAACAGTCCACAAATGCACATTGCGAAGATTCTACTTCGATTCATGCCACTCAACTTACAATCGAAGCTCCGGGAAACAGCCCCAACATTGATGGAATTCACATCCAATGTTCGACCAATGTCTCTATCCACAATACAACCATTCAACTTGGTTTGTCTGCTTCTTTCTTTCTTTGCTGGTTTCATTTCATTATACTTCCCACATATTTGTTCATTACTTCAGGTGATGATTGTATATCAATTGGAGATGACTCTAAATATATCAATATCACTAACATCGAATGCAGTCCGGGTCACGGTGCAAGGTATACTTCTTTGCAATGATCTTCTCTCTTGTTTTATGATATCAACTTCTCATGCTTCAGCTCGACCTATTGGTATCGATCAATATTATTGCCCCCATAAACAATGCAAGAATCAAGTAAGTCATTACTTTTATTTATTGATATGGAACTCACTTCGTATTCCCTTGGTGGATTATTAATGGTTTTTTATCCATATTTAAAAATGAAGTAGTCTTTTATATTTTGCAGACATCAGCTGTGGAGATTAGCAATATAGCTTATGAAAATATCAATGGCACATCCCGTAAAGAAATTTCATGCAGTGAGTCCAGTCCTTGCAGAAACATCACCATGAAAAACACTAACTTGAGAAATGAGAAGCAAAAAGACAAAACTTCATCGCATTGCCTCAATGATCATGGCTTGAGAAATGGAAGGGTCCATCCAAATGTACCTTGTTTACAACATGATGATGATTTCTAGACTTTTTTTTTTTTTAATTAGTACATAGTAAATTTTATTATTATGTTATTGTTTAAAGGTATTTTTGAGGATTATTATATAAAGTAAATTTTTGTTTCACATGGATGAGGATTAATATATTATGCATTGATTCTCCCCTTTATTGAAAAATATTATAGATAAAGTTGTTTACTGCATATGATATAAGTGATGAAGACCACTGAACAAAACTAAGAAAGATGAGCAGATTGTTTTTCATTGGAACTATATATCTTCTCCATCACCCAAAAATGGAGAGTTATTTTTAGCTGAAAAAAGAAATTAAAAAACTCGGGGGTTTTAATGGCTAGCTAATTAAGTTTCTGTGAATTTTTTAAAAGCATTGAACTGAGCTTGTTTGAAGTACAAAAAAATAAGAAATAATCAGGAAGTGGAGATGCGGGGGGTATCGATCCCCGTACCTCTCGCATGCTAAGCGAGCGCTCTACCATCTGAGCTACATCCCCTTAACGATGGGTTCTATATTTTATAATTAAAAAACAAATTTCCCCAAGTTTACAAATATCGCTTTCCTCTTACTGTGTTCTAAACTTTCTAGGCCTGCTTGAAATACTCATATTTTTCAAATATATATAATTAAAATTAAAATTAGGTAATTTATTAATGAATTTAAAGATAATAATAACTAGCGATAAATATTAATATTCATATGTAATTCCATAAAATGTTTAAGTTTGTATGGTATTAAAAGTCTAATTCAAAGGAAATAATTTTTTATTAATTTCAATGAAATAATAAATTTATTAATGGCTAATGATGTTCATTGTCCCAGGTGTGATCTGAGTTTAAATTGCGTCAGTGATATTACTGTTAGGATTTTATTTTTCAAGGAGGGTAAGCAAGAGCTTGATGCTCAAATTGAAACAAAATTACCTTTTCATCTTTTTATAAATGATAAAATTAAAAATTAATATATAGTAAAATTATACTTTGAATTTTTCAAAAATAAAAAAGTTCTATTTAATCCCTTCAAAAAAAATGATGAAATTATATATTAATACAATATAAATTTATATTTTGATCATACAAAATATTTATAATTTAGTTCCGGCTCCTCCCCAAATTCTAATTCTAATGAATCACTATTCTTTCTAAAAGAATAAAGGGTAACTTACATCCATAATTACTCTAAAATAAGATTTTACTCTAATTTTTTTTTAATTTAATTACTTTAATTAAAATAATTGTTCAAATTAATCACGATATAAATTTAAGGTAAAAACAATATAATTTGCATTTAAGCTAAAATTATTTAAAAGGAAACAAAATGAAAATACTACCAATAAAAAGATTTATTCTTGTAAGACATCTTGTTTGCCTTCCAAATATTTCATATATATTACCTTTTTTTCATCTGCTTCTAATAAAAATTTAAATATTCTCCAATGACTTAATTAAAAAAATGAACATCCAAAAATGAATTTAAAAATAAATATAATTATATAAAGACATCCAAAGATTCCTGAGTAAATTGCACTAAACATCCCTAAACTATAATTTATATTTAAATTGATCCTCAAATTTTTAATCGTTTCAATTACATTCCAAATTTTAAAAGTTTTATGGATCAAATCTTTTTATTGCTAAATTGTTAATTTTAAATAAATAAAAAGTTATACCTTGAAGTTAATTTTAAAATTTGGAGACCAATTTAGAATATCAGTCATAGTTTCAGGACGTTTGGTGCAATTTACTCAAGATTCCTACAGAAGAAATCCGATAAAAACCCAAACTGCCTTCCAAGGAACATTATTGCTTTCATTTCTTTGGTTTGACCTTGGCCGGGAGAAAAAAATGGGTTCTTTTCTTTCAAGCTTGTTAGGCAATTCCTATTCAGCAGCAGAAGATTCACCATCTTCATCTGAGTCTTCAAGGGTCTCAACCTTCCATTCAGCTCCAAGATGGCAACTTCACTTCAATTCTGTCAAAGAAACCCCGAAGCTTGTATCTTTCTCTCAACCCCAAATCTCAATTTTCTTCTTCTTTTTCTTTTTTTTTAATAATTATTCTTTGGGGTTTTTCTTTATTATATGAAAGATCTGACTCTGGGTTTTTGTTATTTTTTATTGAACAAAAAAAAACTGAGATTAGATGGTTATAGATTTCTCAGCTTCCTGGTGTGGACCCTGCAAGTTCATGGAACCTGCTCTGAATGACATGGCTGCTAAGTTCACTGATGTTGAATTTGTAAAACTTGATGTTGATGAGCTGCCTGTATGTATTTCTGTCCTTTTTTTTTTTTTTCTCTTTACGATATAAACTTCTTATGGAATTCTTCAATTGTGCTTTTAGCATACAGAATTTGAGTAACTTTTTGTTTATTTATTGATTTTCTTGGTGTTTTCAGGATGTGGCACAGGAATTTGGAGTGCAGGCAATGCCAACATTTGTGTTGGTGAAGCAAGGGAAGGAAGTGGATAGGGTTGTTGGAGCTCAAAAGAAGGAGCTTGAGACGAAGGTTAACAACCATAGAGGATAAAAGGCAGTATCTGCAATTTGAAATTTCAGTTTGAAAATTTCCATTAATAAAGATGTCAAATGGAGTTTCTTGAGTATGATAATGCTAAGTAATTTTTTTAACTCTTTATTGTGGAACAATGATGGTTTTATGTATGTAAATTTGATAAATCTATGGTCATAAGCTTTTAATTCACTTGTTTCTCTATGTGTTTCTTTCTTATGTATTGTATTGAATTTGGCCATTTCTTTTAAAATTTTCTATCTCTTTGTATTATTAAAAACTAACGCGACTAATAAAATAATCAAACAACGTATACCTCCTGTTCTTTGATATGACATACAAGGATTAATTTACTCTTTTTTGTAGAATAATGGCTAAAATACAATCTAACTACTAGTACATGATCATTGCACCTAAAACAGAGGGGTTGTTGGTTTGCTTCATCTTTAATCAATGCCCTCTAGGATCACAGCTTCTTCATGGTAACAACATAGGTTTCTTGATAGGACACTAACCTATAGGTGTTCACTCTTTTGATAATCTTTATGCTACTTTTAGTTGGAATTTACAATGATTGAGTTGAACTTGAGTAGTTTGGGAGCAAAAGTATCTCGTTTATACGCCAAGAGGGAGCATTGAAATGAAGTTGTGTGGAAAGGAGATAGAACAGTATGCAAAAATTACATTAAAGCCATGACAAACAGGAGTCTATGAAGAAGATGAAGGATTTAAGCGTATAAGAAAGCAGTTATTACATTAAGATGACATATTATAGGTCCTGATTACTCCCAGCAGTATATATACAATAAGTAGAGCCAAAATGTATAATGTCTTTTTCAGACAGTGTACGCTTGCTGAATTGTGTCTATGTCAAGACCCTTCAGTCTAACTACCGATTCGACGTGCCCTTTTAGCGTAGTCAGTTCCCTCAACCTGCAAATAGAATTGTCATCGGTTACACATATTCGAGTTTGAAGCTCGTAGACATTTTGATGGCAAAGTTTAGTGTTAGCTTATGGTTAATGGATGCATACCTTGCAATTTCAGCTCGTCTCTTTGCCTCTTCAGCCATTTGATTAAGTTCACTGTAACTAGTTCGGTCGCCGAACATCTTGGTGTCCGGTGGCTGCAATCCGTGGAGTGTCCTCTGAGCATGCGCCCATTTGAGTTCACGTTCTTCTTTCCCAAAGTCTTTCTTCCTCGTGAAAGCGATCTGCGAAACAACCACCCGTAAATGAAATCTCCGACAAGTTTCTCGGTCTAAAAAAATGAAAGATATTCAATCAGTTGCAAAGAATATGTACCCTTTGTTCGATGACGAGATCCCAAGCTTTTCCACTGAGGGCGTATCGGATGAAGAACTTGATAAAATCGAGTGGAATGTAAAAGATAAGGTTGTAAAGCCATATCACACCTGCCCAACCCCATCCAATTCCTTCAATTGCAGCAAAACCCCAGTTTGCATATACTGCTATTAATGTAGCAATCTGTTCATCAAACAAAACCAAAAAATCAATACCAGTTTAGTTTTTTTCGGTTTAACTTGGTTGATTCACATGCAACATCTAGTAAGACTGCATTTGGTTCCTTGCACTTCAAGCAAACTAAACCAGAAGATTACTACTAACCAGCTGAGCTATGACAAAAGCCGCAACAAGTAAAAAACCGGGACGCTCAAGGAAAGACCAACTCCTTGCTCGTGTTACAAATATGAGAGCTTGACTGATAATGCTCACTTGCAGGTATACTGCTGAAGCAAGCATTTTTATGTCCTTGCGGTCAGTTTTCTGAAGGCTTTTAACCCCAAATGTACTCTGGAACAAAGAACACAGGATCATATTGATTAAAATTAAACATACAAGTCCTTGTAGAGTAATTATAATCTCTTACAGGGAAGAAGTCTGTCTTGTATGCTGCCCAAAAGAAAATGACAGTCATCATGGCTAAGTAACCACCAAGAATGATTCCAGTTGCAAAGATTTCTGCTAATTTCCAACTGTCTGGCAGTGGAGATGGTTTCACTCTATCCTTGGATATTGTCATAATGGTACCTGCAGACCGATGATACGTTAGCAACTCCTCATGTTAGGCACTTGGACTGAGGCCGAGTTCCATTCAAGCATGCTAAATGGAATCAGAAAATTGCAGTTCGGGCATATGAAGACAAGCAAATACAAACCATCATTAAGGATAGCGATAATGAGGACCATGAATGGAGGGAAGTCAAACTTCCATATCAATGCCAATAACATGAAACCGAGCTGTCAAGCAAGAATGCAGAATATCAAGTTAGAAATCCATCAATGTATTCATAAGAAGGCAATGTTTCAGATCAGATGCCAAAACTTACCACAATACGGATTGTAATGGAGACTGCATATATCTGTGAATATGAAAGAAACCAAATGACTTAATTAGACAACAATGTCGATTCAAGTTTTGATTGAATGGCATAGGCCATGGTTTAGACTCACTGTGTAGTTTTTCATCCTCTGGAAAATGGCTCGACTGGTTAGTACGGCACTGATGATGACACTAAGACCAGGTTCGGTCAAGACAATGTCGGAAGCACTACGAGCTGCATCAGTTGCATCAGCCACAGCTATGCCGATGTCTGCTTTCTTAAGAGCAGGAGCGTCATTGACCCCATCACCAGTCATTCCACATATATGTTTCCTGGCTTGTAAGCGCTTCACAATCTCATACTTGTGCTCTGCATCGACAATTATACAAAAAGCCATATAAGCTAACAACAAGGATGGGAAGAAGCATATTCTAGAACCGAAATCGAGCACCACATTATCGATAAATTGCATCCAAACATCACGAGTCAAGATGGGAAAGGAAAAGGTTAAGATACCAGGGAAAACACCAGCAAAACCGTCAGCTTTCTCAATCAACTCATCAACTGGCAATGCAGCAATAGACTCGTCTTTGTTTTGTCCTAACAAGGCTGATGAGGGATACATATTGGTTCCCATTCCGAGACGGCGTCCTGTTTCCTTTGCTATCGCCAGTTGATCACCTAATGGTTATCAGAGAGATCAGTAGAAGGAAATATACTCGAACAATTTCTTGCAAAAGAGAAATGTTCAACTCAAAACCGAATTGACATTAGGACATGCACCTGTGATCATTTTCACGTTCACTCCGAGATTCAACGCCCTTCGTATTGTATCTGCACTGTCATGTCTAGGTGGATCGAACAAAGGCATCAGGCCAATAAATTGCCATGGACCTCCCGAGCTCTCCTTTCGTCCTTCAGGAACTTCCTGAAAATTGATTGATAAGAATGTTATCGGTGTCATATCAAACATAAAAGGGATACACTTGATGAAATTTCAGACTACATGATATATTTACCTGATATGCTACTGCCAGTGACCGCAATCCGCGCTCCGCAAACTTATCAATTACGGCATGAACTCGACGATCCAACTCTGATTTATTGTGTGCAAGATTCAGAATCTGATAATCACATCACAGCAATGAATTACTTTAGAATGGATTTGCACTACTATCGAAATATTTTAAGTACTACACAACATACGAGCCTACCTGCTCAGGTGCACCTTTGCTGACTCGGTGCATTCGACCTTGATTATCGATATATGTAAGAGCTGTTCGCTTATCGGTTGGATTGAATGGAAGAAAGTGAACTTCTTGAATACCGGCTCGTGCCTAGGTAGTTTTTTTGAGGCAGTAGCAAAGAAACCAAATTAAGATGAGAAGTACTAGATTGAATCATGTTTGAGACATTAATGATGAGGGGCATACCTCCTTTGGATCAGCCAACATCCCTACTATAGCAGCATCAATGGCATCCTGGTTTTCCAGCCGAGATGCACGAGCTGCCATCAGAACTACAGTATTGGGATCTACTCCTTTCGCAAAAATCTATTCCGCAACATCCATGTAAGTTTTGGAACTGGAAATAAAATCCGAAAGCTAGAAATAAAACAGAAGCAACTGTCAATCTACCTCGATAAGATTTTTGTCAACTGATAACTTGTTCAATGTCAAAGTTCCAGTTTTATCACTGCAAAGGACATCCATGCCTGCCATTTCTTCTATTGCTGTCATTCTTTTTGTTATAGCTCCCTGCAGTGACGTATTTATATCATCACGATCAAGCAATGATCGTTGAAACAAGCAAAGTGGCACGATGAATTAGTGCAAACCTGAAGAGATAAGCGATGAGACCCAATTGCCATTGTAACAGATAGAACTGTGGGCATGGCAATAGGAATTCCTCCAATGAGTAGTACCAGTAAATTGTCGATTCCAGGACGATACTCACGGTCCTGAATCGGGTACATAACGATGATTTCTGTTATCATTCCGACCGCTATGGAACATATACAGAAATTACCAATGGCAGTCAACACCTGTTTAACAAATAACCAAAGCATTTCATCAATAAAACAAATGCAAAAGAACTTGGAAATAAACATCAAGGTATTGTGCAGCTGATATTGTAGACCTGTTGAAAGTGACCTTGCTGATTTGTGGAATCAACAAGGTGAGCAGCTTTGCCGAAGAATGTATGAACACCGGTGGCAATTACGACGGCTTCAATCTCTCCTTGTTTGCATGTAGAACCCGAGTAAATACTGTCACCGGGGCCTTTCGATACCGGAAGAGACTCACCGGTTAACGAAGACTGCAACACGAGAAAACCCCAATATGAAAGTTAAACTGATACAATCTCACTTCATCCAACAGTACAATGAATCCATTGTTGTTTTCAAAGTAACCTGATCGATTCTGAGTGGATCACCATCGAGGAGTCGAGCATCTGCCGGAATAATGTCCCCGAGTTTAATGCTGATGATATCACCTGGAACAAGAATAGAGGCATCTTCTTCAGACCACTTCCCATCTCGAAAAACCTGAAAATGATTCATTTTTTTTAAGTCAAGCAATTTCTTGTGAAAGATCATTCAAAAGGGTGGCTTGTTCTTCCATATTACCTTAGATTTAGGAGCAAGACGAGCCATTAAAGCAGCAGCTGCATTGCCAGCATTGTTCTCTTCTATGAAACTTATTGTTGAATTAATAATAAGAAGAGTAATAATCCCAACAAAATCTTGCCAGTCAGGTGGTTTCCCCTGCAAAACCAAACATCATTCAAGGGAATCCTTAAAACTTTAAGTTACTAAACATATATATATGTATGTACTCACTCCTCCATTGGCAAGAGCAATAGCCATGATAGCAGCAGCTTCCATAACCCATGAGAGAGGGTTCCACATAAACCCCAAAAACTTCAAAATTTTACTCTCCTGCAAAAACCCAGAAAAAAGAAGCTCTTGTTTACTTGAAAAAACTTAATTAACTAAGATTAATAGTCCTTCTTCTCACATAAAAAAAAAAAAAAAAGAACCTGTTTTTCCTCAAGCTTATTATAGCCAAAAATAGAAAGCCTTTGCTCTGCAGCTTCAGTGGTTAGACCATCTCTGTTACACCTCAAAGTTTGAAAAACTTCTTCAAGTGGCACATTTTCCTACACTCAAAACAAGCCTCAAATTCATCAAACATCAAAAAAAAAAACAGACAGAATTTTTCTTTAAGAAGAAATGGAAGCAAAAGGGTTATTATACCAAATCAACAGCTTCCTTAAGCACAGCATCCAAAGTTTCATCCTTGTTTTCCATATCAATAAAGTTGGTATTTTTCAAACCTTAGACACCAAAAGGAGAGAATTTGAAAGACAAAGGAAATCAGAAATTGAGGAGACAGAAAACAGATTCTATCATTTCCTCTGCAAATACTCTGTTTTTTTTGTCTTTCTGGTTAATATTGTTTGTTTGTCTCATGAGAATATCAATAATAAATGGGACAAATTACTTAATTTTTTTAAGGGTAGGATTGTTCTAAAGTAGGGATAATTTTGATAACCATGGACAAAGCTAGATTATGTACTTGGCTGGTACCCTCTCTGTTACTATCATCTTCTCTATATTTTTTGTCATCTCTTTTTTATTTTTATTTTTGTTGTTCTTCATGATTCTATTTTGGAAAACATTTTTAGTTTATTTTAAAGTATATTTTTTTATTTTTATATTGGGAATATATACAACACTAACTGAGTTCTAATAGTCATGATTAACTTGTAATTTTTTTTAATTGATTATATCATAACTCGATTGGTATGAATATTATTATTAATATAAAAAGACGTAAATTTAAATGTGTAAAACGTATTATATAAAAAAATAATTAATTCACATTAGATAAAGAAAAAAAAAGAAATTTAGATATTTGGAAGAAAAAAATTTCTTGTGTTTAAGTTAGGTACACCTTTTACCATTTTCACCCCTTACCACACTTTATTTCTTTTTTATTTTTACAAATTAAAATAACTATCTCATTCACTTTTGCATTTAATACAATATTAAAACTCTTAGGATGATATTATTTAATATTGATTAAGGTATTTAATTGTGTTTCAGTATTGTTTATACAGACTAGAATGCTCTGTTTTGTTAGTAAATCAGAACAATAAATTTCAAGTTTTGTTTTGATATAAATTTCAGTAGATATTGATTTTATCGATTTATTTTACATATAATAATTAGTATAAGAAAAATAAATTTTAAAATAAAATATAAAAATAAATATAATAATATTGGATTTGTTGAATTATGATTTGTTATATGTATAGTATGGGATGATTTTATTTTTAATTTATAAAATAATTTTTGAATTTATTTAACGATAAATTAAATTTGAGAAATTTATTAAAAAATATTTTATATTTAAAATTTATTTAATCTTATTATTTAATATTTACTAAAGTTTTTATATATATATATATATATATATATATTTTTTAATTTTTTTAAAAATAATAATAAATTTAAAACGATACACTAAAATAAATTAATATCAGTACATATTAATACCAATAAAAAATGGTTCGTTCATCGTTACGCTATTTATTTCCTTATTATTAACATTAAAATCTTCGATGGATAGGAATGTAAAACTAAAAGTTATTTTTTTTTAATTTAATTTTAACTTTTTCAATGACATTGACTAAAGTTTGTTCTGTTTTTTTTGCATGTAAAAGATGTTTTTTAAGCAACTTTAAAGGTGGAAGTGTAGAAAATGAAATTCTCATTTCTTAAAACTATTGCAAAATTTTGTTTTTTAGTCCTTATACTTTTATTATATTTGAATTTAATCTTTTTTAATTTAAGAATATAAGTTTAATCGTTAACACGTTAAAGTTTTTTTATTATATTCATGTTCATCAGTTACATAGCTATCAAGAGAATATTTTTTTATTTTAAAATGTTACGTCAACAGATTTAACAGTGTTGACAATTAGACATGAATTTTGAAAACTTGAAAAAAAAAGATTAATTTTTTTGTAAATTATAAGAGGATGGTAAAACCTTAATAACAACGTGACTAGTACAACTCGAATTTAGACCACAATTGAATGATAAACACTCTAACCATCAAACCAATACACGAGATTCAAAGACTAAATTCAAAGAGTAAATATAAAGTAAGGTATACAAATAAATTAAGAAATAATCTTATATTTCATTGTAGAATTATGACAGATGGGGACTTTTGTGACTTGACAACACATATATTCTATCAATACAATTATTCGATATTACGACTTAATTAATATAAAATATTTAATTTAATTTTAAAATAAATATAAATATTTTCTTTTATATTTTAAAAATAAGCTTTATTTATTATAATTATTTAGAAAATAATGAAATTTCTTTCAACCATTTTTATTAAAATAAAAAAATTACTTTTTTACGATAATTTAATTTGACATATTATTTTTTTATTTACTCTAATTATTATTATTTTCATATAATTTTCACTTATTATTTTTATAATTTTTATTTATATTATTTTTAATTCTTAATTTTAAGATATTTAAATTATTAAATATAATAAACCGTGCGCCACACCACATGAAAATAAACATGGTGTTGAACAATTTATTGCTTCTGAAAAGTAAAAGCACTAACCACGTTATTTATTTTTATTGATTTCAATTGTTTTTTTAGATAATTATAAAGGAGAAATCAAAATTTTGACAAATTATTTTATAATTCTTCTTCACCATATTATTCATGGTCTCTTTTTAATTATATTAATGATATTTCAATAATTTTTTTCATGTCATTAATACATATTTTTGATAATTTTTTTACCATGAATTCTAAACTTTGAATCTCAAATCTCGAACCCAAACCATGAACTTGAACCCCAAATCTCAAATCTCAAACCATAAACTTAAACTCCAAACCCTAATTTAAATTTTCAAACTTTGAACCTCAAACATCGAAGCTTGATCTTGAACCCCAAACATCGAAGCTTGATCTTGAACCCCAAACCTCAAACTTCGAACCTTAAACTTAAACCCCAAACCCAAATCTTAAACTAAAACCTCAAACTTTAAACTCTAAACACCAAATTATAGCATTAAACCTTAAACCCTAAGTGATTCGAGTTTAAAGTTTAGTTCTAGGATTTGATTTTAGGATTCGTGATTCGAGGTTCAGGGTTTAGAATAAAAAAATTATCAAAATTATATGTCATTGACATAGAAAAAAATTATTGAAATGTTATTAAATAATTGAAAAAAATCATAAATGATATACTGTAAAGAATCTATAAAATAATTTCTTGAATTTTTTTATTAGAGAGAAAGAAAAACATCATTTTTAAGTCTTACTTGGGCTATTTGTTCCCCATCTCACACGACACCCCATTTGAAAATTAGGCAAAAGATGGTTACATTTCAATTATACATATGTACAAGGAATAATAAAAATAATAAACTTTTGTTCATGGTAGGAAGGCCCTAGATGGGTTGAATTTCAACCCTTTTTGCTCAATTTTATTATTTTTTTTGTTTTTATTATAATTTTTTTACAAGTTTAGTTGAGTTGAGTTGATTTGTATAATTATTTTATAAATTTAATATTAATTTTTTTTTTGTGAATTACAAACAACAATTAGCGCGATTCGAATCTAGATTACATTTGAGACGGTGAACACTCTTGACCATCAGATCAATACACGAATTCTAATATTCAAATTTGTACATCTTAAATTACAACAAAAATTATAATTATAGGATCAACCACTCCAATATTAGATCAACAAAGATGTTGTTAAGTTGAAAATAATTTCTTAAATCATTCAAAGTTTGGTGTATAAACCTACCAAAGAATGCAATTAAGTAGATATGAACATCCGTAGGTTTTAATATTGGGAGGTTTCCCATTTTTTACTAAAACTTTATTTAATATGATTGCTTAGCTAGCAAACAAACAAAAAAAAAGATCAATTTGTAATTATATTTTCTTCATATGCATTAATTGTTAAGTCACAATTAGTTTTCCTTATTAAAACTTGTAAGAATCCTTAAAAAAATGGGATGAAAAAATATTGAAGTTGTAATCAAGGTGAAGGTTTAACGAGTCTTATTTTATTATTCTAACTCGACAAGTGTGATTACATTATAGTATTTATTCATATTTTTTCTCAAGGTTTTGCATACACAAGTGTTCAAACCCAAGTCTTTTAAGATGACCATCATCTTTTTTTTACTAGAGTCACTCGTTAGGTTGTTATATTTTTTTATATGCTTGTGAAGTTAAATAATGAATACAATGAGGTAAGGGTAGAAATTGGAACTCTAAAAAGTCCTTTGGAATAATTTCAACTAATTTGACTTTCACACGTCACAATACTCCTTCTAAAATAATAAAATGAAGTTTTTCATTTCTTTTCCCTTTCTTTTTTTAATATTTATTTTGATTTCATCATTTTTGAATTTTCCAAGTAATTTTCAATTTCAGTCCGTGAGTAAATAGTTTCTTTAAAACTAAATATATTTTTGTAAAATTTCAAAATAAATTAATTTTAGAAAAAAATATATTACCCTTTATTTTTAATCATTAAAATTTATTTTTATAAATTATTTTACTTTTTTTAGTAAATTACAAAAAAAATTAGTAAAACTCTAACATCAAACTTAAATTACACTTAAAATAATAAACACTCTAAAAATCACACCAACACCCAAATTCATAAATTGTTTTAATTTTAATTGTGATTCCAAACCAATGTATAATACAATAAAATAGAGTTGTTAAGGATTTGATGTGTCCATGGAAGGTTTATATTTAATTTATTTTAATTTTTTTGGTTGATCAAATTAGTTGGGGACACGTTTTTGGGTCAGATTTCTTCTTCTTCTCCCAAACTACTATTCTAACCATCAAAGTGGAAAGTTTGAAATAAATAATAATAATAATAAAGCCCCATCAAAGTGGAAAATGAGAATTGTTATTCTTAATTCAAGTCATTTGGCCACCTCAACTTTATGTTGAGAGGGGAATCTCTTATTTATTTATTTTTATTTAATTTTATATGTGAGATTGTTCTTCAAAAAAATCTACAAATGGAATTTAACATGGTGATGCTTATAACTTTTGATATCATTGCAATGGTGAAGCATTGTTATTTTTTTAGTATACTCTGTGGTTGCAGTATTGTTTAATTTTTCACATCAAAAAAAAAAAATTCATTATTAGATATTATTTGTGGTTATTTGATTACCGGATAAAAGTGTACTTATGTGAAAGTATATGTTTAGGAAAAGTTCTAGTCAGAAAATACTAGGTATTTAATAGCATTTTTATGACCCATTACTCTTTCTGAGACTTACTTGGTGTACTATCCTTAAACTACACTCACTATATCAATAACAAGTAATTGTTTTTGAATATTATTAGTTGGTGTTGAAATGACATTGAGGGCTTCGTCAACCTTGTCACCCTTATCGATAATAATGTTAAATGTTAAGTTTTCAATGGAGTTGTTTAACAGAACTAATCATTTCGACATGTAGCAAGGTGAGGTACTAGATGTTTTGTTTCAACATGGTCTAGACATTGTTATTAAAGAAGAAAAACTTGAAGATATGGAGGAGAAATAATGAAATACAATCAATCGCTTGGCATGTGGTATGTTTTTGTAACGATCCTATTTCCAAAAGTGTCGAAAGATGCGATTTCAAGACTTCATTTTCGTAAACAAGTCCATAGAGATAAATTGAAATTTGATTAATTAATTTAATTGAATTTATGGTTAATCACTACAAATTTTTAATTAGAAAAAAGCTTGTGGACTCGGATAGAAATTATCCAAAAGATTAAAATGGTAAATAAACAAAAATTTAACATGTTGTAGTGGATGATAATGATGATGGGGATTTAGTTTAAATTAACGATGAATTAATTAAATAAAACATAATTAAAATTGTTATTTAAGATTAATTAAAAGTTAATTATAATATAAAGATTAATATTTCATTTTCTTCCACTGTTCAAGCTTAGATAGGAAAGAAAAACACCATTGTTGGAAGAGAAGCATTCGACCATTACAAAAATTAAAGGTAACCAAGCTATATTTCATGTAATTTTATAGATTTTTTTGTTGTGGGAGCTTGATTTAGCTAGCCCATGTATTAATTTATATAACTGTTAAAGTTTTTGAAATTTTCCTCTTTTAAGAATTGAATGAAATTGGTGAGAAATTGATAGATTTTAAGCTTAGATTATAAAAAGGATTAAATTGTAAAGTTTAATTGTAAGTTTCGTACATTAGGGACCAAACTGAATAAAACACAAAATTGTGATGAAATTTCAATAGGAATAGAAATTAGGAGGTCCCTAATGAATATATATGAAATCGGATTTTTATTTGAATTTATAGATTGAAAGTTATGCTAGTCTCAATTTTAGGGATTAAATTGAATAAATTGCAAAATTTATATGAATTGATAATTGATTGTGAAATTTAATAGTGTTATATGTTTTATGACTATTCGTAGCTAACGTTGACGCAGAATCTTCAGGAGGGAAAGGAAAAACAAAAGTTATCGACGAGTGACGAGAGATCATGGTTTGTACTTTTATGATTCGAGATAGAAATGTTTGATATAATATGCATGTTATTGATTGTTGAAATGTTTCTGTAACACCCCTCACCCATCTCCGTCGTCGGAATAGGGTTATAAGATGCTACAGTAATTAATGGAACAGGAACGTGTACTTTTAATCCAAAAATTCTTTTAGATATTCATTAAATCTAATACATTAAAATAAAATATGATTACATGCAAGATTGAGCTTAAAATGAGCTTACAAAAGCTTCGAAATCAACTTAGAATCAATCAAGGACCAAATTGAAACATTTCACAAAAGAAAGGTAAGAATGCAAAATAGGGTCATGTAACACCCCTATACCCGATTCACACGTATAAACTCGATATAGAAGTATTACATACAGTAACAGAGATTTTAACACGAGTATAACAATTTTTTTTTCAAATGATGTGTTTTAAGTTATTATATTCAAAATACATCATTTCAAGTCATCAACTTGTAGTAATCCAAGACAACCTTTTATAACCATCCACTAAATATATATAATAGTACCATTTGTACATGCCATTTTTACCAAAAGTAATGTACCTAAATTGAAGTCTTCCAATAGTGATGTGATGTGATGAGAGGTCCTTTAACTTAACTTCAACTTCTCGTAGCTTTTGTACCTACGCGTTAAAATAAACGCGTTAAGCCGGGGAAGGCTTAGTAAGCACTACAAAAGTAATGAATGAGCATTTTAGTAATCACGCATATAAACTTCTTGTCTTACTTACATGTAACCTGTAAATTATCACAATAGCACAATTTACACTTTTAACCACTTTCTGTAGCTTAGCCCATAGTAGACTATCATAAAACCGTTAAGATATACGGAACAAACAGAGAGTACCAAAGTACTAACAGAGAGCACATAAGTGCTAGGCAATAGAGAGCACACACAGTGCTAAACAGAGAGTACACAAAGTATTAATCAGAGAGCACACAAAGTGCTAATCAGAGAGCACACACAGTGCTAACAACAGAGAGCGTGCTAGTGTTCCTTAATGGCATGCCACTAATATCACAATGGTTCTAATTTGTCTACTTGGGCACAATCTCAATTAGCATCATTTCTCATAAATGATATATCTCACATAAATACACAATCAAATACTTCACATTTATATTTCCAAAACTGTTCTCTTGCATCACAGTCACTAAATTATTTATATCCCGAGCTACAGAATTCGAAATTATAATCCGTTTGATGTTTCTGAAACTAGACTCAATCATATTTTTACCATAAAATTTCCAGAATTTTTAATTTAGCCAATTTGTACAGTAAATTCTTTCAAGTTACCCCTTCTCTGCTGTCTGACAGTTTCGACCTTTCTTCACTAAAAATTATATATCTTTTATTACAGAGATCAAATAATGTTCTGGTCTCTTTATTTTGAAAATAGACTCATTAAATATTTATACATATAAATTTCAGACTCTAATGATTTTTCTACATTTTTCTATGATTTTTCAAAATCAGAACAGGGGAACTCGTACCTGCTCTGACCTTGTTACACAAAATCAGTTGTAACTCAGAATATACAGATCCATTTAATTCACTGTTTCTTCCATCTGAAACTACACTCAATAAGATTTAATTACATATATAATTCAACCCTTAAATCATTATATACAATTTTTAGTGAATTTTCGAATTTAATCCTCTGTTCTGTCCAAAACTGTTTTACTAAATCACACTTTATTCCTTTCATTTTATCATTGTAAACATTCCAATTAAGTACCTAATCACAATTTTTATGCTAATAATTCACATACCATTAGGGAAATTAAACTATAATTCAAAAATCTTGTAGTACTTACAACAAAAAGGTTGATATTCTTCTCTTCTTACTCCTTTCTCTTATCTTTGCCCTTTTCTTCAATTTGGTCCCTCTCCTTTCCTTTCTCTTCAATTTCATACAAACACATATAAGCTAAAGGATAAAATTCAATGATTTTCATGCTAAATAACACTAAAATACATGTATGTCATGAGGATTTAACCACTTTTTACCTTAACACTTGAATTCAAAAGTTCTCAATTTAGTCCCTATGCTCTCTAACACCTCAAAATGAATTCTTTAAGAATTTTGAGGTGTCTACTAACCCCTTCCTATACTTTTCTTTCAGAATTTTCAAAGAAAATAGGAGATTTTGGAGCTTGGGGGGCTTAAAAATGATGGAAGGACCTATTTGGAATAAAATCAAAAGTTGGATGGAAGAGAGAATGGTATGAACGGTTGAACATGAAAAGAACTGATATTTTTGACTTTTAATTTATTTTTAACCTTTCTCAAATTCTCTAGAAATCTCACTTAAAATATCTACCTTAATAAAAATGGTAAAATTGCACTTTTAGTCCCTAAACCTTCCAACTTTACACTTTGGCCCAAAACTTTGCCTCCAAAAATATCTTCCACCAAATTACTCTTTTGCCCCTCCTCAATCAATCTAATTCCCATGATGACTCAAAATTCAATTTGGATAATTTGCTATTTAGTCCTCCATATTTTCTCCCCTTTACTATTTAATCCTTAAAATTTTCTAACCTTCCTTACTTCAACTAAACATTTCTAATTCTCAATTTTATTTTATCACTCAAATCTGATTTAAGAACGCGGATGTTACAGGTCACATGGCCGTGTGGCCAGGTCGTGTGACAAGATGAGGTTGTATAGAGGTATATCACATAGCCATGTATTCAAACCATGTCAAAGACTAAATCCGTGTAAATATGAGATACACGAGCGTGTATCTAGGCCGTGTAACTCACTAAGGTCGTGTGGACCAAATTGTGAACATCTAACAAAATTCACACGACCATGTGGCTGAGCCATGTAACAAACAAGACCGTGTTAATATTCGTGCATCTAAATTACTAGTGGCACACGATCGTCTCAACCAACCATGTGTGACACATTACCGCATGACAAATTGTGTGACTTAAAAAATGATCATTTTGCAATTCATTCAACCTAAACACTTAAGCATTCCAAACACAGATCTAAATACTTCAAAATCTTACCTAAAACACATTGAGAGCATTTACTCAAACACTTGGTGTGCATTGCTTTCTTGTGGCTTTTCAATTCTCTTGTTGCTCTTTCCCTTCGAATTCGCTACCATTATATTTTTCGGTGCCTTAGAGAATTTTCAGGAGAAATCTCACTTTTCAAATGTTAGGCTGACTTAGGCAGCTTTAAAGCAAAGAAATCACCTAAGGTCACGCGTTTTGCCAGACTTAAGTTCTAGCTCCGTGATACTAGTGTTTACTCAGCCAAACAACTTACAAGCAGTCAGAGTTGTATGCAAGTATACGCATAATATTGGAAAAGGACATTGGCAAGCATTGAAATGGGTTCTACAATATCTTTTGAAAATAGCAGATGTTGGCTTAATCTTTGAGTAGGATAAAATGCTTGGTTAGCGTTTAGTTTGGTATGTTGATTTCGATTATACATGTGATTTGGATATACGTCGATCTACTACTGGGTATTTATTTACTCTTGCTAAAGCCTCGGTAAGCTAGAAGTCTACCTTACAATCTACAGTAGCCTTATCAATAATAAAGATAAAGTATATGGTAGTTTCAAAAGCTATTAAAGAGGATGTTTAGCTCAATGGGTTGTTGGTAGACTTAGGAGTTGTTCAAAGTCACATTATCCTTTATTGTGACAATTAGAGTGCTAATCATTTAGAGAAGTATCACTTTGTACAAAGTTTACCATTCAAGAACTAAGCACATTGATGTAAGGTATCACTTTGTGCAAGAAATATTTGAAGAAAGAAAGTTTTTACTTCAAAATATTGCAAAAATTGAAAATCCTGTAGATATGATGACCAAGGTGATAACAACAATCAAATCTAATTGTTGTTTGAACTTGATTAACATCCTGCAAGTTTGAACACCTTCAGGTGTACGGCATTCGACAACGCATTTGGAGGCATTGTTGAAGATGACTTCATCAAATTTGGGGAGTGAAAGACACTAGAAATTGAGTGAGATTGATAAACTCGCCAAAGGTAGAGATTTGTTGAAAGTTGGCTTGTTTGAAATCCCATATTAACGTCGGACAAAATTAAATTGCTGCTCACCCTATATATAAGAAAGCTTAAAGCCTTTACTTAAAGGCATCTCAAATGTATTCTCCCTCCTTACGTGTACACATTAGTATACTTTGAAAAATCTTTTTAACTAGGGATTTCATTAGTTTGTAAACATTTTTGGTATTAGTGAAATTATCATCCGATATTGGTTCTAGAGGGTTTATTCGTTGTGCTTAAATAGCTTTAATTATATATTGGTGCTCTCATTTCGATTTTGATGTTTAATATTGGAATTACATTTGTGTGGGATATTTCCCGATGTCCTTAACAAATAAACCCCTCAACGGATCGATATTGTCCCTGATGGGGTTTTACCCCTAACTCAGTGAGAGCCTAAATGGTTAAAGAGTTAGACATTCAAGCTCTTATTGAGTTGAAAGATAAAACACTCATCAGAGACAATACCAACTTGTCGAGAGATCCTTTTAAATACTAACAAATGGTTCTTCAAATATTTCTTCTCTTAGAATCTATTTCCCATCAACACTATATTTGTGATCCCAATATTTCAAACAAAAAATTAATTTGGCAGGTGTCTTGGATTTCTAATTAAAATGCAAAACGTGAACCTAATTTGAACTTTTATTGAGAAGGATAGTAGAATTTCATTTGAGAAGATTTGTCACTAAATTCTAAATAAATGAATTATTATAAACTTGGAAATATTTTTACGTTGTTTCTTTGTTCTGAAATTTTACATATTTTAAGGGCGCCTGTTAGCCTAGTCCTCTTGTGTCCACCTATGAAAGCTCAGTTAATATTATAATTTTAAAATATTGAAAAGATATGTTTAGATTAAAACTAAATAAAAAATATTTATATATTAATTTTTTAACATAAAATATTAGAATGGGTCCAATATTGAAAAATGTAGAAGAGTCAAAACCTACCATTTAACAAGTATAATTAAAGTCCTATCAATTCATGAGTGCCTTCATTATTTAAAAAAAAAAAATCACGTGCCTATGGTGGATTCACAGAAATACTGGAAGATCTAATGTTAAACAAGTTAAGTGGTAAGAGATAATAGTTGAGATTAATTACGTTATAACTGTTAAAGGTATTTTTGGAAGCCTCAAAGGAAATGCGAATAGAGACTTAATCTTTAAAATTCAAGAACTGTGTAAGCATGTTGGTGTGTGGTCATCAAACATATAACAAGAGAAGCGAACTTCGCTCCCCACATTCTAACAAGATTAATGAAAGAGTATTCGTTTGGTCCACGAGTATTTCATGTAGCTCCTGCTAAAATTACTGATCGGATTCGTTTAAATATTCAATTTTTACGGTCCAATTGTAATGACGTTTCTGTTAGTTTATAAATGATTCCATCCTATTTTTAATAAAAAAAAATGAGTGCCAATTGATGATTTTTTTTAGTAATATCTGTTCATACTTTTTTAACCCTTTGACAAAGCACGCACCTTGCACATACAAGTGCTTGAACTCAGATCTCTTAGGATTAACATCATGATGCTATGCATTAATTATTTCATATTTGTAAAATAATTTATGTTTAATAATAAAAATATAATGGATTAAATTATAATTTAAAGTATGATATATTGAAATATAGTATATATCTATTTATTTATATAAAAATAGGAAATTAATTAAAAATACATACTATGAAAATTTAATTATAAAATTTTATACATTTACTAAAAAGTTACATATTATATAAGTTTTCATTGACATTTAAAATTAAATAAATGTAACATTTTTATTTTTCAATTTAATGAAAAAAATATAATTTTGTGGATATGGTTCAAGTAAATTTAATTTTATTTTTATTTATTATCAAATAAATAACTTTAACCAAAATCTTTTAAGAGAATTAATATTTTTATTTATTGATGTGAAAAATATTTTTATTTTTATTCGATAGTTGAATATTCAAATTATTTAAAAATTTATATGCATAATAAGTACTATTGATTTACTTAAAAAAAAAGACAAATAATGTCATTTTATATCTAGAAAATAAGTGGAAGGTTTATTTGCAATATAATCCCTCCCTTTTCTTTTAATTTTTTTATAAAACCTTTCATTTTTTTATTTACTAATTTAATTCCTACATTTTTTTAGTTATTCTCAATTCAAAAATAACTTAATAATATTATCTAGCTATATATTTTAATTACTTATGAAAAAGATATCTTACTTCTTCCACTTTTATTTATTCATAAAATCTTAAAACTAATAAATATTAAAAATTATATTTTGTAATTTTGAATAAATTAAGTAAGTAGAATTCTAATACATAATGTTCAATAAACCTTATTAGAATAAATAATAAATATTAATATCATTTTAACATTATTCTATTAAAATTTAATACATAAATTAAATATTTAACTATACTATTATTTAAATTCATGATTGAACTAGTGTCATGAGTCAATCAGACACCAATTTAAAGAAATTATTAAAATACTTTACATATTTAAAATAAATTATAATATTACAATGATAATTTTGTCTTTTTATTTTTTTAAATAAAACCATTAAAAATCTTGCATGTGATAAGATTTATAATTAAACTCGTGCATTGAACAAGATACGTAACTAGTGTGCGTATATATGTAATATTGAAATGTTTATAGTGCGAGGACACTAACAATAACTCTTGGCAAGATTTTCCACTTTGAATCCTTAAACAACAAAGAATATTTTTGTCACAATCTTTTTGCTTCTTCAATATAAAGTGTAACACCTTTCACTCGTCTCTATTGTCGGATTAGGGTTACGGTATGCTACCATATAAATCAAAACAGAATCATACTACATCGATGCAAAACATCCCTAAACAGTTGCTAAATCATCGAACATATAATAAAAAAACATGGTATTCATATATTAATAGAGTTAAATATAACTTACGAAAGCTTAAAATTAGTTTTAAACAAAACATGGACTTATTTGAAACATTTGTAGAAAAAGGAGGTAAAAAATTACAAAATAGGGGTCACATGGTCGTGTGGCGAGGCCGTTTGAAGCTATAGGGCATGGTCGTGTCGTCTAGTCGTACGCAAGGGCTAAAATTGTGTAGGAAAAATTGTCTCTAGACCATGTAACAAACTATGATAGAGTGTGTCAATTGAAACCTAAATCACACAGACCACATGGTCGTGCCATATACCCGTGTATGGCACACGGTCGTGTGTCAGGCCTTGTATCACCCCGTGTGTACCAAATGTCCCTTTTTCAAAAAGTTACCTATTCTTAGTACACTTGTGTCACAAGTCACATTAGCCCAATTTCAAAACCTTCTCAAAACTCATCAAAACATACCAAAATCAACACATATTTCATACATCCTAAGTGTCTTGTGAAGCTATAGGGCATGGCCGAGTCGTCCCGTTGTACGCAAGGGCTAAAACCGTGTAAGAGGAGGCACACAATTGTGTCTCTAGACCGTGTAACAAACTATGATAGCCTATGTTAATTGAAACCTAAATCACACAGACCACATGGTCGTGCCATATACCCGTGTATGGCACACAATCGTATGTCAGGCCATGTATCAGCCCGTGTGTACCAAATGTCCCTTTTTCAAACAGTTACCTATTCTTAGTACACTTGTGACGGAAGTCACATTAAACCAACATCCAAAACTACTCAAAACTCATCAAAACATACCAAAATCAACACATATTTCATACATCCTAAGTGCTTAACCAATATGTCACAATTAGCACTAAAAGCTTATACAAATTCACACTCATCAACCATCATTCCACAAAGCATATGCCTATCATTTGAACCATTTCATCATGTCACGTAACAAAACAAAATCTACAAAACATGGCAAAAACCATTCTTATATATACATACTTAACCACCAAAAGTACCAACTTATCAAAATACCATATCATTGTTCATGTAACCAATTCATGCCACAACTTGAATATATACATATGAAATCAAAACACTTACTACATGCCACTTATAACCTATCCCAAAATGGTTGAAATTCTATCGAGTCGTTGAAAGGATAGTGTGAGCTCCGACTTGACTTCCAACCAACTGCAACTTCTGATGATCTACAAGAAATCAAATAGAGAAAACTTAAGCAACACAGTACTTAATAAGTTCGTATGAAAATTAACTTAGCTTACCGAGTTTCATACAACTAAAACATGGATTATACCAATTCACAAGCAAAAACATATGCTCATTGATGGCCTATGCAATCACAAATCTCACAAGTTAGTACTTTCACAAATGAACATATAACAAATACATACTTAAATCATCCACAAGTAACCACACTTGGTACAAATATCATCTTTCACATATAGCATTTTGCCATTCCATACAACGAATTATCATATCATAATACCTTTTTCCATTTCATATAATCAATTCATATATCCGGTTTCCACTCTATGAACCATAGTGAAATAACATTAGATACGCGGGATAACAACGCTTAAACGAGCTGTGACTATAATGCTCACAAGAGATGTGAAAATAGGCCTGGTCACATGAGTTGTGGATCAGGATGATAAAGTTACACGATTCTGCTCATACGAGCTGTGAAGAATCCACAACAAATGTAGGATCTTAGCCATCGATAGAACATCTGAGACTAGCACCTGAAACTATAATAACCCTAATGACGTGTCATGTGTATCCTAATCGTTCACTAAGTTCATACAGGTCTCAATTCATAATCATATGATTTATTCATTTAACGTTATCAAGTTCATATGAATTCTAACATAAAATCTCCATTTTCAATCACATACATCAATTATAACATCATTACATTTTGGTCCATCCAACATTAAGATATTTATACAAATAAACTCAATCACAACATACTCAAACATATTATATCTCAAAGACAACAATTAAATCAATTTACGATTATACGAACTTACCTAAAACAAGACAGCAACAAAAACGACACTAGGGCCTACTCAACAATTTTTTCTTTTCCTCGTTTGTCTACCGATTGATCCGTTTCTTGATCTATAATATAATTTAACTCAATTAACAACCCAAATACCTTATAATGTCTAATTTTATGCACATGACTCTTTTATAGCATTTTACACTTTTACCTTAAAATTTTACCTATTTTATTCAATTTAATTCCTAAATCGAAATTCACAATTAAGTCCAAGACTTTTAAATCGATTTCACTGCCATCCTTTAACAGCTCTCTAATAACTAAATTTATAGAAAATTCATGTGCTAAACTACAACATTTTTACATATTAATCCTTATACTCAAAATTATCCAAATTCACTTTACAATTTAATCTTATTTTAACACCAAACTTCAAACTTAACCATTAAACATAAAAGAAAATCTAAAACAATCAATGATAACTTTTTAAACCTTTAACAGTTTTATGAGTTAGTCCCCAAGTTAGCTAGATTAAGCTATAACGTAAAATTTACTAAAAACGGATTAAATTTTCACACACATGCAAGGTGGATATTATGAACGAACTTCAAGCTCTTCCCATGGAGGTTTTGTTCTAAAATTTCGGTAATGAAGCCTACGGAAGATGATGATTCTTTTTGGCTTAATTTGTTTATGTTTTTGTTATTTATCTATTTACCTTTTTAACCTTTTCATTAATATAAAATTTAAACCAAATAATAGTCTTAACCGTCCATTAACAACTCTTTTGGGCTAATTATCAACTAAATCCTCCCAATTAGACCATTTAAGCATTTCAACAATTAACAATCAATATAGATTGATTTTTATCGATTCTATGAATTAGTCCTTTTTACTTAATTAACCAACCAAACATAATAAAAATTTTAATCAAACTTTAATACGACACTATAATAGACTTGTGAATATTAAATAAATAATATTTATTGATTCACTAGTCGAAATTGTGGTCCTGAAATGACCGTTTCCAACACCACTAAAATACAAGCTTTTACATAAAGTGTATGAAATAAATATGATATATATATATATATAATCGTGTAAAAAATTATGAAATGGTACAAAATCATTTAAGTTTATATCGGTATAAATTGATTTCTCTTTTTATATATAACCCTAAACCTTATATATATATAGAGAGGGATCCACTTACACCTTTCATAATTTTTTACACGATTAATATTTTAACAATCTAATTGTCATATTCTATGCTCAGTTCATATAGATCATGCATGTTATGTTTGGCATAAATTAAAAATTTCTAAATATTTATTTTATGTAAAAAAAAATTTAACCTTTATAAAATATTAATTATATAAAAAATTATGAAAAAATATAAAACTACTTTTACAGGTAAACATAATAAATTTGTATGAACAATAGGGAAGGATGAACAATTCCCAATTTCCTTTTATTGATAAAAAGGGCAGAAGAGATTGTTAAAGTTCCGAATTAAGTGTCGACTAAGAAATATACTAAAAAATGTATGTAATTAATAGGGATTTTTTTTTTTTTTTTTACTATGTTTATGGATAGTCATATAATTAAAGGGACCATTTGGACCACAAAAAATTTCAGACTTTTCCTCGTATAATTGGCAGAATTTTTTAAGTATCCATATGTGTGTAAATCAAATTACTCACAATAAATAAATAAATAAATAATTTTATTCTCATATTACAATTTACAAATTGGGAAGGGATTATCATTTTAATCTTAATATCAGTTACATTTTGTTTCTTCTATTTAAAAAATAGAAAAATTAGTTTTTGTATGTTGAATCAAAGAGCAAATTGATTATTTCTATTAAAAATTAATCTATTTATACTAATAAAACTAACATGATTGATGGAATAACTAGACACTAACACATGATATGTTACATGTATCTCATGCTAATGTATATGGACCAATTTTTAACAATAGAAATGGATGTAATTTTTAACTGAATGATCAATTTACTCTTTTATCTAACATACAGAGACTAATTTATCCATATTTTGAGCAAAGAGAACAAAATGCAATACTAAGACTTCTATTGTACTTTTACCTCCCAATATCTCATTATATAACTGTAAACTAAATAATTTTAAATTATAATTTAGGGTTAATTAATAGGAGGCACTTAAATTATTGGGTTTGTTTGAGTTAAGTACCTAAACTAATTTTTGGTCGACTTGAATACCTAAACTTTGATTGTGGTACTGAAGTTGGATACCTAATTTTTGTCTCATGTCACCATCCACTAAAAATAATTAAAAATAATTTAATATTAATATTGAATAAAATAATTATATTAATATTTTAAAAAAATAAAAATAAAAAATTTCCCCTCCCATCGTCCCTTTCCCCCTCCCCCACTATTACTCTCCCCCACCATCCTAGCATTGATTATTTTATGCAAAATATATAGAAAACAACGAAGAAGTTGTTTTTAAGAAAAAATATGAAGTGTGCCTCATATTTTCGAGTCGACGTCTCGACGAGACGATCACAATATCTCGCTAAGAAGATTGGCCATGTTTGGACGAGCGAAGAACGACGTCCCAACAAGGAGTATGCGATGTTGCAACGTGTTCCCCAATTCAACCGGATTTTCTTCTCCTAGTTAAGCTTTGTTATTGTTTCTAGTTAAACTCGGATTAGTATAGTTTATTTTAGTCATGTTTAATTTACGAATTTAGCCTATAAAAGGGGTTGTTGTAACCTAGAATAATAATCTTAATCATCATTGAGATTGGGAGAGTTTTGTGGGTTTGGGGGAAATTTGGGTTTTAGCCAGAGTTCTTTATTCATTCGGGATTTAGGAATTTTTTTGTTGAGATTATCTCCATCTTGTACTTCTTCGGTTTTTGTTAATTTAGTGAAGTCTCATTTGCATGTGGCTTTTTGTCCTCTTCTTCGGAGGAATTTTTCTATGTAAATATTTGTGTGTTCGATCTTTTCTACTTTTACTTTTACTTTCTCGTTGCATATATGAGTCAATCGTCAACAAAAAATGGTGTTTGGATGAGTTTTTTTTTTTGACAAATTCTTAAATTTTTCGTTACCGAAACCTTGGGTAAAAAACACAAAAGATGAATATGTTTATAAAAAAATAATTTAAGAAAATAATATATAAAATTTTTAAATTATTTAATTAAAAATTACCACATGTCACAAAATTATTGGTTAAGAGATTCTTTTAACAGATGAGAGTAATTTGAGTAACGTAGTACAGTTTAAGTATCACTTTAATTAACAAAGTATAAATTAGATACTACTTACAACAACAACAAAAATAGTACCAACTTAAGAAAGAAAATATAGTTCAGATATGATTTTGTGTTTTAGCTGGAATTTATATAATATCTTCTAGGCAATATATCTCAAATAACCCATTGTTATATATATATTGTTGTTTTTAAAAGAAAAAGTATGAAAAGTCGAACTCCATCTGATGGCTTGATGGTTAAGGGTGTTCACTATCTCAAATGTGATCTGGGTTCGAATCACGCTAATCGCGTTTATTGTTCGAGCTTTGCTCTATTATTGTGATTCCAAAAAAAAAAAAGGTATGAAAAGCAAAATCACAGTAGTTTCTTCTTTCCGTGCGAAAATAGAAACATAAAATGGTGGAGAAAGGGAAATTATTTGATGCTAAGATGAAGAAAAAGTGAGATAAAAAAGGGAAGAAATTCGTATAAAGAGAAAGATCTTATTATAATAATAGGACCACTTTATGTTGAAACACTTTATCTTTAGAAATTGGGAATCAAAGTATTCCAGATCTTCACGTTTCTTTTTTCTTTTTTCTTTTTAACTACTTTTGAATGTTAAAAAGATTTTTTTAAAATTTATGAGTACAAATACAATATAATTAAAAGTATAGTATAGTTACAAGTATAATATATTTACAATTATAACTATTGTATATGTATAAATATAAATATATGTTCGATCAACTATAATATAGAATTAAATTAATACAAATCACAACAAATGAAGAATCGAAAATAACCAGATCAAATAAGAAAGAATTAGATAAAATTCACATTTCGCACACACAAAAGTGGTACGGCAACTCACATATCACAATTGAGTAAATTTTGATAGAAAAACCTACTAAGTTCTCGATTTTGAAATTAAGTAAATTGGTCTCTTTAAGAAAAAAATTAATTTAATCATTGTTATTGATGCGTTCCGAATCACCAAATATAATTTCCACAGCAAAAATAAAACTTAAGAGTAGTATAGTGTAATAGAGTCGAATCCTCAAGGACTGGATGTCTAAATTCGCTTCCTCCTGTTGACAAAATTACTGTCGCGGGAAAGATCGTGCCTATGACTTATAACTGTCTTCCTAAAAATAAATTAGAGGGGTTTAAACATTAAAATATTAAAAAAATAAAATAAAATGAAATAAATAAAATAAAATTTTATTGCAAAATAAATTAATAGATATAAAATAAGTGAGAGAAAATATATTTAATAAATCTTAGCCTTAGTTTCGGTTCTCTTCGAACTTGAACCAATCCTCAAAAATTGGTTTTTCCTTTTCAATTACTAAGTTGATTAAAATTTAGCATAGGCTATCTCTAAAAAAATTCACTAACTAAAATAAAGGAAATATAAACAAAAAAATCAGAAAATATCAAAATAATAATAATCTGATTTTTTACTATTAACAATTTCAACAATAAAATTTTTGCACTTAGTCAATCCCTTGACTCTTTCACATCTTTCAATTTGACTCATCTCTTCACTTTTTTCTTCAATTAAGTCTCATTTTGCTTGATTTTGAATAGTGACACTCTTATTATATACCTGATAAGAAAAATCACAAATTTAGAAACATCTTACTCGTAATTTAGCTAAAAATAAATAAATAAATAGAAGCACCAAATTAATTTACTATAAAAATCTCTCCTACTTAGTCTATGCTTATCCTCAAGCATAATGTGTATTCTATACTAAAATCACTCAATAATTTTTTTCGAAATCAAATCTCCTTTGGCCAATTGTAATGCAAACAATTAGGTGAATAAAAAAAAAAGCAATTGCTATATTCAATCAATTAGCATTTATAAACTTTCAAACATTATGTAAAAAACAATTACTTAAAAAATAAGCGTACTCAATATTTACATTATATATATGTTCTCTCTCTTTTTCCTTTTTTTTATTTTTATTTATTTACAAATTTGAGGCATAATAAAAAAAATTTATGCAAATTGAAATGACAATCCAAGCACATCAACCCTGTTATTAAATATGACATGTCCCAAGTTTATTTCTCAAGGCAGCTTGGTTAGCGGAGTGTTACAAATTTCGGTTCGTCATTAAAATCTTTTTACGTGAGATGAGATGACAACCCAAGCAACTCATCCCGGTTATTCAATTTGGTCACATTTCTGAATCTTCACTCTTGACCAAGTTATTAACAAATTTTATTTATACAATAATTTGAGTACTTTATTGGACAAGTGTTGGAGATCAACCCGATTAAGTAACGAACAAGTAAAAATAGCATAATAAATTAAGAAATTGAACACACAAATTTAACGTAGAAAAACCCCTCCGAAGAGGATAAAAAATTACTGGTAAAGATAATTTTACTATAATGACAAAAAAAATGAAAAGTTAAAAAGATGGAGATAAAAATTAAACCTCGAAAACCTAAAAATAAAAAAGCCTCAAAACGTAAACACTAAATTCTCCAAAAATATTAGAAGTTCTAAACTCTAAATGGATATTTTTCTAAGGTTGTAAAAGAGCCTATATATAGGCTAAATTCCTAGGTTAAATAAAAATAAAATAATCTACACTAATAAGAGTTCGACTCAAACAAATAAATAAAGTTTAATTGAAACAAATAAACAGAGTTTAATTGAAAGATTATTTCTCAAATTTGACTTGAAATAGGAGTCATAATTCAACAAATCTCCACCTTGACTCGCATTTCCACAATGTCATCTTTGTCAAAGCCCGCCACGGGCCTATCTTGAACTATACAGGAAATTAACTGAGTCGAATCTATGCCTAAAAACTGGAAGCCTTCTAGCCTTCGACTTTTGCACTGCCAAATCAAAACTAACTCGAGTCTGATTTTCATGAACACAATGCCTTAACTTTTCAAAACCTGCATCCAAAATAAAACGTCTCTTCAAACGAGTTGACTTCAACTCTGTAACGGATGACGAAAGTTCATTCTCACCGATCATTATAGAACCTTTCAGAATATAAAGACTACCGATCTTTTTACCTTTTAACAAAATAAGAGCTCCACGAGACCTAATTGAATTTACAAAACAACAATATTTTCCATCAGCCTTCAACCCATGTGCGGAACTCCACCTTCAACTGAACAGTATGTGAAGAACCATTCTCTGTTGGGACATATGTGGAAAGAACATCCTGAATCTAGGATCTACTCGGACGTAAGCTCGGAACTTTTGCTCGTTGACACTAACAAAAAAATCATCACCACTTTCATCGGCCAAATTAGCACCAGCTAAATCTTCCTCATTACTCCCAATAGCCCTTTTGTTTTGCAGTTTGTAACAATCTGCTTTGACATGACCTAATTTCTTACAATAGCGACACCTTTGTCTCACTTCTTTGATGCTACCAAAACTATAACACCCAAAACCCAAAAACCATCACCGGTTAAGGTTCCGGTGTCTTACTATTCATTTATCACTATTCATCTATAATATCATGTCATTCAATCTTATTTTAGTAAAAAATTTCACTTCACACGTCATATGTCATCATTTAATTATAAACACAATTCAACATGGGCAAAAGGGTCATTTTTAACATTTTTGGAGACTTTTACGGGTACTTGTTGGATAAGTATCGGTAGTTGTCAAGTCAGTAAATAGTTTAGGAATAGTACAGACCTCTACCGATACAAGTGACTCTTCTACCAAAACAACTTTTACTTCTACTGATACTGAAAACCCCAGAGAGCTAAAAAACCTCACCCTGTAACTTCTACTAATACAAGTATACAAACTACCTATACTTCTAAACACATAACTACCGATACTTGCTATTCAACTACCGATACAACCCAAGTTAGTGAGCAACCTCTCTCCTACCCTATACTACTACCGATACATGCGTGGGTTTTACCGAAACAAGTATGCGAAATCTCAAGAATCATGCCAAAATGCAAGTTTTCAACACAAATCGTTCATGACTTCAATATGCATTAAGCCAACGCAA
Source organism: Gossypioides kirkii (assembly GCA_005610355.1). NCBI lineage: Eukaryota > Viridiplantae > Streptophyta > Magnoliopsida > Malvales > Malvaceae > Gossypioides > Gossypioides kirkii. Next base: position 3,207,386 of record CP032251.1, on the reverse strand, counting down.
AATACATAGATTCCAAGTCATTACATAGTAACTTAAATCTATAAACTAACTTGCACAAAGATACATAATTACATTCAACATCTCATTACATAACAAGGTTTTTACAATCTCAATTACATAAACAAAAATTACATCATCCTAGTACATGCCATATAACCAAGTGATGAAAGGAATACCGAACAACTCAGGGATAGTCTGATGCTCCAAAATGATTCTATCTTCGAATAACAAAATTGAATCTACAAAACAACAACATTTTCTACAGTTAAGCATTTTAAAGCTTAGTAAGTTCATAAATTTAAGTAGATTTACCAACTTCAAGAGTTATAAAATCTAATCAATCAAACTGAGTAAGCTGTAAAATTTCGAGGTTGATTTCTATTCGCATTTGATTCTCACGATGAAACATAGTCATCAGACCTCACAATCCGTAAAGGATTCACATACTCACGATGACACGTAGTCATCAAACCTCATAATCCGTAAAGGATTCATATACTCACGATGACACATAGTCATCGAACCTCATAATCCATAAAGGATTATATACTCACGATGACACATAGTCATCGGACCTCATAACTTGTAAAGGATTCATATACTCACGATGACACATAGTAATCGGACCCTTTTACATTTATAGCTCAAAGCTCGTTAGTCCTCTCTTTCCTTTGTTTCCGTCTTTCACACTTTCGATCATCATTTCAACTCACTGCAATTGTTTACTAACAAGAACATGCAATTTAAGTTAAGATTTAACAATACGAACTTACCGGACTGGATTGCGATCGTGGATGGACTCTAGGGACTATTTTGCTAATTTTTTTTCGCGATCGATGGCACGATCGTAATCTACATCTACAAATTATTCAATTTCTCACACTAAATCACACAATCAATTCATTTAACACAATCTAGTCTTTTTGGTAAAATTACATTTACCCCTAACCTTTTACTTTTGTTCATTTTGGTCCCCAAACACAATACATGTAAAATAACCTTCTCTCTTTCACAACTAAAACCAACCGAATAATCATAGGTCTCCCCAAGTCCCTACATGTCATCTATTTCACAACCAATACACACAAATTTCACTATTTAACATTTTAATCCTTAAACCTTAATTTCATCCCAAAATCACTTTACAAAAAGATCCAACTCAAACACTCAACATGTAAATTCATCAAAAGCTTTCAAGAACAAGCATATTCAACAATGGAAAGTTTCATAACATTTGACAGGTTTACAAATTAGTCCTTAGATTAGCAAGATTAAGCTAATACAGACTCAAAAACACAATTACTAAAAACGATCATCATTTGCTTACCCAAATCGAAAATCAAAGCTTAAGTTGGAAAACCCTAGCTCCCCCTTGTCTAGTCATGTAGAAGAAGATGAAATGAGTGAATTTCTCTATTTTCTTCTTTTAATTTACTTTATATACTAAAGGGTAATTTTATAATTTTAGTGACTTTTATAATTAGTTTAGTTAATCACTTGTTTAACTTTAAATAATCATTTTTACTTCTAATATTTCTCATGATAAAGCATCCACTAACATCTTTTAGAGTAATTTTTCCATTTAGTCCTTCTAACTTATCAACTCTACCTTTGGCCCTTTTTACAATTTAGTCCTTTCTACTCGATTCACTATCTATCCATTAAAATTTCTGATCCAAATTTTAATGCAATACTAATTACATCATAAATATTAAAATAAATTAAATTTTTAATTCGAATCATTGGAGTTATGGTCCCGAAACCACTGTTTCTGACACCACTGGAAATCGAGCAGTTACAAAAACATAAGCTTGCTTATCTGCCTTTTTATCTGAACCAAACTCATTATCGAGTTTGTCTTTACTCAAAAAATGACTCTTCACATCCTCAAATGAGAGTTTGTCTCTACCATAAATCAAGGTCTCCCTAAAAGACTTGTATGATAAGGGTAAAGAGCACAATAATAGCATAGCTTGATCCTCATCGTCAATCTGAACCTCAACATTATTTAAATCATTCAAAAGAGTAATGAATTGACTGATGTGATCTCTAAGAAGCTCACTTTCGTTCATGCAAAACGTAAATAGACGTTTCAACACTAAACGATTAGCCAGAGATTTAGTCGCATAAAGAGTTTTTAGCCTTTTTCACAAGACAGATGAGGTCTTCTCCATCAATACCTCTTGTAATATCCTATTCGCGAGGCATAATTGGATTGCAAATAGGGTGTTTTCATCAAGCTCTTTCCATTCTGTCTGATCTAGATTCTCGTGCTTTTTCCCGATAACGACCTTTTTCAGTCATGTCTGAACTAGAATTACCATCATCTGAACTTACCATAGATTGAAATTTGTGACACCATCGAACTTCTCAATGTCAAATCTTGTTATTTCCATCTCTAAACGGACTAATCTACGAAAATCAAAATAGCTCTGATATCACTTGTTTGGGATCAACCCGATTAAGCAACGAACAAGTAAAAATAGCAGAATAAATTGAGAAATTGAACACACAAATTTAACATGGAAAAACCTTTTTGAAGAGGATAAAAAACCACGGGCAAAGATAATTTTACTATATTGGCAAAAAAATGAAGAGTACAAAAGATGAAGATAAAAACTAAACCCTAAAAACCCAAAAACAAAAAACCCTCAAAATGTAAACACTAAATTATCGAAAAGTGTTAGGAGTTCTAAACTCTAAATGGATATTTTTTTAAGGTTGTAAAAGAGCCTATTTATAGACTAAATTCCTAGGTCAAATAATAATAAAATAATCTAGACTAATAAGAGTTTGACTCAAACATATAAACAGAGTTTAATTGAAACAAATAAACAAAGTTTAATTGAAAGATTATTTCTCAAAATTGACTTGAAATAGGAGTCATAATTCAATAGCAAGTTTAAAGAGCTTCTAATTTTATGAAGTGTTTGACTTTGCCATAACATTTTCAACTCTATGGAATGTTTGTTGATCAAAGTAAGCAATAATTATTCATGAATTTCCTAATTATTTAAGCATAGGAATTAAAAGTGAATTTTCGAAACTAATTAAAAAAATAACATTAGGATATGAATTAGCATATGCAAAGAAGAAATAACATGGCATGCGTAATTTTGATTGCTTAGCCTACATTGCCCCTAACATGCAAATTAAAAGAATATAAGAAGATAAGGGTAACATGTACTCCCTGTGTATATTTAACGAGGTAGAGGGTGGTTTGGGCAGTTTGGGTTGATCCTGACCAGTTCGGTTCTCGATGTATTTTTCAACAAATGGCAGCACTGAAATTTGACAAGGTGTGCCTACACCATAGAAATCCAAATCTGATTTATTTTTGGATGAAAGAGGACACTCTCTCCCATCGTTCCTAAAAAATAACACATTAAATAGATTAAATAATAATCTTTTTATTTTTAACATAAACTAAACTTAATTCAAAATTAAATTAATTAAAATAAATTTGGGTTGCCTCCCAAAAAGCGCTTTTGTTTAACGTTGTTAGCTCGATGAACTTAAATGTTATCCGTTTGGCTCCTTACAGATCAATTCTTCCATTACATGCATTTGGAAGTTCTCGTAGAAATGTTTCGACCTTTGCCCATTGTTCACGAAGCACTTCCTAGGTTCCTCTAATTTTTTCATAGTTCAGAGGTTTAAACTCTTACAAAGGATAGTTCGTAACACATCCCCCTTATGATATTCAAGATGTGATTTCGTTAGTGGTTCAATAATATCAACACTAGAGAAATTCGACATTGCACTGGGTCAACCCATCGCCCCATAAACATTAAATTTGATTACCTCACCGTCGAATTCCATAGTGAGTGTTCCACTTCATACACCAATTTTTGTATGCACGGTGCTTAAGAATGGTCTCCCGAGTAGAATGTCGGAAGAATTTTTTGTGTTTTCATCCTCCATGTTGATGATATAAAAATCTACAGAAAAAATTAGTTCATTTACCTTAATGAGGACATCTTCCAACACCCCTTCTGGATACACACACGACCTATCTACCAACTGAATAATTCAATTACTAGCCTTGTACTATACGTAGAGTTGTAGGTTTAGTCCATATTTTTAATTAGATCGTTGTAAGTTGGGAATTTTGTAATTTCAATCTTGACACAAATAATACTCGTTAATCCATTAACTAAACTTTTAGTAAATAATATGTGAAAATAACAAGATGACATAATATTACACGTATGATAATATATTTGACGCATCATATTTTGAGAATAACAAAAATCAACTTAATGAATTTAACAACTATCATTTGGTGAGGACTGAAAATTCTAAAATTTGAAATGTATAGGGACTAAAAATGATCAAATTAAAGTATAAAGACTAAATCCATAACTTTCACAAAGTATAGGGACTAATAGCAGAATTTAACCTTTTGGTTTTTTCTCTTATAAGAATTGTGTGACCCAAATCTCCTCACTTGTTAAAGAAATAAAATACAATGAAAAAATAAGGGATTTGTAGGGGAGAAGGATCAAGGGTAGAGCCCCCGCGGTACAGACCATGCCACACAAGTAGAATCCGTATAGAACTTCACTTCTTCTAATTGACATTAATGAGAATAAGGTTTTTTAACATTTAAATAAATGTAGTCGAAACTTCTTTTATAGCATTCAATTTTCAATATTAATGAATTTTTCCTCCTCTACCTATAATTTTTTCCGAAAAGATTTTTTACGTTATTATAACATTTCTCCATAGTTCAGGCTTATAAGAGGTTGAAGATGAGGGTTTCTCACGGGTTAGGTTATGGGTTAAATTATAATTTTTTTAGGTGGAAATTAAGTGTAAAAATTAAGTCATGTTTACCAATAAACATTTTTCACGTTTTTTTACTTAAAATTAACTTTTTTTTTCTTATTATCATGAGGGTAAATTTGACGAAAATTATTATCATCATTATTGATCGTCCGTACTTGCTCAATTTTGAAATTCACATAAATTAAATTAATCGTGATTCTTTGATAGGGATAAATTTATCAAATTTTAAAATTAATAGAGACCTAAGAAGTCTTGTTGCCTTATATTTTTATGATTAAGATATTAAAAAAAACTCTCAAACTACTAAATAATATTTAAATAAGGTATTAAGCGTAGTTTAATAAATTAAAAAAATTAAGTGTTAAAAATTTAAGTACTGAAGTTAAGTTATAAAATTGTTTGATATATTACGTAAAATTAATTACGAAAATAATTAGATTTTTTATAAATATAGATATTAAATTATAAAAAAATTAAATTCTACATTTTATTTTAATTTTTAAATATTTCACTTTATTCTAAATAAAAATTAATTTTAAATATAAAAATCTTTATAAGATAATATAATATTAAAATAAAAAAATTAAATTAATTGAAAACTCTTATCTTACTTATTATTTTTCACACCTTTTTATAGAAAAAATTATCAATTTATCAGTTTGAGGTTTTTCGATATATTAATCAATATATATATTATTTACTTTCTTTCTTTTATATGAGTATAATATCATAATTTAAATAGAAAGATAATACATTTCAGCACACTTAAATTTACGTCCTTCTGCACTGACAATAATATCAATATCAATCGAGCTAAAATTAACTTATATATATATATATATTATTTTTTTAATTTATTAAACATCCATATGTTTGTATAAGATTTAAAGGGATTAAAATAGATGATAGTAGTATTCAAGTGATCCCACTTCACATAATGGAGATAAGATTTTTGAGGATTAATGATGAAGACACAATTTGATGTTTGCCCACTAATAATTATTAAATTATGGGTTTTATATTTAAATTATATTGCTTTTAAAGTATGAGTTTGGAAAACAAATTTTTTATTTAAATTTATATTATGGTAAGAGTTGTTGCACAATTAATAAAATAATAATGAAAAAGAAGACGTGGATTTTAGTGCATTATAGCAGATTATCTTTTTATTTATGAGTTAAGAAGAGATTATGTATAGTTTTAATCATTATGCAAAAAAAAAAAAATATGATCAAAATCTATAATAAAATTGTTAAAAAAATTAACTTTGACCCGAAAAATAAAAAAATTTTAATTTAATTTCTTTAAAATTCTAAACTAATAAACATATAAAAAAATTATACTTTAACATCTTTAAATTTTATAATTTAATTTGAGCCCTCAAGAGATAAACTCTTCGTTCCTACTCTAAAAATAACAACCAACAAAACTTTAAAAATTAAAAAATCTCCCCAGCCACAACCACTTTTTTTTTTTTTTTAAATGCTCTCCAACCACAACTACTCCCCTTAAAAGACAAAATTTTTTAGAACAATTACAAAATAACACGTGTCAAAGAAAAATTATTTATTACATAATTATTTTAAATTATTTATATTATCATTAATTAAAATTAAATTAATTAAGTGATAATAATAAATTATTATTTTATTTTTAATTGATTAAATTAATCTGAAATGAATAATAAATAAAAGAATTTACTTTTGGTTGATCACTCAAATAAAAAGTATATATTTCACAAATTCTCTTTTATTCAAAGGAGTGACACTATAAAAGACCTCCAAACTATTCTACACGTTCAAAAGTTTTTTGAATGGAAGATTTTGTAGAATCAAAGCTAACTTCGAAATCTCAAGAAATTTGTAAAAAACTTGAAGAAATCTTGAAGAACAACATATCAGGTTTGAAGAAATTCACCTTCTGATCTTGTTCAGTCAAAGAAAGTAGGTCAAAATTTCGTTTCAAGAGCAAGTTACCACAACATGTGAAGCAAGCCACATCCTTTCAAGATTAAGTCTAAATAAAAATTAGATTGAAACTCCACCAAAGAAAAGAACCAAAGGAATTTTCTATATAATCAAGAAAGTTAGAGTTTGTAAGTTGTAATTCTTTCAAAGTTGATAAATAAAATTTGTTGCCAAATTTTCAAAGGCAATTTCAACTCGAAATTTATGTGTACAAATTTCTGGCATGCCCGATGAGACTATCATTATCTTTCATCTCCTTTCCAAAAGTCAAGATTCAAAGTTACAATGACCATTCGACTTCACTGCCAAGCGTCAATGTTCCTGCTTATCCCTATGGCACTAGGCAAAAGATGGAAGCTGTATTAGAGTTATTTGGTCAAATTTCTTCAATGCTCAATGACAATCCAATCTATTATGCATCTTTGCCAGCTAATGACTTAGAAGAAATTCTACTCGTGGATCTAAATGTAGCCTGTCGATTGTCATTCAAAAAGAAAGTGAATCAAGCGACAATTTTATCCTAGCATCTTCCCCCAAAATTAAATTCTGAAGTGAGGAATGTCATGACGAATGACACCACATCTTTGGAAGAAAAATGACTTCTCTAGCAAAAACGGTGGAGAGTCTTGCTGTAAGCCTCATGGAAAAGAATGACTAATATACTTTCATGATGGAAAGGATTTTTTATCTTCTTGAGAAAAAGCTAGCCAATGAAGAAGTCCAACGTGAGAATTTGTAAGAGGAGGCTGTTGAACAACCCAATGCCAATGTTGCTAAAAAACTTCAACCCAAAAACAATGAAGTTTGTCGTTGTCGATCAACTCAAAGAACTCATCAAAGAAGTTATCAGACAATGAAGCCATACTCCTACAGGATTGATCGTCTCAACATGCTTGTAGGTTATCAACCTCTTAAATTTCAACAGTTTTATGGCAAAGAAAATCTATATCTACACGTTGCTCACTTCGTGAAGATCTATGCAACATGATTTAACTATGGTTGTAGTATTTTATAAAATACGACTAACCAAAAATCCATATGAACTTATTCTTAACTCTATTAATTGAGAATGTAATTTTGGGATAAAGATGTTAAAACTTTTAAGATTAATTGCTATAGTTTTATATTGAAATTATTGATTTGTTCTAAAGAATTGCATTTAGGAGTATAGACGAAAATATTCGTATTCGTAAATTATTTAAATTTGACCTAAAAACACTTTAACTAAGTCCGATAATTATTTTACATGCAAAACAAAACTACTTATATTTATTTATATAATAACAAGACAAAAGAGAAAAGAAATTGTACTACACAAATTCTAGGTAAAAACAAAGTATTGAAAGATCAGCGAGTAAAAACAATGGGAGATGCCACTCCCTTGGCATGGTCACCTAATTCTAGTTCATCTTCAGTGCCTTCCTCTTCATCCCATACTATTTTGATATTGTTGTCACTAGACCCAAAAGCCCAGCAACAGATCAAGTAATAAAACACATTGATCACACTTAAAATTGTAAGAATCCAATAATAATAGTCATAATGACCCATATTAAGGTTGTTTGACACCCAGCTCTGATTTCCACCTTTTGAGGTCAACTTATCTACTGTTCCAACTATAAGGCTACCAACCAAGTTCCCCACCGCCATCCCAAGGGCAAAAAGTGCCACTCCAATGCTAGCCATGTTCTTAGGGAACTGAGAATAGTAGAACTCTATTTGTCCAATTGCATTGAGTCCCTCGGCTAATCCAATCAGGCTGTATTGTGGCACTAACCACATTGCACTCATGTGCACCATCCCATGGGGTTTGTCACCCAATCCTTGTCTGATTGCGGTGGCTCGCCGCTTGCTCTCCACCATTGCTGCCACTGCCGTTGCCACACAAGATATTGCTAAGCCTATTCCCATTCGTTCTTTCAGGCTGAGCCCTCGTGATCGTTTGGTGAACTTAGATAGCAAGGGGACTACGATTTGATCATAGGTAGCGACCCATATCGTGAGTGTAATCATTGCGAAGACGCCAAAGGAACCGGCAGGGATTTGTAGTCCTCCGGGAATTAAGTGACGGTCCATGACCCTGGCTTGGAGCACCGGAAAGGAGTGTTGGCTTATGGTTACTGCGATCATGATCCCACTAGACCAAATGGGGAGCACTTTGATTAATGCTTTCAATTCTTCCACTTGTTTCACAGTGCATAGGTTCCATGGATTTATAGCCCTGCCATCCATGTCTATATCCTTCTCCGGATTTCCGATCATACAAGCTTTGTTAAGAAACCTGACAAGAAATTTGACATAGTACATGACATTATTGTCTAGACTTCAACTCTATTTTGGTTCGAGTGTCTTACCATTTTGCTTTTTATAAGGATAGGTTTAAATCTCAACATATATTATAGTTTTGTCTTTAACAAGAACATTCAAATGTCTAGCATATCTCTAACACAAATACAGCTTTGGCACGAAAAAAAATATACATGAGACACTCAAAGACACATCAAAATGTAAAAATAAAATTAAACACGACCGAACATGATATAATTGAAGATGTTTGAACGTGCCCGACCACATAATCAAGGATGTTTTTCTTTTTTACTTCTAATGGGATTTCTAAATAAATTATTTTTACATCTTTAGAAGTTATTTAAATATTAATAATTAATTGATAACTATTCACTTTACATTATATCTTTTGAACCCATTCATTTTACATTTTTGTTATCCATTACTATATTAAATATATTTTTTTATTATCAACACCAGTATTTTAATTTTTTAAAATTATTGTATTACTATGTTTCATTGTATCATATCTGTAGGTAAAAGTATCATGAAGACTCTTTTATAAGGAGTTAAATCGCATTTTATCCCTTTTACTTAAATTATGAGAAAATTAATTTTTTTATTAAAAAATTCATTCAATTCTACCGTTAAAAATTGGTATGACTAACAGAATAACTAGAAAGTTACACATGACGTGCCACATGTACCTCATTCTGATCTACTGAGACTAGTTTTTAATAGTAGAAATGGATAGAATTTTTAACAGAAGCACTAATTTGCTCTTTGATTTAATGTACAAAGACTAATTTGCCCATTTTTTTAGTAGAAGGAGTCAAATGCAATCCAACTCTTAATATAAAAATCTCTTTATTACTTTTACCAAATCTGTATTGTGTTCATATCCGTTCCTCCTAGTAGATTGGAGGTCATAATTCTCTGTAAGCATAGATAGATGTTAATTACCTCAATTTTTGTGTTGGTGCAATAAGCTTGGAACCTTTGTAATAGTACCATATGCCTGGATGAGATTCCATTGGTGGCAAAATCAAGTGTTTATTGTGCCAAGCTGCCACCATGACTTGGGCAAAGCTTGTCAACAAGCTCTTATCAGGCATCAATTTGATGTACAGTGGTGAACCCAATAAGAACATGACTGTGGAGAGGAACATGAGCCCTGCTGGAACTCCAAAGCCTATGACCCACCCGGCTGCATCTTGAATATACACAATAACAGTTACGGAAACCATGAGTGAAAGTCCAACTGAAGCATAATACCAGTTGAAGAAGCTTTGCAACACCCTCTTGTTACCAGGGTTGCTAGGATTGTACAACTGATCAGCACCAAAGGCCAAGGCGCATGGCCTAATGCCACCGGCTCCGATCGACATTAAAACAAAAGATGAGAAGAGAAGCGCCAGCTGAGCTGCTTTAGGCGATGCACAACTTTCTGTCGCCAGACTGTTGCATCGAGGAGGCCTTGCTTGTGGAAGGGCAGCAGTTAACAATAACAAGCTCATTCCCTGCCAGAATAACCGGACATCGTACATTAATGTATCCGTTTTTTCCTTACGGATTAACCGTTTTAAGAAAAATAGTTTTGCTTACAAGAAGGCTGACGAACGTTCCGAGCGCGATAACACGAAAGCGGCCGAGGAAAGAATCAGAGAGAAACGCACCAAGGATGGGCATGAAGTTGGAAATTGCAGACCAAAGGAATAGAACGTTAGCTCCCTTGGCATTGGACATGTGATAGTCATTTATTAAGTACAAAATCATATTTGCATGAAGACCAAAGCTTGCAACTTTCTCAAATGTCTCGGTTGCTGCATAAACAAAAACAATTAGATCCCACATCGATTAGTTAAGGAGTGATTCAACAATCCTTGTATCTATATAAGAAATAGATGAATTTAAAGCTTACATATAACGAAAGGCATGGTCTTAAGGCCACCCAGTTTGGTGGTGAGATGATTCTCTTCTTCACCATATTTCATTTCATCAGAAGGGTTCTTCTCCATTGATGTTCTTCACAATGCACAGAGCCAAAGAGTGTATCTGGTGAGATACCAATGAACTGGAGAAACCTTGTGTCTTCAAGGCCTCAAATATAATATCCATATTTTTACAAAACATCACTAAGGTTAAATTCTAAAGATGGTCCTTGTATTTAACAATTTATTCCGATTTTTTATTTGCTTAAAATTGATCTCTCTCATCGCCATTTTATTTTATTTTTTCAAACTGTCCGATTTTGTTACAATTTAGTGGAACTGAAAAAAAATTAAGTGTTGGTTTGATTAATCCACATGCCTTTTATAATTAATTGATATTCTTTTATCTTATATGTTACGTTAGTAAATAATTTAAAAATTAAAAAATATATATCAAAATTTGTTATGGTATTTGTTATCATCAGCTCAAAACTCGAATGGACTCAAGTCAGATTTTATAGAGCTCGCATGAGAATAGGTATTCGCAGGATTGATATTTACATTCTCCTACAAAATCACATGTGAACACATATTAAACTAGAGAAGAATACATGTTGAGATGCATGGAATTTATCTAGTATATCATATCAATGAACAATACTCATATCAAATAAATAGACAAATCTCACCATCTTAGAGGGACGGAAAAAAAACATTCACCAAAATTATAAAAAAAATTAGAAATTACGAACCTCTTTAAAATTTAAAAATATTAAAAGAAAGTAAAATTTCATAGAAATAGTCTCCCTACAATTCAAATTCCCCACTGATACAACTTTATTTTATTTTACATGTAATTATTTGAATATTATGTGGCTGTACACATTGATATATGCATATACCACGTCATTGAATTTAAAAAAATTAAAATTCACTAAAAATAGTAAACGCTAGATCTATCCATGAGTTGGGTTATCTGTTCTGGGCCGAAGGTTCGTTTAAAATATAAGAAGGTTTGAGAAAAAATATTAAGTTAAAAAATGATTTAAAAAAAAATTAAACCCATATAACATATGAATCAAGTTCGAGCTTAAATATTCAATATTCGAATTCAATCTGGCCCGACCCATGAGTACGTGTAAGCTTTAGAAAAAAGGAAAAAGAAAGCCATATTCAAAAAGGAGAAAAAGAATTGGACTGAAATCAATGGATTCAAAAGAGAGATAAAGAAGAAGCAAATCATAAACCCTTACTGACAACCAAAAAAGCTATCCTTCTCAACCTAAAACATCAATAGAAAAGTTGATACTTTAGTACTTAAATTTGATGTTTTGTTTTTCTAATGTGATATTTGTATTTTTTTTTATTTATTAAGTATTTATATTTGATAAAAATTATATATTTTGGTATTCAAAAAAACAAATATGTTAATTTTTTAGTGTTTAATTCGGATTTTAATAACTAATGATATTGGTAATTAATTTTCATCAAATTAACTTTTAAATCCGAATTAAATCAAATCTATCGGAATGTATTTGTTAAATTAAATACAAAATTAAACAAATTCATAATTAACCTTACATTTATCGTATTAACAAAATCATGAAAAATTCAAACCTAATAATATTACTAATTAACTTTCATTAAAACAATCTTGAAACTCGAATCAAACACAAAAAAATTAACATCATTACATTTGGGTACTATAATATATAACTTTTGTTAAATATAAGTATCAAATTAAATAAAAAAAAACAACATAAATACCACATTGAAAATAGTGTGAATCCAAGGGTCATGATCCCCTAAAATGGTAAAATTTTAATTTAGGCCCTTTATAATTTATAAAATTTTAAATTAATAATAATAAAATTACATTTTAGTCCCAAAAAATAATAAAAATTTGATTTAACCTTTTAAAAATTATAAAGATATAAGCTATCAAAATGATGAAATTATATTTTTAACCATCGTAAAAATATACAATTTAATTCTGACCCCCAAAAAAATTTTCTGACTCTAGAAACTTAAATACCAAATTATATATTATACTTTTAGTTTTAATAAACCAATATTTAAATGGACTGTTGTTATAAAAATTAGCTATTGTTTTGTAAATAACTACAGTATTAAATAAATATATAACTTCATTATTTCTCATGAAATATTTAAATTAGTAATACTTTTTCAATATTATATTATAAACTAAGAATTTTTTATAATTTTTATTGTTTGAAATTAATAAATGAATTTAATAGCAAAAAAATGAATGTAGCATATACACAATAACAACAACAACAAATAGTGTTCTTTACGAGGGTGCTCTACGAAGAGGTAATTGATTAGTCATGGGTGCAGATTGAATCCCAAACTTCATTGTTAAAGGATAAGGTGAGCAACTATCAAGGGCGAAGGCAGAAAAATTTTTTAGGGGGATAAAATTAAATTTTAATTTTTATGATAGTAAAAATATAATTTCATCATTTGAATAGCTTATATCTTTATAACCTTTAAAGGATTAAATCAAATTTTTATCATTTTTAAAGGGCTAAATTATAATTTTACCTTTATTAATTTAAAATCTTAAAAAATTTAAAAGGGCCTAAATAAAAAAAATTTCATTTTAAGGGGGTCGCCCTTGCTATGCCCTTAACAACCACCACACTACACATCATAGTTACTATTTTTAGTTTTTAATAAAAAAAATTAAAACATGTAAAATTAAAATATTTGAATAAAACATAAAATGCATCACGACGGAGTGGAGTAGGGCCAAATTAACAAATTTTATAGAGATTGAGTGCTAAATTTTAACCGACGATGAAATTCAATGACTAAAATTAGCCATACAAAAAGTAAATGGACCCATTTTAAACAATAAAATGGAAGAAAGAAATTGATAAAAGGAGGGACCATCCTTAAGAAAATATAAACCTTTCACTAACTAATACTATAAAATTAAAGTGATTCATAGTGTATAATATTCTTATTAGCAAAATGGAGGTACTGTCATACTCAAATCCACAAAGTAGATACGACATTTTAAATGATAGGGACTTGATTTGAATTATTGTTGTTTTTATGTATATTGAAATGCGTACAGTGTTAAGGCACTAACAACAGCTCCTTGGAGCTAAAAATTTCCCCTCTAAGGCCTTCAATCTTTGGAACAATTCGTCATAATCTTATTGCTTCACATTTGTTTTCTTTTTTAACCCATAAATAGGAAAATAATGCGTTTCAGCGCACTCAAACATACGTCCTCTTGTATTGGCAATAATGTCATTGCCAATTGAGCTAAAACTTAATTGACAATAAAAATGAGTTTTATATATTTCTTTTGTAAATAAAAGGTGGTTAAGTCTTTAAAAAATAGATATATTTGTAATTTTATCTTTAAAATTAAGAAATTCAGACATTACATAGTAACTGGATGAAGGTATAATTGTTAGAGCATGCCCAAAGACCAATCATGAGATGATTGTAATTAGATATTTGTTTTACCTTGTTTGTTAATATACGGCATTGACATTGTTATTTCGTTTGTTTTTCTGTGTGTATAAATAAACTGGTTAATAATAAAGTCTTGAGAATAATATTGTTATTCTTAAAAAGTCCTTAGTCAAGTATTATTATATATGGGCTTGGACAATGATAATGCACTAAGACTAATGTGTAGTTGATTGACAACAAAGTGTTGTCATTGACATAGAAATGTCAAAATCGATACACAGGTATGTGTTAGAGAACGACATACTAAACTGACCCAGTATGAGCATGTTTCTTGGACTATTATGTAATAGACACAACATTAATAATAGTGATAACTATGTATATGATCCTCAAACTTGAGATCATCATTGTCCCAATATCATGAGTTGTATATTTTGACACAGTCAAACGTCTATCATAATAGGTTATACTATAAAAATTTATGTTGGGTATGCCACAATCTATGTAGTGAGAGATGATTGGTCAATATAGGATTTGTCCCTCCTACATAATGGGAGCAATATCTTAGGCCTATTGATGAAGTGAGACTAGAAATGCATGGTCATGCTTGAATAAATTGATATGAGATATCACACTTTTTTGTTTATTGTAGTCTACTCATAATATCAAGAAATATGAGATTGAACTGCAAGTGTGATTATTTCATGACTTCTGTCCAATCTAGATATTAAGACTAAAAGGATATAATACATGAAAATTTATCACAAAAATGTTATGTCAAATCACGACTTCTTGTAACAAACTAAGTTCTCATGTTACAAGCATACAACAATAGGTTGCATTCAAATTCACATATTCGTTCCTAATGCATCTACCGAACTTACCAATTTCCATCATTCATACACATTTAGTTTTACCTCAATCTAGCCATTCAAAAGTAACATGGATCAAAATGACCAAAACACATACAAATGGACTTATACAAGCCATAAGCCAAGACATATATACATATACATATAAACAAAATTCTAATTAGAATAACATCACTCAAGTATGAGAAATACCACAAGTAACAAGTGACAAACACATTTACAAACACCGATTACATGTCATATAACCTAAAATAACATATCAAAACCTACCAAAATGTGTCTGGATAGTGTGATCTTCAAGTTGATCCGATCGCCTGACTCCACAAAACGTAATCTACATAGAGAACAGGAAAGAACATGAGTAAGCTTTACTATAGCTTAATAAGTTCACAAGTATGAAACGATTAAACTTATCGAATAAACATAGCAAAATATTTACTAATAATTTTATTTGACATTAGTCCTATCAACCACAATCACTTAACTGTGAGCTTTTAAATACATTTGCATAATTTGTACGATCATACAAACTCTATAAATGCCAAATCACATTACAATATCAGCAATCAAGTACTTATATATTCATATGTTACATTCACAAGTCATTAAGTACTGGAAAACGGCCCAATGAACGATATAACAGATAAGATACGCGGTTACCCACTGAAACATACTAGATCGCTCAAATGAGCCAAACCAATCAGGAACATGCCTTGGCACCAAGTGCCTAGCTCGTAGGCTAACATCCCTCCAAAACACACCTCAGCACCAAGTGTCAAGCTCGAAGGCTTCACATCCGCCCCTAGTAACATGCCAGAAACACTATAAATATAACACAATAGTCCACAACAAATGTTAGACTTCGGTATATTTAGTGAACAGAAGTAAATCAAGGATCAACGTCTCATCTCAATTCAAACCTGAAAAGCGCACAATATAACCTATTGGCATGTCAATTGTATTATATCCTATGTTCATTTGGGCTCTATACACATAACCACATAATAGTTTCTATTTTAATTCATTTCTCACCAATTCCGTCACAATATTTCAAATAATACCAATGTCATCAAATTACATAATTCAATATAATAACTAAAAACACTCAAAACAAAACCGTATGAACTTACCAAGGCTAAACTGCAGAGACATTGAAAGTTTAAGGACTATTCAGCAACTTTCTCTTTTCTTCGGTTATCCACTTGTTCTCAATCTATAAAATAGTTTGTTTCAATTTATTAGCTTAAATTTATCGAAATATTCAATTTACATATGCTTTCCTATTTACAAATTTTCAATATTGCCTCAAACTTTTACACATTAATCAATTTAGTCCTAAATCCAGAAATTCCAAAATTTAACACCATTTCAACTTAACCCATGCCAACTAAATACTCTAGGGTCTATATATAGTCCTTAACTTTTGAATTTTTTGCAAAATTCCATGCCAACATTTCTATTTTATCAACTCAATCCTTAAACTTTAAAAATTACTATAATTACTTTACAATTTAATCATGTCTAACAACCAAGGTTCCAACAAAACCAATTAATATTAAAAACACTCTAAATCATCAATGGCAATTTTTCTAAATTTTGATAACTTCACAAATTAATCCCTAAACTAGCTAGATATCAATACAACGATCACAAAAACATAAAATTCATGAAAAATGGATTAAAAAAAACATTTACATGCAACACTCCAAATGACCGAATATTCAAGCTATTTTCATGGCTATTTCTCTTCTCCAATTTCGGCAAAAAACCAAAGAAAGAGATGATAGCTTGTTTGTTATCATTATTAATGTTTTAATATTTTAATTACTTATTTACCCTTCACTAACACATATAAAACTTAACTTTACTAACCCATAACCGTCCATACAACAATGTTATGGTTTAATTGTCTCTTTAATACCTTTGATCATATTTTAATAATGAATTTACCCATTAATCTAATATCAATTAACTTTATCAACAAATACAATTTAGTCCTTTATCTTCAATTAACCTATCAAACATCAAAATTTCTAAAACAAAATTAATATGACACATAAGACCTTGTAAATATTACATAATTACTATTTACGAACTGACACGTCAGAATTGTGGTCCCGAAATCACCGTTTTAGACACTACTGGAAAATAGGCTGTTATAGGAGGTTTTGATAGAGAAAATGGCATTCACCTTATGGAAAATGTTAGAAACTCTCTATGCGGCAAAGTCTTTGGCTAACAAATTGGTGTTGAAACATCATCTATACATGTTTCGCATGGACGAAAGTGAGCACTTTAGAGGTCACATCAATCAACTTATTACTCTTTTGAATGATTTAAAAAATGTTAAGGTTCAGATTAACGATGAAGATCAGGCTATGCTATTATTGTGCTATTTACTCCCTTCATACAAGTCTTTCAAGGAGATCCTGGTTTATGTCAAAGATAATCTCTCATTCGAGGATATAAAGGATCATCTGTTAAGGAAAGACAAACTTGACAATGAGTTTGATTTGAATAGCAAGTCAAATAAGCAAGTCAAATAAGCAAGCCTTGATTTTAGTAGCATCAAGGAAGCGAGACAAGATATATCACTATTGTAAGAAGAGGTCACGTCAAGGCAGAATGTTACAAACTGCTAAATAAAAGGACTGCTGAGAGTAACGAGAAAGATTTAGCTGGTTCTAATTTGGCTAATGACAAGGGTAATGATTTCTTGTTGGTGTCAAGAAGTGAAAGCTCCAAGATTACGTTCGAGTTGATCTTGGATTCGGGGTGTTCTTTCCACATGTGTCCCAATAGGGACTGGTTCTCCACATACAGTTCAGTTGAAGGTAGAGTTATATGCATGGGGAATGGCTCACTCAATAAGGTAATCGATATTGTTACTGTTCAGATTAGGATGCACGACAAGACGATTAGGACACTGTTAGATGCCAAGCGTGTGTCTGACTTAAAGAAAAATCTCATATCCTTGGGAAATTTGGACTCGAAAGGTTGTAGATTAACATCGAGTCAAGTAACATTAAGGTATCTCGTTGGGTTCTCATTTTGATGAAAGATAATAAGATTGACAGTCTTTATATTTTGAAAGGATCAATGGTGACCGATAAAATTGGACGTCTCTCGTCCGTTAAGGAGTCGAAGTCAACTCGTTTGAAGCGGAGACAACTTGGTCATAAGAGGGAAAATTTATGATCATTTCGTATAAGAGAAGTTCTCTTTTGGATGCAAGTTTTGAAAAGATAGGCATTGCGTTCGTGAAAATCAAACCCTAATCAGTTTTGATTTGGCAGTACACAAGTTGAAGACTAAAAGTCTTCCAACTTCTAAGCACAACTTCAACTCAGTTAATATCATGCATAGTTTGAGATAAGACTGTAGTGGGCTTTGGTAAAAAAAAACGTTGTGGAAATACGAGTTAAGGTGGAGATTTATGGAGTTATGCCTTGTATTTTTTGGCTTTTCTTCTCCCAGTTAAATTCTATTTTTTGTTTTCCACTTAAACTCTGATTAGTGTAAGTTATTTTACTATTAGTTTCCCACTTAAACTCTGATTATTGTAGGTTATTTTAATATTATTTGACCTAATTTAGCCTATAAAAGGTCATTTTTTCACCTTAAAAAAATAACTAATTACACATTTAGGTATTAGCATGGGTGAATCCAAGGGGGCTAGCAGACGCCTCAGCCCATCTAAAATAGAAACTTTTCCATTTAGGTTTTGAAAATTTTAAAAATTTTAAATTAGTAAAAGTAAAATTATTTTTTGGCCCCCTAAAAATGATAAATTTTTTATTTAATCCTTTAAAAATTACACTTTTACTATCGTAAAAATTACAATTTAATTTCGACCCCCTAAAAAAATTTTCTGGCTTCATCCTTGGGGATTAGCTTTTACAATTTTTAAGAGAAATTTTTTATTTACATTTTGATGGATCTTATTTTGAATTTTAGGGTTTAGTTTTATCTTCATATTTTATACTCTTTATTTTTACTGTGAATTTATCTTTGTCCGTGATTTTTTATCCTTTTCAATTTTTCAATTATTTTATTTGTTCGTTATTTAATAGGGTTTATTCCGAACAGAATTCACGATTAGGAGGCTAGGAGGAAGATCATAATTTAATTTCGGGAACCATTGGACACCAATAACAATGGCTGGCGAGGAGGCTCGACGTTGGTTCTGGGTATGGGTTGCCGATTTGGAGTTTGAGCGGAGGAGAAAAAGAAGCAGACTATCATGGAAGGAAATAATCGACTACAATGGTTCTGGGTATGGGTTGCCGATTTGGAGTTTGAGCGGAGGAGAAAAAGAAGCAGACTATCATGGAAGGAAATAATCGACTATAATGGTTCTGGGTATAGGTGACGGTGGCTTCAAAGTTGGGTTTAGAATGTGTAAGAGAAAGGTTTTGCAACTATTTATATACAAATTTTAAACCTTAATTTTGTTATTGTTTTGAATCTTTGTTTTGTACTTTGCAATAGCTCAACATTGAAGAACTGCAAAAAGGTGACAGGTTCCATTCAGCCTGAGTGGTGGGTTTAGCTACTTCGATGGAGAATGAAGGTGGAAACTACGCTTGATGCTGATGGAGGTCCAAAAAGAGGAAATTCGCTATCTTTGATTAAGCTAAGTTATGGAGTTTAGAGCATACCAAATGGAGCATGGATGGGAGGTTAGTTCTAGGTAATGCTTGAATAGAGATTGGTTCTAGATAGCTGTTGATGATGAGTTGATGGTGTGCTGGTGATGAAGAAAAGATTCACTTTTTTTTTCATAAGATTTATTAGTTTTTTTGTCACAGATTAATTATTAGGGAATGAAATACATTTAAGAGTTTTGATGAAAGGAAATTAAACAAAGAATTTGAAGAAAAATTATGGGGTTTTGATTTTATGAAAGGAAATAATTTTATTTGAATAAGGAAAAAATAAAAAGGGACTAATAGCTCATATATCCTTGTGCTATGTGGTCAAAAGTCAATATAAGGACACATGTTAGCACATAAGTGGTCAAAGTGCCATATCATTAAAATTTTTAATGGGTTCTGGACCAGGATTGTAAATAGAAACAAAATACAAATATCAAATTCAACATTTTGAAAGTATGTGTACTACATTGGAACAAACACTTTAGTAAAGAGGCATGCCATTAACCCCTACATATATAAATTATACATTTTATTTTTTTTATTTTTCAAGATATTTAACGGAGGAAGCTCAATAACTAATCTTTCGCATTTTACAGGCTTATTAAGGGGGTGGATGCTAGCCACGAGTTTTAAAGCTGCTCCATACTCAAGGCGATGATCGAACCCTCGACCACTAATTAAAGTAAGAGAAACCCTTGCCATCTCACCTAACTCCTGTGATTTATATATTTTGTCTTTAAACATATATATGTATTCTACTTTTATAATATAATATGTAATAAATGTAATTATGTGACATATAAAATAATGGGTAAACAACTTAATTAATCCTTAAATTTTTATTGTGTTTCTGTTTTGGTCACTTAACAATGAAAATTTTTAATTTAATTACTAAACTATTTGAATTTATTCTTTTAGCCACTCTATCGTTATATTAGAAATTGAACAGAAACAGTATATTATTAATTAACTTCACCATCCCAATACAATAGCTTGTTAACCTCTTATATGCAAGTAGACCAACTGCTACTAACCATAATATCAGAAGACTAACTGCTGCTAAAAGATTTAACAGCCTTAACAGTAACTAACTATTGATTACTAATATCTGCTGATATTCCCCCTGTACCAGTAGAAAAATCTGCAAGTGACACCATATTCAGCTTAGCACGAAAGTATGAAAAACTTCCAGTGGTCAAAGGTTTTGTAAAATTATCTGCAACTTGCTCCCTGCCAGGCACATTATTGACTTGAAGCATACCATTCTTTACTTTATCACAAACAAAATGAAGATCAAGCTCCACATGCTTTACTCGAGCATGAAGTACAAGATTAGCTGCAAGAGCTACTAACTTGAATTGTCACACCAGACAATAGGTGGACCAGGTGAACTTACTCCGATTTCAGCTAGCAACGATGAAAACCATGTAACATCTGAAACCACATTAGCTAAACTCCTATATTCTACTTTTGTGGTTGACCTGGACACCACACTTTGTTTCTTAGAAGTCCAACTTACCAAATTGTCCCCAAGATAAACACTGTATCCTAAGGTGGACTTACGATCTTCAAGGCAGCTGGCCCAATCCGCATCAAAAAAACTAGTCAAACCAACTGTGGAAGGTCTAAACATCACACCATAATCCAATGTACCTTTGACATACCTCAAAATACGTTTAATAGCACTCTAGTGACTATCATTTGGTTGATGCATGTATTGACTTACCTTATTGACAGCAAAGGTAATGTCTGGTCGAGTGAGACACAGATATTGCAACCTCACAACAATCTATCTGTACAAGGTGGCATCATCAAGCTTAGATCTTACCAATGAGGTGAGAGTAGGAGAACTAACCATAGGTGTGGACACAGGATTTGCATTAGCCATCTGAGCCTTGTCAAGCAACTCCCTAGCATACTTACATTGTGAAACATGCACACAATCATTGTTGCAAACCACTTCAAGCCCCAAGAAAAAATTCAGCTCTCCTAAGTCTTTTAAGGAAAACTGCTTATGAAGACTTTGCACCACCTGATTAACTTCTAAGTCTGAGCTTCTAGTAATAATAATGTCGTCCACATAAACCAATAAGAACACGCTACCTTCTGATGTTTTTCTAAAAAATAGTGATGAATCAGCATCAAATGCCTGAAACTGCTGATCAGCAACCAAGAATTCTTTTAGCTTATTAAACCAAGCCCTTAGAGCTTGCTTAAGAGCATACAAAGCCTTATTCAACCTACAAGCCAATAAGACACCTTCTTCGTTACATACCTCAAACCCCGGTGGTTGTGTCATTTAAACTTCCTCAGCCAAATCACCATTCAAAAAAGCATTGTTACCATCAATCTGCCTGAGCTTCCATTTCTGAGATACTGCAAGTGCCAACATCATTCTGAAGATAGTCTAAACCTGCAGCTTGAGAAAACCCTTGAGCCACAAGTCTTGCTTTGTAACGAGCTATACTTCCATTTGGAATCTGTTTCACCTTAAAAATCCACTTACACCCTACTAAAATTCGATCAGCTAATGGAACAACCAGTGTCCAAGTGTTTTTCTTATGTAATGCTTGAAGCTCATCTTTCACAGCAACTTGCCAAGACTGATCTTGCATTGCCTCATGTATACTAACAGGCTCAGCTGAAGAATCAACAATTGCAGCGTACACCTTAGGCTTATAAACACCAGCTTTACTCCTTGTGATAATTAGATGAGTATTAACATTCTCATATATAGTCTCACAAACATCCTCAGATGCAATATTGAAACCAAAATCAGACTCAGAAGCATGATGACTAGGATTCATATTCTCTTGGGGTAAACCAGCTGCTGCAGAATAAACAGAAGAATAATGATTCACACTCTCTTGAGGTAAACCAGCTGCTGAAGAATCAACACCATTCTGAGTATCACATTCAACTGAATCATCATTAGCTATTTCAGGAGCAGCTGTAGAAGACATGACTTGTTGTTCCTGCACAAACTGATTAGAAGCATGATGAAAAACAAGCAAAATTGTGCTTGGTTTATCAACAAGTGTTTTGACAAATTGAACACCATAAAAACCAGCAATAGTACCATAAGGAAACACCTTCTCATCAAATCTAACATGCCTTGAAACATACACACGCCCTGTACAATCTATACATTTGTAACCCCTATGATTTACCGCATAACCCAAAAAGACACGCGAAGAGGATTTAAACTGCAACTTGTTTTTATTGTATGGTCTCAAAAGTGGATAACACAAGCATCCAAACACCTTTAAAAATCTGTAATTTGGTGCCACACGTAACAATTTCTTAGTCGGAGTCATGCCTTCTAACACCTTTGTAGGCAACGCATTCATAAGAAATATTGCAGTATAAAAAGCATCAGACTAGTAACGAAATGGTACTGAAGCTTGAGCAAGCAAAGCCAAACCAATCTCAACAATTTGCCTATGTCTTCTCTCAATTAAACTATTTTGCTCAGAAGTATGAGGATAGGACATCCTATGAGCAATCTCATTCTTTGCCAAATAAGTTGAAAAACTTCGAAAATCTCCCTTATTATCAGTCTGTAATTGTTTCAACTTAACCCCTAGCTGCAACTCCACATGAGTCTTAAAATTCAAAAACACCTGAAAAGCATCTGACTTATGCTTAAGAAAATAAATCCAAGTATACCTTGAGAATGCATCAACAAAAGACAAATAATATTGAGAGCCTGAAGAAGAACAAGAGGTTGGTCCCCACAAATCAGCCACAACAAGTTCTAGAGGAACAGTGTACAATGTTGTAAAAGCAGTAAACGATAGCTTATGACTTTTTCCCATTTCACAAGCATAACACAAGGACATATTCTTAGGCCTAGGTGTTCTAATATTACATGACTGTAAAACTTGATCAACTAAAGCTGTGGAAGGGTGCCCCAGTCTTTGATGCCAAAGCGTAAATGAAGACTTCAAATCAACATGTTGTTCAGATCTTTCAGCTTCATGTATGATATTGTAAACAGATGTTGACATTGGAAAAAATTTATACAACCCATCTAACTCAGTTCCTTGAAGAAGCACTTTGTGAATAACGAGATCCTTCACATAGCAACAATGAGGATAAAATTCAAAGAAAACATGATTATCCTGAGCAAATTTAGAAACAGATAACAAATTCTTATGCATATGTGGCACAAACAACAAATCATTAATCAACAATTTACCAGAACCAGTAGACAACGAAGTTGAACCAGTATGTGAAATAGAAACAGAAGCACCATTACCTACTGTCACAGTACCTGAACCAGTATACACATTGCACTCAAACATCTTATTCAAATCATTAATAACATGTGCTGTAGCACCACTGTCTGGATACCATGCTGAATCAAACCTCGTGGTGAAATTAACATGTGACTTTGTGAAACCAGATCCCCCTTCATACACACCTTGACAAGAACCAGCATCCATAGGAAACTCATGAGACCAATAACCATCTGCATTATGACTACCACAACACATATATGCAACTAGAGCATGAGTTGAAACCCCAGATGAATGCATCGTACCAGACTTCATTTGTTGATTCCCAATATTGCCATTTACCTGAGCACCATCAGCATAAGAAGAATCAAATCTATAATAGCATCTACTAGCAAGATGACCCAGCTTACCACAAATCTGACATTGTGGTCTAATACCCCCAAAAAATCTACCACGCCCTCTTTCACGCGCAAAAGAACTCACTTCACCTAATCGATACATTTGTAAAGGTGGTTGAGCATTATAAGAGGGCAAAAAAACATGAACAGCATTGTTATCCATGGCAAGATTAACAGGAAAAGTTTGATGAGAAACATGTGCGTGTTGTCTAGCTTCAGCATCCATTAGTGCAGTATAAATCCCCTGTAAATCAAATGGCACTCTACTTGTTGTAATAATTGAAACAACATTATCAAATTCAGGTGGAAAACCATTAAGAATTGCATATTGATGTTCTTCCACAGTAACTGTTTGCCCACAACCAGACAAAGAATCACACAAATGTTTAATCCCTACTAAATACTCAGTCATTGAAAGATCAGCTTTCTTGAAATTATGAAGCAATGACCTGTACCTCATAGCCTTAGTGGTAGACTGAGCACCAAGAATTTGAGTTAAAGCTTCCAAAAGAGAAAAAGATGAAGAAGCATTACCAAACAATTGATTATGCAACGACGGACTCACAATGGAAAGAATCCAAACAGCTATGGCTGAATCTTGTTGTTCATACTTCACAAACGCAGGATTTTCTACTGATGTTCCATCCTCACCAGTAATGACTTGAGTAGGAACAAAAATCGTACCATCAATAAAAGAACACAAGCGTTGAGTCTTCAACACCAGCAACACATGTTGCTTCCAGGCCAAAAAATTGCTTTCATCAACCAAAACTGCAACCTTTTGTGAAGTGAGTACAAGGGGATTGAACCCTTCTCTGCCAGCACCATCAACTGACCCCATCAAAGAATCGCTCTGATACCATATTAAAAATTGAACAGAAACAGCATATTATTGATTGACTTCACCATCCCAATACAATAGCTTGTTAACCTTTTATATGCAAGTAGACTAACTACTACTAACCATAATATCAGAAGACTAACTGCTACTAACAGATTTAACAGCCTTAACGGTAACTAACTACTGATTACTAATATTTGCTGATACGTTAAGTCTAAAACGACTAAATGACGTGGTTGTTTATTTTTCGAAAAAACTACATGAATAATCACTCAACTATGACAATGTTTCTGTTTTCGTCACCCAACTATAAAAGTTTTTAGATTTAGTTACTAAAATTTTTAAAATTAAATTTGTTAGTCATCATATCGTTAACTTGATAACGAATGCTTGACGTATCATTTTTTATTGGTTTAATAACAAATTTAACACCTCAATATTTATACCTTCTATATATTTAATCTTAATTCTAGAAATTCCAATAAATTTAACTCTTAACATTTATAAAAATGATCTATTTAATCCTAATTATCGACCTCTCTTTTTTTCTCTACTTATTCTTTTATGCTCTTAGCTGGTGTTATTTACCATAGGAAAATTCAATGGTTTCTAGTTTCCTATGCCAAAAAGATGATAAGTTGTCGGTTTTTTTTTTTAACATTTTAGATTAAACAATGTTTCTCCGACATTGTAAAACTTTAAAGTTTTTAATTTTCAACGTCAAAAAGATTGTAAGTTGAGAAAAGCTTTTATATATAAAAAAAACTATTTAGCACCAAATACTAGTAAAAAAAAATTAGGGCTAAATTTTTTGATTTTTTAAAATTAGGACTAAATTTATAAAAATATGAATATTGAAGGGAAAAATTAGTTATTAGGCTAGTAAAAAAAGCCACGTCAAACTTTCGTTATCGATATAGTGACTAAAAATTTTATTTTAAAAATTTTAGTGATTAAATCAAAATTTTTTTATAATTAATTGATTAAAACAAAGCATAGTTGAATGATCATCTATGTTGTTTATCTAAGAATTGAATGTGCGCGTCATCCACCCTTTTCAAGCTTAAGAAAACAGTAACTAAAAAATCAAATTCCGGTAGTATAGTAATTAAAATGAAAATTTTGATGGTTGGATGTCAAAACAAAAACTGGGTAAATTTTAATGACTAATTAGGTTGGTTACCTAAAATAAATTCATATTATAATATTTATTTTAATTATATAAATATTACTTAATTTTTTGAAAAAAAAATTAATTAATTAAGTTAATAAAATAATAAAAGTAAAGGTTAATATTTGATATACTAATAATATATTTTTATTTCATAAGTAACCTAACTTATCATACGTCTTTTTTTTCATATATATATTTTTTAATATTTTACTATAACTTCTATTTGTGAAGTTTAAAAACCTCACTCATACTGTACCAAGTATTTTCCCTAAAAATAATAATAGGAAAATTAAATATTCCAATGATTTAGTTAAATAAATTTAAGTATTTTGTAACCCATATATTCAAAATACAATCAGAATTACGAATTCGAATAATGAATATATTTTAGACGGTGTATCTGTATTCACTTCAAATCTGTAATAAATAATCATTTTAACATCCGATTATTATCAGAACTCACGATCCAAATTATCGCTCCTAATTCGAACAAACTAATAAAATATTCAAGCTGAAAACTAAGATATTTAAATACAACTTGCTCCATACTCAAATAATTGAACCATCTTTTCTATATTAAACCTAACCACCAACTCTATAAACCAAACCTCCCAATTTTCTTTTCAAAATTGCTTTAATGAGAGGGAAATTTTATAGAATTTTAAATCTTCCAACAAAACTCAGTTGTTGAAAGTGGTCAGGAGAAAACTGTTCTAGTCAAACATTTCTTGGTTGTTATATTGAGGCAGAAGTAAAATCAAAAAAGTGAGATGCATCATTAGCTTGGCACAACAAGAAGAAAAGGGAAAATGAAGAACGAATTTGTTACTTTCCATTGGTATGAGCAGCATTCTTATGGAAAGGCCAAAGATTTACCAGACGCTCAAGCACCCCCGCACTTTTGGAAAAGTAACCCGAAAATCCGGCAGGAGTTGCTGGAGGAGGGAAGTCTTCCGCCGGCATTGCAAACGGACGAATCATCTTTTCCATTTTCTCTAATGTCAGATAGGATCCCACTTCTTGCAGTCTTTCTGGACCCATTATTGGCAATGTATGCTCTTGGTGAAGTGAAGCAGCCTTGCTGTCATTCATCTGTCAATACACATTGCATTAGTGTAGTTTCATGCAACCAACAAGTATAAAAATGGTTCATATCTATCCAAAATTGAAAAAGAAAATATTGCAATTAACTTCAGATTTTGATCGTTTCTTCCATTAGAGTTTCTCTTCGAATATTTTACAGTATTACCTCCAATGGGGATAAATCTGCACCACGGCTAAACGTCAACTCGATGCGGAACCTTTTTGCGTCTTCTAACGCTACCTGTAATTCCAATTCCATACATAACATATACTCTATGAGAAATCAGTTAAGTTAAAGGTAAAGCCTTGTTAAGAATGCCACTATGGCAGCCTTTGGCTTAATGACTTGACCATATCTCTCTGAGAAAGACCTATAATAAAACAAGGCACCTACCTCTGTATTCTCAAACATCCTTATCACAATGTAACTCATGTAGTCAAGCTCCTTGGTTTTGTGCAAACGTTTCAAGGCAGTCTGGCAAATGAGACTATCTTCTCCCTGAAGAGATTCATCCAGGTTACAGTAACGAAGTACGTTCATGAGGGAATGGATATGGGATTCCTGTCAGACAAATCAAAGCCAAATTACTTTTAGCAAAAATAATTGGAAGTGCATATTTAGCAAATTTGGGAGTCTGCCTGTTAGGTTGAGCACGAGAAAAGAGAATGGTTAGTTCTATCGTGATTTGCACTTACTGATGTGAAGTAAAGGCGTGTTCGCACATGCCGCTCAGGTGTCCGGACATTTGCATACCTGAATGGACAAAGAGTCAAATATAAGATAACAAACTAAAATACAGAGAATGATGCATTGGTTAAAGGTTTTATATACGACTTTGGGTCCAAACGGTATTTGGTTTCTTTATCATCGTCATCTTCTTGATCCATTGAAATTTCACTTGTGGTGCTAGATCGCCTTGTGTCATCACCATTGATGAAAAACTTTGGTGCAGAATCTTTATCATCCTTCCCATTCTTAGTTGATGTTGAGCATTTGTCTTGGTTACTTTTTAACTCAGCAACATTAAGGGCTTCTTCACGAGTATTCCTCAGATCGATCAAAATTTTACCCAACAAACGGCGCGCAATCTAAAGGAGCAGAATAAAAATTAGGGGGGGAATTGCAAGTAGTTCGTTTGCATTAAGGAAGGTTAAATGTACATTGTAAAAGGGGGAAGCATCAAGGATCTTTTAACATTAATAAATTAAGTCAAAATATTAAGTATGATCTTTTGTCCGAACGTTTCTAATAGAACAAGAAATGCAGAAAGTAATCACCTTTGAACCAATTTTTAGTTTTTGCTTCGGATTAATGCCATATTCATTAGGGATGACACCATCTGCAAGAAGCTGCGACAAGAACACACAGACTAGTTAGGACAAAAACGGATGCAAAGGTCAATAAGCAGCCTAGGAAAATTTGGAAAACAATAGGATGTAGTCATCAAATGAAGAAAAGAAGATAAAAGTAAATGAAGAGGTTGCAGATCAGTACGTATGGCTGGTTAAGATTAAATGGGGATGAACTGCTAATATAGCCGTTGTAAAAGATCGACTTATGCTGGTAGGATGTTTACCTGGCCAACTTTAAAGAGCTCATCTAGACCTTCCAGATTAAGATGAGCATTGTGCAGAAGATCATATCTGCAAAAAGGTAGGTTAATCAAACATATAAAAGCGTTCAGAAAGAAACGAAGCGTTTAAATTTCTAAAGGCCAAGAACTTTATGTATTGTGAAAGTTCTAAAATTTAAAAATCAAGACAGAGCAAGTTGCTTGAGTTTTGGGAGATTTGTGGAATAGGTTTATGGACATCAAAATTATGGCGACTTTATACTATGCATTTTATCAATGCACTATTTTTCCTAATCTAAAGAAACGCTAAATATGCTGCAATCCCCTTAAAAGAAGCAAATGTTCAACCCTAAATCCAATACTACGGTGAGATGCAATCTCCAGTTCCTCAATCTACCTATATCATCATAGATGGTTCATTTTCAAAAATTCAAAGAGATATTCACTTCAACAATAACGTGTGGTGCTGGAATGTAATCATGCAACAATCTCCTTGAGATAAATAGACGATTTTCAAATTTCTGTTTAGAAAATAAAAAGGATCAATGAAAATAAATAAGAAGAAAATTAAATTGGGAGAAAATTGAGGATGCAAAGAGAAATTCTTAAACCAAGAAGAAGAATTTCCACACACTTTCTGAACTATAGAATTCGTTGTGCATAGAGTGCCTATTATCTAGAAAAAAAAAATGTTTATAGAATTAAAATAGCTTCTCACTTATATTCAAAAAAAAAAAATAGCTACTCACTTGCAAGAGTCATAAACATCTGGAATTTGAGTTATATCAAAGCGTCTGCAGGAAAGTCCAATGTTAGTAAAAACAATAATGCTAGAATAACATGTTAAGTAAGAATTTTAGTTTCAAGACACTAAATGGAAAATTATAGGCAGCTTAAAGATGGATAATGCTCTTCATACAATGTACATGAATGACAATTAAACATAACCGGCATAATATTCAGATACCTGATGCACAAGTACAAGGAAGAATGGATGGTAGATACTTACTCTTTACGTTCATTATACAAATCTCTTTCAAGTTTTCTCCACCGAGCATACATCAACAGGAATCCCTCACTACCACAAGGCAATCCAGCAGCAATACGATCAATGTCAATATTTGTCTTACCAAGAGCTTTTGCTTGATCATACGGAGGAATCACATCGTATGGGCTCGCTTCTGTAAGAGTCTCATCTTCATCCTTGGCAAGTAATCTCACTTGTTCAGTAACCTTCTTAGTCAAGGCTACCTGGTATATAAGAGGTGCAAAATGAAAAGGGGGCAACAAAAAATTGGAAACACTTGCAATAGATGAAATTACCAGTTTCGGAAGCAGTTCAGAAGCATTAGAAGGCAATCCAGCTCCATCAGTCATCCAAGGACATTTAGATGTTCCGTTACTATGCATTTTCCTTGCACCAGATGTTATAATTTCATTCAGCCTAGCCTGCAAAATCCAGAGGAAGTCTAAGACAGCACTCAAAAATGTGAAATAACAATTTTACCTTGAATGATCTATCCTTATACCATGTTCTAGGTTGGAAAGGGTGGGATGGTAACTTATGGAAATAGATAGAGAACAACATTGCAGAAGGCAATAACTAATGACCGCACAACTAAATAACATGTTCACAGAAATATAAACCCATTATTAAGCAGACACCTAGAGCTTAAGATTTTAGATTTTCCTGAACACTATCAAAGTCTCTCTAGTCAAGTGATCCAGAGTTCCCTTATTCAGGTAATTGATAGATTGATGCAAGGTTGAAAATGTTCATATGGATCGATGAGTTAACTTATTTGATTCTCCAGATTATATCAGATTATATCCAGGTCATTCAAGGTCATAAATAAGCATTTTCAGAGCTCTCCTCTTGGCCCAATTAAATAACCAAGCCGTTTGTAGTCAAAGCTTCATAAAGCACACCAATGGATAGATAAATCAAATCAATTTCCAAGCCAAGAATTCTAGTTTGATGAGTTGTCCTATGATACAAAAACAGCTTGCAAAATCAAGGACAAGAAGAGATACAAACCTTAGCTTCTTCCATCTCAATGCTGGCATTGTCAAGTCCGTCCAACATTGAGGAGTCCTTGCTAACAAGGGAGACCTAAAAGGATAACCAACTCAGTCAAGCAAATTCAATGTTAAAAGGAAGAATGCACTCATTAAGGGAACATTACATACCAGGATTGGTGTTAGTTGCCCTTCAAGGTCAAGCAGGCCTTTAGCGAAAGCAGCAGCAGACATCTGTTAAATGATTTAATTTACAAACCTATTAATAATGCCAAACAACAACGACAATAAGATTATAGCAACTTAGTTCAGATATGAATCACAAACAGGTAAAGATCAAAAACTATATTCATTCATCTATGACTTAAGGCATACCTGCACACGGCCCTCATCAGAACTGTAAATTTTTAGATCATGACGATATGTACTATGAAGGCGAAGCAGGCCAGTACCTTCACCTGTAATTTTATAAAAATCCATCAAGAAAAAGCAGCATACTCCTGAATTCATCACTATTTTATCTACCAAACAAATAAAAATAAATCTTAAGAGTCAAGATTAACATGAGCAACTACTAAAAAGGTCAACATATCTATAACGAGCACATTCCTGCCATACAAGTTAAAGACTGCTAACAAAGATAAAAGGGTCTATTGTTGGTAACCTGGATACATGTTATTACGGAAATATCTACCCAGTTCTTCTGCCTGCAAGAGATTGAGAGACAAAAATCACGGAAGAGAAAAGAAAAAGGAAAACAAACAAATGAAGCAACGGGTATTTAGCTAAATTTTTATTGCTGTGTCCAAAATGAATTTCTTTTCTTCCAAGTTCCAACCTTAGATATCTTGAAGTGAATTTCCACTTTAAATTCAATAAACCCTTCTCATATTTAACTTTTCAATACTATCCCTTACTTTTAACTCAAATTCAAATAATTTTCTAAATTTATGGAATAGCTTGGCTTCTGAAGTGAAAAGTGATTCTCTTTACAAACTATAGGCTAATTGAATAGGTACTTGAACTAGTAATGTAGGAATTAAGAAAGGGAGGTTCATATTTATTACCTGCTTCCTCCCAGCATGTGTAAGGACACCCCCATATTTAAGAACCATTAGTGCTTCAACAGGCCGTTCTTCTTCACCTTCACCATTATTTTTTGGAACTTTCACCCACTTAAGAGGCTTTAACTGAACCTTTCTATAAATACCAGAAAAATGCCCTCCCTGGAAACAAAAGCATTTAGCATGAGACAGCCAGCCCGCATTAACAATTAAAAAAGGATATTATATAATCAAGAAATTAAAATTTATGATAAAGGAGGAATGACGAATCATGAACTTCTACATCCACGCAAAGAGGTCTGCCCGAGTGCGATGATACAATGAATGCAGCAAAACTAGTAGACTGAAAAAGCAAGTCATTTCAAGATAAGATATATAACCTCCTCAAGTACTGCCTTAACTTGACGAAGCTTTTCAGCATGCTCAATATCTTCTGCTTCACTGTCACTGCCACGACCTGGTCTATATCACATAAATAATCAAAAGATAAATCATTATTGATCTTTCAATAAATTCAAAAATCCAAGTGATAAAGTACTTTATAGGGAAAAGAAAACTAAAAATCATATACAGATATTGTTACAGGTAGTAAACACCTTTCCTCCCATCCCCACCCCCCAAAAAATAATTAAAAGAAAATAAAGAAAGAAAATGGCCTTCTGTTAACTACCAGAAGGTTCCCCCCCCCCCCTTTTTTTTTCCTTTTGCTTCAACTGTCAAAATCATATCTTTCCTCTTTTAAATTAACCAACAAGCATTAATTACCTTCTTAGCTTCTCTCATTCAACTAAACCATAAAATTGATAGTTAATGATTACAATATAGCCTCATTAAAACAAATCTCAATTCCTATCCTACTAATTTTTTTGCAAGTCCTTTTTCCTGTCCGATAACATCCACTGTTACAAACTTTTGCTTTCATTCCTTTTGATGTTTTGAGTTGCCGTGAGGGGGATGTTACAAATTGTTTTTGCTAGATAAGAAAAATTACGAAAAATGAGGAGCTACCTGTAACGGGGTACAAGCATTCTTGTAGCATCCAACAAATCTTGCAATTGAACAGCACTCTTAAGTTTTGTCTAATAAGTGGTAAAAACAACAAACAGTTGCTTAGGCAACAGAATCTATTTGTAGAAAAGAAGTTAGCAATAAAGAAGTGAAACAATCACCTCAGATCTGGGTCTTCCCCCATTGTACTTTAGCATCAGGTTTAGCAATTTTTCCTCAGTAACCTTCAATTTCACCTTCTGCTTGGGAGTTCTATCACCACTGCACATTCAGGATAGTTTATGAATAAAATGCAGGGAATTCCGATAAACTAAGGAAAAACAGAAAGGAAAATGGAGTAACATACTGGCGAATAACAACTATAACACAGCGTAGCTCCTCAGACTGCCCGAATGTGCCAATGATTCCACTTCCTTGACGAGTAAGTCCTTCAGAAGGCTGCACAGGTTCGTTTACCTTCCATGGTAAAGTTGGTGGTATTGCTGAGGAAAGATGAGGCGCTTTTGCATCTAAGAACATTTTCCTTAGCACACAAGCAGCATCATCATAGTACCTGTATAACAATAGAGCCTGTAAGTCTTTTCAAAACAATTAAACAAGACAAAATATGACCAGTTTAGAACAGGGGGAAATAAACACATCAACTCGAGACAATATGTAGTATAGTCAAATGAAAAAGACCTATGCTAAAACACCATGAATAATCACGAGAGCAAAGAGAAAAGTTGATTAGCATTACTTGTGAGAATTTTTAACAAAACTCCATCCATTCACATCACAAACATAAGAACACCCATCAGAACGTAAAAGATCAAACCCACAAACCTGCAAGAAACCAAAATTGTTATCAAATGGACATTTCTGTCAAAATAAGGAAAGCACATAATTCTTAATAAACCCTATCTTTCTATGTTCAATTACAAGAGAAGATGTGCAAATATTGCTGCAACACGTAGACAACCTCGAAAAAAGATATACATTTTCTTCAATTGAACAAAACCATTCCTCATAAACCAAATTGATAGTAACTCCAACATGGTACAAAAATCCTTATTGCCTTATGAGACTAACTAACTCCTAAAAAAGACCTCAAAAAGTGCAAATAACATCTCAAGAAGCTAATATGAGGTTGTGATTGATCTTTTCAGAAAGCGCACGCTCTCAATGCAAAAGAAGTTACTATGAGAACATAATTATAGCAAACTTCATGTTTCAAAGGATCAGAGGTTAGAATGAGGAGGGATGAAAAGGCATAGTGGAAAGAAAAACAAATACGAGTCTTTTCAAGTAATATTTGCAGAACATATGTGGTCATGTATCCACAATGGTCAAACACTAAGGCATCCGTTGCAAAGGAGATTCAATCAACGTACCGCTTGCCTAAATGCAATGCAGACATCCCTTGCCATTTGCTTCTCATTAGGTGTCAGCAGCACAGGATACCTGACCTGTCATATAGGTAATAAAGATATGTTTCAAACATCATGTATTTTCAACCTTCTTGTGCAAGTGTAATAGCACTGAATCAATTATGGGAGCAAAAGTGCTAAGTGATTAGAAACTAGTACTACATGTTTTATCAATTATAATTAATCTTTCCATAACTTTTCACCATGCATTTAATGGTAAATGATAGCCACAAATCCAAGCAAATAATTTAAACCATTACTTGAGTAAGATACAACCAAATTAGAGGCTTTTGCATATGATATCCTGCAAACTATCATTTTAAATATAATTTTCTGCTAAACTATTGATTTAACAATGTATTTTATTGGCCATTTTCACTCTGCAGGACTGTGAAGGTATGGACAATGGTTTAAGTCATTCAAACGATTAAAACATCTAAAGCAATTTGCACATCATAGAGAACGACATGCTTACCTCCTTTGGCATATGCCTTATGTATACCGAATTTCAACTTAAAAGTTAATGACCTGACTTTAATTTCTTTCACATAACAATCTAATTGGTACATCTCCTGATAATTGATAAAGATTGTTTGGAATCAAATGTTGACAAAGATACAAATATAGGGATTTCTGATATGCACTCATGTGCATGCATCAAAGAAAAGAAATAAAGAAAATGCTTTGGATAATATATTACCAAATACTTACTTCTTTGCCATCAGGGTTTCTCATAACAACACCATCAACAACAGGAGATTTCCTAGCCTCTGCGTGAGCATATTCGGGGCCAACTGTATAGACCTAGATTCATTTGACAAGATAATCAGACAAACTTGCAAAAGAGAGGTTAAGCAGAAGCAAGAGTATTGGCTAATGCTTAAACAAAACCTCAAAAAAAAAAAAAACCAGAAACAACACAAGAAACCAATGTGTGATTGCAACTTGCAAGTAGGATAGCTATTTCTTATTGATACAAAAATCAATGCCAAATTAAGTTCTGAATTAAAAGTATCAAATTCAAAGACACTGCAAATGTGAGCTACCCTTGATAATCTATTTCCCTCCACTCTCTCCCATTCAAACACAGTTCATCAGAAATAGTATTCTTCTTTAGTACAAAAAGTTTACAAGAATTTAGTTTCATACAAGTATAATTTTAAAGAACAATAAATTAACTAGAAATTCCTTTTCACCATAATGCACAACCTTGACATCTGTTCCTCCGGTCGGCATAAACTCCTCATATATGTAAGAACCTTCACGTCTTACTCTTCTAACTTCAGGATGGAACTCACTTGATCTGTTCCCAACCTAAAAAAATAAAGAAAAATAATAATACCATATTACAATTTAAATATTAAATCGATCATAGGACAGCTTTTTGGATATTGGCTGCCGCATTTGAAAAGAAAATGAGCAAAAAAGCATTTTCCAAAATAACCCCTGATGCTAAAAAATTCATATCAGAGCAGAAAAATTACAGAAATTGTAGCCATAATTTCAAGTAGGTATTCAGACCTTCCTAAACAATTTCTTCATGCCTCCACCTGCTGAGCTTGGGTAATATATCATTATACTATGATTATCCCCTTCAAAGA
This sequence comes from Gossypioides kirkii, assembly GCA_005610355.1. Lineage (NCBI taxonomy): Eukaryota > Viridiplantae > Streptophyta > Magnoliopsida > Malvales > Malvaceae > Gossypioides > Gossypioides kirkii. The sequence continues at coordinate 3,171,016 of CP032251.1, read as the reverse complement.
AGAACAAAATAAAGTTGTTAGCGTATGTGTAAACTGGAAAAGGGTCAACCAATCAAACTAGAGCTGCAGTTGTTGCTGAGGCAATTATGAAGTACAAAAGAACAAGAATCCTTCCTGAGCACCATGAATTAGGTTTCAAACTCAACTGCTTGCAGAAATGAGCAATTTTTGAAATGTCCACTAGTTGATCTTTTTCACGACCAAAAAGAAAAGATGTTTTAACATGCTTTGCAAGGAAGTTCAAGCTTTATGGAAACAAAAAGAATGACAGAAAGAACCATATTAAATTCATTCTCTGGATATTTGTGAGAAGTAAATATATGCAAGAAGATAAAGGAAATATAAAGACCAAACTCACCATCAACAGGCTTCTCCACAAATGGCTTCCAAAAACGATCTCCATGGACCTCAACATAATCTTCTTCTTCAATAAAATAATCCAGCTCTTGGTATGGTTCTTCTCTATTTACAAGGGCATATCTAGGAACAGGAATTCCAAATTCTTCTAGTCGCTAGAATCCAAAAATAAATAGGTTAGTTTTAGTCAATCAAATGCTATATTAACATTATAAATTTCAACTATATATATAATTACTTCTCAGCAGAGCTCGAAGTTCAATTTTTTTTCCCCTCAAAGAATATAAGTTTTGACCAATTATGGTACAAGACTTGACCACACTGTCAATTGGTTCCAAAGTTAAGATATTACAGATGGGGCAGAAGAAGACACCCCCTATTAAGGTCTCCTCTCCCAAAGGTCAAGGGCTATGTAAAAGTAACTGCCCTGAGGTCCCTAGCTGAGGTGGAAAGTGGTCTTGGTTTTCTGAACTTGATTATGGATCAAAAACCTTGACGTGAAGATGGAAGTTTAGAATGTATACCTCATAAACCTTCCGCCGATCATGGAGAAGGTGTTGTGGGTCCAACTCATTCACAAGGAATGGTCTGAATCATAGAGAAGAAACAGTTGCAAAAATAATTAATTAAAAACTATAATAGAAATCAAATTTCTACAATCTTCAAAAGATTGGTTGAACATATTTAAGATGAACAATCAGATGAAGACACCATTTAGCTTATACTTCAATATATTAAGGCCAAACTTAGTGCAAGTCTACACTCTAACTGAAGACTCAAATGATAGTATACTAGTAGAAAACATGATACTAAATATATAAAGGTGGTTCCTGTTGCAGTCATGCATGATCCAAATTTTAATTTGCCTACCTCAATTAGAGAGAAAATAATTGAATCATCACCTATCCGCTGCTCTTGAGCATCCTCTAATGGTCAATCTCCTTAGAGTCCAAAATATATTACAACTGCAAATACCTAAATCTTCTCCATATGGATGGATTGATGAGGCAATCTTTGCATCCTGATGCTTGGCAATTTAGATCCAAGATCCAATCAAAATTATTATAAATAATTTATTTTCTTACATTAATTACAGATTCTCATTTAAGACCTGTATTAAGCTTTCAAAACAAATTACCAGATATTCCCCCTAGTCTTCTGTCTCAGAAATCTTCCCTAACTTTTCAAATGTAATTTGGTCAACATTTAGCATGTTACTTGTTAATAACGAGGCCTAATTAACAGCTCAAATATCCATAAAGTCTACTCAGAAGGTTTGATCCCAAAGTTAAAGTATGAGTATGACAGTCAAAGTTTTGAAATCATTATATCAAGTTTTCCATGTTAAGAATTAGAATTAAGTAATCATATTAAAATATAAATTTAAGTCAAATTTCCTGCAATTTGAAATGGAATGATAACTTATTTTGAACTTGCACATAGAATACATGCATAAAAATAAACAATATATATATATTAAAAGAACTTACTTCCTTAAAACAGCATATGCTTCAGCTTTCTCAAGGGGGTACCCAGAGGAGTAGAATGCAATCAAACAATCACAGATTGGCCAGCTGAAATATGCAAAATTATCATATATTAGACAATTTAATGACAAAGAACCTCTCAACCCAAATACGGCAGAGAAGTAACATGAATTGCAACCATAATATCAAGAATTATATTCATCAATTATGCAAACATACATGGCTCTCTATCTAATCCTAGTCCTCATAGAAGACGAGAGAGAGAGAGAGAGACCCGGGGGGGGGGGGGGGGGACTAATGTTCAGTGACATAGTTGCTCCACTCAAACTCTTTGGAAGAAAAACAAATGTCAAAACAGTTAATCAATAGGGAGATGGAACTGCTAAACGGAAGACTTCAAAATTTTCAAGATAAATGCAACCAGTTTGTGCTGACTTCAACAGGACATTTAATTTGCAAATTTTGGCCCTCCTCCACATCTCTTCTATATTTTCCTTCTTTTTAGCACATTAACGTTCAAACTATTGAAATTCATAAGAAAATTAAAAGATTAAAAATATATATGTTACCGGATTTGAACTCTAGAGAAGTTTGGATACAAGTATATATCCACACAGTTTGGAGATCATACCCCTTAAAATCATGTCTCGAAGTCAGACACAGAGGTGCCGAACAGGAATGATTTAGGGAAAGTAAAGAGTCCCAATAACAAAAGATAATACTAATTATAACCAATATTATCAGCAATATCACAACGTAAATCAGAGTCATTGTGTTTCAACTAATTTGCTGAAAACGTACCTTTCTATCGGTTCTTCAAGAATAACTTTATCGCCAAAATATATAACCTACAACAAAAAGAAAAGAAACATTGCAGTGCAAGGAATCTATAGGAATAAAACAGCATAACATTTAACACGCGCATTTCCATGCCTACACAGACTAACAAATTCCCCCATAATATTCAAGAAAAACTAGAGAATTTAAACTATTTTTTTTTCAATAAATCATGATTATCCTCACAAAAACTAAAAATACATATATCGCACAAATCAGCAGTTATATTTCTCCTCAACTAATTCAAATTCCATAAATTTACTTCATTTTAAAAATAAAATAAAATAAAATAAAGCAGATGCATTTAAATTTAGACTTAAAAATATATATATACGATCTACCTCAAATTCGCCAAAAGCCTTAAGCCTGTCCAGAATTTGTCCCATTGGAGCAGAAAAAACCTGCAAATAGAAACACGAAAACTTTTAAAACCTCTAAATTTAAGCAGTAAAACAGAGCAATATGTACTAAATAAATCATACATTCTCTTAACAAGTTTTCATTAAAAAAAGTATAGTTTTCATATATTTAGTAGAAAACTTGAACGAAAAAAAGATGGTTCAAAAACCTCGCTTCCGCATTTCACCTTCTTTTCCATGACGCAAACTCCAATAGTTATCTTCTTATTTCCTCTAATTTCTTCTTCATCTCCTCCTCCCATCTCTTCTCTCCCTTTTTCGCTCAGAAAACACCAAACGAATATCCTCAGCTTCCAATCACCGCCACAACACCAACCGGAGCTGGAAGCTTCTCCAGATACGTGTATTCTATACGAATACGTATGCAAGAGCTAGAAGGTATTTTTTTAACGGAAAAAAAGAACAGAGAAAGCGATTGAGCTAAGACGAAAGCAAGCAAGGCGGTGAGTATGAGTCACGAGAAATATTAGAGATGAAAATGAAATGGAACGGTTTTGGAGCCAAACATGAATAAAAATCAGCGGATTTTATTTTCCATATTTGTTTTAAAATAAAAATAAAAATATGTTGTTGGGGGATGTTTGGGAACAGGAGATTTTGGATTCTGGAATATACAAGTGGATCATGATTTTGCTTTAGGAAACTGAAGGGGACGTGTAAAGGTAAAAGGTTTTTTGTTTTTTACTTATTCCATGCTTTTATATTGGAGATTTTAGTTTTTACAAAGGGTAAATTATAAAAATAATCATTTTTATTTATATTAAATTACATTTTAGTCACTTATATTTGAAAATATTACGTTTTAGTGACTTACATTATCATTTCATTACAAAATAGTCACTCTGCCGTTAAACTCCATTACTTCTCTAACAACAATCCTATGTGACAATCCAAATGAGTTTTAAATGTCAACTTGGATTCCAACTGAGACGAGATTAAATTTTTAATTAATTAAAAATTTTAAATTAATTACACCTTGAACTAGAAAAAAAAAACTGTTTGTCTCATTTTTTTCTTTTAGTTTTTTTTTCCATTTTGACTGACAAAATTATTCTCATCTCAGTTGAATATCCAAGTTGATATTTAAAATTCATTTGGATTGCCACATAGAATTATCGTTAGAGATGTAACGAATCTTAACGACAGAATAACTATTTCGTAACAAAACAATAACATAAGTAATTAAAACGTAACATTTCAAACATAAATGATTAACATATAATCTGAAACAAACAAAAGTGACTATTTTTAAAATTTAATCGTTTACAAATAAACTGACAAGTAACAAATTTGGTTTGGTGCTGTGTGTGTCATTTTCCATAACTAACAATTAATTACTAGTTGATTTTCTACCCAAAACATTATCCTTAAAAAATGGATGGCGCAACTTAAAACCTTTCAACAAGTGGGTGACCTAAGAAAATCTAATTATTCTCTATTTCACATATATTTTAAAATAATAATAAAATAATTTGTATCTCAATCCAACTATAATCTCACTGCCATTTTTTTGTTGAGGTTAAAGAAGTATTTTTCTCCAGAAAAAATTCTAATTTATTTATGGTGATGGTTGTGGGGATTAAATAAAAGGGGTTAGAGTTTCGCATGGGTTGAGTACTTTATTGAATAGGATAAAGTAAATTTTAGTTCCATTTGTTAGGTTCGAGTTTGATTCGATTCAAAAATTAATTTTAAAATTTTGTTTAAATTCGATTTAGATAAAAATGTTAAAATTTGAGTTCAGCTCACCCGAATTAAATTTTTTATATAAAAAATTAAAAATATAATACATCAAAAATACTAAAAACATTAAAATAAATATGTCCCAATAAATTTAAAATAAATTAAAAATATATTTATACTTAAATAACACTAATATATTAACAAAAAATTTTGCCCAAGTCCATTTCATTTTCATCTCTAATATTTCTCGTTTAAAACATGAATAAAATTGGATAAAAAAATTAAGCTTGTTTAAAATATAAGTCGAGCTTGGGCTTGGGTTTGAATGTTCAAGCCTAAACTCAGCCCAACTCGACCCGTTTTAAGTTTATAATACTTTATATTATGTTATTTTTATATATTATATAATTTAGAACATATTAAAAAAATAAACATATATTAAATATATAATACTACTCTAATATAAACATTAAAATAATGTTAAAATAACTATATAAAAAATTTAATAAATAAAAAAATATAAAATTATTAAATATTAAAATAAAATAAAATAAATATTTTTAAAAAATTTTAAAAAATAATATGGGTGGGCCTAAGATGGACTTAGGTTAGTCTTTTGCAAATATAAGCGGATTTGGGCAAAATTTTAGGTCTAAATTTAGGATCGGGCTTAAACAAACATAAAATATGTTAATATTATGCTTAGACCCGGCCCGACCTAACCCATGAATACCTCTACAAATGCCTCTAAAATAATAACAAAATTAACTGTAACACCCCTTAACCCTAAATCGTCACCGAAACAGGGTTACAGGGTATTACTAGACATATCGGATAATCTTACAAATAATAAATAGATAATTAATGATCATACTATAAAATAATCATAAAATTACCTTAAATGGACCCTCGAGACTTAAAATATGTATTGAAAGGACATTAGGACTTATTTTGATGTTCCACAGATTTTTAGTAAATTTTTATTTCAAACGCGATATAACCCTTTTTATAGACATCTAATCTTCCCTGCAATTTCAACTAGCAATCAAAGCAATTTATACTCAAATTCACCTAAATCATAATCATTCCATTACATATTATTCAATATTTACTCATAATTTTATACATTTTCATTCAAACAAAATGCCAAATTTCATAATATACTATTTATCATTTTACTAAATTAATATCAAAATATAGTATATACATATATTTGTAACCAACATTACAAACATACACATGTAACTTATACAACACCTAGTACATGCCACTTTTACAAAAAGAGGAGAATTACATCACCGAGTTTATACTGAAGTCGGGATCGATCTGAATGCTGAACCAGGACCTTAATTTCTACAATCCTGCGCACAGAAACAACCGTACGCTGAGTATTTCATACTCAGTGGTATTACTATAATTCAAATTATAAATAATATAATAATCTCACATAATCGATCATATAATACATGAACACATAATATCTTAATTTATACATCACTTTCATTTCGAATCAATATCAATCAATTTAATCATTTCATTCTCATTTCTCGATTTCGTCACATATCACTTTATATGTCTCAATTTTCATTTCTATTCAATTTTCCTTTTTCGCATTGTTTACCCCTATTAACGAGACTCGGACCTTAGCGGATACACGGATCCAACCAAACACACCAGAATGGCACCCAGTGCCTCATCGGATAGTTCGAAGCAATAAAGTGACACCCAGTGTCTCATCGGCCTAGCCGAAGTAAAGTGGTACCCAATACCTCATCGAATCTATCCGAAGTAAAATAATGACACCCAGTGTCTCATCGACTCGAGGTCGAAGTATCCCTGAACTCTTCCAATCCTATGGCATGCCAATTATATCCGACTCAGCCCGACTAGTTAATAGGGATTTTCAATTTTCAATTCATAGCACATTCAATTTCAATTTCACTTATTAAATATAAATATCTAAATAAACATTAAATAATGAATAATTTAAATTATAGTAATACAAACCCGGATTTCGCGATTATTCCTCGCTAACTTTCTCCTTTCCTTTTTGTGCCGATGCTTCGGGTTCTTTGCTAGCTACAAAATTTATAATAATAATTTACACTATTAATTACAACACTAATTAATAATAATAATTGAATTTCTATCCAATTTATACCTTAATTCCAATTTAATCCTAATTAACTCATTTATGTTTCTAACTTAATTCATACCTTATTTTTATTCAATTTCCTTCCATATTCTACTTAACTATCAAATGTTCATAATAAAACCCTAATTTAAAATTTCTTTGAATTCAATCCTTCTATCACAAAACTTATAGCTTCTTTTACAATTTAATCTCTTTATCAATTCTAACTTGAAATTCATTCAATTTAATCCCTAATTCACTATTTTGTTCAACATGAACTATGTTCAAAGACCTTAAAACTTCCAAGAACTCAACTTAATTTCATCAAAACTTTGTTCTAAAGCTTCTAAAACATCTAAATTAAGAGAAAAGGACTTAATTGACTTACCACTTAAAGATTAAAGCTTCAAAATCCTAGTTTTCCCCTTTTCTTTTTCCTTCCCTGTTCTCCTTCCCCTGTTTCGTTTAGCTCTCTGTTCTTCCTTCTTTTATTTCTTTTGTTTCTTTCTTCTTTATTCTTTTATTTCATATACATATATATATTAGTTAATAATAATAATATAATACTAATTAAATAATAATTTATATTATTATATTATTATATTAATTAATAATAAATTAAAAAAATAAAGAAAAATCTAGATTTTTCTCTGTTTTGCCGGCTCAATTTAGACAATAGGCATAATTGCCACTTGAGTCCCTCTTTCTTTCTTTTAATCTATAATTAAACTTTCACCATTTATTCAATTTAGTCCTTTTTATTAATTACTCTAAATTAAATTAAATTCACCTAATTAAAGCTTAATTAAACACACTTCTAAACTCATAATTACTCTTAAGAATTATTTACGGACTCGGTTTACTAAGACGGAGGCCCTATCACTCACTTTTTCGGTGCCCGTGAATTTGGGTCATTACATTAACAATAAAACAAGAATTATATAATATTCAAACAATAACAATAAAATAGTAATAACATAATAGTGAAATGGTAGAAAAATAGTGAGAAAACAACAAGAAAATGGTATATTTTTTTTGTCTTTTTGCTAATTTGGGTCGGACTTGGGCTAAAAAAAATCTTACTAGAGGCTTTGTCTAAGTCCATTTTTCGAGCCAATATTTATGTCCAAACCCTTCCATTTTTTGAACGGACCTTTAAATCAAGTCATGGATAGATTTAATAGAGGCGAAGATTGGAAAAAAAATTTGACAGTCGGAATTAAATTATAAATACAATTTTGATTAAATTAAAATATTTTCTTTTTAAAAGGTAAAATATAATTCTATCATTATCAATTTGTATACATTTTAAATGGTAAAAAAATACAATTTTCCAAAAGAAAAAATTTGGAGGGGAGGCAAAGCCCCTGTGTGGCCTTCTATCATCCCTGACAGTAGGGTAATAGAGAATTCAAGCAGGCAATCATAAATTCAGGGGTTGACAGGGGCTAATCTCTTAAAATGAAAAATTTTCATTTAAATTCTTTAAATTTTTAATAATAAAATTATATTTTAATATAAAAAATAATAAAAATTTAATTTAATTTTTTAAAAATTATAAAAATATAAACTATTAAAATAATAAAATTATATTTTTACAATAATAAAAATATATAATTTAATTTCGACTTATTAAAAATTTTTGATTTCGGCCCAACAAGCAGAGTGTGATTGTGGATGATTTTGAAGTAGTGACATTAAAGCATTTAATATCAGCATATCATGCATAGATTTGGTAATGACCACATGGCTTTCAGGTTGGACAAACTCTTATCTTAGCAACTCCCTCTTGTTTTGGTCTTCCCTTTTTTAAACAAAGTGAGCTTGAAGGGGTTTTGGACAAGACCACATCTTTTTTATTTTTAATTATACAAAATCCAAAATGTAATGTAAATATAGTTATATAAAATATTAAATATAGCATAAATAATAAACAAATAAGGTTTGCTTGTTTTTTTTTTTTGTTATTATTCATGAGCATGTCACATGTTACAACTCACAACTCACATGTTATTGCTTACTTTCAATGTGGTTCCTTGATGGGTTATTGTTGGAGTCTATTAATGAAAAGAATATATCAACAAAGTTTGCCTTCTTTTACGTGACCTTCACCCTATTTTTTTAATATTTTTCTACAATACTTAAATTACAAATTATTTCGAGTTTTTATATTTTTCTAAAGCAAAACTCATTGCTCATTATAGATTTTGATTATACTTGATTCTTTTTTTACACAATATTTAAAATTATCAATAATTCCTTTTTAATTCATAAATAGAAGGATAATGCATTTCAACGCGTTCGAATCTACGTTAAGACTCAATCGACTCATTACTAATTGTTATTTTGTTAATTATAACAAAATTATTGAGAATAAATATTAAATTATTTCCTATAAAATGAAAGCTTAATTTGTAAGTAGTACACTGATTTTTGTATATTTCAAGAAAAAATTGTGCAATGATTTTTGTACCAATTTTTTTCTGGTTTTATTATATATTCTTTGATATTCGGTTTTAGTATTTGAATCCAATAGAACCCAAAATATTCTTTTAAAACACGTTACTATATCCATGGCATAGGATATGGGTGGAAAATATTTATATTTATATATTAAATTTATTAAAATTTTATATAAAATTAATTACTTTTTTAAAATTTTAATATAAAAATATTTTCAAAACTTTATAAAATTAATTAAATTTTGATAATGATTCAATGAAACTCTTAAATAATAATATAGTATATAATATAAAAACATTAACAAAATAAAATACAAAATGGTATAATAATTTATTTGATCCTCAAATTTTAAAAAAATATATTTTATTTTTATTTTTATTTTTCACTTTTTTAAATCCTCGAATTTACACTTTTTATCAAATCACATTAAAATAAATGAAAAAAATTAACAGACATTAAATTTATTGAAGTGACATTCATATGATAATTCATATATATAATATTTTTTAAAATAAAAAAAATTAATATAAAATATTGATATATTAACAAATAACAGAGCATACAAATGATAAAAATGATTTTATAGAAAGATAGATATGAAAATGGTTGTGAAAAGGAGAATTATTGTATTTGACCATCAAAAGCCTATTCTGGTCAAGATTTTGAAGGTTGACCAAATGATAAGCGTCTTTTAATTGAGTTTTTCTTCAAGAGCAATCAATGATAATTGTGGAGAATTTAAAGGGCCCCACACGTTTTGCTTCGAAATTAAGGCTCAAATTTATACCATTTTTACTGAGTTTTATCTTCTTCTTCTTCTTTTTTTAATTTCTGAAATGTGTATTTATAGTATTAAGATCAATTTTTTTTCCAATTTAATTCCATCTTATATATATGCGTGATAATTACAATTTACAATTAAATTAATTTTATATGTTTACACATATTTTATATTTTAAATAATCATGTAAAAAATTTTACGTTGTGGTTGTGACATATGATGATTTTAACTGAAAAAATTAAGGACAGTTAACTTCAATAGTTAACTATTAAAGTTAACAGTCAAATGACATTTTTTTCATGTATTTTGACAGTTCAAATATCCAATTGAGTGAAAATAAAATAAGGGCTTAATCAGATAAGGTTATTTTTCAATCTGATTAATTAACTTAGAGGTTATTGTTCAATATGAAAGCTCAATTAGTTAAATATGCCTTGGCAAGCAACGACGAGCTATAGATTTTTGACAGTCCACCAATGTTGGTCCATACTCTTATTGATAGGGACAAGTCTAAGGGTGTTTTTTCATTCTCGTACATTGATGTGTAATTAAGCTTGTTTATGTTTTTATCACAAAAAAAGGAACTTAATTACTTTTTTGAAAAAGTTTGAAGGTTTTTTACACCCTTAAATCAACTATAATTGATAAAAAAATAATACTTGATATATTACCAACAGAGTTTTTAAACTCTACAAGCAAATTGAGAAGGTTGATAAGTGTATATTATCAATGTACCAAATAAAAAATACATTATTAATGTGCAAAATATATTGTCAATATATCGAATATTAATTCAATAATAAATATATATCAAATAATTATATTAGATTATTTTATTCTCCAAAATTAAAAAGCATATATTATAGTTAATAAAAATTCCTTTGTTTTAGATTTGAAACTTTAAACTCGTGCTCCTCTTCTTCAACATAGAACCTAATCATTATCCTCTTTAAAAAAAGCAATCATAGCAATAATTCTTCCACAAATAGCCCAAAATCATAACATTTGCACTGATACATCAAATCAAGATAGTTAATATTGTATTAGTAAATATATCATTTTTCTATTGACATAGAACTCGTGCTCCTCTTCTTCAACATAGAACCTAATCATTATCCTCTTTAAAAAAGCAATCATAGCAATAATTCTTCCACAAATAGCCCAAAATCATAACATTTGCACTAATACATCAAATCAAGATAGTTAATATTGTATTAGTAAATATATCGTTTCAAATTTATTATTATTAAATATTTATAATAATTTTAAATATAAAATACTCATTAATTATAGGTTTAAGTAGTTATTTGTTGTTTGAATTTCGTAATTTTTTTACATTAGAGTCTGAACTTTTTTATATACCTTAAATTTGATGGTTATTTTTATATTGAGGCTTAGACTAAGTAATTATTCTCATATTGGGGTTTGAAATTGTTTTTTGTCCAAGTTAGTCATTGAACTTGATAATTGTTTCCACGTTAGAGTCTGAACTTGGTAATTATTCTCATGTTCGGGCCTCAATTTTAGGGTTTTTAAGGATTAACTTAGACAAAAAAAAGTTCAGGCTCCAATGTGGGAACAATTGCCAAGCTAATTGTCAAGTTTATAGCCTAACTTGAATAAAAAAAAATTCAAACATCAATGTGGAAATTTTTGCTAAATTTAGACCCAAAAAATTAATAACTAAATTATTTATATAAATAAATTAATAATTCTATAATAAATATTTTCTATATTTATCATTATGTTAAATACATATATATTTAAAAACATCGACTAATGTTTTGATATATTTTTCTTTATATATAATATTTATATGTAAAATATTTATTTTCTTCACTTATATTATGGGTATAGTGATTTCTAATATTATAAAATTAAATAATTATTTCAAATATCATTATTATTTTTACACAATATTTCAAATAATAATTTCAAATATCATTTGTTGAAGCCCAATTTTTATCGAACCCAACACTTAAACCAAAAAAATAATAATGAATTTTTAAATTAATTTAATTTAAAAATGTCCAAATTTACAAGCCTAATTTACAAAGGCCCAAGTGGCCTGAACCCAAACATAAAGCCCAAACTCGAATGGCTCAATAAACCCAATTACACCAAAAAATCAAAAATCAAAAACCCTAATACCTAAACAAATTGCACTAGCCACCGCTGCCTTGTCCACTTGGGTGTCGCCACGTCAACTTCCACCACCAGCACCACCCCCTCTTGCCTCTGCCACCATTTGCTACCACTATCATCACCTGCAAAGGCAAGAAGCAAGACAAGATAGAAATAGGGAAATACATGTACCCATTCGGCTATAAAAACCAAGAAAACAAATTTTCAAGGGATTTTTTTTCGAATTTACGAAGCAATAAACTCTTATTCACAAACAATAACAGATCAGATCAAAAGCATTCACTTTTCGTCTTCAAGTTAAAAGGTCGAACCTGACTTTCCGTCATTGTTGTTGCTCCGGACAAAGCCTCTCCGATCTCATCCATGATCATGAGGGGTGCCTCGAGATGAATAGATCCGAAACAAAAAGAAAAAAATTAAAAACTTTAAAAAGAGAAATACGAAACTGACTTTGTAAAGAGAAGAAAAAGAATAAAAAAAAATTGATGTTTTCCAAGTTTTTAACAGATCTACAAAAAATCAAAAGGATTTGTTTTTCTAATCTTTAATAGATTTAGGCTTGATCTCTCGATTGTGAGCCAAGATCTGTTTGAAGAGTGAAAAGGAAATTTTTTTTTACCTCGAGGTCGCGCACGGTGGCACGTCGATGGTGGAGCTCGATGGAACCCTTGACTGAAGCAAGATCGACCGAACGACCTATGGTGACCGACCTTGAAGTCTTGAAGACTTGAGAGAAAGAGAGAAGAGAGATTTGAGAGGGTTGAGAGATTTTTTTTTAAGAAGAAAGTGACAAAATGAAAAAAAAAAGAACAAAATGTGAGTTTTATAAGAGGCCAAAACTACGTCGTTTTGGCTTAGGCATCCAAGCCCCAAAACGACGTCGTTTTGGCATTACCATGGGAAATCAGATTTTGTTAGAAAAAGGGAAAATTTCCCCTTTGGTCCTTTCACTTTTCTTTCAATTTACAATTACGTCTCTTTGCATATTTTTAATTTATTTTAAAATTACCCATCAATTTTATTTCCATTTTAATTTGGTCCCCCGACCTTTTGGAGGTCAAGAAGCTGCCACGTGTCAATCTTTTTTAGGTTTATTGCTTAGGAGACCCCTGAACATCACAAAAATCACATTTTAACCTTCGAACTTTCCAAAAATCAAATTTTATCCCTAAACTTTTCCAAAATTATAATTTGACCCCTAAACTTTCCAAAAATTACATTTTAACCCTCAAACTTTTCAAAATTTACATTTGACCCCTAAAGTTTCCAAAAATATATTTTGACCCCTAAACCTTCCAAAAATACATTTTGACCCCAAACTTTCCAAAAAACACAATTTAACCCAAAGCTTTCCAAAATCACATTTTGACCACCAAGCTTTTCAAAAATCACATTTCAACCCCCAAACTTTCCCAAAATCACATTTTAACCCTAAATTCTTCGAAACTTTATTTTCGACCCCATTTTTTTTTCTTTTTCTTCGATTTTTGTACATAAAATTTAATTATTTTTCTTCGCCTTTTTAATTAATCATGCTTTTTCATTTTGTTTCGTGTTTTTATTTCGTACTTCGTATGTCATTAATCTTATGTTTATTTTTGCATTTACTTATCTACTTAATTGTCCTACTTAATCTTGCTAATAAACTGCACATTCATGTTTAAATTTCGCATTCATCTTTAAAATTAAATTTGCTTTCTGATTTTCTCCAAAATAGAAATATTTTAAATCGATGCAATATTCCTTTATTTCGGGTTTTGAAAAATTGTGCCTTAACTTATTAGGCGCAATTTTCTTCAAACCGAAATAATCGAATACCCTTTTAAAGGTTTAAAATCTACAACGAAAGAAAGCTCGCTATTTTCGGATCTCGAAATGTTATGTCCTAACTCACTGTACGTGACTTTTTTCCTCTATCACTTCGAAGTAAGTAGACTTCTAAATGAAAATCGATTTCTTTCTTAAACATGTGCATCAAAATAAATTATGCATTTAAGGATCGTATTTTAAAACTTCACTCGAGTTTTCAAAATTTTGACAAACAAGACCGGATAATAATCAATGTGGTACCAATTTTGGGCGTGTGTGGGTGCTAATCCTTCCACACACGTAACCGACTCCTGAACCCATTTTCTGGATTCCGAAGACTAAAATATTTTTCAAAACGGATTTAAAACGTTTTGTGGTGATCCAATCACACCAAACAAAAAAGATTGGTGGCGACTCCCATATTTTGATTTATTTTTCAAGACCTGTTTGTTTTCCCAAAAATAAATGTTTTGACAGCTTGACGACTCAATTGGGGACATTTTTAAAATAAAATAGAGTCAAGCTAAAAGCCGATTATTTTCGGGTCTTTTGTTAAAATTTTTAAACACTCGATTTTGTTTAAAATACAATCATTTAAATTTCGTGTGATGCTTTATTATGTCGATACCTATTAGTATAAGTTTGCATTCATATGCATATGTTGCTATCCCTTTAAGTGGAAGTGGAAAACTACTCCTTCGTGAGGTTTTCACCTCCGTGAAGGATAGTGGATCGCTTTCAGGATTACATACGTACCTGTGTTTTCGTGAAGTTTTCACTTCTGTGCAAATATGTGAGAAATGTGTTCCCCTAAACCGAACCCATCCGTATAAGCCTGTAATGGGTAAGGATTGAGGAACCTGCTAGTTTAGGTACCCCTACTCTAGAACTTAAACCGTATATAATGTACGTTAAGTGCCTGCCTTAGGATAGAATTACACCAAGTTGTTAACAGTCTCCCAAGACTAGAATCTTTATTTTATATCCGTATTTTGTTATTATATTGAATTGTGTTCTCTTTTGCCTTTTTGATTATTTTTTCTTGCATTACATCTCCATACAAAGAAAGGTATAGTTCTAAGCTCAATTACTAAATAGAAAAGCTGGTCATAAGAAAACGGGTACCTTGATGAAATAGAAGGCAATATGGTCAGGCTTACATGGAAAAGAAAGAAAGAGAACAAAAATCGATGATCTGCTAGATGAGCAAGACGAAAACAAAGATCGCGTACCCATCCGAGCTTTGGCCTAAGTACGAGAAGTGACTAATCACTCAACCTTTTCAAAATGATATTGTGGACCAAAAGTTAGAGACGAGCCAGGACTATTTGAATGACTTCTTACGGAGATTAAGTCTTTTGAACACCGCGACACGACCATATACGTATCTGTTTTATGTAAAGGAATTTGATTTCTGGTAAGGTTTTTCTAATAGAATTGAGCTATAAGTCAATACCTTTCTTATGTATTCATGCATTCATAAGCAGCACATTTTATTAACTTGTGTAATTCTATACAAGCCTACCCTGAGTGAGATTGTGCCAAACCATCAGTGGTTACTCGAACAAAGTAAAAGACACGGTTATATTCTTTTGTTTTGCTTTTAATTGCAAATTTTATTCTTGTATTAATTCTACTAACTTATTTTGAATCTGTTTGCATTGTATTTTCATAAAAAAAAAGATGTTGATTCATGTTCTATTGCCAAATA
The DNA here is from genome assembly GCA_005610355.1 of Gossypioides kirkii. Classification (NCBI taxonomy): domain Eukaryota; kingdom Viridiplantae; phylum Streptophyta; class Magnoliopsida; order Malvales; family Malvaceae; genus Gossypioides; species Gossypioides kirkii. Next base: position 3,155,190 of record CP032251.1, on the reverse strand, counting down.
GAAAACTGGTCATAAGAAAATGGATTCCTTGATAAGGTAAAAGTCAACGTGGTCGTGCATATATGGTCAAAGATAAATGTGATGACCAGTCAAAGGGGTACGTATCAGGGATTTAAGATTACACCCAAATAAATGAAATCCATATCAGTTTGCAAGAGCTAAAAGAAGCATGGAAGACAAATGAAGTAGATGTCTAATTCGAATTTGATGATCTGTCTTACCTACTCAAGCTAGATTGCTTCATTTTCAGAAACGTGAACAATACGATATGTCCCTCTACTACCTGAGGGTTCAGAATAATAAAGCTTATTCTAGACAAGCGAGCATTGGGTTGCAACCTTGATTAAGGAAAAAGAAGAGAACGAGCATATTGCTTTGGAGAACCTGCAAGACATAGTACACTCAGATGAAACATGTCGACATTTTGCCTCAAATACGTATACGTTAGTCGTCTGCCCTAAGGTGTTAAGGCATGTAGAAGACGCGGTTGCCGATTTGCTTGAACAATACGACAAGAAAATTACTCATGTTTTAGTAACCTTAGCCACTAAGAGTGCACAATTTTTGTAAAGTCGAAAAAGTCTCTTATAAAAAATTCTCTAAGGACTACTCTCCGTCGAAGGAATCCATTACTATCCAAAGACAAGATGATATTGCCAAAGAAATTGGAAATAAATGATTCCAACTCTCTTAAGAGGAAGATTGAGATAGGGATCATGTTGCAAGCAAGGATTTGTCCAAGTACGAGAAACGACTAACCACTTGCAGATTTTAGCCATCTAAGACTGACACTTTGAATTTGAAATTAGGGTCAAACTGGAGCAAATAAGCTTGGAAGATTAGGACATTGAGCATTAAGGCACGACCATACATGTATCTGCCTTATGTACAGGAATTTGTTTTTTAGTAAAGTTGTTCTAAACGGAATTGAACTAGAATTAACGCCTTTTTGCATACATTTTACCATTCATTTGCATTGCACTTCATGCATTAAATTTTAATGAAATCCCCTATATTTGAAACACTCGTGTGTGATAGAGTAATCAAACCTAAATGAAAGCTGAGAGGAAACATGATAAATCAAGATAGGGAATGCTAAAATTTGAGCCTGTTGAGAGTTCGTCCCTACACCCTTGAAAGTGTTTTGGACAACTAAACTATGGAGGAGCTTCTTATAGTTTTTAGGACTTTTCCAGAAAAATATTCAGAACACATTTATCACTCTAAGTCCGAGAGTAATAGGGATCCTTTTATAAAGGGCACATGACCACTGTCTTTTATTTCGATGAAAATGATGTATTTCTTGTGACTCACTTGGCAAAGATTTTGCATTTCTCTTTCAGCCATACTCATACCAAATGGTTGTTCATTCTTAAATTCATTCTCTTACCCATATGTTGGATCCCTTGATACCAAGGATACAAGCGACATTGCTGTTGATTTAGACCCGTTTGAGTAAGACATGTGTCTAGAAAAACTTTGAGACTTTGAAAATGATAAAGGATGTGACTTGTCTCCCGATCTGCTGCGGTTGTTTGAGCAAGACTGGAAATGAACATCACCTCGAAGAGTTGTGATTTTAAGTGAGAATCGAGACATGTGTCTTTGCGAAAACAGAGCAAGCTGCCTCGAGAATCCAAAGGTCTTTGCATGGTCCTATCAAAGCATGCCAGGTTTTAAGAACTGATGTCGTGACACATAGGCTCCCATAAAGGAAGAATGCAATCCAATTCAAAAGAGATTTCAAAAATTGAGGCTCGACGTGTTATCAAAAAGAAAATCAAAACAAAAAAGAAAAGAAAACATGGGTCGAAAAATCCATAAAAGGCATTTTAAAACCCAATAAAAAAAAGAGAAAAAAGAAAGAAAAGTCAAGACGAAAACCTGTAAAGGGCATCTTGAAAATTTATTAGCAAAGGGTATCTTGAAAATTTATTATTCTCCTTCATCTTTCCACATCTTGGCCTTTTTCTATGTGAAGCAAGGACACCATCGAGCTAACTTTACAAAAGAGTTTCTAATGAGCATCAATTTTTCCTCATGATAATTGATTACTACTTCCTATGACAATCGGCGGTTAAGCAAATTATTGAAAATGAAAGATTATATGTCGATATGGAATGCCAAAAAGGATCTTATCCAACGATGACTTGAATTTGAGCAACAGCGCGATAGCAAAAGTCTACAGTCAATGCAATAACAAGTATCACGACTAAGCACCACATCAAAAAGAATGAATAGGGCATTGGAGGTGACCAATAAGAACATCGAAATGATTCAAAGTAGAGACCTACAAAGGCTCGACATGAGAAATCACCATTTTTCTTCGAGGCTTATCAGGCTTCTATTAGAACATTCACCGGGGCAACACCTTTCTCACTAGAATGAAAGTCGTCCTACCCATTGAAGTCGAGTTTCTTTCCCTTCAGATTTTGTTAAAGCTGAGGAAGCAGAATGGATCCAATCAAGATGCAGTCAGCTAAACTTGATTGAAGTAAAGATACTAAAAGTCATTAAGGGTTTATGATAGCAACGACGAACCTGATACCTTAGAAGATATGAAGGGAAAGGTTGAGGCCACAACGGTGAACCCGATACCTTAAAAAACAAGATGGTAAAGATTGAAGCCGCAATGGCGAATCTTATACCATAAAGTCGAAGAGGAGCAAATTGAAGTTGCAATGGCAAATCTTCTACCTCGAAGTTACAGTGAAGAATATCAAAACTGCAAATGCAAGTTTTTATCTATCTGAAGTTATAGTAAGAGCAAGATAAAGCTTCGACATTGAAACCTATCTCCTTGAAATTGCAGTGGAATAGAGTGAAGTTACGTTATCATTCAGTCTTTTACCCTTAATCAAGAAGGGCAGATTGAAGATTCCATTTTTTTACCCTTAATCAAGAAGGGCGGAATAAAGATTCCGATCTTTTACCCTGAGCCTGGGGCAGATCACAGTCAGCCAATCTTTTACCCCAGGCTTAGGACAGATTGTAGCCATCCGATCTTTTACCCCGAGCCTGTGACAGATCACCATCAGTCAATCTCTTACCCTAAGCTTGGGACAGATAACAGCCATCCAATCTTTTACCCCGAGCTTGAGCAGATTACAGCCATTCGATCTTTTACGCCGAGCCGAGGGCAGATTGCAGCCATTCGATCTTTTACCCCGAGCCTAGGGCAGATCACCATTAGCCAATCTCTTACCCCGAGCTAGGGGCAGATTGCAACCCTCCAATATCATACCTAAAAAAAAAAATCCTATCTTTTACCCTCAAGTCAAGAAGGCAAAGTATCAATCTTTCTGAAGTTGCAGTGGAGTAGAGTGGAATTTCAAGACCTATCTCCCCGAAGAAATACAAAGAGGTGGACCCAAAGATGAAGCTGCAACACAAAGCACCGGAGGTGTTAGTGGATTGAATCCAAAGACTACGATGACGAATCTCGATCTCCTTGAAGTTGCAAGTGAATTGAGTAAAGTTACAGTAGCAAATTTTCTCTTTTGAAATTGCCTTAAGGCAAGGTGGAACCATGACGCTAAGAGCGATAGAGAAGCGAATGCAGTGAAGTTGAACGACCAACAAAGCGAAGGGTGGGCGAATTGAAGAAGGAGCGTCAAAGAAATGAAACCTGACAAAATTGGGCCTCCTTTGGGTCTTTGCTCCGTTCCTGTTACACAGCAACGAGCAAATAGAGGCAGTTGTTAAAGCCCAATTTTTACTGAGCCCAACACTTAAACCAAAAAAATAATAATGGATTTTTAAATTAATTTAATTTAAAAATGTCCAAATTTACAAGCCCAATTTACAAAGGCCCAAGTGGCCTGAACCCAAACATAAAGCCCAAACCCGAATGGCCCAATAAACCCAATTACACCAAAAAATCAAAAATCAAAAACCCTAATACCTAAACAAATTGCTCTAGCCGCCGCTGCCTTATCATTTGGGTGCCGCCACGTCAACTTCCATTACCAGCACCACCCCCACTTGCCTCTGCCACCATCTACTACCATCATCATCACCTGTAAAGGCAAGAAGCAAGACAAGATAGAAATAGGGAAATACATGTACCCATTCGGCTATAAAAGCCGTGAAAACAAATTTTCAAGGGATTTTTTTTTCAAATTTACGAAGCAATAAACTCTTTTGATTCACAAACAATAACAGATCAAATCAAAAGCATTCACTTTTCGTCTTTAAGTTAAAGGGTCGAACCTGACTTTTCGCCGCTGTTGTTGCTCCGAACGGAGCCCCTCTAATCTCAACCATGATCCTGAGGGGTGCCTCGAGATGAATAGATCCGAAACAAAAAGAAAAAAATTAAAAACTTTAAAAAGAGAAATACGAAATTGACTTTGTAAAAAGAAGAAAAAGAATAAATTTTTTTTGACGTTTTCCAAGTTTTTAACAGATTTACAAAAAATCAAAAGGATTTGTTTTTTTAATCTTTAATAGATCTAGGCTTGATCTCTTGATCATGAGCCAAGATCTGTTCGAAGAGTGAAAAGAAATTTTTTTTTTTACCTCTAGGTCGCGCACGATGGCGTATCGATGGCGGAGCTCGACGAAACCCTCGACCGGAGCAAGATCGACCGAACGGTCTATGGTGATCGGCCTTGAAGTCTTGAAGACTTGAGAGAAAAAGAGAAGAGAGATTTGAGAGGGTTGAGAGATTTTTTTTTTAAAGAAGAAAGTGAGAAAATGAAAAACCAAAAAAAAAAATAAAATGTGAGTTTTATAAGAGGCCAAAACTACGTCGTTTTGGCTTAGGCACTCAAGCCCCAAAACAACGTCTTTTTGGCATTGCCACGGGGAAACAGATTTTGTTAAAAAAAGGGGAAATTTCCCTTTTGGTCCTTTCGCTTTTCTTTCAATTTACAATTACGTCCCTTTGCATATTTTTAATTTATTTTAAAATTACCCATTAATTTTGTTTCCTTTTTAATTTGGTCCCCCGACCTTTTGAAGGCCTAAAAGCTGTCACGTGTCACTCTTTTTTGTGTTTATTGCTTAAAAGACCCTTAAACTTTGCAAAATCATATTTAACCCTTAAACTTCCAAAAATCACATTTTAACCCCAAACTTTTCCAAAAATACATTTTAACCCTTAAACTTTTCCAAAATTATATTTTAACATCTAAACTTTCCAAAAATCACATTTTAACCCTTGAACTTTTCAAAAATCACATTTTAACCCCCAAGCTTTTCAAAAATCACATTTTAACCCCTAAACTTTCCCAAAATCACATTTTGACCCCAAATTCTTCGAAACTTTATTTTCGACCCCATTTTTTTCTTTTTCTTCGATTTTGTACATAAATTTTAATTATTTTTCTTTGCCTTTTAATTAATCATGCTTTTTGATTTTGTTTCGCGTTTTTTATTCCGTACTTCGTATGTCATTAATCATATGTTTATTTTTGCATTTACTTATCTACTTAATTGTCCTACTTAATCTTGCTAATAAACTGCACATTCATGTTTAAATTAGGCATTCATCTTTAAAATTAAATTTGCTTTCTGATTTTCTCCAAAATACAAATATTTTAAATCGAGGAAATATTCATTTATTTCGGGTTATGAAAAATTGTGCCTTAACTTACTAGGCACAATTTTCTTCAAACCGGAATAATCGAATACCCTTTTAAAGGTTTAAAATCTACAACGAAGGAAATCTTGTTATTTTCGGATTTCGAAACGTTATGTCCTAACTCATTGGACGTGACTTTCTTCCTCGATCACTTCGAAGTAATGAGACTTCTAAATGAAAATCGATTTCTTTCTTAAACATGTACATCAAAATAAATTATGTATTTAAGGATCATATTTTAAAACTCCACTCGAGTTTTCAAAATTTTGACAAACAAGACTGGATAATAATCGATGTGGTACCAATTTTGGGTGTGTGTGGGTGTTAATCCTTGCACACATGTAACCGACTCCCGAACCCATTTTCTAGATTCCAAAGACCAAAATATTTTTCAAAACGGATTTAAAACGTTTTGTGGTGATCCAATCACACCAAACAAAAAGATTGGTGGCGACTCCCATATTTTGATTTTAAAAATATTTTTCGAGACCTGTTTGTTTTCCCAAAAATAAATGTTTTGACAATTATGTTTTTATATGTGAAATATTTCAAATAATTATTTCAAATACACAGACAAAATATATAATACTAAAATACTACACTCATGATATTGATTGAAAAATAAATATTACACATATAAAAATTATATTTACTAAAAATAATTATATTTGAAATAATTATTTGATTTTATAAATAAAAGAGTTATTAATTAAAAATATAAAAAATGAAAATAATATATTTATTAATTAAAAAAATTAATTAAAAAAGCTCGAAACAATATGAAATAAAAAATCAAATGTGCTTTGAAGAGGAATCGAACATGTGACTCAATGATAAAATTACTATCATTTAACCAATAAATTTGATACATTAAAATCATTAATTAAAAAAACTTAAAAAATGAAATAAAAAATACAATTATGAACGAAAAATCAAATTTAAAACTCAAAAATAAAACAACTAATATTTAACTATCTAATTAAAAAATTAATGTGTAAAAAAAGCGTTTTGCGAGAAACACTTCATGATTATTTATTTTTCTTTGACTTAAAAAATAATTTTCTTCATTATAGAAAGAGAAAATGAATTTGTGGGAAAAAATAAGCTAAAAATAATTTTCTTCATTATAAAATTTTGATTTAATCATTTAAAAACTATAAAAATATAAACAATTTAATTTCAGCCTCATGAAAATTTTTCTTGACTTTACCCCTAAACTTGATGTCTCGTTTTATTATCAGTACATATGAATATTATTTTATTTTATTATTATATATGATAGCATACTTTTATATATATATATATATATATATATATATATATATATATATATATATTGGATTAATTTTAATATTAATTAGTTCTAAACCAATTCTAAGATATTTGTTACATATTATATGTTGGCACATCAATATGATTTAATTTCGCAATCAAATAATTAATGAATTATTATAAAAAATTAAACAGATTCATAAAAATAATTAACTGCATTTCATTTAATACATACAATTGACTCATGTATAGCACAAATATGAAAATCAATATACTATATATTACAAGATTTAGGATCAGTGCTACCATGAATAATTTAAAATGACGACATTTGACATTCTAAATAAATACCTCGTGTGTTGTCAAAACTATTTTTTAAATTTAATACACTTTTGCTAATTTAATTTTAAATAAAATCAACATAATTTTTAATATTTATTTACAAGAAAACATGTGTAAAACAATTTGTTTTTACAATTTAAAATAGTTCTACTCAATACCGTTTATAGAACAATTTTTAATGAAATTCAAAACGGTTCAAATTAGTCTATTAAAAAATTACATCAATTAAAATAATTATTAATAATTAGTTTTATTTATCAAATATTTATTTTTTGTTGTTGAATTGAAGTTTATTTACAATGATTATTTTTTTAAAGTCCAAATAAAATTTATTTTCGTTACAATCATGCATATCAAATTTTCTGTAATATATATTAAGATTTATTTATTTTTTTGATGAATTGCAAGAAGAGGAAAAAATCTTAACAACAATGTTATTAGTCATACTTGAAATGGTGAATACTCCGATCATCAAGCCAACACATGAGGTTATTAAGATTTATTTATTTTTATTAATATATATAATATTATGAATATATATAATTAATTTAATTTTAAATTAGTGAAAATATATTAGTTTTTTTTTATATTGAGATGTATCAATAATATACCAATAAAAAAAATTATTTAAGCATTTTTTATACGAAGAGATAAAAAATAATTATATATAGTAAGTATAACTTAACAATTAATAATTTTTTATAATATTTAAAAATATTAAATATCAAGTCAATATACCAAGAATTCTTAACCCTTTAACAACACATACTTTGTATACACAGGTGCTCGAACTCAAATCTCTTAGGATGAATAACATCATTTTTCCACTGGAGCCACTTGTTAGATTTACTAAAGATATTATTATTATTATTATTTGAATATACTGGTGTGATTACATGATAGTATCTGTTCATACTTTTTTAACCTTTTGACAATGCACACACACACACGTTGCACACATAGATGCTCGAACTCAAGACACTTAAGATGAAAAACATCCTCTTTTCTACTGGAGCTACTTTTGAGTCCCACTAAAGATATTATTATTTGTTGTCAGTATTCGCAACGATTTAATAATTGATGATTTACAAATTTTAATTGATTACCTATTAAAAGTCATTGCAAAGTTTTCAATATATATGATATCTTATTAGGTATATCCTTTACTTTTACAGTAATATTCCTTTCCTTTTACATTATTGTAAATGTATCTTTCATTTTCAGTTACAACTTTTTTAGGTCAAGAAAAATAAATAATTACGATGAGTGTTTTGGATTTGAAAAATGATATTTTAAACAAATAGAAAACAATATGATTAAGAAAGAACTAAATTGTTTTTTGGTCAAATCTCAACATGATCAAAGAATAAATGTGACTTTCGATAAAAATATTTTGAAAGTAAGGGCTAAATCAATAAAAGTGGTAAAGATTGAAGGCTAAACTTATTATTATACCCTTTTGGATATAATATCTAATTTTTAAACAAAAATAAGATAAAAAGTTAAGGGAATGCCAGAAAATGAATAATTTGAAAAATAGAAGGACCAATTTTAAACAAACAAAAATAAAGAGACTAAATCTGCAAAAATCTAAAAGTACAAAGACCATCCATAGAACTTAACCAATTTATAAATTCTCCATGAAAAATAAATTATTTTATATTTACCTTCAAAATTTTTAATGAAATAACATTTTATTCATGGTTTTAAAAACCACATACATTATTGATGGGTTTCAGAAAACAGAAAAGCAAAATTTTTGGATTGTTCTTTAAGTTCCAAAATAATTTTTTGTTATATTTAAAGTGTATCCTATTTTAAATTAAATTTTAAATATGGGTTTTTCCATTAATAATAATATTAATAAAATTTCATACATTAAATTATGATTAAAATTAAATATAAATATAACATTTATTTTTCATCGAGCAAGAAACAAGAAAAAAAGGAATATCATTTTGTTTTTTTGTTTATTATATATATAATAAATAGAATTTTGGAATAATTTTAAAATTGTTTTTCTTTTGGTTTTCCAATTTAATTTTGAGTTCAAATTTCATTACATATATAAAAATATTTTCAATAGATAAATATATATATATATATATATTGAATTTCTTATTAGGTATATCCTTTTCTTTTAAATTAATATTTCTACTCACATGAGAAAAAAGAGAATTTTTTTTTACTTATTTTGAAAATATCTTATCTTTTACAGCAGCTTTTTCTCATTTTTAAATTTGTATAAAATTTTCTTTATTTTATATTTAACTATTGTAATACATATATAATAAATATATATTTTTTTATATAATTAGATTTCACCCTTAAACTTAAAACCTAAAAGAATAAATATGTAATAAATTTTGGATAAATATTTGGTACATTGATAATATATATATATTTTAAAAATTTGATATGTATCTTTTTTTATTTAATTATTTATTTTTTAATATTTTATACCATATAAAATATTTATTAACTCTTAATCTTATTTGTAAAATCTAAAAACTCTATCGATAAAGTATTAAATAATTTCTCATAAATTATTTAAATTCAAAGTAGAAAAAGTGGGTGAGAATTGAGATTGGGCCGAGGTCGTTGACGGGTGACTTTGAATTTATTTTGGTGAAGTCTGCCGGCTATTTTCTTTTTCCAAACAAAGGTTTGACCTTCCAAAAATAAATGAAAAAAACTTGGAATATTCTCCTTTACCGCATTTTATAAGTTTAATTTGCAATAATTATTTTTAAGATTTGTTAATAAAATTTTTAATATTAAAATCTAAAGAAATTATTTGTTACATTATCAGTAGAGATTTTATACTTCACAAATAAGATTAATAGTTGAAATGGTCTTATATATATTAAAAAAATACATATATTTTTTAAAATTGTTTGTAGAATAAAAATATATTATTATACTAAACACTCACCCTAAAATTTATATTCTATTTTTTTCTAGAAATATACTATATTATGGTTATGCCAAAATATACTTATTAAAAAACTTATTATGTTTTTCCAATAGGAAACTTATTATAAATATAATTTTAAATTTACAAAATTAATTGTTTAATTATACAGTTTAATAAATTTAATTCCTAAGTAAAATTTCCGTATTACTTTTATTATATATATATATATTACATATTTTATGTATGAATATACATGAAAATAAAATACAATTCTCATTTATTAAATATTTAAATATTTTAATGCTTATATATTAAAATAATTATAGTTTTCAATATAAACATTAGGCATAATGATAAAATTAGTCCTTAACGTTTGATGTTTGGTCACTTTGGCTCTTAAGGTTTTTTTACGCTCACTTTCATACATAATTTTTTTTGGTCAAATTGGTCATTTTTTAACAGTCCTACTAACGTGGTCGTTAAGAGATTAACGACGTTAACGTGTAAATTTTTTTCCACCTAAGCGCCACACTATGTAGATGCTGATGTGGTACTATTTTATCTAATATGACATGTCAACAAATGATTTTAAAATTATTAAATAAATCATTAAAGTATTTGTTTACTTAATTTTTCCTTTCAGCCATACTCTCGTTTATCATTTTCTCACGTATCTTCCTAAACTTATTCAAACAAAAAAGAAAGTGCAGCCCCTCAAGCCCAAAAAACGACTGACCGCCATGTGAAACGCCCCCATGTCATCGCCAGTGGAAAGTTCCAGATTTGCTTTTCTTGGCATCCTTGTTCCATTTCTAACTCCAATTTCTGCAAAAGAGCATTTGTAAAACTTAAATCTATCAGGAAAGATTCTGCCTAACCACTTTCGATCTCCCTCCTCTACCGTTGGATAAGCTTCAATTTCAACCATGTTGTTCTTCACATCCTTCTCTACCTCCCCATCGTTGGGATCATCAAACCAACAAATTAAATTCTAAAATCAATCCTTAGTAGAAAACTGTGGGTTTAGCTTTCTCTTTTCAAATTTCATTATCTCATCCTCACTATCCAAATCTAAACCCAACAATCCAAAACAATTCTCACTATAATCAATGATTCTAAAACTGGGTTCTTCATACAACCAAAAGGTTGAACCAAACCACCCTTTTGGATTCTTGACAGATAAGCAGTTATTTGTTCGTTAGACACACTATGTGGAGCATAAAGAACCGATTTTGATTTCACCCTTAAAACATGATTGATTGATTTCATCGAAAAAAATGGGCAATCGATTTAATATTTTTTTATTTCATTTGAGGCAAATAATAGGTTTAAAAAATTCAGGATTTTAAATTTCAAACACACCTCTTTCCTTTTCCTTCATTCTTCTTCAGTTTCAACAGGTAAAGAACATATTCTAACAAGTGAACCACAAGCCATGGAAAATAAAGAGGATGGAGAAGAAGATGGAATAATGGGGAAGAAAATAAGGGGAACAGAAAATAAGGGGAAAAGGAACAACAAAAAAAACCCAAAAAAACTTAAGAACAAGATGATGATTATATTTTAAAATAATTTTAATAATTTTTTATTTTAAAAAAATTTTAAATTAATTTTAAAATAATTTGAATAAATTTATATTTTAAAAAATAATTTTAATAATTTTAAAATCATTTGCTGACGTGGCATATAAGATAAAATAGTGTCACGTCAACAGCTATATACGTGGACTTGCTTAGGTGAAAAAAAAAATTGTCACGTCAGCACCGTTAGTTAACTAATGGTCACCTCAGCAAGACCATTAAAAAAATGATCAATTTGACCAAAAAAACAAATATTATGTATGAAACTGAACCCAAAAAATCTTAAGGGCCAAAGTGACCAAACACCCAAACATTAGAAGCTAATTTTATCATTATACCTAAACATTAAATAATTCAAATTAAGTATTCTTTTTATGTTACTTTAATTTCTTTATTAGTTCCTTCTCTCTTCTCAAAATATTAAAAAATAATTTTTTTTTCATATTTTCCTTATATGTAGCATAAAAGTTAGAAGTTAAGATTTATTTTGTTGACCATAAGTTATAAATACTTGCAATGTAACATGTTTTGTAGTTTTTCTTTAACATTAAAAAAATGTCATTATTTAGAAACATTAGGGACAAATTGAATATATTTGGCATACATTTATATAAATTTTGGTACATTCATTTATTTATGTTATATCTATTTTATTTTTTTTATTTTATAGTCACTATTGTATCTTCTTCTATGAAAAGGATCATTATTGACAAATAGTAACGATAATCATTTGTCTTAAACAAATAACTTGTGATTACGTTCTGTTTTTTTATAAACCATGCAATGTCAGTGAGAGAATATCATATTCTCTTTATTGAGCTATGAATTCCACTATTATAAGTAAAGTTATGCCATACATAAATTGTATACTCAACATAGCAATTTTTTTTTGGCTTTATTACCAATTGAATTCATGCTTTTAATATATTAAAATATACTAGTTATATAGATAAAATCAATTACTTACTCAGGATTGAGGGAAGCTACATTATGAATGTCACAAGTGAATAAATCCATAAATGAATTCGAATAAATTCAACTTGAATCATGTTTGTTGTATTCTCAATTTAGACAATCATATTTATGTCTCTATCTTTTTGGGAGTCGTTCGTTTCTATACCCAAGACAAGACATACCCAATTGGACTTGATAGAAAACATAATAGTCCCTTGAATCAATTTGCACAATTTTGATTCTTCAAACTATGAACCATTTATATTATCTAATAATATAAGTTGTCCTATTGTTTCACAACCCGACCACATGAAGATACGTAATATTAGTTAAACGTTGAGTAATCAATGAGCTAATATTTGCATATGCATTTTGCTTTTCATACAAAAAATATTGAGGAAAAAAACACAAAAGATAAAAAAAATTAACTATGAAATTTTATTAATCAATCTATTCGAAAAATTACAAGCATTAACGTTGAAATAACTATACTAAAGACACTAGATTCCAACAAGTTGATGAATGACCATGTGTCATCCATATAACAATCCATGCGTATGACACAACAGCAAAATTAACAAATGTGTATTCAGCTTTAATATTTGATTAACATCGTTTGTTAGCTTTGCTATTGTGTCATACACAAACTTGGCCATAGCTCTGTATTCAGCTTCCGCACTCACTCAATCGTGATACTACATTCTGTTTCTTACTCTTCCATGAAACCGAATTTCCCCCAACAAAAACACAATATGTTGAAGTAAATCTCTTATCTTCCTTACGTCCTACCCAATCAGAATCTGAAAAACATTCGATCTTAGTATGACCATGCTTGCTATATAGGATTCCATGTCCAAGAGCACCTTTTAAATATTGCAAAACCTGTTCAATCGCCTTCCAATGATCAACAATTTGTGATAATAAATACTGGCTCAACACACTCACCGAATAAGCAATATTAGGACGTGTCACAATAAGATAATTCAACTTTCTAATAAGTCTTCTATACCTCTCAAGATCTGCAAATAATCAAGCACATACTTCCTCTGAGATAGGAAGATTCCTTTCTTGCTCCTGATAACTTCAACTCCCAACAAATATTTTAACACCCCAAAATCTTTGGTATGGAGCTGAGTATGGAGAAAGGACTTTAGAGACTACCAGTGATTACAATATCATCCACACATACAACTATCAGAATAATGCATCCATTAGACTGTCTAAGAAAACATAATGATCTGGCTTGCTCTTTTGCATTAACTTCTTAGCAACCTAGCTAAAAACCAAGCCCGAGGACTTTGTTTCAAGCCATATAGGGATTTTTGCAGATGTCATACTTTCCCATACTCCCCCTGAGCAACAAATCTAGCTTTCAATCGAGAAATGGAGCCATCAGGATTAATTTTGACAGTAAACACCCATTTCAATTGAGAAATGACTTAATTAACTTCAAATGAGTCTATTTATGTAGAAATAAAATTTTGTAATTGATGTTCGAGTTAAATAGTTTTAGTGTCCAAATGTGATCCACTTATCGGTTCATTCAGGGTGAGGGGTGTTACAAAATTATTTGCTAAACTTGAAGTTTTTTGTTTTGGGTTTGCCGAGGATGATATTTGGGAATATATTTGATGAATATTTTTCCTGAGTTATTTACAATCTTTTCGATAATATTTTAATACTATGAGTTTTAATTGTTAATGCTATTGTTACATTGAATTAATAATTGATTTCATGGTTTAAGTTCATAGTTAAGTGTATGGATTAAGGGGGAGTGTTGAGTTGATAGTCCTTAATTGATATGTTGCAAGTTTTTGTTTAAAAATGTCAAAGGGTGAGATTGTTAGTACCATTTATGCTACCAGCTTGCCTTATTTGATGGGCATGTTTTGATCAAATATGTTGGGCTTTTAATTATTGATCTTTGTAGACTTTTTATCAGCACATGTGCGAAGATTTTATGTGCGAGACTCAAGCCGAACAAGTATTGTTTTCAACCTTTCAATACAATCAAAGTTCCCTTAAATAAAAGATTTGATCTTTAAGGAGTTTGATGATAAAAAAATTTCTTTTAATCATACACTTTTGTCGAATACATTTTTAAATGATTATTTTAGTAGAAGTAATAATTGATATTGATTGTAATTAACAAGCTTTTTTATGCATACATAGTGAATGGCTTGTTTCGGTTAGACATATTAGCACTTTATTGTTCAGTTAAGAATAGTTTTTTTGAGTTCAAAATTGTAAGTAAACTTAACGGTGTTCATCAGTTTACATTTAAACTTTTAGGAGAAAGATTTGTAGAAAGAGTATCTAGTTCGAAGTATAAGAGTGAGATTCCAGCTTGGTGGGTGGGTTGAGTAATTTCAAGATCCACAATTTGAGTTTTTGTGTTAACTTTGGAAGGTAAGCTTTTGGTACAAAATAAAACTTCAATTGAAATTACTAAAAAGAAAAAGGAAAAAAATGTGGATTATGATTCAAAGATCAGCCTCTTCGGCCTTATCATCACAATGTTGGAGAATCCATTTTCCAATGGATGTGCTCCAAACTCCAACATTAAACATTTCTGCCACTAAATTTCTTCCTTTCATCATATAATTAGTAAACACAAACATGTTTCTTGGTGAATAACATACTGTCTCAGTTTGTTCTTCAAAGTTTTTGCTGTCATTTGTAACTTTCTATGTGAACAGAGCAGATTAAAAGGCCATGAACTGCAATTTTACTTCTGATAAATAAGAAACAACTATGGCCATTGCATTGTTCAAAGAAAAAAAAAATGAACTAGCTTTGTAAATAAATCAGTGCAAAATTGTTAGAAAGTTATTGATGGTTGGTAAGAAAAGGTTACTTTGGATAAAAATTAAAAGAAATGGCTCAGCTGGCTCCATTGTAGTAAAGAATTTATTGTTACCATCTTTATCAAATCTGATAGTAGGGAGACTGTTGAGGGGAGGTTGGTCTAGATCCTCAACAGAAAGTATTGTCTTTGTGACGGGTTTTGTCTCTTGTATTTCGAGGAGAGTCCAAAAAAGTTCATGAAATTTAAAGAGCGCCTCGGTTGATTAAAATACGACCTACAAGCTTGCAGGTAAGGGCTATATGTTTTGGTTGATGGTTTGAACCCCGGCAAGCACAATTTACATAATTAATATTACGCACAATAGTACATTACTATCACCTCTCCTGTGAGCTTGCAAGTCGTATCTCCACCAACCGAGGCACTCCCTCTAAACTCTATGAATCCTTTTGGGCTCTCTTTGGAGTATAAGAGACAAAACCCCGATATGAGAATAATACCTTCTATTAAGGGTTTGAGACCAACCTCCCCTCAACAGAGACAAAGAGTTCCTTATCGGCAACATTGTTGGAAGTAATCGTTGGAAGTAATTCTTAGGTTTGTCGATTTGCAATGTGCAGACAATACTGCCATTTGCTGAGATCCATATAGTCTACAAGGTGTCAGGGTCCTCAGGGAAGATTAGCCTCAGTATAGCATGTATTTGAGAATGGAGTGGATGCGATACATCACCGGAAACGAATTCTATTGTCCTACCATCAATCTCGATCATACTGCAACCTGGTGCTTTCTTGAGTCCTCTGTCACCGATCATCCTACGGATCCTATAACCATCTTCACTTTTCTGAGAACTAAAGTAAATGTTGGATAGCTGCACAAGAGCTGCATCTTCTTCATCCTTGTCACAATCTTCAACCTCTAGAAGCTCTTTAACAGCAAGCTCAGCTAGCTCAACGTTGTTATGAATCCGGCAACTATTCAATAAAGCGCCCCAGACTGACGCAAGCGGTTTCATAGGCATTTGTTTTATGAGCTCTAGAGCTTCATCAAATCTACCTACCCTGCAAAGCAAGTCCACCACACAACTATAATGTTCATGTTTGGGCATAATCTTATATTGATGTTCCATGTTATTCAACAAAAATAAACCTTCCTCAGCGAAGCCTGAATGCCTACATGCTGTTAAAACACTAAGAAGAACAACCCCATCAGGCCTAACACCATAAGTTTGCATCTTTTCAAAATAATGAATGGCTTCCATTGCATGACCATGAACCGCAAAACCTCCAATCATGGCTGCCCATGAAAATACATTTCTTTTAGTCATCCCTTGGAAAACTTCCATGGCCAAGTCTAAACATCCACACTTTGCATACATATCAACAAGAGCTGTTCCAGTAAAAACATCAAGTCCCAAATGATTTTTCCTTTTCTTCACATACTCGTGAATCCATCTCCCTTCCCAAAGATTCCCACTTTGTGCACAAGCTGTCAAAGCTGTGGTCAAACAAAACTCATCAGGCTCCAAACCGTAAACCAACATTTCCTTAAACAAACCCAAAGCTTGAGTCCCTAAACCACACCGTATTAACCCACTCATAACCACATTCCACTTAACAACATCAACGAAAGTAATTTCATCGAACACTTTCCTTGCATCACCCCACAACTTGGTTTCGACGTAAAGCCTAATAACCCCTGTTTGAACATAAGAATCTGATGTAAACACTCCGTTCTTAAATACCCAGTTTTGGATTTGCTTTCCTGAAATCAAAGAACAAGTTTTGGCAATAGAAACAAGAATCGAGCTAAAGGTTTGGCAATCGGGTCTCAAAGTTTCTTCATTTAAAAGGAGATTGAAGTAATGAAAGGAAGTTTGAGGGTGAGGGCTGTTAGAGTGAGCTTTAATGAGGGCATTGTAGATATATAAGTTACGATTTTGAAGCTGGTCGAAGATGAGGGAAGAATAGTGGAGGCCGAGGCTAGTTGAAAGAGAGGTAAGGGAGGTGATTAGTTTGCTGATGATATAGCGGTTTTGGTGGAGGCCTTGGGTGATTAAACGGGCGTGGATTCGCTTGATTTGAGCTGTTTTGGTGCAGTGTCTTAAGAGGGTTAAGCACCGGGTCCAGGCTTGGGTGGTGGTGCTGGGGTGGTGGCTCATGGTTGGGTTGGGGCTTTTGAATGTTTGGGGTGTCGCCTATGAGCTGAAGGGTCTAGGGAAGCCTTTAAGGATATAAATTTGGGTGTCAACTAAAGCTCAATTAGCTTGCTCTAACATTGTCTATCATTTGGAAATTTTTTTTTGAAATCCAAACACCAATGTTCAAAGTTTAGGTTGTGTGAATTGTGTGTTGACCTAATAATCAGAGTATTTAGCGTTTTAAGTGTGAACTGAATTTGAATTGAGCTAATTATATTGTTGATAAGATTTTGACATCCTCTTATAATTAAAAAAAAAATTTAGGTTGTCTGAAATATATCTGGAAATCTTCCTTTAGATTCCATTGTAAACTGCAAGTGTTGAAAAAAATAAAAAATTGTAAACTGTAAGTAAAAGCAAATGGTGTTCGATATTGATATTAAAAACTACTTTTAAGAAGGAAAAATGTTATTTTTCAAATTAGTTAATTTTATTATATTTCAAAAAATATATTAAAATATAATTTTTGATAGAGTGTATGTTTGATATTTTGGGTTCAAAACTCATCATAAGCATCAATTTTTTTTAGATTTTATATAAAAAAGATAAAAATACCTTTAAATTAATATTTATTATTTTGTTAAAATAAAAACATTTTGGTAATGCAATAATTGAGTTGGGACTCGATTATGGGTGACACCAACTCAATTAGAATCTTTATATATTAGATATTTGAAACAAATTTTACTAGAGAAATCATTATATATCTAATATAAATATGGGCTAACTACAGCGGTATTCATCTAATTATTAATAAGTTTTTTTTTCACTTAGGTTCTTTTTGTTTATCAGTAAAATAATTTTTGGAAAACATTTTACTTCTTTTCTTGTGTTTGATTGCTGGAAAATTAACTCTTTATGTAAATGATTCTCCAAAACACGGGAAAATCAGCCCTCTTTTAATGAAAATGTCTTATGCATTTTTTATCGGTAAGACATTTTCGGGAAAATCCCTCTTCCCCTTCCCCTTTCATTGCCAACCCGACCCAGTGCTTGTCGTCGGCGTCTTCCCTCTCTTCGTCTCTTCCTGAAGACAAGTCCTGAAGTAACTAACTAAGTGAAGAACAATAATGAAGAGTTTCGAGAAAGCTTTTCAAGGTTTTCCTTTTTCCTTTTATTTTTTTCCCTTTTGTTTCTTGAGAATCTGAAATCATTGTTTTGATTTTGTTGTTGTTGGGAAATTATTTAGGGTTTGAAACAGATAAGGATGCGATAATTGAGCTATTGGGACACAGGGATGCAAATCAAAGGAAGAAGATTAGAGAAACTTATCACCAGCTTTACAATGAAACTCTAATTGATGCTCTTAAGTCTGAATTTTTTTGGTGATTTTGGAGTATGTTCTCTTCTGTTCTTTCTTCCCCCACCCCCCTTCTTTAATTTTTTTTAAAAAATCTTCTTGACCGATTCCTTACTTTGAATTACAACAATGTTGTTTAGTTGATTTAATTAAGATCAATGTGAAATTCCAATCGAAGTTTCAATGATTGTTTGTTGAAATATTTGTAGCAAACCTATAAATTTTAACGTGTAGAAACAAGCTTGAATTTCACACTAACCTTCAAAATTGCTTACTATTTTCTATCAATTTTATGTATGCTGTCATATCAACCTTTTTCTTATGTTATTTTCATGCATTTGGATATTATGGATGTCTTCCTGGAACTTTTTTGTTTCTTTGAATTTATTAGGTTATTCAAAATTTAATTTGCAGAGTCTTGATGAGATCCTAGAGAGATCACTGCATAGCTTGGATGGTTCAAGTACTTGTGAGGACTTTATCAGTCTTGTTCAGTCATGGTTAAGCAAAATACAGGTGTTTTGCATTGGCCATTTACATTTGTGTCAACAATTAATGTGTTTTTGTCTAGAAATATACTTTTGTCCAAATACATCAAACTGAAACCCACTGGTGCAACTTGTGCATGTTCATCAAACTCTGGTATTAAAACTTGCATTTCTTCTCTTCCAAGAACCCCAATGGCCAAATGTTGCAATCTTAGATTCTAAAGATCACTATCACCCCATTTAAAAACAAAGGTTTACAACAGAAACCTCAATGCATTGTTGCAGGATTTTGTTCCATTTAGTTCTCAAAACCCATGTTAATCTAAATATATAGATTATGATAAATAAGGAGTTTGGAAGAGAGAGACCAATACTTTTTCCGTCTATTCTCTTCTCTGCAATATTGCTACTAGTCGATTACTGAATGCTTCATCTACTTCAACTTATTTAATTGGTGTATATTTTCTAGTGGTCAAAGTCACTTGGTAATACTGTTGGTGAGACCAATCAGAGTGAATTAGCAGCTTTCATCTCATATGCCTTGGCATTTCCTAACAACTTCCTTGCTCTTGTAGATACATGTGATGTAAGTACAACTTCCTTGAGTGTTAACTTTAAAACAAGTTTGGGGAAGCCTATTTTATCATAATATTTATCAGCACTAACATTGCAATTGTGTCATCCATTTTTTAGGTAATGAGGAGTGGAGTCCCCAACTTTTGTGCAGTTGCTTTGGCACTTAATGACTTAGGGTATGTCTAAGGCTTATAGATATGACAGTTCATTTTCTTATAAGAACAGTTTGTTGCATGCTCTAAACTGGGTTAAAAGATTTTCTGTTGTTCCTATTTGGTACTTGTATGTACTTATATTTAGTTCATTAATTTGTTATCAGCTTTCCAGTGGTTTCTAAAGGCGAATTTATGTTCACAAGCTGATTAATTGTATTAGTAGCATTTTTAGTTTGAACTGAAATGAATTAATGTATGATTAAATCTTCATATTTCATATGGCTATACTTAATATATTTAATTTGATCTATTTATTTATAAATAAATTATTGCAATATATGTAAAAATAATGTAAAATATAAATTTAATAGATATAAAATAAACTCAATTAAACAATAAAAAAATAATAAATTTTCAAATGTATGTTTGTTTCATTTAAAACAATTTTCCTGAAATATTTTCAGGAAATCTGTCAAACAATAGAAAATATTTTACATATATTCATCAAAACACTAGAAAAATATTAACTTTTCCAAAAAAGTAATTCATTTTCCAAAAAAGTAATTTATTTTTCAGAAACTATTTTCATTCAAATAAACGGAGCCTTAATTATAAAAAGTTACAAAATTGGTATAATAATAAATTTAACCCTCAACGTTTAAATGTGTTAATTTAATGCTAAATTTTAAAATTTTAGCTCTCAATGTTACATATTACCTAATTTTATCATATTTTTACACAACAATATAATTCAATACATAATATGCTAATTTTAACTTATTTTTTTGGTGCACACAATTAACTTATTTTTGTTAGCTTGAGTTGGCTGCCATTGACCAAGCAAATAAAACTTAATTGTTTTTATATTATTAGACTTAAAATTGGGTTGAAATAATGAAGTGAATACTTTTTATTTTGAAGGAATTGAATTGATTATTTTTCAAAATTTGAGTTGTTTTGCTTTTCATTTTCTATTGAGTTAAACGCAAAAAATAACATCACAAAAGTACGAAGTGGCAACACTCTAATCACTCCTATTTACCAACAAATGTTGTTGTTTGATGTTGGTTTGGTGATCGGTAATGCGAGTTCATTCATGGTTCTATTTGAACTCATGAGATCTCCAAGCAATTTAGCTTATTCACTTCTCGAACTCGACTAAGTCTATTGTGGCTCCGGCTTTGGAAGTTGATGATTTTAAAGGCACTTGCATTTTCCTTTTAATAGTTAGTTAGTTGAATGAGTGATGAGACTCATTGTGTCCGTCGAAGACGATAAAAACGATGATGGTAATAATAAGAACAAGTGAGTTGAATCAATGTCTAACGATTCAAGAGTGAATCTTATAAAATTGTTGAAGAGTGAATTAGTGAAGATTGAGTCATTTGGATTTTAGTGTTTAATCCAACGATGGAGAACCATAGATGAAGAGAAAAAATTAGAAAATGTGTAAAATATTGGTGAGTATTCTAAGCATCATACTCAAGAGAGAATGATTGTTGACAAGAACACTAAAGAATATCTATGTTATGCAAAAGTCTCTCAATCTAATAGAAGTCCAAGTAATTGAAGTGATCCATATTCAATGATAAGTGTTACTAAATTTGATTGCTAAAATCTTAAAACTATGATTTACTCTAATCAATGACTTCTCTTGAGATTATAGTAATGATTAGTTGTTCTTCCTATTGATAATGGTCTCACGCTTAATTGGTATTAATGTTATGTCTCCCTCTTAAATGATATTTCTTCTGAACTTTATGTGTTAATTTGATGATCAGGGTGTTCATCGTTTTCAGGTGTGATTTAAGTTCAAGTCGTCCTAATCGCGTTACTGTTAGGATTTTGCACTCCTCTTGTAATTCACAAAAAAAAAAATATATATTTCTTCTCAGTTTTAATAAATTAAAAGAAAAATACTCAAATCTCTTCTCAATCTCACTTGAGTAAGTATCACACCTTTTGATTTTAGACGTTGGGCTCAATTAATTTGATTTTACTCAATAGAATCTCTTATCAGTCTCTTCTGTCTAAATTTTTATGTAAGTTTGTCAAGCAGACAAGCTCATCAAATCAAATTGCACAATGCATTAACACCAATATCATGCAATAACCACGTCAACAACAGTCGACACAATCAATCACCTAATGAATTTAGCTCATAATCATATAAGCACATCCACAGACATGATCTCCGTATCAAGAGTTAAGAAATTGAAGTAAAGAAAAACAAGATTGAGTTTAGACATTGCTCATTCAAGAAGAAAACTCCTCCTTCATGAACATCCACTGAAACCCAGCTTGATCTCCATTCTAATCTCATTGCCCATCATAAGTTGAAGCAAATCAAAGTACAAAACTAAAGATTTGATTACTAAATGAAGATATGTAAGTTTACAATTGAAAACTAAAGAAAAGAAAATTACAATATAAGGTGAAATGGAGAGAAAACTTAAGACAATTTTAGAGTTCTATTCTATCTTATACTCTCCTCTCATCTATTATAAAAGAGTAATATTTACACTAATGAGTTAAAAATAGTTCAATTACATTTTACCAATAATGTAGATTTAAAATAAAGCCTAAAAAGTCAATGGTCTGGTCAAAATTCCATGAAAATGCTTAGAACTAGTCACACTCTTTCCTTAACCCTTTAAATACGAGCACTCGAACCCACAATGTCAATAATACCAATACCATTCGAACTAAGGTGAAATTTTTACTTTAGTGTAACTAATAATAATGTTTTGTTATTCATCTCTTATTCTAACATATGAAAAGAATTTCCATTGTCTATGGCTTTATGAAACCATCATTTTATTATGATTTGGGCAGCATTTGGCAAAATCTTTTAAAGAGAATTTAGGAAGAAAAATGTTAATGTTTAAAATTGTTTTTTCTGTGTGGAAGATTAAAATACAAATATGCAACAAAACCATTACAGAGTAAATCGATTGATCCTCCAAATCAAATCTCACATCAAAAAATGGTCCAAAGAAGAATTCTTCTACATCTCTGCTAACTGCAAAAAGATGAGCCTTTGAATGAAACAATTAAGCAGATGAAAAATCATGGCTAAAATTAAAACAAAAAAGAAAAGAAAAAAAATCTTTAGCTTTAGATGAATGAAAGAATTGGAATTTGCCTCATTCCATTGCTGTCAGCAGTTTCTAGCAACAAGCTAAGGTAGAAGTTGGAAGTTCCTTCACATGTTTCAAAGCCATAAATCATCTGCCACTGTTAAATAAAATGAATGGAATTTTTAACACTTTAAATCTAAGGCATAGAGAGTAGAAGGATCCGTATCGAAGATTTCCTTACCTTTAGATGATAAAGGAACCAGAACAACATGCATTGGGGCATTGTTGGGAGGAAGGTGCAAACGAAGGGGATAAAGGTTGCCATTCAAAGGGTTACGAGAACAAAGAGAAAACTCTTCTTCCACAACATTCTCTTCTTTCAATGCTTTCTTCAATTCATCAACCCCACTCCCTTTAAATATGAATTTACGCTCTCCAATGTTTTGGTCAACATCACCATTATCATCAACTACCTCATACTTAATAATCCTTCCTCCAAATGCCTGTTGTGATCCATTTCCTGAGTCATCTTCCTGCATATATATATATATACATAAACCCAACAAAATTACAATCAATAATACGATATCCTAAGCTTTGATGGACTGTATGTCAAACCTCACCTCATTTCTAGACATTCTAGAGCCTCTAAGTGAAATTGTTGGAGGTGAACCAGTATCAGAATTGTCAAATCCATTAGCTTGTAATTGAACAGGAGGAGGTGGAGCAGGGAGTTCATCTTGGTCGCGATGCCTTACAATATCAACATGCCAAAGGATCCAATCTTGATGGGAGGTTCTATAAGGAGTATCATGTGTAATGTGGTTCCTCCATGGTGGTAACCCACCATTTGCTCGTAAATATTGGCCATAACGAGTTTTTAGCCGAATCCTGGAACCTTCTAGAATGGGTTCCCATTCAACCGAAGAATCCAATCGTTTTGGCAATGTCTGCAACACTTTCTTCCCTGTCATCCCCAATAGAAACGGCATGTTAGAAGCGGTCAAGTATTTACCGTAACAGCTTTTAAGACGAATATGGGTGGAATTGAAGCCCAAGAATTCCACCGTCCATCTCGCGTTCCGTACAGATCCGCCTCGCTCTTGGGAAACAGTTTCCTCATCATCCTCTGCAAGCAAGTATTTGTCATGGATGCTACGTAATCGAACAATGCTTGCTTCTTCGAAGATTTCCATGGCAGCACTCTATTACAATTACAAATAAAACAAATTCTACGATTTACAAAAAAATGGGATTTCGATTTCTTTTTTCTTTACCTGAATATCTAGATTATTATCAGCTACCACCGGAAACTGTTTGAAGACAGGAAAATTTAATGGAGTTTGATAATGGAAGCAAAGAGGAACCGATATTTAGGGAGTTTTTGTGATTTTACTTTCCTAAAATTAATTCGGCTAAATCAAGTTTGTGCCATACATATACATCATTTTTAAGAGTAGAAATTCATTTATATTTTCATAAATTTTTATATGATTTTATATTAATTATATAAATAAATGTGACATTTTTCGTATTGTCAATTTTTTTTGTGAAATTAAAAATTATTAAATAATTGTCTTTTTCAAAAAATTATTTGATATGTTTGGAGTAAAGTAAAGAGTTGATGGTTTGACAAGTGTATTATAAGATGTAATAAATGAAAAAAATAAATTATATAAATGTGACATTTGTCACACATTCAATTCGTTGTGGAGTCTAAAAAACTTCACTTGTAGTGTTTTAAATAATTACTCTTTTATTTTTTTTGATTTCTTAAAGTATATATTGGAGTGAATTCAGTAATTAATCTTTCAGATTTTGTAAGTCCATTAAAGGAGTGGAGCTAGCCACGAGTTTATGAAGATTCTATAACCCATACTGAAACTAATATTCTAACTTATATTGAACCCAGTAAGTGGTTTTAGTGGTTAAGAAGATGTTGTTTATATTAAGAGATTTGGATTCGAGCACTTGTATGTTTAACATATAGATATTACCTTATAATCACACTAGAAATTTTTCATTTTTTTAAAGTAAACTGCGTTGATAGTCACCAAGTAATGATTTAATCGGGATAAATAAAATCTAGAGTTGACTAACCTCTATTATAGTTTATTTTTTATTGGTGTTGACTTCACTTAATGTTTGCATGATATTTTATCAAATAATTACAAATTATTTTATCAAATAATCATAGAAACCTTGCCTCTCTTCCAAATGCATGCTTGAAATTATGAGTAATAAGTGATGCAGATTCTTTATCTGAATGTTGAGATCTCTCTGAATCGTGAGAAAAAAATGACAAATTCGGTTCCAAAATCTCAACCACATCGACACCCCAAAGAACCCAATCTTGTGTAGCCGTTCTATGTGGGATATCATGCGTTACTGAGTTCCCCCACAGCGGCAGTGGTCCGCCGTTAGCTCGCAAGAGCTGCCCATTCCTTGCCCAAAACTTCACTTGGAACCGATCGTTAATTGGCCCCCATTCCATAAAACCATCGTTTCTCAACGACGGAATCGTTTGCAACACTTTATTGCCAGTCATGCCTAGCAAAAATGGTTCACCACTTGCAGTTAAGTACTTGTTGTAGATGCTCTTGAGACGGATCAAGTGGCTATCGCCTTTGACGAACTCGACCTTCCAACGCACGCCAGCCGGCTTTTCCAGACAGTTTCTTCGTCTTCGTCGGCCAAGGTGACTACGGAGTCTTACTGCTTTAGCTTTGTTGAAGAACTCCATTTCTCTACGTCCTTGGGGTTTTATTTTGTTATTAATTAGAAGGAGATTGAGAATGGAAAGGTGTGTGTGCGCTATAATTTTTATTTCCATTTCCTTTTATTTACTTGATAATTATTAACAAGTTGGTACTTTTTTTTAAGAATGTCTTCATCATAGCAAATTGATTCTTTTTGTTTTTGACACTATAAATAAGAGAAGAAATTAGGGTAAAAGTATGGTGAGTGTTTTTGTATTATGAGTCAGATTATATTTTGTATTTTTTATCAAAAAATGATAAATTAATCTTGTACGTTGGATTAAAAAGCAAAGTGATATTTTATGTTAAAAATTTCATCTATTTTTTATATTAAAAATCGACGTGGTTGACCAGATAGTTACATGTAGCATGTCACGTATATCTTATGTTGGCGTACATGATTAGCTTTTAATAGTGAAAATGGATGGATTTTTTTAACAAAATAATCAGTTTTCTATTTGATCTATCGTACAAAAACTAATTTACCTATTTTATAAGTAAAAAAAACAAAATACAATTCAACTCCTAAACTTCCATGATACTTTTCCTGAAAAATTAGATTCAATAGCTAGGGCATTGACAAGGGATAGGAGCCATGGCACCCTTTCAAAAGGGTAGTTTTACCCTTTCGTTTTTTAAGTTTATAAAATTATAAATTAATATAATAATAAAATTGCATTTTGATTCATCCAAAAATTTATTATTCATCTCTAACCCTTAAAGTGATTTTTTGATTTTGCCCCTTTATGAGATCCTCAACAATCACACATGCACACACCACTCGGAACTGATTCTTATGACTACTTAAACTCATGACGAAGGTTCGAAGGTGAACACCCAAGACCAATGGACCAAATGCTAGAGTTCAAGATCATACATAGATATATGAAATAAATATATAATTTCATTCATTGATTGAATTTTTGGATTTTACGCAAAATGAATAAATGATTTATGCTCATTACAATTCATATGATTAAGAAAATATGTATATAATATATACATGACAGTCTCATAATTTATTTATGAACTTAAAAATTTCTGCATTCATATACCAAAATGAGCTCATTTATAAAAATCAAGGACGTAATTACAAAAGCAAACAAATTTTGGGAAAGTGGAAATTTTTTTCTTTAATATTAAATAGAATGTTAACTTTTCAGTTTATTATGGAGTTTTGGTTCCTCAACTATGTCAAAATTTAAAGTTTAATTTGATATTTTTACTTTTATAATATTATTATTTAATCAAGAATTTTAACATAAGGGTGTTTGAAAAAATTTTATAAAAAATGCTTCTAAAAAATTATATGAATCTTAAATTCAATAAAAAGTACACGTCATTTAAATACTTAAAAGTGCTTCTAAAAAAGTTCACATAAACATTTTAATGAAAACAGTTAATAATTTTAATAATTTGGACTAATTAATAATATTAAAAATGGACTGAATAATGATAAATTAAAGTGTAGAGATTAAAATAACAAATTAACCAAAAGTTTTTAATAAAGATTTGGTTAGTGGGAGATGAGGAAGGAAAGTTAAAGTCATAGCAAATTGGTACGGATGAAGGAGGTTTTTTCGAAAATGTTCAAGGCGTTGGATCTAAATGTGTTAATGCTTTCTTATATGAGATGGTGAGATTTCTTCATCATAGATGATGAGAATGAGATTAGATGATTTTCAAAGGGAAAAGGTGGACTTGGTTCTGTTTGACTTTTGAGATTTGACTTTTATGAGGTATTGACTTATGGGAATTAGTAATTTTAATATCTATGGGCTGGTAGTGTTGCTAGTAGTAAAATAGTGGAATTACGATTGATTCATGAAATGATGCATTAAGAATGAAAAATCCAATTACGGCATGTGCTGAGATCTCAGAATGAAGCTGCAGATTGCATGGCCAAATTAACCACTCGATTTGCTAGTTTACAATTATTTGTTACTCCTCTAAATGCGGTGAAGGATACACTGTTAGAGGATCATAATAAAACTTTAGGATTGTAATAAGATCAGTGGTTGTAATCGCATAATTGCTGTTTATCTTCTACCCAAAAAAAAATCCATATTTATGATTACTATTATTTAAGTATTTTATTAAGTTAATGTCACGAACTCTGTTAAAAAGATTATAAAAATGTGGTTAGTACCAAATTCAACGTCGATTCCTAAAAATTCTACCCGTTCCCTTTGTAAAATAAACAGTGCAGCATTGTAGATTGTCGACAGAAAATCTACTTTTACAACCACTTGTTGAAGTTCTATGTTTCAAGTCAGCTTAAGCCAAGTCTATAGCATCAGCTTGCAAGATAAAATCAAGTCCAACTTTCTGAGTTGGAATGTTTGACTTTACTCTTATTTCTTTTCTCTTTTACTCAAAACTATATCAATGATGAATTCAACTTGTTATTGCTAATAGTTTTTTTTTTTTTGTTGTTTAAATATTGTAGTATAGGTCAGCTTGATTTTATGTTCCCATACTCTTGTTTACATTCCATATTCAAGCAAACAAGGAAAGTCAACCATGGCAGTGAAAGAAACTGTGAATTAGCTTGTAAACTAAACAGAGAGTTCAGAATAATTTTTCATTTTAATCTTTGATCATCTTTTCTTATTGCTCAACCTGCTATTTATACACGTTCAACACATAGCAACTAACAGAAAACTAACTGGAACAAACAGCAACTGATTACAACTGCAACAGATGAATTCTGTTATTATCTGGTACAACTACTACTCATACTCTAACATTCACCCAGCTGTTTAGACCTTGGAAACCCTTAATAAATTCCTGAGACGAGTAAACGAAGCAAACAACAACGGCTTTGTCAAGATATCTGCTACCTGATCACAAGATGGGACCTCACCAACAACAAGAAAACCACTATCTACCTTTTCTCGAACAAAAAATAAGTCAAGTTCAACATGCTTGAACTTGGAGTGCAAAACAGGATTTGCAGCTACAGCAATAGCACTAGAACTATCACACCAAATGACTGGTGTGTCTACTGAAGGAATCTGAAGTTCACTCAAGAGACACACTAACCAAGTAACATCCGCAGTTGCAGCAGCCAGTCCTTGATACTCAGCCTTAGCTGTTGAACGAGACACAACCTGCTGTTTCTTCGAACACCAAGAAACAAGATTGTCTCCAAAATACACACAATACCCTGTCGTAGACCGTCGATCATCAAAATCCAAACCCCAATTCGCATCTGCATATCCAACCAATGACAATCGATTAGATGGTTTCAAGACCAACCCATATTCAGCAGTACTACATAAGTATCGCAAAATGCGCTTCAAAGCCACACAATGATCATCAGTAGGACTATGCATAAATTGGCAAACCTTATTGACAGAATAAGCAATGTCGGGTCTCGTAAGAACTACATACTGTAAAGCACCAGCCAGACTTCGATACTCACTAGGATCTGCAATAAGAGACCCCTCATTCTTCGACAAACATGAAGAACTAACCATAGGTGTGTTAACAGACTTTGCACTTTGCATATGACACCTATCAAGAATGTCCAAGATATACTTACGTTGACAAAGATGAAGAGAACCATCAGACAGACGAGTCACCTCAATGCCCAAAAAATAATGAAGATCCTCCATATCTTTCAACGAAAATTGAGAATTAAGTTGCGTAACAATCTCTTCAATTTCCTTTGTCTCACTGCCTGTTATTATAATATCATCTACATAAACCAACACAAACATACGAGTATTGGTGGTCTTACGAACAAATAAAGAAGCATCAGCCTTTGAGACCACAAAACCAATAGACACAAGAAACACCTTCAACTTATCAAACCAAGCTCGTGGAGCTTGTCATAGCCCATACAAAGCTTTCGTCAAGCGATAAACAAGTGGCTGCCCATCACAACCAAACTGAACATACCTAGGGGGTTGATGCATATAAAGCTCCTCAGTCAAATCCCCATTTAAAAAGGCATTATTAACGTCCACCTGTCGTACCGACCATTGTTTTGACACCGCAATAGACAAAATTGTTCTAATCGTTGCTGGTTTGACCACTGGACTGAATGTCTCTTTGAAATCACAACCAGGAACTTGAGAACACCCTTTAGTAACTAACCTCCCTTTACGTCTTGCGACTGAACCATCAGGATTTCTCTTAATTTTGAACAACCACTTACAACCAATAATCTTTCGATCAGGTGGTAACGGAACTAAGTCCCACGTATGATTCCGTATTAATGCATCAAACTCATCTTGAGCTGCCTTCTTCCATTCAAGAGTTGAAAATGCCTCATCAATATTTCGTGGCTCACAATCTCGCAAATCAACAGAGAAAAGTTTAGGTTTAAAAATACCTGCCTTAGCTCTAGTGACCATAGAATGAGTGTTACCCGTTAGAGGCGGAGGATTGCATCCTACGGACGACAAAATTGGTGTGGGTGATGACTCAACACCCACAGAACTAGATGACGTAGCTCCACTATCACCTAGTCGGCCCGCACTAACTACTGACGAATTCGAAGTTGTCCCAGCCACACATGGCCTAGTAGAACTAGAGACTTGTTCAGAGACAAACTCTGATCGCAACACAGGTACACGAGTAGTTATCCTATCAGTCATAGACTCTGTTGAGCTAGCCACTGGTGAAAACAAAAATCGAGACTCATCAAACACAACATGCCTTGAAACAACAATTTTCCCACTAGCCATAAGACATTGATAACCTTTATGTTGTGAACTGTAGCCAAGAAATGTGCATGGCTCAGACCGAAATTCCAACTTATGCTCATTAAATGGACGCAGATATGGATAATAGCAACAACCAAACACCCGTAAATAATCATATTTAGGCTCACAGCCAAACAACACAGCATAAGGAGTCTTACCTTGAAGAACCGGTGTAGTTAACCGATTAATCAAATGCACTGCACAAGAAAAGGCATAGCCCCAAAACCGCATAGGCATATGAGCCTGACTTAGCAACGTCAACCCAACTTCCACCACGTGACGATGCTTACGCTCTGCAACTCCATTTTGCTCAGAAGTATAGGCAGATAGGAAATTAGAAGCTGAATTGCTATAATCCAATAAAAAAAAAAAGAACCCTTGAATTTGAGTGTTACAAAAATAACCCATTTTGTCAAACTTAAAATTGATTGTAAAGGGTAATTCTTGAGTTTATGCATGTTCAAAGTTTGTTTCTGAGAGATGATGGCTGGTGTTCTAACTCTAATTTTCATCATTTCTGGCCTGAATCTTCTGCTTAGCCATCTTTGTTCTTCACATCCCTTGTGTACAAACTTCAGTAGGTGTCTTTTGATTCATTTTATGAAGAAAAATGTTCTATTTGATTGCTTATAAAGACCCTTTTTTCATTGAAATAGCTGTAATACTATATTTCAATTTGGTGATCTTTTTTTGTTTAAACAGGAGCACCCTTTACTTCTAAGACCCCTCTTTCCTTTTGTCAGTACAATGGAAGTGTTTGCTGTAATGCCACTGAGGATCTGAAATTGAGGAATCAGTTCAAGTCAATGAATGTCTCTGTTTCTGCTTGTGCTTCGGTCCTTAAATCGATTCTCTGCTCGGTAAGGGTGCCACTTAAAAGTCTTTGTGATAGAAGATAATATGAACTGGTCTAAATGTTATATGATTGCAGAGTTGTGACCAATTTTCGGCGGAGTTATATCGAATCGATTCTGCACAAAGAACAGTTCCTGTTCTTTGCAACTCATCTATTTCAACAAGCTCAAGCCAGTCACAACAAGCCAAAGTTGATTACTATGCAGAAGTTTGGGATAAATGCCATAGCGTATCAATCATAAATTCTCCTTTTGCACTGCAAGCTAAAGGTGGTATACAAATTAATTCTACTTCGAAGCTGACTGAGTTATGGCAATCTAAGGGTGCTTTCTGTGATGAATTTGGTGGAGCTTCTGATGATGGAGCAACATGTTTTAATGGAGGTCCAGTTCTGCTAAACAGTTCTGAAAATATTAGTCCTCCAAGTGGTATTTGTCTTGAGAAAATAGGGAATGGATCCTACCTTAACATGGTGGCTCATCCCGACGGTTCGAACCGTGTCTTTTTGTCTAACCAAGCTGGAAAATTATGGTTGGCAACGGTTCCTGAGCAAGGATCAGGAGAAACATTAGGCATTGATGAGTCAAATCCGTTTCTAGATTTGACTGATGAAGTACATGCTGATGCTGCGCTTGGATTGTTGGGAATTGCATTTCATCCAAACTTTCAACAAAACGGCTGATTTTTCGCTTCCTTTAACTGTGATAAGGTTCGATGGCAAGGATGTTCAGGAAGATGTTCATGTAACAGTGATATAGGATGTGATCCTTCAAATTTAAGTTCAGACAATGGGGCTCAACCATGCCAATATCACAGTGTTATAGCAGAATTCACAACCAATGGTACCACATCGAATCTTTCCTCGGTAAAAAAAACTCTCCTTGTAACAGTCATTTATCATGATATCGAGTCAAGTTTCATTCTCATTCAATCTGGTTTTCGATTTAAGGTTACTCGAATTAGACCGGTAGAAGTCAGAAGAATACTTACCATGGGACTACCGTTCACTTCCCATCATGGTGGCCAGATTCTCTTTGGACCTAAAGATGGATATTTGTATTTTATGATGGGGGATGGTGGAGGCTGTGGTGACCCTTATAACTTTTCACAAAACAAGAGATCTTTGCTTGGAAAGATTATGAGGCTTGACATAGATACCATACCAAGTTAAGTATTGCCATGAAATTTACCCTTACCAGAACCAGATTTCTCAGGCAAGGTGTTATTTGATGTTGTACCAATATTTTTCAACTCTGCAGGTGCAAAGGATATCAGTGAATTTGATCTATGGGGAAATTATTCGATTCCCAAAGACAATCCATTTTATGAAGACCATGAATTGCTGCCAGAAATTTGGGCCATGGGATTTAGAAATCCTTGGAGATGTAGTTTTGATTCTGAGAGGCCCTCTTACTTCCTATGTGCAGATGTTGGTCAGGTTAAGTTTTCCAATGGAGCTTAATTACTGTTGCGTACATGTTCGGATATGAGTACTTCAAGAAAAATGAAGGGCCGGAGAAATATATGCTATTTTTATAACGTTGTTAGTGATGCATATATCATTGATCTTATGCAGGATCGATATGAAGAAGTGGATATAGTGACAAAGGGAGGAAACTGTGGTTGGAGAGTTTATGAAGGACCTTTGTTATACAATTTATCAAACTATTCTGAGGCTTATAATTCTTCAAACCCCATAAATGCAATCTTCCCAGTTATGGGATATAACCATTCTTCTTTAAACAAAGCTGAAGGATCAGCATCGATCAGTGGCGGTTATTTCTACCGATCTATAACTGATCCATGCTTGAATGGAAGGTGAGTCAGTCGACAAGAAAGACCTTACACATTGTCCACAATAACATGCCAAGTACTATGGTCTAATAACTTATAAACCCCTTGGTTGCAGATATCTGTATGCAGATTTGTATGGTGATGTTATTTGGGCAGGTTTTGAAAACCCAAATGGCAGTGGAAACTTCACAACAGATCAGCTTGCTGTTAAATGCGCCCAAGACTCTCCTATCCAATGCAATGCTGAACCTGAGTTAACATCTCCAGCATTGGGGTTTATATTCTCCTTTGGGCAAGATAATAAGAAAGACATCTTCATATTGACCAGTAATGGCGTTTATAGAATTGTTGGTCCAAGTAGATGCAGCTATACTTGTTCCACAGAAAATATTACGGATTTTACTGCTCCTCCTGGATCAGATGATAATCCTCCATCATCTTCTCCTTCATCAGGGAGCAAATTTAGCAGTCCTCTAACATTACAGATTCTGGTTTTTACTTGTGTTTCATTCATTGGATTGTTGAGTTTTCTCTTGTAATCTATGATTTACGTTAACATTTATTACAGAAATTTAATTCCAAATACATTAACATTTGGGATGGAAACTTGATTTATGTTATGATGCACACTTGATCATCTTTCTACCTGCTCATTTTGGTGTTTGATTTCATGTGGTAGTCCTTTGATACATCAATATACCTTTGTGTAGTAGAATTATCATTTTGCCTCTTTTTGCTACTTAGCACAATTTCTTTCCAAAATTATGCACTTAGTCCAATTCAAGCTCATAATAAAAGTTAGTTGGTGGCAAAAAAATAGGCTTTTACCTTTTCTTTTGTAAAAATAAGAAATTTGCAATTTGTCCTTGTACTTTTAAAACTTTTTTGATTTAGTCCCCAAAGTGGATTCCATCGTGCCAATATATATTCCACTCATTCCCATTTCAAATAATATAATAAATCATTTATCTTATTTTGGTCAAATTTACACTTTAGTTCCTAAACTTTTCAAAATTTGCAATTTAACCCTTTTTACATTTTCCTTCCAAAAATTATTTTCAAAATCTTCCATCCTACTGAAATTGAGATAGCAATTTTTATTTAATTACTCTAGCATTCCATATTTGTAGCAACTACGGAGAAAATGGCATCAAAGGACACGAAGAAGAAGATTTCTAGCCTGGGAAACCAGTCCAACATGAATCTTTTCTTTCAGTAAGCTAAATCACAACAAGTCTGTGGATGAAACAAAAAAAGGTAGTACTAGTATTTAATCGATTGATGAAAGAATAAATCATCAAATAAAAAAAAAATAAAAGAATTACTACAACAATTACAATGAATTCCCATACGGGGAACTGTGAGTCAGAAACAAAATCAAATCTCATCAGTTTCATTGGTAGGAAAGAAGGAAAGTGGTGGTTATGCCTTGTCTGATTTCTTGTCGGATGATGCAATGGTGAACTTGTAAAGGATTTTATGCTTGTAAGGCTTACCAGGGGAAATAATTTGGGAAGGGAAATTGGGGTGATTCACTGCATCTGGAAACCCTTGAGTCTGCAAACACAGTCCCGCATGAGGTTTATATACAACCCCACCTTTTCCCTTCACGTTATTGATCTGATTTCCGGAGATGAACTGCACACCCAGTTGATTGGTATACATTTTCATAACTCTCCCCGACTTCTCATCCTTCACTTCTGCTGTTCTCTTCATCTTGATGTGGTCGTTCGGACCGTCTATGACGTAGTTTATGTCGTACCCTTTCTGGAGTTCCTTGATTTGGCTCCCGATGGGTCTCAACTCGAGGAAATCGTATGGAGTGCCTTTTACAGGTTGAAGTGCGCCTGTGGGGATGAGTTCTACATTGACGGGCGTGTATTGGGAGGCGTAAATCTGGAGTTTATGGGACAGGATATCGCCACTGTCATGGTTACCAAGGTTCCAATAGATATGCGTTGCTAGATTCACAGGGGTAGGCTGGTTTAAAGACTTGGCTTTCAACTGCACTCTCAATCGGTTATCGGAGCGAAGCAGGTACCGGACGGTGACTTTGAGTTTGCCGGGAAATCCTATTACCAGAAATCAAATATATTAGGGGATGATTATATTTGGAATGAAGATGCTTGGTATATTTGCAAACCTTCTTCACCATCCTTGCTGTCATAAGCAAAGACTATGGTGGGATCAGCAGAATCTTTCTCAATCTTCTTCATTTCCCAGATAACATCAGAGAATCCTTTAGGGCCACCTAATGTTTTCCATTGAATTGCAGCACTCAATATCAGAAAAGCAAGGAATTTTAGAAATGCCAAGAGATTGATTCAACTTTACCATGAAGTGCGTTTTTCCCATCATTAGCTGGTACTGTAACCTGAGCTCCATTTAATGGAAATTTTGCGCCTGCGATTCGATTTGCGATCCGTCCCAGAACTGAACCAAAGTAATTAGTATCGCTCTGCAAATACAGAGGAGAGTTTTGGATTTAGAAAAGAAAATCATGATTCTTACAAGCTTGCAGATTACTACTAATCAAGCCAATGTATTAAAAGAAACTGGCATGATGTCACTGCCATTTATAATATTTAAAGAATCAAAGCTGATAAAAAACCGAAACCCAGTTCTTGATTTGGATTAGATTCTTCAAACATATTATTATTATTACTATGATCATATAGGACAACAATCTATCGGTACATTTTTTCCTTTAATGTGTCGGAAAGAGAAAAACTCAGTGATTCCCCATGTCTCCATTGACAAAAACCAAAGCAGAATCATGGAAATAAAAGATGCAAAACTCTGAAGAAACGGGAAACAAAAACTAACCATATACTCTTTCACATCATCATATCCAAGGATAATATCACCTGGTTTCCCTGAAAAATAGCAGAAAGACCAAAAATATGAAAGAAACAATCAACCCAGAGACGAGGAAATCGAAACCAAACCAGACAAAAGGGACCGACCAGCTTTGTCCGGAAGAATAATTGAGATAACGGATGCACCCCAGTTGGTGAACTTAACAGACATGTTCCCATTCTTCAGCTCATATATTCCGACTTCCTGCTTTGACTTGTCATCTTTTGATTTGTCGTCTTTGGATTTGTCGTCTTTTGATTTGTCATCTTTTGATTTTTCGCCATTGACGAAAGCAACAGAAACCACAAGCAACAAAGATAAGAAGAAAGAAAGCTTATTCATGTTCTGAGAGAAATAAAGGATAGTGATTCACCGATGATTTGCTGGGGAATTTATAGGAATATAAAAGAGAGAACAGCGACACAGGATGTCCATGAAACCAAAAATAGGAAACGGAAGAATGGGTGACATATACTTAGTTGTAGTTCTCAAATTCTTTCTTTGCTTTTAGACGAGGCTGTGTGGTTTCCTGGATTTTGACTCGGTGGAAGGAAAAGTTTCAAGCCATGGCTTAATACCTCTTTTGACCCCTGTACTATAGTTGGATTATCACATTAATATCTTTACTGTTAATAAATTCTATATAGCCCAGTAGCCCAGCCCCATTTTCTGTTAAAAATAAATTAAATCTACCAATGACACATTGTCATGTGTCAAAAAAAATAAAAGAAAATTACTTAAAATTAACACTCATTAAAAAATCATTAAATATCCCCAAAAATCTAAAAAAAGATTAAAAATTATAAAAAAACTAAAAAAATCAATTTTTGGAACCCGTGTATTGGCATGATGATCAAGAATGTTCACTATCTCAAGTGTAACATAGGATCGAGTTACGCTAATCGCTGTTTGTTATTCACAAAATAAAATCAATTTTTGAAAATTATAAAAAATTATTTTTATGTAAATTTAGTTTTAAAATCATATTTAAACAAAGATACAAATTCGGAATTAATTCAAATTATTTAAAATTTATTTTCTCCATGAATGGTAAATGATGGATTTTAAATTATGTTGTATATGTATATATAATTTGAATTAAATAGTGACACAAACTATAAATCGATTTGAATTAAAGTTAAATATATTGTGCACATTTTTTGTTCAAGATACACTATATGAAAATTTCAAGACTTAATTTATTACCTTTGTATTTAATCAAAATGGGATTTTTTTTGTATAATTTTTTTTAATATAGTCTATTTTACCTAAATGATCATTCTATTATTCAATTTTGTCTTTTTTTGGTCAATCAATTATATTAGATTTTCGATTATCCGAAACCCAAAAGATTTCAAAAATCATCGAAGGGATCTACTTTCCAACCGTCGTCACCACCATAGGTCACTATTACCGCCGCTTTCGATGCCATGACCATCGCCACCAACCGTTTGGCCACCGTTGATCAGACCACCATCGGCCACCATCGACCAGACCACCACCAGTCGTCGATCGGCCCAATGCCGATCTTTTTACCAGTTGGTTGAGTTAAGTTTGTGTTGTTTCGAACAATTTTTTATGTCTCGATGCTCCAGGATTTGTCAAAAAATATGGTTACAAAAACCTTAAGTCCGTTTTCAACCTACATTAGTTATTCTAAAACTTAACATTAAAATATAGCCTATGTGGAAATGATAGTTCCCGACGTAATTTCATATCCCAAAATTTAATGAAACCTAAATTTACATCCAATCTAATTTCTAGAAATCACAACTTTGAAAAATTTACTTTATCATATATACATAATAAAATGATAAAATATATTCATTCACATATATAATTCAAAACATATATATATAATTAAAGAATGTCACATCTTATCAAAATTAACCAAACATGAAAAAAAGAAAAATTTCTATATCGATTTATATTATAAATATAGCACAACTTGACTCTAATACCAATTGTTGGAAAATTTGATTTAGAAAATAGTTTTTAGTTATAGGAAAAGTTTAAAAATTTTGAAAACCGATTCAATATTTTTTATATTTATAGCAATAAATTTTTCCCAAAAAATACTTGCACTTTGTGCAAGATGGATTTAAATCGTTCCCAGCTTTCAACCGAATGACTTTCTCTATAATCCTTGTACCATGAATTGTGTTGAGTGTGAGCTCGAGCAACACGAACCAAACATAGAATAAGATATGACACATGTTAACATTCTATTGTGTTATGCATGCAAAATAAAAATAAAAATTCCTATTTTAAAATATTTTAATTAAAAAATAATTTTATTATTTTATGACACATGTCAACATTCTATTGACTATCAACCCAAAATCTAACAATGTTTGTCGGGTACCAATAAAAAGTAGGGGTAAACTACATTAGTAGTCACCCAACTATTAATAAATTTCTTTATTGGTCACCCAATGAAGCAGTTGTAAACTAACTAAAAATTCGACTAAGGCAAATGCACCTATCAATTAATAGTATAACTAAGGTGAGCAAACATATCGTTCCTACGAGGACTAAAAGTACTAGTAATTACTATCTTTCTATTATTTAACCGATAAATTGGAGTGATTGATTAAAACTAAAATTAACTAAAATAATTAACTAAAGAACACGACAAAGAACTAATCAGGAAAATAAACGATTAACAACCAGGAAGCAAGACAATACTCAGGAAAGAATCCACCTAGGCTTCATCTATGATTATTAATATGAATTAAACAATTTCTTCACTTAGTATCTTAATCCATAGAAATCCCTAAATCATGTTAATATCTCTTACGAGAGTAAGAGCAATTGACTCTATATTGATTAATTGAAAATTATTTCTAATTAAAAACTTTATTATCACATTAACTCTTTGGATCCCCTCTTAGATTTACCTCTAATCCAATAGATTTATGTCGTCCTATTTCTAAGATTGCGTGCAATTCCACTAAATTATGCTAGATCTACTATTAAAGGTTTATTGCTCTCATAATTTAAGCACATCAAATATGGATTAATAACCCAAAAATATTAAACCAAGGATTAAACACACATAATTGAGAACAATATCTAAGTATTTATTACGTAAAACAAAAATTAAAAGATAGAATTCATCATAGGGTTCATCTCCTTTAGGTATTTAGAAAATTAGTTCATAATCGCAAATAAAAACGTCCAAAAGACAGTATAACCACAAGAAACAAAAAAACTCATAATAAACTTCAAAGAAATCAAAAGGAGATCTTAAATCTTGATGGAAATATGCTTCAAAGTCGGCTTCAATGGTATTTTTCGAGTTGTTTTCTTCAATATTTTATAACAACCTCTTTTTATCTTTGTCTTATATAGGTCCTAGAATGCCCAAAAAAACTAAAAATAGTGTTTTTTCACGAGTTTGGAGTGCAATTTGCGATTTTCACACGGTTTGGCACATGACCATGTGGCTGATCGTGTGGCTCACACGGCTGTGTGTCCAGCTTATGTTGAATGGCCTAGCCCGTGTGGCCCATGTACCTTGCTCCGATTTTTTGGTTTTCGGTCATTTTTCGCTCAT
Organism: Gossypioides kirkii; assembly: GCA_005610355.1. Taxonomy (NCBI): domain Eukaryota; kingdom Viridiplantae; phylum Streptophyta; class Magnoliopsida; order Malvales; family Malvaceae; genus Gossypioides; species Gossypioides kirkii. The sequence continues at coordinate 3,115,392 of CP032251.1, read as the reverse complement.
TTTGCTCCCAAATGCTCTCCCAAGTATAGAAATAATCAGAGTATAAAATCCTTCATTTTACATCGAATAATCATCTAAAAACGCATTAAGAACGATATTGAAACATGTTACTTTTGTCTCTTATCACCCAACTACGAAAAGTTACAAACTGGTCACTCTACTATTCAATTTTGTCTGTTTTGGTCACCTAACTATCTTGGATTTTTGGTCACCCAAAACCAAAAAGATTTCAAAGATGATCGAAGGGATCTATCATCGAACCATCTTCACCACCATGGGTAACTGCTACCGTCGCCTTCGATGCCATGGCCACTACCAAAAGGAACACCACCGATCGTCGTCGGCTTTTGTCGATCGACCCAATGCCGATCTTTTTATCAGTTGGTTGGGCCGAGTTTGCGTCATTTCGAACAATTTTAGATTTGTCTCGGCTCTACGGTATTTTTCGAAAAATATGTTACAAAAACCTTAAGTTCATTGAAATTTAAATATAGCCTATGTGGAAATGATAATTCACGATCTAATTTCATATCCCAAAAATTTAATGAAACCTAAATTTACGCCCAATCTAATTTCTAGAAATCACAACTTTGAAAAAAATTACTTTATCATATATAAATAATAAAATATATTCATTCACATACATAATCCAAAACATATATAATTAAAGAATGAAACATCTTATCAAAATTAACCAAACATGAATAAGAGAGGAATTTTGATATCAGTTAAAAAAATCTTATTTAGAAAATAGACTTTAGTTACGGAGAAAGTTTAAAAATTTTGAAAATCGAGTCAATTTTTTTATATTTATAGCAATAAATATTTCTCGAAAAGTACCTATACTTTGTGCGAAATGGATTTGAATTGTTCCTAGCTTTCAATTAAATGAACCCCTTTGCTATCCTCATACCACAAATTGTGTCAAGTGTGGGCTCGAGCAACACGAACGAAACATAGAACAAGAAATGAATTTATTAATTTCATTAGGAGAGTAATTCTCTCTATAAAAACCGATAGAAATTGTAATTCCCAGATAATAGAATTTGTTCTAAAAATAAATTCTCACTACTTTCTGACAGATTAATAATATGTGAAACTTGTGTGTAAAAAATTATGTTATTACTTCAATCGGTGTCATCGGAGAGATAAGAGAATCCCGTTTGAATAAGAATAACACAAATAATATTAATTTAATAGAAAAGCACTCTCCTAATCTAACTAGAAAATGGGGGGTTGCACACCCTCTTAAATTCCCTTAAGGTTGCGCCCCTTTCATTTTTTGAGGCAGATTGGGCATATCAAGTATTGGGTCCAATTATATATGTTTTTTGGATTTTTGACATAATAATTTATAATTTAATTCAACTCAATATTTGTTTTCGATTTCCCAAAATAAATATTAATTAATTAACCAAATTAATTTCTCAATTAAAGATTTTTTAACCCAATTCTAATTCAGTTAAAGTCATGACAATTTTATCGTAAAAGAATCTATGAGAAAATTGTTGGGAAATGTGCCCATATTGTAGTAAACATGTAACTATTTTCTATTTATTTGAACGATGAATAAATAAAAAAAGTTAATTTCATATTTCACTATTATGTCTTTTGTATTTTTTGTCTTTCATATTTTACATCCATAGTGAAATTGTGATAATAAAATATTAGCTCATTGATTGCCTAAGTTCAAGCTGAAGATAAGTGACATTGTAAGAATGTTTACATTGCGATAAAGGCAACTTACTTCAATGGATAATCTAAATGAGTCCATAATCCCGTAAAAGAATCAAAGTAAGCATTCGAGTCAAACATTGAGAAGGATTATTATGTTGTCTACAAATCCAATCGGGGAGATAACTAGTCTTGGCTATTGGAGCAGTTGACTCCATGGGTAGAGACATAAATGTATTCATTGGTATAATGATACATTGGATTGGACCTAAGATGAATTAATTCTGAATCCGTTTGTGAATTAATTCACTTGTGACGTTCATAGTGTGATTTACCTATATCCTGAGTTAGTCATTGACCATGCGTATACAACTCATGTGCTTTGTTATAAGTGGAGGTTTATGCTCTAAAGATGATTGAGCCTATAACTAGAATGTTAGGCACATGACTTGTGTATGACATGGCTTTACTAGCAATAGTGGAATTCATAGCTCAATTAAAGAGTTAATGATATCCTCTCATTGGCATTGTATGGATTGATAAATATGGAACGTGGCCACATGTTGCTTGTTCTTGAACGAGCAATTTATCACAGTTATTTGTTGATAATGATCATATTAATCATTAAGAAGACACAATGGTGACATTAAGATAAAATAGGTTGTATTGAGTGAACGTATTTAACTCAAAGGAATCAAGGATATCATATGAGGGTAACCCATACATGACAAGGTCATTGGAAAAAGCAACTAGATGAATTGCTTTCGTAAGGAGTATACAATAAAGAGTTTTCAATCATGGTACTTCTTGTGGACTGACTCCATGATTAAGTAATTGCGAATTATCAGAACGATGCTTCTGAACATAATTGCAATTACTAGAACCTAATTGTATATGTTTGATTGGTCCATCCGCTAGCTCAACAAAAGTTCGATCGGACTGCATTGAATCTAAAGAAAATTCTACGACTTTGGAATTAATTTAATTGAGTCAATTTATTACGATGTGAAATTAAATTAGATGGTCGTGAGAATTGTTCAACTAAATAATTTGATTAAAGAATTTTCTTGAAAATTAATTTGGAAAATCTAAGTGGTTTTTGGAAAATTAATTTTGATAAAGTAAAATTAAATTAATTAAAATTAATATGTTATTTTTGAAAATTAATTTTCAAGTCAAACAATTGGCCCAATTAGTAATTGAACTTGTAAATTAGACTATTCCAACAATAATATTATTTTAATAGTATTTTATTAATTTAATATTAAAGTGATTATCTTAATATTAAATTAAATTTAATATTTATATTGTAGATAAATATTTTATTATTTTAATAAGATTTAATATTAACTTTAATCTAATATTTATCTTGATAAATATTATGTTAATTTAATATTAAAGTGATTAAGTTTAATCATAGTTAAACTCTCTAAACTCTCCCTATATAAAGAGAATCTTGGATCATTATTTTGAGAACACACATTTGAATTTAAGAGAAAGTTGTACAGAGAAAATTCTCTAAAGAGATTACTTCAAAAAATCTTTAGAGATATTTTTTTTACAATTTGACCCAAAAGTTTAGAAAAATTACAAAATTACCCTACTGGTAATTTTGTGAATTTTTTTTATTCGAAGCAAAGCCCACACTCGACAAACGTGAGCTTGAGGATAGCGGAGAAGACTACTCGGTTGAAGTGCTCATCCTAAACGAATTGAAAAGGTACAATTTTTGTTAAGTGTTTATTAGTTTAGATATCACAACCAAAGATCTTGTTTTGAAAAAAAAAATTTAAAACTCTGATTTTTTTCTAAATTTATTTTCCATTGCGTTTTTAATCCATTTTTTCCAATAGAAATATATTTTATCTTATCATTTAAATGGATTCATAATGACTAATTAATTTAATCTCATTTTCAAACTTCTATTATTTAATTATAAATAATTCAAAAACGTTAAATTTGTAACACCCCATACTCGACCCGATCACCTGTTCAAGCTATAAGGTGCCACATTCGTTGTCAAAAAAAATACGATCAAATTAAAATCAATTAATATAATTTATCATAAAAATACAAGAAATATAAATATATAATATATAATATAATCATACTCGGGTCTTATATGAGCTTACAAAAGCTCTAATGTTAACCCGAGATCGAATTAGGACCTGATGCAACCGAAATTAACTAAAAATATGACTAAGGCAATTTCACTTATCAATTAATAGTATAGTTACGGTGAGTACAGATATCATTCCCACGAGGACTAAAAGTACTAGTAATAACTGTCTTCCTATTATTTAACCGATTGAATAAAGTGATTGTTTAAAACTAAATTAATAATCTAAAAGTTCGACAAAGAATAAATCAAGAGATAACAAATGTTTTAATACCAAGAAACTAGACAATACCCAAAAAAGAATCCACCTAGATTTCATCTGCCGTTATCATTTTGAATTAAGCAATTTATTCACTTAGTATCTTGATTCGTAAAAATCCTAAATTCTACTAATACATCTATTCAAGCATAAAAACAACTGACTCTAGGTTGATTAATTGAAATTTCTTTCTAATTAAAACCCCTATTGTCGCATTAATTCGATCTATGAATTCTCCTATTAGATTTGATTCTAATTTGGTAGATTTATGTCGTCCTATTTCTAGGATTGCATGCAATTCCACTCAATTATGCTAGATCTACTCTTAACAGGGTTTATTCCTACTTTGATTTAAGCACATCAAATAAGAATTAATATCTCAGAAATATTAAATCAAGAATTAAGCACACACAATTGAGAATAAAATCTAAGTATTTATTGCGTAAAATCAGAAATCAAATGACAGAATTCATAATAAGGTTCATCTCCTCTAGGTATTTTGGGAATTAGCTCATACTAACAAATAAAAACATCTCAAAGATAGTATAACCGCAAGACGAAGAAAAACACATAATAAAATCAAAAGAAATTAAAAAGAGGTCTTCAATCTTGGTAGAAATATGCTTCAAAGACGACTTCAATAGTATTTTCTTAATTGTTTTCTTGAATAATCTCTGACGGCTAGGGTTTGGAGAATGGAGGATCGTACAAAAAATTTGAAGTGCTTAATTCATATCACTTCATCCCCTATTTATAATACATGAAAATCTCTAGTTGGATCTAAATTAAATTTTAAAAAGATAATTATAATTAAATCTAAATAATAATTCCCTAATTGGATCCAAATTAAACTCTAAATTATAAAACCTAAAAGATAAATTAAAATTAAATATAAAAAAATAATAATAATCCTAAATATTAATCCTAAAAAATAGAGTTTAAATTTAAATAAAGTCTTATGTCCAATAAATCTCTTCTTAACTCTTTCACATTCACATTTTTTGCCCCAAATTTTTCTTTTTGTCTTCGATTTAGTCCATGACCATGTGTCCAGCCCGTGTGGCTCCTAAAATATGCTCTTTTTGTACGGTTTTCACTTGTTTTCGCTCCTTTCGCTCCCAAACGTTTTCATAAGTATAGAAACATGAATTTAAAATATTATGAACATAAAATTCATTATTTTAAACTGACTAATCATCCAAAAACGCATTAAGAATGAGGCTAAAATATGTTACTTTTGGCACTTATCAGGATCAAATTATAAAATATTCAAAATTACAGGATTGACAACACGATGTGAGAGAGTTCCTTGTCGCGACATACTATTTTGGTCTTATCATGACAATGGGGTTCCTTGTCTTGCCGTGACATTATAGGTTATTTCTCATCGCGATGACATACATTTGACGTTGATTTTCCAAGCATCATCACACACATTTACACCTAATGGTTAGCTGTTAGAAGAAACATTTCAACACCAATTTAGACACTTCAAAACTTTAACCACACTAGGCTAATACCTTATTATTTATAAGCCATACAACTAATGCAATTCACACAAAAACTTATACATTTATACCTATATTCAGTAAGTCCTTAACATCACAGTCATTCCTACCATTTAGAACGTATATGCAAAGGATTTATGAACATAATAAGATCACTTGCCCAAATTTACACTTTAAAATACCTAGTGTAAAGGATACATGGACTTAGAGAAAACAAAAAATTTGAATCACTTAGGTACATGCCATACTTAAATCAAAATGGGATATACAAACTTTGTTGAGTCGGGAATTGCCCTCTGTATGCTAGAATCTACGTATCGTTCACTCGAAACTCTACTAAACCTACACATTGAGAGAACAAACCGTATGCTGAGCAAAACGCTCAGTGGTAAGTCTATGATTCAAGTAAATGTAAACAAATTAAAATTATACATACATCCATAACAAGTTCAACTGTTAACCTAAAATCATTCTTTTTCATGCCACAACACATTCATTTTTACAATGATAAATGTACATACATATATAACCAAACTTTCACTAATTCATTTGAGCATATATACAGGCTTACCAATCATCTACAATTTCAAATACCATTTGATCATTTCTCTTGTCATCTCTAGTTCTTACATTCTCATTCATTTATCAATTTTAGTATATATACTATGTTACATTTTATACCACATTACTATCATTTTCGAGCCTATTGGCTCATTGTTACTTAATTGGCCCATTAAGCTCGTTTTTGGCTCATTTCACATGCTTTAGTAGTTCACATTCCAATTGCATTTAATTTCATTTACCATTTAGCCAATTCACATGTTTTTAACACTGTTAACTTGACATAAACTCATAACGGATACACAGATCTATCACCCTGGATTGCCCGACAACGATGATGCTAAACATGAACATATTAGCACCTCGGGTTGCTTGGCAACTTGGTTTTTCTCAATTTGATTAAATTGTCAACTCGAATTGCCTGACAACAATGACTCAATGCATAATATCTACACCTCAGATTGCTCAGAAATGATGGTTTTAATTAATAATCTGACCATATGGCATGCCAACTGTATCCAACTCGGCTCGAACAACTAATAGGGTAACCAATTTTTGATCCATTACAAGTATATAAATTCACATTCTTTTATTCTCAATTTATCATATAACACAATATGCTTCAATTCAATGTCATACCAATTTTCAAATATCCATCAAATCATAAAATTTCTATTCTACTCAATTCAGTCACTGTCTCAATAACCAAACTTAATCACATCAATTGAGCTCAACGGATCATCAATAACTCACCTCGAATTGCATATAATGCAAAGATGACATGATTGTGTAGAAATAAATGGTTCTCAAATCATAGAAACACAAATCAAATTCTGAGGTATTTGTCATCGACTTTAGACTTTCTTTCCCTTTTGATGAATTTGGGTTAACGTTAATTATAAATAATCATGAAACATATGGCACTATCAATTTCCAATCAATTCGCAATACATCATCAATTTATACAAGTTTTGCAATTTATTCAATTTAGTCCATAAAATCAAGACTAACATAACTTTCAATTTAAAGCCTCGGATTGAAATTCGATTTCACAATTACTCATTAGGGACATCCTATTTCTTATTCCTACTTTCAATTTTACATTTTATTCAATTTGGTCTATAATATACAAAACTATCAATTAAATTTTGCAATTTAATCCTTTTCTTAAACTAAACTTAATTTCTATCAATTTAACACCTAAAACTTAAAATTTTTAACAATGAAATCTCATAAAAACTTTACTAATTGCTCAAATTATACCTTGGGTTATCTTAATCAAGCTTCTAAGATTAAAAAATATATAAAAATCAAGGAAAAATGACTAGGGACTTACTTGATATTAAGATTGAAAGCTTGGAAACCCTTTAATGGCGTTAAAGCTTCTTCTCTAAACTTTGTGGCCGATTAGAAAAGATGGAAAATCCCTCTTTCCATCCATTAGTTTTGTTTTTATAGTTAGATTAAACATTTGATTAATTATTTAATCATGTTTTACTTAATTAAATCAAAATTTCCTTAATTAATCAATTATTAACACTACCATCCACTACTTCATAATTAAACACGGTCTAATTTCTGTTTTTGATCTTTGGTTAATTGCAATTTAAGTCTTCAAGCCATTATCTAATTAAAAATCTATAATGATTAAATTATACAATTTAGTCCCTAAGCCCCAATTGATCACATTTTCAACTAAATTGACTATCCAAATTTCAATTCACCTATGTAATAACTCCATAAATATATTTATTTAATAATTACAGACTCAATTTATGGAAAGAGATCCTTAAACCATAATTTCTAGTACCACTGAAAACCAGGTCGTTGCCAAATTAATTATCCAATCATTTCTATACTTAGTGAGAAAATGTGTTCAATTGTGAATGAGGCCCATTTCTCTATCTTCATCATTTCCATTCATTTTTGTTTATTTGGTTCTACATGCAATTCATTTATGGTTTTAATGTTCTAGTGAAGGGATCGATTAGACATATATAATTAGGAACCAAATAATTTATAATTAAGTTCCATCTTTTCGTTTATTAATTATAGACTTATTTAGTCACAAAGTCTTTCCATTACAGTATCGTGACTGAGCTCTCTCTAACTACATACCATTATGAAAGCTACTTAATTAGTGGTCGTCTAATGCCCTTGTCATAAATGTGTTACCCTCATAGGATATTCTTAATTTTTTTGATCACCCAATTTTGAAAAGTTACAAAATGGTCACCCAATTATTAGTCAATTTTTTTTGGTCACTCAATTATTCAATTTTTTCTTTATTGGTCACCAATTGCTAACATAAAATTGGAAACACCCAAATATTCAAGATAGTTGAGTGACCAAAAAAGACAAAATTGAATAGTTAAGTGACCAGTTTGTAACTTTTCATAGTTGGGTGACCAACAAAGTAATTTATTAATAGTTAGGGTGACTACTAATTTAGTTTACCGTACTTTTTATATGTACCTGACCAACATTGTTAGATTTTGGGCTGACAACCAATAGAATGTTGACATGTGTCATAAAAAATAATAAAAATATTTTTATTTAAAATATTTTAAAAATAGAAATTTTTATTTTTATTTTGCATGCATAAAATAATAGAATGTTGACACATGTAATATCTTGTTCTATGTTTGGTTCGTGTTGCTCGAGCTCACACTCGACACAATTCGTGGTACAAGGATTAAGGGTGAGCAAAATCTGATTCGATTCGAAAAACTAGAGAAAAAAATTTAAATTTTGAATTAAATAGTTCGAGTTATTCGAGTTAATCGAGTTATTCGGATCAACTCCAATAAAAATCAAAATTTTCAGTTTAACTCAAATATGTATTACACAATATGAATTATCCGAAAATTCAAATAAGAAAAAGCAAAACTATGTCGTTTTTATAAATGTTTAGTTTTTCTAAAGTTAAAAATCATAACCATTATGTTAAAAAAGACAACACTATTTCGCTTTAATAAATGTTTACTCATTAAGATAAAAGACAAAACCATTATATTGTTCATGTAGTTAAATAATCTTATATTTCGTCTATTAATTAAATAATCGATCCATGTAAATGATACATTGAGTATAAATAATAGGATTCGTTAACTCGGCTTGACTCGACTCAAAATTTTTTACTCGATTTGATTTGATTCAATTTGAAAAAATTTCAAATTGAGTTTGGTTGCTAAAATAGGGTTTGTCAACTTGATTAACTCAAATTTTTTGACTTAATTAAATTCAACTCGACCGAATACTCACCTCTAATTAGGATAACGGAGAAGGTCATTCGGTTGAAAACTAAGAACGATTTAAATTCATCTCGCACAAAGTACATATACTTTTCGAAAAAAGTTTATTGCTACAAATATAAAAATTTGACTTAGTTTTCAAAAATTTTAAACTTTCCTTGTAACTAAAAACCGTTTTCTAAATTTGATTTTCCTATAAGTGGTATCAAAATCAGGTTATGTTATGTTTATAGTATAAACTAATATCGAAATTTCTCTCTTCTTAATGTTTGGTTAATTTTGATAAGATATATCATTCTTTAATTATATTTGTTTTGGGTAATGTATGTGAATTATATATTTTATTATTTTATTATGTATATATGATAAAGTAATTTTGTTTAAGTCGTAATTTCTAGAAGGCAAAATGTAAAAAATAACCCCTAATATTTGATTGTTTGATCACTTTCGCCCTTTATTTTTTTTGATCACTTTAACACCTAACGTTTATTTTTTGTCAAATTAATCTATTTTTAACGGACATACTAACGTGACTATTAATTGACTGACGATCAATATTAACCGCTGACGGTTCAAATATAATTAAATGTTGACGTAGAACTGTTTATCTTAGTAAAATTATTAAAATCATTTTAAAATCATCATATCATCATCACCGTTTCTTCTCCTTCATTGTTTTTCTGCATCCTTCATCATCATGATGTTTTTTGCTTTTAATTTTTCTGTTTTTGTATATAAAATCAGCTTAAGGGGTGATTACTGATACCTCAAAAGCTTTATTTTTTTTATGGTTATGGGTTGCCTATTTTAAACAAAAAAAACCAAAATTTTCCTTTTCAGGGTTTTTGAAACCTGTTGTTTGCCCCTAAATGAAATAAAAAAAACCCTAAATCTTTTTCCCTAAATGAAATCAAAGAAACAGTGAAAAACAAAGAGGGAAAACCACTTGATACTGAAACCATCTCTTTTTGAAAGTCATGAAAAAGGTTTTGTTCAAAGGCATTTCACTCACTACTCTCAATTTTCTTCACTCTTATACCAAAATAAGCCAAAGCCCAGTTCACTCGTTCACCCCACTCACCTCAGGTTCTACTCATCCGGATCGGATTCTCTCATTGAAAAGAAGTCTGCCCTGTTATAGAATCTGCTTCAGTAGCTGCCAAGGATGTAGCTTTGCCTGTTGAGGATGTGAGTTATAAAGGTAAAACATGGGTTAAAAAATATTGGATTTGGGTTTCTTTTTGGCAATTTGGCGATTGGGGATTTCAATTTACCAAGCTACGATCTAGATTTAATCCTATTTTTGGGATGGCTATTAGACGGGAAATATCACGATATTGGAATCGGTGTTGATGATGTGATATCGTTTTGGCTGGTGAATTCGAATTTACACTTCTGCTTAGATCATGAAACTCCCAAAGTTGAAGCTCAATCGGTGGTTCACAGCAGTCTGGCGCTGGACATTCAAAGACGATAAGCTGTCACAATGCTTGATGGGAGTTTTAGGATTAAATCCAATCGGAAAAGTGAGTTTGCATGTTGGATTAAATCCACAGCTAGTAATTTCACCACCATTGTTTCACAGCAATTTAAGCTTACAAATGTAGTCAAGTTTTACTTCAACGGGACTTACAAGGCTTGATTTTTGGTGTGGGAAAATCATGATTTTTGGTGTAAGAATCAATGGAGAAGAAGGCATTTTTTTGTCTTTAAAATTCTAGGTTTTCCCCTTTCAGTTCACTGGTTATGAATTTGAAGATTGTGAATTGATTGCTTGAAAAGCCAGATGGATAATTTTATTCTATAATTTGACAGGGAAAAAGTAAAATTAATTGAAAAAAAATGATGATGAGGATTTTAAAATAATTTTAATAATTTTAAAAATTATTTATTGATCTGACATATAAGATAAAATAATGTCACATTAAAATTTAATTACATTTGGATCGTCACGTTAATAGTTAATGTTGATCGTTAGTCAATTAACAGTTACATCAGCATGTCAGTTAAAAATAGATTAATTTGATAAAAAAATAAATGTTAGGGGTTAAAATGACCCCAAAAAAAATGAAGGACCAAAGTGACAAATAGTCAAACGTTAGGGGTTATTTTTACATTATGTCTTTCTAGAAATTAGATTGGGTGTAAATTTAGGTATCATTAAATTTTGGGATATGAAATTAAATCGTGAACTATAATTTTCACGTAGGTTATATTTTAATGTTAATTTTTAGAAATACTAATGTAAGTCGAAAACGGACATAAGGTTTTTGTAACCATTATTTTTAGCAAATCCTGGAGAACTGAGACACATAAAAAATTGTTCGAAATGACACAAACCTAACCCAATCAACTGGTAAAAAGATCGACATTGGGCCAATTGATGACTAGTGGTGGTTTAGTCAATGGTGGTTCAATTGAAAGCGACGGCAACAGTGACTCATGGTGGTGACAATGGTTGGATGGTAGATCCCTTCGATGATTTTTGAAATCTTTTGGGTTTTGGATGACCAAAAATTCAAGATAGTTGACTGATAAAAAAACAAAATTGAATAATAGAGTGACTATTTAGGCAAAATAAACTATATTAAAAGAATTTTATACAAAAAAAAATCCCACTTTGGCAAAATACAAAGGTAATAAATTAAGTATTGAAATTTTCATATAATGTATTTTGAACAAAACATCTACATAATAAGTGCTAAAATTAATATGTTTTAATCCTATTATTAATGTGTTTTTAGATTATTATTCGATGTAAAATGATGAATTTTATGCTTCTAATCCTTTAAATTTATGTTTCTATACTTAGGAGAGCAATTGGAAGCAAAAGAGCAAAAAATGAGCGAAAATCGAAAAAATGGAGCAGATTTTAGGAGTCACATGGGTTGGGCACAAGGCCATGTGAGACACACGGGTCGCTGCACGATCATGTGCCAAGGCATGTGGATTTTGTGAACTGCACTCCAAAACACGCGAAAAACGTAATTTTTAGATTTTTTGGACATTCTAAGAGCTATATATACTAAATATGGTAAGAGGGAAGTAGGCCATCAGAGAATAGTCAAGGAAATAACTCGGAAAACACCATTGGAGCCATTTCTGAAGCAGATTTTCAGCAAGATTGAAAATCTCCTTTTAATTCCTTTGAAGTTTATTATGAGTTTCTTTATTTCTTGTGGTTATACTATCTTTTTGTTGTTTTTATTTGCTAGCATGAACTAATTTTCTGAATACCTAGGGGAGATGAATAGTATGATGAATTTTATCATTTGATTTATGTTTTACGCAATAAATACTTAGATCTTGTTCTCAATTGTGTGTGTTTAATTCCCGATTTAGTATTTTCGGTATACTAATTCATGTTTGATGTGCTTAAATAGAGGAGGAAAAATCTCTGTTTAAGAGTAGATCTAGCATAATTGAGTGGAGTTGCATGCAATCCTAGAAATAGGACAACATAAATCTATCGGATTAGAGTCAAATCTAATAGGGGGATTCATAGATCGAGTTAATGCGATAATAGGGATTTTATTAGAAAGAAATTTCAATTAATCAACCTAGAGCCACTTGCTCTTACTCTCGAAAGAAATATTACCATAATTTAGGGATTTCTACGGATTAAGATACTAAGTAAATAAATTATTTAATTCAGATTGATAATGAAAGATGAAATCTAGATGAATTCTTTCTCGAATATTGTTTTACTTCTTGGTTGTTAATTGTTTGCTTTCTTGATTTGTTCTTTGTTGTGTTCTTTAGTTAATTTAATTAATTAATTTTAGTTTTTTAATCAACCTCTCCTATTTTTCGGTTAAATAATAAAAAGACGGTAAAGACTAGTACTTTTAGTCCTCGTGAGAACGATATATTTACTCACCGTAGCTATACAATTAATTGATAAGTGTACTTACCTTAATTATATTTTTAGTTAATTTCAACTGCATTAGTATACAATATATTTAACTTTAATTTAAATTGGTTTATAATTCATATCACTATTTAATTCAAATTATACATATATAACACAATTAAAAACCGATCATTTACCATTCAAGAGTAAATAAATTTTAAATAATTTGAACTAATTCAGTATTTGTATCATAATTTAAAAATTATTTTATACTAATATTTTATAACTAAATTTACATAAAAATACTTTTTTATAATTTTCAAAAATTGATTTTATTTTGTGAATAACAAACGATGATTAACGTAACTCGAACCCAGGTTACATCTAAGACAGTAAACATCCTTAACCATCAAGCCAATACTCAGGGTTCCAAAAATTGATTTTTTTAATTTTTTTAATTTTAATTTTTTTTTTTAGATTTTTGGGGATATTTAATGATTTTTTAATGAGTTTTAATTTTAAGTAATTTTCTTTTATTTTTGGACACATGGCAATGTGTCATTGGTAGATTTAGTTTGTTTTTAACAGAAAATGGGGCTGGGCTACTGGGCTATATAGAATTTATTAATAGTACAGATACTAAAGTGATAATCTAACTATAGTACAGGGGTCAAAAGAGGTATTAAGCCATGGCTTGAAACTTTTCCTTTCACCGAGTCAAAATCCAGGAAACCACACAGCCTCATCTAAAAACGAACGAATGAATTTGAGAACTACAACTAAGTATATGTCACCCATTCTTCCGTTTCCTATTTTTGGTTTCATGGACATCCTGTGTCGCTGTTCTCTCTTTTATATTCCTATAAATTCCCCAGCAAATCATCGGTGAATCACTATCCTTTATTTCTCTCAGAACATGAATAAGCTTTCTTTCTTCTTATCTTTGCTGCTTGTGGTTTCTGTTGCTTTCGTCAATGGCGAAAAATCAAAAGATGACAAATCAAAAGACGACAAATCCAAAGACGACAAATCAAAAGATGACAAGTCAAAGCAGGAAGTCGGAATATATGAGATGAAGAATGGGAACATGTCTGTTAAGTTCACCAACTGGGGTGCATCCGTTATCTCAATTATTCTTCCGGACAAAGCTGGTCGGTCCCTTTTGTCTGGTTTGGTTTCGATTTCCTCGTCTCTGGGTTGATTGTTTCTTTCATATTTTTGGTCTTTCTGCTATTTTTCAGGGAAACCAGGTGATATTGTCCTTGGATATGATGATGTGAAAGAGTATATGGTGAGTTTTTGTTTCCCGTTTCTTCAGAGTTTTGCATCTTTTATTTCCATGATTCTGCTTTGGTTTTTGTCAATGGAGACATGGGGAATCACTGAGTTTTTCTCTTTCCGACACATTAAAGGAAAAAATGTACCGATAGATTGTTGTCCTATATGATCATAGTAATAATAATAATATGTTTGAAGAATCTAATCCAAATCAAGAACTGGGTTTCGGTTTTTTATCAGCTTTGATTCTTTAAATATTATAAATGGCAGTGACATCATGCCAGTTTCTTTTAATACATTGGCTTGATTAGTAGTAATCTGCAAGCTTGTAAGAATCATGATTTTCTTTTCTAAATCCAAAACTCTCCTCTGTATTTGCAGAGCGATACTAATTACTTTGGTTCAGTTCTGGGACGGATCGCAAATCGAATCGCAGGCGCAAAATTTCCATTAAATGGAGCTCAGGTTACAGTACCGGCTAATGATGGGAAAAACGCACTTCATGGTAAAGTTGAATCAATCTCTTGGCATTTCTAAAATTCCTTGCTTTTCTGATATTGAGTGCTGCAATTCAATGGAAAACATTAGGTGGCCCTAAAGGATTCTCTGATGTTATCTGGGAAATGAAGAAGATTGAGAAAGATTCTGCTGATCCCACCATAGTCTTTGCTTATGATAGCAAGGATGGTGAAGAAGGTTAGCAAATATACCAAGCATCTTCATTCCAAATATAATCATCCCCTAATATATTTGATTTCTGGTAATAGGATTTCCCGGCGAACTCAAAGTTACCGTCCGGTACCTGCTTCGGTCCGATAACCGGTTGAGGGTGCAGTTGAAAGCCAAGTCTTTAAACCAGCCTACCCCTGTGAATCTAGCGACGCATATCTATTGGAACCTTGGTAACCATGACAGTGGCGATATCCTGTCCCATAAACTCCAGATTTACGCCTCCCAATACACGCCCGTCAATGCAGAACTCATCCCCACAGGCGCACTTCAACCTGTAAAAGGCACTCCATACGATTTCCTCGAGTTGAGACCCATCGGGAGCCAAATCAAGGAACTCCAGAAAGGGTACGACATAAACTACGTCATAGACGGTCCGAACGACCATATCAAGATGAAGAAAACAGCAGAAGTGAAGGATGAGAAGTCGGGGAGAGTTATGAAACTGTATACCAATCAACCGGGTGTGCAGTTCATCTCCGGAAACCAGATCAATAACGTGAAGGGAAAAGGTGGGGTTGTATATAAACCTCATGCGGGACTGTGTTTGCAGACTCAAGGGTTTCCAGATGCAGTGAATCACCCCAAATTCCCTTCCCAAATTATTTCCCCTGGTAAGCCTTACAAGCATAAAATCCATTACAAGTTCACCATTGCATCATCCGACAAGAAATCAGACAAGAAATCAGACAAGGCATAACCACCACTTACCTTCTTTCCTACCAATGAAACTGATGAGATTTGATTTTATTTCATTCATGTTGTAAAAGTTTTGATTTTATTTCTGATTCACAGTTCCCCCTATGGGAATTCATTGTATTTGTTGTAGTAATTCTTTCATTTTTGTGATTTGATCATTTATTCTTTCACCATTCAATTAAATACTAGTACTACTTTTTTTTTTTTTTTTTTGTTTCATTTGTGATTTAGCTTACTGATTGCTGTATAATCAAAAGAAAAGATTCATGTTGGATTGGTTTCCCAGGCTAAAATTCTTCTTCTTCGTGTCCTTTGATGCCATTTTCTCCGTAATGCTATAGTAATTACATAAAATTATATCTCAATTTTTTTAATTTTATTAGTAATATTTTTGTAAATTAATGATTTATATAAGGTGATAAAATTTTAGGTTTTGTTACTTGTTTATTAATTTTTTTTCTTCAAGTATTATTAATAATTTTATAATAATTAATATTCCTCAAGTAATTTTGTAAAATATTACAATGTAATTATATTCTCTTAATCAAATTCGTTTAGAAATTCAAATTCCTTTTGATTATTAAACAATGTAATTGTTAATTTAATAATTATATTTACATTCAATTACTTTGTGGCGTGGAAATGCACCTAAAAGTGAATTCATTTTTTTGAACATTAATGCATAGATGGGTGACCTTTTTAAGCCTATACCATTAGTACCATATAGAATTGGTTTTGTATTCGAGGCTTTTCATAAATCTTGATTTTGTATGGGAAGATTTTTGTAACACCCAACGTTTTCGATTTGACATGTGACATGATGAATTTTCAAGAAAATCATGAAAATGGGCCAAATAAAGGATTTTCGTGAAAGCAAGTTTATATTTGGGATGGAAAATTTTGAAAATAATTTTAGAAAGGAAGATGTGAAAAAGAGTTAAATTGCAAATTTTGAAAAGTTTTGAGATTAAAGTGTATGTTTGGCTAAAATAAGATAAATGAGTTATTATTGATTATTTGACATATGAATGAGTGGAATATATATTGGTAAGATGAAAAGCACTTTAGGGACTAAATAAAAAAATTAAAAGCAAATTTCTTATTTTTACTAAGAAAATGTAAAAGTTTATGTTTTATGAACAAATAACGTTTAATGAATTTTTATTATGAATTTTGAGATTAAATTGGACTAAGTGCATACTATTGGAAAGAAATTGTGTTAAGTAAAAAAAAAGGGCAAAATGATAATTCTATTACACAAGGGTATTTTGGTCAATTCTCAAAAATTTTATGGTAAAAATATTATTCATATGAGATAATTGGTGTATGGTTTGACATTGGGAACTTGGATTGGATTGGTGGGCCACAATTTAGAAAACCATGGACTTAAAAGTTGTTGGGTTGGGCTATAACACTCTTCACCCGATCTGATCGTCGGACTCGAGTTTCAAGATGCTACAACAATTATCGAAACATTCACACGCAAATCCTAATATTGAATTCAATTTAAACATCAAGTTGTTCTAAATACATGCATAATAGAAGTTATGAACCAAACAGAGACTAAATCAAGCATACAAATATAGTTTAATAGATTCAAGCAAGAATAAGGACCAATTTAAAAAATTTCCAAAACCTTGAATTAAGTATCGATACTAAGAAAATAAGTATCAATATTTTTGTGATAGGAATCGATACCGAAATCAATATCGATACCATTTTGGCATTCCACCTAATTTGGAAATTTGAACCAAAATCATTTTATCGATACCTTGGAAAAAGTATTGATCTTGACAATTGGGTATCAATATTATTTATAGGTATCGATACCAAATTGACATTTTGTTCATTTTGAAAATTGTTTACTCGGTCAAGTATCGATGCATTGGTCCCTGATATCGATACTTTTGCCTATATTGTAAAAAATGACAAGTTTAAAAGTGCATTTCATGGTCAAATCAAATACCATATTAAGGATGCATACAAACACACACAACACCTACATAAATATTATTCAAAGCATTCCAAAACATATTACATAACATCCTATGAATGCCTAACCAATTTGCCTCAAGGCACCATCACAAACATGTTATTACATTATCAAACATTCCATAATGTCAAAAAACATATTTTACCAATATATAACTTGTCAAATTCCTACCTTTAAACATACCAAAGCTTACCATATCTCATAACATCTAGACCTATAGGTCCAACATTATAACTATCATAAGCATAGAAACCATAACATTCTATCCAAGCATCACCATTTCCAAACTATCTCATGATTCAAGATTAAGCATACAACTACTAATTATTCATTCAACATGTATCATATGATCATACCATAACAATCTTTAAGTTTAATATTATAAGATCAAAATGGGTCTAAAGCAAGGTTCAAATCCAGAAATCATCACAAATATTGTGGCTATTGTAAAAAGGTGGGCCACATTAAGGCAGAATGTTGGAAACTTCAAAATAAAATCAAAAGGGATGCCGAAAATGACGAGAAAGATAACCAGAAAGCCGAAGTTGTTAATGCTAGTGTTTTCAAAGACAGAGGTGATGATTTCTTGTCGGTGCTAACAAGCAAAAGCTTTCATCTTACTTTTAAATGGATCTTAAATTCAGGGTTTTCCTATCACATGTGTCGCAAAAGGACTAGTTCTTCACGTATAGTTCAGTTGAAGGTGGAGTGGTGTTGATAGGGAATAACTCTCCATGTAAAATATTTGGAATTGGAATAGTAAAATTAGGATGCACGACGAAATTATTCGAACACTGTCAAATGTCAGGTATGTTCTTGATTTAAAGAAAAATATTATGTTATTGGGAATTTTGGAAACGGTTGCAGAATAGTTATTGAGTCAAATGACTTAAAAGTTTCTTGTGGAGTTTTTTTTTTGTGATGAGAGGATAGAAAAAGGGCAACCTATACGCTTTGCAAGGGCCAACGGGTACTGGTGCGGCTGCAATTACTAAAGAAAAGTCGAAATCGCCACCACGTCACGATGACAATCAACTTGATGTTTTAACAACATGATGTGACTTTTTCTCCATTGATTCTAATTCAACCAAACTTTGGCACATGCGACTGGGTCATATGAGTGAGAAAGGTATGACAGTTTTGTGCAATAAAGGTTTTCTCAAAGACACTGGAGTTGGTAAGTTAGGTTTCTACAAACATTGCATTTTCGGGAAACAAACCCAAGTCAGTTTTGATTCAGCAGTGCACAGAACAAAAAAGACTTTATATTACATTCACTCCGATTTATGGGGTACATCTTTTGGCATATCATAAAGTGGTAATAAATATTTCCTAACTTTTATTAATGATCACTCTAGAAAAGTTTGGGTTTATTTCTTGAAACAGAAAAGCGAAGTCTTCGGAATCTTCAAACAGTGAAAGACACTATTAGAAAAACAAATTGGAAAATTCGTGAAGCGGATAAGAACAAGTAATGGTCTTAAGTTATGTTCACTAGAGTTTAATGATTTCTGCAAACAGGAAGGAATTTAAAAACATCGAATCGTTATTGGAACTCCGCAATAGAATGGACTTGTAGAAAGAATGAACGGAACCTTGCTGGAAAAGGCTCGATCCAGGCTTTCTAATGTAGGCTTAGGGAAGGAATTTTGGGCTGAAGCTGTAAACTTGGCAAGTTATTTGGTAAATCGATCTCCTCATCAAGCATTGAATGGTAAAGTTCCAGAGGAGATCTGGTCAGGTAATCCTCCGAATTTTTCTAATATTAGAATTTTTTGTCATCCTGCTTATGCTGAAGTTAGCCAAGGAAAGCTTGAACTAAGGCTCATTAAATGTATCTTTCTAGGATACTTTGTCGGTACAAAAGGTTTTAAATTGTGGTGTTTAGAATCCAATAAAATAATTGTTAGCAAAGATGTTACATTTGATGAATCTGCCAATGAGACTTTTACTTTTAAAGACACAACACATCAAAGTGTCTCGAGTAAGGAGAAGTCAAAAGTCAGAACAGAGGGTGACGTCCCGACGAGCAAATGCCCAATGTCGTAACAACACGACGAACAAAAGTTTATTCTCGACGAAGAGTCACACGACGTTGCGACGACACGACAAAATTTTGAGTCTTGCAAGTTTGAAGTTGTTTCAGGTCTGTTTGGGGCTCCATGAGATCCTCAAGTACCCTCACCATCTCAATTAACCAATTATAAGTTGGCTCGTGATAGGAAAAGGCAAGAAATTTGACCACCACAGAAATATTGTGAAGGAAACCTAGTGGCTTATGCTCTAAATGTTGTCGAGAGCATTAATTCAATCGATCATTTGTGTTATTACAAGGCAGTGAGCCTCCGATTCTAGCAAATGACTCGTTGCAATGGAAGAAGAGATGAAATTACTTCAAAATAACTAGACTTGGACGCTACCAATTAGTAAAAGAATCATTGGTTGCAAATGGGTGTTTAGAAAGAAGGAAGGTTCAGGTCTTAACGACACTAAGTACAAGGCAAGACTAGTTGCAAAGGGCAATAGTCAAGTGGAGGGAGTTGATTTTCATGATGTTTTCTCTCCTATTGTCAAACATACGTCCATTCAGGAAATTTTGGCCCTTGTTGCATCAAATAATCTTGAGCTAGAACAGTTAGATTTAAAGATTGCTTTCATTCATGTTGGCTTTGAAGAGGACATCTACATGCAACAATTGGAAGGCTTCAAATTTGAAGGTAAAGAAGATCCTGTTTTTCTCTTAAAAAAGTCTCTGTATAGTTTGAAGCAATCTCCTCGATAGTGATATAAAAAGTTTGACTCCTTCATGTTGATTATTGGTTTTTCTTGAAGTATGTATGACTGTTTTGTTTATCTACAATGTCTTGATGATGATTCTTTTATAGATATGCTGCTTTATGTTGATGATATGTTAATTGCGGCTAAAAATCCATCTAAAATTGATCGTCTTAAAACCATGCTTAACTCTAAGTTCGAGATGAAGGATTTAGGTGCAGCAAAGAAAATTTTGAGGATGAAAATTTTGAGTGATAGACATTCCGGGAAATTGTTTTTATCTCAACAGAGGTACATCAAGAAGATCCTTGAGTGGTTTGAGATGCAAGATGCAAAATTGGTGAGCACTCCTTTAGCTGCACACTTTAAACTTTCAATTTTAGATTCCTCATAGAATGAATAAGATGAAAGGTACATGTAAAAAATACCTTATTCAAGCGCAACTGGAAGTTTAACGTATGCAATGGTATGCACTCGTCCCGATGTTTCACATGTTGTTAGTGTTGTTAGCCGATACATGACCAATCCTGGTAAGTTGCACTATCATGTAATTAAGTGGATTTTCAGATATTTATGGGATACTTCTAAAATGTGCTTAGAGTTTGGAAGAACTCAAAAGGGGTTTAGTCGAATATGTTGATTCTGATTAAGAAAGAGACTTAGATCGAAAAAGGTCTCTCACATGTTACCTATTTGCTTTGGGAATTGTGCCATTAGTTGGAAAGCGACACTTCAAGCTACAGTGACTTTGTCGAATACTGAAGCAGGATACATGACAATTACAGGAGCAATAAAAGAAGCAATTTGGTTAATGGGCCTATTCAGTGAACTGGTAAGTACAACTGACGTATATTGTGATAGTCAAAGTGTCATACATCTCACCAAAGATAAAATGCATCATGAGAGAATGAAGCACATAGACATTCGTTATCATTTTGTTCGAGAGATGATCATTCAAGGGTATGTTTAGATTCTTAAAATTGACATAGAACACAATTCGACCGACATGTTGACAAAGAGCCTTTTAGTTTCAAAGTTCAAGCATTGCTTGGACTTGGTAAGTATCCGACGAAGAATTAGTTAAGCCCGTAACATGGCTCGGCAAGTAAGTTTTTGCGATTTGGACTTTCAACACAATGCAATTTTAATATTTTTGTCGTAACTACAAACCTCTATTTTGAGCCAATAATATACAGATTCGAAGGGAATTGAAAGATATAACTAAAGTTATTTCACAACTCAAGCCCAAAAATGTAAGAAAAGCACCCAAAAATGACCTGGAAGTTTGACATGAAAAATGTCGAAAAACCTAGAAACATTCTACTTTTTATGTTTTCAAGGGTACTTTTGTATTTTCTCCATTATACTATTTTTGTCCTATAAATAGATATTATTGGGTTGAGAGAGATATAGTTGCTCTTAATTTTATTTTGATTTTATGTTTTATTTTCATTATGGGTTGCAAACTTCTTTTCTAGTCAAAGTAATATTCGAAGTTTAATTCTATAAAGTTTGAGAGACTGCATTTTTTTAATGTTTTTTTTGTTCTTTGGTATTTGCTTGTCTTCTAGTTTAATTACAATTGTTCAGATTTGTTAAATATATGGTCAATATTTGATAGCTTAAAATGATTGTCTTGTCAATTAGGGATTTAATGGATTGATATATTTCTAATATTTGTGACAAACTACATCGTTGTTTGAGTAGTGTGGGCATGTGGTCTAACTTAAATAAATCCTAATTGTGTGTTTATTGGTTCGAATTGGGTTTTTTTCGCTCTTAATGCTATTGATAAATTTAATTTATAAACGATTGTTATAGGGTTGTTTGTCAATAAGGAAAGTAATTAATGACAATTGTCTTGATTATCAAGAAGGTAAGAAGAGACGAGGTTATTAGGCAATCACCAGTAACTGTAACCAATTTATTAAAGAACATTGAAATTCATCTTTCCATCAATGATCAAACCTTGAACCAAAAGAAGAATTTACTTTGACTAGAATTTTATCTCATTGATTTTTCTCAAATTTTGGTTATTATTTTCTGTGCTTATCTTCAAATCTTTATTTTAAGTTTTTTTTTTAAAACAAAACTCCTTTTTTATTTTATTAGTTTTAGTTGAAGGAATAAAATTACTACCTTTTCTCTTTAGATCCGATCTTACTTGTCGCTTTTATCTTTTTGAAGTAAGACAACCATACAATCCATTAAATACTAACATTTTTGTTTTGGGGCCGGGGGGGGGGGTGTTCATCAACAAAGTCGTTGTGATTTAGCCTAGAGACAACCTGTTTCAGTTTAATAAGTTTTTAGACAATTCCATGATTTGTTCCTTCCTTGGGCTGTGTTGTAAGACACAGTGCTGCCATTATTTTGTTCCCCGTCAACATGGTAAGCCAATTTGACTAAGAAAAGACCATCCACACCCACCTATTTTGACAGCTGAACATACTGGATGGAACCATGTTTCATTACTCTCTTGAGGGTTGTTATCATTCATTCAACCTGTCTTGTTCCTCACTGTCCCTTTGCACAGGGACAACAGAATTTCTTTGCTGTGGGGAAACTTGCCTACCTATGCCTCTCTTTTAAGAGGACCCCTCCCTCAACTACAATTTTCCATATCCAGGTGCATGGAGGAAATCAAGTTTTGGAGAGCTTTTAAGGGAAAACAATTAAGGAAGATTGCTCAAGGACACCTCCAAGTGAACCTCCATAAGAGAACTAGATGTATTTTTTGCATCATTGCTTAATGATACCAATTGAACTAAAGCACAACCAACCAATTCGATTCCAAATCACATTGAACCCCTAATTTTGCTTTTGCCTAATTCATATTCCACATCTTTTGTCTATCTAGATCCAAATCAAGTATCATATTCAGATTAGTCTTGAATTTCACATCAATCCTATTTTCAAAAGGAATCTTAAATTTTGTGAACCAAACGCACCCTAATTTTTAAATAGGACAAGGGGATACAAAGCAAAGGCTCTAGGCCTAAAACCATGCTTTCAAGTTCTAGTGTACGGTTACATCATCATAATTGTGGAGACGAGATTTATTGATCCCATTAATGTTCATGCATGCTAAATGTAAATGCTCGTACACGCATTAGGGAGAAAAGCACTAAAGGGCAAAATAATTAAGAGGAAAGGATGAAGCCTGCCTCTAAAACGGATCATGAGGATGGAGCTTTCTCTTTCAGGGATTCTTTAACTGCATTCAACAGTAATGGCATTAACTTCCGGTTGGTGACAATGATGCCTGCGTCCACATCAAGATGCTTTCCCTTGGAAAAATCCAAGGGCTGCCCTGAAGCATCTGTGACCACACCCCCAGCTTCTGCAAATCATGAGTTGCAAACAGGTAAAAGGGCAGAATAATAAACCAATGTCAGCCAACTAATCCTTAGCACTTTGACAGAAAGATGATGGAGTGAAATTGGTCCATACCAGTCACAACAATACACCCAGCAGCATGATCCCATATTTTCTCTCGATACCCTTTGTAAGGAAAACGGAGATATATGGCTCCATCTCCTCTGGACAGAGAACCATATTTTGCCTGGCTGTCAATTCTAACCGGCGGTGCTTTGACACCGAGTTTCTGTTTACATCTCAACATTTTCAGTGCATTATCCAAATGTTGGTATATATATATATATAATGTGTGTCTAGAGAAAAGACAGAGGGGAATTACTTGGGCAATCAAACTAGATAAATCATGCATGGAGTGTGCTGCTTCATATGACTCAAAGAATGATGCTTCTTCAGGATTTTCAACAGCACTTACTTGCACCTGGATCCCATAAAATTGTACAAGTTGCAAATACGTACTCAGATTAATAGCAATAAATTATAGTAAATTATAAAATCATTATAACCTTCACTGCCGAAGAACCATCAAGTGGCTGCATATAAGTTCCACCACCAACTTCAGCAAAGAAAAGGCAGCCAACTTCATTATTTGGAGAATGCTGGCCAGCATCCTTGAGGGAAGTTAGTGGAAGATTTGGACAAGCCAGCACACCCAGAACAACTTTTCCTCCATCTAGCAAAGCCAATGCTATTGCATACTGATCTCCCCTCAGAAAACTACAATGTAAAACGTCAAAAACCATAGGCTAAGTCATCAAGTTGGTCTACAAGCACAAACAATGAGAATAAAGTACCATTTCTTGTAATTGGAAAAAAGGTAGAGATCATTATTTAGATGTCAGAGATGAAAATAAGCAAAAATAAAATAAAAAGATCAGTTATTTCTTTTACACCAAATTGTAAAGAAATCCAAACGTAACATATATAACAAAGATAAAACGAAGAAAAAACACGGAGGAAATCATTTAGTTCTAGAACACCAAATTCAAAGGCCTGGCCATGCAAAACCAAGACAGACTTGTGGTTTATCTTGCTTGAAGTACTGTTTAGGTAGCCCCTTTTTCTTGCTCTCCAATCAATCCTTCCATACTAAATAACAGAAGACTGGAAGCAAATCTAAACATCTCCCTGCAGTAGTCATGGCTGAGTTAAGGACCGAAAATAAAAGTTACTACTTCATGTTGGATAAGGCATATCATAAACAACAAGCACTCAGTGGACATGAATTATTACCATAGCAGCCACCAACTTCTTTCTGACTAAAGTAAAATCACTTATGTCAAATATAAAGTTTCAGAGCTCACCCTTTAGTACCATCTATAGGATCTAAAACCCAATGTCGACCTTGGGAACCACCTACAGATCTGCCACTGTCAATGGCCTTGAGTACATCTTCTGTGGATAAAGTAACATTGTATGATCCATCACTAGTTAAAGAATCGTTCACAAGATTTGTAATGCGCTCTACTATTTCCTGGGCACCATCTTTGCGAAGATCTTTAGAATCCTAAAGAGAAACCAAAACATTATTTAGAAGGAAAGAAGGATTCTATGATTGTAAAAACAAAGATGGCTGATGCATGCTGCTGAAACTATTGTTCACAAGTACAGAGATTCACCTCCTCGGCAACTAATGAGAATTCAGCACGAAGTTCCTGCTGCAGCACAAAACTAACCAGTGCCTGTGAGCCTGATGAAAATTTTAGAATATAAAAATGTCAAGGCAACACTTTAGCAATCAGTTTAGGTTTCTTTTCTGCCAACCCTTTCAGTTGAAAGATGACGAGACCAAGAACAGCATGTATTACTTAAACCAGAAACTTTTAGGGATAAACAATGAAAAATAAAAGACAAAAGAGCATTGCATCCAACAGAAACTTTTGGTCAATGCTGGAAGGAAAACGTCATTCAACTTTTTAAATTCCCTAGTTTAACAAATTGTGAAAAGAAGGAAAAAAACTAAATTCCTGGTAACATACTAGCATGAAGGAAGAAGCAAGTAAATCATCAGGGTAAAAAAAATGGGAACTCATTTCAAATCTAAGATTCATATTTCTTAAAAGGGAATAAAAAACTGGTAATGTTGGGTGAAAGAACCAAAGAGGAAGGAGCAGTTTAGAAACAAACCATAATCAGCTACTGTTACAGGAGTTTTATCACTTTTGGATTGAACATCTGATTGCAGCAGAGCATTTTGTACTTTCTGCAGATTAAAACAAACACCCAAAATCCAAATTCAGCTTCTATATATATACACAGCTTGACACTATGAAATATATCACAGACCAAACCAAATGATAAAATCATCTGTATATTTTCGTTTTGAAATTAAGTATGGTATTGAGATGCAATTCAGTGACTTCAATTTCCCCTAATACTAGAAAGGTCGATAATTCCAAAGAATCGGCAAAGGAAGCTTATGTTTTGACACAAAAATTTAAACATCCTCTGTAAGAAGTCATTAAAGAACCCCACCCCCCCCCCCCCCCAAAAAAAAGTTCAGATTTTAAGTAAAAAATCCAAGGATGTGAGAAAATTAGTGGAAACCCAAAAAAACAAAATGCATAGAAAAATGAGTTTTTGATGAAAAGGGAAACCTGACAGAGACGAGCAGCAAGAGACGCTGCCTTCTTTGCAGCAGCTAGCTCTTTATCATAAGACATTGCCACGATCGATCACTGCTGAAGAAGAAGAGGAAGAAGGCAAGTGAGTGAGATGAAACAGAGCGGGGTTTTTAAGAGAGCGAAATAAATGTCAACATGGATTCTTTTTCAAAACGGAGGTGTAACAATGCTTTGTTTAGCATTGGGATAAAAAGTACTTTTAAAATAAAATAAAAGTATTGTTAAATAAAGTATTTTTATGTTTTTTAAAAGTGTTTTTAATTTAAAAAAATATTTTAAAAAAACATTTTTCTAACTAAAAATAGATGAAAAAAATTTAAATTTTTCTTAAAAATATTTTTTTGACTCAAAAGTATTTTTGAAAAGCATTACTAAACTAGTCCTAATTCCTTCACTGCTAATTCTCATGAAAAACGTTTTTATTTTTCAGTCAAGGTTCTATTTTTGGCCGATTAAAAGATCTCAACATATATTTTGTTCTTTTGTTCAAAATGAATTAAATTTCAATTTCATTATAAAATATATTTTATATTTTTAATTTTTAAAATAATTTTATAATTTTAAATTTTTAAATTTTAAAAAATTAATTAAATGGCTGACATGATACTCACGTGTATTTCATATCAGTAAAATTTCTCATTCATTTTCTCAAAAAACCCTTTCGATTATTTCGATTACTCACCTCTTTGTCTAAAAAAAACCCTTGTTTCATGATCGAGTAGTCGTCTGTTTCATGATCAAGTAGTACGAATCAAGATTTAGGGTTTTTCCAACATCGGTTATAAGTATTTGATTCTATTTTCTGAGTTTATTTTCATCATCAAATTAAGAATGCCATTTTTAGCATACAAGCCATCAATGAGTTTTTTTTTTTATTTTAAAAAAATACTATCGATGGGATTTTTTGTTTTTATGTTCTTTTAAAAAACCTTTTTGTTTGGATTCATTCTCACAAATTGATTATTTTATTTTGTATTATATATAACTTTTATTTTTTAATTCATATTATATCTAATTTTTATTTTTTGTTTTTATTGATATTCGTGAGTGACTGGATTTTCTTCGATCGTTTAAGAGATTGAAGGTTAAAGATATGTCTGCTATTGTCTGCTATGTGTTTTTCTTTGCTGTTTGAGTATGTATGTATGTATAATTATGCATAAATAATTATGTATGTTATGTTTATTGTTATGTTTGTATGATTGTTTATTAATGTTTATGTACAATTTGGCATAATATCTTGGGATAAATGTGTGGTGCATATGCTTTTGGGTGGAACTTTTGTTACAAACCCATATGCATCCTATGTTGAAGGGGAAGTGCTGCAATGAGATTTGGATCCTGATTTTTTGTGTTAATTATACTTTCTATGAGATGGTAGTGGAAGCTGAGTATAGAGCTGTGAGGAACTTTGTATATTCTGAGGGTGGGGTAAATTTAAATAAGGGATTTTGTCTTTGTTATGATAATTCATCATTCATAGTAATGATTAACCATATTAGACAAAAAAGGGTCCATACATGTATATGTTGAACACATGGTAGACACACCTGATGTTATTGATAATATCATATTATTGCTTGGCAATAGGGAAAATGATATAAATACTAGAGTTGGTGAATAGAATTGTAATGAAAAATTAAACTGTAATGAGTGAAGTAATAGTGAGGTTGAGAAAACATTTACAGAGTTAGGTGAGGAATCTAATATGGGATCAGACTTTAGTGGGAGTAGTGAGGCATGTGCTGAGAGTGGGGAAAGTAGTGAAAGCAGTGGGCCCAATAATACAGACAACTTATTGGATAGTGGGGCTTTAGGGATAGAATCTGAGGATGAAGAGGTGAGAAATATAAATGATTGGTATAGAAAATGTAAAGGAAAAAAAACAAAGAGAAGGAGCAAAGGTAGGTAAAAGTAGTGAAAGGGGAGAAAAAAATGGTGAGGTTCCATTAGATAGGGGAACTGAATACGTTAATTCATCGGATCTAGGGTCTTATGGAAGTGATTCAGATGGTGAGGTAATTTGTAGGAGTAACAGACATGTTTGTTTCGTTCCTAATAACCTAATACCACATTTGGAGCTTAGTATGATATTTAAGGGATCAGAGGAATTCAGATTGCATTATCAAAGTATGCTGTAAAGAAAAGGTTTGATATTGTATTTCTTAAGAATGAGAAGAGTAGAACTAGAGCGAAATGTAAGGTAGGGCTAGGGCGAAATGTAGGACAATAACATTTTTGAGCATTTGATACTTTTTAAATATTCATTGAGGTTAACTTGAAAGACTCAAACGGTCCAAACAAATTTTGCGTACATCATTTTTAAAATTACATACCTCTTAAGATTTCTCCTAAAAAACTATTAAATCATTTCTAGAGACTTAAACTTTAATGCATGCTTAACTTTTCTAAGGAAGTAACACTCCCATCTTCTAAAAGTAAACCTCAATCCCCTACCTTGTTGATTGCTCCGATCATCTGCATAGGGCATGATTTTGCCGTTTTGGTTATCACTGGTAACTAAAGGGTCTGAATGAAGCTTCTAGAGTATGGCTTGGTGTGTTTTATTTATTTAGTTTTTTCGAGCGGATCTTTTGTATGTTGGGTTTTGCTTCTTTCGGTTTTGTTGCTTTGGACTTGACAGATCTCCAGGCCCATTAATAATACCAAAATGGACTACGTTTGAAATTCAATGTAGCACATAGCATTGCTCATGTTCTATTATATAAAAAACAATTTTTATAATTAAGGCTAAAATGATAAATTTTTTTAAATATTGAGGATTAAATTTGTTAATTTAACACTCACAATTTACTCGGGTTTAATTTAAAATTTTTTTACTGCAGCTGGTGAGTTTAATCAAATATTTTCATTTTATTTATTGTTAATTAATAATCGAAAATTCTTAAATTAAACTTCAACTAAAATTTAAGAAGTAATGACTATAAAAGTGTATAATCAGTGAAGGAGTTTTGACTTCACTTTGGCCCACCATCTTTTGGGGCTGTCTCTAGGAATGGAGAAGTTCTGATTGAAGACAATAATGGCTTCCGCGTGGGTCATGGCAAACCGTAACGACACGACTGAGCTCAAACCAAAAGATGGGAGGAAGACCTTGACTTCCAAAGCAATAAACTTGTTCTATATTGGGTTAAGTGATTAGCCGGGAAATCACTAACCATTACTATTATCAGAACTTACAGAAAAAATTAAGCTCAAAGATGGCCTCACTTGTTTGTTTCACTACCCTTGTTCTTTCTTATGTTTGGATTTCACTCGAGGTCGCCATTTTTCCAACTTTGGGCACTGGTTCTACCAGATTAGCCACAACATCCACGCTAGAGATGGAAGCAAAAGTTCTCCTTCATATAGGTTGGTGGAGTTGGCACGGCAATGACACTGTTGAACGTTGCACATGGGTAGGCATATCATGCAATGAAGCTGGGAGCATCACCCGCATTGATTGTTCATGGTTTGCAGTTAGTGGAAGCATCTCGCCTCTAATAGGTGCTTTATCTTCTCTCGAGTACCTTGATCTTTCTCACAATAATCTAACAGGTGAGTTACCTCAATCCCTAGGAAACCTTACACGTTTAAAAGAGCTCTACCCTGGGCAACTTAACCAACTTGAAATTGTTGGACCTATCTGAAAACCAAATTATTGGTCCTATCCCTTCTACCCTGGGCAACTTAACCAACTTGAACTTTTTGAAATTATCCGGAAACCAAATTACTGGTCCTACCCCTTCTACCTTAGGCCAATTTACAAGGGTTGGACTTATCCTTTAATCAAATCACTAGGGCAATTCCTCGAGAAATTGGAAACTTGAAGAATTTGTTTGAATTGAATCTAAGTAAAAACAAGCTCAATGGTTTGGTCCCTTCATCACTAGCTAATTTATCTAGATTGAGGTATTTGTTCCTTGATTCAAATCATTTAGAAGGTCCCTTACCACGAGAAATGGAGAATTTGAAAGCTTTAAGTTTCCTTGACCTCTCCAGTAAGAAATTGATTGGACCTATTCCATCTCGATTTGGGAACTGCTCAATTTTAGAAACATTGTCTTTGAGTAACAATCATATAACTGGAAGCATTCCCTTTGAAGTCTTCGCTTGCCCTCCTCATACTCTTGATCTCAGTCATAACTTCATCGAGGGAGAAATACCGCATCAATTTGATAACCATTTTTACTTCGCCTTTTTGGATCTTAGCCACAACAATCTAACAGGCATGATTCCTGAATCTTTGTGGGTGGTGTATGAGCTCAATCTGTCCTATAATTCTCTGAAGGGACCTATTCCAGAATACTTGAGTCATAGGTTTCCATCTGATTCATTTTGGGGAAACAAGTATTTATGTGGAAGCCTACCAGATTTCTCTCCTTGCCCTTCTAAATCAAGCAACAAGCTAAAAATTGTTGAAATCATTCTTCCAGTTCTCTGTTTTTTGGCTTTCTTGGCTTTAGGAGTTTTACTCTTCCTTAAATCCAGAGCAAAAGATAACATTCCTGAACCAAATGTCACAAAAAATGAAGATTTATTCTCAATCTTGAACTTTGATGGAAGAATTGCATTTGAAGATATCATTGAGGCGACGGAGGACTTTGACATCCGATACTGTATTGGGACTGGAGGTTATGGTAGTGTTTATAAAGCGCAGTTACCAAGTGGAAAGATTGTTGCCTTAAAGAAACTTCATCGTAGAGAAGCAGAGGTCCTAGCTTTTGACAAGAGTTTCAAGAATGAGGCAAAAATGTTATCAGAAATACGACACAAGAACATCGTAACACTTCATGGATTCTGTCTCCATAGACGATGCATGTTTTTAATTTACGAATACATGGCTCGAGGGAGCTTATTTTGTGTCTTAGCAAACGATGTGGAAGCAATGGAGCTGGATTGGATCAAAAGAGTCAAGATAATCAAAGACACAGCATGTGCTTTATCTTATCTGCATCATGATTGCCACCCACCGATAGTTCATCGAGACATATCAAGCAATAACATTTTATTGAACTCCAATCTTGAGGCCTGTGTCTCGGATTTTGGCACAGCTAGACTCATTGATCCTGATTCGTCTAATCAAACAATGCTGGTTGGAACCTACGGATATATTGCAACAGGTCAAGTTTCCAAACTTTGAGTCTGTTTTTGTTTTGTTATTCTACTTTGGGTTGTAAGTATGCCTTGTAGGTATTGAAAACTAGACCCCGAGTCTTAAACCATCATGAAAAGTGGCATCTTAGCTATTTTTCAAATGCTTGTGGTTAGAGATTAGCCATGAA
Organism: Gossypioides kirkii; assembly: GCA_005610355.1. NCBI lineage: Eukaryota > Viridiplantae > Streptophyta > Magnoliopsida > Malvales > Malvaceae > Gossypioides > Gossypioides kirkii. The sequence continues at coordinate 3,083,403 of CP032251.1, read as the reverse complement.
TTATCAAGTGCTGAAACTGTCGATTTTTGATCTTCTAAATGATTTTAATTGTGTTTCTTTTGTTGTTAAATGCAGAACTTGCTTATACTATGGTTGTAACTGAAAAATGCGATGTTTATAGCTTTGGAGTATTGGCACTTGAAACACTCATGGGAAAGCATCCTGGTGAACTCTTGGTATCACTCTCCGCATCATCTTCCAAGAATATGATGTAAGTGATATTTTAGATCCACGTTTATCGCTTCCAAGAGATCGAAGAGTTGCAAAGGATATTATTTTTGCTGCAACAATGGCCTTTGCTTGCTTAAGGTCGAACCAAACTTTCGACCAACAATGAAGTGTGTGTCACAAGAGTTTCTTTCTCGGAAAATACCAGTAGCAGATCGTCTCCAAGCTATCTCTCTGCTGCAACTCAAGGACCATGATCTGTATATGGATGATGAAGGCAGAATTCCATCTCAGAATTTGGGGGAAATTGTTGAAATCCAAGCTAGTTCTTCTACTTGATTTTCATGTATAGCATTATTTGAACAATGCGAGGCATCACTGTGTTATTTGATCTCTTCACTTCCAGTCTTTCCATTCAATATCAGATGCTTGTTAATTCCATCATTATAATTTTGTATTTGGTTTTGCAGGTCTATTATTATCAATAATTCTAGTGATTTAGCAACCAATTCTTATTAATCAGTACTCATACAAAAGTTTGAAACAAATTAAAATGGATCATGTTCTGCAAATCCCTAATAGTCAGCCCTGTATAAGCATATGCTATTTTCACGTTATATATTTTTTTCTCGTTATGTCACATCAGTAATTTGATCTTGAATTTCAAGATTTTAATTTGAATTTGATTTTTTCCAGGATGAAAATGTTGATGTGATATAAAATTATTGAAAAAAAGATACAAATAACGTGGGATCAGTGTTTCATACAATCTCTTCTCAAAACAGAGAATTTGTAATATATCAAGTCTACTCTTTATATTTCATTTTCTTCAAATTTTACAATATAAATGAGTTGCTTTATAAGATAACAAATCCCACTAATACAATTTTGAAACATGAAATATATTTCTTGTACACAAAATAAATTAACTAAACATGTCGATTTTTAATAAAGTTAAATTTGTTAACTTTGTTAACATAACATACATATGGATTGTCACATTTAAATTTTTTTAAAATTTTAAAAATATTAAAAAATATTTTTATGGTTTTATATTTTTTTGAATAATTTCATTCATTTTTAATTTTTAAAAAACTATCATTTTTATAAATGTTTTTAAAATTTTTAAAAATTAATTAAATATTGATTTGTCATCCACATCAGCAAAATTAAAAAAGGTTTACTTTGCCATCTATTTTAGGGTGATTTAATAAAAAACACAATTTTAAAGATTAAAAAGATGAAAAATTAAATAGAGAGTTAAAATAATTTTTTTACAAAGTTGGAGGGTCAAATAAATCATTATCTTCAGAACATATTTTCAGACAAAACAGAATGAGAAAAATTAGGGTTTAACATGATCATTATTCCAAGGAAGGATAATATAACAGTGAGCACCATGTTTTCAAAAAGTGATAAAAAAGACAAATTATTTTCTACCAATGAAACGTTGAATACATTTGTTCATGTATCTGTTTTTTCCATTTTAGAAGCAAAAGGCTACAGCCTTCACTTTACTATATTAAACGGAAGATGCTTTCATACTAGATTTTGTTCTTTCCAATAGTTTCACATATAGGCAAATGTTGGATCAAGTCTTTATATATATATGTATGTATGTATATGTTTTTACCGGCTCTTTAGGATTAGCTAGAGAGTTGGGAGTAAAGCTTCAATCCTGATCTTAATAGCTATGGCATTCTCTTTTTACACTGGTTTTGTTATTTTTCTTTTTTCACTCTCTATAACAGCGAGGAGCAGTGAGATTACTAGAGCAACAAGTAATGATTCAGATTCTCTTGTAGCTGAGGAAAAAGCATTGATGGAAACTAGGTGGTGGAGTAACTACAGCAACAGAGGTGATCACCATTGTACATGGCCTGGTGTCAGATGTGCTGCTGGAGGTGTCATCGAAATTGATCTTAGTGGCCATGGTCTAAATGGGAGTATAACACCTCAAATAGGTGCACTTTCGAAACTCAAGTGCCTCAACCTGTCCTCAAATAATCTTACAGGTGAGTTACCTTCTTCACTTGGAAAACTCACTGAATTGGCAGTGCTTGATGTTTCTTATAATGAAATTCATTCCATTCCCATGGCAATTGAGAAGATGGAGAATCTTGTTTCTCTAAATTTGACGAGGAACCTCATTGTTGATATGCCTTCAGCTATTGGTCTTCTGACCGATCTCACCCACTTGATTATGACCTCTAATCCATTGCAGAGCATCATCCCTCCCCAAATATGGAACCTGAAAAAGCTAATGACTCTCCACATCGATCATTGCATGCTCAGTGGTCCCATTCCTCCAAATATTGGAAAGCTAAAGAGTTTGGTTGATCTCGGCCTCTCAAACAACATTCTTAGTGGATCCATTCCACAGGAAATTGGGAGACTAACGAATTTGGTTACACTGGATCTATCCTCCAATATGTTTTCGGGTCCCATCCCATCTTCTGTCACCAACCTAACCAATCTACAGTCGTTGCTCCTTCATCGCAACCAACTTAATGGATCCATTCCACAGGAAATTGGGAGACTAACGAATTTGATTACATTGGATCTATCTTATAATATGCTTGTTGGTCCCATCCCTTCCTCTTTGGGTCAATTAAAGGATCTCAGTTCTCTTTATTTGACTTCAAACAAAATTATTGGTCCACTCCCATCAAATTTGGGTAATTTATCCAGACTGGAATCGTTCTCTCTTTATCAAAATAAAATAAATGGTTCCATCCCTTCAGCAATAACAAAGCTTAAGAGGTTGACTGACTTGGCTCTTGGTGCCAATAACTTGAGTGGTCAAATCCCTTCATTTCTAGGTCATTTACCCAGCTTGAGATTTTTGTGGCTTGACTCAAATCTTTTTGAAGGTTTCATCCCATTAGATATTGGAAAATTAAAGAATCTGACTAGATTGTTTCTCTCTAATAACAAACTCACTGGCTCGATCCCTCTATCTCTTCTTCATTTACCCAATTTATGGAGCCTATCCATGGATTCGAATCGTTTGGAAGGTCCCATACCCAATGAAATTGAGAGTTTGAATGCCCTGGGATACTTGGATCTCTCGAACAACAAATTCAGTGGACCCATACCAACTCATATTGGTAATTTGTCATATTTAATATCCTTAAATTTGGCAAACAATAACTTGAGTGGAAGGATTCCCCTGCAAATTGGGGGCTTATCTCTAAACCAGCTTGATCTAAGCCATAACATCATTAGTGGAAATATACCTTCTCAACTCAATTCCCAAAACATTGATCTCAGCCATAACCTTCTCCAAGGAGTGATACCTTCCCAATTTGGGAATTTAACTCATTTAGGCATCTTAGATCTCAGTTGGAATAATCTAACGGGCATGATTCCCGAATTTCCATTTTCTGTGGGGAACCTCAATTTGTCATTTAATTCACTACGGGGTCCAATTCCGAATGGATTATTGCATTTTCCACTCGATACATTTACAGGCAACAAGGATTTATGTGGTTCAATTCAAGGCTTCCTTCCTTGCCCTTCATCTCCAAATGTAAACCGAGAAAGCAATATCAAAGTAGTGAAGCACAATCTGCCTGTTTTTATTTTGGTTCCAACTTTGTTATTTTCTGTCTCGACTTTTGCATTGCTGATATTCATCCTATTCCGACGATATAGAGCTAAAGCTTTGAAATCTGATCCAACTCCAACCAAAAATGGAGATTTATTCTCTATTTGGAACTTTGATGGAAAGATTGCGTTTGAAGACATCATCAAAGCCACAGAGGATTTTGATATCAAATATTGCATTGGAACTGGGGGTTATGGCAGTGTCTACAGAGCAGTCTTACCAAGTGGCAAAGTTGTTGCTTTAAAAAAACTCCACCGATTGGAAGCTGAGCAGCCGGCTTACGATACAAGTTTCCGAAATGAGATCAAGTTTTTAACAGAAATACGACACAAGAACATCGTCAAGCTCCACGGATTTTGTCTCCACAATCGTTGCATGTTCTTGATTTATGAATATATGGAAAAGGGAAGCTTGTTTTATGCCTTGAGAATTGATGAGGAAGCTGTGGAATTGGATTGGACCAAAAGAGTGAACATTGTCAAAGGTGTCGCACATGCTCTGTCTTACATGCATCATGATTGCAACCCTCCAATTGTTCATCGAGACATCTCAAGCAATAACGTTTTGTTGAACTTGGAATGGGAAGCTTTTATTGCTGACTTTGGGACTGCAAGACTTCTCGATCCTGATTCATCTAATCGAACTGTAATTGTTGGAACGTACGGATATATTGCCCCAGGTTTTGTACCTTCACTCTCTTTTTCCATTTTTTATTTAGTTTCATTCATTCTTAATTTGTACTAATTATTTGTTTTGAATTACATAATGGGAAAACCAAAATTAAGAAAGATCAAATATAAATAATTTTTTTGTTTTAACTTGAGATTAGAGAATTCAAATGCAACTAAACATGCACCTACATTTGAATGCACAATATAAATTCACATCTATTTTTAATTATTTTTTTTGTTTTAATTACAGAACTTGCTTATTCATTGGTTGTGAGTGAAAAATGTGACGTATATAGCTTTGGAGTGTTGGCATTGGAAATATTAATGGGAAAGCATCCAGGTGAATTGTTGTCAACACTATCATCGCTATCTAGAGTCCAAAATGTCACGTTAAGTGAAATTTTGGACCCTCGATTATCACTCCCAAGAAGTCGCAAAATGGTAGAAGACATCACTTTCGTTGCTCTGATTGCTTTCGCATGCTTACGGGCCAAACCCAAAAGGCGACCAACAATGAAATTAGTGTCTCAAGAATTCCTACGCATCAAGTCTCCAATTTCAATACCTCTTCATGAAATATCTCTTATCGAGCTTAAGAATTATGAGATGTTTATGAGCAGAGAAAGTTACAAATAAATAAATAGTATTTATCAGTAAAGACATAGTCATTACTGTTTCCAGTCTTTATTTCTGTGTTAAATAAGTTGTATAATGATAAAGTCTTAAGAATATTGATATGATCATTCTTAAATGTCCTTAGTCAAATATTATTATGGTCCTAAGAATAATGCATTGAGACTAAAATTTTCTTGATTGATAACAAGTGTTGTATAAGTGATATATCAAGTTAACACATAAGTATATGTTAAAAAACAATATGTCGGACTAACTCATAATGAGAATGATTATTGAATTTTTATTTAATAGTCATAAACATTTATTGTTGTGATAATTGTATGTATGATCCTTAGACTCGAGATAATTATTGTTCCAACATCAGGTGTCGTATGCTTTGAAACAGTCAAACATCTTTCGTTAATAGTTTTACTATAAACATCTTCTGTTGCATCACGTGACATACCGATATTCCTACAATTATTTCATTAACCATCATCGATGCAGTTAAGCTTACATAGTAAAGTGACAATGGAAACCATTGTGCGCATCGTAAAATTCTGAAATTTGCAGCAGTAATTCATCACAATGCAGCTCTCGCTGCAATAAAACCATTACTTGCTCTGGTGCTAGATGTTGAATCTGATTAAAGACGCAAAACGTCTCTACTTGACTATCAATTAAATCAAGAGAGGCAGAGCACACAGGAAAATTCCACTCAGAGATTTTACCAAACAGGTGATGGGCAAGCACAATGTATGAAGAGAACTAATTTCTTTTATTAACTCAGCTGACTGAAATATATACATGTATAGGAGAATTACAACAGAATATTCCACAAAATTAGCAATCAACTCAACCATAAAAATTGAACTAAACTCATCACAAAACACCCTTAGACTAGAGCTCTTGATGTCAATGTTATTGTTGGTTACATAAAAATATTCGAAGTTATTGTATGAGGGAAACTGAAATTAAAATAGATGAAAAAAATTGGTGAATTCATATAATCATCTTTAAAAGATGATATTTAACTAATTTTGAAATTCAAATCTTTAACATTTTATACATTAAAATGATCTTTAAAGGAATCGTAACAATTATTACTAGGGAAATGGAACTGCAAAATTGGTGATTTTCTTCCCACTTTAGCTCTTTTTTATATGCAGGGACGGAACCAGGAATATTTTTAAGGTGGGACGAAATAAAATTAAATATTTTTATGATAAAAAAAATGAAATTTTATCATTTTAATAGTCTATATATTTATAATTTTTAAATGATAAAATTATTTTTTTTCTTTTTTGGATGTATCAAAGTGTAATTTTACCATATACTAATTTAAAATTTTTAAAATTATAAAATAATTAAAGGTGAATTTTTTTATTTTAGGGGGTCAAAAACCCTGCTAGCCCCTCTTGACTCTGCCCTTGTATATATGCCATGTGTGGTTTTTTTGCTTGGGGTAGGAGGCAAATGCATGAATGTTTTTTTTGCTTATACTTTTCTACAAGTATATATATATTTAACCCCTTATTACACGTTGCATGATAATGATTTTTTTAAAGGAAAAAACACAATATTGTCATAATCAGATTATTAGCTGAATCAATCATAATAAGATTATTAGTCGAATCAATTATATTATCAATTTTTTGTTGGACTGATACATCTAGTTTGTAATTGGATTGCTATGCAATTTATCATACTTAATAGTATTTTCGAACTGCACAACTCAATGTATGTATCCATATCTAATTTTATTTTTGCAGTTAATAAAATCAGCTACAATTGAACGTGCCTATTAATCGAGTAAGATTGAAGCTTTTTGAATTTTATCTTGATTCGAATTTAAATTTTGAAAGTGAAACATGATTGAGCTTGAGCTTTGAATTTCGTATTTGAATTCCTCAATCCAATTAGCACGGATTAGAATTTTTTAAAATCTAATTGCTAACTTATCTAGTAAGTAATGCATCTTTTAGAGAATATTTTGAGTTTACTTGACCCATATTTTTGGAGGTGTTTCTAGGAATTGATACACGTGGCTTGCTTATACTTTTCTACAAGCATTTATATCCAACCCCTTGTTACACATTGCATGATGATGATTTTTTTTAAAAGGAAAAACACAGTATTATCATAATCAAATGATTAGTCGAATCAATCAGATAATCAATTTTTTATTCAATTGATTCATCTAGTTTGTAGTTGGATTGTTACGCAATTTATCATATTTGATAGTATTTTTGAATTGCACAACTCAATGTATGTATTCATCTCTAATGTTATTTCTGTAGTTAATAAATTCAACTACAAATGAATGTAATTGAATAAGGTTGAAATTTTTAAATATTATCTTGATTTGAATTTAAATTTTGAAAGTGGAACATGACTGAGCCTAAGCTTTGGGTTTCCTATTGGAATTCCTCAACCCAATTAGCATGGATTAGAATTTTTTTAAATCTAATTGTTAATACCTATACTTTTTTACAAGCATATATATCCAATCAGGCCTGATTTTGAAGGTTGTCTGGAGGTACGATCGTCTAGGTCTCAAGGTTGAAAGGTGTTCAAAATATTATTTTCTAATTTTTAAAAAGTCCAAAAAAATATTTTTATCAACTTTTAAGGGGTTCTAAAAAAAATATTTTAGCTTTTAAGGGCTCAAAATTTTTTTTACCAACTTTTAACGTACCTAAAAAAAATTTTCTCCAACTTTTAAGGAATCTAAGATCCCTATTTTATTATTTTGCCTAGTTCCCCAAAAATGTCAAAAACGGACCTATATTCAATCCCTTGTTACACATTGCATGATGATGATTTTTTTTTTAAAAAATATTGTCATTATTGATCAAATCGATCAAATTAGCAACTTTTTGTTGGATTGGTTCATCTAGTTTGATTAAATAAATTATTTAAAAGTTTATACAAATAAAAAATAAAAAAAACTCAATTCAATTGACTTTTTAGTTTAATTCAATCTTTACTGTTTGCATTTTTTTTTTGTCAATTTAACCTCTCTCTTTTAGCAAAATTCAATTATTAACTTTTCAAAAAAATCAATTCATTATTTTAATGAAAATACTAACTAAAACAATAAATTTTTAAGGCATAAGTGCAAAATTAACCCCTAACGTTTGGTGGTTTTGTCATTTTGGCCCTTATCGTTTTTTTGGATCATTTTCATACACAACTTTTGTTTTTTTTGTCAAATTGGTTATTTTTTAACGGTCTTGCTGACGTGGCCATTAGTTGACTAACGGTGCTGACGTGGCAAATTTTTTTTCCAATGTGGACACTGCCACGCATGCAACTGTTGACGTGGCATATAAGACAAAATAGTTCCACATCAGCAGCTGCATATGTGGACTTGCTAAGGTGGAAAAAATTTTTGCCACGTCAGCACCGTTAGACAACTAACGGTCACGTCAGTAAGACCGTTAAAAATGACCAATTTGACCAAAAAAATAAAGGTTGTGTATGAAAATGACCCAAAAAAAATGATAAGGACCAAAGTGACAAAACCACTAAACGTTAGGGGCTAATTTTGCACATATGCCAATTTTTAATAATGTTCATGTTGCAATTTTTATCCACTTGATGTTGATATGATACTATTTATAAATTATCATACAGGTTACAAAATGAATAACCTAAATGATTAGGAAAGTTCCCATAATCATGGAGTGGAATTAGTAAACAGAAAAGCATGAGTATTTCATGATTGTCACATTGTTAGAAGGTTCAAGGAAGAAGTCTTTTAGAGCCTCCACTTTACTCTCAAAACACAAATACATGTGAATGCATATAAAAATGATTATTTTTATAGTTTACCCTTTAAATTTTGAAAGTGAAACATGACTGAGCTTGAGTTTTGGGTTTCCTATTGGAATTCCTCAACCCAATTAGCACGGATTGGAACTTTTGAAAATCTAATTGCTAACATATCTATTAAGTAATGATAATGATTTGAAAAGTTCCCATAGCCATGGAGTGGAATTAGTAAATAGAAAAGTATGAGTTTTTAATGATTGTAACTTTGTTAGAAGCTTCAAGGAAGAAGTCCTTTAGAGCCTCCACTTTACTCTCAAAACACAAATACAAGTCAAAGCAATGCATACCAACACATAATATTCAAATTATTATGAGTTTTTTGGCGTCTATGGTGGAATGTAGGATCTTATGTATATTTTTATTTAAATTATTTTTTCTGGATTGGAAATACCATGGAAGGACACATCCAAGTGAACTTTTGTCAATGCTTGGAAGCATTTTTCCTTCATTGAGATAGAGATTTAGGAAGGAATAATGATTCAAAGCTCCAATTGCTTTCCTTCATTACTCACGTTCTTCATTAGAAACTTCAACAACAACAAAAAAAGAGTTAACGTGGACAACATTAATCTTTGTATGACACTAATCAACTTGTGTTAGTAGTACAATGCCTAGAACTATCCATAAGTCCTTCCCAACTCATAAATACGAGGATAATACGCTTCAGCGCATTCAAACCCACGTCCTCCTATATTGACAACTTTCTTAACCCTTTAACAACACACACAGGTGCTCAAACCTGATACTCTTAGGATGAACAATTTCCACTGAAGTCAGTTGTTGGATTCATGTTTAGACGTTTCCTAAGTATTTATATTTTGCTAATATTGAAATGTTAATAAAAAATATATTCTCCAATTTGACCATGCCAAAACTTTTATATTATTCTTGGTTTTCTATAAGAAATGCAACAAAACTGATATTAGAAAAATTAGGCTTTAACAGTAGCATTAGTGCTTTATTAGAAGCATCAAGGAAGTGGATCATAATTACACATAAAACATAAAAAAAAGTTTCTAATTTAAGAAGTGGGTCATTTGAAAATGAGAATGAAATTTGACATTCACATCTGTAGTGAATTTCACTTTAAGGGTTATTTGTACGTATATGTATTCCACAGGAAATTGGGAGACTAACGAATTTGGTTACACTGGATCTATCCTCCAATATGTTTTCAGGTCCCATCCCATCTTCTGTCAGCAACTTAACCAATCTAGCATCGTTGTTTCTTCCAGGCAACCAACTTAATGGATCCATTCCACAGGAAATTGGGAGACTGACAAATTTGGTTACATTGTATCTGTCCTCCAATATGCTTGTTGGTCCCATCCCTTCCTCTTTGGGTCAATTAAAGGATCTCAGTCCTCTTTGAATTGCACAACTCAATGTATGTATTCATCTCTAATGTTATTTCTGTAGTTAATAAATTCAACTACAAATGAATGTAATTGAATAAGGTTGAAATTTTTAAATATTATCTTGATTTGAATTTAAATTTTGAAAGTGGAACATGACTGAGCCTAAGCTTTGGGTTTCCTATTGGAATTCCTCAACCCAATTAGCATGGATTAGAATTTTTTTAAATCTAATTGTTAATACCTATACTTTTTTACAAGCATATATATCCAATCAGGCCTGATTTTGAAGGTTGTCTGGAGGTACGATCGTCTAGGTCTCAAGGTTGAAAGGTGTTCAAAATATTATTTTTCAATTTTAAAAAGTTCAAAAAAATATTTTTATCAACTTTTAAGGGGTTCTAAAAAAAATATTTTAGCTTTTAAGGGCTCAAAATTTTTTTTACCAACTTTTAACGTACCTAAAAAAAATTTTCTCCAACTTTTAAGGAATCTAAGATCCCTATTTTATTATTTTGCCTAGTTCCCCAAAAATGTCAAAAACGGACCTATATTCAATCCCTTGTTACACATTGCATGATGATGATTTTTTTTTTTAAAAATATTGTCATTATTGATCAAATCGATCAAATTAGCAACTTTTTGTTGGATTGGTTCATCTAGTTTGATTAAATAAATTATTTAAAAGTTTATACAAATAAAAAATAAAAAAAACTCAGTTCAATTGACTTTTTAGTTTAATTCAATCTTTACTGTTTGCATTTTTTTTTGTCAATTTAACCTCTCTTTTTTAGCAAAATTCAATTATTAACTTTTCAAAAAAATCAATTCATTATTTTAATGAAAATACTAACTAAAACAATAAATTTTTAAGGCATAAGTGCAAAATTAACCCCTAACGTTTGGTGGTTTTGTCATTTTGGCCCTTATCGTTTTTTTTGGATCATTTTCATACACAACTTTTGTTTTTTTTGTCAAATTGGTTATTTTTTAACGGTCTTGCTGACGTGGCCATTAGTTGACTAACGGTGCTGACGTGGCAAATTTTTTTTCCAATGTGGACACTGCCACGCATGCAACTGTTGACGTGGCATATAAGACAAAATAGTTCCACATCAGCAGCTGCATATGTGGACTTGCTAAGGTGGAAAAAAATTTTGCCACGTCAGCACCGTTAGACAACTAACGGTCACGTCAGTAAGACCGTTAAAAATGACCAATTTGACCAAAAAAATAAAGGTTGTGTATGAAAATGACCCAAAAAAAATGATAAGGACCAAAGTGACAAAACCACTAAACGTTAGGGGCTAATTTTGCACATATGCCAATTTTTAATAATGTTCATGTTGCAATTTTTATCCACTTGATGTTGATATGATACTATTTATAAATTATCATACAGGTTACAAAATGAATAACCTAAATGATTAGGAAAGTTCCCATAATCATGGAGTGGAATTAGTAAACAGAAAAGCATGAGTATTTCATGATTGTCACATTGTTAGAAGGTTCAAGGAAGAAGTCTTTTAGAGCCTCCACTTTACTCTCAAAACACAAATACATGTGAATGCATATAAAAATGATTATTTTTATAGTTTACCCTTTAAATTTTGAAAGTGAAACATGACTGAGCTTGAGTTTTGGGTTTCCTATTGGAATTCCTCAACCCAATTAGCACGGATTGGAACTTTTGAAAATCTAATTGCTAACATATCTATTAAGTAATGATAATGATTTGAAAAGTTCCCATAGCCATGGAGTGGAATTAGTAAATAGAAAAGTATGAGTTTTTAATGATTGTAACTTTGTTAGAAGCTTCAAGGAAGAAGTCCTTTAGAGCCTCCACTTTACTCTCAAAACACAAATACAAGTCAAAGCAATGCATACCAACACATAATATTCAAATTATTATGAGTTTTTTGGCGTCTATGGTGGAATGTAGGATCTTATGTATATTTTTATTTAAATTATTTTTTCTGGATTGGAAATACCATGGAAGGACACATCCAAGTGAACTTTTGTCAATGCTTGGAAGCATTTTTCCTTCATTGAGATAGAGATTTAGGAAGGAATAATGATTCAAAGCTCCAATTGCTTTCCTTCATTACTCACGTTCTTCATTAGAAACTTCAACAACAACAAAAAAAGAGTTAACGTGGACAACATTAATCTTTGTATGACACTAATCAACTTGTGTTAGTAGTACAATGCCTAGAACTATCCATAAGTCCTTCCCAACTCATAAATACGAGGATAATACGCTTCAGCGCATTCAAACCCACGTCCTCCTATATTGACAACTTTCTTAACCCTTTAACAACACACACAGGTGCTCAAACCTGATACTCTTAGGATGAACAATTTCCACTGAAGTCAGTTGTTGGATTCATGTTTAGACGTTTCCTAAGTATTTATATTTTGCTAATATTGAAATGTTAATAAAAAATATATTCTCCAATTTGACCATGCCAAAACTTTTATATTATTCTTGGTTTTCTATAAGAAATGCAACAAAACTGATATTAGAAAAATTAGGCTTTAACAGTAGCATTAGTGCTTTATTAGAAGCATCAAGGAAGTGGATCATAATTACACATAAAACATAAAAAAAAGTTTCTAATTTAAGAAGTGGGTCATTTGAAAATGAGAATGAAATTTGACATTCACATCTGTAGTGAATTTCACTTTAAGGGTTATTTGTACGTATATGTATTCCACAGGAAATTGGGAGACTAACGAATTTGGTTACACTGGATCTATCCTCCAATATGTTTTCAGGTCCCATCCCATCTTCTGTCAGCAACTTAACCAATCTAGCATCGTTGTTTCTTCCAGGCAACCAACTTAATGGATCCATTCCACAGGAAATTGGGAGACTGACAAATTTGGTTACATTGTATCTGTCCTCCAATATGCTTGTTGGTCCCATCCCTTCCTCTTTGGGTCAATTAAAGGATCTCAGTCCTCTTTGAATTGCACAACTCAATGTATGTATTCATCTCTAATGTTATTTCTGTAGTTAATAAATTCAACTACAAATGAATGTAATTGAATAAGGTTGAAATTTTTAAATATTATCTTGATTTGAATTTAAATTTTGAAAGTGGAACATGACTGAGCCTAAGCTTTGGGTTTCCTATTGGAATTCCTCAACCCAATTAGCATGGATTAGAATTTTTTTAAATCTAATTGTTAATACCTATACTTTTTTACAAGCATATATATCCAATCAGGCCTGATTTTGAAGGTTGTCTGGAGGTACGATCGTCTAGGTCTCAAGGTTGAAAGGTGTTCAAAATATTATTTTTCAATTTTAAAAAGTTCAAAAAAATATTTTTATCAACTTTTAAGGGGTTCTAAAAAAAATATTTTAGCTTTTAAGGGCTCAAAATTTTTTTTACCAACTTTTAACGTACCTAAAAAAAATTTTCTCCAACTTTTAAGGAATCTAAGATCCCTATTTTATTATTTTGCCTAGTTCCCCAAAAATGTCAAAAACGGACCTATATTCAATCCCTTGTTACACATTGCATGATGATGATTTTTTTTTTTAAAAATATTGTCATTATTGATCAAATCGATCAAATTAGCAACTTTTTGTTGGATTGGTTCATCTAGTTTGATTAAATAAATTATTTAAAAGTTTATACAAATAAAAAATAAAAAAAACTCAGTTCAATTGACTTTTTAGTTTAATTCAATCTTTACTGTTTGCATTTTTTTTTGTCAATTTAACCTCTCTTTTTTAGCAAAATTCAATTATTAACTTTTCAAAAAAATCAATTCATTATTTTAATGAAAATACTAACTAAAACAATAAATTTTTAAGGCATAAGTGCAAAATTAACCCCTAACGTTTGGTGGTTTTGTCATTTTGGCCCTTATCGTTTTTTTTGGATCATTTTCATACACAACTTTTGTTTTTTTTGTCAAATTGGTTATTTTTTAACGGTCTTGCTGACGTGGCCATTAGTTGACTAACGGTGCTGACGTGGCAAATTTTTTTTCCAATGTGGACACTGCCACGCATGCAACTGTTGACGTGGCATATAAGACAAAATAGTTCCACATCAGCAGCTGCATATGTGGACTTGCTAAGGTGGAAAAAAATTTTGCCATGTCAGCACCGTTAGACAACTAACGGTCACGTCAGTAAGACCGTTAAAAATGACCAATTTGACCAAAAAAATAAAGGTTGTGTATGAAAATGACCCAAAAAAAATGATAAGGACCAAAGTGACAAAACCACTAAACGTTAGGGGCTAATTTTGCACATATGCCAATTTTTAATAATGTTCATGTTGCAATTTTTATCCACTTGATGTTGATATGATACTATTTATAAATTATCATACAGGTTACAAAATGAATAACCTAAATGATTAGGAAAGTTCCCATAATCATGGAGTGGAATTAGTAAACAGAAAAGCATGAGTATTTCATGATTGTCACATTGTTAGAAGGTTCAAGGAAGAAGTCTTTTAGAGCCTCCACTTTACTCTCAAAACACAAATACATGTGAATGCATATAAAAATGATTATTTTTATAGTTTACCCTTTAAATTTTGAAAGTGAAACATGACTGAGCTTGAGTTTTGGGTTTCCTATTGGAATTCCTCAACCCAATTAGCACGGATTGGAACTTTTGAAAATCTAATTGCTAACATATCTATTAAGTAATGCCTATACTTTTCTACAAGTATATATACCCAATCCCTTGTTACACGTTGCATGATAATGATTTGAAAAGTTCCCATAGCCATGGAGTGGAATTAGTAAAATAGAAAAGTATGAGTTTTTAATGATTGTAACTTTGTCAGAAGCTTCAAGGAAGAAGTTCTAACGTGTTGAGTTTGATTTTTCATATAACTCACACGAATCGAATATCTTTTTTCAAGTTTTTTTTAATCCCTTTTAACTTCGAGGTTTCGAGAACGTCGTGTCCTAACGTGTTGGTCAGGACTTCAATTCTCCGTAAAAATCGAAGCAAACTGACTTTCTATCTTCTAATCTTTTTAAATCATGTGTCCGAGGATCGTATTTTAAACTCAATACGAAATTTCAAGTTTTTAAATACATATATATAAATAATTTTAAAGCAAAACGAGGCAATATCCTTTCATGTGAAAACCTCGAAAAACCATACCCTAACGTGTTGGGTGTGATTTTCGTATAATTCATGCAATCGGATATCCTCTTTAAAGTCTTTCAAAACGTCCTTCAATTTCGAAAGTCCGAGAACTTAGTGCCTTAACGTGTTGGACACGACTTCCAGTTCTCCTAGAAATTCGAAACACACGGACGATTTTCTTCAAATAGAATTTTTTTGAAAATCATGTAAAGTTTTCTAAAAACAAAGATCGTATTTTAAGTTTTACTTGAGTTTTCAAATGTTTAACAAACCAAGACCCGAAAATAATCAATGTGGTACCAATTTTGGGATTGTGGGGGTGCTAATCCTTTCTCATACGTAACCGACTCTCGAACCCGTTTTTTGGATTTCGAAGACCAAAATATTTTTCAAAATGGATTTTAAATGTTTTGTGGTGATCCAATCACACCAAATAAAAGATTGGTAGCGACTCCCCTTTTTTATATCTTTTCTTGATTTTAAATATTGTTCGAGACTTATTTGTTTTTTCCCGAAAACTCAAACGTTTCGACAAGTGTAGTTAAAGAGTTAAGGAAGTTAGAGTTGGTTATAAACTGTTAATAGTTGTTAACAGTTTAGTATTAATCTATAAATACCGTGTAAAGAATGATGCATTGATTAAGAAAAGAAAATAATATTTCAGTTGAAGTTTTCTAGAGTTTCTATCAACTCTTTCCTCCGAGAGTTGAGGATATTCACAGATTTGATAGGATCTCCTTCCTTCATGCACTCTACACTAAAACTAGTAGGAATCAAGCTTAAAAAATTGAAAACTAGGGAAATAACTAACAGAAGAAACAGGCTAAAAAGGATGCAAGGTCCACCATTCGACATCATACTTTTAGCACAGTGAGTGTGAGGACTTACTGATTGTTTATTTACTCTCGGGTAATGAAATGCCCGGCTCATCACCAGCGAGAGCTTTGAAAAGGTTATGATGATCAGCTACACCCGAAATTGCAGGAGCGATACGAGTAAAAGCCTCCTCTCCCGCCAGCTTTCCCTTTATTAATGTCAATAAACTTAATTAATTTCAAAACTTGCACTCTTTTGTTTTCTTCTAGGAGGGGTATGGTTCACCCCTGAATAAACTTGAATCAAATTCAAGCGAGTTCAGATACATAACTGAAGCCAATATAATTTCAGAATGCTTTAAAAGGTAACTCAAGGAAAAAAAAGAACCTGAAGAGAAGATTTTTTCAGAGAATGAGCATGTAAACTGTTTTTATCACGGTAAGGATTCCCCTAAGCAAGCATGAGGAAAACATCCATAAGCTGGAATGCACGTTCCTGTAAACTTATCGATGCCAGCTCAATGATTCCATTCCACCAAATATAGGACAGCTGAAGAGTTTGGTTAATCTCCATCTCTCAAGCAACATGCTTGTTGGTCCAATCTCATCTTCTATCATCAACCTAACTAATCTACAGTCGTTGGATCTATCCTCCAATATGCTTTCTGGTCTAATCCCATCTTCTGTCGGCAACTTAACCAATCTTGCCTCGTTGGTTCTTGGTGGCAACCTACTTAGTGGATCCATTCCAGAAAATATTGGGAGACTAACGAATTTGGTTGCATTGGATCTATCCTCCAATTGGCTTTCAGGTCCCATCCCTTCTTCTTTGGGTCAAAATTTGATTTAGACTTTTAGGGTTTAACTGGTTATGAGCTATTTGTTGTGGGTAACGGGTTAAGGACTTGTGTAATTGGGCAAGGATTTGTAAATGAAACATTGGGCTGGTTTGATCTTGAGCTCAATTGGGCTTTAATTTGTATTTGGACATTGAATTTATAATAATTTTAAATTTAAATTAAATTTAAATTTAAATTAAATTCAAATTTAAAATAAATTTAATTTTAAAACAAATTCAAAATGATTTGATTGGCCCGGTGAAAATTGGGCTTCAACATATTTATTTATTTACATTCATACAATAATATTTATTTTATTTTATTATTTATTTATGTTCATAAAAATAATAAATAAATGAATAAAAATAATAAGAAAAATGAAATTGGGATTTGAGGCCTAGACGAAATTAGGCTTGTACACCTTAGATCAAAGTTGATATTATGATTAATGTTGTAGATCGAAAAAGGAGTAAATAGAAAACAACATACAACAACGATTTTAGTAGCCAAATATTTTCAGACTTTTTCGTTGTTTGTTTCATGTAAAATAGGATGATTAATGTAAAATATTTTTCAGTCAATGTAAAACTGCATGTAAAATAAGATGGTCAACCTAAAAAGTTTCTCAATCAATGTAAAATTGCTACCTTATTCTTGTAAGATACTTTATCAATTTTTTTCTATAAAACATTTTTCAAATTGATAAGGTTCACTGTAACACTCCCATACCCGACCCAACATCGGGTCAAAGGACGGGAATGTTACATTCTTTATTACATTCTTCACTTACCAAATATTTCTTATAAACTTTCATAACTTTATTACATTTTTTAAAGGATTGATCAATAATCCATCTTTATTAGGAAGGACTTGAAGACAGAACTTAATTTAATTTAAATTAATTACCTTAAGAAACATAGGTCAGACAGAAAGAGAGATTTAGGGAGGACATGAATAAAAAAAAAAAAAAAAAGAATCGCTTTTTCTTCATTTATTACCTGCTTAGAAACTTCAACGAAGGAACACAGAACATCCGCTACAGCTTCCACTTTACTCCTGAAAGACCAACACAATTCAATACAATACTACTAATCATTTCGTATTTAAATAAGATACAGTTTGAGAATTGGGAGTGAAGCATCAATCCTTAACTTAATAGCAATGAAATCCTACTTTCACACTACTATCCCTACGCTCTTTTTACTTTTCGCAATTGTAATGAGCAGTGGATTTACGAGAGCAACAAGCGATGATTCACAATCTCTTGTAGCAGAGGCAAACGCATTGAAGGCAACCGGGTGGTGGAGTAACTACAGCAACAGAGGTGTTCACCGTTGTACATGGCCTGGTGTCAGATGCAGTGCAACTGGAAGTGTCATCGAGATTGATCTTAGTGACCATGGTCTGAATGGGAGTATAACACCTCAAATAGGAGCACTTTCAAAGCTCAAATACCTCAACCTGTCCTGGAATGGTCTTACAGGTGAGTTACCTTCTTCACTTGGAAACCTCACTCAATTGGCAGTGCTCGATGTTTCTTATAACGAAATTCATTCCATTCCCATGGCAATTGAGAAGATGGAGAATCTTGTTTCTCTAAATTTGACGAGGAACCTCATTGTTGATATGCCTTCAGCTATTGGTCTTTTGACCAATCTCACCCACTTGATTATGACCTCTAATCCATTGCGGAGCATCATCCCTCCCCATATATGGAACCTGAAAAAGCTGATGACTCTCCATCTCGGAAACTGCCAGCTCAATGATTCCATTCCACCAAATATAGGACAGCTGAAGAGTTTGGTTAATCTCCATCTCTCAAGCAACATGCTTTTTGGTCCAATCCCATCTTCTATCATCAACCTAACTAATCTACAGTCGTTGGATCTATCCTCCAATATGCTTTCTGGTCTAATCCCATCTTCTGTCGGCAACTTAACCAATCTTGCCTCGTTGGTTCTTGGTGGCAACCTACTTAGTGGATCCATTCCAGAAAATATTGGGAGACTAACGAATTTGGTTGCATTGGATCTATCCTCCAATTGGCTTTCAGGTCCCATCCCTTCCTCTTTGGGTCAATTAAAGAATCTCAGTTCTCTTTATTTGAGTTCAAACAAAATTTCCGGTCCACTCCCTCCAACTTTGGGCAATTTATCCAATTTGGACTATTTCCATGTTTATGGAAACAAAATAAATGGTTTCATCCCTTTCCAAATAAAAAATCTTAGGAGATTGTCGTACTTGGATCTTGGTTTCAATAACTTGAGTGGTCAAATCCCTTCCTTTCTAGGTCTTTTATCCAATTTGAGTATTTTGTACCTTGATTCAAATCATTGGGATGGTTTCATCCCATCAGATATTGGGAAATTAAAGAAGCTAACTTCTGTGTGGCTTTCTAATAACAAGCTCACTGGTTCAATCCCTTCATCTCTACTTTATTTGCCCAATTTACAGAGTCTATCAATGGCTTCGAATATTTTGGAAGGTCCCATACCTCATGAAATCGAGAGTTTGAATGCTCTCCAATCCTTAGATCTCTCAGACAACAAATTGAGTGGTCCCATTCCAACTCAGATTTGTAATTTGTCAAATTTACAAGTCTTAATTTTGGCAAACAATAAATTGAGTGGAAGGATTCCCCTGCAAATTGGTGGCCTATCTCTATATCAACTTGATCTAAGCCATAACATCATTGAGGGAGATATACCGTCTCAATTCAATTCCACAAACATTGATCTTAGCCATAACCATCTCCAAGGATTGATACCTTTCCGATTTTGGAGGATAACTCAATTCAGCCTTTTAGATCTCAGTTCCAATAATCTAACGGGCATGATTCCCGAACTTCCATTTTATCCTAAGAGTATCAATTTGTCATTTAATTCACTGAGGGGTCAAATTCCGTATGGATTATTAGATTTTCCACCCGAGACATTTATAGGCAACAAGGATTTATGTGGTTCCATTCAAGGCTTCCGTCCTTGCCCTTCATCTCCAAATATAAACCAGGAAAGAAATAGCAAAGTAGTGAAGCACAATCTGTCTGTTGTTATTCTGGTTCCAACTTTGTTATTTTTTGTCTCGACTTTTGCATTGGTGATATTCATCCTCTTCCGACGATATAAAGCTAAAGCTTTGAAATCTGACCCAAGTCCAACCAAAAATGGAGATTTATTATCTATTTGGAATTTTGATGGAAAGATTGCATTTGAAGACATCATCAAAGCCACAGAGGATTTTGATATCAAATATTGCATTGGAACTGGGGGTTATGGTAGTGTCTACAGAGCAGTCTTACCAAGTGGCAAAGTTGTTGCTTTAAAGAAACTCCACCGATTGGAAGCTGAGCAGCCGGCTTATGATACAAGTTTCCGAAATGAGATCAAGTTTTTAACAGAAATACGACACAAAAACATCGTCAAACTCCACGGATTTTGTCTCCACAATCGATGCATGTTCTTGATTTATGAATATATGGAAAAGGGAAGCTTGTTTTATGCTTTGAGCATTGATGGGGAAGCTGTGGAATTGGATTGGACCAAAAGAGTGAACATTGTCAAAGGTGTCGCACATGCTCTGTCTTACATGCATCATGATTGCAACCCTCCAATTGTTCATCGAGACATCTCAAGCAATAACATTTTGTTGAACTCCGAATTGGAAGCTTTTATTGCTGACTTTGGGACTGCAAGGCTTATTGATCCTGATTCATCTAATCGAACTGTAATTGTTGGAACGTATGGATATATTGCCCCAGGTTCTGCATCTTCACTCTGATCTTTTCCTTTTTATTTAGCTTCATCCATTCTTAGCTTATTCTGATTATTTGTTTTGAATTACATATTTTAGAATAATATGAGAGAAACAATTAGGAAATGCAAAATTTGTTTTAACTTAGAGATTAGAGAATTCAAATGTAACTACATATGCACCTACAATTGAGTGCACAATATAAATTAACATTTATTTTTAATTATTTTTTTTTGTTTTAATTACAGAGCTTGCTTATTCATTGGTTGTGACTGAAAAATGTGATGTATATAGCTTTGGAGTGCTAGCATTGGAAATATTGATGGGAAAACATCCTGGTGAATTGTTGTCAACACTATTATCATCGTCATCGACATCTAATGTCCAAAATATCATGCTAAATGAAATTTTGGACCCTCGATTATCACCTCCAAGAGGTCGGAAAATAATAGGAGACATCGCTTTTGTTGCTGTGATTGCTTTTGCATGCTTACGGACCAAACCCAAAGCTCGGCCAATAATGAAATCAGTGTCGCAAGAATTCTTGCACATCAAGTCTTCAATTTCAACGCCTCTTCATGAAATATCTCTTCTCGAACTTAAAAATCATGAGATACTTGTAAGCGATGAAAGTTACAAATAAATAAATATATTGGGCTGTTAGATTTGGATATCCATTCATGCATGTTGGGTCCAAAGCATGGTGAAAGAAGGGCCTTGGCCCAAAGGTCACTCCAACTTTTGCCTCTTGCCTCTCCCAATATTTCAGACATTATGACACGAAGATATTACATTGTTTTCTTTTAGGTTTTTTATTTCAGAATTTTATGATATGAAAAACACAGATTTGTTTCAATTTTGGTATTATTTTGCCTACAAGAATGTGTCCAAACTTTGGGGTTTTGTTAAATATGAAAACAAGATTATAATATATATTATTGCACTGTTAGTCTGGCGGCTTAGTAGTAAAGAATAGCTGTAAGAAGGTGACCAAAATTTTCAATTTTATATTCCAATAAAGAAAACGTGGGATTCTCTATCAAGGATTGAAAAGTTAAAAAAAGGTCTTTCAATATTCTCACCACCACCATAACTTGGACCACTCTTCACTGCCCCCATCACCCACCAACTTGTATAATAACCAAATAATATCAATTTTAACCACTTTAAATAGAATTATCATATTTTATTGTTAATGTTTTTCTTTTACGATTTAAGTAGATCTTTCACAGTTAAATATTTTATTTTCAACCCCTTAATGGGGATGATGACAAAAGAAAATCACAAAATAGTAACAATCAATTCAATTTATAATAAATATAAATCAATAACTCAATCATTTGATTCATATGAAATATAAGCTTTCCTCATTCACAATCTCAATATGAGATCCATTATAAATATATTTTAAAACTAATGGATTAACCATCACAATATATTAATATATTAGTTATTCTGGAGCTTTCGACTAATTTTGTACTACCAAATATTGAAATAATATTAGTTTATTTCAGTACCAAATAAGATAAATATTTTCTATCTGTAATGATAGAATTCATTACTACATTCTAATCTCCTTTCTCAAATAATATTAACAAAAACAAAATATTTGGGCCACATATGTGTCCAATAACCTTTCATATCACATTGATAACATAAGTTATATTTACCCTTTGAAGAATTATTTTGAGAACTCTCATTGTTTTCTTATTCATCACTATGTTCTCACTTTTAGTTGTCCATAATTATAAATGTATCTCAATAAATTATTTATTCCATAATCGCCATCGTAAACATGCGTAGATTTCTAATCAAAATCTATCTATTCATGTTGTTATGATTAGTTTCCAATTATAATAAACATGATATAATAAATAAACCATAATAAAATATATCTGAATATCTATAACATCATTGTTATCATCATGGCTATTATTATGAACACTGAGTGATTAAAAGCTCTAATGATTACCCATAGTACGCAGGCTTCAACTAAAGATTGAAATAGCAGTAGCTTTAGGAGGCAATTGACAATAGTAAATGCGGAGATATTTTATGACTTATGGAGAAAAATAATTAAAGGAGAATCGTGCTGATAACGTGTTATAAAATAAAAAGACAGAGAATAAAGAACAAAAAGAATGAGAGAACAAAAGAGAGAGCATATTTTATTGATCAATCAAAGTAATTTACAATGCTTCTCCAAAATTTATATTTATAGATAGAAAGTATGAATAACCATACAGGTTACAAAATGAATAACCTAAATGATTAGGAAAGTTCCCATAAACATGGAGTGGAATTAATAAACAGAAAAGCATGAGTATTTCATGATTGTCACTTTGTTTGAAGCTTCAAGGAAGAAGTCCTTTAGAGCCTCCACTTTACTCTCAAAACACAAATACAAGTCAATGCAATGCATACAGGATAATATTCTACCTATGAAGGTTTTTGGCGTCTATGGTGGAATATAGGATCTTATGTATATTTTTATTTAATTTTATAATTTGCTTACAGCTCAGGATTGGAAATACAATGGAAGGACACATCCAAGTGAATTTTTTGTCACTTGTTTATTTATTTATATATATGTCTTTAAAATTAGGTAGAGAATTGGGAGTAAAGCTTCAATCCTGATCTTAATAGCTATGCCATTCTCTTTTTACACTTGTTTTGCTATTTTACTATTTTCATTCTCTATAACAGTGAGGAGCAGTGAGATCGCCAGAGCAACAAACAATGATTCAGAATCTGTTGTAGCTGAGGAAAAAGCATTGATGGAAACTGGGTGGTGGAGTAACTACAGCAACATAGGTGTTCACCATTGTTCATGGCCTGGTGTCAGATGTAGTGCTGCTGGAAGTGTGATCGAGATTGATCTTAGTGGCCATGGTCTGGATGGGGGCATAACACCTCAAATAGCTGCCCTTTCAAAGCTCAAATACCTCAACCTGTCTTTGAATAACCTTACAGGTGAGTTACCTTCTTCACTTGGAAACCTCACTCAATTGGCAGTGCTTGACGTTTCTTATAATGAAATTGATTCCATTCCCTTGGAAATTGAGAAGATGGAGAGTCTTGTTTCTCTAAATTTGACGAGGAACCTCATTGTTGATATGCCTTCAGCTATAGGTCTTTTGACCAATCTCACCTACTTGATTATGACCTCTAATCCATTGTACAACATTCCTCCCGAAATATGCAACCTTAAAAAGCTAATGACTCTCCATCTCGGAAACTGCCAGCTCTATGGTTCCATTCCTCCATGTATTGGAAAGCTGAAGAGTTTGGTTAATCTCAACCTGTCCGGGAATCATCTTAGAGGTGAGTTACCTTCTTCAATTGGAAACTTCACTCAATTGACAGTATTTATCTTATAATGAAATTCATTCCATTCCCTTGGCAATTCAGAAGATGGAGAATCTTGTTTCTCTAAATTTGTCTGCCAACTCCATTTTTTATATGCCTTCAGCTATAGGTCTTTTGACCAATCTCACCCACTTGATTATGGACTCAAATCCATTGTACAACATTCCTCCCGAAACAAGCAACCTCAGAAAGCTAATGACTCTCCATCTCGGAAACTGCCAGCTCAATGGTTCCATTCCTCCATGTATTGGGAAGCTGAAGAGTTTGGTTAATCTCCATCTCTCGAACAACATGCTCGTTGGTCCAATCCCATCTTCTATCAGCAATCTAACCAATCTACAGTCGTTACTCCTTCAAGGCAACCAACTTAGTGGATCCATTCCACAAGAAATTGGGAGACTGACAAATTTGATTACACTGGATCTATCTTCTAATATGCTTGTTGGTCCAATCCCATCTTCTGTCAACAACTTGACCAATCTTGCATCGTTGGTTCTTGGTGACAACCAACTTCATGGATGCATTCCACAGGAAATTGGGAGACTAATAAATTGTGTTACACTGGATCTATCCTCCAATATGCTTTTGGGTCCCATCCCTTCCTCTTTGGGTCAATTAAGGAATCTCAGTTCTCTTGATTTGAGTTCAAACAAAATTTTCGGTCCACTCCCTCCAACTTTGGGCAATTTATCCAATTTACAAAAATTAGTTGTTTCTAGAAACAAAATAAATGGTTCCATTCCACAAGAAATAAGAAATCTTGGGAAGTTGTCTTACTTGGATCTTGGTGCCAATAACTTGAGTGGTCAAATCCCTTCATTTCTAGGTCTTTTACCCAACTTGAGTGGTTTGTCCCTTGACTCAAATCTTTTTGAAGGTTTCATCCCATTAGATATTGGAAAGTTAAAGAATCTGAGTGTATTGGTTCTCTCTAGTAACAGACTCACTGGCTCAATCCCTTCATTTCTATGTTATTTGACCAATTTGCCGGGGTTGCACCTTGACAGAAATCTTTTACATGGTTCCATCCCTTATGAAATAGGAAATATGACGAATCTAATGGAGTTAGATCTCTCAGACAACAAATTGAGTGGACCCATTCCAACTCAGATTGGTAATTTGTCAAATTTAACATACTTAAATTTGGCATACAATAACTTGAGTGGACGGATTCCCCTGCAAATTGGTGGCTTATCTCTATACCATCTTGATCTTAGTCATAACCTTCTCCAAGGAGAGATACCTTCCCAATTTGGGAATTTCAGCTTCATAGACCTCAATTTGTCATTTAATTCACTACGGGGTCCAATTCCGGATGGATTATTGCATTTTGCACCCAACACATTTACAGGCAACAAGTATTTATGTGGTTCCATTCAAGGCTTCCGTCCTTGCCCTTCATCTCCAAATGCAAACCGAGAAAGAAATAGCAAAGTAGTGAAGCACAATCTGCCTGTTGTTATTCTGGTTCCAACTTTGTTATTTTTTGTCTTGACTTTTGTGTTGGTGGTATTCATCCTCTTCCGACGATGTAGAGCTAAAGCTTTGAAATCTGATCCAACTCCAACCAAAAATGGAGATTTATTCTCTATTTGGAACTTTGATGGAAAGATTGCGTTTGAAGACATCATCAAAGCCACAGAGGATTTTGATATCAAATATTGCATTGGAACTGGGGGTTATGGCAGTGTCTACAGAGCAGTCTTACCAAGTGGCAAAGTTGTTGCTTTAAAGAAACTCCACCGATTGGAAGCTGAGCAACCGGCTTATGATACAAGTTTCCGAAATGAGATCAAGTTTTTAACAGAAATACGACACAAAAACATTGTCAAGCTCCACGGTTTTTGTCTCCATAAACGTTGCATGTTCTTGATTTATGAATATATGGAAAAGGGAAGCTTGTTTTATGCCTTGAGCATTGATGAGGAAGCTCTGGAAATGGATTGGACCAAAAGAGTGAACATTGTCAAAGGTGTCGCACATGCTCTGTCTTACATGCATCATGATTGCAACCCTCCAATTGTTCATCGAGACATCTCAAGCAATAACATTTTGCTGAACTTGGAATGGGAAGCTTTTGTTGCTGATTTTGGAACTGCAAGACTTCTTGATCCTGATTCATCTAATCGAACTCTAATTGCTGGAATATACGGATATATTGCCCCAGGTTCTGCATCTTCACTCTCTATTTTCCCTTCTTATTTAGATACATCCCTTATCAGTTTGTGTTGGTTATTTGTTTTAAATTACATATTTTGGAATAATATGAGACGAACAATTGGGGGAAGCAAAATTAAAAAACATCAATTAAAAATAAAATTTTTGTTTTAACTTGAGATAAGAGAATTCAAATGCAACTATGCATTCACTACAATTGAGTCCACAATATAAATTAACATTTATTTTTAATTATTCTTTTTTATTTTATTTACAGAACTTGCTTATTCATTGGTTGTGACTGAAAAATGTGATGTATATAGTTTTGGAGTGTTGGCGTTGGAAATATTGATGGGAAAGCATCCTGGTGAATTGTTGTCAGCACTATCATCATCGTCATCGACATTTACTATCCAAAATGTCATGCTAAATGAAATTTTGGACCCTCGATTATCACCTCCAAGAGGTTGGAAAATAACAGGAGACATCGTTTTTGTTATTGTGATTGCTTTCGCATGCTTACGGGCCAAACTCAAAGCTCGACCAACAATGAAATCAGTGTCCCAAGAATTTTTGCACATCAAGTCTCCAATTCCAATGCCTCTTCATGAAATATCTCTTCTCGAACTTAAAAATCACGAGATACTTGTAAGCGGATATGGTATTGCATTTTGAAGAGGATATGAGTATCATATTCTCCTAAATGCTTTCATTATTTTTTTATACACCAAAATATATATGCCATATGTTTTTTTGCTTGGAATAGGAGGCAAATGCATGTATTGGGCTGTTAGATTTGGATATCCATTCATGAATGTTGGGTCCAAAGCATGGTGACAAAAGGGCCTTGGCCCAAAGGTCACTCCAACTTTTGCCTCTCCCAATATTTTAGACATTATGACATGAGGATATTACATTGTTTTCTTTTAGGTTTTTTGTTTCAGAATTTTATGATATGAAAAACACAGATTTGTTTCAATTTTGGTATTATTTTGCCTACAAGAATGTGTTCAAACTTTGGGGTTTTGTTAAATATGAAAACAAGATTATAATATATATTATTGCACTGTTAGTCTGGGGGCTTAGTACTAAAGAATAGCTGTAAGAAGGTGACCAAAATTTTCAATTTTATATTTCAATAAAGAAAACGTGGGATTCTCTTTCAAGGATTGGAATGTAAAAAAAGAAAAAAAAGGGTTAAATGGGAGTGGAAAATTCAATGTAGAATCCCAAAGAAACAAAATCAAAGGAAACAGACAAAAAGGTCTTTCAATATTCTCACCACCGCCATAACCTGGACCTCTCTTCCCTGCCCCATCACCCACCAACTTGTATAATAACCAAATAATATCAATTTTAACCAGTTTTTTTTTTTATCTCAAAAAAGATTTTACTGGTTAAAAATTACCAACTGGGTTTTCACCATTTTTCTCTCATTTATTTAATCATCAAAATCTGACAATAAGTATGTTTAATCTGCTAGAGATATCATAAACTTTATGTCTTTCCCTATGTCTGAGAATTAGCTGCAACATTATAGCAAGTGTCAACTGTCAGATAGGTTTTAAAAATTCGAGTTGTATTGATCATTTGGATTTGAGTTAGTAGAAGTATTATGGAAGTCATTATATTAAAGCTTAAATTGTATTATATTTCTTTTATTCAAAAAATGGATAAATTAGTCCTTGTAAATTAAATTAAAAGGCAATCTGGATTTGTTCTATTAAAAATTTCATCTATTTTTACGGTTAAAAATTGGTGTAACTGACAAAATAACTAAACAATTACACGTGGTATGCCACGTGTGCTCATGCTAACCTACAATGACCAATTTTTAACAATTGAAATGGATGGAATTTTTACCCGAATGACCAGTTAGCTTATTTTATCTAACGTACATGGACTAATTTGTACATCTTTTTAGTAGAAGGGCCAAAAAGCAATTTAACTCCTAATACAAATGCCTCTATAGTACTTTTATCCGTTTGAGTTTTTTTAGGTTCAATTATTTGGGTTTTTCAACCAAGTTTTTGGATTGGGTATTTGAGTTCATATCATTTTGAATTCAAGTCATTTTTTATTCTCAGGAGCTCTAAATCTTCTTTTTTATGATTGAATCGAATTTAATCAGATCAGGTCTTCGAATTCAAATCAAGATCTTAATTTAAATACAAATTGAAAACCAAAATGTATGGTGAAAACGATGAGAAAGAGGCTTATAACCTTATATTTGCAGAACAGAACACGTGCATATCTCGTTGCTATGTCAATCAACAGCGTAAACGAGTAGGCTCCATACATGAGGAACCAGACCAGTGGTGTAGTTGTAATGGTTTGAACTATGTTTTTATGTCATTTCTTAGCTATACAATGCAAATGTTTGCACCTTCAAATTCTCCAACATGGTCTTTGTTTTTTCTAAAGTCAACATTGGATTGGACCTCTCTTTACAGATAGATGAACATGAATTTGTTCTGATTTCATTGCCCCACTAAATTGCCTCATACCAGAACTCTCTCAAATATATATTGTAATGGTTGCCTTCCTATTTGTAGCTTTGGGTAATAACTAATAAGTTTAATTATTAGTAAGTTTATATAAAATGATCATTAAATTATTTGAAATATTTTATTTGTATCACTAGCCGTTAAGTTTAAATTCAGTTAGCGAGCTTCAAACGACGATTTGACGATTGATATGGTTGATCAGTGTCTATTAACAATTAGAAGAATATATCTTAGATCCAAATTAATCTTACAGTTAATGTCGAAGATCGAAAAAGAAGGTGTGAACAGAGAACTAATGTTTTGAATCAACGAAGAGGGCAAAGACCCTAGTGCCACCACTAGTCAAATCCTTTACAAGCTGAAAGAGATATTAAACTACGCTTAGAGCTAAGGATGATAACAAGAATTTTGTGTTAGGGATGAAACAAAATTAAAAAAAAAATTGAGGACTAAAATATAAAATCGTGTTAAAATGATTTAGATTGAATAATCAATTTTTGGAGGAGTACAAAATGTAATTTTTAAGAGGCATTTAAAAGGGGGCAAGCCCTACCTAGCTTCCGGCGCTTGGTGGGGTCAAATTTGATTTAAAATTTTTTGAGAGGTTTAAAAATGTAATTTCGTCATTGTATCAACGTAAAATTTTACAATTTTCAAAGGATTAAACTATAAACTTTTTTGCTTTTAAAGAGAGCATAATTGAATTTTAAATTTTAGGAGAAATCGTAATACAATTTCACCATTAAATTAACTTAAACTTTTACAAATACTCAAAGAACTAAAAGAACAAATTTTTATATTCGGGATCCAAGGCCCTAGCTTCATCCGTTCCTAGAGCTGTCAAAACAAACACGAAAACAAAATATTTAAACCTATACGAACCCAATTTGATAAAAGAAAGTTACAAATGCAAACTTAAAATTATTCAACAATCTAAACTTAAAATAATCCGAACTCAAATTTCTCATTTACCAATCCCAAATAATACTAGGCTGTGAGATGAAATTTTTTTAACTTAAAAAAAAAAAAAAACCAGAGGGTATAAAGAAGATTATCTGAGGAATGAATGAGGTTTAATATTAATTCAACAATTATCCTTTAAGGTTAATAAAATTTCAACAATTTGCTTCTAGTTAAAACAAGGAATCTTTTTATCCTAAACAGTGCCAAGTTGTCTACCACAACGTGTCACTTGATTTCAATATCTGGATCTAATAGGCTTAAATTATGGGATTATCATTTAGCACCGGATTTTGCATAGATTTTACAATATCATCCTTAAAAAACAGCAATAATAAAGGATAAGTCTCAGTGTACAATTGTGAACCCACACTTTGGGACACAAGAAAATAAAACTGCCATTAAAATCTAAAAAAGGGTTTGGAGTTTGAAGGATGGTATGGGGGAAACAAGGGACAGCTTCTTTAATTTTTCTTGTCTTTCTGCTTACTTAATCTTCTTCTTTTAGTACTGTTAAAAAAACCAAACATACCTGCAAGGCAAAAAGTGTCCTTTTTCCTTCTTGGGTTTTGATGAAACAGCAATAAAACAGTACTTGAAGCTCAAGTTAATAAATCTATTAGTGTTATATATATATATATATATATAATACAATGAGAGTTGACCTATCACATTATCATGTGTTTTGCACTAAGAATCCTTTAAAAAGAAAACATAAACTCCATTTTCATGATACCCCCACATCCATCCCCCATTAGCAAGAATCTTGGTTATTTAGATCTCTGGGTATTTGATTATTCTAATAATTACAACATCATAAACTATGTCCCCCCACTAAGTCAATGCCATGGTTTTTAGGTACAAAGAAAAGGTAACAACATAAAGCATAGGATTAATATTCGAAAAATGATTGCATGAATATTGGTAAAAGTAATATGAAGATTTCTATATTAAAAGTTGAATTGTATTTTATTTTATCTATTTAAAAAATAAGTAAATTAATACTTATACGTTAGAATCTACATGTGCTTTAACCTTGCATGAACCAGCTAAACTAAATCTCGAGCTTGTAAAGTGTACAGTTGCATGCTTTCCAAATCAAAACTTTCTTCAATAATCCAAAAAAGAATGAAAACCCAATGCCTAAATTTAGTGAAACAAGCCTTACATTTCCACATTAGGAATGTACATTCACTGGTCCAATTAAATTTACATCCTAACTGGCAACATAGGATTATCCCATCAGTTAATGAGTAATCATGTATGATTTCATCAAGACATCTGCAAATGAAGTTGTAACCATAACAAAACACAGATGGTAAAAGGGTTTCTTTTATGATGTAATAAGATGTTAAGAGGCAAGAAAGAGACAGAGAAAGAGGCTCAATTTGCATTGTTGAATAATAGGGGGGGTGAAGAAGTAGTACTGGGTGGACAGTAAAGTCACATGGATAGCCTACAGAAGAGGGGCACAGTTAGATACTTTCCTTTGTCAGATGAATATATATAGATGTATATGTGTATATATAAATAAATGAGACCCCCCCTTTTAAAAACCAAAGCAATGTCCATTTCCCTAACCCTCTATTTGTATTCTTTCTTTCCCATCTCTTTGGCTTCTTTCCCCTTGGAATGTGTGCTAGAATCTTCCTCTTCTTTCATTCTACCCCTCTCTAGATGATTTAGGTTAAATCCAGTCATTAATTGTTAACAAGTTACATGCGAACCCATATGATTCCCAAGAACCAACAAGAATTTAAAAATGAAGAATAAAATGGAAGGAGAGAATCCCATTTTTATTTTCATGGCCTACATGCCAGAGCTGGAAAACCACTCAGTAGCACATGCAGCTTAACTATTTTTTTTTTAAAATTTCTCACTTTAATATGATCCAACCTAGCAAAAAAATATCACTAAAGTATGGGAAGGGAAAGAAAAAAAAATGTATTATTCAGAGCCAACCAACTCTCCATATTGATTTTTCTGATATGTTGAAGCAAATATGTCCAATTCTATACACCAAATCTACAGCCAAAACAAGAGGGTTGAAGTTGACAGGGAAAAAAATTTCCTAGTTGTTCTTCTTTTTTAACTTGCATATTAGCCAAAGCTGATGAAAGTGCATAAACAACAGTAGTTGGTGTTTTTTAATACTTTTCAATGGAAACTTTGCTGTTCAGACCATGGCCAAAACCCTTGTTGTTCATCAACTCCATTGAACATATTGCAGAAGCTTTCTTCTTGAACCACTTGATCAAGCTTTACGCATTGTAGGTCTGGTCTTGATGAACCTTGAAGGAGTTGAGTCATGCTTGTTGGTCTCACTGGTGGTGGGAAGAGATGTTTACTACTGCTCATCAATGGTGTTCTTGAGATATCTAAGTTCACATCACAACTGTTGTTGTCACTTCCATAGCTCCATGAACAGTCGTTTTCTTTCTTGATGCAGCTGGTTTCATTTGAATCTTTGGTTTTCAAAGCTAATAACTTCAAGAACCAAATGAATTTTATCAATGGAGAGAAAGATAGATATTTTGTAATATATGCCTACCAGGGACTAATAAAATAACTTATAATATTCCTAAGAGTTGCTGCTTTTCTGACACTGACACTTCATATTTGTGATCAAACTGATCTAGCAGAATCATTAAACTAAAGGAATTTGATGACTTTGATGAACATTGTTAATGTTGGATCATCAACTTAATCAATATATATATACATCTAAGGTGCTGTCAGTATTACAATGACAGCAAAGAGAAACAAAAAAAGCTTAGCATAAAACATGTATAATATTCCATATATATCAGATGTAAAAATCTAAATTTTCATAAATCAGCTCTGCCCTTATGATAGAAAGAACTAAAGCTCGAGTTTTATCAGTCCTATTTAGCGAGTAATATGTAAGTACCACTTCAAAGTTGAATTTAAAAGACTCAGATCGATTTCTTCCATATCCAAAACCTAAGATGATTAGCGTGTTAAAAGTTGATTAATTAGGGCATAAAACTGAAACTTTGTGTCATTGATAAAGATATATGTATGTATGTATATTACCTCAGCATTAAGTTTCTTGTTTTGAGCTTGAAGGGCATCATTATCAGCCTTGAGAGCTTCAAACTGTTTCTTCAAGGCATCATAATCTTTCTCCAATTGCTTGGTTTTCCACCTAGCCCTCCTGTTTTGGAACCAAATGGCAATCTGCCTGGGTTGTAGCCCCAAGGCCTTAGCCAACTGCACTTTCCTCTCAGGTTCAAGTTTGTTCCCTAACTCAAAACTCTTCTCAAGCGCCTTCACTTGCTCTAAGTTGAGCCTCTTCTTCTTCTCCCCTAGGTGTGATCCATCATCTGACAATTCATCATCTCCATGCACTTCTTCCGATTTGTCCACACCCGAGAATGACACCGATCTCTTCATCATAAACGGCGCACCACCACCTATAGATCCAAACAACAATTACACATCAGCACAAACAAAAGAGAGAGAGGCATACACACACACATATACAGATATACCATGGAAGAGTTGAGGAGGGCAAGAAGGGAGGAAATTGAGGGAAGTAGGGGAAGGAAGGTGGTCATTGTGGTGATCTTCATGGGGTTGGAACATGAAAGCATGAGGAGGAAAGGCCATTTTTGATTTAGTGATTCATGAACTAGAGGGATGAGGGGCAAAGGGGGAGAAATAAGAGGGGAGGATGGGTATGGATTATAAGGACTGAGCTCTCAAATGACTAGAGCATGTTGGAGAGGTTATAGGAAGAAGACATGGGAGGGAGAGGTGGTGATGGGGTTCAGAGACTGAATGACAGCGATTTTTAGGTTGACAGTGAGAGAGAGAGAGAGAGAGAAAGAGAAACATGCACTGAGTAAACGAGAGGTGTCCATCACTCTCTCTACACATGGTTTTTATTTACTTACAAATTGCTCAATCAACACCACAACGCCTTAAACCTCTTCATTTCAATATTCACATGGCAATTATATTTTCATTTATATTTTGAAAATTTTTTTGGTAAAGATTTTTTTGGCGGTAACAATAATTAATTAATCATAAAATATGTTCTATTCCAATGAATGAGGATCGAACCTCAATCACATCAAAATTTACAAGTGTAAAATATGATTATGTAATATATAAAAAATAATACAAATTAAAAGATAAAAAATTTATTCATATATTTAATGTGTTGTCATAAGTGAATTCTTATATCAATTTGAAAATTGTAATCTAAAAGATCCGAATTTAAATTCAACCCAATATAACTTAACAATAAAAAGTCAATAACTTTAATCAATCTAACTCAAACTTAAATCTATTCAAATATAAACCCAAAACAATTCAAACTCAAATTAATTTAACTTGAAAATATTAAACTTCAAACCCCAAATTTAAAAGACTTAAACCCGAAACCATCCGACCAAATCTAGTTACTTGACATGTCTTTGCAGGGTAAGTACACTATCAATAAATTATATGATACCAAATTTAATTAAATGTTAAAAAGTTCAATTATTTATATTTTAGTGTATAAATTTATAATGCAAATTGATCCCATTATGATGATTATGAACATGATAAATACTATTGAAAGTGAAAGTAAAATAGTATCACATTTCATTTTCCAGTCAAAAGCTGAAAGCATTTGCGTTTAAGACATGCAAAACGTTTTTATTTTCTTACCCAACCAAGACGACATGAATTTTCTTTTTCACTTTTTTGTAGTTTCCCAAAGTCGGTTTGACTGAAATCCCTATATTAAGCTTATACTTAATGTCAAACAAAGTACTAAATCTCAATTACATATTCCCACTATGATGATTATGATCAAGAAAAAGAATAATTAAGATTTACCAATTTTTACTCATGATTGTATATTAATTTGATTCAGTTGATTCGATATTCATTAGTAATCTGGTAAATATTAAGATTAAAGAAAAGGGCGAAACCAGGCATTTTATAGTGGAGGGGTCGAAATTAAATTGAAATCATTTAAATGGTCAAAACAGAATTTTACTATTTATTAATTAAAATTTACCAAATTTAAAGGCTTAAAGATAGCTTGGAGGCTAGTCTCATTAGAAGAATTCATCTACTTTTAGTAAATATTGGATATTGGGTCATACAATATATTCTCAGGAAGTTAAACGAAATTTCAGATTGTATGGTTAAATTGGCTTTTGATACAGAACAAAACCTGACAATATTTGAAGAGATTTCAAGGGAGATGTTAGCAGTCTCTCCTATTGTCAAAGTAAGTGTTAGTCTTTCTCAAAAGTCATCTCTGATTCTACTATCACCAACAATTTCATGTGATAAGTGATCTATAAATACTACTTTCAGCTCCCACCGAGATTGGTGACATGCTATGATCTTAATTATTCAGGATTAGATCGAAATAGAATTTATAGTAAATTATTTAAATTAGATAAAGAATTAAACTTTTTGATAGGTGTGACTTGATCCATATATAAATAATATAATAGAGGTCGATCTCAAATCTATAGCATAAGATTGTGTAAGTTGTCATTGTAATAGAAGTTGCAGGGTCACATTACTTGCAATCAAGTGTATATGAAATCAATGGTGTTAGGCATATGGTAGTTGGATTAATGGACAAAATACAATGAGAAAACAATTTAGAGGTTCACAATATAAAACTCATCAAAAATCAAAGATAAAATTTTTATTATTTTTTATTTATTATTACACAACAAGATTTCCCTCTGTCATCTGTCATTGACCCCACCATAAAAGAAATGTTTGTAATAACAATGAAATTTCAGTACCAATTCAGGGGGGAAATTGTTAAATCATCAATCATTCAAAGATTCTTTCACATCCCAGTAAGTCATCAATAATGTGAAATCTTTAAATTAAAGAAATTGGTATTATTTTGAGGATAAAATAAATTTTAATATAGAAATTAAAAGATAGTAATGAGACAAAGTGGGACGGTTTTTACTCGCCCTAAATCCGGTCTAATTTTTATACCTCCCTTTCGTACCTATCTCTAAAATAACTTCCTTGATTTGTCTCAGAATATATATTTAATTTGATAAAATTAAAATATATGTTATAAATTCTAATTAATTAAGTTGATATCATCTTTAATCGAATTATCAAAATTATGAAAATGTCTTTTGGTAATAAAAATAAGTAATATCATTTGATGTTTTTTTAGTTTTTTCACTTAAAAAAAAAAGCCAAAAAATATGTATAATGAGATTTGAACTTATACCAATTGCATTAATAAAGCTTTATTTTGAACTCCTTGTAATGGCCTGATGGTCAAGGGTGTTCACTACCCTAAGTGTAGCTTGGGTTCGAGTCGCACCAGTCTCGTTGTTGTTAGGGCTTTACCCTCCCATTATAATTCACCAAAAAAATAAAACTTTATTTTAATTTCCATCAATTTAATATTATACATATTCCATATGTTATTATGATTAATTAGTTTTAAATTATACTTTTTATTTATTTATTATATGTTAATTTTAGACACACTTATATATCCTAAATTCGTGACTTTAATACACATACGCATATGATAAAATTCTTAATATTTAAAAAAATATATAAAAAATAAAAAAGGGGTATGTTCATAAATATACTTGCTATAGAACAATATATTAAATTACATAATATATATATATATATATATATATATATAAAAACAATATATCATATAATTCAAAATGAGCTGAACTAATTTAAGATCAAATTTTTTAACGTTTAAAACGCTCCAAATTAATTTTTGAACCTCAACGAATAATTCGTTTCATAAACAGATATAATATTAATAAAAATACTTTTTAAATAAAAAGAGGCCATTAGATGTTTCAGTGGCCATGTGTGATGAGGAAACCTGGCAACATGAAAATGCAGAATCCAAGGAGGATAATAATTAAGAAATGTGCATTTATATAAGATGTTCCACAGTCATTCCATCAACATTCATCTCTTGGGGAAAGTTTTACTTTATAAAAAATGTTGAGAATTTTGGTTAAAATAATCTACCATGGATGTATATACATTCTGCAATTAAAATAATAATAAGTTCTTGGATTAATGTCAAACCAAAGTGATTAAATTAATGTAAAAGCTTAAGTTAAACTTTGTTAAAAGGCAAGAAAGTTGACTTGGTGCAAAACATGGACTAATTAATAAATCTCTATTTTCTAAAATGATATAAT
This sequence comes from Gossypioides kirkii, assembly GCA_005610355.1. NCBI lineage: Eukaryota > Viridiplantae > Streptophyta > Magnoliopsida > Malvales > Malvaceae > Gossypioides > Gossypioides kirkii. The sequence continues at coordinate 3,046,423 of CP032251.1, read as the reverse complement.
TATTTGGATAATATATATACAAATAAAGGTTTCTCATTGTTCCCAAAGTGGGGGAATATAAAAAGAATACTTTTTAATTACTTATATTTTAATGAGCATCCAAATTAATATAGTTTAAACTATATTTTTATTGATTAATTTTATTAAGAAAGAATTAAGGAATAATCGTCCTTTCCACTCACAAAAAGAATGCTCATCCTATTTGGTAAAATAATAAATTCTTCTATCAATAAATATTGAGTGCAGTTGTAAGGTACATTACACCTCGAAAAAGAGAACAAGGTTTGAGTTTTAGAGATGATTTTATTGAACGAGATAATCACGAACCCAGAACATGAGCACTATGACGGATGTGAAAAGTACAAAAAATAGTAACAAACGCTTTTTATTTATTAGTGAGAATTAAAACTTTGTTAGAAGTATTTCAAACATATGACCCTATGTGGGATTAAATTGTCTATGGATATGATTGAGTTCAATTTTAATTTTCAAGTTTACATCGAAATTTGGTCTAGTTTAGCTCAACTTCATAACTCATTTTATTTTATATATTAATAAAATATTTTTTATAATTAATAAAATGCTTTTATTATTTAAATCGAATTTAAATTGAGCAACATCAGCCTGAAGTGAAAAGTCCCTTGTTCAAGCCCAACCTGAACTAGAGTAACTTTACTAGGTTAGGCCTATTAGGTCGGATGGACCACCCAACTCATAGATAAAAGATGATGCTCTTAAGATTATTTGAGAAGAGAATTAAGTTCGGCAAAACTTGAAATGCTTATGTTCGTATTCTCAAGAAAAAAGGAAATTAAGAATATTGTTAAGGACAAAAAGAGGTCAAAGGCTTAAATGATGGTTCACACGATGGTAGATGTGCAGAGAGTCATAAACTGAGGTTGGGTTTGACTAAGGTAGAAATCTAGAAGGAGAAGCATGAATGCCTCTCCAAAGTTAGAGACAAGTATTTGCAGGTGAGAGTGACCCTCTTTAAATCTTAGTTCTTAACACGTGTACAATATCAATCCCATCATGTTCAACCAAGTGGGCAACATAATAGCCTTCTAGATAGGTTGCGATGGGATGGAGATAAACTAGGTGACCTACCACGTGCATGTCATGCAAAGGAGAACTAACAACTGTCCTTGGCAAGGCAAATTGAAGGAGCCTTACATGTTGTGTGTACATCTTTCTACGAAGCAATCTTTGGTAAAGTGTTGCTTTAAGAAAGGTTATGGCAAGCGAGGTTGTGGTGTGATGAAGTAATGGTAGCAAAGCCTAGTCAAGTGAGGTACATATAACAATCACTCCCCAGTCAAGAGGGTTAAAACCCTCTAACTGAGTAGGATTTATCGATGAAGGATATATCTATCAAGACTATTCCTTTTTAAGGGGTGTAACACCCAAAACTCGTTACCATCATCGGTTAGGGTCTCAAGGGTCTTTCGATCATTTATTGCAATTTATCTTTCAATTTTAAATCCTTTTAATCATATTTAATAAAATGTGACATCATGCATGACAAAAAAATCATTAAATGAATATCAATACAATGCAAAAGAGGCAAAAATGTCATTTTCAAGATTTTTGAAAACTTCTACCGGTACTTGTTGGACAAGTATCGGTAGTTATCAAGTCAGTAAAAATTTTAAGAAATAGTGCAAACTTCTACCGATACTTATGACAGTTCTACCGATACAAGTGAGACATCTACCAATACAAGTCATGCTTCTACCGATACTAAAAACTACAAAGAGCTAAGAAGTCCTACATTGCATCTTATACCAATACAAGTACATAGACTACTATACTCCTATGAATAAAACTACCGATATCTGTTATACAACTACCAATACAACTCAAGTCAGTAAATAACCTCCCTCCTACCTTATACTTCTATCGATACATGCATGAGTTCTATCGAAACAAGTATGAAACATTCAATGAATCATGAATAAACTCAAGTTTATCAACCATTCATCATTTCATAACTTCAAAATACAACATTAGCATTCATTGTACATAGTTTCAAGACATTTTGTACATGTCATAAAGTATGTATATCATATTGAACTAGCATACACAATTATGTTCAACCTTTAACTAAAATTCACAACAAGGAATTCCATAATCCCATACAAGTAGTACAAAAGACAACGTCATCCTAGTACATGTCATATAACCAAGTGAAGATAAACTACCAAATGAGCTTCACGACAGTGTGACTTCTTTAGACGATCCGATCTTCAATCAACAAAATAATCTAAAAAACAACAATAACATCACTGGTAAGCTTCATAGCTTAGTAAGTTTGATGAGTTCATAAATTTACTGAATAACAAGTGTGGTACAATCTGAAAATCAAACAAGCCAAACAGATTTATACTTCAGTGCTTTATGTCTGATTTCATCCATGTTGACCCAAAGGTCATTTTTGTTACCAGTATACGATGCTGCTCACACTAAGCTGACAAGGATTCGCATCACATGCGATACCTTAGCCATCGATACAGTATAACTGTTCCCTACGATGCTGCTCATACTAAGCTGACGAGAATATGCAAACTAGCATAAATCTCAGCCATCGTAGGGCCTATAATCCAATCTTGGATTCTATTCACTTTACAGTGACTCACGATGCTATAGAGAATCCGCAACAAATGCAGGATCTCAACCATCGGACCATTTTGAAACTTTGACACAAGTTTGGGTAATTCTCCTTCTATCGTTTTCATCTTTCACATCTTCAATTGTCGTTTCCCATTTTTCAGTAATCATAAAGAAGGCAATTATAAGTAGTTACAAGTAATAATTTAACATTACAAACTTACTGGACTAAATTGCAGTTATTGATAGGCTTTAAGGACTACTCTGCTAATTTCTCTTTTTCGCGATCCGTGGCATGCTCATAATCTAAATCAACAAATCAACCAAATTTTCACATTAAACACACAATTAGATCCTTTTTGGAAAAATTACGATTTTACCCCTTATTTTCCTTTTATTCAATTTAGTCCTTAGGCACAAATCATGCAAAATAACCATTTCCTTTTCTCCACTATACTAGCCGAACATCAAAGGGAATGTATTCGCACCTTACAAGTCATTATTTCATACCAAAAACATGTAGTTTCATCATTTTAGCATTTAAGTCCTTAAACCTTAATTTCATCAAAAATCACATTACAAAAAGATCTAACCCAATGATCAAGCATTCAAATCTATCAAAAGCTTTAAAGAACAAACATTTTCAAAAATGGTAAGATTTATAACATTTGACTAATTCACAAATTAGTCCCTAAATTAGCTAGATTAAGCTAATACGAACTCAAAAACATAGAAATCACTAAAAACGGTCAAGGTATGCTTACCCAAATTAAAGCTCAAACCACAACAATTGAAAACCCTAGTTCCTTTCTCCTATTCGATCGTACAAGGAAGAAGAAGAAGAAAATGCCATTTTTTAACTTTTATCATTAAGTTTAATTAACCCATTATTACCTTAATTAAACTTCATTATATTCAATTTATATCTCATGACTATCCACTATCTAATTTCCTTTAGTTAATTTATTCATTTGGTCCCTCTACTTAATCATACTCTACTTTTGCAACTTTTACAGTTTAGTCTCTTTGCTTAATTAACTATCCAAACTATAGAATTCTTTTACCAAAATTTAATGACAATAATGACATCATAAATGCGTAATAATTAATAATTTATGACTCGACTCATCGAAGCTGTGATCTCGAAATCACTTTTCCGAAATTACTAAAAATCGGGTTGTTACAAGGGGAATATATTGTGAGATATCCATAAAAAAGCTAGCTCTGTAGGGAACCCTCGTACAAGGAAAAATAAATATAGATTTAGTTAACAGTTTGCTGAATTCGGTAAACTAAAGCGGTCCAAAGTAAATGGACATGCGCCAAAACGGTAGATGTCGTTGCCATAATGGTACATAAAGAAGTAACCACACAACATTAGGTTTAGAATGAAACGAGATCTAGTCTACTAGGGGTGTGAATCTGTGATAGCTAAAACCACTGATGAAATGTCAGTGAGTCCTACAGGACTGAGTTAAGGGCTAGGGTCGTTAAAGGTTAGTCTGGTTTATTAAGGTCGCTAAGGGAGGTGAAGCATAAGGATCTGAAATTTATCAATGGAGCGATGCCCGTGAAGGAAGGTATGCTAAGGAAAGAGTGCGCGTACAGTTAAGACAAAGTCCACGGATATGGTGAGACATTTGAGAAGCTTCTAAAGCTTGACGAATAGCTACAAGGTCAACCAAGGGAAGATTGTTTATCAACCTACCTGCCTATGAGAGTGGGAAGGGAACCAAAGATCGCCAACTTCAGTCTGAAAGAATATGCCTTAAAATAATCAGGGAGTTGGAAACGTCTCGTTTCCTTTTTATTATTTCCCTAGAGAATGAGGCTATTTTGCATAATGTAGGGAAGAAACTCACTAAGTTCATGTGAACTTACAAGAGTTTGACTTGTGGATGCAGGAATTGTAAGGAAAAGAGCTCGAGAAGGGGACCAAGATATATTATGGTAGAATAATGGTCGATGGATTGTTGGTGTCATGCACATAGAAGGGGGTACTTGTTTGGCTTCGTGATAAGTCTCAAAAGTAACATGTTTTAGCCTTATTCTTAATGGGTTTTTGGATGATTATTCGATTTAAAATGGTAGCTTTTATGCTCCTAATCTTTTCAATTCATGTTTCAATACTTAGGAGAGCATTTGGGAGCAAAATGAGTGAAAAACAAGTAAAAATCAGAGCAAGTTTCAGAAGCCACACGGGTCGGACACACGACTATGTGAGCCACACGACCTGTCACACGGGTTGGACACACGACCGTGTGAGCCACACGACCATGTTTCAAACCCTTGGAAATTGCGAATTGCTCTCCAAACAGACAGAAAAATGTAATTTTTAGGTTTTTCGGGCATTGTAAGACCTATATATGTCAAAAATAAGAATATGAAAGTGAGCCGTCACATAATATTCAAGAAAACAACTCGAGAATAACATTGAAGCAGACTTTAAAGCAAATTTCCATTAAGATTGTAGATCTTTTTTTATTTTTTTGAAGATTATTATGAGTTTCTTTGTTTCTTGTGGTTATATTGTCTTTGAGATTTTTTATTTGCTATTATGAACTAAGTTTCTAAATACCTATAGAGATAAACCTTAGGATGAATTCTGTTATTTGACTTCTATTTTTACGTAATAAATACTTAGATTTTGTTCTCAATTATATGTGCTTAATTCTTGGTTTAATATTTCTAGGTTATTAATCAATGTTTGATGTGCTTAAATCATAGGAGGAATAGATCTTATTTAAGAGTGGATCTAGCGTAATTGAGTAGAGTTGCATGTAATCCTAGAAATAGGACGACATAAATCTACTGGATTAGAGTCAAATCTAATAGGGGGATCCATAGATCAAGTTAATGTGATAATATGGGTTTTAATTAGAAAGAAATTTCAATTAATCAACCTAGAATTAGTTGCTCTTAGCCATGAAGAGAGAGATTAGCATAATTTAGGGATTTCTACGGATCTTGGTTCAAAGTTAAGAAATTGTGTAATATAGTTCGATAATGATAGATGAAGTCTAGGTGGATTTTTTCCTGTGTGTTAATTGTTTATTTCCTGATTTATTTTTTATCATTTTCTTTAGTTAATTAATTTAGTTAATTTTAGTTTTAATCAATCTCTCCAATTTTTCAGTTAAAGAATAGAAAGACAGTAATTACTAGTACTTTTAGTCCTCGTGGGAACGATATCTTTACTCATCGTAGCTATACAATTAATTGATAAGTGCACTTGCTTTAGTCAAATTTTTAATTAGTTTATGACTTCATCACTTAGCCTTGGGGACGAATAATTTTTAACTAAATAGGACTTTAGAGATGAAATTGGAAACAATTTTTATTTTAAATTAAGGTTTCCATTGTAATAGTCCTTTATTTTTCAATGAAGTTTGTCCTCAAAATTATTATGTTTCAAATTTGATAATTAGACCAATCCGGTTCAGTTGTGAAACTCCATACTCAGATTTAGCAATTAGGTCGGGTAAGGGTGTTATAGAACCCATTGTGTATTTTTTAGCCAATATTTGGCTTTAGCTGGATCATCATCTAGTTTCCCTCAAATTTCTTCAACTCCAAATTTTCGAATTTTATCGATCGAAGGCCTATGAACATTTATCGAGTTTAAAGCTTGAGGATGCGAGGTTATTGGGAAAGGCACATTAATGGGTGGAGGTTATGGAGCCACAATGTGAGTTTGCAGGAAACTAGAATACCATTTGTCCATCATTTTGAAAAAGACACCATGTGCCTCACTTCTAGGCCCTTGAGCTGCAGGCACACTCTAAGTAACTTCTTGCTCAGGAATTGGAACATTAGTTTTTACTTCATCAGGTGTAGCATGATTAAACACAGTAAAAATCTTTAATCTATATTAAAAACCAAAATCAGATTGGATCAAAAGTTATCACACTATCTATAGTTACAAGTGGCATGTATTTCTAAACTCATAAGCGCTATGTTTCAATCTTATAATCGACTAAAACATTTGATATCACTAAATGTAACACCCTTTACCTGGTCCGGTCATCGGACCTAAGCTACAAGAGGTTAACACGTGAAACTCACATAAAATTTATATATTTTAAACATACGTGGCAGGCCATGCCGCGGACTAATAGGTGGCGGATTACCCTAGCGGATCATTCAATTACATATAGAATTTCAGATGGCTAAACTGCGGATTATTTTGCGGTTATCACTATAGCAAGAAGAAAGACATACATCAAATTTGAAATATTTCCTGTGAATACCTAAAAATGGCAGATTGTTTCACGGATACCCAACACGGTAGGTCCCGTACAAGTTAAGACGCGGAACATAGCAGATCTGAACTTCATTTTTTTATTATCATACATTACAAAATTTAAAGTAATCACCTTCAAAGTTTAACAAGTTTGTTTACAAATAACCAAACAACCATATACATGCCACTTAGACCGACTCATATAAACCAAGAGTCTACCACAACTTCGGGCGAATATTGTGAACTTCTTATTGATCCGATCAATGCACTCTAAACATTCAAAATCTACAATATAAAAGCAATCTAGGCATAAGTATTTAGAATACTTAGTAAGCTCATACAAATTTGATAGTTTAGTTACCTCAGATAATAATTATATGATAATTTAATACTCAAACACAGTTTACCTATCCGCCAACAAAATTTGCCAAAAAGGTAAGTGCATATACTTCATTACATACAATATATCGAGTAAGCAACATGATACAAATACACTCTTTATATCAAATTCATTCTCATACCCTTCATTTCTTAACTTGCCAATTTAGCATTTCACATGTTTTATATTACCTGATGAACATCGTGTTGAACACCCCATGACCCAACAAAAGCTGAAAACACTGAGAGAAGGAAAGAAGAAATCAAATGGAAAACTCAACACTTGATTTATTTCAGTGTGAATAACACATATAACACAGATCTTTATATAGACCCAAGGTCCTACTATCCTTATTTTCCTAAGCAATGTGGGATATGAGTTTTACATAGATTCATAAACCATTTGCAATGTGGGATAAATTCTTTACTAACAAACCACTTATACTTATTTTCTAATAAGTTGGTGTTGATATTTCAACACTCCTCCTCAACACCAACTTCTTTTTTGTGTGTCATGCCCGTGTCAATAAGAGCACTATTCTTCTGGCCTGCAATGTTGATGTCTACAAACATCAACCCTTCCTTGCCATCCCTCTTGGCAGGAATGAGTACCATCGAATTAATCATCGATGTTTTCTTCTTGACAAGCTTCCCTTCCTCTGGCTCATCATTCATCTTGAAAGCCGAAAACAAAGATAACTTTGGGCAGTTATTCCTCATATGCGGTCCTCTAAAAAGGTAGCATCTCAACTTACTCTTCTCTTTCAGGTTGTTGGGTCTCCACTTCTCATGTTGTGTTTTCCATCATCGCTACTATTACCACTGCCATAATCGCTATGTCTCACATAATTTTCCTCATGGTCTCCCCCATCATTGCCCTTCACATTGGGCTTAGAATATTCGAACATGTCTCTACTCGGATCAAGTTCCAATAAGGACTCTGTCACCATCATGGCTTTCGTAAGTTCTTTGACACCTCGGTGTTGCAATTCTTGCTTTACCCATGGTTTCAACCTATCCGTGAAGGAGAAAATGCTTCCTTCTCGCTCAAATCAGAAATCTGGAGCATGAGTTCACTAAACTCCCGTACATACTCCCTAATCGATCCTCGTTATGTAAGCCGCCACAACCTTGCTCGAGCTTCACCCTCAACATACTTTGGGTAAAACTGTGCATTGAATTCCTGTTGAAACTTTACCCAAGTCTCAATCTTGATTCCACCATATTTCACATCTGTGGACTTACATTGCCACCATAACAAAGCAACATTAGTAAAATACATAGCAGCAGTGTTTACCTTTGTAGCATCATCCTCGATGCTCATCGCTCGAAAGTATTGCTCCATTGCCCAAAGAAAGTTGTTCACTTTACTTGTGGACCTTGCCCCTTTAAACCCTTCCGATTTGGGCACATTCATTGCTTGTTGCTTTAGCGTCGAAGCCAACATTCCATTACCTAATGTAGCCTTGTAAATCTTGAGCTCCACTTTAAGCTTAGTGATTTCTTCCTTTAAGGATACTACCATTGTCTCAAGAACATCATCCTTCCTCGTCATCCTATTTTCTAAGGAACCAAGAGTATCCCATATGTACTCTCTCAACTGTTCCTTCATGGATTGTAAGCCACCTGGGAGTCCCTCCTCGACTTCAATGAGTTTCTCCTTAACGTCCCCCATGAACTCTTCAAGAGTGACCACTTGATTTTCCAAAGCTGATAATACGTCCCTCGAACGACTCTGTTTTTTGTCTCTCCCATGGGTCTCCAATGACTCACTCTGATAAGCTTTTTCTACTATGGTAATATTAGCATATTTGGGATATGGCTTTCTGATCATTGTTAATATTCTTATTAGTGATGCTGGTTCTTCTATTCCACTAGGCTCACCTTCTTCGATCGGTTGGTAATGAACGCTAGTTTTCCATGGACTTTAAGTTTCATGTTTATCTCCCTCATCGTTAACAATTTCAGTTTCACCTAGACTCAACTGAACTTTAGAATACTGCAATTCTCTTTTAAGAGTACCAGAGTCTGGTAATAACTCTTTATCTACGGTCATATGGTTTGAATAACCCGATTCAATTGTCCAATCATTTTCATAATCAATTGTACTTGGTGTTGTTGTCATGAGAGCTAGTTATTCCTCTCCTACTGCAAAGAAAGCTTCTGCGTCCCATTCTTCTTCACTTTTGGAAGTAATGACATTACTCTCCATGGATTTTTTCCTCGACCAACAAGCTTTTGACATGTGACCCTTCTTTTCGCAGTTGTAACACTTTCCTTCAAACATTTTACTGTTGCTGTGGTTTTTGGAACATCCCCCTTCATGAGAGCTCCATTTTCCTTGATTTCTATTGAACCCGCCATTATTACGTTGCTTGAAGTTTCGCTTGCCTCTATTGGCGTAGAGGGCCTCTTTTTTATTTTTCAACGAGACTCCTCCCATTTGTTTAGCTAAGGCTTCTTGACTAGCTAACAAATTTTCAAACTCTACAATGGTTGAGTTTGTCATCCTTATATAGCAATAACAAAGCTCCTGAACTCTGGATTTAGACCATGGACAATGATTTTTTTCATCTTGATATCACCAATAGGAGAAGCCGGATCTAACTTAGAAATCTCCCGGCATATCAGCTTTACTTTGTGAAAGTATTATTTGATCGTCATGTTGTCTTGCTTCATAGACAACAACTCACTCTCCAAAAGTTGGAGCTTCGTATCGTTCTTTTTAGAGAACAACTTCGCGAATGTTTTCCAAGCTTTATTTGGGGTTTTGGAACCATGAATGTGTTTCAACATTTCCTCCTCCACTGTTGTCTTCAAGGCGAACATTGCCTTGCCTGCTTTTATCTTCCATTTTCTTAGCGCGCCACTCTGATCCTCTTCTCTTGGTTGCTCCATTTCATTACCATTGACAATCTCCCACAGATCTTGTCCTTGCATATATGACATCATGCAAGTTGATCATGTATTGTAATTGTCGTTGTTAAGCTTCCTCATTCTGCCGACAGCATGTAAGTCAGTCATTGTGCCTACAAAAGATCCTTACAAAACTACACGAAATAGTTAAAGTATGTGAAAAATACACTAGGTAAGCTCCTAGGAAAGAGAGGTGGATTACACGGATCACTTAAATACAAAGTCTTTTCTTGCCAGAACTTTCCTAAACATGCACTCTCACACTACCACACTTATAGGTAAATAAGCAACCAAGCAACAGTGAAAACTTATTTTCTAATGTGGCAGATCAGACTATACTGCAACCACAAAGAAAATTAACATGTAACCTAGCTCTGATGGCAATTGTTGAACACCCCATGACCCAACAAAAGCTGAAAACACTGAGAGAATGAAAGAAGAAATCAAATGGAAAACTTAACACTTGATTTATTTCAGTGTGAATAACACATATAACACAGGTCTTTATATAGACCTAAGATTCTACTATCCTTATTTTCCGAAGCAATGTGGGATATGAGTTTTACATAGATTCATAAACCATTTGCAATATGGGATACATTCTTTACTAACAAACCACTTATACTTATTTTCTAATAAGTTGGTGTTGATATCTCAACACATCGTAAAAGAACTCAAAACACAGATACGCTTCACACTAGAGGCTTATTCGAGCTAATCACATACGGAGGTGTTAGATTACCCGTCCAAGCTAAACCTTTATCGACACAATGAAAGCTTGGTCGAGGCTGCATATACATGTAAGGTTACTAGTCCAAGCTCAACCTTTAAAACAACATCAGATTACTAGTTCAGGCTAAATATGTGCCACATGTATCTTCGAGTTTGCAAAAAATGTTAGATCTCAGAATCATCAGGAAGTAACATGTAACCACATGTACAAGTCTTTTATTAAGTTCACCGAGACACTTTTGTTTTCATTCACATTCCTTCGTAATACAATGTTTCTCCTCTATAATTTTAACAACTAAATCTAAATTACCAAATTTTTAGTTATACAATTTAAGAACAAAAGGAATTAAAATTTAATAATGTTCATATTGTATGAACTTACCTAGCGGAATGATAACTCGCCACAATAAAGTCTACTCAATAACTTTTCCTTTACTGCAATATTCTCTTGGTGGATTCAAATATTGATCTATAACATAATTTTAATTCAATTTTTATTAACCAACATCATTCATCATCTTATGAAACACATAAGTCGGTTCATTTCCATCACTTTAACTTCCCTTAAACCTAACACTTAAACAGTCAAGCTCTTTATAACAATGTTTAAAGAAATCTTAAGCTGGTTTCAAAATGTCTCCATTTTAGTTGTTATCTGAAACTACAAATTCTCATTTTACCAACTAATCCTTTTTCATAACTTTTCATCTAATCTAAACATTTAACACCACAATTTCAAGCATTCAACAATGGTAATCTCAAGAAATCTTTAACAGTTTTGGAAACAAACACCACTATTAGCTAGATTGAAACACGACAGATTCAAAAGCATCAAAATGAAGCAAAACGAACTCAAATTAGCTTGCCATGCAAGAGCACAAAGCTTGACCGAGTTTTTCTAGCTTAACAAGGAAGAGAGAGAATAATGAAGAAAATGGAAGAAAATGAATTTTTCCTTCTCTCAATTCACTATGCTACGATATATATATATATATATAATTATTACTTAAGATTAACATTATTACAAGTAAGGTAAAGCCAAAACCTATCCGACCATTAGTTACAAAAATGGTTGAATTATCAATTCAATCCTTAATTGATTATCATACTACTTCTAGCGATAGAAATTCATAATGGTCAACTTTTACCACCTTTACGATTTCATCCCTATACTAAAATAGATTATCCAATCAATCAACTTAATAAACCAGGATTTCATATAACATTATAAAAGACTAATATATTTAAATATTAAAACTTATTGACTCAATCATCAATAAATGGGGTTTCGAAACCATCATTTTTTGTACCACTAAAAACGAGTTCCTAAATTCTATTTTAGATTTTTATCTTTCTTTGGATGATTGTCCTAAGACAACAGAAGAAAGAGAGAATACGAGAAACATTATTTATGCTTTGGTAGTAGGAAATCTCATGTATGTTATGTTATACACAAATTTAGATATCTATTTTGCATTAGGACTGGTGAGTCAATATCAAACGAATCCTAGTCCTAGACATTAGCAAGTAGTTATAGATTTACTCAAGTATTTATGGAAAACGACAAATCATATGCTTGTATATTTTGGAGTGGACTTAACTCTTCTTGGATATATAGACTTTTACTTTCAAATGGGAAAGGACTACAGGAAATCAACATCAGGCTATGCATTTTTTTCCTTGGAAATGAAGTCATGGTGTAAAGAAGTGTCAAGTAGAGTTGTATTGTTGACTCCACTATAAAGTCCAAATATGTGGCTACTTTTAAGGTAACAAAAGAAGCAGTCTGACTTTGAAAGTTCTTAATAGATCTTGAAGTCATTCTTTGTATAGAAAATACTATCACATTGTTTTGTGATAACAACATGATAATAACGAATATTAAGGGGATAAGAAATCATAAACGGATAAAACACATTGATCGTAAGTATAATATTATAAGAGAGGTGGTGGCAAGTGAAATAGTGGATGAAGTCAAAGTCACATTTGAGGACAACCTTGCAGATCCTTTTACCAAGACTCTGGTGGTTAGAAGTTTTGAGAAACATGTACAGGGAATGGGAATGCAAAATATGACTCCTCTACTTCACTGAAACAAGTGGTAGATTGTTAGGATCTAGTTTCATCGGTGTAGTTGTTTAGCCATTAATGCTTGTAATTTATCGAATAGATTAGTTAATAAAATTTCATTGCTAAATTCATTATTATTTGTATGTTTTTCCTCAATGCTTTTGCATGAAAAGCAAAATTTATAAGCAAATATTGGTTTATTGATTGTCTAATGCTTAACTAATACTAAGTTACATCATGTTGTCAAATCAATATGCGAGAAGACAACTTATATTAGTAGGTAATCTAAATGGTCCATAGTCTACAAAATCAAAATTTAGTAAATTGATTTAAAAGACTATCATGTTGTTTATCAAATCCAATTGAAGAGATAGTTTATCTTGGGTATCGAAGCAAATGACTCCCAATAAGATCAAAACACAAGTGTCATTGTCTAAATTAACAATACATCGAACATGAACCAAGTTGAATTCATCTTGAATTCATTTAAGGATTTATTCACTTGTAACATTCATGGTATGGCTTAACTAAATACTGAAAGTAATTGACTATGTATATCTAGCTCGTATATTTTGATATATTAAAGGTATAATTGTAAAAAAACTCCAAACTTTGGGGGCTTTTGGATATATACCCCTAACCCTTTTTTTATATTGGTCCTCAACGTAATGGAATTTTGTATAACAAATCCTATTCAAACTGTAACAGTCAGCTGACCGTTAGTTAACAGCCGGTCAACAAATCATGTACATGTGACGTTACATGTGGTCGGCTGACATGGCATCCATTTAAAAAAGAATGTTGACGTGGCAAAAAATAAACAAAATTAATAAATATAAAAGTAAAACAATACTCTAAATCCCCAAATTATCTCAAAACCCTCAAACATAATTTTTTCCCAATTCTAAAATCCCTAAACTCGAAATTCCTCAAATTATTTGAAACCCTAATTCTAAAATCCCCAAACGATCAAAATCCATAACTTCAAAACATCTGAAATCTTCTTTGAATCCCTAAAAACTTCTGCAATCTCCTTTTTGAATAAGTTTTTGAGGGATTTTTCTACATCTTTAATCCCTTAAGAACGAAAATCGTGAAATCCCTAATCATGAAATCCCTAATCGTGAAATCCCAAATAATGAAATCCCTAATCATGAAATCCCTAATCGTGAAATCCCAAATCGTGAAATCCCAAATCATTTCAAAATTTTTTATTTTTCTTCCTTCTCTTCTGAAATCATGGATTCACGTAGTTTGAATAGTCACTGTAGAGGTTGTGTTCGAATGGTTCGAGCAGTTCGAATGTTTCGAGTGGTTCGAAGAAAAAATCGTCTTATGTAAATATTGTTACTTCATCGCAGAAGGAGTATGTCTACGATGGACTAGCAATAAAATGTCACTGCAAAAAGTTAGTTCCAAGAGACACTTCATGGAGCGATTTAAATCCAGGGAGGAAATTTTATGATTTTTCAGATTTTCGGGTATGTGAAGATTCTATATTTGCAATTTGAGCTCAATTTTGATATTTCATAAATCTCATAATCTGTTTTGTTTTCAATTTGAATTATTTCAATTTGGATGAATTGGGGTTTGTTTGTAGGATAGTGGTTATGATTTCTTCAAGTGGAACGATGGGAAAATGTATGACCGTGTGACAGAGTTACCGCGTCAATTACGTGACAGTGAACGAAATCTGTTGAATGATAATTTAGCACTTAAGAAGAACGAAATCTCATTTGATGGTAACCATAATAGTGGCAGTAGTGCTATTGACATTGAGTTTAAACGTGGTAGATCAGTTTGTGATGTTGAAGGAGAAGTAGCATTAAGGAAGAAAATGTTGACCATGATTCAAAGAAGATTTTGGATGTTTTGAAGTTATGGATTTCGATCGTTTGGGGATTTTAGAATTGAGGATTCAAACGATTTAAGGAATTTCAAGTTTGGGGATTTTAGAATTGAGAAAAAATTATGTTTGGGGTTTTAAGATAATTTGGGGATTTAGGATTTTGTTTTAGTTTTATATTTATTAATTTTTTGCCACATCAGCATTCTTATTTAAATGGATGTCACGTCAACCGATCACATGTACCGCCACATGTACATGATTTGTTGACCTGCAGTTGACTAATGATCAACAGACGGTTACTATTTGAACAAGGTCCGTTATACGAAATTTCATTACATTGAGGGCAAATATCAAAAAATAAAAGGTTAGGGGCATATATCCAAAAGCCCCCAAAGTTTGGGGGCTTTTTTTAAATTATGCCTATATTAAAAGCTTTAGTTCAATTGGTAAAGAGTCAAAAGTTGGTATGTTGTGTATACATCTTATGTATGACATAGATTTACTTACAAAAGTGGAATTCATAGACCAATAAAGGTTAAAAGATACCTCTCACTTGCATTGCATGGTTAATGGCAAAGAAACATGATGACGGGTTAATTGCTTTGGACGAATGATTTTATTAGTATATGTTAGTGATAGACTTTTTCATGGATGGAGATGCAATGGTTACCATGAGATAAAATATAACTATATTTGGTAAATGGATTTAACCTAAAAAGATAAAGGATATCCTACAAGGATAACACACTAATGACAATGTCATTTAACAAGCAAAACTATAAGTTGCTTTCGTAATGGTATATAAGGGAGAGTTCAATAATGATACTTTTAGCGGATTGACTCCATGACTAAATAATATTGTAATTAATAGACAAAGTGTCAAAACTTAAATACAAATTATTTTATCCCTAATTATATATGTCCAGTTAGTCCCTTCACTAACTCAACATAACCTTTTACGGATTACAATTAGAATCAATATGTTGAAAGAATGAAATCTACGAAAGAGAAATAGATTGCATGTGTTACTATCCCAATAAATGTATTTTCTCATAAAGAACAAGAGGCGACTAAGAAATAAATTTAATTTCTTTAAATTATTGTTTAATTTATTGTAATTAAATCATTAAGTTCAAAATGAAAATTAAATTAAGTTGGTAAATCAAAATTGGATCGGCTCAATATGCTGAATTAGAAGCCTTTGCACAATTTGCTTTTGATCTCATTAAAATTACTCAGAATCAATTGACATGAGGTCAACGATTACGTGAGTTGTTTAAAAAATCCCAATCAGCTCCTCTTACGGTGGCAGAATAGATAAGTACTATTTACACCGGAATGAATGGTTATCTTGATTCATTAGAAATTGGACAAGTAAGGAAATTTCAATTTTACAGAATGAGACAATTAAATTTATTTACTTATAGATTCTAGTACGATAAAGTTGTTGTTGAAGCCCAATTTATCGGGGCCCAACAAAATTTAAATTTATTCTAGGTTTAAATTTATTTAAAATTTAAATTTATTATAAATTTAAGTTTAAATTTATTTAAATTAAAAAGTCCAAATACAAGCCCAAAATGTCCATTTTTACAAAGCCCAATTGGGTCCAATTCTAATTAACCGAAACAAGCCCAAATAACCCAAACTAAACCTAAACCACCTAAAGTCAAACCCTAAAAAATGACTACCCTCACTTGCACTGCTGCTGCAGTCCACCCTCAGCCACTCAGAGCATGCCACATCAACACGTCAGCACCAGCAGCACCGACCACCAGCAACTTGCCTCTGCACCGCTCATCTGCCATAGCCTCCATTGCCGCACCTACAAAAGAAAGAAATGATAGCAGTTTAATGGCATAAAAACAAAAGGAAATTATTGTAATTCTAGTTACAAAACCAGGTTCAAACCCTTGTAATAGAGGTTACGGGCTCTTTTCTGAAACATTTAAAAATCAATACAAAAATATAGGCATTTTCTTTAAGAAGAAGAACAGTGTCTGTGCAATTAATAGAAGCAGTTAATATTTAGAGAAATCAGAATACCAAGCATTCAATATCTTTTTTGCAAGGTAATAAATATTTATCAGTATATTTATTTGTCCATTTATTTCGTTAATGCACCCATTATTTCTATTGCTACTATCATTTATTGTTTATTTTAAAAACAATTAATAATAATAACAACAATAATAAATAATAGTAATAAATAACATTAATAAATATTAATAAAAAAAATAAAGAAAGTGAGAAGTCGGGTACGTTACGCCCTTTGGTTGGTGCCACCGTCGCTGGAAACCACGCCGGGGTCTTGCTCCGATCATCATCAGCATCTCCTCGTGGGTAGATTTACAAAACAAAAAAAAGGGTTTTAGAATCAGAGTTTGACCTATAACAGATTCAAAAATGAAAATAAAATGAATAAATGCATAAGGCTAAACACAAATCTGAGAATTTATGAATCAAAATGCAGGTTTTAACAAAATGAAATCGAACCTTTTGGATTCTGAAATAAAACGCATGTTTTTTTTTTTTAAAAAAAGGGTGAAACAGATCTGAAAAGATAAAAGAGTTTTAAAGGAAAATCAATTTTTTTTAGAAATGAAGAGAGAAAGGTTTTTTAGGAAAAAATCAAAGCATCTTTAAAAGAATGAAAGGAGAAGAAACGGGAGACGATCGGCTTATCTCGGACAACGGTGCGTGCGGCGACGCGCGGTAGTCGCTGGTGATGATCGGTCTGAGGATGGCCTGCCAAAGAGGAGGTTTGAGAGCTTTTTAAGGAGAGAGGTTTTTAAGAAAAGAAAGAAGAAATGAATTTTGAAGGGAAATTTTGGGTTTAAATACCCTTACCAAAACGGCAACGTTTTGGTAAGGATACTTTAAGCAAAAACGGCACCGTTTCAAGCCTCTAACCCATGACCCGTCCGACCCGACTCGAACCGCCCCTAGGATCCGCGTGTTTTCGTTGAAGGGTATATTTATGTAATTGGTCCTTTCGCTTTTTTTAAAATTTACAATCAGATCCTTTTTATATTTTTAATTAATTGTAAATTCGCCCAATAATTTTCTTTCTTTTTCAATTTGATCCTTCAACCTTTTGAACGCTCAGGAAGCTACTATGTGTCAATCTTTTGGTTTATTTATGCAAATGGTCCCTTTTATTTGTTATTTGTTTTGATTTCGCCCTTAAATCAAGTTCTTTTTTATTTTTAAATTGGCCCCGAATTTTTAAATGATTTTTAAATTAGTCCTTTTACTTCAAAATACCTTCCACGTGTCCCATATTTTTTATTTTATTGCCCAATAAGTCCCTGAACTATCCAAAAATCATATTTTAACCCTCAAACTTTCTAAAAATTACATTTTAACCCCCAAACAACCAAAAATTACATTTTAACCCCCAAACTCTTTAAAAATTACAATTTAACCCCTAAATTTCTAAAAAATTGCATTTTGCCCCCGAACTTCCAAAAATTACATTTTTGCCCTTAAACGTTACAAAAATTACATTTTTGTCCATAAACTTTCCAAAAATTATAATTTTATCCTTAAATTTCCTAAAATTCCATTTTTGACCCTAAACTTCCAAAAATTACATTTTTACCCCTAAATGTCCAAAAATTTCATTTTTTGCCCACGAGTGTTCAAAAATTACCGTTTTGCCCCCAAAGTGTCCAAAATTACCATTTTTGTCCCTCGGGCATCTAAAAATCACATTTTGACTCTGTTTGTTTTGCTTTTTTTTCCTCTTCAACGCTTATGTTTAGTTTTTTTTTAATTATTATTTTTTCGTATTTCATATTTTCTTACTTTTTGATTCTCGTGTATGTAATTATCTGCTTAACTATTTTCTTTGCATTTAATCTTCGTTATTAATTGTTCATATTTCTAATATTTGTTTTCAAAATTATTTTTCCATAAACCTTTAAAATCGAGGAAATGTCCTTTTCGTGTGGAAACTTCGAGAAATTATGCCCTAACGTGTCGGGTATAATTTTTCGTATGCTTCATACAAATCGAATATCCTTTTCCAAGTTTTTTTTTAAATGCCTTTTAATTCGAGATTCCGAGAACGTCGTGCCCTAACGTGTTGGTCACGACTTCAATTCTCCATGAAAATCGAAACGAACGGGCATTCTTTTTTCAAATCTTTTTAAGTCGCGTGTCCGAGGATCATATTTTAAACTCAATACGAAATTTCGAGTTCTCAAAATATATACGTATACAAATAATTTTAAAAAAAAACGAGGTAGTATCCGTTCGTGTGAAAACTTCGAAAAACCATGCCCTAATGTGCTGGGTGTGATTTTCGTATAGTTCACGCAATCGAATATCCTCTTTAAAGTCTTTCAAAACGTCCTTCAATTTCAAAAGTCCGAAAACGTAGTGCCCTAATTCGTTGGACACGACTTCCAGTTCTCTTAGAAATTCGAAACACACGGATGCTTTTTTTCTTAAATATGATTTTTGAAAATCATTCAAAGTTTTCTAAAGACAAAGATCGTATTTTAAATTTTACTCGAGTTTTCAAATGTTTAACAAACCAAGAGCCGAAAATAATCAATGTGGTACCAATTTTGGGTGTATGAGAGTGCTAATCTTTCCTTATGCGTAACCGACTCCCGAACCTGTTTTCTGGATTTCGAAGACCAAAATATTTTTCAAAACGGATTTTAAACATTTTGTGGTGATCCAATCACACTATATAAAAAGATTGGTGGCGACTCCCATATCTTTCCGATCATTTGAAAAACCCATTTTCTTGATTTTTAAATATTGTTCGAGACTTGTTTGTTTTCCTCGAAAAATAAATGTTTCGATAGCTTGGCGACTCCACTGGGGTAATTTTTAAATAAACGAGAGTCAAGCCAAAGTTGATTATTTTCGGGTCCTTTTTGAAAACTTTTAAAGCTTCGGTTTTGTTTAATATACGATCCTCGGCATCTTTGTGTGATATTATATTATGTTGATATTGCTAGTATAAATTTTCATCCATATGCATCTTGTTACTACCCTTTTAAGTAGAAGCGGGAAGTTACTCCTTCGTGAGGTCTTCACCTCCGTGCAGGATAGTGAATCGCTTTTGGGATTACATCCGTACCCATGTTTTCGTGAAGTTTTCACTTCCATGCAAACATGTGAGAAATGTGTCCCCCTGAACCGAACTCATCCTTATAAGCCTATAATGGTAAGGATCGAAGAATCTGCTGGTTTGGGTACCCTTTACTCTAGAGCCTAAAACCACATATAGTGAGGCATAAGTACTCACCTTAAACGGAGCTATACCAAACCTTTTAGCATTTACCCAAGACTATTTCTTAGGTTCTGTGTTGTATACTTGTATGTTGATATTATTATGTTCTGCTAACCGTGTTTTGTTTTGTCTTTTTTGCTTGCATTACATCATCATAAAAAGAAAAGGTGTTAATTTAAGTTCGATTACCAAATAGGCAGTTTCATCATGGAAGACAGATTTCTTGATAAATTGTAAAATAACACGGTTACGCGCTTATGGTTAGAGGAACAACAGCGTGAAAAAGGAGATAGTTTGAAGGAGGGCCATTTATCAGAGTTTTGGGATTATACTCAGATTAAGGTGACTCAAAATAATTTGCAAGAATTAAGAGATATCTAGGGTTAGTGGGATAGCGAGATGAAACAGATGTTCTATCAGGAATATGAAAACTTACCTTACTTGCTTGAAGTGAAAATCGACAAACATCTCTTTCGAGCCCTCGCACAACATTAGAATCCCGCATATTGCTGCTTCACCTTTAGGAACCTAAACATGACGCCCACAGTAGAGGAGTATGCTGCTTTGATCCGTTGTCCCAAAATTCAAGTCGATAAAGCATACTCAAAGGATGCAAGTGTCCCAACGTTTCTGAAGAGGTTGATGCGTGTAACCGGGATGAGTGAACAGTGGGTCGCGTCTCGGATAAAAGTAAAGGGAGACAACAAGTGCATCAGTTAGAAAAGCTTGCGAGATCCAATCTCGACACACCCAGATATGAAAAAACGCATTGACATTTTTGCTCTTAGCATCTACGGGTTGGTCCTTTTCCCAAAAGCATTTGGGCATGTAGAAGACGCAGTAGCAGTGTTGTTTGATCGGCTTAGAAAAGGAGTCATTCCCATCCCTGCAATCCTTGCCGAAACCTTCAGATCATTAAGCACCTACCGAAGAGAAGGGGAAGGAAGGTTCATTGGTTGTGCACAACTTCTAATGGTTTGGTTTCAAAGTCATTTCTGGAAAGTAGAAAAATTTCATGCGAAGTGTTCTCAGCCGATTTCTCACCTTTGAAAGAATTTGTCGTCACGGAAAAGGAACAGAACGTATTTGAGGAAAAATGGATGGCTATCCTTCAGAACCTTCAGGACGAGAACGTAGAATGGTGCGGGCCTTGGTTTATCCCAGAAGAGATCCTCTATCGTTACGGTAGTTTCGATTGGGTCCCTCTACTCGGGGTATGGGGTGCCACAGGATATGTCCCTCTGCTCGTGTTAAGGTAGTATAAGATAAGATAATTTATCCCTACAACAAACGGCCTAGCTCAGTGCGAGTTCTCCTACAAAGGGTATGATTACAAGAAGAAGGTCAAAGAAGTAGCAAATGCATGGAAGAAAGTACATAGAATGAAGAAATTTAGTGCAGACCCGATGAGAACACCAAATTATGATTAGTGGAGAAGTAAAACAGTTAACGATAACATTCTAGCGCCGAATCCTGAAAATGTTCGGCCGATTGAGGAATATTTGCAAGAGGCCCCATCAGAAATAGACATCATGAAACAAGACTTCGAGAAAAAGAGCGCAGAGTTTGAAAAAGGAATAGAGGCCCTAGAAGAAGAAAAGATGAAGTTGGAACTGGATGTGAATATACATAGGTTAGAGGCTGAGAAATTGAGGCAAGGCAAAAACAAAGTCGAAGAGGACATAGTTGACTTGAAGAAAGTTTATAAGAAGCTCCTTTGTTTATGAGAACCGCGGGATTGGGCAAAACGTCGGAACAATGGAGACAAGAAATTCAGATACAAAAAGACCAAGCAAAGCAGTGGCAAAGAAAATTTCAAGACGGTCAGGCTCGTGAAAATGCCCTAAAAGGAGAGTTGTTAGAAAAACAGGTTGAGAAGGCCAAGATGAAAGCCCAGATAACTGGATTAGAAGCAAGAATAGCGGAGCTAAAAGAGTCACTACGAAGATATCGCAACCGAAATTCTGTCATGAAACTCAAAGCAAGTATGGCCGAAAGTTAAGAATTAAGGGAAATGGTGCAAGACTTAGAGGCTGCACTCTACAACAATGAGATTCGATTTGAAATCATGGAGATGAATCTAGAAGCCAGCGAATGGCACTCTCGACAAGCTCAGAGACAAGTCGAAGAAAGAGATTATATAATGGGAAGAGCATTGACCCAAATGAGGGAAGTCGCTGATCACATACAAGAGCTAGCCGCCGAAGTTGATATTCTGAGTCTCTAATATGAATCGAAATTAGAACGAGCACAAAAATTAACTGGGCTTCTTGGAAAGATTAAAGTTTTAGGCAATAAGGCAAAGCCATTTGTGTAATTTTGCTTTATGTAAAGAAGTTTTTCTTCTAAAGAAGTTGCTCTAATGGAAAATGGACTTCAAAATCAATGCCTTTTCTTGCATCACATACATGCATTTTATTCGCATTGCATATATGCATATTTTAGCATAACAATAATTTTAATTGATTAAAACTTTAACAGTTACATCGGTAATCATTAAAAACTCACATCACCATAACACTCGTAAAAAATAAGGCCATGGAGCAAAGGCTCGAGCAAACCCAAAACAAATTACAAAAGAATCCTGAATAATTGGATTGCAGAGGAACTCCCTGAAATTTTTAAGATTTCTTCAGAGTAATGCTTAGAACACCTATTACTTTAGGCTCGAAAGCAATATGGATCTTTTTGTAAAAGGGCCTATGATCATTATCCAGTTATTTTGAATGAAAATGCATTTCCATCTTATATGACAATTTTTCTTTTTCTTAATTATTCTTTCATTCTTAATCCAGCTTAATAAACCATTCATACATATCCAATAAGCAAAATTAATCATTCTTTAATGCATATATTCTTGACCAATTTGACAAACATACTCATACACATATCATACAATCATTCATTCGTAAATTTATTTTGTTCTTTGGACCTCCCTTTCATCTCTTGACAGGTCCTCGAATATCAATAATATGAGTAACCCTGATGCTAACTTAGACCCTCATTTCGAGCAAGATATGTGTTTAGAGGAGCTTCAGGACCTCGAAGATGATCAAGATTATAATTTGCCTCCAGATTTGTTAAGAATGATGGAGCAAGAAGAAAAGCAAATCCTGCCTCATTCAAACCCAGTGGAAGTTATTAATCTGGGAAACGAAGATGAAAAGAAAGAGGTTAAATTGGGACAAACATCTCCTCAGAAACCAGAAAGGATCTTATCGAGTTGCTTCAAGAGTTTCAAGACATCTTCTCATGGTCGTACCAAGATATGTCTGGCCTGAGTATTAACATTGTGGTACACAAACTTCCCATAAAGGAGGAATGCAAACCTGTGCAGCAAATGCTTCGAAGGATGAGACCAGATATGTTATTAAAAATAAAAGAAGAGGTCAAGAAGCAGTTTGACGTTGGGTTTCTCCAAGTAGTTAAGTATTCTGAATGGGTAGCTAACATAGTCCCTGTTCTCAAAAAAGATGGAAAAGTGCGTATGTTTGTGGATTATCGAGATTTAAATAAAGCTAGCCTAAAGGATAACTTCCCATTACCTCACATCGACACACTAGTCGATAACACAGTAGGTCATTCCTTGTTCTAATTCATGGATGGTTTCTCGGGGTATAATCAGATGAGGATGGACCTTGAGGATATGATCAAAACCACATTTTTCACATTGTGGGGAATGTTTTGCTATAAGGTGATGCCTTTCGGACTCAAAAACGTAGGGGCAACTTATCAAAGGGCCATGGTAACCCTGTTCCATGACATGATGCATAAGGAAATTGAAGTTTATGTCGACGACATGATTGCAAAATCCCAAACGGAGGAAGAGCATGTAAGAATCCTGAGAAAGTTATTTGGGAGGCTAAGAAAGTACCAATTAAAGCTAAACCCAGGAAAAAGCACTTTCGGAGCCAAGTCAGGAAAGCTGTTAGGCTTTGTAGTCAACAAAAGAGGAATTGAAATTGATCCGGATAAAGTCAAAGCCATACAAGAGCTACCGCCACCCAATACGCAAAAAAAAGTTTGAGGGTTTTTAGGAAGACTAAATTACATTGCTCGGTTTATTTCACAGTTGACTAAGAAATGTGATCCTATTTTTTGCCTGCTTAGAAAGCACAACCCCGATGTATGGGACGATGAATTGTCAGGAAACTTTTAACAAGGTCAAAGATTATTTATCCAAAGCTCCCATCTTAGTACCCTCAATTCCTAATAAGCCGTTGATCCTGTACTTGGCGGTCTTTGAAAATTCTATGGGATGCGTGCTAGGCCAACACGATGAATCTGGAAAAAAGGAAAGGGCGATATATTATCTCAGCAAGAAATTCACTGATTATGAGACTCGATACTTTCCCATTGAAAAATTATGTTGTGCTCTAGTTTGGACTACGCGAAGATTAAGGCAATACATGTTGTACCATATTATTTGGTTAATTTCAAAATTAGATCCTCTGAAGTACATGATGGAGTCGGTTGCATTAAATGGAAGATTGGCTAGATGGTAGATCTTACTTTCAGAGTTCGATATAGCTTACGTCAATCAGAAGGCTGTAAAAGGGAGTGCGATAGCAGACTTCCAATCTAGCAGGGCTTTAGAGGACTATGAGCAGATAAACTTCGATTTCCCGAACGAGGATTTAGTGTATGTTGCGATCGCTGAAGAGGTAACCACAATAGAACATCCTTGGAGATTAAATTTTGATGGAGCTTCAAATGCTATGGGTGATGGAATCGGGGCAGCTTTGGTATCCCCAGAAGGAGACCATTACCCTTTCACCAGCAAACTTAATTTTGATTGCACAAATAACATGGCAGAATACGAAGCATGTATCATAGGAATCCGTGCAACCATAGAGCGAAAAATCAAAATTTTGGAGATTTATGGAGACTCCACGCTATTAATCTATCAACTCAAAGGAGAATGGGAAACAAGAGATTCTAAGCTAGTGGATTACCGCAAATTGGTTCTCGAGTTAGTCAAGGAGTTTGATAACGTCACATTCTATTATCTCCCACGGGAAGAAAACCAGATGGCTGATGCTCTTGCCACTTTGGCTTTGATGATTAAGGTGAATATACAAGAAGATATGAAACTCATTCAAATGAGCATCTATGAGGCTCTAACTAATTGTTATGATATCGAGGCAAAAGAAGAAGAAGAAAAGGATGACCGTCCATGGTACCAAGATATTCTTCAGTTTGTAAGAGATCGCAAATACCCCGAGCAAGCTTCAAAAAATGAAAAGAGGACATTAAGAAGACTTGCCAGTGAATATGTCCTAGATCTATGGAGACAAGATTCATGTACCTCCATCACACCTTCATGTCATGACTTCTCTTTGGTCATTTTCTATATGGGGCATGGATGTCATTGGGCCAATTTCTTTAAAGGCTTCCAATGGTCATAGATTTATCTTCATAGTTATCGACTACTTCACCAAATGGGTGGAAGCAGCTTCTGATGCCAACGTCACGAAGTTTACGGGATGCCAGAAAGGATCATATCAGACAATGCCTTGAATTTGAACAATAGCACGATAGCGAAAGTTTACGCGCAATTCAAAATCAAGCATCACAATTCCTCTCCCTATCGCTCAAAAATGAATAGAGCTGTGGAGGCAGCTAATAAGAACATCAAAAAGATCGTTGCGAAAATGACTGAAACTTATAAAGACTAGCACCAAAAACTACTATTTGCCCTCTTTGCCTATAGAACTTCAGTCAGAACTTCTATGGGGCAACACCATTCTCATTGGCATACGGTATGAAAGTAGTCTTGCCTATTGAGGTTGAAATACCTTCTCTCCGAGTCTTGACTGAGCTTCAATTAGATGAGGCAGAATAGATCCATGCTCGATATGATCAGTTGAATTTAATTGAAGAAAAGAGATTAAGAGCTATCCGCCATGGTCAGATGTACCAGAAAAGAATGATGCGAGCTTACAATAAAAAGGTTCACCCTAGAGAATTTCATTAGGGAGATCTAGTTTTGAAAAAGATACTTCTCATACATAAGGACTTTAGAGGCAAATGGATGCCAAATTGGGAAGAGCCTTTTGTGGTAAAGAAAGCTTTCTCAGGAGGAACTCTCATTCTAACAAAAATGGACAGCAAGGATCTGCACAACCCCGTCAATTCAGACTCGGTGAAAAAATACTTCGCCTAAAAAAAATTAGGATGAAAACCCACAGAAGGGCGTCTCGATTCTTAAAAAACTGAGATAAAAACTCACACAGGGCCTCTTGAAACCAAAGGTTTTGAGTTGAAAACCCACAAAGGGCGACTCAAAATGAAGAAGCGGGTACGAAGCGATTATCTAATAGGACAGAGAAACTTCACAGCTTGAAACATCAACAAGATACTCTAGGTCTTCTAGACACATATCCGAGCTCAAAAGTGATTCTCAGCAAGGCGGCGCAGGGAAGCTCATTTTGCTATATCCGGGGTAACTAATTGCCTTTTGTTGTTATACTTAGGTAATTTTTGACTAATATTGCCTTTTTCGATTCTCTCTATTGAATAGAACTTTCAATAAATTACGACTTTATTTCTTCACAATTTTGTTTGAGCATTTTACATCTAAAATAACGGATAATGAACTAATAAATCATACAAAGATCGATGAGCATTATTCTAGAATTTTCGAAAAAGTACAGGGGTCAGAAACAGGACTACCAATTAGAAAACAAAACATGCAGTTCAGGATAGGCTAAGAAGAAGATAGGGTAACACATCAACGACAAAGTTTGGACAGACGATAAACCATGCCAACCCGAATAATAATAAATGAATCTAACATTCATCATGTGCATTCATGTAGTTAGGAGCATTTGAATCATTCTAATCATGACTTCCTAATTTAGGCCTACATAGAGGTCCATAGAAGGATACTTTACAGGTTACATCCCCGCAAAATGGTGAGATGAATCAAGCATTGAAGGAAAAGATTAAGTCCACAAAGGCAAAGTTGAAAAGGAGCAGAACTCCCATACCTTACCCCAATCATGGGGTAGATTACGATTACCCAAAACAGTGAATTGATCATCTTCTTGATGAGATATAGAGAAGTATACCAACTCGATGAAATCAGGCTCAAAGTGAGCAAATCTTCTAACCCCAGCTTCCTCATGAGATACTGAGAAGCAGGTCGAAGCAATAAAATGATTAGCTTCCTGATGAGATACTGAAAAGTGGACCAAATTCATCTTCCTGATGAGATACAGAGAAGCGGATTGAAACAAGTGATACGGTCATCTTCCTGATGAGATACTGAGAAGAAGACCAAATCAATGAAACAAAGCTCAATGCGAGTAAATCTTCGAACCCCAGCTTCCTGATGAGATACTGAGAAGCAGGTCAAAGCAATAAAGCGGTTAGCTTCTTGATGAGATACTGAGAAGTGGACCAAATTCGTCTTCCTGATGAGATACAGAGAAGCAGATTGAAACAAGTGATGCGGTCATCTTGCTGATGAGATACTGAGAAGAAGACCAAATCAATGAAGTCAGGCTCAAAGTAAGCGAATCTTCGAACCCCAGCTTCCTGATGAGATACTGAGAAGCAGGTCGAAGCAATAAAGTGGTTAGCTTCTTGATGAGATACTGAAAAGTGGACCAAATTCATCTTCCTAATGAGATACAGAGAAGCGGATTGAAACAAGTGATGCGGTCATCTTCCTGATGAGATACTGAGAAGAAGACCAAATCAATGAAGCCAGGCTTAAAGTGAGCGAATCTTTGAACCCCAACTTCTTGATGAGATACTGAGAAACAGGTCGAAGCAATAAAGCGGTTACCTTCTTGATGAGATACAGAGAAGTGAACCAAATCCGTCTTCCTGATGAGACACAGAGAAATGGATCAAAATAAGTGATGCGGTCATCTTCCTGATGAGACACTGAGAAGTAAACCAAATCAATGACACCAAACCATTGGAATTACAAGCGAATCGAATGAAGCTACAGTGGCAAATTTTGTTTTTTTGAAATAGCCTCAATGCAAGATGAAATCATAACGCCGAAGGTAGAAAAGCAGATACAGTAGAGCTGAATGACCGATAAAGTGAAGGGCAGACCAGTTGAAGAAAGAGCATCAAAGACCTAACAAAATTGGGCATCTTTTTGGTCTTTGCTTCGTTCCTGTTACAAAGCAACAAGCAAATAGGGCAGTTGTTGAAGCCCAATTTATTCGAGCCCAACAAAATTTAAATTTATTTTAAATTTAAATTTATTCTAGGTTTAAATTTATTTAAAATTTAAGTTTAAATTTATTTAAATTAAAAAGTCTAGATACAAGCCCAAAATGTCCATTTTTACAAAGCCCAATTGGGCCCAATTCCAATTAACCTAAACAAGCCCAAATGACCCAAACTAAACCTAGACCACCTAAAGTCAAACCCTAAAAAATGACTACCCCCACTTGCACTACTGCTGCAGTCCACCCTCAGCCACTCAGAGCATGCCACATCAACATGTCAGCACCAACAGCACCGACCACCAGCAACTTGCCTCTACATCGTCCATCTGCCATAGCCTCTATTGTCGCACCTGCAAAAGAAAGAAATGACAGCAGTTTAATGGCATAAAAACAAAAGGAAATGATTGTAATTCTAGTTACAAAACCAGGTTCAAACCCTTGTAATAGAGGTTACGGGCTCTTTTCTGAAACATTTAAAAATCAATACAAAAAGATAGGCATTTTCTTTAAGAAGAAGAACAGTGTCTGTGCAATTAATAGAAGCAGTTAATATCTAGAGAAATCAGAATACCAAGCATTCAATATCTTTTTTGCAAGGTAATAAATATTTATCAGTATATTTATTTGTCCATTTATTTCGTTAATGCACCCACTATTTCTATTGCTACTATCATTTATTGTTTATTTTAAAAACAATTAATAATAATAACAATAATAATAAATAATAGTAATAAATAACATTAATAAATATTAATAAAAATAAAATCAAGAAAGTGAGAAGTCGGGTACGTTACGCCCTTGGGTTGGTGCCACCGTCACTGGAAACCACGCCGGGGTCTCGCTCCGATCATCATCAGCATCTCCTCATGGGTAGATTTACAAAACAAAAAAAGGGTTTTAGAATCAGAGTTTGACCTATAACAGATTCAAACATGAAAATAAAATGAATAAATGCATAAGGCTAAACACAGATCTGAGAATTTATGAATCAAAATGCAGGTTTTACCAAAATGAAATCGAACCTTTTGGGTTCTGAAATAAAATGCATGTTTTTTTTTAAAAAAAGGGTGAAACAGATCTGGAAAGATAAAAGAGTTTTAAAGGAAAATCAAATTTTTTTTTAGAAATGAAGAGAGAAAGGTTTTTTAGGAAAAAATCAAAGCATTTTTAAAAGAATGAAAGGAGAAGAAACGGGAGACGATCGGCTTATCTCGGACAACGGTGCGTGGCGACGACGCGCAGCAGACGCCGGTGATGATCGGCCTGAGGATGGCCGACCAAGGAAGAGGTTTGAGAGCTTTTTAAGGAGAAAGTTTTTTTAAAAAAAGAAAGAAGAAATGAATTTTGAAGGAAATTTTTGGGTTTAAATACCCTTACCAAAACGGCAACGTTTTGGTAAGGATACTTTGAGCAAAAACGGCGTTGTTTCAAGCCTCTGACCCATGACCCGTCCGACCCGACCCGAACAGCCCCTAGGATCTGTGTGTTTTCGTTGAAGGGTATATTTATGCAATTGGTCCTTTCGCTTTTTTTAAAATTTACAATCCAATCTTTTTATATTTTTAATTAATTGTAAATCCGCCCAATAATTTTCTTTCTTTTTCAATTTGATCGTTCAACCTTTTGAAAGCTCAGGAAGCTGCTACGTGTCAATATTTTGGTTTATTTATGCAAATGGTCCCTTTTATTTGTTATTTGTATTGATTTCACCCTTAAATCAAGTTTTGTTTTATTTTTAAATTGGCCCCGAATTTTTAAATGATTTTCAAATTAGTCCTTTGACTTCAAAATACCTTCCACGTGTCCCATCTTTTTGATTTTATTGCCCAGAAGGTCCCTGAACTATCCAGAAATCATATTTTGACCCTCAAACTTTCTAAAATTACATTTTGACCCTTAAACTTTCTAAAAAATACATTTTAACCCTTAAACTTTCTAAAAATTACATTTTAACCCTTAAACTTCCAAAAATTACATTTTAAACCCTAAACTCTTCAAAAATTACAATTTAACCCCTAAATTTCTCAAAAATTGCATTTTGCCCTTGAACTTCCAAAAATTACATTTTTGACCTTAAACTTTACAAAAATTACATTTTTGTCCATAAACTTTCCAAAAATTACCATTTTACCCTTAAATTTCCTAAAATTCCATTTTTGACCTTAAACTTCCAAAAATTACATTTTTACCCCTAGATGTCCAAAAATTTCATTTTTTGCCCACGAGTGTTCAAAAATTACTATTTTGCCCCCAAAGTGTCCAAAATTACCATTTTTGTCCCTCGGGCATCTAAAAATCACATTTTGACTCTGTTTGTTTTGCTTCTTTTTCCTCTTCAATGCTTATGTTTAGTTTTTTTTAATTATTATTTTTTCGTATTTCATATTTTCTTACTTTTTGATTCTCGTGTATGTAATTATCTGCTTAACTATTTTCTTTGCATTTAATCTTCGTTATTAATTATTCATATTTCTCATATTTGTTTTCAAAATTATTTTTTCCATAAACCTTTAAAATCGAGATAATGTCCTTTTTGTGTGGAAACTTCGGGAAATTATGCCCTAATGTGTCGGGTATAATTTTTTGTATACTTCATACGAATCGAATATCCTTTTCCAAGTTTTTTTTAAATGCCTTTTAATTTCGAGAACGTCGTGCCCTAACATGTTGGTCACAACTTCAATTCTCGGCGAAAATAGAAACGAACGGGCATTCTTTTTTCAAATTTTTTTAAGACGTGTGTCCGGGGATCGTATTTTAAACTTAATACGAAATTTTGAGTTCTCAAAAATATATACGTATACAAATAATTTTAAAACAAAAATGAGGCAGTGTTCGTTCGTGTGAAAACTTCGAAAAACCATGCTCTAACGTGCTGGGTGTGATTTTCGTATAATTCACGCAATTGAATATCCTCTTTAAAGTTTTTCAAAACGTCCTTCAATTTCGAAAGTCCGAAAACGTAGTGCCCTAATGCATTGGACACGACTTCCAGTTCTCCTAGAAATTTGAAACACACGGATGGTTTTTTTTCCTAAATAGGATTTTTGAAAATCATGCAAAGTTTTCTAAAGACAAAGATCGTATTTTAAATTTTACTCGAGTTTTCAAATGTTTAACAAACCAAGACCCGAAAATAATTAATGTGGTACCAATTTTGGGCGTATGAGGGTGCTAATCCTTCTTTATGACTAACTGACTCCCGAACCTATTTTCTGGATTTCGAAGACCAAAATATTTTCAAAACGAATTTTAAACGTTTTGTGGTGATCCAATCACACCATATAAAAAGATTGGTGGCGACTCCCATATCTTTCCGATCATTTGAAAAACCCATTTTCTTGATTTTTAAATATTGTTCGAAACCTGTTTGTTTTCCCCGAAAAATAAACGTTTCGACAATTGTAATTACTTTAATGAAATTAGAATTTGATTGATTAATTTATTTTATTTTAATTGATTAAATAGATAATATTTTGAAAATAAAAAATTGATTATTAGATTGGATAAGTTATATGAGCTTATTTTAAAACACGATAACATATATAATTGTACTAGATACAACAAAAGCCCAATAAACCCACTTGGACATAAGGTAGGTAGCACACTTAGTATTCTGAGTGTATGTGCAACCCACCATAACTAGTCCCAAAAGGACTCAATGATTTTTTTATTAAAATATTATTATTTTATCTTTTTTTATTCTAGTAGAGTTCTTGTGGAATTTCCCTATATATAGGGACTATGAGTTATATAATGAAATATACACATCATTGAGCTTAGTTACTTTGCTAAAATTTAATGAGATTTATTTTCCAAAATAAAATTTACTTTGTGAGAATTCGAGTTTGACTTAAGGTTTTTTTATATATAGAAAAAATTAATTTTCTCCACTAGAAAATTAAAGTTTTTATTGTGTAATCGGTTCATGAATTAGAACCCCACCTTTTAAACAATCAATTTTTCCAACATCTTCGACAAAATAGATTGAAGAGTATCGTATATATGTCTTTCCATTAAGCAAGCTCCGGCGAGGCGAGGTCATAATGGGCCAAGTTGCGGGGTAACGAAGTAATGGCAATGGAACTTGATTAGGCGAAGTTCATATAACAAATACTTATCCAACTATGATTAAAGTTGTTATCAAATGTGAAGATCAAAAGAATTGATAACAATTTTTAACAAAAAAATGTGGGACAGATTGCCCCAACACAAGGCTCTTCTTGCTTAATTCCTAGATTCGACTAATAGTCCAAAAGCATGTTGCAAAGCCTAACTAAGCTGAAAAAAGAAGGAGATTCCCCCATTAATCAGAAAGTGAAGCATTTGCACGTTTTGGCATCCACCCTTTGCTTAATTCTTCCACTTTTATCTTTCCATCCTAACACAAAATCTATATAATTCCAACTATTTATGTCATTTATGCTATTGATGGAGAAATGATTAGCTTACTTTCGCTTTTCCATGTTAAATGTTAAGTGTATCTAATGCTAAGGCTACCCACTCCCAAACCCATAAACCCTAGTTGCTCATCTTTGTGTGGTGTTGGGGATTATTATTATAAAACCCTTTTTTTTGGGTTAACTATAAGAATATATTAATATCTAAACAATCCCAACATAAATATACAATTTATAATGTCTAAAAATTATCTTAATAAAAGGGGGTGGATCCTTCAATGAGTGGTTTAATGTGACCCTACAAGAAGCCCTTTCACATGGTGTTTTTTTATTGGGTGTTTAGGGGAGGTAGCCCTTTGGAATAGGGTGGATCCATGTTATTCCTTGTTGCCTCACCTCAATATCTCTATTAAACAATCACTAAGCACACTGAATCTTCTCCACATGCCTTCCTCTTCCCATGTGCTTTGCTTCCTCCTTTCTCTTTCTTTACCCCTTCTTCTAATTATTTAACCAAATCTTTTCTTTATATTATTATGTGCTTCTCCAAATCTTTTCTTTATATTAACTGCTGCTTCTTCCCTTCTATTCTTCAACCATTTGAGTATATATATATATATTACTGCAATTTCCACACAACACTTTATAATATTTAAGCCCAATAAGATACCAACCAACCAATTAACCATCCATCCATCCTAGAGTTCTTATGATTGAAGTTTTCTCTCTCACCTTAAAATTTATATTTGATGTATTGACAATTTATTACTGTTGCAAACGAGATTTTAATTCAATTAACAAAGATAAAAATCTCAAATTTTAAATTTATTATGTACAACTATATACAGAAATTTTTGAATCCTATCATGTGTATAGGTTTTAATCCAATTAATCCAATTTACTATCCATCAACTATGGATAGGGGGAGGTGTAGGATTCATGCATGGATTTCAAATGTAATTTCATTCTCATAGACAGATCCCATTTAACTAAAGTTTTTTAATATATATATAAGGTTTTAGAGCTAAAAATGAAGCATCTAGCTAGCTTGGGTTATATATTATTCATCAAATCATTGCCCTGGTCTATTACTGTTCATCAATCATGGTGTTTCGCTATGTGTCAACAAATATATAGGCTTACATACCTTAGTGGCTATGGAGGAAGACAAATGGAAATTTATATATTAAATAAATAATGAGACTGAATAAACAAATAAGAACTTGAGAAAAAGTATATGCTATACCTATTTCTAACTTTTACTGCTTTCTGCATATTCATTTTTTTTATATTATCTTTAGTTTTTGAATACAGATTGCACCAAAATATATAGTTTGATAGATTTTTCACCTTTTTCTTATCTCGAGTTTAATGATTATAGTTTAGGATTTAAGGTTTCACTGAGTTTAAACTTTAAAGTTTAAGGTTTGAATTTAAGATTTAATGTTTAGGATTCATATTAAATTTCAGTTTTGGGTTTTTTTTTTTTATATATATAAATCATTCATATTTGTTTATAAATTTTTCATTTTTTTATTTCATTAGTGATGAGGTATCGCGTTGTTTTTCACTTATGATGCACGAAATTTATGTGCTAAAATCGTGTCAAATATTCATCCAAATTATTATTATCATATATAATATATTTTGTTAATGAAATGATTAATGAAGAATGAGAAAAAAAAATTTATTATAAATCTTTTATAGTTTTTTAGTAGAGGTGTTCATGGGCCAGGTTAGGTCAGGTTTGGATCGAGTCTAAGGATAATATTAACATGTTTTATGTTTGTTCAAACCTAGTCCAGCCTAAAATTTGGGCATAAAATTTTACCCAAACCTGCCCATATAATTTTTAAATTTTTTTAAAAAAATATTTATATTATATTATTTTAATATTTAATTATTTTATACATTTTTTATTTATTGAAATTTTTTTATATATTCATCTT
This sequence comes from Gossypioides kirkii, assembly GCA_005610355.1. Classification (NCBI taxonomy): domain Eukaryota; kingdom Viridiplantae; phylum Streptophyta; class Magnoliopsida; order Malvales; family Malvaceae; genus Gossypioides; species Gossypioides kirkii. Next base: position 3,011,830 of record CP032251.1, on the reverse strand, counting down.
AATATTATTTTAATCTTTACATTAAAGTAGTATTATATATTTAGTATGGGTTTATTTTTTTATGTGTTTTAAATTATATAATATATAAAAATAACATAATATAAAATATTATAAATTTAAAACGGGTCGGGTCGGGCTGGGCTCGAGTCTTGAATGTTCAAGCATGAGCTCGACCCATATTTTAAACGGACTTAATATTTTTTCCCAAACCCTGTCAAATTTCGAGCTGGCCTTCGAATCTAGACGGATAATCCAGGCACTAAACAAGTCTATTTTTTAGATGAAATATGTAGTAATCATTAAATACAATAAAGAATTAGCTAAAATTTCCCATTCCTTTTTGTCAATGCATATAGAAACTAATAATTTCTTTCTATTTTTTGATATTTTAAATAAAACATTTTAAAATTTTAAAATCATTGAATCAATATAATACATTTTTGGGTAAACTACAAAAATAGTCACTTTTATTTGCCTCAGGTTACATTTTAGTCACTTATGTTTGAAATGTTACGTTTTAGTCACTTATGTTAATATTTTGTTACGAAGTGGTCACTGTGTCGTTAAGCTCCGTTATCTCCCTAACGGTAATCCTACGTGGCAGAACAACTAGATTTTAAGTGCCAACTTGAATTTCCAAATGGAATGAGAATAAATCTTTATAAAAATTTTAACCCTAAACCTTAATTGAAAAAATCCTAAACCCATTTTCACACACCTCTCTTCTTCATCTTCATCTTTTTCTTCCTTTTTGATTCCAATATCTTTAGTTACAAATCTGTCTCAAAGCTTGAATCTTTAAAATCCATTAACCCAAAGATTCAAAGATTCAATATCTTCTTCCCGTTAAGTTTCTTTGGGTTAAAGGATTTCAAATATTCAAGTTTTGAGATAGATTTGTAATTAAAGATGTTGAAATCAAAAGGGAAGAAGATGAAGATGAAGAACACAAGTGTGTGGCAATGAGTTTAGGGTTTTTTCAGTTAAGATTTAGGTTTAAAAATTTTAATTAATTAAATTTATTTAATTAAAAATCTATTCTAATCCTATTTGGAAATCCAAGTTGACACTTAAAATCTAATTAGATTGCCATGTAGGATTACCGTTAGGGAGATAATGGAACTTAACGGCAGAGTGATCATTTCGTAACAAAATAATAACATAAGTGACTAAAACGTAATATTTCAAATATAAGTGACTAAAATGTAACTTAAGACAAACAAAAGTGACTATTTTTATAGTTTACCCTACATTTTTTATTCTATTTATGAAACATAAAGGGATGTGTCATATGGGCTTTTGACTATTAAAAGTTTTGGGCTAAAAGAAAGATTAATTGCATGTCTTCGTTAGTAAATTACTATCTATGATCCAATAATTGGGCCTATAACAAGAAATGAAAACATCCTTAGGCTCTGCTTCACTCCATCTAGTAGAAATTACCCAATTCATGAACTAATTTCCTTTCCTCTCTTTGCATAATTGAGCCCAATAGAGTTCAAGCAGTATCAAATTTACTTGAAATCAGATTCAAAGTTAAATTAACTAAGTTTTACTTTTAAAACGCGAATCATGTTAAGACTCGATTGATATAAGTATTACTGTCGATATAGAAAAACGTGCGTTCGAGTATATTGAAGAGCATTATCCTCTTATTTATGAGTTAGGGGAAGGACTATAGATAATTCTAAATATTATAAAAAAAAATAATAAATATGATCAAAACTTATAATAAAAATATCATTTCAACTCGTCTTGAATTTTATTGATTCACTTCTCAAACAATTTTATAAGATGTACCCTCTCATTGATATCATACAATTAAATTAATTTATTCTCAAAAAATAAATCTAGTCCAAAAGGATTTTTTTTTTTTTCTTTCGCTTGCACATAATTTCATGATTCTCCCTTTTTCAATTTAGCAAGTCGATATAATTAATTTTTAAAAAGTTTATATATACTAAATTTAATAATATAAATATATACGGAAATATTTTAATTTGATAATTTATATCTATTTGATACATAAACTTGAAAACATTAAATTAACTTAGTACATTGTTAAGTACCTAACTAACACCGTTAAAATTTTCTGACCACTTATCAAAATGTGAAGTTATCACATGTTACCATGCTATTGGTCAACATTGTCACGTCAACATATTTTAATGGTGTTAGTCAAGTAATTTAAAAAAATACCAAATTGAATTATGGTTTCCAAACTTGTAAAGTCCAAAAATTTAGACATTAAATAAGTATTAACAAAAGTAATATAGAAATAGGAGGAGGAAGTGAATAGACGTTTCAAGAAGCTGAAAATGGAATATAAAAGAAGTGCAATTTAGGGTAAGTTCACAGCTAATCTTAGTTCTCATCTCAAGAAAATAATAAATAATTATATATTGATACATTGGCAGTCGAAATGTTCAAATCCAATGCCAAATTTATCATATAATATATATGTATGCATGCATGTATATATATGTATGTGTGGTTAGTGGAAACCCATGAACGTAAACTAAAAGCAACTACAGACCGACATTCCATCCAAGAAGCATAGAAAAAAGGAGATCAAACACATTATTTTACATCATTTATTGAAAAAATAATGATGATTTTATTTAGCTATTTATTTTTTTGGCAAAGTCGTATTTTATTTTATTGATGGATTAATTTTACATCATTTAATATAAGACCCATTTTCTTTTCGTCCCAGTTTAATGGACATTATTATGGTAGTGATTTGCACGTCTTCTTCTACCCTTAATAATAATAATAATAATAATAATAATAATACGAGTTAGGTCAATTAATCTTAGATTTTTAAATATTGAATTTGGACAAATAATTCGATGTTTAAACATAATTATTGTCGTTGTAGATTGAGTTTTAGTTTAGTTGGTATCAATATTATTATCAATACATGAAAATGTAAGTTTAAACGCATTGAAGCACGTTTATTTCCCTATCTAAAGGTTAGAGAAACAGGACGAAACTAAAAATTTTGTTTAAAGAAATTAAGATAAGATTATAAAATTTGGGGGCAAAGCTAAAAATTTGTATTAAAAATGCTTAAGTTAAATTATTATTTTTTCAAAAGGGCGAAAATTATAATTTTTTCATTTAAATCTTTGAATTTTAGGGGAGAGCTGTAAAATAATTTTCCTATTAAATCAAGGGGGCCTAAGTCCCTGCCTGCATCTTTTACTACGCCCTTATAGAAAAGGATTATAGATAATTTTTAGGCATCGTATAAAAAATGCACAATTTTATTCTTGTTACATTTTTGTAGAATTGTTTTTTTTTCTTTCCAAAATTCACTGTTTCTTCCCATAAATTTCTAATTTTAATTTATGTAAATTAATTAATTTTAAAAAATGAAATATAATAATGAAATTTGGCAAGTCATCATGGAATTTATCATTTCACTCTTGTTCTTTATTTAATTAGTTTTTATTGTGTCAACACCCAACAAGTTTATCCAAGCAATTTTGTGAAGATTTCAACCTACTTTAACATATTTATTTACCAGTATATAAATTTTAAAAAAAATTATTTACACAATTAATTTTAATTTTTTTATTATCTATATTATTATTTAAATTTCTTATTGAAATAAGTTATATTATATGAAGCTACTTTAAATTATACTATTTGAGGCTATTAATTTTTTTATTTAATTTTAGTATCACACATATCTTATGTGTTATTTTATTAATTAATTTCAAATCATATATTTTATTATTTATTTAAATGTTATTTTTAAATAAATAATAAGAATGATGTTTTTCCTTTAAATAGAAGTGGAATCAATTAATTGGATACTTTGGAAAAAAAATTATTGCTTACCTATGTGTGATCCATAATTGTAATCCAAATCTTGAACCTCATGTTTGCAATCCATTTTGAAGACAAATGTGATATTCATTTCTTATAGGGTCATCTTCTATTTTAGAGTTCTTCACACAAGTCTAATTAGGAGTTCAAATTTTCTATATCATCAATAAGAATCCTCACCTCACACTGATAGAAGTTCAATAGTTTGTTATGAATCAACTTGAATATATTATGAATCAGATCCCTTTCCAATTGTTGCTCCTATACGAATCCGAACTGATGTTGGGTTTTATTGTATTTGGGCATCGTATAGTCGCGCAAAGCTCTTTGTTTCATGGGTGGTTGTCAAATTTCTTCTTGTGGATTTTCAATGGGTTGCTGTCTTGGTGGAAATGAAATGTCTCTCGAATGTTGTGCTCTTCTTGCATGTGTGATGATATGTTCTGCTCCTGGCTCAAATGGTAAGACATTGTTACTGGTTCAAGTCATACAACGTTCCTACAAGCGCGAGAGAATGAAGAAAATCAATTAAATCTGAAAGAAAAATAAAAACAATAGAAAATAAGGTCGTATTTATAAATCCTACTTTAGCTACTTATCTCTACCTAAAAGTATACACTAAAAATTACTCAATCTATCGTCTTCCCCAGTAACGACGCCAACAACTTGATCGACTGCGCGTGGGCGCATTAAAACATTGAATTTATGAAACTATTTTTTGAAGTATGATTTTACTGCAAGCGTACAGGTCAGTTGTAATATTTATAGTGTTACAATGAAACATTGGTGTATTCCAAGGATCGAACCCAAAGGAAGAGACGATTGAGCAATAACTAGCTTACACGATAGAGTCTAAGCGGCTACTAATATGATTTATAGTACAACAATTCATAAAAAGATGAGTTTGCAAGAAAATTAAATATTCTAGTTTAAGGACTAAATTGCAAGAAATCTAAAATTAGAAGGACTATCTAGAAAATAACTAATGGGGTTGGTTGACTTCAATGTGGTTCACCAAATCTTGGATTAGAGCCATAAATTGCATAAATTACCAAGTGGCTCCATTTTATCTTCCGATCTCAATTTTACCTACTTAGACAAATTAGGTCCGGTTTATCTTTCGATTTCGTCGGTAAATCCAGGACTAACGAATGGGTGCGCGACAAGATTACCTTCCAATCTCACTTTATCTTGATATTCCCTTAGGGTCATCACTACCTAAGCTCTTAGTTCTATTCAAATTAGTCCAATTTATTACGATTTAGTCTTTTGTCTAAGGGATGTTAGTTTACCCATATCTCTATCAACCAACCTCTTTAAAGGTTTAGCTACACATGCTCAAAGTAAAGAAAATAAACATAGCAATGGCGAACAAGGCAACCATGAAAGTAAAACTTGAGAAAAACATAGCAATCCCACCCAAACTCCCTTGCTTGGACGGCACAACAAAGGAAGCAAGATTTTAAATACGGGACTTCTGGGTAAGCTAAAATCTTACCATTGAATCAACAAGCTCATTCTTGTCATTGATGGAGCACAAATTAAATTTAAAATGTTCAAATATAGGGATTGAGTAAAAAATCCACAAGAAGTAAAAATAAGGATTTAAACCCAAAACCTCTCATTCTCACACACAACCCTTAACCACTAAACCAAATTAAATCATTTGACAATTTCAAACAATTCAATTTTGGGACGTTACATAAAATTTTAAAAACATTAAATCAATTTGAATTTTTGTTTGTTAATTACAAGGGGAGAGCAAAGCCCTAGCAACAATATGACTAACACGACTTGAACTTAAGACACATTTAAGATAATGAATACCATTAACCATCAGGCCAACACATGGAATTCAAAATTATTTTTTATAAGAATTTTTTTTTTTTTAAGATATCTTGAGAAAGAGATTAGCTAAAAAATTACTTTTATAAAGATGTTATGCAAATGCCATGCTTCCCTTCAAGGGGCAGGCATTATTGAAGGCAATTTCTTTTACTTTTTACTTTTTTTAAAAAAAAATCCTTCAACCTTTATTTAATTTTCTTTAATTCTAAGTCATATTTATCATGTGCCACCATGTGGACATGGCTAAGCTATCCCATGCTCTTGTAAGTTGTAATAATTAGACTAACCAATCCCCATGCATTGATTATAGTGTATTCCTAGCTGTAAAAATTTAATTTTCATCAAAAAAAAGCTTTTCCCTTTTTTGTTTAAATATTTTTTATTTTTATTTGTATATTAATTTGGATAAACTACATCAAACTATTATTAAATTTACGTTTTGATCACTCAACTTTAAAAAATTATAAAATGGTTAATGAGTTATTCAAAAGTTTTCATTTAAGTTACTGGGCTATTAAAATTGTAGTTTTATGGCTTTCTCTATTTACGTCATTTGCATCAATCGAAAGCTCCTTTTCGCATTCTCTTCAACAATTTAGTTTTTTTTTTCACGAAACAACTTTAAACGTCATTAATCTGTGAACCAAAATCTAAATAGTTTTCTTCTTTGATTTTCGACACTGACCATCAGATCGACTTGGATTTAAGGTATATTTTTCTACTCGTTAATAGGTATTGATTCACAGTACCGATCGTCGAATCGTCACTTGGAGCTCACTAGTCAGACTTAAAAAAAATTTAACAACCTGATAACTTTAATGAAAACTTTCAAATAGTTTAGTGACTTAAATGAAAATTTTTGAATATTTCAATGACTATTTTGTAACTTTTTGAAGTTGAGTGACCAAAATGTAAGTTTACTAATAGTTTAGTGACCTTAGGTGTGATTTTCCCTATTAATTTTATCAAAACTAGTAGGGATAAATCTAAAAATATACATGAACGTTGATTTGATATGCAATTGTATACATTAACTTTAATTTGATACAATTATATACATGAAACTCTAATTGTGGTTTAAATGTATACTTGAAACTTTAATTTTGATTTTATCTTACACATTTAAAGAGATAAATACATTAATTTATTTTTATGTTGGATAAATATAATTATTTATGTATGCAATATATAAATATAAAATTATATTATATCAATAATTATGTTAATAATTTACGAAAATTGAATCAAATCAAAATTTCATGTATAAAATTACACATTAAACCATAATTCATTTATAGTTTTGATATTTATCTCAAACTAGTATTAAAGCCCCGCTTACTATGAGGTTTTAGTTTAATTTCGTATGTTTTTATTAATTAATAGTAAATTGTAATTTTAAATTAAATGTTATTAAATAAAAAATTATTTAATTTCTACTTTAAAATGGTAACAATATTAGCATTAATATAATATTTTATTCATTATAACTATTAAATTTATGATATTTTTTATGAATAAATACAAAATTTAAATTAACATACTATTCATTTAAATAATGAAATAAAAAGAATAAAAATATTTTCTATAATACTAAATTGAGTTGTGAGTAAAATACAAATAAACTCCTTTAAATTATTAAATGCATCATTCAAAATAAAAATATGCTTAACATTTTTAAATTGAATCATTATGTTAAATATGTTATGAATTAAGACATGATATAAGTATAATATAAAAAAAACATTTTTAAAAAATTTAAATCATGATATTAAATTATGCCCATTGTTGAGAAATTAATATATCACATAAATATAACAAGAAATAATAAAAATATAAAAAATGCTATAAACATGAAAATGATAAATTTTATATGTAATTTTTTTAAAAGTTGACCATGATGTAAATATGTGAAAATTTCAATATACATTAATATTTTATATTTTGTAAAAGTTGTGGATTTAGTTTTTTACTTTAATTTAATAAATTTTAGCTTTTATATTTTTTAAATTTTAAAATTTTAATCTTGACCCAAACAATAATAATTAAATTCATTTGGTTAAATTCTATTACTAATCCCGTGCTATGCGTACAATTATAGATTTAGTTTATATACTCTAATTGAACTATTCTAAGTAATTATACTTTTCGAATTTTAAAATTTTAGTTTTGACACAAATGACAATTGCTAATCCGTTAACTGAATTTTTAATGAGTAATATGTGGAAATAACAAGCTAGTATGGCATTACACATTTGTTGGGGATGAACTCGATTAAGCAACGAACAAGTAAAATAACAAAAAAATTGAAAAGATCAAACACAAATATTTTACATGAAAAAACCCCTTCAAAGGGGATAAAAACCCATGGGCAAAAATAATTTTACTATAACAGCAAAAACAAATAGTATAAAGATAGAGATAAAATTAAATCTCGAAACCCGAAATAAGAACCCTCCAAAAGTAAACAAAAAATTCTCTGAAAGCTTGTAAAAGCTAATAACTAAATGTGAAATGGGTTATCTTTTAAGGGTGGAAAAAGGACATATTTATAGGTTAAATTAGTAAGTCAAATAGTATTAAAATAACCTACAATAATCAGAGTTTAAGTTAAAAACTAAAAACAAAATTTAATTGGGAGAAGAAAAATCGAAAAATACGAGGCATAACTCCACATATATGATAATAGATTTGTTGCATCATATTTTGGAAATAGAATTTAACATAATGAATATAACAATTACCATTTAGCGAGGATTGAAATTTTAAATTTCAAAAAGTAAAGAGACTAAAAAATAAAAATACCAAAATAAAGTATAAGGATTAAATCTACAACTCTCATAAAGTACAAGGACTAATAATAAAAATTAACCAAGTTTGGGACATAAATTAAACAATTTTTAATTTATGATACAAATCATACGAGTTATTATTATCAATGCATGTATAAAATCGAATAGGAAAATATTCAATTTAAACTTAAACTGCAAGTAACGTGGCTTTTTTTTTAATTAAATAAATAACTCTTTCCTCATTTAATTTCATTTAAAGTTAAATATTTTCATAATGAAAATGTATTAAACCTTCTTTAATATTGGGTCAAATTTTTTTATTAGTCCTTATACAATGTGTAATTGCAAATTCAATCTTTATAATCTAATTCGATCATTTTTAGTCTATGTACTTTTTTTTGGTGATAAAATAATGAAACAAATTACATTAAATCATAGCCTCTAGCACCCCACAGGTTTTGTCTTATTGTAAATAACCCACTATCTCTTTAGGAGGCACATCGAAGAATTGTAAGCTCGACTTCCATTTGAGACACTTCTTCGCCAAGTGGTCAGTGATCATGTTTGATTCTCTAGGGATTAATCTTATTTTCCATTGTCCCTCATAGGACAAAGTTCTTTGGACTCTTCGAAGGATGGTAATTCTTGTATATTCAATGTGATTATCTGTCAAGGCTCTAGCCACCTCAGCATTATCCGTTTGAATGGAGAATTGACAATAACCTTTGTTTAAAAGAATGTGTCTATGTACTTTGAAAATTCAAGCTTGATCCAAACAATAATCATTAAATTCGTTAAGTTAAATTTTATTGTTTTTATAATATCATGTGAAAAATATTTTATCACATGTGTAATGTCATGTTAGCATATTATTTTCATACCGTACTTAAAAAAAATAACATTATTTTAGTTAATGGTTTTAACAACAAACAAATTATATTGGAGAATAAAGACTCAATCCACAATTTACGCATAAATAGTACGAGACTAATAATAGCATTTTACGTAACAAATTACAGGGACTTATAGTAAAATTTGACCTAATTTTTCACCAACTTAATAAAGGGTAAATTGTGTTAACTAGGTGCATATTCAACTACTTTTAATTTATGAGTAAAAATAATTAAATATTGTAGGTAAATTTGGAGTTGGCCTTCAAAGCCATCCTTAATTCAATTGTAGTCATGGATTTATTTATTTTTGAAAGAGTTTACAAATATAATTATAAATAATATATATTCAAATAATTACAATAAATTAAAATAAATGTAAAGTAATTAACAAGTGGTTGGGTACAATGGTAAAGCACATTGCACTCTAAAAAAAAGGATCTCGATTCGAACCTTAGAAACAACATTATTGAGAAGGAAAGCCACGAACCCTAAATATGAACCATAAAACAGACATAAAAAATATAAAAAAAAAATGCAAAGTAAAGTTAAATTAAAACCCGAAATATTTTTTATACTTAGAAAATATTACATTATTTTGTCGTTTACAATGCCAAAAATTATTTTTTTTTACATGTAACTTCAATTGATACTTTCTGAAAATTTGACATTTTTCTCAGTTCATTTGTCTATTTATAGACCAATTTCTCATAATTTTTTGGGTAAAATCATCATTAGTCACTAAGTTATGCGTAAGTTTTTGTTTTTGTCATTTAATTAAAAAAAGTTTTTATTTGGTCATTGAATTGTTCAAAAATTTTCATTTAAGTCAGTGAACTATTCAAAAGTTTTTATTTTAGTATCTGGGTTGTTAAGTTATTTTTTTAAAAAAGTTTCACCAGTGAACTTCAAGTAACGATTCGACGATCAGTATGATAGATCAATACCAATCAATAAGTTGAAGAACATACCTCAGATTCAAGTCAATCTGACGGTCAGTATCGAAGATTGGAGAAAAAGGCTGTTTGAATTTTGGTTTGCAGATTCGAAATGTCCAAAGTTATTTAATGAAAAAAAAAACTGAATTGTAAAAGAGAAAAGGAAAGAGAACTTTTGATTAGTGCAGACCATGTGAACAAAAGAAGCCATGTAATATTAATTTTAACAGTCTAATGATTTAAATGAAAACTTTTGAATAGTTTAGTGACCAACTTGTAACTTTTTTTAGTTAAGTGGCCAAAATGAAAACATACCCATAATTTAGTGACTAATGGTGTAGTTTACCCTTTGTTTTTTTTTCTTTTTGCATTAAATAAATTAACGTTAAGCAGAGGTTATATTTAATTTTGTAATAGAAGAACAAATGGACTTAATTTAAACTTCTGTTGCCACGCGCTTCAATAGGCACTGTAACACAAAAAACCATCGCACGTTCAATATTTATTTAAAATAGCCGGGTATCCTTGAGATCGAAACACGTGTAACGCAGCAAAAAATGAGAGTGGTATTTGTATGAAAAACCGGCAGTCATTTTAACTATTAATTCCCGCGTTTTATTGTCAGCTATAATAAACTATTTTTGCTAACGATTAAGATGTTTTTAAAACATGAAAATACATAATTATTTTTTATAAAAATAATTAATTAATATGTTTAAAGTAAATTATTATTATTAGAAAAAGTATACTAAAGTTAAAAAAAATTGTTGACAAAGGGCACTTTTGGATGGACTATGCGTTTACTTGCGGTTAGTATAAAAACAGTGGTGATGATGAAATTAGATACTGTAGCGTGAGACGAAAAAAAAACTAAACACGAGATTAAAGTCCATCCAAAGGACCCTAAACCTTTTTTATTTCAAATTTCTGTAATTTAAACAAATTTTAGCTAAAATTGTTTTTCTTCATAAAGAAAAAGAATTTTGAATTTTTCAGTTAATAGTTTTAGGAAAGTAATTAATCAAATCCATAGTTCGTTTTGTTAAATGGATAAGCTAAAATCTAGTAATTTTATTAGATTAGGTTGTTATTTCTTATCTTTCAAATTTAACATTTTGAATTATCTATTTTTAAAAAAATTCCAAACAAAATTTGAATTTATCACATTTTCAAATTTAAATAAAAACTCATTAGTTAATTTTCAAAATTATTAACTATTTAATTCATTTTGGGTGATTTGACAAACAACGCAAGTTTAAGGATTAAATGAAACGAAAAATTAAATAGTGAACTTTCAAAGTATGAAAACCTACAAATTAATGTAAAAGGATTAAACTACGAGAATTAGGTGAGATGACAAAAAGTCTTTTCTACTTTAATCAATGGTTGAGAGTTCGATCATTTCCCTGATTATGGAGCAGTTTTAAAACCTCTTAATAGGCCTACAAAATGCGATAAATTAATTATTGGGCTCGCTTCAGTAGATACATTGAGAAATAAAAAAAAGTAAAAGGATTAACTCATTAATTTTCATAAAGTAGAAGGATGAACTTCAAATTAGAATTTTTCTAATAATAGATCTACAAAAATTATTGATAAAAAAACTAAAAAATATATAACAAAAGAAATGATTTATTTGATCCTTTATTTTCAGCTTTTTACTTTTCTCTAACACCAACCTACATACAATACAACTCAGCCATTAATTTTTCTCATTAAAGTTTTCCCTTTCAACAGGAATTCTGTTTTCTCATTCACAAATCTCCCCTCCAGTTTTTTTTTTTTTCATTTCTCTAGATTTCCTCTAGAGGGAGAAAAAAAAATTGATGTTGAATGATCAATCTTTTGTAAAAAGATTTTCCCTCTCACCCGTTTCTTTGATTTTCTTTTCATTTCATTCCATTCCCAGTTTCTTGTTTCCATCCCAAAATTTTCTCTAGAAAATATGATTTTTATGCTTTTTCTCTGTTCTAAATCCCAAGATCTCTGCAACCCAGTTCTTCTTTTCACTTGATTAATCCAATTTCCAATCTGGGTATCTTTAGTTCTATCTTTTTTCCTTGTAAAGTTTCAATTTTTCTTTTGGTTTTTTGGGGGTTAATTTATTAGATTATTTTCATGGATCTTTCTTCCCTATCCCATTTTTTAATGATTTAATCTTATACCAGACCAGAGTCCCATATTTTTCTTCATTGTTTTCTCCCCTGTATTTCTTTTTTCCTTGTTATGGGTTGTGCAAGTTCCAGGCAAAAACGATGCTGGCATTGCCGAGCACCGTATTCACCTGTTCCAAGAAGATACACAATGCATGTTCATCACCCAGCACAACACAGAGGCGATAGCTACCATGTCGTAGCATTAACATCCACCACATTAGGCAATTTAAAGATAGAATCAAGCCACCAAAGCAATGGCAACAACACCTTCAATGTTGCAGCCTTCAATGGCCATCTCGAAAACAATGGGAATGTGAGGGGAAAGAAGGAACAACAAAGTAAAGGTTTATCCATGGTTGAAGCTGAAGTTTGGTCCAAAATGATTGAAGATAAGATCCCAAAAGTTATCCCCAAAACACCTATCACAACTCCCCCTGGTGAGCCTGAAACAATTAACACATGGGAACTAATGGCTGGCCTTGAAGACCTCAGTCCTCGTCCTCCATCTCATAATAGAAGATTTTCAAATGACACAGTGTCTCAAAAGCCATTATGGGTTCAATTTGAAGAAGAAGATGATCAAAAATCAGATTCAGTAATCACAGATTTCGATCCTGAAATCATTTCTAGCTTTAGGAAAACACTTGAACAACTCCCTTCTACAAACCCTTTTCATCTCAGGCTTAAAAAGACAAACTTGTTTTATATTTCACAAGTTTAAGAGGTGTCAGAAAGACATACGAGGATTGTTGTCATGTTAGGTTAATCCTTAAAACCTTAGGTGTTCGTATCGATGAACGTGATGTTTCAATGCATTCAGGGTTCAAAGACGAACTAAAAGAGTTATTGGGGGAAGAAGGGTGTGGTGGATTGCCAAAGGTTTTCATCGGGAAAAAATACATCGGTGGAGCTGATGAAATAAGGCAAATGCATGAAGAAGGTACACTAACGAAAGCCATTGAAGGGTGTGAAATGATGGATGATGATGATATCGGACCATGTGAAGCTTGTGGTGATATCAGGTTTGTGCCATGTGAGACTTGTTCAGGCAGTTGTAAAGTGTACTATGAAGATGATAATGGAAATGAAGATGGAGTGGAACTAGAAGAACATGAAGATGGTGAAGAAGGTGACTATGGATTCCACAGGTGTCCCGATTGTAACGAGAACGGACTTGTCCGATGTCCGATTTGTTGTTACTAATAAAACGATGAATGCCGACTGCTAATTAAGTGAAGTGAAGCATGAAATTTTCCCTACATATATATATATATATATATATATATATATATATATATATATATATATATATATATGTTTATTTGTGAGTTTGGTTTGTTCTTTTGTACAGTGAGAGTGAGGAGAGTTTGTATTGTAATAAACAGGGTTTTCTTTTTCTCATCATAACTATTACCAATCATGTGCTTCTAAGGCTGGTTTTACTTATTATGTTTCTTTCTATAAAAGAAACTTGTAGGACTTTCCAAACAAGTGGAGGATTATACTTTTGAGAAATGCAATTATAGCTTTTCTTTTCTCTTTCATCTATATTTTCCCATGTTTTCCCTCACTTTCTATTTAATCATAACTCTTTTCTATGCATTCTTTTTTGGTTATTATTTTAATGAGGATCATAGAGACTTTGTTAGAAATTGATTTAAGTACATTAATTAATTTTTTTAATTTTTAAATAGAGAAAATAAAATGTAATTTAATTCTTAATACGAAAGTCTCCATAATATTTTTACCTATTAAATCTCATCGTTACAGTATCAACTTCAATCGTATATTCTCAAAGATGATATATAGATCGGACCAAAAAGCATGTGAGGTGGTTTAAAAGAGGAAGAAGTTGCACAATGCCATTAATGAAAGACATTAGTGCTAAATGACACTAAAAATAATACAATTAAGACCAAGCCAAAACAACTTGTAGTCTTTTAGTTTCTTTATTTTTCTACACTTCCTCATCTCCCCCATTTCATAATCATATCATTGTTTCACATTCACCGGGGGGCCTTTTCAGCCATAAAATTACAAGAAGCTACGCACCATTTTGCCCCATCTAATCAATCATGTTCAAGTTTTCTTGCTATTACATATAGGAGAAAATTAGATTTTACACTCTTTTTAATCGATGCCCGTTTTATAAATTAGAGTTCAACTAATAAAAATATTATGGAGGTTTTTATTTTAGAAGTTAGATTGTATTTTAGTATTTATATGGGTAAATCAATTTTTTTATAGATGCCTCATCCTTTTGTATTTTAATCTTTATCTTTCTCTTTCAGCATGAGGTACAATGGCGGAACGTAGTGGAGATCTAGGTTCTCTTAAAATGGTAAAATTTTAATTTAGGTTTTTTATAAATTATAAAATTTTAAATTAATAATGATAAAATTACACTTTGATCCCTCAAAATGATAAAAAATTTGATTTAACCCTTAAAAAATTATAAAGATATAAGCTATTTTTACTATCGTAAAAATGTACAATTTAATTCCCTCCCCCCAAAAAAGAATTTTCAGACTTCGCCATTGATGAGGTACACGTGATTATTCTGTCAGCCACGTCAATTTTTAAACGTACAAAAGGATGAACTTTTTAATAAAAATGACCAATTTGCTTTTTGATCTAACGTATAAAAATTAATTTAACCATTTTTTAAATAAAAAGATAAAATACAATTTGATTCTTAATACAAAATTTTTATGGTACTTTTACCAAGTTCGGCTTAATTGGTTTATAATCCTCAGTTTAAGAGTAAGCATGTAAGACCTTATATTGAAAAGGGAAAATGCATCAATGATTAATGGATTTTATTTGTCTTGTTGTAACATAAAATGTTGTGGAAACAAAAAAAGAAAGAAAAGGGTTTGGCCCTGTTTGATTATGGTTTGGAATTGTATAGTTGTTTGAGATGTTCATGCAATCATTTAGTTGTAGTGGCCAATTGCATGCTTTGAAAATGAAATATTCATAACTCTGAAAACACAAGGAAAGCTACTTGACATTATTTTGTTTAATGCTTTTTACCACAAAATGATTACAGTGTGGGATTTGGTTAATTTGGGTTTTCAGCACTCAGAAACTTAAGGCCAAAGTTAATCCATAATTGAGACATGGAATTTGATAATAGCTCATCAGTACCCATCCAAGAGTGTTTCATTGCATTCAGGAAAAGAGATGTGATTTGGGTATGTTTTGTTTGAATTCTGAGTCGGGATAGATTGATTAAATCTTCGATAATTAAAAGTTTTATTTGAAGTTACATATATTAAAGTAGATAGTGGCACGTTAGAGCTGGAATAGATAAATGAAGTTAAGCATGATTTTAAAAATCTCATATTTATAAATTATAATTATATTATTAAAATAAAATTATAAAATTTAATAATTTATTACAATAATAAATAATATTAATAAATTATTATAAATATAAATATAAATAATTAAATAGTAAGTTTAATAATATTTGACATCAGTATTTTAATATTTTTAAATATTAAAATGAAAAATTTATTATTAAAACAACAATATCAATTTTCAAAAAAAAAAATTCTTATTTTCCGTTCATTTTAAGTTAATTTTCAATTACCAAACTATTTTTCATGAAATAAACATAAAAAATACAGAAAACACTTTCAATGAAATAAACATACCCTTAACTTAGAGTTAGATTAAAGTTAATAATTTTTTATATTTAAACGATTTTGTGTAAAATATTTTTTATTTTTTGACAAATTTTATTAAAATAATTTTTTAAAAGTATTTTTTTATATAAAATTAATAATAAACAATGCCTAATTAAATTTTAATTTAAACTATATATATTATATACATGAAAGTGGATAATAGAATTAAAATGGATAAATGAAGTTAAGCATGATTTAAAAAAAATATTAATATAAATATTTTTTAATAATATATTAAGAATATTGTTTAAAATTTAAAATTGTTGTAAAATATTATTAAAATAGTAGGCTTGTTTCAAGTTAATTTATTTATAAAAATAAAATTACTCTTAAAATTAGCAATTTTCTAGAAAATGGTCACTTTTCAATTTTCAGTAGGATTATAGTTCAAATTTGCTACCTATATGTGAGTATTGAAAGTTATCATTATACTTTTTAATTTTTATGTGATTGAATTTTATCGTTAAATTTTAAATTTTATTAAAAATTTTCATTAAATTTAATTTTACGATTTGATAAAGATTTTTGATGATTTGAAAATAAATTTAGCGAAAAATATTATTAAAATATTTTATTTTATAGTTAACAATAGATTAATTTATAAAATACTAAAAAATAAGAAATCAACTTTGCGTTTTCATTTAATGAAAGAAAGAGTTCAATAATATATAAAAGAAAATTTTATTTTATTTTATTTTTATAAAGAACAATTTTTATTAATATTTAATATTATATATTATTGTTATTTAATAAAATAAAATGTTAAAAAATATTTTTATCAAACTTGACATTATATTATTTAAAATTAAAATTAAATAGTTAAATTGAACCTAAAAGTGACTCTAGTAAAAAAGAAGATGATGTTCATCCTAGGAAACTTAAGTTTGTGTGCGTTGTTAACAAGTTAAGAAAGTATGAATAACTTTATAATCACACTAATATATTAAAAAAAATTGAATAGTACAATTTATGAAAAAGAAGTAGAAGAAAACCCTTCCAAGTATTTTATTTGAATAATTTATCATAACAGATGTTAAAACTTAAGAAATTAATATGGATTATTTATTTTATGAAAGAAAGATTAGAAAAACAAAAATTACCAAAAAAGTTAAGTTTAGTTTTATTTATAAAATAAATATTCTTTACTATATATTTTTCCATAATTAATCATTAATATAAGATATTTAAAAATATTATTTTTTATTAAATTTTGTTTCAATTTATTCAAAATTAAAGTTGGGACTTGGGAGAAAAGAAATTAATAAATAAAAAAACATTTAGTAGCAAAATTCAATCATTTTTTTTTACGGAAATGACAATTTAATATTAAGTGTAACAGTAAATTTCAATTTTCAACTCAATTAATCCATTAATTATGAAATTCATACTTGTAAATGATAATAATTAATGTAGAATTCAGAACTTGTTGCCGGACCACCATCAATGAGCCCTTTCTGCACTTCATGTTTCCAATATGACAGACCATGATTTGCATTCAAACAATAGCATGAACTTAAAAGGTAACAGAAAGGGATCCGGCTTAAGATCATTCATGTATTCATATCGTGTTCATATTATGTTTTCAAATTCCGTTACGTTTTATATCGCATGTTACCTTTTTCGTGTCGTATCCAAAATGGGGCAAGGGTGAATTTCTTCAGCAAACCCCATCTCACTAAATGAACAACCAATCAATAAAAGTGATCAATAAATCTCACATTTACACCCATCTAACTAAACTTTCTAGTTATTGTCAATGTACGGAAGCGTATACTAGGCCGGTATGTAACGGATACGAGTATTTTATTATTTCTACGCCCGGAAAAGACCAGCAAAAAGGGTTTTATGTGCACTTAACTAGGTGTTTGTTTGTTTGTTTCCATGTTTACCCAGATCAGCGGCCGCTTGAGCTGCACGGTTCAACATGCCGGAAACCCAAAGTGCTCCCTTGGCAAAATAGCTGCTATTGACTACGGCATTGGTAGCTGCTACAGCGGTTCTCCCTGTAAAACTTGCAGCTGTCACCACTGCAGTCCCGGTAACTGATGCAACTGATTTGGTGATATCCGAAACATGATACTTCTCGTCCACTGATTTTACAGTTTCCATGCTAGTGTTAAGCTTATCAGTGAGGCCAATTCTATTGCTAAGCTCAGCAACTTTGGCTGCTGCAGTAGCCGAGACCCGATACGACTCGTCTAAGTCTTTGGCCTTGATAAGAGCATCTTTGCCTAAAACATATCCCTTGGCTAGCATTGTTTTGACAACAGTCACCGCTTCTCCAGGACTAGAAACAAATGGGTGCATATGAGTAACCTGCGGAGATATAATCAGTGGTTTAAAATCATACACACATATTCAAATCTCTTGCCGAGAATCTGATCGGTAAACCAAGCAATCAACTTGCTCTTCTTATTAAAGAAACCGCTACATACCGATGAGCTAGTATCCTCTTCAATCTTCCATGTAGAACTATCCCAAGGATATGAATCATCACCATACGAACCCCACTTTGATATGCATACAGACTGATCACCAATTGTAGCTCCCTGAAGAATCAAAGTTCGGGCAGTAATGAGAGATATAATAACTAAAAAATCAAGAAGCCAGGATGTGTAATGTTCTGTTGCAAAAGATTGAGATTAAGAGTCTATCTTAACTTACTGTCTATCTCAATTTTCAAATTAAAAGTTTAAATTGACCAACTTTTTTTTCCCGATCGAGTGGGATCACTATTACCAGTTTTCACCTTATAGGCTTAAGTCGCAAGAAGTGGAAGCGGCAGATCTTATTCAACTGAGTGGCAGCCTTACATGGAAAGCAATTTATTCAATTACGTAAACTGATACTCATAAGTCATGCCATATTAATGCAAATAGAATGTTATTGTCGCATTTCAAAATCAAAACATACCGAGCAATGGTAATGGTTAGAACCATCCAAGTAGTTAAAAGAACGCACGATTTCTTTTTCTTTTATAAATGGAATGAAAGTTAATTTCTCTCTGTAAGGACAAGTTAGAGCCTTACACTGAGTAAGAGAGCAGTTTCGAGCGAATAGGCATCTTTAAATGTCACATAAGCCGTACATGCATATTCGCCACATCTGTTAAAGAAAGCAGCTCTTGTCATAATACGGCATGAATTTCTTGGTAATGGAATCAACAAAATCATGCACAAGAGATTCAAAAGAGTGATCAGGAAAAGCTAATATTCATCACTATACTAAGGTGTACCGACGAAATAAGGTTATATAATAAAGTGATGCAAGAGCATCTACTAAGGCGCTAACAGCTATGTCCAGATTCGATCAACATCTCGATTATTGCAAAGACTCGTTAACTCAAGAAATATGTCACATGCAAGAAAAAATCACACTTGCTGTAAATTTGTACATAATATGGAATAAGATGGTAAAAGTACCATGAAGACCCTTATACTAAGAGTCAGATTGCTTTTTGCCCCCTCTACTAAAAAAAAGAGCAAATTAATCACTGCACATTAGATCAAAGAGTAAATTGGTCCTTTTTGTTAAATTCCATCCATTCATAATACTAAAAATAGTGTGGCTAATGGAATAATCAGTGACATGTGGCGTGCCACGTATACCTCATGCTGACGTACTAGAACCAGCTTTTAACAATAGAAATAGATGGAATTTTTAACAGAATGATCAATTTGATCTAATGTACAGGGACTAATTTGCCCATTTTTTTGAGTAGAGGGGGAAAAATGCAATCCGACTCTTAATACAACAGCCTCTATGATACTTTTACTGGAATCAGATGCATGTATCTAAGCAGATGCTGTTAAAGAGACTTATGTCCACATTTAATCAGATCGGAGATACCAAGTATCTCATAATAAAGCATTTCAGACAAAAGAACTCTTGCTTCTGACTTTTCCTAAAATAAGTACAATAAGTAAAATTAAACAGCTTGATCATAAAAAAAACATTGATTTTCCATAAAAAAACAAGATTAAGATTATCAATGATCCAGTAAGAAATCATTTCAGACAAAAGACTTCTTAGCTTTTGTCTTTTTCTTTTAGCCCTCAAAGAACCAGTAAATTTGTGAACACTCATTAGCTCAAGAAATATGTCACAAGCAAGGAAAAATGGAACTCGCAGTAAATTTGTACAGAATTAAGAATCATATTCATAAAACCGTGCAGATTCATTAACAAGAAAGCATTTCAGACAAAAAGAGCCCTCACTTTTGACATTTTTCCTAATAGAGTTGACAAACAATAAGTAAAATCAAACAACTTGAACGTAAAATCTTCCTTGATTCAAGAAACTTGTCACCATAAAAGGAACTTGCTGCTAAGTACATTTGTACGGACGAGAGAAATTCTACTCAAAAACATTGATTTTCCACGAAAGCCAAGATCGAGATTACCAATTATCCAACAAGAAATCATTTCAAGCAAAAGATTTTGTACCTTTTGACTCTTTTCCCCCCTCAACAACAAATTTGCAAATGCACAACAAATATGAAAAAAATCATTAACATACACCATCATAGAGAGTGTGATTTTCAGGGTTTAGTCGAAGACCAGAAACAGGGAAGCAACAGATACCTGATAATTTCAATATGCTCAATTGCACCACAGTATGCGAAAAAGTCACAAAGATCCTTCTCGGTAGCTTTTGGAGATAAGCTCGTAACTTCAGCTGTGTAACCTCCAGGGTACATTGTCTTAAACTGAGATAAAATCAGCCAAAAAAGAACCTATTCAAAGGTATCTAAATAAAATTTTAGATGCACACATAGAAGTAGCTTGATAATGCAGATATCATCATTGTTCATTCAATACTTTATAATTCCGAAACCACAGCAATCCCAAGGTACAAGGATACTTATGGATGATTTTGAGGTAAACAGTTCTCAGTGGTCCTAACAGCCAAGCTCTCTCATCGATAGATCGTTTCATAGGTATAAAATGAAAGCCGAAAATTCATGGATTCTTCTAAAATCAAATGAAAAATACTAATATGGCTGCTGATTTTCTAGCACTGATTAGCCTTGTTTCACCATTAACATAATAAAGATGCCAAAGCTACCTTACCAAACTCAGTAATCCCAAGCAAGGTGCCTTAATCTACTCCAAGATCTGCTTGAATACACCACAATAAATCTTAGTTCAAGTCAAAAGTAATAAAGGGATGAGTTTTAGGGACAGCCATAGCCAATATAATCCTCCAAAGTGAAAACTTTAAATTGGCTTTCATTGTAAACAATGTGAACTTTAAGCAAGATTATCAAACTTTTGGCTAAAGTTCAATAAAGGGTTCAACCTACAATAAAGAATACTAACTATAAAAGAAAAATCCATTTTCAAGCTTCCTTTACGCTTGATGAAAGAAAATATCATGGTTTATCAACAATGGGGGCAATTAATGAGTGATAGAACCAACTTTGTCCACCAAAAGTCAATTAAAGGTCAGATTGACACTAATTATTTGGCAAGCATGTATTCATTGAGATTATTGAAAGAAGTGAAATTTATTGAAAACCCAGAAAGTAAAAAAAAAGGAAAACTGAATTCATTAAAACCCTTAATGCATTCAAGAAAGTAAAGGAAAAACTGATAAAATAAGGTGAAAAGAAGAACTGGGTATCACTGACTTTGCAAGAAAAAGAAGGAAAGTTGAGAAAAGATTGAAGCTTTATAAAAATTATGATAAATTTACATACCTGTTTTTTAGTTGATGATGATGATGAATCAGATGATTAAGAGCTTAAGCATGGGAAGGAAGGGGATAGAGAGATAGAGACAACTAACCAACATAAACACTGGCACGCTGATCTTTCCAGATGGTTATAAACCCCACTCTCACTAATGGAGCGTGCATTTCAATAAAGAAATTTTTTTGCATTTTAACTTTTACTCTTTTTAGAAAATTTATCAAAAAGTAAAATTTTTTTTAAAAAAATTTCATCTTGTTAAAAACTTTCGTGGTTATTGGTCGTGTTTCTTTAACATAGTTTCTTGACATTTTGAAAAAAACAGAAACATATGTATCTTTCAAGGTGTATCGTGAAGTACAAAAGAGATTATCACAGATACGTCAAATTGAATTAAACAATTTGTTTCGATTCGTAAAAGAATAGATTTTGTGAAGCAAGTTTCAAGGGAACAAGTCTCAAGGGAGGAGAGGGTGGAAATAGAAAGGTGGATTTCAATAAAGAAATTTTGTTAAATCAAAAGGTACTTTTTTTTTAATTTCGTTATATTTTATTATTAAAAGCTTTTATGACTAATAAAATAATCAAATAGTTACATGTGATGTGTAATTGTATTTCATTTTGACGTATAAAGATCATTTTTTTTAAAAGTGAAAATGAATTGAATTTTTAATAAAATAATCAATTTGCTATTTGATATAATGTATAAAAAATTTATTTATTTTTGAATAGAGAGAGCAAAATGCAATCCAATCTTAATTTCACGGGTCCTATGACATTAATACAAGGATCTTCATAGTGGTGGAGCGTAGTGAAAACCTAGGGAACCATGGGCTCCCTTAAAATAATAAATTTTTAATTTAGATCATTTATAATTTATAAAATTTTAAATTAATAATGGTAAAATTGTACTTTGACCCTTTAAAAATGATAAAAATTTGATTTAACTCTTTAAAAATTATAAAAGTATAGACTTTTAAAATGATGAAATTACATTTTTACTATCGTTAAAATATTCAATTTAATTCCGGCCTCCCAAAAAAAATTTTAAGCTCCGCCAGTGAATCTTCATGATACTTTTTTACCATTTATATTTGATGCACAATAATGTATAAGTCAATACACATTTCGTAATTCAAATAATTATATTTTAAAAAATTAAAATTAAAATTACATACATTCAAGTTGATATTTTTGGGTCCTAGATGAAACAATAAATTGGATCTCTTTTAAAAAAAATTATAAAATTTAATACAATAAAATCTGAAATATTTTTGGAACCCTAGGAGATGAAGTATTTATGGTAAAAAATTGAAAGTCCTAGTCATTTAATTAATTTATTTTAGTCTGAAATTTTTTCTATTAAAAATTGAAAAAGAAATTGAATCATTTCTAACTTTGAATCTTGAGCGACTGTGCTCTCAAACAACCCCAAAATCGGATCTGCATTTTATACAAATTTACTACATATTGAGTGATGTGTTTATTTGATTTATTAATCTTGCATAATTTATTGGAAAATAAATATTAACATAAAATTTGTGATGATTATAGTATTTTGTAATTAACTTTTTTTTCTTTGTTTGGAGCAAAAGAAATTTATAGGAAATACATTGTTTGAATGAAAATTATAAATAAATAAAACTATATATGGCTTTAAACTAATAACTATGTTATTTCTTTAAATGGCGCGTGAATCATTTGCTTTAAAGGAGCGTTAACGCTCTCTCCCATATGTGGTTGAGTAAAATGACCATTTAAGCCACGTTGCCGGATTTCCGCCACTCCATTGGCGGGGAATCTAGTTTGGGCCCGCAACTGATGCCAGTTAAACGCTACCATCTAAATACATCTCAAATGTCAAATTTAACCTAAAGCCCCTACATTTTTCTCTATTTCCCTTTCTTACCACTAACTTTTTTAGAATTTCTTTTTACATAAAACATTCAGATAATCATATCTTTACAAATGGTTAAAATTTAAGAATAGTCTCTGTTAACTCTATTTAAAAATTAGGCATAATAAAAGAAATTCAGTTATAAAATTTCCAATTTTTATCTATTTGGCCCATACATTTTTTTATTTTATAATTAACGACGAAAATCGTTGGTGAAAAAACTTGATTAATTGTAAAGCACCAAGAGGAGAGGTGAATTGGTGATTAAAAAAAATTGAAGATAAATGGCGAATAAAAATTGACACAATGATTTAGGGTAGTTTAACACCAATTGCCTACAAGATAGAGTCACTTTCCATTAAGGTTTTCTACCCAAAACCTTAAATAACCTCTCACTAATTTGAGAAATGAAATTGAAACAAGGAATACTTCTAACAGGTTGATATACAATTATTCAAACTTACTCAAATAAATTAAAACATTTAAAATAATGAAAGAGAATGAAACCTCAAGTGTGCACAAGGGTAAGATGAGAATTACAAATGAAATCTAGTCATTTGAAGTAGTTCAAGAGAAATTGAGTTGTTGAAGACATTTACTCGGACATTAAATGCAATTGTAATAGCTTATATTCTGATACCATGATATTAGATATTGATACATTGCTTTAAACAATAAGACCGTTGGAGCTTTAGGTACCAAACCCTTAAAGGTTTAGGCCATGTTTTGGTACCTTAATGTTGGGGTTCGATACCCCTAAATACCCAAAAAATTACTTGGTTTGCTAGATATCAGACCCTCCGATACAAAATCATGTGTATTAGCAGTTAGGTCAGGGGTCCAATGCCCTATTTATAAGAGCTTATTGACTTGCAAAGTACTTTTAAGAACTTTTAGTACTTATGAAAATTTTAAGTGTTTAGCCAAGTTCGAAAATCACTTGAAAATAACTTCTCAAATGTTTAACATAAAGTTTCACAAAATTGGATGAAGAACATTTGAAAATCACAACTGACACTATTAAAAAAAATGAAATTTAAGGGGTGAGAAAGGTTATCAGTAATTTTAGGCATGGTATAAAAAAAAATGACATGTAACAATGAAAGAAAATAGACATTTATGGAGGGAAAATTGCAACATAAACCCTTCCGCCTTTTTATATATTTTTTAATGGTGTTCTACAAGTTATATTTTCATAATAAGTCTTTCCAATATGCTTATATTAAAAAATTCAGTTTACATTTTTACTTTTAAACCATTTTTAATTTTTTTAAATTTATCTCTATTTTTACAAATTAAACACACTATTAAAATTGAAATAAATATTTAAAATATAAATAATATTAAAATAAATTATTTAGTGCTCACAATATTTAAACCAAATTAACAACCTGCATCCACAAATTAATAATTAAAATCAAGATAGAAACTCAATATAAAAATAGAATTTTGCACAATTTATTATTATAATATTTATATTTTAAAAATAAGGTTAATAGTGTAGTTTTTTAAATTTCATTAGTAGGCATAAAAAGTGCCATGTGTCTCATTTCTTTTATATATATATATATATATATATTTAAATTTTTAGTTATACTCTATCAGACATTTATATCACCCTAATTTTATTTGTGGAGTTTAAAAATTCTAAACATACAAAAAAAAATTTCTTAAAAATAATGTTAAAATATTGTTTATTAAATCAGTCTAAAATCAATTATCATGTTTAAAAATTAAACTTATATATTATTATGTTTTAATTTTGTAATCATATTAGTAATAAAATGTTACAAAATTTATTAAAATTTTTAAAAAAATTAAAATAATTTAATTAATACTTGTTTTATTTGAAAAATGTTTTTTAAGATAAAAAAAAATCATACATCAAATACTTAGTATCATATATTATTAATATAAATATTTTAATTTAAAACCCAAAATCAGATACAATTTTATCATATAATCTAATTATATAGAGCTTAAATGTGTTAATGTGTTGCTGGTCGAATTTTTTTGGCTGATAAAGCTGTCATTAATAAAATGATGGAATTACGGTTGATTCATGAAATGATACATCAAGAGTGGGAAATTTGATTACGACGTGTATCGAAATTTTAAAATGAAATAACAGATTGTATGATCAAAATAGCCACTCGATTTGCTAGTTTACAATTGTTTGTTAGAAGATCATAATAAAACTTTGATGCTATAAATAAGCTAACGGATGTAATCGCATAGTTGCTGTTTCTATTCTACTAAAAAAATAAAATAAAGGAAAAGTAAAATCTCATACCATAAATCAGATTGTTGAAAAAGCCCAAAGAAAGTACAAAAAGGCAAAATGATGAAAGGCCCAATGAACTAAACTTTAGGGCACCTTTTAGGGCTGACTTCTATTCCATCATTTTCATTCCTTAGAAATTTGGCAATTTTGCTTACAAAGCTTTTTCTTTCTCTTTTAAACACATACTTTATTTTCATACCATTCTATTGACTTCAAATATAAGAAAATTCAACATCAAGCCAAACAATATCTATATCTATATATATCCACTTGTCATGTTATATAGCTAACTTTTGGTGTCATCAATATGAACATGGATTTGTTCTTATGCACTACTATCTATAAAATTGAGTACAAATAGTGAATCATAAGAAATCATGTGATAATTTAATTTTCTTTATTATGTATAGATTTTTAGTTTAAATTTTATTCTGATTTAAGTCTTATCGTATGTACGTTATGCCCAAATTTATTTTAAGCTAGTTTTGAATATTTTTTATTATCATTATACCCATTTCTGCATATAATATTTTACTGGTCTTCATCAAATAAATACAAATAATTTTACTTATAAATATACATATGTCATTTATAACATATAGATATTTGAAAATGCATAATATAAAATTTATTTAATAATCTATTTAGGTATATAAACTTGATTATTAAAGTGTCTAGCTACCATGGTTATATTCTATAAGTTTAGGCAATCTCCTATTTCACTTTTGCAAGGCTTATTTAATATACTTGACCAGCTCTTATATATATGCACATATGTGTATGTATTATTATTTTTTGAACAATTTTATTATAGGGTTTGATTGTATCTGCTCTTTTTGATACAATGCTTAAAACTGTTCATAATCTTTTCTTAACTCATAAATAGGAAGATAATGCGTTTCAACGTACTCGAGTTAAAACTCAGTCAACCATGTATGTATTATTTTTATATGTCCTTCAAGTTAAGTTCTTTTACCCAAATTCTTAAAGCTAATTGATTTAATTTAAATTATAAATGGGCATGGCTGGTGGTAGTTAACTATTCACCTATGTTCAACCATGCTATAGTTCTAACTTTTAAAGTAATATTTTTGGAGTAGAAATCATATTTAATATATAGATAGTTAATGCTTGGCCTACTCTATTACCAACTTTTCCAATAAAAAGAATGTTGAAAAGGAAGACTCTTTACATCTCAAATAAATGTTCCTAACTACCATTTGATTATACAAATGAATTATGTTGAATAGGTTTAGGCAATCTTCTTTTTCACTTTGAAATGCTTAATTAATTACTTTACCCACTCAAAGTAATTTCTAAAATTATATATAGGCTTAATTAACAAATGTTGAAAGCAACGATAAGGTATATTACATTTTTAAGGAGAAAATATGTGTTCGAATTTTAGTGATCGTATTATTAAAAGGGATAACCACGAAACCTGAACATGAACTATAAAACGAAAAGATACCAAAACAAAAGCAACCTTAAGTGTGTATAAAAGTAAGATAAAGAATTACAAATGAAAAATTAAATTTTTGGACAATAAATTTTGTAATTTTTTTCTTGTCTACTTTTAGATGTTTTTGAACTCTATTTATACCTTCTTAATGGATTCTAATCGTTTGGAGTAATTAGAGAGAAAATTAAATCGTTGAAGACATTTACAAAGGCTTATGTTCCAATACCATGACCTTAAGTATCGATCTTTTGAAAAAATATGATTGTTTTGACTTTAGGTATTGGACCCTGAGGCCATGTTCTAATACCTTAATGTTGAGATTCGATACTTCCTCATCTGGGGTTCGATACCCCTAAATACCAAAAAAAAAAAAAACAGCAACTTGACTTGTCAGGAATCATTAATTAATGCGTTATATATACATATATAATTAACAGACTGAAAATGTTGCATGAGTTTCTTCATGCCAAGGTAAGCATGATTCATCAAGTAATTATTCATAAAATACTGCACTTGATAAAGACATGACTCAATTTAAAAAAAAAAAATTATTATATGGGTTCTTGACTTGTTGCTTTTGCTGTTTTTGGCCTTAAATTACATGCAGATTTATATAAACTCACCGTTTTGTTTTCTTTTTCATTTAGTTTAACTTTACTGCAGAATTTGCTTAAGTTAAAACATCAAATAATTAAACAATGTTTATGTTGAAATATGGTATCGTCGATACATCGATCCATCTCTGTCCTTTTCAATTCAAATCATGTTTAATTGTTTGCCAAAAGATGAACAGGTTTCTGAAAACTATAGTACCCCATGTTCCTAGTGACTAGACTTTGGATGGGGTTATTGAGAGAGGGGTCTCATTTACGATTCAACATTACCTGTGACACTTGTGATTCAAAAGGGTACAACAATGAAAATTTAATTCGTCTCTTGATCCAACTTTTGTGTCGTGAAATCTGATTGTCGGATTTGAAATTTAATCAGTTTATACAATTATATTCATGTAACTTCTTTATCCCAAACTACGATTTAATCTTGGTAACATGTAGGCCATATATAGAAGAAAAGAAAAACTTAATTAATTCTTCCATCAAATCACTCACTAATGATGATTTTGGAACTTCCTTATTGCAAATTATAACACAATTGATCCCAACTTACCGACATAAACCTTTAGGATCGACACAATAATATATTCTTTTTTAATTTCATGTGAATTAGTATTTCATAGAATTTTAAATATCTCAATTGTTCAAGGTACATATACATAAAAAAAAAAAAAGTTAATCAAGCCTGTCTTATGCCAAGAAAAAGTAATAGTATATTGCCATTAAAATTAAAGGCTTTGCTAGTGCAAAGTCCTTTTATTATACAAATTAGGTAATTAGATTGCAAACCCTTCCACATGGAGGAAGCATCTTAAACTATATATAAATACAAATATATGATATCATATATATATATATATATAAACCTAGTAATAATGAAAAACATTGGTTTATAATAAATATTATTACATAATTAAACTCCTAATAATAGCAGCCTCGGCACTATCAGCATCGATGGTGGCCAACAACTGCGAGAGCCGTTCACTTAGGTCGTCCACCTCCCTATGCAAGCTTCTAATGTAATTGCAAGTCTCTTGTAAGACCTTTGATGCTGATACCTGCAGCAGCAGGGGGTTTTACAATGCCCCCAACAACAAGTCACTTTCTTTTCTGACATTTCTGCTTTCCACATTATTATTTTTACATATAACATCATAATCGAAAAATAAATGAGTCGTAAAGTCCGACCCTTGGTCGACAAAATAGACTATTATGTGCTTCGTAATGTGATGGTGTGATCGTTATTTTATGATATACATGATATCCGGGGTCAAAGCATGCACTGTTTTAAGTCAATGAGGAGCTGAAACCCAAGAAAATATGTTTCCTTGATGTCCGGGGTCAAGTTTTCAAACTGTATTTTCGAGGAATATTACTTTTTTTTAACTGAAATATACTATTCCCATGTGCCACATGCAACCAGGGAAAATTAAATATATATATATATCTACGTTATAGTTTTCCATATAAAAATAAATCATCTAATTCATTGAAAATGTATAAAATTATAAAATAATAACTCAACTCTCTTGTGAAAATAGAGATGAATTGAAAGAAGAAACATGAATTCCATGAAATGTTTACCTTATCAGATCGCCTATCACGAATCTCAGGCAGAAGCTGTCGTAACTTTGAAACAAGTTCAATGATTTGATCATCTGAAATCCTCGAAACACCTGCTGTTGACTGTCTCGACCTTCTGCCAGACATCTTGTGGGGGATTGAAAGTAATAAAAACACCCTAATGACCAAAACCCAAGAATTGTTTTAAAATATTAAGTAAGTACCAAAATAATACCCCCAAGATATGGAAATGCAGAAGGAAAAATAAGTATATATGGTGTAGAAAAATGGTTATGATTTGGAAAAGGCAAGAAGAAGGAGAAGAAGAAGAAGAAGAAGAAGGAGAAGGAGAAGAAGAAGAAAGAAAGAAAGAGTAGAGTAGTGTTAGATATAAGATATGAAGAATTGGAGAAAGTGATAAGAGAGATATAAAGAGGTAAGAAGGACCACAACCATGGGGGATGCGAGTGTGTGTATGTGAGAGAAGAGAGAGAAAAGAGAGAGAGTACAATAACAAAGATAGTGATGTTGGACGTGAAGAAGACAAGTGCATTGGAGAAAGCATAGTTGGACTTAAAAAGGGTTTGGTCTTTTGAATAAAAAAAAAAAACTCAAGGTGTAATCGTTTGGGGTTCTTGTTTATGTATTTTTGATGCTATAATTTTACATTTTGTATCCTAATTTGTCTTATTTTAATGGGTTTCTTTGTATTGTATGATTGTAGCATTGGGGGTTAAAAAATTATGGAATGGAGAGCAAAACATGAGGGAGAAAGAGAAGGGGCAATAAGAGTTCATGTTTATGTTCCCAACTTGGGGATTGATGGCAAGTGGGCTTTAAGAAATATGTTTGTTTTTGAGCTAACATTGTGGGCCTTCATGTGCATGTCTTAATACGCAATACCATGTGATCATCACCTTCTCCAACTACATCCTTCTTTTAAAGTATTCCACAACCCCCAAATCTCCCTTTTCACACTCTTCCCTTTCTATTTTTTCCCATTTCCTTTAGCCCATCAATTAATTAAATAAACCAAACTTGTTTTGTTGTTTTCTTTTTCCTATATCTACTTCTTCCCTAACTATTATGTTTCATGAATAGATTTAAATTGCAGATACAGATATTTTCTATCATATCGTGATTAAAGTATTTGTTATACTCTTATACCTTTCGGACACGTGGCACCATGAGAAGTTTCCTGAAAGATGCCCACGGATAGCTCTCTTTCTCGCATCACCTAATTAGCTCATCATCTGAAGATCACTTGAGCAATTGCTTGTCTTTAATTAGTTGACTAGTTACTAGGTGATCAACCACACTTTTAGCAAAAACACACTTACCACCAAGAGGGGATCATTATTGGCAATTGAGGTGTAACAATCTTGTACTACCTCTGCCAAGAGAATGTCAGAGTAGTACCACACTTGAGGACAATCGACCTGCCACCTAGCCGACTACATGAGCTGGCCACCACCGATACTATCAATGAGCTGGCACCATTAGGCATGAGACTAGGTAAGTGACCTTCCCTTATAAATAACTAAAAGAACGATGAGAAAGGGATCATTTAACCCTCTTATAAACCCTAAGTACTTATCCTTTGGAATTAGTCTCCTTTGCCTTTGCAACCTCCTTACTCCACTCCTACTTCTCTCCTTTTTCGGCTCTCGCATGCCTAGGTGAATCGGTATCCATGTCACCCCACCCTCTCCTCCTCGTCTCCTTTCTTGTTGTACACTTGTATCGATAATTGGTGTGGAGAATGTGGACCGAACCATGGCTTCCTCTCAGAATGATGCTTCCCTCAACCCGACTAATCCAATGAATCCTACCAACCCTGTCAACCCAAAAAACCCTACCAATCCTGGGCTCACTTCAAACCAAACAGGAACCCAACCACCTACACCAAACTCTCTGATAGGCTATTGAGACCTACAAAAATAAAACTTGAAAATATAAGATAAGTATAAAATAAAAAGTAGGGTTGTGTCCATAAAGATTTCTTAAGTAAAAATAAGTAAAGTAAATAAAAAGAAGGCTTATAAAATCAAAAACTAAATTCAAATTAAAAACTAAAACTGAGAAGACAATAATTAAAATATTTTTAGGAAAATAATGGCAAAATGTTCTAGCCAAAGGTAAAGTCTTTGTTTGATTCATAGATTCGATCATCGATGCAAGAATGTCTTCATTGCCTTTAATAAATTAGTTCTAGTTGTTAACTCAACACCGGGCAACCAATCTCTTCTTACCTATTTGGTAACCATAAAATATCTCATTTGAAATGACTTCCCTAACCAATAAATAACTTTGTAACACAATGCCTAGGATTTAACGTACCGACCACATTAAGAACGAAAGACCTAATTCTATCAAACAAACTCACCTCACTGGGGTTTATTTAAGCTAGATCAAACATCCACACCACATACTCATAACTACGACATAAATAATTTATGCAGTTTGTCACTAGTATTAGAATGAATTAAACAATTACAAATTTAATTACTTTAATTGCCAAGACAATCGTTCTAAGTTATCAAATCCTGATCATAAATTTGACAAACTTGAATAATTGTAATTCAAATAGAAAATGCATGAATACTAAAGAATAAAGAAGAATTAAAGCGCAAATTAACTCTCTCGAATTGTTGAATCAAACTTCGATTAACCTTTTACTAGAAAAGAGAGTATAGAAACCCATAAAATAGAGAAAGCACAAACAAAATAAAATTAAGAGCGGCTACGTCTAAGTCCACAAACAAAATAAAGCTGAGGGTCAAAATGACAAAATTTCCATTTTAGAGGGCCAAGACTCCTGCTAACCCCCCTAAATCCGTTTTTATTTGTTATATCCCAAAAATTTTAGTATCAAATTTCGCACCGAATCAATATAAAAATTTATAATAAATTATTCAAAAATTTTGTATTAAATTATAAAATTTATATTTTCAGTATTTTTATTGACTTATTTGAATTTTAGATATAAATTAATGATTAAAATGAATTTTATTTTAAGGATTAAATTGGATTTTCAATAATTGCTGCGAGATTAACCTTGTAATTAACTTTTTAAATTTAATTTTGGTTGTATGGTGGCGTGTGTTAGTTGTGTTTATTATTATTATTATTCAAATTAGGATTTTAGTAATTATTGGGAGTCAAGTTGGGGCAAGGATTGACTTGAAAGAAAGAGAAATTAGAAGTTTTAGAGACTAAAGTGAGTAAGGGAAGAAAGGAGGAGGGTTTATGTAGAAATAAACCAAAGGTTGGCTTGTTATTTTTTCCTCTACCATATTCACGTAGAAAGCAATTCTTTTTCATTCCTCTTCAACACCGTTCTCTAAAAAAACATTTTTCCATCCTTGCTACTGCCTCTTTCAATTGTGTCGTCCAAAGCTGCTATTCCTGATCTTAATGTAGTGTTAACTTTGCTTAGATTTGCTGTTAAACGCTTACCAAAATAGCTACCCATACCTGTTGCAATTTTGCCCATATTTGCTGCTCCAAGCCTTGCCAATTGCACCAGCTGCGGTTCGCTGCCTTCTCCTTCAGAGTTGCTGCAACTTCTTCAATTTTGCTGCTGCTGTTCATTCCAAAATAAATGTTTATCACCATTGAGCTGTAAAAAGTTCAGTGTTCAGATTTTCATTTCGTGTGTAGGTTATAGATGGTTGATAAGTTCATGATCGAACAACATCGTCGTGAACATTCTTTGTACAATTTTTTCGTTATAGTCTCGTTTTAAAAGAATAGTGTATATATTGTCTTATCAGATCTTCTTGTCTATAGTTAATGTGCTTTCTGAATTTTGCTTTATTATTGATTTGATATGTTTTTATAAAAGCCTTGGATAAGTTGATTTTTTTTTTATAAAAGCTTTAATTTTTTATGGTTTAATGTGTATAATTATAGGGTTGAGTGAGTGGGTTGCTTTGGTGACCATTATGACGCTTTGGATCCATCCAGGCTTCTCTATCGGGTTTGGAGTGTCACACTCTCAACAGTAAACCCTTGACCCTGACCAGATTGCTGCACGCTAGACCTAAACTATACCTGTGGTTTCCTCCTCTTTCTTCAAAGACCTTCCTCCTCAGTACTACCAATTTGTCCTCCCACCTTGGTGTTTACTCCACCTCCTCAGGTCATTATTACCACCACTCCTCAGGTCACTGCTTCCGCAATAGATCTTCTATTGTTGCAAGTCTTGAAATCAATGTCTAAATATTTGAGAGACTTGTGTCGCGTGTAATTATGTTGTGTGAGTGTGCAAGTGTACATGTCAAATCAAGTAATACAGTGATGAGTGAGTATCGTCTTCACAGGGATCGGATAAGTATAATCTGGTTAAGTTATTAAAGTTTAGTGTAATTCATAATATGGAAAACAACTAATAAGAATGTAGTGACAACTTGAAATGTGGTGATGTAAAAAATATGCAGACAAAAGGTATGCTGAAAAAACAAACTATTGACTTAAATGCAATGAAAAAGATCATAAGATAAAGGTAAATGGGTTGTTGAATGATAAGGTTGAAATTACTAGGACTCTATTTTAATAGCCAACAATACCTTGGCAAAATCTTAATTACTTCATTGCTTAGAAGAGATCTACCGTGGTTTGCTTCTTTCGGGAGCAAACTTAAGAAAACTTCACCCTAAGCATTATATGTCTATCTGCTCAAGATGCGATCTCCAGCACTAGCTTTTCTTAATTCTGAATGAACATTGCTCTATGTCTAGAGTCTACTACAAGAATTGATCGAGTAGTTGCTCATATCATTCAATTTTGATCAACAAGTCTAATCTTTTCAGATATAGAATATGTTTATATACATGTCATACATTTTCCTATGTTTAGGATTTGTATTCATGCAATTTCAACAAACACAAATTGAATTAAACAGTAAAAACAATTTAGATTGAGCTCTAACGTTAAAAAGAAATTAAAATATCATCCAAGTAATTCAACCCAATGAGTTTTTAGCTCATGGGTTGTTTAACCAAATCCAGAATCAAAATATCATTCAACATTTTAACACTTTAACAATCAAATAAACATATTAAAAGAACCAAGGAAGAACTTCAAGATGCGTGATCCAGCCCTCAACGTTGACACTACAGTGCCTTGCGTAGATCGAGAAGATTACTTCTTCTTCCTCGCACTTCTGATTCGTTCCCAACCTTTGCTGATACCCTTTCCCTTTTGCTTCAGATCTCTACCTCCTGAGAACCTTTCTTTACTCACGTTTTTGCTCTCTTTCTCGTGCTCTCTGTTCTCCCTTTTTCTCTCGGATCTTCCCCTATTTATTAAGGTCATCAACACACCATGCATGCTCCCTCATTTCTGGTAGATCCTTCTACTGCATCAGGTAGATATTTCTAGCGCATAAAGTAGATCCTTCTAGTGCTTCGTACAGCTGGTTAAGACAATTGAGTCAACAGTCTCCTGGAATTGTCATGGCATTTAAGTTGAAAAACTATTCAACCTTTTGCCATGACAATACTTCACTCATTGATTCCTTTTCCTCCCTGCACCTGCTACTTAAAACACCACAAAATCTTTCCACCAATAGGTAAAAACACATAAAATATCCTTTAAGCACATATTAAGCTCCAAAATACGAAATTGAAGAAAATGCAACTAAAATTTCCTAAAATGCATCTAAATTTACTTAAGTACAAACAATTAACTTAAATTAAAGGCCTGAAATATAACTCTTTTCAAGAGTTATCAACTTGCCTAGGAAAATGTATTGAGTGTTAGACACTTAATCTGTTTTATAGAGAATACTTTTAAGAGTGTTATTTCTAAAGTGAAACCTATTGGTGTGGTTTTACATGTTGTGATCATAAGGGGTGTTCACAAGGTAAGATTATTATATCTTCAAAGTGCAAGGGTGGGGAAAACAAGCACAATGCGTGTGATTGAGTAGGTTCACTTTGGAATTGTTAAAGAGAGTGCATATTTCTTATTGAGCTAGGCTCCACAAATGTAAGGAAATCGAACTACTTAATCATCCTCTTTTGTTTTGTGTATTTTTCTGTTTTCTCATTGACTACTTGAAAAAGTGCCCACCAACTTAGGCACCAATTTCATTGTGCTATTTCTGCTCTTACTAATATTCTATTTTTTAATAGTTTGATTGGCATTAAGCTATGGGTGATTATGATTATACATGGATAACATGTATGCTTATTTCCTTAATTGTGTTTTAGTTTGGATTGAATTTAGGCTTGGTTTTGAATGCATTCATGATGGTTTCATTTATTTTTAAAACTCACATAATGGTTTTAAGATTATATTCATGTGAAGTCTGTTTTAAGTTGAGTTTTTCTTGGTCTTTAAGTCAACTTTTTGAGTGTGATTTGTAGTTATATTATGAATAGCTATTTTCTAGTGTGTTTAGAATGCTTTAAACTTGAATTTCGGTCCTCTAAACCCAAGTTTCGAAACCTAGGGTGTGGGCATCGGAACATGGCAAATCAGTGACCTAAAATTTTGTAACACCGCTAACTCGCCTCCGTTGCTGGATTATGGTTACAAAGTATTACAACATAAATAAAAGTAATTAACATCTTTAAACTAATCATTAATGAATAAAAATTTACTATATTCTAATCTAAATTTCAATCATATAATAAATATCATTCACGGGCCATAAGTTGAGCTTATGAGACCCTAAAAATTATTTGGAAACAATCAAGTACTAATTTGAAACAAAACAACAAAACATGGAAAAATTTGAAAATTATAGAAACAGGGGTCACACGGTCATGTGACTCAGCCTAGACTGTGTACAATTCGAAGTATGAGATACAAGTCCATGTCGCAGCCCGTGTAACTTATTGACTTGGAACACATGGTTGTGTCATAAACCGTGTGCCAGACTAGGTAACTCATTGACTTGGAACACACGGTCGTGTAAGGAGACCGTGTGCAACACACGGTTGTGTGATAGCCCGTGTGCCCCTAAGTGTGCCTTCAAAAACAAGTTCACCAAAACTTGCTTACTTGGACTTCAAACAATTAATTTATCAATAATTAAATCTACTCAAAACACACTTAAACAAGACTGAAACATGCTAAAACACCCAACCTAAATTCCTAACCAATGTGCCATCAATGACACCACAAATCAATTATCGACTCAAATTCACATTTCATACTAAACTAAGCATTCAAGTTCACATATCCATATCTAAAGTATATACCAAACTTACCATTATTTCAAATGCCTTCATATTATTTACACCAAACACCAACATCTTTATATATATATATACATACATATATATTTACATACCCATAACCAAAGATGCATATACAAACAAGCTTATCCAACCTTATACTAACAAAAGTGTCAACACATGAAGTCATTAACCCAAAACATACACATAACATACCTATTACATGCCATATAACTCGAAAATAAACAATTAAAACTACCAAAAGATTTTTGGATAGTGTGACGCTTCAAGTTGATCCAATCGCCTACCTCCACAAAACGTTATCTACAAGGAATGAGAAAAGAACACGAGTAAGCTTTACCAAAGCTTAGTAAGTTCAACGGTTGAAACAATACACTTACCGTATAAATAAATTAATCATAATAACAGTTAATAAATGATAATCCTACCAACCGCAAACACTCAACAGGTGATTCATAAGTTTATATTCACATTGTATTACTTGATCAATAATACTATATCATTTAATAACAAAGAATTTCATACTTTCAAAGGATCAATTAAACATTTATAATGTTTATAACAAGAAACAAATAGTCATTAACAACTTGCCCGATGAACAAAATATATGAAATTAGATACACGGTCAACCATCTTGAACACACCAGAACACTCAAACGAGCTAAACAACCGATACACACCTGGGCACCGAGTGCTTAGCCCATGGGCTATCATCCCTCCGAAATAAACCTGGTCACCAAGTGGCAAGCCCATAGGCTGTACATCTGCCCTCGTAACACACCAGGATCATTGTACATATAACACGATAGTTCGCAACAAATGTTGGACGTCAGTATATCTAATGGATAGTAACATGTCAATAGTCATCATCTCATCACAAGTCAAAACTCGTACCATGCGCATTAAAACCTATTGGCATACCAATTGTATCATATCCTATGTTCATCCGAGCTCGATACAAGTAATCGTATAACAATCTATATTTCACTCATTCTCTCACCAATTCAATCATAACATTTCAATTTTATAAGCAATGTTATCAAATTAAAAAAGTATAATGATATCATTACTAAAATACATAAAATAATATCGTATAAACTTACCGGGGTTAAACTGCAAAGATAATGAAAGTTCAAGGACAACTCAGTAACTTTCCTTTTTCTTCAATTATTTACTTGTTCTTTATCTATAAAATAATTTATTTCAATTATCAGCTTCAATTACACATAATATTCAATTTAGTGCATATGTTTCCTCCTATTTACAATTTTTCACAATTACCCTAAACTTTTATATTTTATTCAATTTGATCCTTAAGACCAAAATATGATTATTTTCACAATTAATCCTTATACCCAATAAACCGAATTCAATTATACTCAAATAAAATCCACACATGTTGAAGTTCTCCAAGAAAACCATGCTTATTTTAATTTAATTTCAATTAAATCCCTAAACTTAAAACTCATACAAAATCATTTAACAAAATATTTCTATTTAACACCTAAACATAGTAATCCACCATTAAACTTCAAAGCACACTAAACTCATCAATGGCATCTTCCAAAACATTTAATAGTTTTACAAATTAACCCATGGGTTAGCTAGATTAAGATAAATCGACCGCAAAAATGTAACAACCTGTTTTTTAGTAGTGTCGAAAACAGTGATTTCGGGATCATAAATCCGACGAGAAAACTTTTTATAATGAGTGTTTAAATTAAATAAGTCAATAATAATTTTATATGGAATTTTGAATTGACGATTTTTATTTATTGAATTAAAAGTTAGTATAAGTGGTTTGGTTCAAAAGTCAAGTGATTTTAGAAAATGAGGTATCAAGACCTCGTTTTTGAAATTAAGAGCCGTAAATATTTTTATTAAATATTTACAGAGTCTTATTATATGTGAATTGAAGTTCGGGTGGGTAATTTTGATGATTAATTGCTTAATTAAGGAAAAAAGAGTAAATTGTAAAAGAGGTAAAAGTTAATTACTATTGATTAAAAATAAAAGGGACCAAAGTGGTAATTACACCATGGTCAAAAAGTCCAAGCGGTGGTGGATATGATTACTATCCACTAACTTTTGGGTTATTTATTCATTAAGTCTTAATTAGTTTAGGACTAAATTGAAAATAAGTTTGTTTAATTAAAATTTAATTTAATTAAAGGACGAATTATGAAATTGGACCCTCTTTAAATGGCCTAATAATAGAAATGATGTGAAACTCTTTATATTGTGATAAATTGCAATTAAATCCTAATAAAATGAGGATTTACTAATTAGTTTAATTTAGTGTGATCGAGAATGGTGGTTTTGAGGCCACAAATTCAATGTGTTAGACCGTAAATATTAATTATTTAATATTTACAAAGTCATTTGTATCGTATTAAAAATTTGGTTATGAAATTTTATTGTATAGATAGTTAATTAAGTAAAAAGGATTAAATTGAAAAAGGTGCAAAAGTTGAATTCTCTTAATTAAAGGTATTAGATGTCAATTGAAAAGTAAGTTAAGGTCCTTAAATGGTAATATAATCATTTGTCATTTGAGTGGACGATCTTGACTAAAATTTGGTTAAAATTAAAGTGTGAACAAAGGGCATATTGGTAAATTAAGTAAATAAATGGTTTTAAACCAAAATTAAAAGATAAAATTTAGTCATTTTCTCTCCAAGGAGACGAACCTCCATTGCCAAGGGGAGAAGCAAGCCTCTTTCACTTAGGTTCTTATATTGGCTGAGTAAATCTTGCCTGTTTTTAGTAATTTTTATGTTTTTGAACTCGTTTTAGCTTGATCTAGCTAACCCGGGTACTAATTTGTAAAACTGTTAAACATTTTGGTTTATGTCATTGATGAGTTTGGTGTGTTTTTGAAGTTTAATGATAAAATAGTAAGCTTGGTTGTTAAATGAGACTATATTGTAAAGAAATTTTTAGTAATTTTCATGTTAAACGACTAAAATATAAAAGTAGTAAAAGTACAAGGATTTGTTGTTAAATAAAACAAATATGGGAAGTATTGGATTGCTATAATATTTGACTGAACTTGTTTTTAAGGAAAAATGGTTAATTTACAAGTTTTGAGCTAAGGACTAAATTGAATAAAAGTGAAAAGTTAAGGGTAATTTTGTAAAAATACCAAAAAGGCTTATTGCATAAAATGATTAAATATTAATGTTGATTTAAATAACTGAATGAAATTGTTGTAATAGATCAAGATCGTGTCCCGATCGTGGAAAAGGAAAATTACGGATTTACCCCTAAAGTTCACTTTAACTGCAATTTCATTTGGTAAGTTCGTAACGTTAAATTTACATTTAAATAGTATATTATTTGTATTCTTTATGATTGTTATAGAACATGTTATGGTAGGTGAAATTGTGAAAGATGAAAAAGAAATGAATGAAAGAGATATCAGACTTTGAACAGATGATTTGAAACCGACGCGATGGCTGATGTACCGCATATGTTGTGAGTCCTCGACAGCTCGTGTGAGCAGCATCGTGAGTCGGCAAATGAGAAAAGAATCCAAGAATAGATTACAGGCCTTACGATGGCTGAAATTTATGCATAAGTGCATATTCTCGACAGCTCGTGTGAGCAGCATCGTTAAGGAATAATTATATGCACAGATACCGTATCGATGGCTGAAGTACCGCATATGTTGCGAGTCCGTGATAGCTCGTGTGAGTCGCATTGTGACCCACGAAAGAGATATGGATCCTAAATGGATTATAGGCCCTACGATGGCTGAGACTATGCTTTACATATACTCTCGACAACTCGTGTGAGCAGCATCATTAGGAAACAGTTTATACTACAAACAAGCACCGTATTGATGGCTGGGGTACCGCATACGTTGCGAGTCCTTGATAGCTCGTGTGAGCAGCACCGAGTACTGGTAACAGAAAAGTTATAGATAGGAAAGTTGGAACACCAATTATGGCTTGAGGAAGCAACAGTTCATCCTAGCTCGGTTAAGATATAATTGCTTTATGCATATGATTAGTAACTCTTTAAACTCTTCGAACTTACTAAGCTTTGAATCTTACCAAAGATGTTATTATTGTTTTGTAGATTGTTTGCTATTTGAAGATCGGATCATCTCAAAGAAATCACACTATCTCGGGAGCTCATTTGGTAGTATTTGCATCACTTGGTTATATGGCATGTACTAGGATAATGGTACCTTTGAAATGCTTGATTTTAGATTGTTGGTTTCTTTGTCGAACTAAACTTGCATGCTTGCTTGATGTTCTAAACAAGCAAATGTGTTTAGTAATGAGTTGACATGTGAATTTAAGAATCCTTGTGTTGATTAATTGTATTTTGTGTTATATGATGAAACAAGTATTATCATGTATAGATTTTGCAAGATGAGAATTTAAATAAGTCTTGTATTGAATGATGATTGATAAACTTAAGGACTTGTGTGAATAAATGAATTTTGCATACTTGTTTCGATAGAACCCCTGCACATATCGATAAAAGTAGAGGGCAGGAAAGAGGTTATTCACTAACTTGAATAGTATCGGTAGTTGCATAATAAGTACCGGTAATTTTGCCCATAAGAGTATCGGTAGTTTATGTGCTTGTATCGGTAAAAGCTGTAGGGTAGGACATTTTAGCTCTCTGAAGTTTTAGTACCGGTAGAAGCATGATTTGTTTCGGTAAAATATTTACTTGTATCGGTAGAACTGTCATAGGTATCGATAGAAGTTTGCACTGTTTCCTGCATTGTTTACTGACTTGACAACTACCGATACTTGTCCAAAAGGTACCGGTAGAAGTCTCCTAGAATTGTGGAAATGACATTTTTACCCTTATCGAGTTAAAAAACAAAGTAAGAATAATGAATTATACATGTATATGTATTTTAATAAATCAAGAAAAATGTTAAAATAAGATTTGAATAAGTAACGATTCGAGGCACGAATGTATGTGATCTCGAAACCTTAACCGACGATGGTGTTGGATTTAAGTACTATACAATGATAGTAAGAAGAATTGATGTAGCTTGGATGATATTGTGATGTTATGGTTGACATGGAATATGGATGTCATGATTTGTGAAATGAACATTGATTCCTTCTGCGATGTAATGATAAGTATATTTGGTTATAGTTTGGTTAGCTAATGGTGAGAACTGTGTGTTTGAGATAAATGACCATGTGATCCTTGATGGAAAATATTTGTACATGATTCCTAAGTTCTTGCGTGATTGAATTTGATTATTGATTGATTGAAAGGTTATAAATGAATGTGTAAAATTAAATGTAGTTAGTATTCTGAGCTACAAATTATAATTGTATAAATTGTGATCGAATTGTATGTAAAAAAAAAACAACAGAAAAAACTTGAAAAGTTCTGTAAACCTTGAGATCTTGGACCGAAGATGTTTTGCGTTTTTGGGTGTTACAAAAAACATAAAATTCATGAAAAAAAACTGGTAGAAAATACCTACCATGCATGTAAATAAGCTTTGGCCGAAAGCTTCCTTCCCTTTTCAATGGTGTTTCGACTAACAAAATATCAAAATGAGGAAGATGACACTTAGGTTTTACTTAACTTTAGATTGAATTAACTAGGCTTATTGACAAATTTGGCCATTAACATTTACATGTTTTGTCAAAATAGCCTTAATTGTATTTTTGAGCCTTTTTTGACCATCAACCTTTGTTTTTTTTTCAAATTGCTTTTTCTAATAGATTTGATGAAAGTGCCGTTAAAAATTAATAAGGATGATGTGGAATATTTTTAATGAGATGTAATTTATTACTTAGGTAACCTAATAAGATAATTATATGTGAAAAATAATAAAATAAATAAATCATACATGAATTTAGAAAAATAACTCTTAATTTAAAGAAAATAAAAGTAATCATCTAAAAAAAAGTTTCAAAATGAATGAATACATTTATCTACTGAGAGGTTTTAAAAAGATAATTAAAAAATTGATCTGCCGTAATTTGACCTAGCAGATTAAACTAGTTTTTGCACTTTAAGAGCTTGAAATTAGACATTTTCATTGCGATTTATTTAGCATTTACTTTAGTTTTAGCATGGTGAATAAGGATTCTTTTATTGACTTTAGCGTAGATTGAAGCCTAAAGGTTGGCTAATTTTGAGTGTGCAAGAGACCCTTAAAAGTTGAACTACATCGAAGCTGATCATTATGTCACGACATGAGACAAGCGATGTTACAACATAGGGACCAGAACCAAAGAATCCTGAAGCTATCTTCTATGTCGCAACAATGCCTAGAAAATCACACAAAAGGAGTAGACTGTTTTCCATGTCGTGACATAGTTCCTTTGTGTTGCGACATCGACTCCTTAACACGAAAATACAATGAGGGGCATTTAGGTTTTTACAACACAACCTAAACCCGAAGAACAACAACTATCCTAGGGCTAAGGAAAATGTCTGTCCAAATACTATAAATAGGCCCTTTGAACTCTTAGTTTCACAGACCTTTTCTCTTAGCTTATTTCCTTCTTGTAATT
Organism: Gossypioides kirkii; assembly: GCA_005610355.1. Lineage (NCBI taxonomy): Eukaryota > Viridiplantae > Streptophyta > Magnoliopsida > Malvales > Malvaceae > Gossypioides > Gossypioides kirkii. The sequence continues at coordinate 2,968,442 of CP032251.1, read as the reverse complement.
TAGGTTTAGTTGTTTTATTTTCTTTATTTATTTTTGTTCTTGTTTTATGGAAACGAGATTTGTAGGTTTCGCATAAATGATTGTGGATCCGTCCTAACAGATTGCAATACAAATCCTTGAGTTTCTTTCAATTATATTTTTAATATCATTTCTTATGCATATTCTTTATATTAAATTTATGATCTTTCAAGAAACCATGAGGAACTAATCCCTTTGTGGGGGATTAGGGAGTGGAGGTATGATTATTTAATTATTGTATAAGGATTTTCAACGGATCAATTGTTTGGCAAAGGAAGAACTTGACAAACACAAGAAGTCATTTAGATGGGAATTAACCCAAAATTGGTATTGCCCATTCGTTAACACCTTTACCCAAAGCCAATCTAAATTGTGAGGTCAGAAGATAAGTAGTTCTTGTTGATTCATTATGTTAGTGGAAGATCGAAAGATCCTGCCAGGATAGCTACTATTGAAAAAATCATGCCAGAGCGAGCAAATCCCCCATAAATATGTTTATCGAATCCCTTATTTCATTTCCTATTTATTTTTATTATGTTGTCTTTATTGTGCAGGAATTAAAGTTATTAGTGCTTCGCCTTCCTTGGGTACGATCCTCGGAGTACTTATTACTTCGTTGTAACACTATGTTACAAATCGATCCGTATAATTGCAGAAGCCCAAATATATTCTGAATGGGAGTACGTTCAAAGGTGGTCAAGTTGTTGGCGTCGTTGTCGAGGAGGCAACGTCTTTAGTAATTTTAATTATTGCACTGATAGAAGAATAATTAGGAAATTTTTTTGGATATAGTTACGATTATCATGTAACAGTACTAACAGTTATTTATTTTTAGGTTAATCATTGACAAAAGCATTCCCACGATAGCTTCGTGCAATGGACGATTACTCCTATATGTGGTTGAATGATGAATATGATTATGATGACGATATTTACAAGGATGAAGTTTATGAGGATTGGGAAATACAAGAAAATCAAAGATACTTATGCTCGAGTTGAGTCAACTTCGAGGAGAAATCCCAATGCTTGATCAGAATTGTGATGAATATCCTGAAAAAGTCTAAACCCTAAATTCTTAAAATCCTTTGCAAACATTTAGCTTCCAACCTCTTTTCCACCAAAAAACCCTAAGTTCTCAACCTCATCTTCAAAGCACAGGGGGGGTTAAAGGAACGATTTCAAGATCAGAACGGCACACTCGAGAAATCCAAAGTAAGAAAAAAGGAAAAAGGTTCAAGTATCTCTAGACGTTTACTTTTACATTGATACTGTTCATTACTATTCATTGTTTGAAAATCTAGAATGCCTCCAAGAAAGAGCTAGAAAACCACAGTTCAATAATCTCAGGATGTTTCAGACCCTGAGCGGTTTGGGAATATAGAAACTGAGAGGTATTTCTTAGCCATACAAGGAAAACCTTTGATTCAAGAACGTAGGTTTGAACCCACCATGATACATTGCAAAGAGATCTGGAATTTTATGTTGTTATACCAGTAGTCTAGGAATTTTATGTGTCTCTTAAAGATGATATAATTAGAGGGGGGTACGGTAAAACAATTGCAAAAGTATTAGTAAAAAGGGAAGAGGTCCCCTATTTCTCCTGATGAAATTTGTGAGTTTTAGAATGTTCCATACTATGAGAAGGATTATATTAACGAGATTGATTTAGATATGTTTAGAAACATTGACATGGAGGAAGTCATTAAGTTTTTGACACAAGGAAGGGGTAGTTGGAACTATAGACCAAACATCGATTCTCCTTCTAACTTTAATCAAGCTATTTGCCAAAATGTGGTTGCAATTCCTTGCGACTAGAATTGCATCGACTTTAAATGTTTCTAATGTTAATACTTTCCGAGCTATTTTGTTATATGGTATTTTGCAGCGTAAGCAAATCTATGTAGGGTGATGGATTTACAGAGAAATGAAGCGATGCACACAAAGCCAAAAGTCAGACTTTTCTTTCCTCACTTGGTGACGGCGTTAACTAAGAAGGCGGAAGAGTCGATAACTAAGAATGAGAAATTTTTGTAGTCGATGAGAAGTATAATTGGGGATTCCTTGTATAAACAATATGTCAAGCTTCAACAAAAGCAAATTACCGAATGGAACCAAATGAGAAAGGAAAGATGGATGAGCCGACATCTCTTAAACGGAAAAGCAAAGCATCAACTTGAGGAGGACTTGTTAGCAGAATGGAAGGTAAGCTTGATGACATGATCTGTTGGATGTAAAAAATTGGACTAGTGCTTACAGATTTTGCAAGGATGCATGGACTTCGAGCACTGAATTACCCCCATGACATGTTTCCAATATAAGTAGTGCAAGAAGAAGAGGAAGATGATGAGGTTGAAGAAAAAGATGAAGCCCAAGAATATCCGGGAACAGAGGATGAGTATGAGGTAATGTTTTAGCCACAATACTCAATCTAAAAGGTCTTGTTATCTGTAGCCCGATGAGACAACAACAATCAAAGGGAGGGAGCTCCCACCACCAATATAGTTTGGGAAAGGGCGAGGCATTGATGGAACCAACGCGAACTCATTCTTTGGATGATTCGGAGGAGGATTAATAATTTTATTTTTAATTTAAGACTTTGCGGATTGTAATATTTTGATGATTTTTTTAAGAACTTAATTATTAGTAGGAGTAGGAGTTTTGTAGATTTCTTTTTCGTATGCATACTTTTATATCTAACATCTCTAAAACACTTAGGTCATAAATACTGTAATTTTGGGAATATGCGTGTTAGACTTTCAAAGCAAGTAAAATTTGACCTGTCAATGATAATGGAGAAGATAGTTGAGTATTAAAAGAAGTTAAAAAGGTTGATATGTTGGGAGCTATTGATTCGGGTTATAGACTAAATTGTAAAGTTGTGAAAAGTGTAAGAGTCAAAATGTAAAATTTAAAAAATTGAATTAGTGGGAAATAGAGAAGGACTAGAAGTGAATTTTATTAAAAGTGAATAGCGATTCAAAATGGATAATTATGAAATTATGAAATAAGAAAATTAGAAATATGTTGGCATGATTTTTTATCATTGGATTTTATGGGAAATTAAGATTGAACCCTTGCTATTAGATTTAAATTATTATAGTTTATTTATTACTAAATTAATTAGATACTTTTTAATGGAAAGATAAAAAGAAACCTCTATATCTTTCCATCCTCCAAAATTACACACCAAGAAAAAAGAGAAAGTCTACATTTTTTACAATCTTATCTCTTTCCTTCATTAATGACAAATTCTAGCAAAAAAAAACTTTCAAATTTTCATTGAAATCTGTAGAAAACCAAGTATCTAACAAGCTAGCAAGTTTATATTCAAGTTGGGATGTTATGTGATTATGGTAAAAGTGAGAGAAAATTAAGTTAGTGTGAAAAAGTGAGGTGATAAAGTGAGAACTCCTTGGACTAGCTGTGTTATCATGTTTATTTTAATTATTCATGCATAGAAATGATGTTAGCTATGTGAATTGCTGATGAAAACTTTGTGTTCATGTTATGTCAATGAAGAAAAAGAGAATAAAGGTGACAAAAGTGGTCTTGACAAAGGAAAAGAAGTGGCTAAAAATTGAAAGGAGCAAGGAGAAAGCAAAGGAAGTTAGTTCAAGCTAAGAACACGCAAGTATTATTATTAAATTTCTTACCATGTTAGATTGAAAGAAAAAGAAGTGGTTTTGATGAAAAAAAGACATAAATGAATAAATATAGTTGTATATGATAAAGGGTCGACAGTTTAAATTATGTAGAAATAACATGATTTAATTGTGTTAGTGAATTATTGGTAAACTACGAAATAAAAATGTTAAAAAAAATTCACTAACATTAATTCTGGACAGCAACAATGTTATGAGATAAATCATGAAATTTAAGCTTAATGAGTCTAGTAATATATAGAATAAACAATTTAAGCAATTGGATTATAATTAATGAGATAAATCAATTTTGGTGAGACAGGGACACTTCGGGCTTTCTTGTTTTAACTTTGAAAAATCATTAAAAATTGTAAAATAGAAAGAATTAGAAGATTAATTTTATATTTCTAAAAAGCTTAATGAGCTATTTTCAATAGAAACAAACAAAAACATTATACGATTATTGTACTAAAAGATAATTATCTTTTAATAAAAGAAGTTTAAGTTCCCTAACAACGAAACAGGGAAAGATTTGAATAAAATAATGTATTAATTGGCTTATTTAAAAATTTTGATAAAAAAATTATATTATTGACGGGATATCTAGTTTTGGAAATTTCAAGAGAAACTTGATTATGAATTTCGAAGAATGAAATATGAATAAAAATACAATGGAATTTGTTAGTGGTTTGCCCTTAACACGCACTAATAAAGATTCAATTTAGGTTATAGTAAACATTTTTTTTGCAAAGTTAATGAAACATAAAAGGGTTGATGGGAACAACCCAAGCAAATTCAATCACAACTTAAAAAAATAAAACCAAAACAACCAAGACAAAAACAGCTTGGTAAAAAATAACTTCAATATCAAACTTTCTCGTTGGACTCTACTACAAAAACAACATACCATCCCCACATTAGCTACTCTGCTTCAGAAACAATTCACCAAGCAGCTTTAAATAAGTTATCCCTTAACAAACTTGCCTTACCTAGAGATTTCGCCATTCCATTCTTTTTATGATTAGTGACTGTAAACTGGATTTCAGCTAAATGTCTACATCCATCTTCAATCTCTGCTAACATCTTTCTTAGCGACCATGGACAAATGTTTCTATATTTCAACCAATCCGAGACCGTATTCAAATCAAACTCTATAATCAAAGGGCGGTGTACCTTATTAAACAAACCTGAGAACATCTCTATTGCTACTTTTATAAACATCAACACCACCATTTCCAAAGCCCCCGCTGCACAATTACCTGAAAATAGAGTCGAAACAACCCCTTTCTCATCCAGCAACCCTCCCCCATAGCATGCACTTTCATCCAAGGATACCCCAACCACAAGGAGGTGGATCCTAATCCATAATCTGCGCATTCCCCACCCTTTTAACCAAACTGCACTCCCTTGGCCACCCCGACTAATCACTCTCCAAGAAAATAAATTCCTCATATACCACTCTCGCCCATACAAACAGTCTAAATTTTTTTTGGTAAATTAACGAGTCAAGTGTTATAGCCTTACCTTCAAACATATTCTCATTACAAGAAATCCATCCTGTCTAGCATGCTCTTGAAACCGCTAGAAATCATAGGCTTTTATGAATACCAGACAAAGGCACTCCCCAACACAAGGAAAAGAACTCCTCAAAGTTTGCTACATCCTTCCATTCCACCCCCACTAGCAAAATATACAAGACCAAAATCTTTTCACAATGGAGCGTTCAAAAAACAAGTGATTGGTAGATTTCGGAGTTAGCACAATTCTTACTTGTTTGCAAGGATTATTCATTACAGAAGTTGGCTAAATTATACATTTCAGAGATAGTGAGCTTGCATGGGGTGCACATATCAATTATTTCATATTAATATTCTCATTTAACATCTCGATTTTGGAAGAAGTTGCAAGAGTTGTTAGGAACCCACTTGGATTTTAGCATTATTTTTCATCCGCAACCTGACAGGCAATCCAAGTGAGTGACTCAAATATTGGAAGATATGTTAAGTGGTTGTATTATAGAATTTTGAGGCGGTTGGGATGAACATTTACCCTTAGTCGATTTGCCTACAACAATAACTTCCAATCGAGCAACCAAATGGCACCTTATGAGGTCTTTTATGGTCGCAAATGTCGACCACCTTTGTATTGAATAGAACTGGGTGATAGAAAAGTTTTAGGTCCAAAGTTAGTACAACAATCCAATGGGAAATAAGGTTTATTCAAGATAGACTAAAAGTGGTTTTCGATAGACAAAATTCATATGCGAATTTAAAAAGGAAATTGTTAAATTAAGCCTTATTAGATAATATGTTTTGATATAAGTAATTAAAGTGTTTTTGAATAAAAGTAAAGTTGAATAAATTTTTGAAGTTTGAAGGACTTATATGATACTTGGTAGGACAAGTATCGATAGAACTCAAGGTAGAAAGAGCGTAAGAAAGCTTTAGAATTCTACCGGTAGAACTAAAACTTCTATCGATACAACTTCAGTTCTACCAATACCTTGAAGACTTCTACCGAGACAAGTCAAGTTAGTAGTCAAAGATCAACCTCCCCTGCATTTCTACCGATACTTTGATGGGTTCTACTGATACCAAATGAAACCCTCAAAGTTCTATCGATACAAGAAAGTGTCTACCGATAGATCGACTCCAACAATCATATTTTGTAAAGTCTTCTATTGATACAAGTATGCTTCTACCAGAACAATGAAGTTGCAGACTGCATTTAATGTTGGTTTTTATAGCTGCAATGGTTACATTTACTTTCCCAACAACTACAACGGTTGGAAATCACTTAGAGGGTATAAATACCATCTTCCAAAGGTCTAGCATCAAGAAGAGCAATGTTCAAAGCCTAAAGATCAATCAAAACAACCTAGATCTTAATTCTTTCATAATTTTTCTTTTAAACACTTGTTAGCTTTCATTGTATTCATTTAACTCAAGTGTTCTTTATATTTGTGCTTAATTGGCAAACATTCTGATCTTGTAAGAATTATTTATTTGTTTGCTTATTTGGTTTTCTTATGAGAGAGGGTTTAAACTTAAGGTTTGGATAAAAACCTTAAAGGAGTTTTATCTTAAGATTTTAGGGTAAAGTCCTAAGAGAGATTGTATGGTTAAACCTTGTCCTCAAAGGTTATAAAAATCTAGTGGAATTGAGAAAATCCTTAGTTGTCGAAAGCTAAGGTAGTGGAGTAGGCAATTGAGGCCGAACCACTATAAATCATTGTGTTCTTTGTTGCATAATTTGTATTGCTTCCACCACAAGATCTCAAAGTTCGATTCAACTCCCTTACTGACATTCTCGACTTGATCTTCTTGAGCTAACAATTGGTATCAAAGTTAATCTCTAAAGACGATTTAACAACGAAGAGAATATCCTCGAAGAAGATCAAATGATTATCAAGTTATCCTACAACAATGGTGTTTACTTCTGGTCAACATTCTTGGGAGAAGGACATTCCACTGCAAGGCCTCCTCTTTTCAATGGCACCAACTACTCATATTGGAGTACAAGAATGAAGCTATTCATCCAAGCTAACAATTATCAAGTATGGAGGATAAGTACAAATTGGCCATTCATTCCAAGGAAGAGGGTCGAAGGTGTTAGTGTTCCAAAGGAAGAAAGTGAATGGGATGCTAATGATATCAAGGAGGTGCAACTAAATGAAAAAGATATGCACACTTTATTTTGTGCTCTTGGTGCTAATGAGTACAATAGAGTCTCCTTGTGCAACAATGCCAAAGAAATATGAGAAAAGCTTAAGGTCACCCATGAAGGAACAAATAGAGTAAAGGAGTCAAAGATAAGTATTCTCACCCTTGATTATGAATTATCTTAGGCAAAACCGGAGGAAGGAATGAAAGAGATGTCCAATTGCTCCACCAACATCATCAATGGTCTCAAAGCTCTTAGAAAGGTCTATCCTAACAAGGAGATGGTGAAAAAGATGTTGAATAGTCTCCCAACGTCTTGGGAACCAAAGATGATGGCTATAGAAGAATCAAAAGATCCTAACTCACTCTCTTTTGATGAGCTCATTGGTTCTTCACTTAAATATGAAATGAAGCTTAACAAAAGAGGTGAAGAAGAAAGACTTGAGGAGAAAAATGTTGGTAAAGCTCTTAAATCCACCACCATTAAAGAGAGTGAATCAAGTGAAGAGGTGGATAAAGACAAAAAGATGAAGAGGATTGCTAAAAGATTTTCTTGCAAACACTTATGAGCTTCATTGTATTCATTTAACTCAAGTGTTCTTTTTTGTATTTGTGCTTAATTGGTAAACATCTTGATCTTGTAAGGATTATTTCTTTGTTTGCTTATCTGTTTCTCTTTTGAGAGAGGGTTTAAACTTAAGGTTTGGGTAGAAACCTTAAGGGGGTTATATCTTAAGATTTTGAGGTATAAATCTTAAGAGAGATTGTAAGGTTAAACCTTATCCTCAAAGGTTATACAAATCTAGTGGAATTGGGAAAATCCTTAGTTGTAGAAAGCTAAGGTAGTAGAGTAAGCAATTGGGGTCGAACCACTATAAATCATTGTGTTTTTTGTTGCACAATTATACAATATCTCAAACGGCGATTCAACTTCCTTACTGACATTCTCGAGTTAGTCCTCTTGAGCTAATAGAAGGATATTAAGTACAATATTAGCGATCAAGTCTTCCTGAACGTAACCTGATGGCAAAAGGTGTTGAGGTTCGATTCTAAGGGTAAGTTAAGTCCACGATTCATAAAGCCTTACTAAATCCTTAGGAGAATCGATCCAATTGCATACCAACTCGAATTACCTCCCAAATTGGATAGGATTCATGACATTTTCCATGCTCCATGTTGAGATGTTACCATTTTGACCTTTCTCACATTGTTCCAATCGAAGAGATCGAGGTATGACTAGATTTATCCTTTAAAGAGGAACATGTGCAAATTTTAGAACGTGATGTAAAGATTCTGAGAAGGAATTGAATCCTTTTGGTTATGGTTCTGTGGCGAAACCATGGAGTCGAGGAGGCCACATGGGAAACAAAAGACACATTTCGTCAATAGTATCTCCACTTATTCAAACCAAGTAAATTTCAAGGAAGAAATTTATTTAAGGAGGGGGAACTGTAATACTTCAAAATATATAAGGTTAGAAATTTATTAATTCACCAATAAATAACTTAGTTTTGATGGTTATGTAGTTAGAGAAATCCATAAAAAATCCTAGGTTCAAGCCTCACGCTTCCCATTTTTCTTCTATTTTCTTTTCAACAACTAGAAAACAAAATCAAGCTAGTATATATATTAAATGAGGTAGAAATATGCCAAGTATAGGCAACAGACCAAATGGTAAGACCTTAGCACTTTATTCCTCATTCCCATTTCTTTTTTGGACAATAAGAAGGGCCATTTGCCCAATCAACCCCTTCAATTTTGAAACCCTAAGTATTTAATAATTTTTCTTAATTATACATTGATCTTAATTCCTTTTCAACCCTAAATTGAACTCTCTTTTCTTCCCTTGAAATTCTTCATCTTCTTCTATTTTTCTTTTCATAAAATTTTTACATTCTTTGCTGGAATTTGATCACTTGAAAACCCGAATCAAAAGCAATCCTCAATTTAACCCATTTTCCACCAATTGTTGGTTTATCATCAATCACCTTCAGAAACTCATCAAATATTGGTAAGTACTCTCGTTTCCAAGTAGTATAACCCATGAATTTTGAGATTTCATCTTCCCTCATTGTTCTTTCAAATCGATTGTAAATTTTTATGATTTTCTTAAAAATCTTGAATAAACTTTATAAATCTTGAAAATTGATATTAATTATTGCGTATTTCTCTATTGAAAAACCTGATTTAGGCACCTCAGATCAGACTTAGGCACAAGGAGTGACGTTCGAGACCAAGAAGACAGATGTATGTTCTTTTACGAGAAAATCAAGGCAAAATTGAGCCTAGGTTAGACCACATGGCTAGCAACACGAGCATGTGGGTCACCCGTGTGGACCACATGACCACTTTTCACGGCCATGTCCCCTGAAATCTCAGGATTTTGGCTTCTCACATGGCCTAGGACCCCCACAGGGCCTGCCACACGATCCTGTCTCCCGTGTAAGTTGATTTTTCGAGCACCACATGACAACATTCTCTCACACGATCTAGTCAAATGGCTATGTACACCCTCCACATGGTCCAGGGCTTCCCACACGGTTGTGTGTCCTCTGTAACTCAAAGTTATAGTTTTTACCCAAAATTTTATGTTTTGATCAGTTTAGTCCCTGAATAGGTTTGAAACTATTTTTAGTGAATTAAACTATGCAATTAGGTCCATGACAAAAGGAAATATGCAAGAATTCATGATTAATTGAAATTAATGCGGTATTTATTTATATTTATGTAGACTTGCATGAATTATGAATACTATATGTTACTATTGTACCGATAGTTGTGATTGTATAAATGATATGCCCTATGATATTGAAGTTCGAATACATGAAAAAGTATGAATTTGCTACTGATTTTCCATAAGTTAGTACAATAAATACTACCATGTTTTATATGTATTCAATAAGCCACATTACATTGCATGGGTTGGGACGATTTGATCGGAGGAAGTCTGGCAGTTTATATACATTAACAAGTTTTGTTGTGCAACCACAGTCGAAGGCAAATTCCAACTACAGGAACTACTATGTATCCACAGCCGAAGGCTGATTCTAACGGCAGGATTATGCTGTAAAATCTACAGCCAAAAGTAGGTTTCATCTGCAATACTTTTTGCTGTGAACCCATAGTCGAAGGCAAATTCCAATTGCAGGAACTTGATGTGTGTCCACAACCAAATGACAAATATTATCTATGAATCGGTAGTGGTTTATCCACATCCCGATGTGTTGGAGAAGGGAGTTCTGAGGAACCTCCATTATGGTGTGTAGCGATGGGGTAGGATATAATCTATTTAAACTTGAATTTGTATGAAATCTTATAAATTGTGTGCATAACAATCTGGAAGTTATGTTATGAGGCATATATATTTATATGTGTGAAAATATACATGCGTGTATGAATATGATTATTACGGGAAAATATTTATGTTATTCAAAAAATTGATATTATGAGTTCTGATATATTAACAATGGTTGCACTTGAAAAACTGATACTCTCAAGTGAATTGCTATCTATGATTATTTTGTTCAATGTTAATTAATGTGTCTTAACAACTGTTTGCATTGATTTTATTGTAAATTAAATCACACTGAGCGTCAAAGCTCACCCTGCTTAAATTTTCATCCTTATAGATAACTCATCAGGTTAGGACGCGAGCACAACATTTGGAGGGTCTCGACATAATCTATTTTGTTTCCAATTTATTAAGGCTTGATCTTTTTATTTATTTTATTATTCAAGGAGTGTAATATTTTATTTCAAACTGTGGCATCAGATTTAGGACATAGGTTGTTTTTATTCTGCGTGACATTTTGCTTGAATTCTTAAGATATTATATTATGATTATCAATTAGTATGTATGAACCTCGATTTTATTACATACATAAGTAAATATCTTATTTTCCACTGCTAGATGATGATTAAAATGTTGAGGAATATAAATCCACATTTAAATAAAACATCGAGATTAAAAAGATAGATTTTAAATGAGATATGAACTTAATGGTTTCTTTATATTATTAAAATTGCTCTATGAATGAATTATATTTGCTATTTTGGATAATAGATATAAAATATTGCTCTTCAAAAGGTTGAGATGTATGGAATGGATTGGAATTAGTTTTGAGAGATTGAATTATTTAATTGGAAATTTTGAAATTATCTTTTGTAGGCAGGATTGATTATTAATTTTCAAAAAAAAAAAATAGTTAAATTAATTTGACATTTCTTACTTGGGCTTGATGTTAGGAATGGAGGCACAATAATTTCGTTTTTGGATAAATTATTAAAATATTCACTTTTGTTTATTTTCGATTATATTTTAATTATTTATGTTTGGATAAATTATTAAAATATTCACTTTTGTTTATTTTCGATTATATTTTAATTATTTATGTTTGAAATGTTACGTTTTAGTCATTTATGTTAATATATTGTAATATTTTAGTCACTGAGTCGTTAATTATTGTTAACGGTGTAACGGTAAGCTTACGTGATACGTTAAATCATCATTTCAAACAAAAAATTAGGTTAAATTATACAATTGATTCTCATATTTTTTTCGTTTTGAGCAATTTAATTTTTTTTCTTTTATTTTCATTCTCTTCTGCTTCTCCTTCTATTTTCCTTCTTTCTCTATCTCTTTTAACGTAGTTTTTCTATATTTTTCATTTGTTAAAACTAAAGGGGAAGAAGAAAAGGAAATTAAAGAAATAAAAAGAAAAAAATTAAATTGTTCAAAAAATAAAAGTATAGGGACTAGTTTTAACAAATGAAAAACATAGAAAAACAATGTTAAAAAAGATGGAGAAGAGGGAAAACATAGGGAGAAGCATAAGAAAATAAAAAATAAAGAAAAAATAAAGTTAAAATAACATAAAAGAAAAAATTAAATGGCTTACAGCGAAAATAATATGGGAATCAATTGTATAATTTAACATAATTTTTTTGTTTGACAGAATGATTTAACGTATCATGTCAGCTTACCGTTACACCGTTAACGGTAATTAACGGTTAAATGACTAAAATGTTGCAACATGTTAACGTAAGTGACTAAAATGTAACTTGAGGTAAATAAATGTGACTATTTTGATAGTTTCAATAAAAGAGGAACAACAAGTGAAATTTTGATGAAAAAAATTACACACTCAAACCCACGTTTTTATGCAGTAACAGTAATATTCATGCCAATCGAATTAAGACTTAATCGAAAATAAGATCATTAAATACTAAATAATTTTTTTTATTGAATGGAAAGAAGGGTAATTGATGATAAGCATGTGCAGTATGACCCATGATTACCTAACATTTTGTAATAAAGTTCTTTTGTTTGATCTAGAAAACTGTTTGTTGTTTTTGGGAAAGATGTTTATAAAATTTAGCATATTTTATTAAATAATTAATAAATGAATTTTAGCAACCAAGCAAAAATCTAAGTCTATCTCTCTCTCTCAAATAATAGATTATTATATTTTCTTTTCTTTCTTTCTTTGTTTGGGACATAACTACGTGAGTGTTGGAAACCGATGTTTTTATTTTTCACAAATTTCCAAACCCTAAATCACATGACTCTACTCTGGCACACACGTCACGACACGTGGCATGTCTTAGCTTAGTACACTATTTATGTAATAAGGATGGAAATGTTTTTGTCTAAAACAAGCATGCATGGGATCTAAATTTTTCAATGATTTTGTCTCAACATAGTCACGTGTCAGTAGCAAAAATTTAAACAAATAAATATAAGAAAATTGATGTTGCCACTCTTCACTAATGGACCCTCCTCTTCTCAGTTCTCTCTTGCTCTCACTTTCTCTGGATCCTATTACTCCAAGGTCTACAAATCTCATTAAGCTTTTGCCAACCACCAACATGGCATCAAGTTGTGTGTATCAAACATCATACTAGGATCCTTTTATGTTCTCAAACCCTCTTTTCATGTCATTAGCTATTTCTATAATATGTGAATACGAAAAACTATTACAAATATCATCTCTCACGAGTGATTATATAAATCAATTGATTTAACCCTAAATTACTACGCAAATTCGATATTGTCATATCAGATAAAGTTACCTTTTCAGATGATAAGTGACATTTTATCTATTCTTAATCATTTTAAACCTTAAATAATAATAGTTATTTAAAGATTAAGACTCTAAGTTCATAAGAGCCTGTAACGTTTAAAAGACTAGATCATCATTCGTATTAATTGAGTTAATCCTCAATTAGCTTCCTAGATTGCAACATTAATTTCATTTTTGAAATGGTAAGGAAAAATACTCGTAACAAATACATTGGATGAAGAATAAAAATTTTGTGCAAGTACAATTTGATTAACTAATTAAAACTTCAATTCAATAAAAAAAAAGATAAATACCAAAACTATACATGAACTGTGGTTTAATGTGCAATTATATATATGAACTTTGATTTTATGTAATTTTACACATGAAATTTTGATTTAATCCAATTCTTGTAAATTATTAACACAATTATTTATATAACTTCATTTTATGTTTATATATTACATACATAAATAATTATATTTATCCAATATGAAAATAAATTAATGTATTTATTTCTTTAAGAGAATAAATTATATTAGGGTCATCCTAAAAAGTATAATTTTTAGGCACTAATAAAATAATTTCACATCATTAAATTTTAAAGATAATAAATTATTATTATACACTCATCCTTATCTAATATCTTCTCCAACTTAATTTAACTTTAATTAAAATACTTAAAATAATTATTTTTTAAAATTATAAACAAACATATTTTCTTCTTTTACAAATTTTAATCATTTTATTTTTCATAAGTTAATATTTTTTATTTTTGTGCAACCAATTTAAAAAGTTGTAGGTTTTTTGAAAATTTTTCAATGTTATTGACACATAATTTTGATAATTATTTTACCTTGCATCCCAAACTTAGAATCCCAAATCTCAAGGTTCAAAGTTTGGATTTAGGATTTAAGGTTTAGGGTTCAAGGTTTCAAGGGTTTGGGGTTATGGATTTATGATTTGAGATTCAAGGTTTCAAGGGTTTGGAGTTTAGGATTTAGAGTAAGAAAATTACCAAAATTATGTGACAAAGACATGAAAAAAATTATTGAAATGTCATTAAATAATTAAAAAGAAACAAAGAATAATATGGTGGGAAGGGTTCATAAAATAATTTCTCTATGAATGAATGTATAATAATAATTTCATGTTTTTAAATTTGATGATATAGTAAAATTTTATTGGTGCATAAAAATCTTAATTTTAAGATATCATAATTTAAATTATTCCCTTTCTTTAAATATGACATGCCCTAATCAAAAACAACATATTAATAAAATATCATCTTGAGTCAACTTGAAAGCAATATATACATATATATAAATCTTGAAGCAGATATATGAATGTCGACAAATCAACACCACTCTTCTAACTTGAATTGTCGCTATTGTGTAATAACTACATTTTTCTTAATTAATTCTCTAAGGCATTCACTTTTTGCTTATGCATGTATGTATGTATGTATGTATGCATGGTTATTATAGTTGATGGTATTGTTCCCTTTAGTGGCTAAAGGTACAAAATGCAAGTGAAACTTATGTTCATGTTTTATCTTTTTGGTATAACTTTGGAGGAAAAAGAAAAATAAAAAGTAAATGAATTTGGTATTCCCAAAGCTAGAAATTTAGAGTTTATTGCAAAATAAAGGATGTTATGGGGAATTTTAGAATAAGAAAATGACATTTTAGAAGTTTATGTTGGATGGAGATGGAACTTTAATTGAAAAGAGAGAGGGGAGGGGGATGCTTTGGCATATAAATAGCAAAATTGTACCAAAGGTCACATACACATCACCTCTAATTAGCAAAGGGAATTGACCTCCATATACAACCTTAGCATGTGGCTTTCTTTTTGGAAGCTCAAGCATTATCAACTTATTTCAGATTCGGATTTCTCACTCGATTCATTAAATTTTGAAAAAATATTTTAAGTTCCACTCTATATGAATTATTGTGTATCTTGGAGTTCTCCTCCTTCATAGTAAGGTTAAAATAGAGACATTTCGATTTTCATAGATAAAGTCAAAAACGCGTTTAAATGGGTGGGATCCATGAGAGCGAAGGTCACTCTCGTTAAATCAATATTATTTTCAATTCTCAATTACTTCATGCAAACCATTTCAATTTCGATGGTAGCATGCAATGAAATAGAAAAGGTGGTAAGGAATTTCATATAGGACTCTACTATAGAGAAAGAGATTATGATTGTGCAATGGAACGAATGCAGGGGCGAAGTTAGAAAATTTTTTTAAGGGGCTCGAAGTTAAATTGTAATTTTTACGATAGTAAAAGTGCAATTCTTAAAGGATTAAATTAAAATTTTATTATTTTTAAGGGGGCCAAAGTGCAATTTTACGTTTATTAATTTAATTTTTTTTTAAAATTTAAAAGCCTAAATGAAAAAATTTCCATTTTAAGAGGGTCAGGGCCCCTGCCAACCCCCTGGCTTCGCCTCTTAATGAATGGGTCAAACCACGAAAATATGGTGCCCTAGGATTCACAATCTTAAGGTCTCAAAATGTGTCCTTTCTAATGAAGTTAGGGGTTAAATTGATGACTAATTGGGTATTTTTTTGGTGTAATATAATATTTGGTATCTGAACTTGACATTTTTTCCTAATTTGGTACCTAAACTTTTTTTTGTCCAATTTGGTACTCAAACTTGACACTTTTTCTTGATTTGGTACCTAAACTTGACACTTTTTTTTTAAGTTGGTACTTAAACTTTTTGGGATTCAATTTGGTACCTGAACTTGACTTTTTTTCCTAATTTGGTACCTAATCTTTTTTTAATATTAATTCATTAAGCAGAACTCAATACCTATTTTTAACATGAATTTTCTCTAAAACTGACAATATTTTTGTAGCATAACAAAAAAAAATTCGACACCGTTATTGTTTTGCATAAGTTTTATAATATTTAATAAATTTAGGTACCAAACTGAATCTAAAAAAAGCTTAAGTTTAAAACTAGGAAAAAATGCCAAGTTCAGGTACCAAATTGGATCCAAAAAAGTTTAGGTACCTAATTAGAAAACAATGTCAAGTTCAGGTACCAAATTAGATTTAAAATAAGTTTAGGTACCATAAGGCTATTTTTTAAATTATTTGTTATATTTATCCTCTTAGTTTATGCTATTTATTTTCTTAATTATATTTATATTTACTTATTATTGTTTTAGGTGAATAATTGGATAAAAAAGAGCTTAAAGTTTATTTTTGGCAAGTTTTTCTGGATTAGACTTTCAATGCAACACTAATTTAGTATTTTGGTCATAACTTGAGTTACAAAACTCTATTTTGGGCCCATAATATACCAATTCGAAGGAAATTGAAAGCTCGAATTGAAGTTATATCACAAATCAAGTCCAAAATGGTCTGAAAATTTGACACGAAAATGTGCCAAAATGTCCACAAAATTTTGATTTTTTTAATTAAGGACACTTTTGTATTTTCTCCATTAAATTATTTTTTCCCTATAAATATACATTATTAGGTTAAGATCGAAAGATACCTAGACATAGTCACCTTTGTTATATTGTATGTCGATAATGGTAGTAGGAATAACCGAAAAGCAATAAGAAAAAAATAATAACACACAGATTTTACATGGAAAACTCTTATTGGGAAAACGATTGACAGAGGAGGAGAAATTCACTAATGTTGAAAAACAACAATACAAGAGGTTTTTGGCTATGCACAATTTTTAAGAGTTAAACAACACGTCTAATAGAAGAAGTATAGTCCTATATGAATTCAACTTGTGTGGCAAGGCCTGTACCGCGAGGGCTCTACAGATCCCCAATTTTGCCTCTCTATTTTATTTCTTTACCAAGTGAGTTGCACCTCGAATTTTTCAGACCGAATTAAACGGGATTCAGGTCACACAACCTTAGTATTATTTTTATTTTAGCATTTTATTTTCTCCATGCATTTCTAAACACTTTTCTAGTCAAAGAAACTTCAAAGTTTGATTCTACAAAGTTTTTGATATTTATTTGTTCTTAATCTTTATTTATTCTTTAGCATTTGCATGTATTTTGCTTTAATTACAAATATTCAAGTTTGTTGTTATTGGATTCGTATTCAATGGCTTAGAATATTTGCCTTGTTAATTAGAATTGTTTAATTTATTCTAATACCAGTGATGAGCAGCATAGGTGGGCTAAAAATTGGGTCCCTTCGTTCTCAATGCTATTGATAGATTAAATCTTAAGGATTGTTATTGAATTGTTTATCGATAAGGGAAATAATTAATGGCGATTGTTTTTGTTATTGAGAAGGTAAGAAGATTTTAGTTGCTAGGCAATCGTCGATAACTATAACCAGTTTATTAAAGAACACTAAAAATTACCTTTGTATTGATGATCAAACTCTTGAATCAAAGAGAGATTTTACCTTTGACTATAGCTTTCATCTCATCTCATTAATTTTCTTTTCTTTCATTTTTGTGATCTCTTTTTACATTGTTTTAATTTTAATTTTAGATCCAATTATTTTTATTTTTTATTAAAGAAATAAAATTATTACTGGTCTCTATGAATTTGACCTTGCTCACTGCTATTTACAATTTTATTTTTGAGTAAGAATTATTTTTTATAGTCTCGACAACTATACAATACCTACTGGGTGAAAATTCTAAGAGTAAAGTATAAGATTAAGGAGGTTATCCTAATAAACATCCTAATGAAAAGTTGCTTATTTGTGTGGCGTTCACTGTCGAAAGTTTGGGAAACTTTGAAGAACAACCTTGCGTAGGCTATTGGGAATGGCAAGTTGATTCACTTCTGGCATGATGTGAGGCTTCTTGAATTGTGTCCTATAAGTAGGCAATGCAGTTGCTCAAACCATGACTTGAATGATACTTCAGTGAATAGGAGATCTGACTCGAGTTGATAAGAGTTAGGCTCGGGAGAAATTTGATTCTTGCGTAGATTATTCTACTATTCTTTCCATAGCATGTATGTAACACCCCATACCCGACCCGACCATCAAGTCCATACTACGAAATGTCACACTCATCACCGAAGCAACTACGATTAAATTCACAAAATAAATAAATTGTTTATGCATGTTATTAAGCTTAATACATAATTATATGTTATATAATTAAATTTAGAAATTGAACGAGCTTACAAAAGCTCTTTTGATAAATCGAAACTAGTTGAAGACTAAAATTTAAAATTCTTAAAATTGACAAGTTGACGTAACGACTTCAAAGGTTCCAAGTCATGATGCCACTCACTGACGATTTCATGCCACAACGTTAAAGTCCTGTTGTGGCGATGTTACATCATGTTTGACATAATTCAATAATCCATAACTTAGTTGTCAACCAAATCAACACCTAAACTTCAATCAGCATACTAGATAACCATTTGACACAACTAAGCATATATGCCACAACCCATTCAACATTTCATTCATGGCACAAACATACCAAAACACAACCTTTCAATACTTGTATGAACATTTACATAACATACTCCTTTAATATATATTAACTATAGAAATGCCTCTACAATCATATAGATAAGTTCAAATCTACACTTACCATTCTAAGTCTTAAAATGACTATTCACATTATAAATCGACTCAACCTTTGGTACATGCCATATTTCAAAATGTAAAGAAACTATACAAACTTTGTTGAGATGAGAATTGCAGTTTGGATGCTAAATCAATCCTTGAGACTTCAAGATTCCTTAATACCTGCACACAGAATAAACAAATCGTAGTTGAGCGATAAAGCTCAGTGGTACTTTCATGATTCAAGTCAAAAACATAAAAGCATTGACATGTTACAGATACATTCAAAGCATGATCAGTTTTTCATCCATCTTAATTCACCTATTCATTTCATATGATTCAATTCATACATTGCCACAGTTAGCAAATCTAATTATGTATCAGCTTAATATTCAATGATACCAGAAAATACGATTTTGAAACCCCATTTTTGAAATCGAGTTTGTAAATGTGAAATAAGAATATTTACGAAGTTAATATAAAAATATATTGAAGAATGGTCGAGTAATTTTTTTGATTAATTATTCAATTAAAGCTCAAGGACTAAATTGTAAAAGTCTAATCGTTATTAAATTTTAATTAATAGAAGGCTTGAGTACCTTAATAATAATTAACCAAATGTCCAAAATGATAATTAAATCATTTTTAAGTGGGAGTTAGTGGATGATTATGACATCGTCATTAAGTTAAAATAATACTTTTATTAACATAATTAAACTTGATTAAGTAAACTAGATTAATTAGTTATTAATTTGGGTATAAAAGAAAGAGAGATAGTGGAAAAAACCACCATCTTCTACTAACTCCCTATCGTCCACCATAGTTGAAACCTAAAGAAAAACTTCAAAGTTTTCATAATATTCGGTCAAGCAAATTCAAGGTAAAGAAGCCATTTTTCATGTAATTTTTATATATTTGGGGTCATGTGAGCTTGATTTAGCTGCCCATGTACCAATTTGATCAATTGTTAAAATTTTAGCAAGTTTTCATTGTTGATAAATTGATGAATAAGGCTTGAAATTGATAGATATTGAGTTTAGATTATGAAAAAGACTAAATTATAAAGTTAGTTTAGCTTGTTTTTTAGCTTTTTAACATTAGGGATCAAATTGAATAAATGTAAAATTTTTAATGAAATTATGCTAGAAATAGAAACTATAAGGTCCCTAATGAGAGTATGTGAAATAAGATTTTAATCTGAAGCTAGGAATAAAAAATTATGCATATTCTGAGTTTAGGGACTAAATTGAATAAAATGAAAAATATATGGGAAATCAATAATGGATTTATTTAGGATCATACATCTCATGACATCTTTTGATGATGTTTGGTATTGGTTTGGTCTATAAAATATTTGTATAGATCAAGAAGACTAAAGTGGAGCTAATAGGGGAAAAACAGAAACTATGGATTAATCCATGAAGAATCCACCCGTTTTGTGTTTTGAAAAGTTAAGTTCATAGGAAACTTGCTACCCTTATTTTTGTATATGTATGCTTGTGTTTATTTCATTATAACTATGTTTGAACATGACTTTACATGTTGATTAAGTTGGCATCCATGGCTAGAAAATGAAATGGAATTGGATTGGATTGAAATGAAATAAGTTTAATGATTGATATGAAATGGTACAGGGTATGAATATAAAAATGTAAATTACAAGATGTGAAAATGAAAAAGAGACCAATTACGGGGTATGATATGTAAATGGATAATTACAGGGTATGGATATGTGAATATGAATTATTACAAGGTTTGATAATGCAATTATGAATAATTGATGCCCATGTGAACTTAGTAAAATGTTAGGATATGATTGGCATTCCAGTAAGGTCATATGCACACTTGTACGGGATATGTGATGATATGGAGATTATGACAAGATATATCAAAATCTAGCATTTCTTACGGATCATCAAGCATTATTTATCTCTACAAAGACTTCGATTTGGTAGAGGGACGTAATTGAAAATGTTTATACATTTGATGCCTATGGGCTTTGCACTTTGGTGCCTTGGTGTGCTGTAGTTTAAGCTCCTACGAGTTATCTAGTGTGGTGTAGTTCACCTGTGTATTCGAGTCTGTTTTACTAGGGTTCCATTGGCCAAAATATTGAAAATGGATCTTGAAATTGGAGAAAGAAAAAAATGAACCAATTTGATATGTTATTATGATATGTGATTCAAATTGAAATGGCTTGATAATGTAAATTAATGATATTTTATGAAATGGTAATGATCTTAATGAAAGTATATGAATTGGTGATGAACCTATGAGAAATAATGCAAATTGGTGATGATTGATTTATTCTATCATGTTTATTGTATATGAATACTTATGATTCTTGTGTACGCTTTGTTGTGACTTAGAGTTCCATGTGCTAGCTAAATGTATGTCTAACTTTTGGTTATAACATGCTTACCTATGAGCAATGTGAGTGTTGTAATTTCCATTTGAACTTACTAGGCATTAAATGCTTACCTATGGTTGTTTTTCTTACTTGTAGATCTCTATTTTACAGAACTTACAAAGCCAAATCATTGTGGGCATCACACTATCATCTAAAGGGTAGAAATATGTTCATTTTGGTTCCTAAAGTTGTGGAATGTATATAGGGTCATTGTATTTTGTAATGATCATCCTTAATTGTGGTTGCCAATGCTATAGCTAAGGTTATGTTTGTTTGGTAAGTTTCATATATGGTCTAGTATAAGTCTAATTTGATCATGTTAATGCCCTTTTGAATCCTTGATTTTAAAGTTTACATGGGCCTTATATGTTTGAACTTAGAAACATGGTAATTTGGTATGTTAAGATTGGTGAATGGCTTGGGTGAGTTTAGATTTCGATCATGTGTTTTGTGTCAATCGAACATGGATTGTAAAAGTTTTATAAGCTTAACTTGGTATAGTTTGATATAATTTAATGCATGGATGAAATTGGTATAGGTATGTGGACGTTAAAGTGTGCTTGGTTGGAAGTATTGAATATGTACCAATGTGATTCTTGCCAAAACAGGAATGACGTTGTGACCACAAGTCCCTAACGTCACGACACTAAGATTTTTGAAGTTGCGACGTAACTCACTAACTGATGATGTCTTGATGTGAAAGCCATGATGTTGCGACTTCAACTCACAGATTTTTAAAACTTTTCAATTAAGTCCTTAACTGAACTCGAGTTAGCAAGCAAGGTTTTATAAGCTTGTATAAGACCCGAAAATGTTTTGTATCTTATTGAAAATGTTATTTATACTAATGAGCAAGCTAGAATAATTGAATTGTATTGAATTTTGTTGTAGTTGCTCCAGCAATGAATGTGGTATCTTGCAGCTTGGAATCGATGATCTAATCGGGCAAAGGGTGTTACAAAATAAAAATATCATGTTAATATTCTATCATTGATAATGCACATATGTTCTTTTCAATTCATTCCATTTGACCATATCAATATTTCATGATTCTTAAATTACTTTATCATCCTAGGTTGCCCGAAAATGATGACTTTTAAATTTTGAATGTTCTACCATCTTGAGTGGCTTGATACTAATGGTTGTCACTATTTTCATTTTCTATCATCTTGGGTGGCCCAACAATGATGGTTCTCACTATTTCGATTTTCTATCATCCTAGTTGGCTCGACAAAGATGGTTTTCACTATTTTCACATTTTACCATCCTGAATGGCCTTTATACTACTCTCGCTTTTCCCTCATCTTGTGACAACCCATCATCTTCTTTAGCTATGTTTGATAATTAATTAAATAAATAAAATAATATCAGTTTACAATCACATAACTAAATACATAATCGCTCATATTTTTGCAATTTATTCAATTAAGTCCCTATACTTGAGATATGCATATTTTTTATATTTAGCATCGGATCAAAATCTGATTTCAAATCCTTTCATTAAGGACCCTATACTTTCTATTCATAGCATAATTTCTTAATAGATTTCAAATTTTATTCAATTCAATCCCTAATGTTACAAAGTTATCTAAAAAGTTTATTTAACTTTACAATTTAACCCTTATCATAGTCTTAGCTTAATAAGTATCAAATTCAAGTCTAATTCATCTATTTCTCTATAATAGAAACTTGCTAAAAACTTAAAAATTGAACAAATTGATACATGAGATATTTAAATCAAGCTCTCATGGTCATAAATCCATAAAAATTACCAGAAAAAAAGCTTGATTACCATAGTAATTTGCTTGGTCGAATGCAAGCTTCAAAAATGGCTTTCTTCTTTATTTTTCTTTCTTTTTTGGATGGCTATAGCTAAGTGAGGAAGATTATGTTTTCATCTTCTGCTATCTTTAAAATATATACTTAGATTAATTGTCAATTAAAATTAATTAATCATAATTGGTTCCTTAATTAAATCATTTTTAATTATAAACTTAATCTAAGTGCAAATCATCATCACACTCCACTATTATCTATTCAAAATTGATTTATTAATCATTTTAGTCCTTTGAATAATTTTTATATAAGCCTCAAGCATTATCTTAATTAAAACTCAATAACGATTGGACTTTTACAATTTAGTCTCTCGCTTTAATTAACCACTTTCTTGGTTAAGTTACTTAACCGAACTTCAATATATTTTCATAATAACTTCCTCAATCTTTATTTTTTGTCCTTACAAACTCAGTTTATAAAAATGAGACTTCGAAACTGTGTTTTTCAACACCATTAAAAATTAGGTCATTACAAAGTACCTTACCTCTAAAGGAGAATGGTAACCAAGATAAGTGCTACTGATGATGGTCCAAAATTGGTGTTGTAACTATTTTGGAAACTTATAAGCAACATAATAAAGAGATTAGGGGTAGAAAGATACGAAATGGAAAAACATCTAGAGCTTTGAGGGATCAAAAAGAGTAAAGAATTTCCTTTGGATTGCTAGCCATGAGAAACTCTTAACTAATCTGGAGTGGTGCAAAAGAGGGATGATGGACAACCCAATTTTCTCTCGAATTCTTCTCTCTTTTCTCCTCAATTTTTTATTCAATACTACTAATCTAAGATGGTAATTACATCTTCAATTCATTTCTTCATTTTAATTCTTTAAACACATGTTTTCGCCATTTTCTTCTCTTTTTTCATCTCCTTAACATTTTTGAGTATGACTCATATTCCAATCAAATTTGAGAAATAATATTTCAATTAAACTCTGTTTATTTATTTCAATCAAACTTTGATTAGTCTAGATTATTTTATTATTATTTGACCTATGAATTTATCCTATAAATAGGTTCTTTTACAATCTTATAAAATACATCCATTAGAGTTTAGAACTCCTAATACTTTTGAAGAATTTTGTGTTTGCGTTTTGAGGGTTATTTGTTTTCGAGTTTTCAGGGTTTAGTTTTTTATCTCCATCTTTTGTACTCTTTGTTCTTTTGCCATTATAGTAAAATTATTTTTGCCCGTGGTTTTTTATCCGTTTTAGAGGGGCTTTTCCACGTTAAATTTGTGTGTTCAATTTCTCAATTTCTTCCATTATTTTTACTTGTTCGTTGCTTAATCAGATCGATCCACAACAAGTGGTATTAGAGCTAGGTCAATTTTCGTAGAATAGCCCATTTAGAGATGGAAACAATAAGGTTCGACATTGAGTAGTTCAATGGTATCATAAATTTCAATTTGTTTGTTATCGGAAAAAAGCTCGAGAATCTAAATCAATTAGAATGGGAAAAGCTTGATGAAAATGCCCCGTCTACAATCTAATTGTTCCTCGCGAACAGCGTATTACAAGAAGGTATTGATGAAAAAGACCTCATCCGCCTTGTAGAAAAGGCTAGAAACTCTTTATGCACCTAAGTCTCTGGCCAACCGTTTAGTGTTGAAACAACGTCTATTTATGTTTCGCATGAACGAAGATGAGTCAATTTATGACCCTTTTAAATGATTTAAGTAACATTGATATTCAGATTGACGATAAAGATCAGGCTATGCTATTATTTTGTTCTTTACCCCTTTATATAAGTCTTTCAGGGAGACCCTGATTTATGGAAAAGGCAAACTTTCATTTGAGAATGTGAAGGGTCATTTGTTTAGTAAAGACAAACTCAACAATGAGTTTGGTTTAGATAGCAAGGCAGATAGGCAAGCTTCCATTTTGAGAGCATCAAAGAAGCGAGATAAAAGGTGTCACTATTGTAAGAAGTTAGGTCACGTCAAAGCATATTGTTATAAACTGCGAAATAAAAGGGTTGTTGAGAGTAACGAGGAAGATGTAGCTGGTGCTAATTTGGCCAACGAAAGCGGTGATGATTTCTTGTTAGTGTCAACGAGCGAAAGCTCCGAGCTTATGTTTGAGTGGATCCTAGATTCGGGATTTTTTTCCATATGTGTCCCAATAGAAAATGATTCTCCACATACAATTTAGTTGAAGGAGGAGTTGTGTGCATGGGAAACGATTCATCCAGTAATCGGTATTGGTACTGTTAAAATTAATATGCACGATGGGACAATTAGGACACTCTCAGACGTCAGGTATGTACCTGATTTACGAAAGAATCTCATCTCCTTGAGTATTTTAGACTCGAAAGGTTGTAGAATCAACATCGAGTCGAACGATATTAAGGTGTTTCATGGGGCTCTCGTTTTGTTAAAAGGTAAAAGAATTGACAATCTTTATATTTTGGAAGGTTCTACAGTGACCGGTGAAATTGAACGCCCCTCGTCCGTTACGGAGTTGAAGTCAACTCGTTTGGAGCAGAGGCAACTTTGTCATAAGAGGGAAAAAGGTATGACCGTTTTGTTGAAGAGCGGTTCTCTTTTCGATATAGGTTTTGAAAAGTTGGGGCACTGTGTTCGTGAAAATCAGACCTGGGTTAGCTTTGATTTGGCAGTGCACAAGCCGAGGGCTAGAAGTCTTCCAATTTCTAAGCACAGATTTGACTCAATGAATTCCCTACATAGTTCAAGATAGGCTCGTGGCAGACTTTGGCAAAGATGGCGTTGTGGAAATATGAGTCAAGGTGGAGATTTGTTGAGTATGGCTCATATTTCAGTCAAATTTGAGAAATAATATTTCACTTAAACTCTATTTATTTGTTTCAATCAATCTCTGATTAGTCTAGATTATTTTTTTATTATTATTTGACCTAGGAATTTAGCCTATAAATAGGCTCTTTTACAACCTTAGAAAATACACTCATTAGAGTTTAGAACTCCTAACACTTTTGGAGAATTTTGTGTTTACGTTTTGAGGATTCTTTGTTTTCAAGTTTTTGAGGTTTAGTTTTTTATCTCCATCTTTTGTACTTTTCGTTCTTTTGTCATTATAATAAAATTATCTTTGCCCGTGGTTTTTAGTCTCTTTGGATGGATTTTTCCACGTTAAATTTATGTATTCAATTTCTTAATTTCTTTCGCTATTTTTATTTGTTCGCTGCTTAATTGGGTCAATCCCCAACAAAATTAAACACAAGGTTTGTAACACAATACACTCAATCCA
This sequence comes from Gossypioides kirkii, assembly GCA_005610355.1. NCBI lineage: Eukaryota > Viridiplantae > Streptophyta > Magnoliopsida > Malvales > Malvaceae > Gossypioides > Gossypioides kirkii. The sequence goes on along the minus strand of CP032251.1, from coordinate 2,942,056 downwards.
AATGATAATTGAATACTAGTCAGATCATAGCTCAATAAAAAGAGTAGATGGTATGCTATCATTAGCATTGTATGGAATATGAAAATGGAAATGGCCATGGGTCATTTTTCTATGACAAACAATTTTATCATTATTGGTTTAAGTAATGATCATTTTCATTGCAAGAGATACAATGGTAATCATAAGATAAAAATGGATTGATCAAGTGAATAGATTTAACCTAAAGAGATCACAAATATCCTATAAGAGTAACACACAAAGGACAAGGTCATTGGACAAAAGCTTGATTTATGTAGCTTTTGTAATGGAATATAATGGAGAGTTCAACCATGGTACTTTTAATGGATTGACTTCATGACTAAATAAAACGAAGAGTTAGAACTTAATTACAAATTACTTTAGACCTACTTATATATATCTAATCAATCCCTCTACTAGCTCACTATAACTTTGAACAAATTGCATGATAAGAAATGTGAATGAATGGATAAAACCAATGAGAAATAGATTGCATGTATTATTATTATTCACAGTAAATATATTTTCTCAAGAAGACAAGAGATAACTTAAAATTAATTAAAATTCTTTGGATTATTATTTAACTAGATGGATAAATTAAATAATTGAGCCCAAAGTGAAAATTAAATTATTTAGCCATTGTAATTTTATTTCATTTGGATAATTAAATAGGTTTGCACATAAGTTTTAATACGAAAAAGTCGTCATGATTTTAACAAAATTAAGATTGAATTGTATAAATTAAAGTTGAAAATTCGATTTGAGATTACAAAAAGGTTTATGCAAGGATCTTCTTATGGGAGTCTTGGTTTTTGTCCTATGTTTAACTCTTTGAGTAAGAGACATTATCTAAGCAATTGTGAGTTCAAGAATAGCAGAGAAGATCAATTGATTGTCTTTCAAGCAAAATTACTCTTCCAACCCATTTGTTGGTCCTATTTCTTTACCTATGACAGATACTATTGTTGATGATTACTTATTACCTATATATCATGCACCAATTGCATATTTGTAAGGCTTTTCCTTCTTGGGCTTGTTTGGATTTCAAGTTTTTTCTCTTGAGCCTAAGACTTATTCTCTTGGACTTGCTAATTTCTTTAGATTTGAACCTTATTCTTTTTTTCATGAGATTTATTCTCTTGGTCTAGTATAACAAAATTAATTATGAAAAAATTAAAATAAAATATCATTAATATATTTTGAACAAGAAAATGAAGGTTTTCTTTTGCCACAAAATTAACTTTGAAAGATCTTGCCTTAATTTTTTTTTTAAATGGTAAAGGGAAATTTTTAAAGGAGAAATATAGGTGAATGTATCTAGCTAGTCCCTCCATTATACAGATCAGATCAAATTAATCCTTTTACTATAAAATGGGTAAATTTAGTTCATGTTACATTAAAAAGAATCAAATAAGTTCAAATTTCAAAAGATTTAACATTTATTGTTCAACAGAATTATATTTTAAAAGCTTTTTATTAATCTGCTATGGAATATTTTGTTTGGAGTTGAATTGTAAATGAAAAATAATAATTTTCATGTCATTTTTGCAAACAATAAAGGTATACTTGATTGGATGGAAAAGTGGAGGGATGGGAGGATGGAATAGAAAAGCAGAAGGAAAATATATTTGGAGTGTGCTTGGTTGGGAAGAAAAGTGAGAGGAAAGAAAATAGAAGGGATGACCATTTTAGATCCTAATGCATACAAATCAATCCTTCCAAATTGGAAAGATAAGAGGAGAGAAAATGAAAGAGATGTGTATACTAGTTCAAAATTATGCATTTTTCAAAAGTTCTATTTTCTTTACTTCGATTTTTCAACTCTACCAAGCAAACCATTTTTCCATCTTTCCATCTCTCCTTCCAAGCACATCTATGGAAAGAAAAATTACGTTTTCCATCCTCCTAGTTTTCTACCCCTTCAATTTTTCTTCTTTCCAATTTTCTTCTTTCTGATTTCTTTCTACTCTATCAAGCAAAGCGTAAATGTTGACTATGTTCCAATTTACTCTCATTTGATTTTTTTATATATAGTAAAAGGATTAAATTGATATGTTTAATAGTAAAGGGACTAGTTTGATTCAATCCCAATAATCAAGGGTGGATCGGGCCTCGACTCCCTCTAAAATGAAAAATTTTTCATTTAGACATTTTATAATTTATAAACTTTAAATTAGTAATGATATAATTGCACTTTGTCCCCCAAAAATAGTAAAAACTTGATTTAATCTTCTAAAAATTATAAAGATATAGGTTATTAAAATGACGAAATTACATTTTTACTATCATAAAAATATATAATTTAATTCTAGTAGCCTCTTCCAAAAACATTTTTGACTTCGCTCCTACTCCCTAAGTCGTATTTCTGGATCCTCCACTATCTATAATCGAGGGAATTTTAAAAATATGAGACTGAAAATTAAAAGGATTAATTATATAACTGCCCTCTCATAATAAAGACAATTCAATACAAGCCATAAACTCGATGAATACGATCCTTAATAAATAAATATATATCACAAAATTAATCAGCCAAAAAATTCTGCAAACTGAAGTGGCCCATATATTCTAGATAATGTCGGCCTCTTTAATAATGCATGGGAATAGAATTTGACTGTACATTGTAAATATAAATATATCTAAATAATAACATAATAATCAGATAACTTTATATATTTTTATAAGATAATGAGAAAAAATTAGTGAAAAATAAGGGGATTATGAGGTTGTCTCCGACAGATTATGTCTTTAATGTCGCATGCATGCTTGATTTATTAGTAATAAAGCAAAGTTTAGATATTTTTTATGGTCCCTTACCCGACAATATATAAAATGAATTATGTTTAAGAAAATAAGACACCAACATATTTAGTTTCTAATGCAATCTTAATTCATTACCTTGGGTTTTCATCGTAAGGGAGGGATTCACTTATATAGTGTAAAAATTAAAATAGTTTTATATTTTGTTGTAATTATTTATATGATTAATTTTTTAACGATTCAACCGTTGAATTTATTAATATAATTATACTTGTCATGCATGTAAATCATATCGATCTAAAATACTCTCTATATTAATATATATTCAACAATTGAATTTTTTTTACATAAAATAAATAATTAAAAATTTTAAATTTGAATTTTTTTTACATAAAATAAATAATTAAAAATTTTAAATTTATATCAAATTTGTGGTGAATTGATCTTGGTCAAAAAGGGTGAAATGGGTAATACTTGGCCATTGAGCTAATGCCCATTTTATAAATATATTTCATTACTTCTAAAATAAAAGCTATCTTTACTTTGCTCTTTTAAATGAAGAAAATTTAAGGAAGAAAATTAAAAAGTAGGGACTTAAACCTTAGTTCTCTAGGAGTTTTACTAAGCTAACACTAGTGTTAGAATTTAATTATTATAATTTTATAAATTTTAATCTCCTAATTTTTTTTGTTACAAATAAAATAAGAAATATGACAGTTAGACTGATATAAAAAAATTAAAATTATAAAAAAATTTAATTTTGATCTCTTAAAATTTTATAATATATCCATAGGATGGATTAAAAAAAGTATATTTTTAAAATATTATTATAGTCTAATAGTTTTCTTTGGATAAAAAGTTTATATTTATAACATTACTTTTTTTTATACATTAGAGAATCTCAAACTCATACAGCACAATCTACGAATCAATCCCACGACCTTAAAGATATAGTAAACACCCTTGATCAGTAAACCTTGAGATAATACATTAGAGATTTTTTTTTTTTTTTATCTTGGTGTGCATAGAACTAGTATTTATAATTCACATCTCTCATCTACTTTTTTTTTCTCCTCTTTAATTGCCCCCCATATATATAAACACACACCCAACATTTTCTATTTTTTCACTTTTTACCTCATTGATTTTCTAGAGTTAGATTGATGAATGAATATTTGGATTAAATTTTTTTGTGTATATATATTGTTATATAACTATTTTTTATTTTTTATTCAAATAATGAATTTTTTATATTTTATATCTAGATTTTAAAAAAAAAAATTATAAGCTCTAATCATATCTTTTTTTTTTTACACAATGCATAGAATTACCCATAGTCTCTTCTCAACCCATAAATAGGAGGATAATATGCTATAGTGTACCCGAATCCATTTCCTCCTATATTAACAATAATATTCATTCCAATCGAGATAAATTTATTTTTTAAATTTATATCTATGTTTAAATTTTTCAATATATTAAACAGATGTAGAATGGGCAAAATAAATAATAAATAAAAAGTAGGTACACAAGTCTCCTGATGGGGAAGGAAATAAATATGTTGATTTTCATGTAGTGTACTAGAAAAGCAAATGGAGAACAAGGAAAAAGACACTTAGGTAAAGTTTTATTTATATAGATAAAAGCTTGAGCTCATCTATACCATATATATATATATATGAGAGAAATTATTAGATGAATTTTTTTCATCATATAAGCAATTGTCTCATCTAATTATATAATGTCATGTAAGATTATTTTTAAATGTCATTTGATTACTAAGAAATTAAAAATAAATTCAAAATTTTTGTTTTTTCCTTCAACCATTCTATATCTGAAAAATAAAAATGAAGAAAAAAGAGTTAAAAGAACCCTTGTTTTCATAATATCAAACAAAAAAAATTCATCCATGCACCCATTAATATTCTTACTATCTTTTTTATTAAAGTAAAATTTTGATGGAAAATCTTTTTTAATTTGTGATCAAAATTGAGAAAGAAACAGAATCTCATTTTGTTATTTGCTTATGTTGAAGCCAAATCTCAAATTTTCGAAATCCCTAATTCTTAATTTATGTACATTACTATCTAAAATCCTCAATTATTTCCTAACCCTTAGCCTCAAATCAAACCCTTAATTTTTGTAATTTGCCCGATATTTCAAATTTTTATTCTCCAATCCTTTATATCAAAAGGAAAATCGAAGCAAGAAGAATTATTTTGAAATTAAATAGAACATTGATAAATGAATATAAAGGGAAAATAAAGCTTTTTATTTGGATGAAATATTAGTATTTTGGGTCTTAATCATGGAGTTTTTAGTTTTTGTTTCTTCTAATACTTTAAAATCTATAAATGAAAATAATAATAAAAAAGAAGAAAAAATAAACTTTGATGATTCTTTAGAGTTTAATGCAGAATAGTTTAAGGTTAGAGAAAGCATAATTTTTTGAATTTTTTTTAATTTCTTAATCAGAAATGGTATGTAAATATAATCTTACATGACATTATATAATTAGATGGAACCATTACTTATATATATAAGTTAAAAGAAGTAAGAAAATAATGAAAAATAACAATCAATAATTGATAATCTTTTACTCTAAGAAAGAGAACATTAATTTATTATATTGTCTATGCTTAGTGCTTATACCAATTTGCATTACTCTAAAATTATTGTCAAAAAAGTGTAGTTTTTTTTTTTAATTTAAAGGGTGAGAAATGTATTGAAAATTTTAGTGGGATTTTTAGTATTGAATTTATATTAAAAAAATTTTCTTTATTTTTCAAGGCATCTTACTGAATCAAGTTCAGTAATTAATTCTTCCTATTCTGTAGGATCATTAAGGGAGTGGATGCTAGCTTATATTAAAAAGTTTTTTAGTATATTAATATAACTAATTGGCTCCAGTGGAAAAGATGATATTATTCATCCTAGGGGTCTCAGGTTCGAGCGCTTGTGTGTGTACCTTATCAAAGTTTAAGAAAATATGTAATCACACCAGTATATTCAAAAAAAAGTATCGAATATATTTTTATTTTTAAAATAAAATCAATCTATTTTTTTTTGGAAAAAGGAGTAAACAAATTAACTACATAAAAAAACTAAATCATCCTCCCCCAAACAGGAAGACCTCAAACAAGCGTAGACCGTCCCTTCTATCATGGACTATTTTGACCAAGCTATCAGCATCATGATTATCCTCTTTAGAAATGTGTCAAATACTCCAATGTCTTATCCGTGACAAAAGTTGATGAATTCTCCTGATAAAAACGGAATTAGAACCATTAGAAGAACTATCCTGAATGGCGTTAGCCGTCTCAAGAATATCAGTTTGAATTAACACTTATCATAACCTCGATCTATTAAAAGTGTCAACACATCCAAGATGTCTCATAATTCAACATCGAAAATGGAACAGTTCCCCAAATATCTGTTGAAATCAAGAATCCACCCTCCATTTTGGTCTCTTATAATTCTCCCAACTGCAGCAAAACTGGGATCAGTCTTGACAGAGCCATCAGTATTCAAACATACCCAATTACCTATCAAGTATGAAAATGGAATCGATCCTTGCGACTTGGTCCATGTACCCTTGTTAAAAGAAACATACTGTTTTGTCCAACTATAAAACACCTTAATAATTTCACTAACACTCCACGAAACACCCTAAAAAATGAAGAGATTTCGATTTTTCCAAATACACCAAGCGATAATCCCAAAGAGACATTGCCAATCTACTTCACCCAAGCACAGATCTTGTTGATTCTTCAAGTTTGATACAAGTCACTCCTGCAAGTTTCCAAAATAAAATCTATTAAAAAATTAATAACATTATCAAATACATTTAAGAATAATAAATGTTAAAAAATATCATTGCATTGAAAATAAAATTTTTCAATAATTTATTAAACTAAAATACAATATTTTATAAGGCTTGGGGATCTGGGTTGAACTAAATAGGGCTTAGTTTGGAGTGAGTTCAGAATAGGCTAAACCCATGGCTGAGCCCAGTTTGGCCCATAACTAAGTTAGGGTAGCAGGCCGGGCTTAGCCCATATAACCTACTTGCTTGGACTTTATTTTCATCAAAGTTTTACCATTACAACTTGGGTACTCAACATCCATAGCTTTAGTCTTTAATTGGATTTTATTTAATATATTTATAGGTATAAACTAAATTAGAATTGAAATTTCTTAACTAATTTGAATATGATAAATAAATTTATGTTTCTTTATACAATACTTAGTTGTATCTATAATTTCTTTTAAACTCTTATAATTAGAAAAAAAATGTGTTTAAATATGCTCGAACTCATATTTATAACAATAGTATTAACCTAAATAAATCGGTAAAATTATATTTTTAAATGTTTTTTTAATTAATCTCATTATTGATTATTGTCATATTTGCTCTTTTTAGTTCAAGGTCTAGAATTAATCCATAATCCCTCCCCAACCCTTAAATAGGAGGATACTACGTTGTAGTGCACTTGAACTCACATCCTCCTAAATCTGATCATGGGGCGGCCTGCTTTAAAAATGGGAGGATTTAGACAAAAATATAGGTCCGAAAAATAGGCTTGGACAAAAAATGAGGCTCGTTTTCTAAATGGGTCAAGCTTCGGGTAAGATTTTTTTTGTCTAGGCTCGGCCTAACCTAAATAAATTAATCATTTTTAATAAAAAAAATTATATTGCTATTTTTTTGCTATTTCTAGTATGTGTTTTTACTGTATTGGTTGTTGTTTTTTACTTTTTTTATTGTTTTGATGCTGCTTTTATTGTTATTTTTGTTGTTTTTGCTGCTATTTATTGTTGTTTTACTGTTATTTTTGTTACTATTTTGGTTGTTGTTTTTGTTGTTTGGATGTTGTTTTTATACGTTTTTACTACTGTTTCATTGTCTTTTTTACTATTATTTGAATATTGTAGAACTTATATTTTATTGTTATTTTTCTACTATTTTATTTGCAACTATCTTAATATAAAGAATTTTTAATGTATTTTAAATTTGTTTATTTTTTAATGTTTGTTTTAATATTTTTAAATGTATTTGATATATTATATATATTTTAAATTTTTATATATAATAAAATAATCTAAAAAATTAATATGGGCCAGATCAGGCTCGAGTTTGGCTTCTATAATTTGGGTCGGGCTTGGACAAAATTTTAGGCCCATTTTTCGGGCCAGGCCGATGTCTAGCAATTGAGCCTAAAATTTTGTTGAAGTTCGATCCGGTCCACAATCAACTCTACGTCCTCCTACTCTAACAACAATATTGATGTCAATCGAATTAAAATTCAATCGACATATTTTTAAATGTTGAATTAAAAAATGATAGAAAAAAGTATATAACATTATAACTTGGGCTGGTTTGATCCGGTTGATGTCTAGGGCCTGACCCATCACTTTGACAAGAATTCAACTAGCCTCAAAACTAAACCACCAAATACCACAATACAAAATTTCGATATAAATATACACTAGTATCACAAATTAATCTGTCTCTAATTCAATTATAAAAATGATAATAAAAATTTAATTATATATAAATTCGTAAAAATATTTACTCTTTTATCATTTTAATTAAAATTTATAAAGAAATTTATTTAAAATGTTAATTATATTTTTAACCGTTTGTCAATTTAGTTTTTTTTTTTTTAACTAAATTTGATCTTCAATTTTTAAAAAAGAGTCAAATCATTTTTTTTAACAAATGTTGGCATGGAAGCCGCAACCCATGTGGTAGTCTACGAGTATTCATGCTAACACAACACTGTTTGTTTTATATGTCACGCCAACAAATAATTTTAAAATTATAAAAATATTCAAAAATAAAATAAAAGGTCCGCAAAAATTCAAAATAAAAAAATGAAGTACACATGGAATGTCATGCGAACTATCTTATTTAAAAATTTAACGTTTAAGTCGATAAAAAAACAACAGTTCGAATCATTTTAAAAGATTGATGATAAAATGCAACTAGTTTTAAAATTTTTAAAATATATACACAAAGAGAGGCAATTATCAATGGGCCATTTAATGAAACAAATTTCAGCCTAAATTAGGAAAATAAGAGTCTTGTCTGTGATTGATGAAACATGGGTTTGTTTACCAAATTTCACTTCTAATCTTTTAAGATGAGATATGCTTTTATTATTATAATAATAATAATACTAATCTAATGGTTTTCAGATATTGTTGCTTTAAATCTTAACCAAACCTCTCTCCACTTCTATTGGGGAATCATCATTGTAATAATTGGTGAACATAACAAAGTGTGAAGTACCCTCAATCATTTTTTTTTTTTTGACTGAACTCACTGATTTTGAGCCATTAATGATGAGGTTTTTGGACTTTGGATGTTGATATGGCAAAATGCAGTAATTTTATTTAGAAAATTGAGTTTAAATGGGTTGACAGATAGGCCCCCACATGAGTGATCTTTGCCAACTTGAGAGGAAAGAAAATTCCATTAATCCTTTTCATATTGGCCAAAAAGAAAACAAAATGATATAACCAGGGACCTGAATGGGGGAAACATTGATGGGGTTCAACTGAAGCTATATCAGACAATATAACTAGCAGTAGTCAACATTGGTAGACCATAATGCATCACCCGGTTTTTTTAAAACACTGTTAAAAAGTCTTTCAAAGAGGACCCCCTCAAAGATTCTATACACAATCCAGCATTGAATTGTCTGTTTGAGATGGCAAAATATATGTGATGTTCATCATGCAGCACAGTGTGAAACATTGCAGGTCATGTATGCATGCATGCATGCATGTATGTATGATGAAAGGCAACTCAACCATATATGAAAATGTTTGACAGTGATGCATCATCATCATTCATCACTGCCAAATCTGAATCAAATATATGACCCCACCCCCACTGTTTTTCCATGGGAGGTTGATTTTTCTTTTTCATTTCAGATTCAGACTCAGAGAACTGAAAAACCCTCCTCCATTATAGTGTCCTTTGGCAGGCCTTTGATTGATTGCTTTTTTTATCTTTTTTTCCTTCAAGGGCTGAACTTAACCATGTTTCTTACATTAGGACCTAAATTTTTATTTGATTCAAGTTAGACCTTGCATTTAGTAATTATTCCAGATTGAGACTTGAACTAGGTTAATGTTTTTACATTAGAGATTGAACTTTTCTTTGTTCAAATTAATCCTTGAACTTGACAATTGTTTCTATATTGAAGCTTGAACTTTAGAGTTTTCAAGAGCTAACTTGAACAAAAAAATCAAACCCAGTATAGAAATAATTATCAAATTCAATATCTAACTTGAATCAAATAAAAATTGAAACCCAAATATAAAAAAAAATTATCAAATTCAAACCCGATAATATTTTGAAATTTTTTTCACCCTACAATCTCAATATTTACTTGGTTTATATTTTTTTTTTTTCAACTTTGTGACAGATACAAGTACAGAAAATGGACCTTTTAGTGAAATCTATAATCATTCAGATGGTAGAAGGTTAGACATGCTTTATTTTGCATTTTTCAAGAAATATGGAGATAGTGACTTTTGAAAAACAAAACCAAAAAGAAAAAAACACTCAAGGAATTCAAGTAGGGTACCCTACATTTACTGGTGCATGCACTCAAAAACTTCCTCATACTTGCACCTTAGACTTCAACTTTACATCAAATATGTTTTTTGCTTTAACAATGATTTCTTTCCATCAATATGTTTGTCCTTTTTTAGTGTTAAATCACTGTTTAAGATCCTAAGTTATGAGTTATTTTCATTTTGGAGTCTGAATTTGGTTTTAATCAAAAAAAATTTCTATGTTAATCTCTAAATTTGACAATTGTTTTTATATTAGGGATTTGGGTATTTTTTTGTCTAAGTTAATCCTTAAATTTGGTAATTGTGCGCACATTGAGGCCAGTAAAACTATCACGGAAGCTCCTATACTAAAAGTCAGATTGCATTTGGCCCTTAATTGGATGAAACTTTAACAGAAAGAATTAATTTTCTCTTTAATCTAAAGTATTAGGGATTAATTTGCCCATTTTTTAGTAGAGAAGGTAAAATGCAATCTATCTCTTAATGTAAGAGCCTCCATGATAGTTTTACCCATTGAGGTCTAAACTTTAGATTTTCAAAATAATATCAAAGGCTAACTTGAAAAAAAAAAAATTCAGGTCTCAATCTAAGAACAATTGTCAAGTTAAAGAATTAACGTGTAATTACCAAATTTAAAAACTAACTTGAATAAAAATTCACACCTCAATATAAAAATAATTACCCGATTAAAAGTATGCATATTAGATACATATTATTAGGTAACATGGTTGGATAAAAAGAGAGGCCCTCATCTAGAACAGAACAGTAGCAGCAGGCACATGCAAATAGGAAAAAAGTAGTGTCTAGAGTTTGCACTTCATAGTATTATATAATGACCAATTACAAGAAAAAAAAGGGGACTTATGTTATGCACCATAGATATCAATAATTTAACATTGGAAATGGGGCAGTAGTCCCAAAGATACAGTCTCCACTTTAACAATATCTACAACTATCATCATTCAAAAAAGGAAAACATGAAAAACATAAAAGGTTAAAGGGTCCCAAACATAATTATACCACCCAACAAGCCCATGTTGATTCAATTAAAAAATAAATAAAAACTTTCATATGTGATGGTGTTGCAGTTGCAAGAGCCTAGAATAAGCTCCTTCTGGTCGGCTGATCAATTCGGAATGGCTGCCTTGTTCTACGACTCGCCCGTCTTGTACTACTCCAATACTGTCGACGTTTCTTATTGTCGAGAGACGGTGAGCCACAAGTACCGTCGTGCGGCCCCTCATGAGCCTTTCAAGTGCTTCTTGTAGCACGCATTCTGATTCTGCGTCGAGGGCGCTGGTGGCTTCGTCGAGTAGTAATATTGTTGGGTCCTTAAGTACAGCCCTTGCGATGGCGATTCTTTGTTTTTGTCCTCCGGAGAGTTGAACGCCTCTCTCACCAACGGGTGTTTTGTAACCATCAGGCAACGCACTAACGAAACCGTGCACGTTAGCTGCTCGAGCTGCTTCGATTACTTCAGCTTCGGTTGCTCCTTCTTTTCCATAAGCGATATTATCGAAAATGCTGGCAGCAAAGAGGGCTGGTTCTTGTTGTACCAATCCGATTTTAAGCCTAAGAGACTTCAAGTTCAATCTTCGGATATCTTTTCCATCGATCATAACCTTTCCGGCTGTTGGATCGTAGAATCGTTCAATCAATGCAATGACTGAACTCTTGCCGGAGCCACTAGCTCCGACAAGTGCTTGGCTTTGGCCAGCACGGATTCGAAGGTTAAGGTCTTTAAACACACTAACATCAGGTCGCGAAGGATATGCAAAATCAACATGACGGAGTTCAATTTCTCCACGAATTGTTTCAACCGGTTCTGCCTCTGGATCATCTGGGTCAATCCTAGTTGAACGGTCTAGAATTGAGAACACTGAACCAACAGCTTCACCACCCCTAACGATCTCAGGAGCGAGACTAACAGTTTCCGCCACGGAATTCGCAGTAACCACCAATACCACGAAAACCTTAATCACCTTAGAGAACGTCGAAACACCTTCACTAACTAGGTGAGCTCCATACCAGAGTATGAGAGCTTCCGAAGCATAAAGCGCAAGCTGAGACAAGCCAAAAAGGAGACCCGAAGTTTGGCTGCGACGAAGACTTCTCTTCTGCGGAACTCGGAGTTCGTAGCAAAACAGTGAAAGGATCTTGTTCTGTGCATTGAATGCTGCAACCGTACGAATATTGCTTACACCTTCACCCGCAATCATGCTCGTCTTTGCATGCGCCTTCGCCGTGTCACCAGCAAACCCTTTGAGCGAAAGTTGCTGCAGGGCAAAATAAAACAGAATCAACTGTACTGTACAAATATCTACGTTACTTGGTCTTGAACATGCATACGGCACGAACATACATAATTTTCACTTTTCGAATTTTACGGCGTCAGAAAAGGTTTGTTAAGGTGAAAAATGTCAGTAAATATGCAAAATCCTACACATATTATTTACATGAGAAAATTTTCACTAGTTGGCACTGCAATAAAACACTGTTCTACTGTCAAAAAACACTGACACACTGTATAAAAAACAAAACATAACATTTAAAAAACCTAAAAAATACATAAAAAGATGATGAATTATATAAATGATCACGGGCAAGAATCTCTTGAAACTATGGTGGTATCTGCTATACAACAAAAGCTCAGGTTCCAAGGAAAAAACCCAGAAGCCATTAAACAAAAACTGATTTACACTGTAATATTGCAGTGTCGGTGCATTATTTATATACATCTATATAAAAATGTGAGAGAAACTACACAAAGTTTGAAATTTTGACCTAAGGGAATACAACCAAGGGAAAAAAACATATAATAGTTTATAACCTCGAGAAAATGAGCTACTGCTATAGCTAGAACACTTTCTCAGAAGTATGGAATCTTGATTATTTTATTCACCACTGATTATATTCATTGGGGTAATGTTAATATTATATTATGTATATATACATAAAAGTAAATGCATCAAACTTGGAGGAAGCATGTGCAGTGAAATGGAGATGAGCCATGTTGAAGATTTTTATAAGAACCCATGACCCCCTAATGGACGTACATAGGTAAAAAATGGAGGAATGGATATCAATGTGTGAGATTATTTTTACCTGAGCAAAGTTTGCGAGGACTAGAAGAGGGAAGGTACCGAGGATGAGAAGAGAGACCCTCCATTCGACTATGAAGGCAACAATGAATGAAGTGAGAAGTGAAGTCATGTTTTGTAGTATCACCGAGATCCTTTCGGCTATCGCAGATTTTACATCGGCTGCATCGGTTGCCAATTTGGCTGCAAGAAGGCTTGAATTGTGCTCTTCCTCGTCAAACCATCCGACTTCGTTCCTTAGAATGGCTGAGTTGAGAAGAAAAACACCATAAAATTAATAAAAGATAGGCAATGGAAAGGGGACTTATAGTTGAAAATATACATACCTCCAAGCATCATCCGCCTCACTCGTGTTGTGAGGTTTTCTCCCATAATACTGAAGAAATAATGTTGAATCAAATACGCAACGACAGCATATAGACCAGCTCCGATGTAGATGAAAACATATTCTTTTGTCTTTCTTTCCATAGAGGTAGGATTTGTATAGTAAAAGACTTCGATCATATTGCTCATCACAATGGCAAAAGTTGGTCCTATAAAACCGGAAAGCACGGAACCAACGGCTCCCATGATTGAATAGGGCCATTCCGGAGCATTTAGCTTGAGAAGCCGGCAGAAATAGCCATCCGGTGCTGGATTTTTACGTTCCGTTTCAGCATTTGATATCATCTCTATCCGGCCATCAGCACCGGTACTGTAAGAATAGCTCAAGTTTCGCAAACTGCCAGACCGGAGGCTTAAGGACTTAGTTGACAGTGAATGGCTTAGACGGGTTGAACGTGATCGGCGAGTTGATGGATTAGCAAAGTCTCTATTTCCCACCATTTCTTGGAATCTGATTAACGAAGCATACGCCCCTGCCTTTGCAATCAACTCTTCATGTGTTCCAGTCTCAACAACTTGCCCTTGTTGTATAACAGCTATCGAATCAACATTCCTTATGGTGGAGAGTCGATGAGCAACAACTACAGTTGTTCTCCCGACCATGAGCCGATCAAGAGCTTCCTGAACAATACTCTCGGAGCCTGCATCGAGTGCGCTTGTTGCTTCATCAAGGAGCAAGATCTTTGGATTCTTCAACATGGCTCTAGCAATCGCAATTCTTTGTTTTTGGCCACCAGAGAGTTGGACTCCTCGCTCTCCCACCTGAATTTCAAGACAAATTAATACGGAAATACAAATTCAAATTTCGGCTAGATTATTAAACTTGAGGAGACCAACCTGAGTGTTATATCCATTAGGGAGTAGGGTAATAAAGCTGTGAGCATTTGCAGCACAAGCAGCAGCTTCCACTTCATCCATTGTTGCCTCAGGTTTTCCGTATAGTATGTTCTCAAGGATGGTAGTTGCAAAGAGAGCAGGTTCTTGATTTACCAGTCCAATCTGATCACGTAACCATTTAAGTTGCAGTGTCTTTATGTCAACATTATCCAACAAAACCTGCCCTGTTTAGCCAAAACAAAAAACATAAACATGAGCTCTAAAATCCGAGGAGCAAACATTTTCATTTTTCAAACATGACAAAAGTCTCTTGATTACCCTGGTTAGGATCGTAGAACCTCTCTATCAGAGAGACGACAGTACTCTTCCCAGAACCGCTACCACCAACAACTGCAACAGTCTTTCCTGCTGGAAAGAAAATCGAGAAATTGCTAAAGATGATAACATCCGGTCTCGATGGGTAGCTGAAAGTCACATCCTTGAATTCTATATTGCCATTAACTTCCTCCAGTACTTTCCCATCCGTATGGTCTTGAATTATGGAGGGTTTTTGCTTGATAATCTCCATCAGTTTGTAACCAGCTGCTTTTCCTTTACTAAATGCCCCGAGATTTGAAAATGACTGACCCAAACTCCTGCAATAGTAAATTTTTTCGAACAATATAATCCCCGGTAAAGCTTAATCTTTAATGGCATCTAACAACAAGATAACATGAGCTTAAGATCTTACATGCCACCAACAATGGCTGAGAAAATAGCCGTAAAAGCCTTGCCGCCATCACTCTGTCCATTCCGGATGAAAACACCAGCGTACCAGAAAACAAGCGCCCAAGACATACAAGCAATGCCATACGTGCACCCAAGCCCTAAACCCTTAGCCATTCCAGCCTTGTATCCGAGTTTAAGCGTGTTCTGTATTGCATCTGAATAAGAATTAAGGGCCTTACTCTCGCCAACATACGAGTACACGGTACGAACTTGTGCGATGGCCTGTTGATATGATTAATTACTTAGACAAAAGCCTTACATTGTAGTATGAGACAATCGAAACATGTAGACAAGTAGTTCATAATCCAGAATACAATCAAAACATGCTCACCTGCTCGGCAATTATGCCGGCATTCGCATAGGATTCCCGGCTCTTTGAAGTGAGGCCGGTCAACGTGTACGCGTATAAGCCGCCGGCAAAGGCAATTCCAGGGATCACTGCCACACTCAGTAAGGCTAACCTCCATGCTGACACAAAACCAACCACTAAACCAGCCAAGAATGTTGAGAGATAATGTATAAAGTTCCCTACCTAAAATTTCAGACAAAACAAACCATTAATGAACTCCGTGATCTATCCTTAAAATTCTCAAAGAAAAACCTTATTTCATCCAGACTGTCCCCAATAAACCCAGATTAGCGAATGAAACAATTAAACAGAAAAATAGAAGCTACCTTCTCACTGATGGCATCTTGAACAAGTAGAGTATCAGTGGAAACACTAAAAACAATATCCCCAGTTCTTGCATCAGTGTCAAAGAACCCAACATCTTGTTTCAAAACAGCTTCCAAATACTTCTTTCTCAATGTGCTTACTTGTCTTTCCCCAGTGTACATCCAACATCCAATCTCTGTAAAATCGAAAAAAACTTACTTGTTACAGTGAAAGAGATGGGACTATAGATGAAGATAATGTTGAATATTAAAATATAATTGAAAGTGAGGGTTTTTGTTAAAAGGGTGCTAAGATTGACAAGTGAAGAGAAACAAAAGGACAAAGAGACAGGCTTTTAAGACCATGTGGGCACGCACCCATCGGTCCGTTTTGGTTTAAACTGGGCTACTACACTGCACGAGTCACTTGTGAACCATGATGCAACCATTCCTTTCAAAGATTTGCATACATTTAAAACAAAAAGGGAAGGAAAAAAAATTCTATACCGGCATATGATGATAGGCAGACAATAAGACCAAGATACACAAAATAGAGTGCATACTGCATTGAACAAGGAGAAAAAAAGAAAGTTAATAGATCTTAGATCTAAAAAAAGTTGGTAAAAATCTTGGTTTTAAAAAAAAAGAGTGAACCTTGGCAACTTCATGAGTCATTTTGGGCAAATCAGATTGGTTTTTGCCAAAGCCATTAACCATTTCACCAAATAATAAGAAGAAAACAGGCATTGAAGAACCATGGATGATAGCTCCTATGCTACCAGTGATCATCAACAAATAATCATATTTGTCAGCAAAAGTGAAAAGTTGGTAAAATGGTAAGCTTTGTTCTTTCTTCTTTTCTGCTTCAGGGACTGCTTTTGTTTCAGTTGGTTCAGCCATTTTTTTTGTAAACGCAAAGAACCAAAGCTAAAGAAGAAGAAAGGATGAATTGAGTTGAGCTGAGCTGAGCAGAGTTGAGTTTGATTCAAAAGCAGCAGCTGAGTTGAAGAATAGCCACTGAAAGAAAGAAAGAAAGAAGATTTCTTAAGGGTGAAAGAAGAAATGAGAGATCTATAGAGTAAAGACCCTTTTCTGCTCCCTTATCTTTCTTCCCTTTTTCAAGGTCTCGAAAACCTGACAATGTCGTTTTTGAGTTGATGAGTTCGAGAACTAAGGTGAAGAGAAGGGGAAAAAAAGAGGAAAAGTAAAGGGCAAAGCAGCATAAAAAGAGTGCTTGAATGAGTGTATATATAAAGAGAGAAACTGTAAAGCTATATAGTGAGAGAGAAGGGTAGAGAATGCATGTGTTAGACTATTGGTCAAACCATTTGCATTTTTTAAATCAATATTTTGTTTTAATTTCATCAAATTAGTTTAAGTTTTATTTCCGAAAAATCGGTAAATTAATTTTTATACTAATGAGTAAATTAATTTTTCTGTTAAAAATTGATTTTTTTATATTAGCGTGAGATACATGTGACGCACCATATGTAATTATTTAATTATTCCGTTAACTACGTCAATTTTTAACAATAAAAATAGAATTTTTAACAGAAATTACTAATTTGCTCTTTAATTATTTTGTATTAAATGCAATCTAACATCTAATACAAAAACACTCAAGTGATTTTATTTCAATATTAATATTTCAAATTCATATTTAATCTAAGTGTAACCATTTATTGGTACTTTCGAATAAATAGTTGGAAGAAATGATAGTAGACTTCTTCTTAAATATTTACTGAATATCATATAGGTAGAACAAAATTAAACTCTGATCGTAAAACGAATGAAAGCACTTATAATTATTTCACACTTAATATAGTTGTCAATTTAAATGTTAGATGCAAATTTATATATGAAATGAAATGTATTTAAGCCATTGTAAACTTGAATTTGATGTATTAATTAAAAACATAAAGTGATATTTCATTTTTTTTAATATATAAGATTCAAGTTGTTCATGTTCAATGCATATTTAAGTTGGTATTTACGCAAATTTTGAATTGATACAAATATATTTATAATTTGATCATAATTTTTAATATATCCTCTACATATATTTAAATTGATAATTATTGTTGAAATGATTAAATTGAAAAAATAATTAATACGATATTAATAGTTTAAACCCTCTATAGGAATAATTTAAATTTCCATTGGATTTTACTATATGAAAAGAAATAATCGACAAATTATGCTGCGGAAATTAAATCAAAATAATAATTGAGGATTCAAAATCTGGTCAACAATTAATGTAACAAAAGATGCCATTTTGCCAAAAAAAAAAAAAGGAAGTAACTTTAAACATAGAAATAGGACGATTCTAAAAAAATTAATTTTTAGACATTAATAAAATCAAATCATGTGATCAGTTTTTAAAGAGATAAAAATATATAATCGTCATTTAATTATTTAATTTTATTTTTTTATGTTATCAATAAATAGTAACTTTTGAAATTAGTATGATAATAATTTTAATTCTTAATATTTATAAGTTATGTCAATTTAATATTGATTTTAAAAATAATTAACTCTTAATATTTACATATATTTATCTTTTTTTGTTTTGCAATTTTAGTTTTTTTGTGATATTGATGATTAATTTTAAATTAACGAGAAAATATGAAAGTTTTCATTTTTTGTATATTTCAATCAAATTTAGTTGATAATTTTATTTTTTTAATATTTTAGGTGAAATGGTCAAAACAAAAAGTAAAATTGCAAAAAAAATTAAATTATACAATGTTTAAATATTGAGAGTTAGATATTTTAAAATTAAGACTAAATTAACATAATGTATAAATATCAAAGGTTAAAGTTTTTATTATCTCAATTTAAAAACTACCACCGTTAACCAGTTGGTGACAAAAAAATAAAATTGAATAGCTTAATAATCATTTGTAAAATTTCATAATTTGATGATAAAAAATAAATTTACTAATAATTAAATAATTATTTTGTAATTTTTTATAATTTATTTATTAATATTTTTTTTATTATAATGAATATAATTTACCATTAAAAATAATATTATGTTAATATATTAAAAACTATACAAAACTTGAAATCTAAGACAAATTTTACACTTTTTAACAATTTTCTTACAAAGTTGTAAGAATTTTATTGGTCCTTTGCTTTTCTTTTAAAAAACACAAACACACATTATGTAATCTATAATCATCACTGTTATTTCTCTTTTTGCTTTTTTCTTTTTTTCTGGTTATCTGTGTAAAGCTTTTTGTCTTGTGATTTCTAAATTTCATTGAAAAAAGAAGACTTTGTGAGTAAAATTCGCAGAGAAGCTCTTTCATTCACTGACATTTTGCATGTGTCAATGGCAGCCTCTTTCAATTTTCTTTTTTTTTTTTTTTTTGGTTCTGAGGATTTTCAGACATATATTATTTTGTTGTTTTTGAAAACAGTACATTTTGTCCTATGGTATTTTGTTTGTTTGCTACTTGGGGTATTTATTTCAATGTGTTACCAACTAGATTTTGTGACCCCAAGTCTTAGTCATTTAAGATTTTTTTTAATTATATTTTTATCGATAATTTTATATTTTCAATAGTGTTAAAATTTGGAAAATTATGTCATGCATGTGACTATATGTACCTAATGACTTAAATTCAAAAGTTTATATTTTTCTTTTCAAAAAATAAAAATAACTCTTCTCAAAAATATTTCATGTAAAAAATTAAATTTTAAACAATTAAAATAAAAAAAATCATATAATACCGATTTTAACATCTAAATTACATAATTAAAAATATATATAGGAAGAAGGAAATTCAAAGGGAAAACAGTAGTTTTGCTGAAAGTCCAACGGTTCACAATCAATTCAGCCATCATTAATTCTCAGCAATACATTGAAGATTATTTATATATAAAATTGGATGTTCATAATAAATTGCTAGGTCCATTCTTTTATCAATAATGTTTCTGTTTTCCTACTCTTTCTTTTGGCTTTGCCCATTTTCTTTACTCATCCTATTTTCTAAAAATATTCCAATTTCAATCTTTTTTTTCCAGGAAAGAAAATTACTATTTTTACATTATTATATGTAAAAAGGATTTGAATCGATCAAATTGATTGGATTAAGAATTAATTGAGATATCGGTTTAAAATAAAGGATCAAATTAGTTAACTGGTCAGACTGATCAAAATTGGTTGTTTGATCAATTTGATCATTAGTTCGATTATGAAAAACCTTGGATGGTGATGCTCAATTATCTTAATTAGGGGAGAGCAATTTTTTGTTAAAACAAAACAAAAAACTAACTAAATTGGTGGGTTGGGCGATTTTTTATTTCTGGGTTCAATTTTATTGGTTATTTCAATCGATCATTGGTTCTTGAATTTTCAAATCGATCCAATTGAAAAAATCGGTTTAATTTAACATTTTTTCAATTATTCAATCCCAATAATCTAGTCCAATAACTAAAGTTGTATGACCAACTGATTTAAAGTAAGTTTAGGATGGATTTGGATGAGCAGTGTGTTTACCCACGATTAGTATAAAAATAAAGATGATGGTAAGATTAGATATTGTAACGTGAGACAAAAAGTAAACTAAACGCATCACACCGTCCATCCAAACTCACCTTTATTTATATTGATTCTTAAGCTTTAATTAAATTAAATCGTTTTTTTATAGATTATGATTCATTAAAATGATAAAATTATAGTTTAATCCCTTTAAAAATGATAAAGTTGATAATTAATTGGGAAGAATTAATTGAAAATCCTAATTATTCCAACAGTTACTTACTCATTGTGTTGTCTGCTACACCATTTTCATGTGTGAAAAAGTTTTATGTTCCCAATAATGATTACTTTTATTTATTTTCTTTTTGGTTAAAGAACATAGCCTGGGAAATGCAATATTCTTATGACCATTTTATGAGAACCAACAAAGGTTTTTTTTTTCTCTGAAAAAAGAAATTAATGTGATAATTAATAATGAAAATACATTTATTTTATATAAGTAAATAAATAAAAACATGTGTGATGATAATGACTAGCAATGCAACAACAATTTTTCTATGTAGATGATTGAGAAGAAATCAAATTGGCAACACACTAGGCCATAATTTAGTCTTCATAAGTGGTTTTCCCAGTCAAACTTACATTGTTTTCAACAAAATTAAATTTGGATTTAATTCAATTCAGATAAAAAGTAGAATTTTAGCCAAAAGGTTATCGCTATTGTACCAATGGATATATGATTTTTATTTTGGTAATTACACTCAGTAATATATATTTATTGATACCGATACAATTTTAGTTCAATTTACATGAGTATTGTTATCAATGCAGAAAAATCTGAGTTTTAGTACGCTAAAATGTATTATCCTTCTATTTATGAGTTGAGGAGGTGTTGTAGGTAATTCTAAACATAAAAAATCAGCTATTATCAGAACTTATAATAATATTGTTCAATATATATAATTATAGTCTGATTTTTAATTAATATGCATGTAAATATATCATAGAAGCGAGGAGTGGGTAGGAGACTTGTTTCCTTTCAAAATGGAAAAATTGCTATTTAGTCTCATAAATAGTGAAAGTATAAGTTAATGTTTTTTAAAACGATTTTTTTTTTTGGTTTAGTTCGTTTAAAAAAATTAGGTCAGATGATAAAAATTTCTTCTACTTTAATTAATGGTTGAGGATTCGATATTCACCTTAGATATGAAATAGCTTTAAAACTCGTGACTAGTTTCTACTCCTTAATGAGCTTATCGAACGTGAAAAATTAGTTATTGAATTTATACCTTAAGCAAAAAAAATAAAACTTGGTAAAAGGAATTCAAGGATAGGGGAGATGAATCCATTTAGGAATGAAAGGAAAATTATAAATAGAGTAGGAAAATTTGGCATTGTGAGAGGAAAGTAGGTAAGGTGGCTAAATCAAATAAGCAAGGATCTTAATTTGGATCCTCTTTTATGTATATATATAATGCACAAATGAAAATCCAACTCTCCATCACCATCTTGGTTGGCTCAACAGTGAAACCCTCCAAATACATTCTCAGAAATCGTGCTTCAAGTCACATCCATAGGTTAATTCATAAACCATTTAGTTTGTAAATTAATTTTTTAAATTTGGATATTAATAAATATAACAATGGAAGAAGGGAAGATGGAACGAGGAGATTAAAGTGATGTAGTACAGGTTAATTTACTTGTACAGATTGAGAATCAGATCAAATATAAGAGGATAGATTGATTGAAAAAATAAATGTTTAGAGTAATTCTAGAGTATAAAAAGGATCGATCCTTTTCTCATAGTTTTTCAGGGTATTTATAGGAAAAGTTTCATTGTTCACTCGTAATGAATAATCATAGGCACGTATTATGAGATTTTATCAACATGAGATAGTTAATTCTAAATAAACTCATTATTTTAAAAATATGTTCACATTAAAATAACGTTCTCCTATAAACATGAGTGGTAGGTTTTGTTTGAAGTGGGTCAGATGATTGTGCTTAGAGGATCAATACAGAGTCAATGATGCGTTTTGAATATCCTAATTATACTACAATTCTTAGAGGGAGGGTGATAATATTTTTTATTTTTTATAATTACAATATATGTGTTATAGATACGGGTGAAGACAAAAAAAAAAAATAGGGGAGTTGAAATTAAATTTTAGTTTTTACGACAGTAATAATATAATTTCACAATTTGAATAGTTTACATTTTTATAATTTTTAAAAGATTAAATAATATTTTTTTTATTTTTAGGGGAGGTCGAAATGTATTTTACTTTTGTTAATTTAAAAATCTAAAATAATTTTTTTTTATTTCAAGGGGTCGGGACTCCTGTCAAGCCCCTGGCTATGCCCCATACTATAGATATTGCTAGCTTGGTTTGTTGGGTTAGAAGAGAGCAGAACCAGGCTTGGGTGTTTCAAGCCCATTGTTTAAGTCAAACCAGGTGGATTGAAGAAAGGGTTGAAACATGGACAACCTTGTATGAACAAAGACAGGCAATCCCATGGTAGTGTTTTATTATAAACTCACATGCTTGTTTTCCATAACCAGACTGTAATTTAAGAAGCCATTAACACCTGTCTTAATCATAATCCCTTTACTTCTTTTGTGGGTAATATCTGTTTCAAAGTTGTATATTTTATATTTGTTTTGCTGATAATAAATAAATAATTCAGAAAAGAAAGAGTGAACAGTCTAAAGGTTTAAGTTTCCCTTTATATTATTGATTTCTTAAAGTTTTCGGCTTCAAAAGTTCTTTTTCGTATATTTGTAGGGTTTGGTTTAACCCCACTTTAATCTCAACATTTACTATATCTTTTATAATAAAAAATTTATTCACACTTTAAGAAATATCAATTTTTGCCAACAACCTCTTGACCTAATGACAGGAACATTATATTGTAGGTATGAGAGTTTGGGTTCGATCCTAAATAATCTCATTTCCTTTTACCAATTATCAAAAAAAATGTATATTGATTTTTTTAGTTTTTAAAATTCTTTTTGACCCACTTCAGTCGTTAATGTTATCAGCAATTTTCAATTTAGTTTTTTAAACGTAAAAAATTAATGATTGAGATATTAACTAATCGTACGTTGTCACGTGTCTCATGATGACATTATTGTGACATCATCATTCGAAATACCTTAAAAATATTACAGCTCTAAGAAATGTAATTTATAGAATATTAAAAAAATGCATAAAAAATGTTATCAGCAATTTTCAATTTAGTTCATGCTTCTTCTTTTTTCCATTCAATTGGATATTTGAATTGTCAAAATGCATAAAAAAATGCTTTAACTGTTAACTTTAATGGTTAGCCATTAAAGTTAATTGCACCTAATTTCTTTCAATTAAAGTCACCATGTTTTATAACCACGGTGTGATATGTGGTATTTTTTTATGCATTCTGGCAGCTGAAGTACTCAATTGAGTGAAAAAAAAACAGGGACTTAATTGCTTTTCTTGAAAAAGTTCAAGGGCTTGTTACACCCTTAAGCAAATTTTTTTATATTGTATTTTTTGCAATTTTACCATTTTTCTATTTTTATAATTTTTTGTAAGTTTTAAAGATTTTTAAGTTTTTTTTATGATGATGTCATTGTTTGACACATGGCAACATATGTTTGGTTGGATATTTCAATCGGTTTTTTAACGTCCAAAGGATTGAATCCGGGGTATCAGATAACATTAGGGACTAAATTGATAATATCTAATAACATTAGGGTCTAAAATGAGTAAAAAATAAGAATCAAAGTGGGAAAAACGATATACTTTAAGAACTAAATTGTACATTAAACCTAAAAAAATTGTGAACTTATTGAATTCAAAAAGAAAGGATAGTATAGAACAAATGCTAACTACCTTAGGGCTTGAACTAATCCTTAACTAGTATAATTTTGTTGTTATATGATAAACCTGTTTTATTTATTGACTTGTTAGATAATAAACCTTAAACTAACCCATCAATTTGTCATATGATTTGTTGTTTGGTCTTTCATATATTTTGAGTTCTTATCTAAGTAGTTAACATGTAGGACTTGTACTAACCCTTAAACTTGTGTAAATTAGACTTACATATATACAAACCTTAAACTATGTATTTATATTATCAATGTTTTGTTGTTGCCTAATATTTTAATTTTCTTTAAGCATGTTAGAGTTGTTTGACTCGAATTTTTTGTTAAAAAAATAAAACACAATGGTAAAGCAAGGGGATCTGTATAGGGCTTAAGGTCGAGGGTCGAAGTAGAATCCGTATATAAAAAACACTTCTTTCTATTTGATATTTGATTATAATAGGGTTTTTAAACCTTTAAATAGTTGCAGTCGAAACTTCTCTTCTAATCATTCAATTTTCAACATTAGTAAATTTTCTTCCCCTCTGTATATGGTTTTTATTGAAAGGATTTTTCATGTAAAATCTATGTATTTTTTTTTATTGTTTCGCGATTGTTTATATTGCCATTATCAATGTTAATTTTAACAAAACACATTGACAGTGTTATGACTCGACCCAATATGTGTCATTGAATATAAACGATGTAGTTTACAAAACAGATATCAATTAATTTGAATTAACATGTGGGACATGAGTCGAGTTGTGACAGGCAATTGGTATGTTTCCTTTGGCCCTTCAATGGCTACAAACTTAGGGTTAAAAAGGGTTTTATTATTATTAAGAAACAAACCCATGTTTGTTTGGGAGGCATAAGGGCTTATCAATGAAATAAAGTTGCTTGTGGTTGTATTGTAGGCTCTTTTGGGAACATTAGATCCATTTTGGTGAGAAATTTGGTCCTAGTTTATGTTTTTTTTGAATAACAATTTGTACTTATGTTTGCATGTGGTATGCTTTTCTTCAAATAATTAGAGGTTTTTAAGTTTTATCATCAGTTTATGGCTTGGATCAATATGTTCTATCAACCCTAAAAAAATGTTAACCAATTAAAGATAAAAAGAATCATCATTATCAATCATTACAACGTAAAAACAGGCGATTGATAATTGAAATATATTCGAATTTAAATTAAAATAAATTTGAACAAAACTCATATATAATAAAATTCATAATCTAATTTTTTTTATCAAACATCAATTCATTTAAAGTAAAAGAAAAAAAATCAATCACCACACATAACAATCAACAAAAAAAACGGAAATCAAAAAACTTAATCAGGCGGGACTAGTAGGCTATCAATGTCTAGAATATGGATCAAAGAGGATGATAGTTGGTGCAATCAATAAAAAATACATATTTCCTTCTTATAATAAAAAGCTATCCAATCAACAATCAAATTAACAGATCTTTTTATAAATTCAAAACGTATATAAAAAATCTTGACCAAGACAGAACCCAATTTAAAAACTCAACAATCTATATGCCACACATGGTAAGTGTAGCTAAAAAATGGAGGTATTGATGATAGGTACAAATAAATTTGATTATAAAATTATGGATTCATAATAAAGTATTGAAAGAAATATAAAGGCAAAGCTTGAAGCTAGGAATGGCATATTATATACAACAGAATGAAAGTAATGTTGTGATGGACCACATTAATTTTAGGAGTCAAGAGGTCTAAACTACTTATGGTCTAAAAGCTTCATATTTATTTATTATTATTTAAATAAATCACCTAAAAGTTTATGGACCATATTTGTGTGTCTTGGTGGTGTGTATTTAGCCATAACTTTGCATAAAATAAAATAATATTGTTAGAAATTCTGTTGTCACTTGTCAAAAAACTAAAGTACAGTGGCAAAATAACGTACGGACAATATTGCACAAGTTAAATCCGTATAAAACTATGTTTTTTTTATTTGATTTCGATTAGAATAAAATTTCTCAATCCTTAAATAGAAGTAGTCGAAACTCTTTTTGTATCATTTCGTTTTTCAATATTAATGAATTTTTCCTGCTCTGACTGTGATTTTCCCCGAAAAGATTTTCCACGTAAAATTTGCATGTTCTTTTTTTCTTTTCTTTTTATTTTGCGATTGTTCTACCACCATTATCTATATTTATTATAACAAATATAAAATGAAATTGATGAATATCTAATTTTCTTAGCAATAATCCCAAGCTTCCAACTAATTCATGATGATCACTAAATATGTGGGTTTACAAAAATTTTCATAATTTTATGAGTTAATTGCACAATACATCCTTAAATTATAAAATTTATACTAAATTGATCCCAAATTTTAAAGTGTTTTGTTTACATTCTTAAACTATCAATGTTATATCAATAATGCTCTGTTATTACTAAAATTATTAATTTAACCGTTAAATATGATGTCAGATCTTATGTGGTATAGTTTAAATTGAAATGTAAGAATATCGTATGGATGTTGTAAAAATTTTAATTTTGAGATTTTTGAAGCTTTTAAAAAAGTTTTTATCGCTCATTTTTTCGGTTTTACTTTATTTCTAATTTTTTTACTTTTGAAAGTTATGCGGTAACGTTTTACTTTTTATTAATATATTCGTTTTAAATTACGCTACATAAGATTTGACATGTCATTTAGGAGGTTTAATAATTGAAGGACCTAATTGATATAACATCGATAATTTAAGGATGTAATTAGAATATTCTAAAACTTAGGGATCAATTTAAAATTATTTGGAGATGTATAGCACAATTAACTCCCATTTTATTGTGGGAAGGCAATTTTAATGGTTTATAAATTCATTCCATGGTCATAAAACTCCACAATTTCCTGAGGGGACAATAACTACACCCAAATAATTTTGTTTTACAAATAAGTCCTAAATGTTCTTTCTTAACAAAACTTAATTTTAGGGTTCATTGAACCATAATCAAAACCAAATTTTGGGGAAGGAAAAAAAACATATTGATGAAAGTACAAAAATAGTACAAAAATAAAAGTAAGAGACTTGAGTTATGGTTGTTGTAATCGGACTACACCGGTCAGTTAGATCTGTTGGATTGAAAATTAATCAAAGTCTCAGTTCGAAGAGAGACATTGGATCAACTAACCCACAAATTGGTATAAGATAGATCGAACCAAACTAAAAAACTAATTAAACTGATTTTTTTATTTTTTAAAAATATTTTTATAATTTATTTAATCAAACCATATAAATTGATAACTTGACTGTTATAACTATCTGATTTCTAAAAATATTGTTTAGAATAAATTTTAATCATCAAACTTTATAGAAACAATACTAAATAATAAATAAAAGGAGAAGGAATGGGCTGGGGATCCTCAGCTGTCATAAGCTTTAAACTTTTGGGGGGTTTGTTATTTAAATTATTATTACCTTTAATAACAGCAAATAATGAGTAATCAACCAACTTTTTTGACATGTGAAAAAATAAAAGCTCCTTTTGTGGTAATTCTCATGATTGGCTATCACTCAAACATTTTGCTTATTGGTTGGTATGAAAATAATTTGATCATTCGCCCCTTTCTAGGAAGGAAATATGAGGAGAATAAATTGAATTATTTTAGAAACCTTACTATTAGATGTGTTCATGGGTTGGGTCGGATTTAAGAATGATATTAATATATTTTATATTTATTCAAACTCGATTCGACGTAAAATCAGGGTCTAAAATTTTACCCACACTTACCCATATTTACAAAAAATTAATCCAAATCCATTTTAGACTCACCTATATTATTTTTAATTTTTTTAAAATATTTATATTATATTATTTTAATATTTAATATTTTTGTACATTTTTTATTTGTTGAAAATTTTTATATAATCATCTTAATATTATTTTAATATTTACATTAGAGTAATATTATATATTTAGTATAAATTTATTTTTTATGTATTTTAAATTACATAACATAAAGTATTAAAAACTTAAAATGGGTCAAGTTGGGCCGGGCTTGAGTTTGAACATTAAAGCTTGAACTTGATCCATATTTTAAACGAGTCTAATTTTTTTGCTTAAGCCCATTTTTAGGCTTAATGTTTTATCCAAACCCTCCCAAATTTTGAGTGAGCCTTCGAGCCTAGACGGGTAGCTCGAGCCATGAACAAGTCTACTTACTATATAAAATTTTGAATTGCATCAAAATTTATAAAATATGTATTAATTATTATTAATGTGTTAAAATTAATATATTTATATCCAAATAAATTGATTATTTAATCTAAGAAAAAAAAAGAAAATCTTCACTTCTTGAACTAAAATAAATTTATCCAAAGATCACACTACCTCTCAATATTTAGAAGATTTAGATAAAAAAACATTAGATCCATTAGAATATGGGCCTCCTACATTTAAAGCCCAAATTGGGTCCAGCCCATCTCTACTTCTAAGTTTATAATGTGCTATTTTTGTATATTGTATATGTTATATGATATGAAAAAAATATATAATACAATAAAAATATATTAAGTTATTTTTTGATACAATGCTTAATTCTATCCATAATCTTTTCAAACCCTTGAATTAGAGGAAAACAATTATAAGCACATCAAACCGACGTCTTTTTAATTGTTGCAATAGCAATAGAGTCAACTGAGCTAAGGCTCAATTAACAAAATATGTTCTTAATAAAAGAGCAAAATGCATAAATTTAATAAATATTAAATAAAAACAAAATAATTTTAATTTTTCAATAAATAATATCAATCTACTTAAATAAATTTAAATTAATTATTTACGACATGAACAAATTTAAATAATTAGCCCATGCATCAAATACTTAGGCTCATATTTTAAGCTAGACTGCACTTAAATAATCCAAATTCTGTCAATGAGTAGACCTGATCATGGGTTGGGTCATTCGGTCAGGCCTGAAGATTTGGTTGAAAAGTGGAAGGGTTTGTAAAAATATAGACCCAAAAATGGGCTTAGATAAAAAAAATAAGACCCGTTTTCTAAACAGGCTGGGGCTCGAGTAAGATCTTTTGGTCTGAGCCTAGCCCGAGCCAACCCAAATTTACCTAAATTTTTTTCACTATTATTTACTGTTGTTTGCTGCCGTTTTAATGTTGTTAATGTTACCATCTTGCTATCATTTTGCGATTATTGTTTGGATATTATATAACTTTTATTTTATTATTAATTTTGCTACCATTTTAGAGATATTTTCTTGCTAAGTTGTAACTATTTTAATGTTATTTAAGTATAGAGCTTTTTTTAAATGTATTTCAATTTATTTGAAAATATTTCTTTTAATGTTTTTAATATATTTGATGTATTATATATTTTTAAATTTTTTTATATAAAAATAACATAATTTTTTAATATGGGCGGGTTAGACTCGGGTTTAACATTTTTTATCTGAACCGTTTTAAACACATTTTTTTGAATCAAGCCTAAAAAACGAATCTAAAATTTTATATTGACCCGATTGAAATCCAACTCAACCCATAATCAATTGTATCATGAGGCATTTAACAGCTCTCTCCACTCTCTCAAAAGGATTAGGCTCCAATTATTATATTTTTATTTTTTATAATATTATTCATTTGTTTAATTTGTTAACATCATTAACTATTCATGCTATTTTAGTTAATTTTATTTTTTTAAAAAAACTAAAAAATTTATCATATGTGTATGCATGTGAAAATCACAAATTTAAAATATAAATATGTGTTTAAAAATAAAATACAATAAATAATGAAACATATTGCTTGAAGTTAATTAATAATAATAACAAACGAAATAAGTACGATGCTAATTTTTTTTAAATAGATTAAATTTTTATCATTGTGTTATCATCAATTTTGAGTCGGTGTCGAGTTAACTTGTGAGATCAACTCAATCAAATAAATTAATATATACAATTAATGGAGGTAATAAAGTGTGCATAATAAAAATTGAAATGTATAAAAATATTAAAATACAGCTTTAGTTGAATGGTAAATTAAAATTTTTATTAATGCAATTGTTTCAAATTCAAATACTATCATCTGTATATTTTTATTGTCTTTTAATAAAAAGACTAAATTACATTCGAATAATATAATTTATTTTAATTACAAAAAGATATTTTCGTAATCGAATTAGTGACTTGATTAAGGGTGATACTAACACAGTGAAATACTTAATAATGTTTATAAATATCTTTAAGCATTTGCTTGGCATGTAAATTTTTTATTGAATTAAATTGTTTAACTGAATAGTTACAATTTTAACAATTTTAAAAAAGCAAATAATATTACAAAAGTAGAAAAAATAAATTATATCGAATTAAAATATAGGGTAAATAACATTAGTAAGTAGTGGCTCAATTATGAATTTTTTTTATTTGATCACCCAATCATAAAAATTATAAAATGATCATCCAATTATTCAATTTTATTTTGTTTTTGTTACCAGTTGGTTAATGTAAAAAATGAAAACACCAAAAAATTTTATGATAGTTGGGTAATCAAAAAAGATAAAATTGAATTATTGAGTGACCATTCTGTAACTTTTCATAATTGGGTGATAAAAAAATCACAATTGAGTGATTACTAATATAGTTTACCCTAAAGTAAAAAGACTATATCTTAAATATTAATATAGTATAGGGGCCAAAAGCAGAATTTGACCTTAAAAGTTGTGTTTACCTTAACATAATATTAACTGATAATGATTTTTTACATTTTCAACATCGATATTTTGTTATATTTTTGAAAATAATAATATATATCTTTTATAAAATAATAATAAGATAAAACCCAAACAATAAATACGACTAACACGATTCAAATCCAAATTTCACCTATGACGGTGAAGATTTTAATCACAAATTCATATTATTAAACTTTCTACAACCCACTTTAGTTATTACAGATTAAGGCCGAGATAAAGTATAAAACATTAATGGAAATGGACCTAAAAAGCAAAAGGAACATCCCCAAAATATGTTATCATATTTACCTTTTTTTTTTCTTATTTATTTATTAAAAAAATGCTGGCTACCGATGGTAATTATTAAGCATGGCCATAAATGATAAACCCTAGGCAAGGCCGCAAAGTTATTAAGCTGCATGCTTTTCCAGTCCACCACCATGCTCTCTACCCATGCACTTAGCTTCTGACTTTCGATCACCCAAAATCATTGTTTCCTGATAATTTTGAATATGATAATATCATACCTTTAATAATTGTTGAGGCTCTTTCTTCCCTCCTTGGG
Source organism: Gossypioides kirkii (assembly GCA_005610355.1). Taxonomy (NCBI): domain Eukaryota; kingdom Viridiplantae; phylum Streptophyta; class Magnoliopsida; order Malvales; family Malvaceae; genus Gossypioides; species Gossypioides kirkii. The sequence goes on along the minus strand of CP032251.1, from coordinate 2,910,320 downwards.
ACCAATCCTTAAACGTACAGTTTTTTGATGTGACGTGCTAGGAAATAATTAAGTACCATGAATAACAATACATTCTCTCTTTAACTTCGACTCATATTCTTAAAGTTATTCCTATTGAAATTGTGCTAGTTAATAGAGTTGCGAGCTAGTGATTTGACGAGCTGAATAACATCTCTTCCTTGATTGAATCGTATTTCAAATTTCGGATTTGTAAAATATTATATAACAATAATCTTTATATTTATACAATTAATACAAAAATGTATATACAAATTGATATCCTATCAAAAGATTAGTGTGGCCAGTGGCATATTTTATGAAACGCATGCACTGAATTTTAGACACTAACATGCAAAGGCACTAATGGGTAGGTCCCTTGAGAACACTGATTTTGGACCCAAATCTCACTTTGGGTCTTTGGGGTAATGAAAAGTGGGTTTATAGTTTCATGTTAGGCTCAAAATCCAATTTTCTTCCTGCTCAAATCTCGTTTTTCTATAATTACTGTTGGAGCCCAATTTTGATCGGGTCTGGGCTTTTATTTTTTAAAGTTTAAATTAATTTTAAATTTATTTTTAAAATTATCTTAAATTTAAATTAATAAAAGTCCATTTACAAAGTTCATTTACAATAACCAAAAGGGCCAAACTTAAATAACCCAACAATTAAGGCCCAATTCCCTTAACCCATTTAGCCCTTTAAGCCCAAATTACAGTAGCTCAAACAGAAATCTGGCAGTCAGCTCCCACTTGCACTGCCTGCCGGCCACCTCAGCCAATGGTGTGACGCTACGTCAGCAATCCAATGGTCACCTCCAAGCAAGTTGTTGCCACGGCCATCATCTTCACCAACTGCACCAACCGCCACTGTCATGGAACTTGCAAAAGAAAAGAAAAATTAGAAATGCATTTAATTGTAAGAAACAAAAGAAGATCATTGTGCATTTGGCTATAAAAGCCGAATTGATTTCATTGTAAAAGGGTTACAAACCCTATTCTGAAACGAACCCAATTCTTGAAATCAAAATTTTCTGGAAATCAATACAGATCCACTCTCATACTACCCCTTTTTTAGCAAATATTCGAACAGTCACCAAAGAATATTCAGCCAAATACCAAACAGACAGCAAAGAAAAGGTTCAACTCAATACCAGACCATTCAAGCATTAATAACCAGGTATACATGCATTCATAACTGAAGCTGTCAATGTTTGGGTCTTTAATACACATGATCATGCATTAACTACTTTACTACTAGCATGCATCAGTCTTTTAAACTTCCGAAGTAGTGAATAAATGCATTAATGGAAATTAATATGGTAAGTTACAACTCTTTGAATATTATTAATAATATTAGTAATAATTATAATAATAAATAATAATAAATATTTATAATTAATATCAATATTAATGATTTTATAAAAAAAAGGAATTTGAAAGGGCCGAAACTTCCCTGGTTACGCCGTTGCCGGAGCGCCGTTCGAATCCTCTGGTTGTCGCCGATTACACCACGTTGAACACCTGCAATAACAACCAAAACTTTTTTAAACAACAAGGACAAAAAAGAAAGAAAGAAGGGGGTTTGAAATGCTTAGATCTGGTTCAAAAACTAGATCTAGTTTAAAAATGAAACACAGAACAACAAAAAAGAAGAAAGAAAAGGACGGTTTACCTTCAAGATCGGCGGCGCGTGTACCGAGATGACGCGTGGACGATGAACAGGAAGGTTCAGCTTTAAAATAATATTTATAATACCCGTTGGACCGGCCCGACCCGACCCGAACCGACCTAGGATCCGCGTGTTTTCATTAAATGGGTTATTTGCGCGTTTAGTCCTTCCGCATTTCTTATTGTTTTAATTTAGTCCTTTTTGCATTTTTAATTATTTACAATTTGGCCCAATAATTTTGTTTACTTTTATATTTTATCCTCTGACATGTGGAAGCATCAGGGGCTGCCACGTGTCACTGTTTTGGCTTATTTACGTAATTGAGCCCTCTTATTTTTAATTTGTTTTAATTTAGTCGTTAAATCAACTTCTGTTTAATTACACAATTGGCCCAGGAATTTTTTAGGATTTACAAATTAGTCCTTTGACTTCTGGATGCCTGTGGGGTTGCCACGTGTCACCCTTTCTTGGTTTTATTGCTTTATAGGTTCCTAGACTGTCCAAAAATTACCATTTTACCCTCAAACTTTCCAAAATCCCATTTTTAACCCTGATTTCACCAAAAATTACCATTTTACCCTCGAACTTTTCAAAATCCCATTTTAATCCCGATTTTACCAAAAATTACCATTTTACCCTCGAACTTTCCAAAATCCCCTTTTTAACCCAAATTTCACCAAAATTACCATTTTACCCCCGAACTTCCTAAAATCCTATTTTCGGCTTCGATTTCACCAAAAATTACATTTTTACCCCCAAAAGTTAAAAATTACCATTTCACCCCCGGGCATCCAAAGGTCCCTTTTTCGATCCCGGTCGCATCGTTTTTATTCATCATCGAATACTTGCATTTATTTTAACCATTATGCATTTGCATGTTACATTTTCACATTCTATTTATCTGCTTATTATCTTGTTCAATTTCTCTCATTAATTGTTATTCGATGCTTAAAACTTACACGCTCATTTTCAAAGTATTTTCAAAGATGAGGCAATATTCCTCTCGTGTGAAAGCTTCGAGAAATCATGCTCTAACGTGTCGGGTGTGATTTTTCGTATAACTCGCACGCGTCGAATATCCTCTTTTAAGATTTTATACCTGTTAACTCCGAGATTTCGAGAACATCGTGTCCTAACGTGCTGGTCACGATTTTAATTCTCCGTGAAAATCGAAGTAAACGGGTACCCCATATTTGAACCCTTTTAAAACTATGTGTTCGAGGATTACATTTTAAATTCAATACGAAATTTTCAAACTCTCGAAAATAGATCTATATCACAAATAACTTTAAGAACGAGGCAATGTCTTTCCGTGTGAGAACTTCGAAGAATCGCACTTTAACGTGTTAAGTGAGATCTTCGTAATTCATACAAGTAGGATATCCTTTTAAAAAAAAGAGGCTTTCAAAATACTCTTCAAATCTAATAATTATATACAAAGTGACTTTATAACCAAAAGAAGAAGCGATGTTCCTTTCGTGTGAAAGCTTCGAAATTTCGTACCCTAACGTGTTGGATGTGATTTTCGTATGGTTCATATGATAGAACACTCTTTTAAAAAATGTCCCAAAACGTCCCGCGGTTTTGAAACTTCGAGAATTTAGTGCCCTAATATGTTGGACACGACTTCTAATTCTCATAAAGGATCGGAACGCGAGGACGAATTTTCCTTAAAAGTCTTCTTTTGAAATTACCCGAAGCCTTCTAAAATAAACATCGTATTTTAAACTTCACTCGAGTTTTTATTGTTTTCATAAAACAAGACCCGAAAGTGATCATGTGGTACCAATTTTGGGCGTGTGAGGGTGCTAATCCTTCCTCATGCGTAACCGACTCTCAAACCTGTTTCTCTGGATTTCAAAGACCAACTTTTTTAAAACGTTTTAAACGTTTTGTGGTGATCCAATCACACCCGAAATAAAAGATTGGTGGCGACTCCCTTTTTGTTCCCATTTTCCAAACTTTAAAATGATTTTTCGAAGCCCCGTTCTCGAGGTGGTTTCGACAGCTGGCGACTTCACTGAGGAATTTTTTTAAATAAATAAGAGTCAAGCCAAATTGATTATTTTCGGGTCTCTTTTGAGAACTTTTCAAAGCTTCGATTTTGTTTAACATACGATCTTCAACATCTTTTGTGTAATATTATGCTCTGTGATATTTCTAGTATAACTTGGCATCATGTGCATCGCGCTATTACCCTTTTAAGTGAAAGTGGGAAACTACTCCTTCGTGAGATCTTCACCTCCGTGCAGAATAGTGGATTACTTTCGGGATTACAAAGTACCCTTATTTTCGTGAAGTTTTCACTTCCGTGCAAACATGCGAGAAATGCATCCCCCTAAACCGAACTCGTCCGTATGAGCCTGTAATGGGTGAGGACCGAGGAATTTGCTGGTTTGGGTACCCTTCACCTTTAGAACCTAAACTACATATAGTGAATCGTAAGTACTCACCTTAGAGGGAGTTAGGCCGAGCCTTTTTTTTTAGTATTCACCCAAGATTAATTCTTAGGTACTGTGTTATATGTTTGTATGCTGATTTTGATTATTACATGCTACTAACCGTGTTTATTTTGTCTCTTTTTTTTTACTTGCATTTGCATCATTATGAATGAAAAGGTTTGATTTAAGTCCGTTTACAAACTAGGCAGTTTCATTATGGAAGAAGGATTTCTAGATAAAGTAGAGGACAATATGATGGCATGCCTATGGTCCGAAGAACAACAATGCGAAAAGGGTGACAGCTTGAAAGACGGTCACTTGTCAGAATTTTGGGACTACACTCGTATTAATGTAACTCAGAACAACTTGCAAGGGTTGAGAGAGACTTGGGGGCAATGGGACGATGAAATGAGGCAGGTGTTTTATCGGGATTACGGAGATCTACCTTACTTGCTCGAAGTAAAGATTGACAAGCACCTGTTTCGAGCCCTTTCTCAACATTGGAATCCTGCCTATAGTTGTTTCACATTCGGACATCTGGACTTGACGCCGACAATAGAGGAATATACAACTTTAATTCGTTGTCCTAGAATTAAGGTCGATAAAGCATACTCGAAAGACGCTAGTATCCCTGCATTTCTGAGAAGATTAATGAGTATTACAGGAATGAGTGAACAATGGGTTGCTTCTCGAATAAAGGTAAAGGGGGATAATAAGTGTGTTAACTGGAAAAGTTTGCAAGATCTGATTGCAACACATCCCATTGTGAGAAGACGCATTGATATCTTCGTCCACGGCATATACAGATTAGTCTTATTTCCGAAAGCATTAGGACACGTCGAGGATGTAGTGGTAGCCTTGTTCGATCGACTAAGTAGAGGAATTACACCCGTCCCTACTATTCTAGCAGAAACTTTTCGCTCGTTAAGTGCATGTCGGAGAGAAGGAGAAGGAAGATTCATTGGTTGCGCTCAACTATTAATGGTCTGGTTTCACAGTCACTTCTGGAAGGTGGAGAAATTCTCCTGTAAGGTATTTTCAGCAGACTTCTCGCCTTTAAAAGACTTTGTGGCCACACAACGTGAACAAAATATATCCGAAGAAAAATGGGCAGCTGTTCTCCAGAATCTTCGAGATGAAAACATTGAATGTGTGCACCTTGGTTCCTCCCAGATGAGATTCTCTACCGATGTGGTGATTTCGATTGGGTCCCGTTACTCGGAGTCTGGGGTGCTACTGGATATGCTCCGCTGCTTATTTTGAGACAATATAAGACAAGACAGTTTATCCCTGTTACATATGGCCTGGCACATAGCGAATTTTCTTATAAAGGGAACGACTATAAGAAGAAAGTTCGGGAAATGGTGAATTCGTGGAAAAAGGTGCAAAGAATGAAGAAGTTCAATGCCAATCCATTGACAACCTCGAATTGTGACTAGTGAAGGAGTAAGAGAGTGAATGACAACGTCCCTACGCCAAATCCAGAAAATGTTCGCCCTCTAGAGAAATATTTGCAAGAGGTCCCGACGGAGATAGACATCCTTAAGCATGACTTTGAAAGGAAAAGCTCAGAGTTTGGAAAGAGGATAGAAGTACTGGAGGAAGACAAGATGCAGCTAGGGCTAGATGTGGATTTTCACAGGTTAGAAGCCGAGAAATTGAGAAAAGGGAAAAATAAGGCTGAAGAAGACCTTGAAGATTTGAAGAAACACTACAAAAAGCTTCGTCAATCCATAAGGACTACGGGGTTAAGGAAAACTTCTGAGCAATGGCGTCAGGAAATTCAGGAACAAAAGGACCAAACGGAGCGTTGGCAAAGAAAGTTCCAAGATGGTTAAGCTCGAGAGAATGTCTTGAAGGGAGAGCTACTAGAAAAACGAGTCGAGGAGACCGAGTTGAAAGCTCAGATGGCTAGTCTAGAAGCGAGGATAAAGGAGTTAGAAGAATCATTATGGAGGCACCGAAATCGAAACACAGTATCAGAGCTGAAAGCGTGCATGGCCGAAAGACAAGAACTAAGAGAAAGAGTGCAAGAACTGGAAGCCACACTCCATAATAATGAAATCCGACTCGAGATCATGGAAAGAAATTTAGAAACCAGTGAATGGCACACCCGTCAAGCCTAGAGAGAGGTCGGGGAACGAGATCATATCATGAGCAAGACACTAACTCAAATGAGAGAAGCGGCCGATCACATGCAAGAGCTGGCCGCTGAAGCTGACGTTTTGAGCCTTCAGTACGAGTCAAGGTCGGAACGAGGAAAGAAGTTAGCAAGGTTGCTAGGAAAGATTAAGGATCTGGGCCGAAAGGCCAAACCATTTGTATAAACTTTATTTTATGGAAAGAAGTTTTTCTTCTCGAGAAGTTGCTCTAAATGAAAATGGACTTTAGAATCAATGCCTTTTCTCGCATTCGCATACATGCATTTTGTATCATATCTTGCATATTATTGACATAACATCTCCTAACTAATTAAAGATAATTTAATCAGTTAACAACAGTAAACATTGAAAATCCACATCGTTATTATACGCGTAAGAAGGCCAAAGCTATGGATCAGAGAATAGAAAGGCTAGAGCAAATGCAAAAAGAAATACAAGAGCAGATGCAAGTTCAGTTACAAGACCAGCTAGAGAAAGTATAAAGGGATATGAGAGACCAAATAATCGAATCTCAAAGCAATATAATTAATCAGTTAACCCAGCTGTTGCGAGATTCAGATAAAGGAAAAGGCCTCGCTGAAGGCCCGAGAGAGGAAAACGAGGATCCTCAATATCCTTCTGGTTTTACACCCATACATCATCAAGCCCCGCCAGAAACAAACCCGCGAGAAACACCCATCCTCATTCGGGCGCAACCACAGCTCATTGGCGCATCAGGCCAAACTAATTACCTGGTCGGATCAGGATCAAATCCGGGTGAAATCGCTGCGAATCCCATCAACCTCGACTTCGATGATACGATGGAGGTAGAAAGAACGAAAATAGAAGTATCCAAACAAATAGAAAAAAGGTACAAATGGTTGGAAGACAATGTTAGAGCAATGGAAGGGATTGACGCCTATAGTGGAATCGATGCCAAAGAACTAAGTTTGGTTCCCGACCTGGTGCTACCCCCGAAGTTCAAGATGCCCGAATTTAAAAAATACAACGGGACAAGCTGCCCAAAAGCACACATTACGATGTTCTGTCGGAAGATGACAGGATATGTCCACAATGAAAAATTATTAATTCACTGTTTCCAAGATAGTTTAGTTGGATCCGCTGCAAAATGGTACAACCAACTAAGCCGCACAAAGATCAATTCCTAGAAGGACTTGGCCCAAGCTTTTATGAAGCAATACGGCCATGTTACTGATATTGCTCCAGACAGAATTACCTTGCAAGACATGGAGAAGAAACCGAGTGAAAGCTTCCGACAATATGCCCAGCGTTGGAGAGATGTAGCTACCCAAGTACAACCGCCCTTGACAGAAAAAGAGACAATGATGCTTTTTGTCCACACGCTAAAGGCACCGTATCTCGATCGCTTGGTGGGTAATCTACAAGGAGTTTTTCGGATGTAGTGATGTCAGGAGAAATGATTGAGAGCGCGATTAAAAGCGGAAAAATCGACGCAGGAGATAGTGGAAAAAGGGCAGCACCTAAGAGGAAAGAAGCCGGGGTGAATAATGTAAGCACATACAGACCAAATTATGCGAAGTCAATTACGATGACGCAATCAAAACCTCATTCTAACAATTATCAAAGTTTACCAAGATCAAAATCTAACTGGAAGAAGAATACCGAGAAGATTCAGTTCACTCCAATTCCTGTTACGTACAAAGACCTCTACCAGCAGTTATATGATCAACACGTGGCGGCCCCATATATCACGGAGCTCGTACCACCACCATTTTCGAAATGGTACAACGCCAACGCCTAATGTGAATTTCATGGAGGAGTGACTGGGCACTCCATCGAAAATTGTTTCACTTTCAAGAAATTGGTAGAAAAATTAATTAAGATGAAGAAAATAAGATTTGATGAGCTATCGAGACCTAATGTAGTCGAAAACCCTTTACCCGTCCTTTCTGATCAAGGAGTAAATGCGATCACGAGTGAAAAAGGAAAAAAGGTTAAGGCTCACATTGAAGAGGTTAGATCTCCTTTGAGATGGGTATGGCGTCAGCTGGTGGCTAGAGGAATGATTGCACAGAACGGCGAAAAGATGGTAATGGCCGAGAACCATTGTGATTTCCACAAGGTTGAAGGACACGAAATTCAGCATTGTGCGGAGTTCAAGGTTCTAGTACAAGATTTGATGGACCGCAAGGAATTGGAGTTCTTCGAAGAGGGAGAAGAGATGAGGGATATTTGCTCCTCCGAAGAAAAGAGGACACATGAGTTTGATCGCCCGATAATAATTATCTCTATATCCAAGGGAGCTGAGACAAGAAGATAAGAGACACCATGTGTCATCATACGGAAACCTGTGCCGTTTCCTTATGAAGATAACAAAAGAGTTCCCTGGAATTACGGATGTAACATCGCGGCACCCAAGGAGGAGCAGCTGCAAAATGTGAACCTGGTCACACGTAGTGGTAAAACTTACGACTTGGAAAAGAAAGCAGTTGCCAAAGGAAAAGCTGTAGCGGTCGAGCCCGAAAAAGTGACTGGCAAGTCGGAGCCGATAAATGAGTCGGTGGCAGAAAAAGAAGCACAAGAGTTCCTGAAATTCTTGAAACACAGCGAATACAGTGTAGTTGAGCAATTACATAAGCAGCCTGCACGCATATCGATTTTGGCATTACTGTTAAGTTCAGAGGCACACCGTAACGCATTAATGAGGGCGCTCAACAAGACTTATGTGAACCAGGATATCTCCGTATGCAAGCTAGATCGACTGATTAACAACATTAGCGCTAATAATTTTATTTTCTTCAGCGACGACGAAATCCCATCTGGAGGTATGGGATCGACCAAGGCATTGCATATTACCACTCGCTGTAAAGGGTACACTCTATCCGGAGTGCTTATCGATAACGGCTCAGCTTTAAACGTTCTACCGTTGGTCACTCTCGAAAGACTACCCATCGATAGCTCCTATATGAGAACGTGTCATAACATAGTCAGAGCTTTTGATGGAACTGAAAGAAAAGTAATGGGCAGGATTGAAGTACCATTACAAATAGGCCCAAATACTTACGAGGTTGATTTCCTAGTGATGGATATCAAGCCTTCCTACAATTGCTTATTAGGAAGACCTTGGATTCACGCAGTAGGGGCAATACCGTCCTCACTACACCAGAAGCTCAAGCTGGTAACTGACGGAAGGTTGGTTACAATCAATGCCGAAGAGGATATTATTGCGTCTGTAACAAATGATGCCCCGTATATAGACAAAGATGAAGAGGCAGTAGAATGTTCTTTTCGTTCGTTAGAATTTGTCAATGCCACATTTATTTGAGAGGGAAGTAAAATTCCTGAACCCAAATTATCACAAATAACGAAGATGGGGTTGCGTTTGACGATTGGAAAAGGAGCATTACCGGGAAAAGGGCTCGGGAAATATCTTCAAGGATTAGTTAGCGTGCCGTCGCCATCTGGAAAATGAAACCGTTTCGGGCTAGGGTACAAGCCAGATGTGAAAGAAAAGAAGAAAGAGATAGAGCGAAAACGAGAAATAAGAAGAGCACGACAAGCCGGGGAAGAAATCAGTTAGAGACCGATGACCTTCCCTCATGTTTCGAAAACTTTCATTTCTGGTGGGCTAAGACTTGAGGAGGAAAAAGTTGCAAAACTTGTGATAGAACTGAGCATAAATGCTGTTTCCGAAGAAGCTGAAGAAATGAGTTCGCTTCAAATCTGTCCGTATGCACCCGGGAGTAATTTGGACAACTAGGTAGAAGAGGAGCTCCCCGTAGCTTTTAGGAACATTTCAAAGTAATACTCGTTACACCTCTATCATTCTATGCCCGAGAATGATAGAAATCTTTTGTAAAAGGGCATTTGAGTTTTTATCCATTATCTTAAATGAAGATACATTTTGACAACTATCTCTTTATTCTTTTCCTTTCAATTCCAAATAAATTATTTGCAATAACACACAAAAATAAATCGTTCTTGAACACATACACCCATAATCATACCATACAAACATTCTTTAAATTATTTTGTTCATTAGGCCATTCTCATTCTTTACGGATCTTGGGATATCAGTAATATGAGTGACACTGACTCCGAACCTCATTTCGAACAAGATATGTGTCTAGAAGAATCTCAGAACTCCGAAGATGACCAGGATAGTAATATATCTCCTGAATTGCTACGAATGATTGAACAAGAGGAAAAACGGATTTTGCCTTACAAAGAAGCGATTGAAACTGTAAGCATAGGAGAGGGAGAGGAAAATAAGGAAGTGAGAATTGGAACCAGCATCTCGGAGAAAACACGAAGAGATCTTATTGAGCTGTTAAGAGAATTCAAAGATGTCTTCGCCTGGTCCTACCAAGACATGCCGGGGCTAAACACCGACATCGTGATTTACAAGCTCCCAATAAAGGAAGAATGTAAGCCCGTCCAACAAAAGCTTCGTAGAATGTGACCTGATGTGTTTCTTAAAATAAAAGAAGAGGTCCGAAAATAGTTCGATGCTGGTTTCCTCCGAGTGGTTGAATATTCGGAATGGGTTGCCAATATAGTTCCTGTCCCCAAGAAAGATGGTAAAGTACGTATGTGCGTAGATTACCGAGATTTAAATAAGGCCAGGTTAAAAGATAACTTTCCGCTGCTTCACATCGACACCCTAGTAGATAATACAGCGGGGCATGCTTTTTTTTCCTTCACGGATGGTTTCTCCGGATATAACCAAATCAAAATGGACCCTACGACATGGCGAAAACTACCTTTGTCACAATATGGGGAACATTCTGTTATAAGGTGATGCCATTCGGACTTAAAAATGCGGGGGCAACATATCAAACAACCATGGTAACATTGTTTCATGATATGATGCACAAAGAAGTTGAGGTCTACGTCGACGACATGATTGCAAAGTCCCGAACAGAGGAAGAACATGTGAATGTCTTGAGAAAATTGTCATGAGATTGAGGAAGTTTCAGCTAAAATTGAATTATGCCAAATGCACTTTTGGAGCTACATCGGGAAAATTGTTGGGTTTTGTGGTCAGCCAAAAGGGAATCGAGATAGACCCAGACAAGGTTAAAACCATACAAGAGTTACCCCCGCCTCGTACGCAAAAGGAGGTTCGAGGTTTTCTTGGGAGGTTGAATTATATTGCTCGGTTTATCTCGCAATTAACGAAGAAATATGACCCCATATTTCGCCTTCTTAGAAAGCATAACCCAGGCGTTTGGGATGACCAGTGCCAGAGAACTTTCAATAAAGTTAAGCAGTATTTGTCTAATGCTCCGGTACTAGTACCATCAAATCCCAACAAACCATTAATCTTGTACTTAACGATTTTTTAGAATTCTATGGGATGTGTCTTGGGTCAACACGACGAGACGGGAAGGAAAGAAAGAGCTATATACTATCTCAGTAAGAAATTTACTGACTGTGAAACAAGATACTCTCCAATAGAAAAACTATGCTGTGCACTGGTCTGGACTACCCGAAGGTTGCGATAATACATGCTATACCACACTACATGGTTAATCTCGAAACTAGATCATCTAAAGTACATGATGGAGTCAATCGCGCTAAATGGGACAATGGCTAGATGGCAGATCCTGTTGTCGGAATTTGATATCGTGTATGTAAGCCAAAAGACAATTAAAGGAAGTGTAATCGCCGACTTCCTAGCCAGTAGGGCTTTAGAGGACTATGAGCCGATAAATTTCGATTTTCCAAATGAGGATCTGATGTATGTCGCAACTACCGAAGAGGAGACAATGACCGAGCATTCATGGTGATTAAACTTCGATGGCGCTTCAAACGCTATGGGCAACGGGATCGGTGCAGTTTTAGTGTCGCCAGAAGGAGACCATTATCCCTTCACCAGTAAGCTTGACTTTGATTGCACAAATAATATGGCAGAATATGAGGCATGTATCATGGGGATCCAAGCAGCCATGGATCGGGGGATCAAGGTCTTAGAAATCTATAGAGATTCAACATTGGTAATCTACCAGCTCAAAAGAGAATGGGAGACGAGGGACTCCAAATTAATTGAATATCGAAATATGGTCCTCGAACTGATCAAAGAATTTGACGAGGTCACGTTCAGATACCTCCCACGCGAGGAAAACCAAATGGCTGATGCTTTGACTACTCTAGCTTCGATGATAAAAGTAAATAGGCCAGAGGATATGAAGCCCATTCGAATGAGTATTTATGAAACTCCAGCCCATTGCTGTAACATCGAAGAAGAAGGAAAAGAGGGGTATCCTTGGTACCAAAACATTCTCCAATATGTAAAAGACCAAAAATACCCCGACGGAGCTACTGAAAATGACAAAAGGACATTGAGAAGGCTTGCGAATGAGTACGTCCTAGATGGAGAGATTCTGTACAAGAGAAGAAAGGATCAAGTGTTGTTGAGATGTGTGGATTCAATCGAGGCTAAGAAGATCTTAGAAGAAATCCATGAAGGGATTTGTGGAATACATGCCAATGGATTCAAAATGGCAAGGCAGATCATGAGATTTGGGTTCTATTGGTCGACTATGGAGACTGATTGTATCAATTATGCTAAGAAATGCCACAAATGCTAGATTTACGGAGATAAAATCCACGTGCCACCTTCACCTCTGCACATCATGACATCCCCGTGGCCTTTTTCTATGTGGGGCATGGATGTTATTGGACCAATTTCACCAAAGGCCTCTAATGGACATAGATTCATTTTTGTGGTTATCGACTACTTCACCAAGTGGGTAGAAGCTGCCTCTTATGCTAATGTTACAAAGTCTGCAGTCAGCAAGTTCCTGAAAAAGGAGATCATATGTCGATATGAAATGTCAGAAAAGATTATATCAGACAATGCACTAAACTTGAACAACAGCACAATATCGGAGGTCTGTGAGCAATTTAAGATCATACACCATAATTCGTCCCCATATCGCCCAAAGATGAATGGAGCAGTAGAAGTGGCGAATAAAAACATCAAGAAGATTATTGCAAAAATGACAGAAACCTATAGGGATTGGCATGAGAAATTGCCATTCTCTCTCCTTGCTTATAGAACTTCTGTCAGAACGTCTACTAGGGCAACACCGTTCTCACTTGTATACGGAATGGAGGCTGTTTTACCCATCGAAGTAGAGATTCCTTCTCTCCGAGTCTTGTCAGAGTTGAATTTGGATGAAGCAGAATGGGTCCAAGCCAGATATGATCAGCTAAATTTGATTGAAGAGAAGAGATTAAGGGCTATCCGTCATGGTCAAATGTACCAAAAACGGATGATGCGTGCTTACAACAAGAAAGTTCGCCCAAGAGAATTCCATGAGGGAGATCTAGTCTTGAAAAAGATACTTTCGATACACAAAGACTCTCGAGGAAATGGATGCCCAATTGGGAGGGGCCGTACGTGGTAAAAAAGGCCTTATCTGGAGGAGCCTTAATTTTGACTGAAATGGGTGGCAAAGAGCTATACAACCCGGTGAATGTAGATTCGGTGAAGAAATATTATACATAAAAAAATGGAGAGGTCAGGATGAAAACTCATAGAAAGGGCATCCTGAAAACCAAAGGGGTTTTGAGTTGAAAACCTGGAAATGGCGACTCAAATGCAAAACGGGGACAACCATTTGCTCCTTCAAAAGTGGCAAGATGGAAATATTTTTACATCTTAGGGCATCGACAAAGTAACTCCAAGACTTCCAGAAACATATCAAGCAAAAAAATGACCTTTGGATCGGGGAAACTCATATCTGATATCTAAGTCTAATACTGTTCTTTTGTCATTGTTTGTTTTTTGTAAATATTTGATATCATAGCCAATACATCTCCAAATTTAATACAATCCCATTCTTCCCATATTGCCTAAGTATTTTCATATTAAGATGATGGGTAAAAGGTCATGAAAGAAAACAAGGATTCACGAGTATTATTTTAGGAAATTCCTAAAAGACACGAGAATCCTAAACAACTGCCAGTTGAAAGATTTAAAATCTGGAAGGAGCGATTCAAATGATGGATCTGCCGAGTTGAATTCAAGGAAACGACAAGAGATGGCTTTAAAACAGAAAAGACTAATCTTTGGAAAATTTAAAACATTAAATCACGTACTTTCATTCTAAGAATAGGAGCATTCCAAGCATGACATCCTAAACACATTTGGCCTACCTAGAGGCCCATTTGAGCATATCCTACAGGTCAGCATCATGACACACAATGGGAAAGATCTAAGATCGCAACGGCGGATCCAGTACCATGAAGACTCTAAGGAAAAGGTTAAGGTCGTCACAACGAACCCGGTACCTTAGAAGCATGAAAGATAGAATCACCGATAATGAATCCTTTACCTTGAGATCATAATGGATCAGATCAATCAAAGATCATATCCTATCCTCATGAAATTGAAGTAAAGCTGGATATCAAGTCTTTATCTCTGAAATTGAAGTAAGAGCAAGATCATTTCCTATCCTCTTGAAATTGAAGTAAAGCTGGATAACAAGTCTTTATCTCTGAAATTGAAGTAAGACCAAGATCATTTCCTATCCTCTTGAAATTGAAGTAGAGTTGGATAACAAGTCTTTATCTTTGAAATTGAAGTAAGACCAAGATCATTTCCTATCCTCTTGAAATTGAAGTAAAGCTGGATAACAAGTCTTTATCTCTGAAATTGAAGTAAGACCAAGATTATTTCCTATAGTCTTTATCTCTGAAATTGAAGTAAGAGCAAGATCATTTCCTATCCTCTTGAAATTGAAGTAGAGTTGGATAACAAGTCTTTATCTCTGAAATTGAAGTAAGAGCAAGATCATTTCCTATCCTCTTGAAATTGAAGTAAAGCTGGATAACAAGTCTTTATCTCTGAAGTTATGGTAAGAGCAAGATGAATTTTCAAGTGATAATTCTTATCCTCTTGAAGTTATAGTAAAGTTGGATAACGAATCTTTAAATAAAATCTCGACATCAAGCCCTACTTTTGAAGATACAACAAGTCAAATAGCAGATCCCATTTTTTCCGCAGTCGCAGGGGATTGGAATAGAGCATCGAATCAAGTGTTATCAATATAAACCAGTCAACAATGGAGCGGGAATACAACGAAAGTTAGACAAAATTGGGCCTCATTTTAATCTTTGCTCCATTCCTGTTACACAGCAACGAGCAAAGAGGGGCAGCTGTTGGAGCCCAATTTTGACTGGGCCTGAGCTTTTGATTTTTTAAAGTTTAAATTAATTTTAAATTTATTTTTAAATTTATCTTAAATTTAAATTTACTTATTTAAATTTAATTAAATTTAAAATAATATTAAACTTAATAAATAAAAGTCCATTTACAAAGTTCATTTACAATAACCAAAAGGGCCCAACTTAAATAACCCAACAATTAAGGCCCAATTCGGCCCAATTCCCTTAACCCATTTAGCCCTTTAAGCCCAAATTACAGTAGCCCAAACAGAAATCTGGCAGTTAGCTCCCACTTGCACTGCTTGCCGGCCACCTCAACCAATGGTGTGATGCCACGTCAGCAATCCAATGGTCACCTCCAAGCAAGTTGCTGCCACGGCCATCATCTTCACCAACTGCACCAACCGCCACTGCCATGGAACCTGCAAAAGAAAAGAAAGATTAGAAATGCATTTAATTGTAAGAAACAAAAGAAGATCATTGTGCATTTGGCTATAAAAGCCAAATTGATTTCATTGTAAAAGGGTTACAAACCTTGTTCTGAAACGAACCCAATTCTTGAAATCAAAATTTTCTGGAAATCAATACAGATCCACTCTCATACTACCCCTTTTTTAGCAAATATTCGAACAGTCACCAAAGAATATTCAGCCAAATACCAAACAGACAGCAAAGAAAAGGTTCAACTCAATACCAGGCCATTCAAGCATTAATAACCAGGTATACATGCATTCATAACTGAAGCTGTCAATGTTTGGGTCTTTAATACACATGATCATGCATTAACTGCTTTACTGCCAGCATGCATCAGTCTTTTAAACTTCCGAAGTAGTGAATAAATGCATTAATGGAAATTAATATGGTAAGTAACAACTCTTTGAATATTATTAATAATATTAGTAATAATTATAATAATAAATAATAATAATAATAAATATTTATAATTAATATCAATATTAATGATTTTACAAAAAAAAGGAATTTGAAAGGGCCGAAACTTCCCTGGTTACGCCGTTGCTGGAGCGCCGTTCGAATCCTCTGGTTGTCGCCGATTACACCACGTTGAACACCTGCAATAACAACCAAAACTTTTTTAAACAACAAGGACAAAAAAAAAGAAAGAAGGGGGTTTGAAATGCTTAGATCTAGTTCAAAAACCAGATCTAGTTTAAAAATGAAACACAGAAAAACAAAAAAGAAGAAAGAAAAGGACGGTTTACCTTCAAGATCGATGACGCGTGTACCGAGATGGCACGTGGACGATGAACAGGAAGGTTCGACGACGGATTTTGAACGACGACGACGTCGGCTGGCGCCGCAAGGCGCGCGTGGCACCCAACGCGCGACGGACGGCCGGGGTTTTGGCTTGGCCAGAGTGTGGCCGGACATGGGAGTTTGAGAGAGAGAGAGGATTTGAGAGTTTTTTTTTAGAAAATAAGAAATAATAAAAAAAAAGAGCTTTAAAATAATATTTATAGTACCCGTTGGACCGGCCCGACCCGACCCGAACCGACCTAGGATCCACGTGTTTTCGTTAAATGGGTTATTTGCGCGTTTAGTCCTTCCGTATTTTTTATTGTTTTAATTTAGTCCTTTTGCATTTTTAATTATTTACAATTTGGCCCAATAATTTTGTTTACTTTTATATTTTATCCTCTGACATGTAGAAGCATCAGGGGCTGCCACGTGTCACTGTTTTGGCTTATTTATGTAATTGAGTCATCTTATTTTTAATTTGTTTTAATTTAGTCCTTAAATCAACTTTTGTTTAATTACATAATTGGCACAGGAATTTTTCAAGATTTACAAATTAGTCCTTTAACTTCTGGATGCCTGTGGGGCTGCCATGTGTCACCCTTTCTTGGTTTTATTGCTTTATAGGTCCCTTGACTGTCCAAAAATTACCATTTTACCCCCGAACTTTCCAAAATCCCATTTTTAACCCCGATTTCACCAAAAACTACCATTTTACCCCTAAACTTTCCAAAATCCCATTTTTAACCCCGATTTCACCAAAAATTACCATTTTACCCCCGAACTTTCCAAAATCCCATTTTAACCTTGATTTCACCAAAAATTACCATTTTACCCCCGAACTTTCCAAAATCCATTTTTTAACCCTGATTTCACCAAAATTACCATTTTACCCCCAAACTTTCTAAAATCCCATTTTCGACTTCGATTTCACCAAAAAATACATTTTTACCCCCGGAAGTTAAAAATTACCATTTCACCCCCGGGCATCCAAAGGTCCCGTTTTCGATCCCGGTCGCATCGTTTTTCTTCATCATCGAATACTTGCATTTATTTTAACCATTATGCATTTGCATGTTACATTTTCACATTCTATTTATTTGCTTATTATCTTTATCAATTTCTCTCATTAATTGCTATTCGATGCTTAAAACTTACACGCTCATTTTCAAAGTATTTTCAAAGACGAGGCAATATTCCTCTCATGTGAAAGTTTCGAGAAATCATGCCCTAACGTGTCGGGTGTGATTTTTCGTATAACTCGCACGCGTCGAATATCCTCTTTTAAGATTTTATACCTGTTAACTCCGAGATTTCGAGATCATCGTGTCCTAACGTGCTGGTCACGATTTTAATTCTCCGTGAAAATCGAAGTAAACGGGTACCCCATATTTGAACCCTTTTAAAACTATGTGTTCGAGGATTACATTTTAAATTCAATACGAAATTTTTAAACTATCGAAAATAGATCTATATCACAAATAACTTTAAGAACGAGGCAATGTCCTTCCGTGTGAGAACTTCGAAGAATCGCACTTTAACGTGTTAAGTGAGATCTTCGTAATTCATACGAGTCGGATATCCTTTTAAAAAAAAAGAGGCTTTCAAAATACTCTTCAAATCTAATAATTATATACAAAGTGACTTTATAACCAAAAGAAGAAGCGATGTTCCTTTCGTGTGAAAGCTTCGAAATTTCGTACCCTAACGTGTTGGATGTGATTTTCGTATGGTTCATATGATAGAACACTCTTTTAAAAAATATCCCAAAACGTCTCGCGGTTTTGAAACTTCGAGAATTTAGTGCACTAATGTGTTGGACACGACTTCTAATTCTCATAAAGGATCGGAACGCGAGGACGAATTTTCCTTAAAAGTCTTCTTTTGAAATTACCCGAAGCCTTCTAAAATAAACATCTCATTTTAAACTTCACTCGAGTTTTCATTGTTTTCATAAAACAAGACCCGAAAGTGATCATGTGGTACCAATTTTGGGCATGTGAGGGTGCTAATCCTTCCTCATGCGTAACCGACTCCCGAACCTGTTTCTCTGGATTTTAAAGACCAACTTTGTTAAAACGTTTTAAACGTTTTGTGGTGATCCAATCACACCCAAAATAAAAGATTGGTGGCGACTCCCTTTTTGTTGCCATTTTCCAAACTTTAAAATGATTTTTCGAAGCCCCGTTCTCGAGGTGGTTTCGACAATTACAATATGTGGAACCAAGTATTATTGATGAAGCTAGGACACAACAGTAAACGTGGATTTTGGCCCTACCGAAAAAATAGGTAAATTAATTTTTTATATGTTGGATAAAGAGTAAGTTGATTTTTTTAAAAAAATCATTTATTTTAATTATGAAAAATTGGTTCTTATACGTTAGCATACGGTATATGTTACACACCATGTGTCACTGTTTAATTATTCTGTCATTCACATTAGTTTTTAACAGTATAAAGAGACGTCATTTTTAACAAAAATTATAAATTTACTCTTTGATCTTACATACTTATTCTTTTGGTAGAGGAGGCAAAATATAATTTTATTTCTAAGGCTCACCCTGAGCAGCTCACTAATGGTGAAGAAGTTGCTGCCAATAACTCTGAAAAGTGAATCATTTTAACGCAGTAAACAAGCAAAGAGTGGTGGGTAAGTAACATAACGAAACATTACCAACCCATCGGGTTTCAAGGAGTTTTGGTGTGCCACTGCCATGCATGGTAGCTGTTGGCGATGGGAGGACATGGTTTGGTCTTTGCTCTCTTCTTCTTGAAAGGCCAGCAATATATATAGCAAGAAATAGAACCTTTCCCCTCAGGTTTCTAAACCTTACAACATTGCGGATGGCTATTTGGACAAAGGGTTCAAATATGACTTCTAACACTACAAGTGTATGCCTTGTCATTTGTCCACAAGGTGAGTGAGTTTACTGAAGCTTGCTAGAGAGAACTTGGCTATTATTCAGCAGAATCTGCGAGTACTAAACTTAGATATATATAGTTTTAATGAATCTTTTGCTTTATGTTTGGTGGACTGCTTTTTTTTTTTTTTTTTAAACTTTATGTTTGTAATTGATGTTGCTTGCAAACAAATATATATATTTCCTTAATTTACTAATTTCATGGGCCTCAAAAAGTTGTAGCAAATTGAGCATCAAAAAGACGAAACAAACAAACAAACAATGAATGATCAATATGAAGCAACAAGGACAGTGTGTGTGAGAGAGACAAATAGGGTTAATGATGAACCTCATGGGAGACAAAATTATCAGATTTTCAAGCTTTAGCTTTACACCTCCAACTCTTTTGTTATCTCAGATACCATCTAGAATTTCAAGATTCACTACTCAATTATTATTATTGCCACCATTCTTCCCAACAACACCAAACCCTATTGCTAATTTGTTCCGTAAAGAATTATATGTCTTAAAACTCAAATTCCATATTTATATAACTTGGAATGGTTAGAAATTAAGATATTCCTAACAAGGTAAAAGAATCACTAAGCTTTTGTATAAGGAGTCAGATTGCTTTAGCCATTTCTTTTACGTAAATGAGACATCTATGATACTTTTAACTTCTTAACAATTACCTCATAAACTTAAGGCGGGTTTGGATGGACGGTGCGGTGCGTTTAACTTACTTTTTATCTTACGCTATAGTATCAAATCTTACTTTTACAATAATTGTAAATAAACACACCGTTCATCCAAACCCTCTTTAAATAACTGTCAATAAGTTTTGTTTTTGGCTGAAAATGAACTCCAAGTTCCTAACTTTATTACCCTATTCTTAATCACCGACCAAATCCTATTAATTATTTCACTTAAAACCCCCTATCAATAGCTTATTGACCATAGGGTTGAAGGGGGAGGGGGGTGTTAATAAATCAAGTAAAACTCCACTAGTTATGGAGAAAGGATGATAATGCTCCATAAATTTCCATCATTTAGTCAATTGCATACGCATGTTCATCATGGTATTGACTCAAAGACAAACAACAACCTCTAAAAAAAAAAAAAAATCCCTATAATTCCTCAACACAAATCGGTTTTGCTGATTTTGGACAAATGGGCCTAACTCATGTCCCTAAATTTCCATGATATGCTTTCCCATCAAATATTCGATTTATACGATGTCCATACAAATATTTTTATATATAAACACTCTATCAGTCTACTACTCTATACACCATCTATATAAACACTTGTTGTTATCAGTTTCTAAACATCAACCTCTCCCTCTGTACCACAATGTCTAGCAAAAGATCAAGTGGAAGAAGCAACGAAAGATCAAGTGGCAGCAGAAGCAATGAAAACGAAGACTTTAGCCTCAGACTTAGAGAACTTTTATCAACCAACAAGAAGAAGAAAAGAAATGCAGCAAAGGTAAGATTTGGTTAAATTTAAATGCTAATCGATATTTCTCGTGTCGCGATCATTATTTAAATTTATGGTGACACGTTACAGCTTCTGGACGAGACATGCAATCACATTAAGAAGCTGAATGGAGAGGTTGATGATTTGAGCAATCGGATATCAGAGTTATTGAATTCATCAGAGACTGAAAGCAGCAATATTAATGCAAACATCCTCAGACAATTTCTAGAACAATAATCATTGCCATTTTTGTTCCTTCACTAAACTTATCTATATATATACACATATATATATGCTTAAAGTATTGTAATATATAATTTATATACACATTTCAGTTTGTTTATTTGAGTTGTTCCGGGATACTGTTGGCATCCAAGAGAACATGTTCTTTATTTTGGGTTTTTTGTTTTGTTTTTCTTTCTATCTTCCATCACTCTTTAGGGTTTGCTGGATGATGATAAGTTTTGGGTTTCAAAGAAAATATTTATTATAATATATTTTTCTTGATTTTTGTGTGTGATTATATAGATATTGGCAATGGATAATCACCGTTATTAGTGTTCCAATAATTAAGGATTAACAAATTTAATTCTTTGACTTATTCGGACTTTTTGTGCTAATTCATACAAAATCAGGTCATTGTCCATGAGTCTTTTTCAATATTTGTTTTGCATAATCACTTATTTTACTAAAAAATATACAAAGTTAATTAAATGTCGATGTGTCATTTACGTAACAATCCATATATATGTCACGTCAATAAAGTTAATAAAAATAAATAAATTTAAGAGCTAAAAATATGAAAAATTAAATGGAGGGCTAAAATGGCACTTTTTATAAAGTTGAAGAGTAAAAAAAATTTATTATGCCTATTTGTTTTCAAAGTTTTAAGCAGGGACAGCATCATTATCTTTAATATTCCCATTAATTACACTTATGGAAGCCAAAATCAATAATAATTAGCTCGGATTATTACTAATCTAAACCTGAAATTACTTACAAATTAAGATTAGCAAACTGTTTAATATTTAATATATCTACTAAACTTTATTAATAATTTGTATCTAATTTTTTAAAGTTAAAAGAGTTGAAGGATATCTCATTATAGGTTCTGATCATATCTGTTCTGTTTGGCATAATATCTAGATTTTATTTATAGCCCCTAACTCATAAATAGGAGGATAATGCATGCGCTTCAGTACATTTGAACCCACGTGTCCTACATTGATAACAATACACATATCAATCGAGCTAAGACTCAATCGACAGAGATAAAGGATTTTTAATTGAGTGTAAATTTTAATATAATGAATTAAAGATAGAGGGGTAGACCAACATAGTTTCAATTATGACATTCGTACTTACTAAATAAACAAGATTATGACATATCAACTAAACCAGTAGATTATGTTTTGAAAAGACTAATTAGTAGTAGATTTAGAACTGAAAAGAAAGTATCATGATTATATATTTTTAATTTTTTTATAAGAACTTATTTGATTGCCCATTGGATAATTTTTATTAACTGAAATTAATATATATTTTATTTATTTATTTAATTTACAACAACACAACTAGCGAGACTCGAATTTGAATCACACTTAAAACAATAAACACTCTAACTATCAGATCAACATATGATATTCCATCCATTAAACATTTTGCATTAACTTCTAATCTACTTCTTCATTCTCTTCTTCTGGTGGATTGAAAGTGGGAGGTTCTTTTCCTTCATTGGGGTAAGTGATCGAATGCGTTGTATAGGAGGGTTCTTTGCGTTTAGGCCGAATGCCTAAATCATTTGTAGCCACATTAGTGTCTTGATTTTAGTGGTTTGTTGCTAATTTGTTAAGTTGAATGTCATTTTTGGGGTGTTGGAGTTGCTTTTATTCTGTAGGCATTGTTAACAATAAAGTGTGTGACTCGATCTCGTAAAAACAACGAACGACAGAAAATCGAAAAACCTACGGTCTTGGATTTTTGAGCTGTGTGGGTTACACGAGCGTGTAGGCTCATTTTTTGGAAATTTCACTAAAGGTTGTATTTGCCTGTAAAGCGTATCTAGTCACTCCGTAGGATTCGTATTATATAGATAGGACTTGAAAAAATGATATCCGATAGTATGATACTTTAAGTAATGTGGAAAAATGTATGAAAAATATATATGCATGATCTATATATTGATAATTCTAACGGCATGTTTCTGTTTTGCTATGTTTGTATATGAGCATATGATGTCAGATTATTTTAATTTGTATATCTTTGAATCTGCTATATGACCATGCATGTGATGTTATGGCGAAACTGATTTGCATTTGTTGAATTTGTGATACATCTACTCTGCAAAGCGTGGAACTCCATGCCTTCTGATTTCTGTTATTGTACAACCGCATGTTTACATGCTT
This sequence comes from Gossypioides kirkii, assembly GCA_005610355.1. Classification (NCBI taxonomy): domain Eukaryota; kingdom Viridiplantae; phylum Streptophyta; class Magnoliopsida; order Malvales; family Malvaceae; genus Gossypioides; species Gossypioides kirkii. The sequence goes on along the minus strand of CP032251.1, from coordinate 2,886,873 downwards.
TTCTCAGATTCTGTAGTTGCATGTCATGTCACATTGCATAGGGTTAGGATAATATGGTAATGAGGAAGTTCTGGCAGTTTAATAATCTGCAGTATTTGGTGATGTAACTACATTTCTATTATGGCAGCTTGGATGTATTTATATTGGAACGACCATGCATATCTGTTCTGGTAGCTTGGCTGCAATATACCACATATATCTGATATGACAGTTTTAACTGCAACTCTAGTGGCATTGCCCATAATTACCTGTTGGTGTGTTTTTTGGATGGAAGAGTTTAGGAGAACTCTAATTTGGTGTGTAGCAGAGATGGGTAGGAAGTTTTTTGAAAAATCTGCATTTCATTTTCTGAAATATTGCATTAGCATAACCATGCATGCACAGTTTTGCCATTCGAGTTTGATGAATTCTCTGTAACATTTTGATTTGTTATTTGTGCTATTTGTGATTCTATTTGAGCTAGGTTATACACTGAACTTTATAGTTCATCCCTTTCATTTCACCATTTCAGGTAATTGATAGGCTTAGGATCGGATGACGTGCGAGAGCGTAAATTATTGTTTTTTGTTTAATTAAATATAATGGTTTACGTTATTAACTGTTTTTGGATAGTAAATTTATTTTTAGACTTTGTTTTTGGTTTTTGTTTGTTTGTTGATTTTTGGTTATTTTTAATGTAAAACGACAAATCACACGAGTTAACAAATTGAATTTCGATTTTCAACTAAAACTCTGGAATTTTTCCATTGCTAAACTAAGGAAGTGATTAAGAGATGTTATTACAAAGTAAGTGATTTCGAGTATGAGATTTTCTCAAGAATGCACGAAAGGTTTAGCTAAAAACTATTGTTTTTCTAAATCTTCTTTTTCCAAATTTTAAAAAATGTGTTATGGGAGCAAAGGGTTAATATTTTAGAATTTGTCAATGTCACCTTCACACTTGCGTCTTGTAACATCTCAAAAAAAATTCTGGAATCTTGAACAGTGATAAATATACAAGAAATTAGTCAAAATGTTGAGAAAGTCAAAAATTGAGAATTTACAAATTTATAAGACAGAAAAGAGAGGTGCATAATGTATTTGGAAAAATATAAATATTAAGATAAATTTATTTGGGGAACCGATTAAATTAATGAAAAGTATTGGGACAATGTGAGAAAATTGAGTGTTGAAGGATTAAATTAAATTAATGAAAAAGGAAGAGTGGCTAGAGGTGAAATTATATCAAAATGAAATAGGACACATGGGTGTTATTATAAAAAAAAGTGAAGGGGTAAAATGGTAAATGAATTGAGAAGATAATTATGGAAAATAATGATTAAGGATAAATAGTAAAAAGTGTGGGCAAAATGGTAAATAAAATAAAAGGTGATATTTTTAATGGAAGGAACTAGAGAAATGGAGAAAAGAAGGGATGGAATGGCTATAAAAAGCCATCAACTATGGTGCTTCACGTCAGCCACCATTTTCTCATCATTTCAACTTTTATTTTTTTTAATTTAGTTCTTTTCACTAAATATAAATAAATTAAGTTAGTTTCTTTCAAATTTATTCAAGATTAGTGAGTAAAATTAATAGAGAAGTGTAGTAACTACTCAACTGTTAAAAGAAATGCATCCATATTTATCTTGGAGGAGAGAGAAAATAGGAATTAGTGTTGAATACAAGTGATTAAGGTAAAAAAAGTTAAACTTCTCTTGAAATATATGATAGTTTTGGTTTTAAAACATAAACTATGATATGTTAGAATGATTTTAACGTGAAAATATTGTGTATTTTGATATGAAAAAATGAAGGAAGTCGAGAACAAATAGAGAAATAAAGTAAGAAAGTGGACAAAGGGAGAAGGAGAAGACGAGAATTTAATTTCAAGCTTTGAATTGTGTGATGAATTGTTAAATGTAATCAGGAAATATGAAGAATTATTATGATAATGAATTTTAAGTATATAAGTTTTGAATAAAGAAAAAGACATGGAAATGACTAAGTAGTAATTAAGTAAAATATAGTGTGAAATAATTTAGTATGTAAAGTAGGAAATTGTAATAAAAGTATAATAGTTGGGTAATGTGATAATGAAAAATATATAAAATATTCAATAAGTGAAATTGTGGAAAAATATGAGATTTTTTTGGAACAAAGACTAATTTGAAAGGCTTGAGAAATATATGAGGTGAAAATAATACAGGTGAAATACATAGAAATTTGATGTAAAAAAAAAGATATTAGAATTAATTTTGTGAATTAAGTGATATGAGAAAGAAAATTTATTTAATAGTGAATAGAGAACTTTTATGGTAAAAAGTGATTAAATTTGAAAGTTATGAAAATTTACAAGAAAATATAGATAAATAAAGCATGTAGTAAAAGTACAATAATTTATGAATTTTTCGATCCAAACTACAATTTTTTCCTAAGTTGTGGAAATTAAGGGTTAAATTGTGAATTTGGGAAATTTTATAATAGAAATAAAAAAGTGAAGTGCATAACACTTAAAATGAGAAATTTGATATTGAGGTGAGTTTGGAATATTAATAAGTATTGAACTATGCTATATGTGTTATTGAAAGTAAAAGATATTGCTACATGAAATTTTGTGATGAGGATTAAATTGCAAAATACACAAAAGTGTTATATAAAATGGAGGATAAGAATTATTAGTGAAATGTAGATGAATATTGAGTTTAGACGTATTACATGTATTAAAGATAGTGAAAGATGTAAGTATATGGATTATTGTTACAAGGACTAAATTGTAAAGCAGGTGAAAGTGTTATGTGAAAGTGTAAAAGTGATACGTGTGCATGATTTAATTTGCCCAAGTAGAATTATTGGGATATAGATGGCATGCCATTAAGGAAATTTTAGCGCCCTTATCGTCTTGCGCTTACTATTTTGCACTTCGGTGCTTAGTGATTTGCATTTCGGTGCCTAGTGTTCTATTAGTGCATTATAGTGCACTTCTGTATCAGTTCCGTATATCTTATATGTTCTGTTGTGTCTATTGGGCTACTGTTCAAAAGATAAAGGATTTTGTTTGTTTTAAAGGTATACGACTTCCTCTATTATAAGAAAAGTATTATATGAACTAAATGATCGAAATAATGAAGCAAGTGAATTAAATGTGTTAAGTTGAGATTTAATGATAATTTGATAAATGAAAATAAAATAAATAAGGGATTACCTCCAAAAAAAATACAATACTGTTCCATTTGATTATTGAATAAATTATGAAAATTGAGAAGTTATAAGGTTAAAATGAGAATAGTGAAATACATGAAACTTTAAATAGTGAAATGAGTAATTTAAATAAAATCATGTGATTTAAGTGTTATAAGAATTACAATTTTATTAAATATGGTTAGTTGATGAATAATGAACAACTATGTCATAAATTATTTATAAAAAAGAAACTGTAAATTGGATGATAGATCATGAATGACGAATACAAACAAGTCATTAAATGATTCTATATAATTATTAATAAGAAAATTTAAGTTCTATGATAAATAAAAATTCTAACTAAATTTATTATTGTACTTACTAAGCTAGCAATAGTTTAACGCGTATTTTATACGCGTAGTAAAGAGAAGCAAGTAAAAGACATTGTGGATAGGCCGTATCTTATCACATCAGCACATCAGCGGACCCAAGAAAAGGGTAAAATTTCTTTTTTTTTTTGTTATTTCAGTAAATGACATGTACCTAGGTAAATAATTTTGTATGAATGCGTCAATGGATTAAATGAAAAGTGAGAAACTTGTTTAATTTATATGAAATATTATACAAGGTTATGAGTTAAAAGTTAAAAATATAATTGAATAAGGGTTTGAATAAAATGTTTTAGCTAGGATTACTCCGGCACTCAAATGTGATATTCCTATACTCAACTTGATAGTTGAGTCGGGTATAGGGGTGTTACAGGTCCTAACTTCTAGGCCGAGTGTGGGGTGTTACAAAAACTACCGAAACAAAGACTGGATAGTGTAAGCTCTGGAGATGATTCGATAAATACGTTTTACAAAATGTCATCTATAGTAAACAAAAACGAAACAGAATAAGCTTTAAGTAAGCTTAGTAAGTTTAAGGGTAAACTATATGTAAACTTACCTCAAATCAAACATATGCTATAAAATCAAATTACATAATATTAAGAACCTGGCATATCAATTCACAATAAACAAGTGAGTTTGTCTTAATACCGAATCATTGAGTAATTCAACGTTTGACATGTTATTCAGTCTAATCCATTCACATAGAATCAACACACATCATTATATCATTTATCAATTATATTCAAATTCAAATAGCTCGATGAAATATATCAAATGTAACTCGGATACTCGAGCACCTACACCACCAGAGAGCACCATAGTGCTATATAGAGGCATCGTAGTGCAAATAGAGGCACCAAAGTGCAATCTCATACAAGCATACAACTAATCCTATTGACATACCAATTGTATCCTATTCGATTACTATGTTCAAACGGGCATTTATATAGAATTTGGAATATTTACTTTGCTGAAGCGTTTCCGCGAATCAGAACATATATCGTAACCATGTCATATTCATTCAGCATTCCACATGAACTATAATCATCAAGTATATGAAACTTTACAATTAAATCCTTAATTCATTTTTCACCTTTCGTACTAAATTATAAACATTGTAAAATACAATCTAACAATATAAATTCACAATTCAACCACAATCAGTACATATACATACATAATTATACCCTATGAACTTACCTAATCCTAGTGTCGAAACGTTTATTTTTGAAAAAAACAAATAGGTCTTGAACAATATTTTTAAATCGAAAAATGAGAGTCACCACCAATCTTTTATTAGGTGTGATTGGATCACCACAAAATGTTTAAAATCCGTTTTGAGAAATATTTTGGCCTTCAAAATCCAGAAAATGGGTTCGGGAGTCGATTACGTATGAGGAAGGATTAGCACCCTCACACACCCAAAATTGGTACCATGTTGATTACTTTTGGGTCTTTGTTTGTTCAAGCTTTGAAATCTCGAGCGAAGTTTAAAATACGAGGAACAAAACATCCGTGTGTTTCGAATTTCATTGAGGCCGTGTCCAACACGTTAGGGTACAATATTCTTGGAATTTTAAAATTGAAGAGCATTTTGAAAGGATTTAAAAGAGGATATTCGATCGCGTGAATTATACGAAAAAATCACACCCAGCACGTTAGGACACGATTTTCTGAGATTTTCACATAAAAGAAATATTTCCTCGCTTTTGCTTAAAATTGTTTGTATATTTTTTGAGAACTTGAAATTTCGAATTAAGTTTGAAATACGATCCTCGGATACATAGCTTATTTCATGTGATTTTTAAAATTAGATTTGAAGAAAAAATGCCCGTTTGTTTTGACTTTCGCGGAGAATTGAAGTCATGACCAATACGTTAGGGCACGACGTTCTCGGAATCTCGAAATTAAAAAGCATTTGAAAAGTTTGAAAGAGGATATTCGATTCATGTAGATTATATGAAAAATCACACCCAACACGTTAGGGCATGATTTTTCGAGATTTCCACACAAAAAGGACATTGCCTCGGCTTTAAAGGTTTATTTGTATGTAGAATAATTTTGAAAAACGAACATGTAAATTAAATATGGATGGGAAGTTAATAATGAAGATTAAATAACACGAAACAAAATAATTAAACAGATAAAGGAATACACAAAATTTAAACATAAAATTAATAGAATACAAAATACGAAAGAATAATAATTAAATTCTATATATAAACGTTGAAGAAAAAGGGAAAAACAAAACAAACTGGGTTAAAAATGGAGTTTTGGAGAATTTGAGATGAAAAAGTAATTTTCGAGGAATTTGGGAATCAAAATTGAAATTTTTGGAAAAATTGGGATTAAAATAAAACTTTTGGAAAATTTAAGGTTAAAAATGTGATTTTTGGAAATTTGAGGGAAAAATGGTAATTTTTGGATGTTCGGGGGTAAAAATACAATTTTGGAAAAGTTTAGGGTTAAAATGATAATTTTTAGAAAGTTCAGGGGTCAAAACATGATTTTTGGGAAGTTCAAAGGTCAAAATGTAATTTTGGAAAAGTCTAAGGGTTAAATGTGATTTTTGCAAAGTTTGAGGGTAAAAATGTAATTTTTTACAAAGCTTAGGGATCACAATGTAATTTTTAAACAAATCAAGACTTTATACGTAATAAACCCAAAAATTGAGACACATGGCAGCTTTTTATGCATTCTGGAGTCAAAGGACCAATTTGTAAAGTTTTTAAAATTACTGAGCAAATTTAAAATAAATGAAAATTTGAATTAAGGATGAAATTGAAACAAAATAAAAAAGAAGGACCAATTGCACAAATAAACCAAAAATGGACACGTGGAAGCTTCTTGGACTTTAAAAAGGTTAAAGGACTAAATTGAAAATGAAATAAAATTAATAGGAAAATTTAAAATTAATCAAAAGTTCAAAAAGAATGAGATTGTAAATTGAAAAAAAGCGGATGGACCAAATCGATAAATAACCTCTAAAGAAAAAACACGCAGATCCTCCTTAGCGAGTCGGGTCGAATTCAGGTTAGAGGTTGGATCTGGGCATGAAACGATGCCGTTTTAACACTAAATATTCACACCAAAATGGTAGCATTTTAGTAAGGTTATTTAAGCCAAATTTCTTTGAAAAATTTTCATTTCCTCTTTCATTTCACACAAAAAACTCAAAACCCTTTCCCTTTTTCTCTGACCCCCCTTTTTATCCGACCGTCGGTCCATGGAGGTCGTTGAACCGTTGGTCGTTCGCCGTCATTTGCCGCCGTATGCGGCGGTGCCAAGGTAAAATTTCCCCTTTTTACCTTTCTTATTTCCCTTTCTTATTTCTCTTTATTATTTATAAACAAAAAAAATTTCCAAAACAGATCTTGAAACCAGATCTGTACTTTTCGTTCTTTTCTTTTCTTTTTTAAATGGATTTAAATATAGTTTGGGATTTTTGAGAATAATGAAAAGAATGTCTTTGAAATTTATTTTTTATTACCCTTTATTCCCAAATCTGATTTTTTTGCTTTATGTTTGCTTGTCTACAGGGATGCGAATGATGGAATCTCTCATGGCCATGAAGTAGTTCGGAGGGACTCCGTTCACGGCGATCGACGGCATCAATCTGTTTCTGAGTAAGTCTCTTTAACTTCTCTTATTATTTGTTATTATTATTTACGTTTCAAACTTTCATGAAAATAAAAAGTACACATTAAGTATATATTAATGCCTAATAAATAATAAACAAAACATACGTATACTTAAATAAAATGCTTCGAATACATAAACAATAAATTATATACCTTGAACGAAGATTGGATTGCTTGGGAACTGATTTGTGTCTCAGTTACTTCGTATTTCTATTGATTTCAAATGTATTCTGTCTCTATATTGATTTTGAAAATGCTTGTATTAATCTCAAATGCTCAAAGTAATTAGTAACCATTACACATAAAATTATTTCGGCTTTTATAGCCTTATTACAATGATTATATTTTGTTTCTTGCAGTTGAAATGCTGTCTTTTCTCCTTGCTTGTTGCAGGTACAGCGGCGATAATGGTGGCAATAGCAGATGGGCGATGGTGCAACTTGGTGCTGATGTGGCAGCACGTGAGTGGCTGGGATGGAGGTGGTAGCAGCACAAGTTGGTGGCGATAGCAAGGTTTAGGGTTTTTAGAATTTTTAGGTTTGGGTTTGGGTTATTTTAAGTGTTTGGATCAATTGAATCTAAAATTGGACCCAATTGGGTAAAAATGAGTTTTAGATTTTGTAATTTTGAGACATTTTTTGGGTTTGTATTTTGGACTTTCTAAACTAAATTTAAAATTAAGTTTAGAACAACTTTCAAATTTTAAATTTAAAATAAATTTAAATTTAAAATAAATTTAAACTTAAAATAAATTTAAAATTAAAATTTGTGTTTAATTTGATTCACAATTTGAACTCGGTCAAAATTAAGCTTCAACACCTAGTATAGGAAGGCGGGAGACCTCTGGTTCCACAGAACTACCAATATCTAATTAAATGAATTTCACGGTACAATATAATTGTATAAATTTATGGAGTAAAAGAATCAATTGTATGTATGCACTAGTCTTATGTCACACTCACTATGTGGAAGAAAAATAAAATGGTTATCTAATTATTCAACTTTTTTTTTATTATTCAATTATTCGAATTTTTTTTTTAGTCATCAATCGTTGAATAATTAACAAAAATATAATTTGATAATTTTTAAATTTTGTATAATAACAAGTTTAACCCTTAACATATATACATTGTGTCAAAAGAATTATTACTATAGCATAATGCGGTGAAATGTGTATTATTGCTAAAATGAGCCAATGAAATGTCTTAAAAAGAGAGAATGAAAAAAAATCATGGAACGTGAAATGTTTTTACACATGGATGTGAAAGATATTGTTGAGAGCACTAAGAACTTGAATATATTAATAAATGAACATGTGAATAATTGAAAATACGAGATAATGGATGGATACTCTAAGAGCTCCAAAATTATGTGACTTTGAAATGTGCTTTATATCGTAAAATAAAAAAAAATATATCTTCATTTATATGTCAACATGTAAAACATGTTGTAAGCATAAATAGTGTAATGTTCTAGTAAGTTTGTATTTTGGTCACTTAACTTTAAAAAGATACAAAATGATCATTGAATTAATAAAAATTTCCATTTAAATCACTGAACTATTCAAAATTTTTATTTAAGTCACTAGGTTATTAAGTTTTTTAAAAAAAACCCAATTAATGAGCTCCAAGCAACGATTTACGATCAGTAACCATCAACGAGTAGAAAAACGTACCTTAGATTCAAGTCTATCTAACGACCAGTGTCGAAGATCGGAGAAGAAAACTGTTTGGATTTTAGTACGTAGATTTGTTACATTTAAAGCTATTTCATGAAAAAAATAGATTGTAGAAGGGAAGGGAAAACAGAGCTTTCAACTAGTGCAGGCCGTATAAATAAAGAAGGACATATAATAAAAATTTTAATAGCCAAGTGACTTAAATGAAAACTTTCAAATAGTTCAATGACCATTTTATAACTTTTTAAAATTGAATGATCAAAATGTAAACTTACTAATAATTTAATAATGTTAGATATAGATTACTCTTAAATTTTTGAGTAACTTTGCTTGTTGAGAACAACTCAAGCAACCTTTTTATCTCCAACCATATAGAAGTATAAATAGAACACTGATAGTAAATTTACCTATGGTTGGGAAAAATATAATATTTCCATTATATAGAATATGATAATCTCTTAGAAATTTTTTTTTTGTACTTATAGGTTTTCAAAATTTTAAATAAAAAAATAATATTTAAATGCATTCGAATTCATCATATTTATGTCTTTTTCTTTGCTGTAATAAAAAATACCAATCGAATTAAAATTTTAATTCATCTCATTAATTGGTTTTAAATTATTTAGATTATGTGAATATAAACTAAAAAGGTATGTATTATCACCATGCTCAAAAAAGAAAAAACAGTATGTATTACCAAAATGAATATTGTAATAGTATTATTATTTTAAAGTAATAAAAGGAAGCCAGATTAGAAGTATATCTATTATTTAATCAGAATTGTTAGGTTTATTTTATTGTATGATAAGAACAAGAAAATTAGAAATTATTTACAAGGAAATTAACAAGGAAAAGAAAAAGGAAAATGTTGTTTGCTACACTATTTTAAGATGTAGAATGATTCCATTGTACATATAACACTGTTCTGTATATCCTGAAAAGAAGATTTCTTAAACCCTAATTAAGAAATCAAAACTAAAATCTAGCTACTACTCCATTAATATGATCTTCAAGCTTTCCTATGCTTAAAACTGCCTTTCTTTTAAAACTTCCTGTCATTTACAATTAAAAAGGAGAAGAAAAAAAAAACTATATATAATTTCAGAAAGGAATTAAGTTTTCTCAGCAACCAAACAGCTCAAGAAAAAGGAAAAAAAAATGTAAATAGAAAAGAAAAGAACGTTTAAAAGATAAATCAAGAAGAAATTAAACCTTGATAGCGTGATTGATTTAGGTTGCTTCATTACAAGGCCTTTTTAACGCTGTTCTTGCCGCTGAGAGGGGAGGAAGGCAAGATCGGCTTCGAAACAAGAACCAGGTTGAGACTGCGTCGTGTGTTTTCAGTAAAAACTCCACCACCGCCACCATTGACGTCTCCTCCGAAAACAACTTGGTTCTTATTAATCGCTTTATCGCCGGCAGCGATGAAATCTTGGCCGAGATGTGAATCTTCCTGTCTAATTCTCAAAACCTGACTATGAAGTACTCTTTCTAGTTTCTTCTTCATCTGTAACACCACCGACCTAGGGGACTCCAACTCCGCCTCCTCCGTCGATGAATCTCCGCTCTCAACCTCCGTAAGCGGAAGCTCCTCCTTGGGCTCCATGGATCGAGACGACGGTTGTTGTTGTTGTTGGTGTGATTTGGCGGGGAGGAATTTATAGGGAAGATGAAAACGGTGCGTTGGCGAGCATCACGTGGTGGATTGAAAAGACATGTGGTGAAAGCGACAGGTTTTAAAGGTTCAAAAACCGTTATCCCCATTTTTAGTAGCCATTGGAGATTTTGGTGGGTTCTTTTTACTTGCCACCTCACTTCTTTTTTGCCACCTCATCTGGGATTAAGCACCTTAACATTTCTTTCTTCTTTGTCTAATTAAAAAATAAAATAAAATTAGATTATCTTACACCCTTTGAGGGAGAGTGTTATAAGTGAACCTGATATTAATTTGATTAAAAAAATTACGAAATTTTTATTAAAATAAGTTATGTTATGGGTAAATTATAAAATAGTTAATTTTATTTGTCTCAAATTACATTTTAATCATCTGTGTTTGAAATATTACGTTTTAGTCATTTACATTATTGTTTTGTTACGAAGTAGTCACTCTACTGTTAAGCTCTGTTACCTCCCTAATGGCAATCCTACGTGGCAGTCCAAATGGGTTTTAAATACCAACTTGGATGAGAATAGTTTTTTCAATCAGCATTTAGAATCCATTTGGACTATCACGTGGGATTCCCGTGAGGGAGGTAAGGGAGCTTAACGACGAAGTGGCTAGTTCGTAACAAAACGGTAATCTAAAAGACTAAAACGTAACATTTCAAACATACGTGACTAAAATGTAATCTGAGACAAACAAAAATGACTATTTTTGTAGTTGGCTTGATATAAAATTTGGTACTTGAACTTAACACTTTTTCCTAATTTGGTATCTAAACTTTTTTTTGGTCCAATTTGGTACTCAAATTTGACACGTTTTCCTAATTTGGTACCTAACCTTGACACTTTTTTTTTAAAGTTGGTACTTAAACTTTTTGGGGTCCAATTTGATACCTGAACTTGACTCTTTTTCCTAATTTGGTACCTAGTCTTTTTTTTTAATATAATTTCGTTAAGCTATATAACACAATACCTATTTTTAACAACATTTTTTTTTAAAATTGACAATATTTTTGTAGCAAAAAAAAAAAGCTTCAACATTGTTATTGTTTTGCATAATTTTTATAATATTTAATACATTTAGGTAGCAAATTGAATCTAAAATAAAGCTTAGGTGCCAAATTAGGAAAAAAAATGCCAAGTTCAGGTACCAAATTGGGTCCAAAAAAAATTAAGTACCAAATTAGGAAAAAATGTCAAGTTCAGGTATCAAATTGGGTCAAAAAAAGTTTAGGTACCAAATTAGAAAAAAGTGCCAAGTTTAGGTACCAAATATTATATTAAGCCTTTGTAGTTTACCTTTATATTATTTAAGAATATTTTAGTCTTTTTATTTAAATAAAAACCAATAAAAATATACATATGATGTGATTTAAATCCATGTCAGCTGAATTAATAAAACGTTAAATTTACCACTATGATCAATGTTTTTCACACTTTTTTACTTTAATATACACAATTTATTACATTCATCAGTTGTATTTGATTGAATTAGTATAACAAGTTAATTTGGCACCAACTTAAGATTAATGATAACACTATGACAAATAATTGTACCCATTTAGTATTCTTAATATAATGTATTTATGTGTTTAAATTTTATTTTACTCACAATTTAATTTATTTTTTATTTTAATATCGTATATATTTTATTTGTTATTATTAATTAGTTTTAAATCATATATTTCATTATTTATTGTATGTTACTTTCAAACACACTTCTGTATTCTAAATATGTAGTTTCCATATGTGTGGTAAAATTTCTAGTATAAAGTTTAAAATTAATATATATTATAAAAAAAATAACCCACCATAGTTTCAGTTTATTTATTAAATAATTAGATTGGATTTTTTTTGGAATAAAATAAATTTCCTAATTAGATTGGATTTTGTTTGGAATAAAATTTAAATTACAACTGTTATATTTGAAATTAATTTGTTTTTCAATATAAATTTTAATTGAAAAAAATTAAGTTATCGAAATTAATTAAAGCGATAAATCTTAAAACTATACATAAATTATGATTTAATGTGTAATTGTACACATAAATTTTGATTTTGTGTAATTTTATACATGAAATTTTGATTTAATCTGATTCTTGTAAATTATTAACATAATTATTAATATAACATTGATAAGTGTTTGATTTGATTAATATTTTATCCTTAATTACTCCTTAATAATTAGTTCATGTTGCTGAATTGGACGTTTTTGTGCGTTTTTCTATACAGGACTTCAATTCTGAAAATTACACTTAAAAGGCAAAGTTCTGCAGTTTTATTTTCTGGAATCAAGGCTGGGCTAGTGGGCATGACTTTGGGCATGAGAGTCTGACGTGACGTCCAGTCAATAGCTTCTAGAAGGTTCAGTCAGCAGCTTCTAGAAGGTCTAGTCAGCAAGGATGGATGAGTGGATCAACTGCATTTTAAATTCAAAATTAAAAATTATCTTTTGTTTTTAGGATTTAATTTAGAAATTATCTTTTGTTTTTAGGATTTAATTTAAATATTTTCAAGAATTATTTTTTATTATTTTTAGGTTATTTTTAAGGTTTTGGAGAACTATAAATACCTCTTTAAGGTAAGCTAGAAAATCATCCCTTATTATTTGTTTTATTTTTGTTTTCTAAATTCTATAAAATTCTCTTTTTCTCTACATTTAATTTTTAAGTTTTTATTTTTTTTTTAAAAATGTTGAGTATGATTTCTTCCATAATCATACTCAACTAATTTTCCAAAAAACCAAAAGGCTAAAGCAATGACTCAATTCCAATCGTTGGAGTTGAAAAGCACTTAATATCTTCGAATATATTTCTCAATTTTCTGCAAACTTGGATTGGCAATCGACCTTTCCTTTTAAAATCCTTTCACTTTCAAATTCAAAAAGGATCTATTGGTTTGAAGGTTGTTTCGATTTACAGTTGGGAGGAAGGACGGCTTGTAGCACATTCGACTTCCTGTGAACACACTTAGCGGCGGTCTGCTAAGGGAAATTGAGATAAGATTCGATTCTCATTGAGACAAAATAATCCGAGTCGGGTTTTTCTAGATTTTAAACTGTTTTATTCTAACGGCGATAGTCGTGGTTAGTCTAGCCAGAAAATTGAAATTCAAAAATTGATTTTGGATTTTCGGTTTACCGAAGAGAAAAACAAGTTACAAGAGTTGGGTCTTGTAGACTGAAACCGACATTTATCCGAAGTAAAATCTTATTCGATGATCGGTTGGAAATGAGTCAAAGCAGAGCCTAAGGCTAATACTTAAATTGAGTTTCTTTTTAAATTTATTTTCTTTAAATTCTTAAATTTAATTTTTCATTTCTCCATTTTACTTTAATTAAACTTTAGATCAACCCCCCTATTTTTTATCTCATTCCACCTAAATCAAGAACTAAAAGCTTTCTACATCAGAATTTCCTAAGTCCATGTGGATCGACCCTTCTTCTCTTTACTACACTGTTGAAGCCCAATTTTAATCGGGTTTGGGCCTTTGGTTTTAATTGAAGTTTAAATGGGTTTTAAATTTATTTTAAATTTAAATTTACTTATTTAAATTTACTTTAAATTTAAGTTTAATCAAATTTAAAATAATATTAAACTAAAAATTAAAATTAAAGTCCATTTACAAATGTTCCATTACAAAAATAAAGTCCAAATTGGGGCCCAATTACAATCACAATGGCCCGAATAAGGCCCAAACCAAAAAAAACAATGAGTTACAGTAGCCCAAACCCTAAATCTAAGCAGAAGGCCATCTGACCCGAGTATCCCACTTGCACTGCCCACCTCCACTCCTACCAATGGTATGATGCCATGTCAGCAATCCAATGGTCACCTCCAAGCAAGTTGTTGCCACGGCCATCATCTTCACCAACTGTACCAACCGCCACTGCCATTGAACCTGCAAAAGAATAGATAGATTAGGACGAGCATTTAAATGTACAAAACAAAATTGCATGATTGATATTTGGCTATAAAAGCCAAACTGATTTCGATTGTAAGGGGTTGGGACCTTTGATTGAACAAAAAATATCAGTACACAGTGCAAACTCTTGAAAAAATCAATACAAGAAAATATATGCTTTCAAAGCATTTGTAGATCAAGAGACATATTAATAGCCCACCACAAATAGATTATTAGATATACCAAGCAACAGAAGCAGATTGAAGCCAAACCCACATGTATTAAAGTGTCCAATACATATGCATTTTAGTTATCATTAATGGTTGAAGTTGTTTTAACTCTTCATATGTTTAATATATATATTTACATGTATTAAATACATTGTTTATTGTCATCCACCATTTCCATTTTTATTTAAATGGTCATTAATAACATTAATAATCATTATTAATAATATTAGTAGTATTATAAAAAACGTAACAAATAAATGGTTTTAATAAATATTAATAAATATATTTTTTAAAAATTAATAATATTTTATAAAAAAAGGGAGTCGAAAGGCTTTATCTCCTTTGGTCTCGCTGTCGCCGGAGTCATGCCGCGCCCATCGTCGAACTGCCTGCTTCATCACATGCAAACCTGCAAAGACAAACACAGAAAACGTTTCAAGGATCAAAAAAAGGAGAATCAACAGAATCAAACATGAACAAAATAATGGGATTTTTTTTAAAAAAAAGGAAAAATCATATGTTTTAAACAAAAAAAAAGGGCTTAAAAAAGAGGAATAAAAATTCTTTCTTTGAAACTTTCAGATCTGGTTTAAAACCAGATCTGGTTTTGGTAAAATGAAAAGAAAAACAAAAGAAAACAAAAGGAGTTTTAAAAGCATGAAATATTTTGAAACGAATTAATGGGTTTTTAAAAAAAAAAAAGAAAAGAAGCCATGCACGGTGGGAGAAAGAAGGCATGAAAGCCAGGGAGAGAGCAAAAAGGAGGGGGGGTCTTGTTTCTATAAAAATAAAAGAAGGAAATGGATTTTTTCAAAGAGATTTTTAGCCTCTTAAAGGCTATTGAAACGGTACAGCTTTAGGAAGGAAATGTTGAGGTTTTTAAAATATTGGGATATTTCTCTTTAGGTCCTTCCGTATTTTTTATTATTTTAATTTCATCCTTTTCATATTTTTAATTATTTTCAATTTAACCCAATAATTTTGTTTACTTTTCAATTTAATCCTCTGACATGTGGAAGCATCAGAGGCTACCACGTATCACTATTTTGGCTTATTTCTATAATTGGTCCATCTTATTTTTAATTTGTTTTAATTTAGTCCCAAAATCATGTTCTGTTTAATTACAAAATTGGCCCATGAATTTTTTAAGATTTGTAAATTAGTCCTTTGACTTCTGGATGCCTGTGGGACTGCCACGTGTCACCCAATTTTTGGTTTTATTATTTATAGGTCCCTAAGCTATTCAAAAATAACATTTTGACCCCAAAAATTTTGGAAAATTACATTTTGACCCCGAAACTTCCAAAAATTACCATTTTACCCCTAAACTTTCTAAAATTCCATTTTAACCCCGATTTCACCCAAAATTACCATTTTACCCCCAAACTTTCCAAGATTCCATTTTAACCCTAATTTTACCCAAAATTACCATTTTACCCCCTAAACTTCCCAAAATTCCATTTTTAACCTTGATTTCACTCAAAAATTGCCATTTTACCCCTAAACTTTCCAAAATTCCATTTCTGACCTCGATTTCACTCAAAATTATCATTTTACCCCTAAACTTTTCAAAATTCCATTTTTAACCCTGATTTCATCAAAAATTACCATTTTACCCCCAAACCTTCAAAAATTCCATTTTTGATCCCGATTTCAATAAAATTACCATTTTACCCCTAAACTTTCTAAAATCCCATTTTTAGCCCCGATTTCACCCAAAAATTACCATTTTACCCCTAAACCTTCCAAAATCCAATTTTAACATGGAATTTTCCTAAAATTACATTTTTGCCCTAAAAGTCAAAATTACCATTTTACCCCCAGGTATCCAAAAGTCCCGTTTTCAATCCTTATCGTGTCGTTTTTCCTCCTCATCATTATTTGCATTTATTTTAATCATTATGCACCTGCATTTTACATTTTTGCATATTATTATCTCGCTTCGTATTTAATTTCTTTTATTAATTGCTATTCGATATCTTAAACTTGCATGCTCGTTTTCAAAGTAATTTTAAAGACAAGGCAATGTTCCTCTCATGTGAAAGCTTCGAGAAATCATGCCCTAACGTGTCGGGTGTGATTCTTCGTATAACTCACACGCACCGAATATCCTCTTTTAAGATTTTATACCTATTAACTCCGAGATTCCGAGAATATCGTGTCCTAACGTGTTGGTCATGATTTTAATTCTCCGTGAAAATCGAAGTAAACGGGTATTCCATATTTGAATCTTCTAAACTATGTGTCCGAGGATTGCATTTTAAATTCAATACGAAATTTTCAAATTCTCAAAACATATATCTATATATCACAAACAATTTTAAAAATGAGGCAATGTCCTTTCGTGTGGAAACTTTGAAAAATCGTGCTTTAACGTGTTAAGTGTGATTTTCGTAATTCATGCAAATCGGGTATCCTTTTCAAAAGTTTTCAAAACGCTCTTCAATACAAAGGATTTTAAGACCAAAAATAATGTTCTTTCATGTGAAGACCTCGAAACACCATGCCCTAACGTGTTGGGTGTGATTTTCGTATAATTCATGCGATAGAATACTCTCTTCAAAAATTTCTCTAAATCTTTCAATTTTTTTTGAAACTCCGAGAATATAGTGCCCTAACGTGTTGGACACGACTTCTAGTTCTTATAGAGGATCGAAATACGGGGACGGATTCTCCTTAAAAGATTTCCTTTGAAATTACACAAAGCCTTCTAAAATAAACATCGCATTTTAAACTTTACTCAAATTTTCATTAGTTTTCATAAAACAAGACCTGAAAATAATCATGTGGTACCAATTCTGGGCATACGAGGGTGCTAATCCTTCCTCGTGCGTAACCGACTCCTGAACCTGTTTCTCTGGATTTCGAAGACCAACTTTTTAAAACTTTTTTAAACGTTTTGTGGTGATCCAATCACACCCAAAATAAAACATTGGTGGCGACTCCCCTTTTTATTCCAAAATTTAAAATCATTTTTCGAAGCCCCGTTCTCGAGGTGGCTTCGACATATGCTATTTAATTATTTCTTTTGAGATTAAGGATAATTATTTTGACAGTTTACGACGCTTGTCAAACATCATTTTATATTTATATATTTCATACATAAATAATTATATCTACCTAATATAAAAATAAATTGAAGTATTTATTTCTTTAAATGTGTATAATTAAATCAAAATTAAAGATTCAAGCATACATTTGAACCACAATTAGAGTTTCGCGTGTATAATTACACTAAATTAAAGTTCATGTATACAATTACACATTAAATCAAAATTCATATATAATTTTGAGATTTATCCCGTAATTAAATTAGTGTTAACGGAAATTAATTTAAGATGCACTTTAACTTAGAACCATTCATATAATAGTATTTTATGCATTTGTTCATAATTTCTTGTAACGTAATGCATTTGTTCATAATTAGATGATTTATTTTGAAGTAAATTAGACGATCTTTAACTTTGAATAACATCGATCATTTGGTACTCTATAATCCACTAACAAATCAAGCCTTCCTCAGAGGCAAATAGTAGTCTAAATTCCAGCACCCCTTTTTAGAACATCAGTATTAGTCAGGTGGATCGACCCACCATATATCGTTCGTCACTGCTATCTCTGCAAACGCTGGAACCTCTTCCACCTGCTAAATCCCTCTGTTCTTGATCCCTACTGCAACTATATTGCATTTTCAAGGTACATGCAGCATAGATCCAAACACCTGCCCATCCTTATAAAATTTCTAAAAGCTCCTCAAATTGTAATTTTAACTTTCTCAGGCAACGCAAGCTGCCATAGCTTCTTGTAAAACCCTCCATGTACTCCCTGATCATTACCACATTGTACTAAGGCTCTGTACCCACTCCTTATAGTATATGTAGCACCTCACACCCCATCTAGTCGCTGAGTTCAAATATGAGACATCACATTCGTTGTTGGAGCAACTCGAACTAACTTCCATTTCAATTACATTATGATCATCAAGCAATAGCTCATTTAATACAAACAATCATATTGATTAAAATAATTTTTCTAATCATTTAAAACATTTTAGAAACCTTTTGAATCAATTTCTAGGTGTTTGGAGGAGATCGAGACCACGTTCGAGTCTCCAAGGGTCAAAACAAAGGAAGGACCTTTGTCTGACCTAATTATATCGGTACATGGAGTACTTGTAACTATACTTCTGGGTGTTACTATTCATTTTTGGCTACTAAATTACTTGTATTGATACCACTTGTACTAGTAGAAGTTTGCCAAGACCCAAAAATTACCCCAAAACACACTTAGTTTGATCCAAAACAATACCAAATCCTTTCCAAACATTATGAGACCTTAAAGACAAGTTACAAACTTCATTCAAGCATACTTAAACATATTCAAACACATGATCTCAACCAAGAACGCAACATAACCATTTCGTACATCAATTTTACCTACTTGGCATGCAAGTAACACTAAGTTATGTCATACTTGTTGCATTTGGAATTAAACATTCCAACATAACCCTACACAACTTATTTACACACTAATTATGTATAAAATCATAAGCCATATTCAATTTCCTAGTATTTTAGATACCAAATGATAGTTTGGACTCAAATTTTATATTAAGACTCTAGATGCATGTCAACTTGTAACAAATTAAATCAAATGTCATACAAACATTGCTAATCCAAGAATTGAGTCTTGGATGCTACCGTACTTCTTGAATCCTCGAGATCTATTGTTGGCTACAAACAAAAATAAACAAAACTGTATGTTGAGCATGGCTCAATGGTGCTAACATGATTAGAAAACAAGATAGATAAGTATAATTAATTACCATATACAATAAAAGTGTAGTTCAAGTATATATTAAACCATTTCAACATTTCGTTCTCATGCCTATATCTCCATGCTTTCAAACTTGCTTATCTTGTCATATTATCAATTCAATCCAACTATCATTCCATTTCAATAATAATCTAAATAACATGAGTTATAAGACATGTCATATATATATATATATATTTCTTTTTTCATTTCTAATTTCACAATCAAAATCATCGATTCGTTTTATATCCATATCGTTCTTCATGGCTCGTAATATCTGAATTGCATGATATTTCACATGTTATAATTTATTACTTTGGTAAATGATAAGTGCTAAAAGTAACATGTTTTAATCTCGTTCTTAATGCATTTTTTGATGATTGTTCGATTTAAAAAGGTGAATTTTATGCCCTTAATCCTTTAAAATCATGTTTTTGTATTTAGGAGAGCATTTGGGAGTAAAAGGAACGAAAAACAAGCGAAAATCGAAAAATCGGAGCAAGTTTTAGGAGCCACATGGGCTAGGCCATTCTATCAAGATTGAAGATCTCCAGTTGATTTCTTTGAAGATTATTATGGATTTCTTTGGTTCTTCTGGCTCTGAATTCTAGGTACGTGGTTGGAATGAGGATGAGTTATCTATGTTGTGTTAAGTTAGCATATAGTAATTGATTTGATTACTATTTTATCCTTAATTATCTTTAATAATTAGTTCATGTTGCTGATCTGAACATTTTTGTGCACTTTCTATGCAGTAATTCTGGAAATTACACTTAGAAGGCAAAGTTTTGTAGTTTTATTTTTTGGAATCCAGGCTGGGCTAGTGGGCATGACTTTGGGCATGAGAGTCTGACGTGGCATCCAGTCAGCAGCTTCCAGAAGGTCTAGTTAGAACGGATGGACGAGCGGATCAACTGCATTTTAAAATTCAAAATTAGAAATTATCTTTTGTTTTTATAATTTAATTTAAATATTTTCAAGAATTATCTTTTATTATTTTTAGGTTAATTTTAGGGTTTTGGAGAACTATAAATATCCCCTTGGGGTAAGCTAGAAAGACATCTCATGATTAGTTTTCTTCTTGTTTTTTAAATCCTATAAAAATTCTCTTTTTCTCTATGTTTCATTTTTAAGTTTTTATTTTCTTAAAAAAAATGTTGAGTATGATTTCTTCCATAATCATGCTCGGCTAATTTTCCAAAAAGCCAAAGGCTAAAGCAACGATTCAATTCCTATTGTGAGAATTGAAAAGCACTTTATACCTTCGGATATATTTCTCAATTTTCTGAAAACTTGGATTGGCAATCGGCCTTTCCTTTTAAAATCCTTACATTTTCAAGTTCAAAAAGGGACCGTTTGTTTAAAGGTTGTTTCGATTTATAGTTGGGAGGAAGGATCGGCTTGTAGCACATTCGACTTCCTGTGAACACACATAGCGGCGGTCCGCTAAGGGAAATTGAGATCTGATTCGATTCTCATTGAGACAACATAGTCCGGGTCGGGTTTTTCTAGATTTTAAACTATTTTATACTAACAACGATAGTCGTGGTTAGTCTAACTAGAAAACTAAAATTCAAAAATTGATTTTGGATTTTCGGTTTACCGAAGAGAAAAACAAGTTATAAGGGTTGGGCCTTGTAGATTGTAACCGACATTTGTCCAGAGTAAAATCTTATTCGATGATCGGTTGTAAATGAGTCAAAGCGAAGCCTGAGGCTGATACTTAAAATTGAGTTTCTTATTAAATTTACTTTCGTTAAATTCTTAGATTTAAATTTCCATTTCTTCATTTTTCTTTAATTAAACTCTTTCGATCAAAACCCCCCATTTTTATCCCATTTCGCCTAAATCAGGAACTAAAAGCCTTCTACATCAGAATTCCCTAAGTCCCTGTGGATCGACCCTTCTTCTCTTTACTACGTTATTTAATTATTTCTTTTGAGATTAAGGATAATTATTTTGATAGTATACGACACTTGTCAAATTGACGCCGTTGCCGAGGACTTTGGCAAAGTTACTGATAAAAGTTTTTGTTTTTGATTTATGACTAGGAACAACTCGAGAGAACTAGTAGATTTCGGCCTAGAGATAGAAGCATGAGCTCGTAGAACCCACGCACAAACACTTCAAGAGAAAAAGAGACTACAACAACAAGAACATCAACGTCAAATAGATCCACAACCGAGTCTAAAAACACCCTTTGACATCGAAACACACTTTGAGTGTGATAACGAAGGACCAGTTCCAATGGCAGACAACGACCAAACTATTCGAGAACTTACCGCAGCGCTTACTGACCAACAACCTTTATGTATCACATTCCCAAATAGAGATACACCATTCGCGCTAAAAACTGGTTTGATCCATCTTCTACCAACTTTTCATGGTCCGACTAGTGAAAATCCGCATAAACACCTCAAAGAGTTTCACATAGTTTGTTTGAGCACAAAACCACAAAGAGTATCCGAGGACCAAATCAAACTCCGTGCTTTTGCTTTTTCCTTAGCCGATTTGGCTAAAGATTGGTTGTTTGATTTACCTCCTAATTCGGTTAATACATGGGCTGACATGAGTCAACTTTTTCTTGCCAGGTTCTTCCCTGCAGTTAAGGCGAGCGAACTAAGGCGAAGCATCCTTGGAATCCGCCAAAAAGATGAAGAGTCACTCTACGACTACTAGGAGCAATTTAAGAAACTCTGCGCTAATTGCCCCCAACACAGATTGAATGAGCAAACTCTTCTTTAATATTTCTACGAAGGTTTGCTTCCTTTGGAGATGAAGATGGTTGATGCTGCTAGTGGAGGAGCCGTTGTAAATATGACTCCTAATACAGCTAGAACCTTGATTTCCATTATGGTCGCCAACTCCCAATAGTTTAGCCCTTCTAATAAACTCTCTCGACAGGTTTACGAGATAAGTACATCTACTTTAGAAAGTAAAATTGATAAATTAACTCATGTGATTAATTCTCTTGTTTCAGGGAAAATTGGTACAACCAGATTATGTGAAATATGCACATTACCAGACCATTCAATGAATGGCTACCCAATATTACAAGATGATACCGAAGCCCAAGTTAATGCAGTAGGGAATTTCCTAGGCCCTCCCCAAAGGCTTACAACCCCCACTCCAACACTTACAATCTCGAGTGGTGGGACCATCCGAACTTGAGCTATGGGCAAAATTAAGGACTGAATCAAGCCTATCAATCGAGGCCTTCTCATCCTCAGTCATATCAACCGCCAAAATCTTCCTTGGAATCCGTTGTTGAAAGGTTAGCTTTGTCCCAAGAAAAGTTCCAGAATAGAATCGAGGTTTGTCTACAAGAATTAGATAAGAAAATGAGCCAACTGGCAAAGATAGTAGGACGACTCGAGTCCCAAGGGAAATTGCCTTCTCAAACGGAGTTAAATCTGAGAGAAAATATTAGTGCCATGACTCTCTGAAGTGGTATCATTGTTGCACTTAAGACCACGGAGGAAGGTGCCCAAAAGAAAGATAAAGAGAAAGCACCGTCTCCCACCATACAAAGTATGTTCACATAATCTTTCACTCCCTCTCCCTACGCCGTTTCGCTTCCCTTTCCATCGAGGTTGGTAAAACGAGATAAGCAAGCCGAAGAGAGGGAAATTTTAGATATATTCTGAAAAGTGAAAATTAATATTCCACTTCTTAAAGTAATAAAAAAGGTACCAAGGTATGCCAAGTTTCAAAAAGATCTATGCACAAATAAAACGCGACTTACCAGAATAGAAAAGGTGAATTTGGGAGAGCACGTCTCGGCTGTTTTCCAACGAAAGCTTTCACCGAAGTTAAAGGACCAAGGTATGTTTGCTATTCGTTACAAAATCTATAAGATTGAAATTAAATGTGAAATGTGTGATTTAGGCTCTTCTATAAATGCTATGCCTCTTTCTTTGTACAACTTACTCCCTGCTGAGCCTTTGAAGGATACGAAAGTGACAATACAATTGGCTGACCAGTCCGTGATATACCCAGAAGGACTCCTCGAGAACGTCTTAGTAAAGGTAAATGAACTTATTTTTTCGGTGAATTTTTATGTCATCGACATGGAAAATGACCAATCAAACACTTCTTCAGAAATCTTTCTCGACCATCCCTTCCTTAGTACAGCACATACAAAAATAGATGTAAGAAGCAGAATTCTTACAATGAAATTCGACGGTAAGGTTGTTAAATTTGATGTTTACAAAGTAATGCGATATCCATATAATATCGCTAGTATAAATTTTATTGATATTATTGAGCTTGTCGTTAAAGTGTTTATAGAATCTAACTTTGTTAATAATTTGTGAAGGGAATTGGAGGACTTTGAAGAGGAAATCAGGGAGTTTGAGAAAAAATTTTCAATTGATTATGATTCATGCCTTATTCCCTCAAACTCTAAAATTTTACCTTCCATTTTACAGGCCCCTCAAATCGACTTGAAGCAATTGTCGAGACACTTGAAATACGCGTTTTTGGGAGAAAATGAAACTTTACCGGTAATTATCTCAAATAAGTTGTCAAAAGAAGAGGAAGATGACTTGGTGACGGTGTTGCGCGCGCATAAAGAGGCCATTGGGTGGACTATTACCGATATTAAGAGACTTAGTCCCTCGACTTGTATGCACAAAATAAAGATCGAAGAAGGAGCAAAATTGTAATGAGAAGGTCAACGCCGATTAAACCCACCAATGATGGAAGTCGTGAAAAAGGAGATACAAAAACTCCTTAATGCTGATGTTATTTACTCGATCTCAGATAGTAACTGGGTAAGTCCGGTCCATGTGGTCCCAAAAAAAACCAGAGTTACGGTAATTAAAAACTCGAAAGGTTAGTTAGTTTCGACACAAGTACAGAATAGATAGAGAGTTTCCATCGACTATAGGAAGTTGAATTCGTTAACTCGAAAAGATCATTTCCCGTTCCTTTTACAGATCAAATGATAGAAAGATTAGCTGGTAAATCTCATTATTATTATCTTGATGGATTTTCAGGTTTCTTCTAGATCCCAGTGGCACCCGAAGATCAAGAAAAAATGACATTTACATGTCCTTTTGGTACTTTTACCTATCGACGGATGCCCTTCGGCCTTTGTAATGCGCCTGCCACTTTCCAAAGATACATGCTTAGCATCTTTTCAGACTACTTCAAGAAAGGGATCGAAGTCTTCATGGACGATTTTATTGTGTACGGTAATTTATTTAACGAGTGCCTTTTAAATTTAACTAATGTACTAAGACGATGCATAGAATTCAACCTCGTATTGAATTACGAAAAATGTCATTTTATGATTGATAAAGGGTTAATTCTAGTGCATATTGTTTCTTTTAATGGAGTCGCGGTTGATAAAGCAAAAATAGATATTATACGCTCACTATCTTACCCCACAACTGTGAGGGAAGTCCGCTCCTTTCTTGGTCATGCAGGATTTTACCGCAGGTTCATTAAGGATTTCTCAAAGGTAGTGCAGCCGTTATGCTACTTGCTTCAGAAAGATCAAGCTTCTGATTTCAATCCGAAGTGCAAAAAATCATTCGACATACTAAAAGAAAAGCTTGTATCGGCTCCGATTGTTCAACTGCCAAATTGGGACTACCTTTTTGAGCTCATGTGTGACGCATCGAACACAAGCATTGGAGTCGTCCTTGGTTAGAAAATTGGCAAAGAGTCCCATGTCATAGCCTATGCATCTCGTACCTTGGATTCAGCTCAGAAAAATTATTCTACGACGGAAAAAGAATTATTTGCTATAATTTTTGCTTTAGAAAAATTTAGATCTTATTTGCTTGGTACTAAAATTACTGTTTTTTTTATCATGTAGACTTGAGATATTTAATGAGCAAAAAAGAGGCGAAGCCGAGACTCATCTGATGGATTCTGCTTCTTCAAGAATTCAATTTGGAGATTAAAGATAAAAAGAGATTCGAAAATCTAGTAGTCAATCACTTGAATTGTATTCCCTTCTTCACATCCGACCTGCCGATTCAAGATGAATTCCCTGAGGAGAGCTGATGGCGCAGAAAATTACCCCATGGTTCGCAGATATGGTCAATTATTTGGCTACAAGTAAATTACCATTAGATTTGCCGAGAGTTGAAGTTAACCGAATAAAGCGAGAGTCTCGATTTTATATTTGGGATGATCCGTACCTTTGGAAACATTGCTCGGATCAGGTAATTCGACGATGTGCCACTGAAGATGAGGTAAATTCAATTCTAAATTTCTGTCATTCTTACTCTTGTGACGGTCATTTTGGACCAAAGTAGATTGCTCATAAAATTCTTGAATGTGGTTTCTTTTGGCCTAACATCTTTCGTGACTCTTATTTATTTTGTAAAACTTGTGAAAGATGTCAACGCGTAGGGAACCTCAGTTGAAGGAACAAAATGCAGCTCAATCCAGTTCATATTTGTGAAATTTTTGATGTTTGGGGAATTGACTAAATGGTCCCTTTATTTCTTCATTTGGAAATACTTACATAATTCTTGCTGTAAATTATGTATCTAAATGGGTGGAAGTTAAGGCTACTCGAAATAACGATGCTAAAACCATAGTTAAATTTCTAAAAGATTTTATTTTTTCCAGGTTTGGCACACCACGGGCAATAATAAGCGACAGAGGAACTCATTTTGTCAATTGAATAATTGAAGCCCTTATGAAGAAATTTGGAGTAACTCAAAGAGTCGCCACGGCCTACCATCCGCAAACAAATGGGCAAGTGAAAGTCTTGAACCACTAAATTAAGATAATACTTGAGAAGATCGTCAAACTGGACCGTAAAGATT
Source organism: Gossypioides kirkii (assembly GCA_005610355.1). Lineage (NCBI taxonomy): Eukaryota > Viridiplantae > Streptophyta > Magnoliopsida > Malvales > Malvaceae > Gossypioides > Gossypioides kirkii. The sequence goes on along the minus strand of CP032251.1, from coordinate 2,860,599 downwards.
GGAGTATCAAGTTAACCGATGCATTGTAGGCATATCGAACCGCGTATAAAGGCCCCATTGGAATGTCTTCGTACCGCCTTGTCTTCGATAAACCGTGCCATTTTTTGGTTGAATTGGAACATCGTGTATATTGGGCGGTCAAGCAGTGTAACATAGAGATGGATGCAATCAGTGAAGCGCGCAAATTGCATATTCAAGAACTTGAGGAGATTCGTAGAAACGCTTACGATAACACTCGAATATTTAAAGAAAAAACAAAAGAATTCCATGATCGTAACATTTCTTTTAAATTTTTTTCTATCGGTCAAAAGGTTCTACTATTAATTCTAAGTTTAAATTTTTTGCAGAAAAACTTAGATTGAAGTGGGTCGGACCTTTTACGGTAACTGAAGTATTCCCTCATGGGGCGATTGAAATTGAAGATAACACAGGGGCACGGTTTAAAGTTAATGGTCAAATGTTGAAACCGTATTATGAAAACGCTCTAGTTGGTTTAATCGAAGAACTCGATTTGATAGAACCTGTAGTCTGAATTAGATCGTCAAGCTAAACGACGTTAAATAAAGCGCTTAATGGGAGACAACCTATTGTTTTTTTTATTCTATTCTATTTTATTTTTTGTCATTAATTTATTTTGATTATTTATATTATATTATTTTTACTTATTTTTATTTTTGGTATTTTAGGTACGCGAAATTTTTTTTTCATCGAATAAATACTAGCAGATTTAATATATTCAGATTCAAATAGATGCTGCACGCAGGGAAGCAACACAATGGGAGTCGGTGCACAATAGCAAAATCGACCCCACCTTTTTACTCCCTCATTCCCAATATGATTTAAGTGAGCATCAAATTTTATCTTGCTTATTCGATTAGTTGAAATTGAGTTTTTCTTAATTGTAATATGTTGGAATTTCTTGTTGCTTATCCTATGTTTCACTTTATCTCTTTGATTTCCTTATGACTTGTGATGTTGCTTTTGTTGGAATTTAGGATGCATGATACATAATGGGCATGACTAGTGATTTTCGATAAAATTTTACTTGACATTCCATTTATTTGTTAATTGACATGTTGCTTGACTTAGTACACGTTCCACTTTTTCATGTGAGTTTTTGAGCCTTACGAGCATATACTTTCATTCTTGCTCTTTATTTCATTGAGTGTGTCGAACTAATTCTCAACATTTTAGAACTTGAAGTGTAATACTTGTCTAGACTACATGCTTGAATATGATAGGGGCACATAGGATTAACCACTTCTCTACCCAAAATTGCCTTCTCACTCATTTCCCCTAGTTAGCTACCTTTGAGCTTATTCCCATTCTTTGTTTTCACCACATTTACAAAACCCAAGCCTTTTCTTATTTGCATCCCTCTTTTTCATACCTTTGTCGAGACAAAAAAAGATTTGTTCCACAAAAAAAAAGAGAAAACTGTTCGTATGTTGTTCGAACAGTAAAAAAAATAGAAAAAAAAGCAAAAGGTTTGAAAAGAAAAAAAGAGAAAAAAAGCAAAAGGTTCGAAAAGAAAAAAAAGAGAAAAAAAGGAGAAAAAGAAGAAAAAAAACATGGTTGCTTAAACTTCTTTGCTTGTCTCATTATATTGGTTCGATTCGTGGTTTGAACTTCAACATTTTGCATCTTTTGTCTTGGCATTTTACCATACATTTTTTTACCTTTTTCCCTGCCTTACCTAAGCCCCGTTACAACCCTATTTAAAGACCCCTTGATTTTTGCATCATGTTCAATTTTTAGTAGTGGAGATTGGATTTAGTTATAAGCTTATGGTAATGTTTTGATTAGTTCTGGCTTGAGCGATTCTTTAACCTGAACATTTTGAGCGGAATGAGTGAATCCTTGTGAGGGTATTAAGTTTTGCTTCATTGAAATTGATAGGTTATTGGAATGTCTTGCTTTGTTTAAAATTATTCCTAGTTATGCTTTTACTTGGTTGTCTCTTGATTTCAATAATTGTTTCGATCTTGGGTCACTTGGTTATCTTAGATGCATTGTGAAATGAATGATGGAACTTGAGTTTTGATGTATTAGTTGAGAAATGCTTGAGGACAAACATTGAATAAGTGAGGGGGAATTTGATAAGTGTTTCATTTGATTACTATTTTATCCTTAATTACTCCTTAATAATTAGTTCATGTTGCTGTTTTGGACATTTTTGTGCGCTTTCTATGCAGGACTTCAATTCTGGAAATTGCACTTAGAAGGCAAAGTTTTGCAGTTTTATTTTCTGGAATCAAGGCTGGGCTAGTGGGCATGACTTTGGGCATGAGAGCCTGACGTGGCATCCAGTTAGCAGCTTCTAGAAGATCCAGTCAGCAGCTTCCAAAAGGTGTAGTTAGCAAGGATGGACAAACGGATCAGTTGCATTTTAAATTCAAAATTAGAAATTATTTTTTGTTTTTATGATTTAATTTAAATATATTCAAGAATTATCTTTTATTATTTTTAAGTTATTTTTAGTATTTTAGAGAATTATAAATACCCCATTGGGGTAAGCTAGAAAGACATCTCATGATTAGTTTTGTTCTTGTTTTCTAAATCCTATAAAAATTCTCTTTTTCTTTACATTTCATTTTTAAGTTTTTATTTTCTTAAAAAAATGTTGAGTATGATTTCTTCCATAATCATGCTCAGCTAATTTTCCAAAAAGCCAAAGGCTAAAGCAACGACTCAATTTCAATCGTGAGAATTGAAAAACACTTTATACTTTTGGATATATTTATCAATTTTCTGCAAACTTGGATTGGCAATCGACTTTTTCTTTTAAAATCCTTACACTTTCAAGTTCAAAAAGGGCCCGTTGGTTTGAAGATTGTTTCGATTTATAGTTGGGAGGAAGGATCGACTTGTAGCACATTCGACTTCCTGTGAACATAGTCCAGGTCGGGTTTTTTCAAATTTCAAATTATTTTATTCTAATGGTGATAGTCGTGGTTAGTCTAGCCAGAAAACTAAAATTCAAAAATTGATTTTGAATTTTCGGTTTACCGGAGAGAAAAACAAGTTACAAGGGTTGAGCCTTGTAGACTGTAACCGGCATTTAACCGGAGTAAAATGTTATTCGATGATCGGTTGGAAATGAGTCAAAGCGAAGCTTGAGGCTGATACTTAAACTAAGTTTTTTCTTAAATTTACATTCGTTAAATTCTTAGATTTAAATTTCTATTTCTGCATTTTACTTTAATTAAACTCTTTCGATCAAAACCCTCCATTTTTATCCCATTTCGTCTAAATCAAGAACTAAAAGCCTTCAACATCAGAATTTCCTAAGTCCCTGTGGATCAACCCTTCTTCTCTTTACTACGCTATTTAATTATTTATTTAGAGATTAAGGATAATTATTTTGACAGTATACGACACTTGTCAGTAATTGTAACCCCTTAAACCAAATCTAGATGCTCGACCTAATCTGAGCAATTACATAGGCCTTGGATATGGCCAAAACGTTTTTACAAAAAAATCCACTTGTCTCCAAAAACATTTGATTTTTTTAAAACATCTTCCAATTATTGATATAAATTTATATGTTCCATTTTTAAAAAAATATATTTAAATGATATTAACTCAATTTTCTAAAAATACTTATTTGCAAGCGGCTAATAATTACTAAACGTTTGAAGATTGTTTAAAATCACATAAAAGTAATTCATGCAATAAGATCCCACATAATAAAAAAAAAAGTTCCCATGCCACAATTTATAAAATATGAAATTCCAAAATCATAAAAACAAACCTAAATTAAAATCCATAATAAAAGTTCAAAAGAAATTCAAATAGTCCATAAAAACTCCAAATCATTTTCATAACCCACAACCAAGAAATCATTATACCGAGAGCCCTTTTGAAGATCCAAATTTGAGCCTTAATTACGAGGATTACCTGAGACACAAAAATATCATGGGTGAACTTTAAAAGATTCAATGTGATATCAACACAAACAATTAATTTAACGCATAACATAACTCATCAAAATCATCATAAATGCATATTTCATGGAATTAACATATCATCACATTTATCGTATCATAACACGACTTGCTTATGAATAATGCATAATTATAAGATTTCCTACCCATCTTCACTACACATCAATATCGAGTTTTTCATAACTCGTCCATCTAATAACACACCAGTTTATTGGCAAGCCACCACATATTGTTGATAATGAAAACATTACACATCGTGAGCAAGCCATCACACATTTACCAATAACGACCACATAGCACATCATGTGTTATTGGATATACATTAACTTCGAAGTCTTTAGTCATCGGTTAATATTATGCTATTGACTTGTCTTGATGTTTTAGAAGTACAGTGGAAGTTGTAGCAAATGTTGTTTCTCTTTGTTGAATGTTCTAAGGAGGCTAGTTTTTAATCCAAAATTTGTCAACATGTGTGGCCCCAAAGAAAGCAATGCTATAAAGGAACATTAGAAATCAACCATTGCCATGCCATAGTCTATACTTTATAGTCTTACTCTCTATTTTTTACCTCTTTTATTTCTTTATATAACTTTTTCATTATAAAAAAAAAATTATTTTTTAAATATTTCTGAGTTTTTTTATATATTTTATTTTAAAAAATTTAACCTAAAAATTAGAACTCGAATTTGAGCTCACAGAAATGAAAAAATTTGGCCGACCAAAATTAGGTTTTAAAAAACTTTTTGACTTAGACCATAACCATACTACTTTCAATCATTCACTCACCAAACTAATTTCAATTTTGAATTTAATCAAAATAAAATAAATTCAATTTTTTTAAAAAAAAAATAAGTTAATCAATTATGCTAAATAATTACAATCGAAAAATCAACTACTTTATCAATCCCAAACTCATTGCAAAGCTCTACAAGGACTTTATTGTCTGAAGCCATTTTAGCAAGTCTATTATCAACTTTATTCTTATTTCTTAAAATATGTTTGAAACACCACTGATCAATAATTTGTAAGCTCATATGAATTCTTCTTACCAGGATTGATGGTGAGCTCTTCAATTGATTAGCCTGCATTGCTTTAATGACCTCTAAATTGTTCGTATATATTGAAACATAAAAAAAATAACTCAAATTTTGTGTTTAAATTTGCAAATAAAAAAGCCCCAAATTTTGAAATTAAAAAAAATCAATTTGGCTCCTTAAAATTTAAATTTTGTTCTAACCCAAAAATCAAGATAAGACTTAATTTATCCCATGACTTAGAACCAAACTTTTAATTTTAATTTCAAAATCAAATTAAAATTTACTAATTTCTAAAATTATATTAAAATGTCCATTCTGTTTAAAGAGGTGATTTAAACCATATTCAATGAAATCAAAACTTAAAAGAATTGAAATGCACGAAAACAATGGCAATTAAATAAATTTTTTATTTAATGTAATTTTAAATAGCTGATATGGGAATTAAAATTGTTTTTATAATGTAATTCATTTTGTAATTTGATTATTTTAATCATATTTATCTGTTGTGGAGAAGGTAATTAATTAAATTAAATTAAATTATTACTTCTAATGGGCTAAAAGTAATGTATGTGAAACCAAAATTGTAAATATTTTGTAGGAAAACAAGAAAGCAACTATGAATAACAACATCGTGCCTTGATGAAGATTAATTCTACTTATCACTTTTCATTGGTTCCTAAATTATTAACATCAAATAATTTATTTATTTGCAACTTTCGTCGTTTATGAACATCTCATGATTCTTAAGTTCGATCAATGATATTTCTTGAAGAGACATCGCAATCGGAGACTTGATGTATAGGAATTCTTGAGACACTTGTTTCATTGTTGGTCGAGCTTTGGGTCTAGCTCGTAAGCATGCAAAAGCAATGACAGCAATAAAAGTGATGTCTCCTGCCATTTTTCGACTTCTCGGGGTTGATAATCGAGGGTCCAAAATTTCATTTAGCATGAAATTTTGAACACGAGACGATGATGATAGTGTTGACAACAATTCACCAGGATGTTTTCCCATCAATATTTCCAACGCCAACACTCCAAAACTATAAACATCACATTTTTCTGTCACGACCAACGAATAAGCAAGTTCTGTAATTAAAACAAAAAAAAGTTAAATAGATGTTAATTTATATTTTGTATTCAGTTGTAGTTGAATGTATGTTTGCATTTGAATCCTCCAATCTCGAATTAATTTTTTTTATTTATATTTGATCTTTCTTAATTTTGTTTTTTCCTACTTGTTTCCTGCATATTATTCTAATATGTAATTCGAAACAAATAAGCAGCAGAAACTGAGAATGGATAAAACTAAATAAAAAGGAAAAGAAGAGAGGGAAGATGCAGAACCTGGGGCAATATATCCATACGTTCCAACAATTACAGTTCGATTAGATGAATCAGGATCAATAAGTCTTGCAGTCCCAAAGTCAGCAATAAAAGCTTCCAATTCAGAGTTCAACAAAATGTTATTGCTTGAGATGTCTCGATGAACAATTGGAGGGCTGCAATCATGATGCATGTAAGATAGAGCATGTGCGACACCTTTGATTATGTTCACTCGTTTGGTCCAATCCAATTCTACAGCTTCATCATCAATGCTCAAGCCATAAAACAAGTTTCCCTTTTCCATATATTCATAAATCAAGAACATGCAACGGTTGTGGAGACAAAATCCGTGGAGCTTGACGATGTTCTTGTGTCGTATTTCTGTTAAAAACTTGATCTCATTTCGGAAACTTGCATCGTAAGCCGGCTGCTCAGCTTCCAATCGGTGGAGTTTTTTTAAAGCAACAACTTTGCCACTTGGTAAGACAGCTCTGTAAACACTGCCATAACCTCCCGTTCCAATGCAATATTTGATATCAAAATCCTCTGTTGCTTTGATGATGTCTTCAAACGCAATCTTTCCATCAAAGTTCCAAACAGAGAATAAATCTCCACTTTTGGTTGGACTTGGATCAGATTTCAAAGCTTTAGCTCTATATGGTTGAAATAGGATGAACATCACCAATGCAAAAGTCGAGACAAAAAATAACAAAGTTGGAACTAGAATAATGATAAGCAGTTTGTGCTTCACTTTGCTATTTCTTTCTCGGTTTACATTTGGAGATGAAGGGCAAGGACGGAAGCCTCGAATGGAACCACATAAATCCTTATTACCTGTAAATGTCTCGGGTGGATAATCCAATAACCCATATGGAATTGGACCACTTAAGGAGTTAAACGATAAGTTGAGGTTGTCCGGATAAAATGGAAATTCGGGAATCATGCCCGTTAGATTATTTCGACTAAGATCAATGTTGATTTGGTTAAATTTGGAAACACTTGATCGAGTTAAACTCCCAAACTGGGAAGGTATCAGTCTTTGGAGAAGGTCATGGCTAATATCAATATTTGTGGAACGAGAAAGGTTAAGGAGTTGAGAAGGTATGTCTCCACCTATGAAGTTATGGCTTAGATCAAGCTCGTATAGTGATAAGTCACAAATTTGCAGGGGAATCCTTCCACTCAAGTTATTGTTTGCCAAAATTAAGTATATTAAATTTGACAAATTACCAATCTGAGTTGGAATGGGTCCACTCAATTTGTTGTCTGAGAGATCTAAGCATTTTAAAGCATTCAAACTCTCAATTTCATGGGGTATAGGACCTTCCAAAAGATTCGAAGCCATGGATAGATACCGTAAACTGGATAAACTACCCAAATTTGGAGGGATGACACTATTAACTTGATTATGGTAGAGGTAAAGAGATTTCAATTTTGCTAACTGACCCAGCGAGGAAGGGATGTGACCTGAAAGCCTGTTGGAGGATAGATCCAATTCAACCAAATTCGTTAGTCTCCCAATATCTTCTGGAATGGAGCCATTAAGTTGGTTGCTTTGAAGGAGCAACGAGGCAAGATTGGTTAAGTTGCTGACAGAAGATGGGATTGGACCAACAAGACTATTGGAGGATAGATTCAATGCAACCAAATTCGTTAGTCTCCCAATATCTTCTGGAATGGAGCCATTAAGTTGGTTGCTTTGAAGGAACAACGAGGCAAGATTGGTTAAGTTGCAGACAGAAGATGGGATTGGACCAACAAGCCTATTGGAGGATAGATTCAAAGCAACCAAATTCGTTAGTCTCCCAATATCTTCTGGAATGGATCCATCAAGTTGGTTGCTTTGAAGGAACAACGAGGCAAGATTGGTTAAGTTGCTGACAGAAGATGGGATTGGACCAACAAGTCTATTGGAGGATAGATCCAACGCAACCAAATTCCTTAGTCTCTCAATTTCTTGTGGAATGGATCCATTAAGTTTGTTGCTTTGAAGGAACAACGAGGCAAGATCGGTTAAGTTGCTGACAGAAGATGGGATCGAACCAACAAGCCTATTGGAGGACAGATCCAATTCAACCAAATTCCTTAGTCTCCCAATATCTTCTGGAATGGAACCATCAAGTTTGTTGCTTTGAAGGCACAAGGAGGCAAGATTGGATAAGTTGCTGACAGAAGATGGGATTGGACCAACAAGCCCGTTATTTGAGAGATCAAGATCAACCATACTCTCTAGCTTTCCAATATTTGGTGGAATGGGACCACTGAGCTGGCAGTGTCCGAGTTGGAGAGTCATTAGCTTTTTAAGGTTGCATATTTCGGGGGAAATGCTGTACAATGGATTTGAGTCCATAATCAAGTGGGTGAGATTGGTCAAAAGACCTATAGCTGAAGGCATATAAATAATGGAGTTGCGAGACAAATTTAGAGAAACAAGATTCTCCATCTTCTGAATTGCCAAGGTAATGGAATCAATATTGTTATAGGAAACATCAAGCACTGCCAATTGAGTGAGGTTTCCAATTGAAGAAGGTAACTCACCTGTAAGGTTATTCCAAGACAGGTCGAGGTACCTGAGCTTTGAAAGTGCTCCTATTTGAGGTGTTATGCTCCCATTCAGACCATGGCCACTAAGATCAATCTCGACGACACTTCCAGCATTGCATTGGATACCAGGCCACATACAATGGTTTCCAACTCTCTTTCTATAATTACTCCACCACCCTGTTTCCATCAAGGCTTCTGCCTCTGCTGCCGGCCATTCAGAATCATCGTATGTTGCACTAGTGAATACAATTATAGAGAGTAAAAAGAAGGTAGGGATAGAAGTGAAAAAGTAGGATTTCATAGCTATGAAGTTGAGGGCTGAAGCTGCACTCCAATTCTCAAACTTTAGCTTATTTAAATACATATAAAACTGATTTAATTTTATTGGATATATATATATATATTAATTTCAAAGTCTTTAGTAATTGTCTTGGTCATGTAGAAGTAAAGTGGAAGTTGTAGCAAATGTTGTGTGTCTCTTTGTTGAATGTTCTAAGAAGGCTAGTTTTTAATCCAAAATTTGTCAACATGTGTGGCCCCAAAGAAAGCAACGCTATAAATGAAGATTAGAAATCAACCATTGCCCTGCCGTGTCTTACTCTTACAACCAGCCATGAATTTTTTGACAAAATGTTGTCCTCATTAACTCGTTCTTGGAAAGAAAATAAAGTTGGAAATTATCAATATGAAAGGACTCTTTTTTTTCTGGTGAATTATAAGGGGAGAGCAAAACTCTAACAACAATGACATCCCAATGCCACCAACCAGTATGGAGGAGAGCTTCTGCTTTCATCTCTAGGCCAATCTGGTTGAACCAGTACCCAAAGTTGGAACAATAGCAACCATGTTGGGTTTTTTTGACAGCAGCAAAAGAAAGAAGAAAAAATGCAAAGCAAGGCAAGAAGAAAGAAAATGCAATATACTTGCTCACAAACGTGCAGCAAGGAAGCAATCAGCTTTACAAAATTGATATGCTTACTCATTCAATATGAAAACATTATATTTATAGTCAAAATACATCACAAAAAGAGGTTATAGGAATAATAGGGTATGGGACTGATCTGCATTACATAAGGAGATTTCTTACAGTACAAAGTATGGGAAAATTACATTGAAAAATGCTCCTAAGTCTAGCTAACTCTAAACACACAGTCAGCCTACATGTTATTGTTGCAGACTGCCCTTCCTCTGTTTTGCTACTCAATGTTGCATGTAATCCAACTTCAACAAACCATGACCGCAATCAAAACATAAAATAGAACAAGGGTAGTGAAATGAACAGGTGAGGCCATCTTTGAGCTTATTTCTGTAGGTTTTGATAATGGTGTATGTTAGTGATTTCCAGCCTAATAATAACTAAATCCTATTTAAACAAGTTCACTGCTTTGGAAGTCAAGGTCTTCCTTCTATCATTTGGTTTGAGCCCCAAAAGGTGGTGGGCCAAAGTGAAGTCAAAACTCCTTCACAGATATAACTCATCCTTCTACTCAGTTATTGCAATACATAATCTAAATCATGACCCTCTCGATGAACATAAATTTTTTTTTTGCTCTGTCAAAATGATAATTTATTAGAGTATAAAATCATGACTCGTGGGAGTGCCGAACCGAAGTAAGAGACTCAATTAATTATGCTTTGGTGTTTTGTATGAGCTGCCAGGCTGAAGTTAAATATTTGGGGGTCCTCCATCTTAAATCATTCAAGTTGATTGGTAATTTAACTAGGGTTTGGTGCTCTTCTAGATAGGCGGTTGCGATATTGTTCAGTATTTAATGCCGAGCTTTGAGGTATTTTGGATAGATTGATTCTTCTTTAGAATAGAGGATGTAACAAAGTTAATTCGGAATGATATAATTGAGGTTCTTTAAGTCATTTAAGAAACAATTTCAACGACATTTTATTCAACATTTACCAAACGTATTCAATAGTTTCTGCTGAAAATAAACCAATGAAAAATAAATCACATCCCTAGAGAAGAGAATATAGAAACGAATTGCATCGTCAAAATGGCTTTTGATAAAAACGAGAGTCTACAGCTGTTCGCAAAAACCCCGTTATTTAGTTCTAGATGATTATATTATTTTATCAATTTTTTCTTATTCACAAAAATATTGTAATACATTTGAAATCTAAATCATGACTCTCTCATTGAACATAATTAATATTTAATTAATTTTTTCTCTATCAAAATGATAATTTATTAGAGCATAAAATCATGTCTCGTTTGAGTGCCGAACCAAAGTAAGAGACTCAATTATGTATTTTAGTATTAATTATGCTTTGGTGTTTTGGATGAGCTGCCAGGCTGAAGTTAAATATTTGGGGTTCTCCTCCATCTTAATTCATTCAAGTTGATTGGTAATTTAATTAGGGTTTGATCCTCTTTTAGATAGGCGGTTGTGATATAATTCAGTATTTAATGCTGAAACTTGGGATATTTTGGATGAATTGATTTTTTTTTAGAGCAGGAGATGTAACAAAGTGCTGATTCGAATAGATAGTATTGAGGTTCTTCAAGCCATTTAGGAAATATTCTCAACGGCATCTTATTCAACACTTATCAAACGTATTTATCAACTTTTATTGGAAATAGACCAATGAGAAATAAAAGCAGATTGCATCGCCAAGTTGACATATGACAGAAACAAAGGCCTACCGCTGTTCACAGAAATCCTATTGATTAATTTTAGATAATTGTGTAAAAACTGTAATACGTTACTTTCATGTTCTAACCCGAATCACGCATTTATAAATTACATTTGAAATCATATCTCTTAATTATTTACGATTGATGCCTTGAAAAAAACTTGAGGACCAAAAGAACTTATAAAACAAGTAATAACCATTTCCAGTAGTAGAAAGGGAAATAGAAAAAATTCCCAAAACCAATCTACCATTATTGCCTTGAAAATTCAAAGTTTTTGTTAGCATTTATCTAACAATTGCCTATATGTTTATGGAAATGGGTCCAGAAAAAGCAATGCTATAAAGAAGTGGCCCCAACTTCACTTGACCAAACTATTTCCTCCCTATTTCGTTTTTAAAAAGAAAATGGTAAAGTATAATAATAGTCACCCAATTATTAGTTCATTTTATTTTGGTCACTCAAGTATTAATTTTCTTTCGTTTTATTCACTTTTATATTGGCCGCTTTTTATTAATACATTGTAACTGTAATTTTTAAACTTCACTAATGTTTTAATATATTATCATTTTGTTTGAAAATTATAATTTGGTTGTTTATTTTTAATATAAACTCGATTTCAGCTTTAGATAAATTATATGTTCTGATTTTTTAAGACTTCGGTTTTTATTTTCTAAAGTCCTTTTAAATTTGGGTGATTTTCATTTGATTTTTTTAGTTCAAAATTTTAAATCTTTTATTAAATTCTATTTGAACGGATTCAAATTTAATAAAAAATGTAACTGCATTGATGGTGAATCAAATAAATTTAAAGAATTTTATCTTCAAATTCTAGGCTAAGATCATTTACAATCTAATATATTATCCGACCTTTAACGCTTGCTTTGAAAGGCAGACTGTTGTGGAAATTTTCGCCTTCAATTTTGTCTTTAAATTCTAGGCTAAGATTGTTGAAGCCCAATTTTGACCGGGCTAATCAAAATATTTTAAATTTATTTTAAATTAAATTTAGATTTAATATAAATTTAAAATTATTATAAATTTAATTAAATAAAGTCCAATTTACATGTCCAATTTACAAGCCCAATTGGGCCCAAATACAGTCAGCCCAATATTCATTTCACTCCCCAAAGTACAAGCCCAAACTCTTAACCCATTACACCTAAATAACCCAAAGTCAAACCTAAGAGCTCCCCTCCATGTGCCTCTACTGTTGCCCACCAGCACCATTCTGCCACCACCAGTTCCACCCTACCTTGCCACCGTTGCTATCAAGAGAAACCTGCAACAAGCAAAGAAAGACAGGCATTTAATTACAAACAACCAAATTACCATCATTGTAAAAATGGCTATAAAACCATCTTTAATTTTTGTAAAAGGGGTTACAGACCCCAATTCTGGAAAAATCAATACAACAATAAACCTTCAAAGCAGTTTACAAATTGAAAGAAGAGCCATTAACAATCAGTAGATAAGCATTCAAGCAAGCATACCAAACATCACAAGTCAGATTCATAGTCTTCAGACTTTGAACCGTCAGGTATATTCGGTGTGTCTGTTCATATTTATGAATTAAATTTTTTTATTTAATTTCTAAATGTGAATCAATGCATTAAAGTTGACGCATTAAAGACCCTACAACCCCATTCCCATTATTATTTACCTTTTTTTTAAAAATAATAAATGTTCATAGATTTATTTTCTTAAAGTAGCATTAATGTTGATAATATTTACGATAAATATATTAATAATAATTATAATAAATGCTTTAATAATAATAATAAATGTTTTAATATTAAATATTAATAATAATTAATAATAATAAAAAAGGGGGAAAACGAAGGGGCAAGAACACTCCCCTGCCTCGCATGGCCATTGCCGGAGATCGCCCTGGGACTGCCGTCGACCGCAGCTTTGCTTCATCGCGTTCGAACTTGAAAAGGGTAAAAAGGGGATCAAGACATCTGTTAAGGACAAAAAGAAAAAGTTTTTTCTAAATAAAAATCAAAACATTTTTAAGAATAAAAAAGGGAAAGGTTTTGAAAAAATTTCCAGATCTGGATTTCCCAGATCTGGGTTTTGGTTTCAAACATAAGAAAAAAGGTTTTCAAAATGAAGAACAAACAAAAAAAAAGAAGAAAGAAAGAGAAAGGTTCTTACCCTTCGAAGCTCCGGTGGCATGGACGACGGGAAGACGTCGGCGCGTGGGTGCGTGCGAAGGCTGGCGAAGATGGCGCGACGGCGGGGAGCCCTCGGGGTCGATGCATGAGGTGCACCCTCGTCGAACGACCGTTGGTCGGACATGGGTCTACTTTGGCCGGTTTGAGAGAGTTGAGAGAGTGAGAGAGAAAAGAAAAGGAATGAGGGTGTCTGATTTAAAAACTGAAAATGAAATGAAATTTTTAAGCTTAAAAAATGGTTTTTATAGAATGCACAAAACGACGTCGTTTTGAGCATGGGTTCAAAGAGCCAAAACGACGTCGTTTTGCTCCTTTACCCATGGATCGTCCGACCCGACCCGACCCAGGCCTAGGATCCGCGTGTTTTCGTTAAATGAATTATTTATGCAATCGATCCTTCCACATTTTTAATTATTGCAATTTAGTCCTTTTGTACTTTTAATTATTTTTAATTTGGCCCAGTTATTTTAATTGCTTTTCAATTTAATCCTTTAATATTTTGAAAGCACCAGAGGCTGCCACGTGTCACTATTTTGGCTTATTTATGCAATTGGTCCCTTTTATTTTCAATTTGTTTTAATTTAATCTCTAAATCAAGTACCGCTTAATTACAAAATTGACCCAGAAATTTTTCAAGATATTAAATTAGTCTTTTGACTTCAGGATGCCTGTGGGGCTGTCACGTGTCACCCTCTATTAGTTTTATTGCCCTGAAGGTCCCCGAACTTCTTATAAATCATATTTTAACCTCAAAACTTTTTGAAAATTACATTTTAACCCCTAAACTTCTCCAAAATTATATTTTAATCCTAAAACTTTCTAAAAATTACATTTTTCCCCTAAACTTTTTCAAAAATATATTTTGACCCCAAAACTTTCTAAAATTACATTTTACCCCTAAACTTTCCAAAATTCCATTTTTGACCCCGATTTCACCAAAAAATACCATTTACCCCAAAACTTTCCAAAATTCCATTTTGACCCCAATTTTACAAAAATTACCATTTTACCCCAAACTTTCCAAAATTCCATTTTTAACCTCGATTTTATCAAAAATTACCATTTACCCCCAAACTTTCCAAAATTCCATTTTTGACCCAATTTCAACCAAAATTACCATTTTACCCTCGAGTATCCAAAAAGTCTCATTTTTAATCCCGATCGTATCGTTTTTTTCTTTATTGATATTTGCATTCATAATTTTATTTTTGCTTACCATTTATCTACTTAATCATTTTATTTCATGTTATTAATAGCTCATTCATATTAAATTCGCATATACATTTTCAAAAAATGTTTTCATAAAAACTTTAAACAAAGCTCATGCATTCGAGGACCATATTTTAAACTTTTTTTCGAGCTTTCAAGGTTCACAAATTAAGACCCAAAAATAATCAATACGGTACCAATTTTGGGTGTATGAGGGTGCTAATCCTTCCTCATGCGTAACCGACTCCTGAACCTGTCTTTCTGGATTTTGAAGACCAATATTTTAAACGTATTTTAAATGTTTTGTGGTAATCCAATCACACCCAAATAAAAGATTGGTGGTGACTCCCACTTTTTTAATTTCAAAATAATTTTTCGAAACTCCGTTCTCAAGGCGGTCTCGACAGCTTGGCGACTCCACTTGGGACTTTTCAAAATAAACAAGAGTCAAGCCAAAATTGATTATTTTCGGGTCCCTTTTTGAAAACTCTTAAGCTTCGATTTTGTTTAATATACGATCCTTGACATCTTTTGTGTGGTATTATATGCAATTGCTAGTGTAAAACTTGCATACATTTGCATACGATATTACCCTTCTAAGTGAAAGCCGAAAACTACTCCTTCATGAGGTCTTCACCTCCGTGTAGGATAGTGGATCGCTTTCGGGATTACAAAGTACCCTTATTTTTGTGAAGTTTTCACTTTCATGCAAACATGCGAGAAATGCATCTCCCTAAACCGAACTCGTTCGTATGAGCCTGTAATGGGTGAAGATCGAGGAATCTACTGGTTTGGGTACCCATTCTTTAGAATCTAAAACCACATATAGTGAGCCGTAAAGACATGCCCTAGAAAGAGTTACGCTCAACCTTTTAGCAACCTTTTGATGCAAACTTTTTATGTTCTATGCTATGCTTGTATATTGATATTAATACGTTTCGCTAACTTGTTTATTTTGTCTCTTTTTGCACTACTTTTCATTATCATATAAAAGAAAGGTATAGACACTAAATTCAGTTACCGATAGGAGAATTAATCATGGAAAACAAGTACCTTGATAAAGTGGAGAACAACATGGTCGTGCGTATGTGGTCGGAGGAGACTCAGCACCAAAAACGAGACAGTTTAGTGAAAGGGTACGAGTCAGAGCTTTGGGATTATACTAGGATCAGTACTGCTCAAAATAATGTGTAAGAGTTGAAAGAGATATGGGACAGTTGGGATGACAACATGAAACAAACCTTTTACCAAGAATATGGTATTTACCGTACTTGTTCGAGGTTAAAGTAGATAAATTTCTCTTTCGAACATTGACGCAGTATTGGAACCCAGCCTACAGTTGCTTCACCTTCGGGAATGTAGACATGACACCAACCATAGAAGAGTATACCACTCTGCTTCGTTGCCCGAAAATCTCAGTCGATAAGGCCTACTCCAAAGCTCCAAATCTCTCGACTATTGTTAAAAGGCTGATAAACATTACCGGCATGAGTGAACAATGGGTAACAGCTCGTGTTAAGGTCAAAGGTGACAACAAATGCATAACGTGAAAAAGTCTACGAGATTTGATACTGACCCATCCGGATGCAAAGAAAAAGATTGACATCTTAGCCCTGAGCATCTACGGATTGGTCATTTTTTAAAGGCTTTGGGGCATATAGAAGATGCGGTGGTAGACTTGTTTGATCGATTGAGGAAAAGAGTTACACCTGTCCCAGCTATACTGGCGAAAACTTTCAGATCTTTAAGTGCATACAGAAAAGAAGGAGAAGGTCGATTTATTGCCTGCGCGCAATTGTTAATGGTATGGTTCCACAGTCATTTCTGGAAAATAGAAAAAGTCTCCTATCAATACTTGTCTAAAGATTATTCGCCGTTGAAAGACTTCGTAGCTTCACAAAGACAAGAAAATTTTTCAAAAGAAAAATGGATGGCCATACTCCAAAGCCTTAAAGACGAAGACATAGAATGGCGAGCACTGCGGTTTGTTCCAGATGAGATCTTGTATCGATGTGGAGACTTTGACTGGGTCCCATTGGCAGGAATATGGGGAGCAACAGGATACGCACCTTTGCTGGTTTTAAGGCAATACAGATCGAGATAGTTCATACTAGCAACTCAAGGGTTAGCCCAGTGCGAGTTCACATACCGAGGGGAAAATAACAAGAAAAGGATTCGAGAAATTTCAAATGCATGGAACCAAGTCAGAAGAATGAAAGAATTCGGCGTCAATCCCATGATAACTGCAGAGTGTGATTGATGGAGAAATAGAAGGATCAATGACAACATTCCTGTGCCAAATCCAGAGATTGTCCACCCAATTGAAGAACACCTGCAGGTTGTCCCGACTGAGCTAGAAATAATTAAACAAGATTTCGAGAGGAAGAATGTTGAAATGGAAAAGATGATAGAAAAGCTAGAGGAAGAGAAGGTACTTTTAGGACTGGATGTTGATGTTCAAAAGCTAGAGGCGAAAAAATTGAGAAAAGGGAAGAATAAGGCTGAAGAGGATCTCAGTAGCTTAAAGAAAGACTATAAGAAGCTTCGCTTATCGATGAGGACCGTCGGCTTAGGTAAGACCTCAGAACAATGGCAACAAGAAATCCGCGAAAAAAAGAATAGAACAAGTCATTAGATGAACAAGTTTCAAGACGCCCAGGTACAGGAAAATGCCATAAAGAGTAGCCTTCTAGAAAGCCAAGCTGAGGTGACCGAATTAAAAGCCCGAGTACGAGAATTAGAGGAATCTCTGCACAGACATCGTAGCCAAAATTCAGTAATGAAGTTGAAGGCAAATCGAGTCGAGATTGAGAGACTGAATAAGAGGGTGGAAGAACTAGAAGCCTCTTTGTAGAATAGTGAAATAAGAACTGAGATTCTAGAAAGGACGTTGGAGACAAACGATTGGCATTTTCAAGAAGCTCAGACAGAAGTCAGAGAAAGAGATTATGTTATGGGTGAGGCCTTAAATAAAATTCGCGGAGTAGCCGAACATGTGCAAGCACTGGCAGCTGAAGTAGAAGAGTTGGGTATATAATATGAAACAAAAACGGAACGAGGAAAAAAGCTAGCGGGACTCCTCAAGAAAGTCAAGGTTCTGAGCATCACGGCAAAACCATTTATGTAATTTGCTTTATGTAAAGGAACTTGTTATCTAAATGAAAATTTCTAAATGGAAAGAGAATTATAAGTCAATACCTTTCTTGTGCATTCATTCATTCATTCGCATTGCATATTTACATTTTTTAAACACAATAAATCTCATTAAATGGAATTTGGAACAGTTAAAACCAGAAAAATAGAGAAACTACACCCTTACGGTACTCGACGAGCCATGGATCAGAGAATAAAAAGGCTAGAACAGTTGCAAAAGGAAATGCAAGAGCAGATGCAAGCTCAGTTACAGGACCAGCTAGAAAGAGTCCAAAGGGATATGAGAGACCAAATTATCGAATCTCAAAGCAATATAATTAATCAATTAACCCAGCTATTGCGGGATTCGGATAAAGGGAAAAGTCCCGCAGAAGGCCCAAGAGAGGAAAATGAGGATCCTTAATATCCTCTTGGTTTTACACCCGTGCACCATCAGGCTCTACCAGAAACAAACCCACAAGGAGCACACATCCTCATCCGAGCACAACCATAGCCCATGGGTACCTCAGGCCAAGTTAATTACCAGATTGGATCGGGATCAAACCCGGGGGAAACAATTATGAATCTCATCAACTCTGACCTCGATGATATGATGGAGGCAGAGAGAACGAAATTGGAAGTATTTAAACAAATAGAAGAACGGTACAAATGGTTGGAGGATAAAGTTAGGGCAATGGAAAGGACCGACGCTTACGGTAGAATGGACGTCAAAGAACTAAGTCTGGTTCCAGACTTAGTACTACCCCAAAGTTCAAGAATCCCGAATTTGAAAAATATAATGGGACAAGCTGCCCAGAAGCACACATTACGATGTTCTGTCAGAAAATGACAGGATATATCCACAATGATAAATTATTAATTCACTGTTTCCAGGATAGTCTGGTTGGATCTGCTGCGAAGTGGTACAACCAACTAAGCCGCACAAAGATCAATTCTTGGAAAGACTTGGTCCAAGCTTTCATGAAACAATATGGCCACGTTACTGACATTGCTCCAAACAAGATCACTTTGCAGAATATGGAGAAGAAACCAAGCGAAAGCTTTAGACAATATGCTCAACGTTGGAAAGATGTAGCTACCCAAGTACAACCACCATTAACGGAAAAAGAAACAACAATACTTTTTGTCCACACGCTAAAAGTACCGTAGCTCAATCACTTGGTGGAAAATGCTACAAGAAGTTTCTCAGACGTAGTTATGTCAGGAGAAATGATTGAAAGTGCAATTAAAAGCGGAAAAATTGACGTAAGAGACAGTAGAAAAAGGGTAGCCCCTAGAAGAAAGGAAACTAAGGTAAATAATACAAGCGTGTACAGACCAAGTTACACGAAATCAATTATGATGATGCAATCAAAACCTCCTTCAAACAACTATCAAAATCCACCAAAATCAGAATCAAACTCGAGAAAGAATACTGAAAAGATTCAGTCTACTCCAATTTCGGTGACGTACAAAGAACTCTACCAGTAATTATATGATCAGCACGCGGTGGCCCCGTACTTCACGGAGGCTGTACAACCACCACTCCCGAAATGGTATGACGCCAACGCTTAATGTGAATTTCATGGAGGAGTAGCTGGACACTCCATTGAAAATTGTTTTGCTTTCAAGAAGGTTGTAGAAAGATTAATTAAGATGAAACGAATAAGATTCGATGAGCCATCGGGACCTAATGTGGCCGGGAACCCTTTACCTGCCCACCCTGATCAGGGGATAAACGGGATTACGAGTGCAAAAGGGAAAAAGGTTAAGACCTATATTGAAGAAGTCAAATCTCCTTTGAAATGGGTATGACGTCAAATTGTGGAAAGAGGAGTGATTGCACAAAATGGTGGAAGTATAACAACAGCAAAGAACTATTGTGATTTCCACAATGTTGAGAACACGAGATTCAGCATTGTGTGGAATTCAAAGTTCTGGTACAAGATCTGATGGACCACAAAGAACTAAAGTTCTTTGAAGAAAAAGAAGAGACGGGGGATATCTGCGCCTCTGAAGAAAAAAGGACAAACAAGCCCGATCGCCCGATAATAATTATCTCTACATCCAAGGGAACTGAGATGAGAAGACAAGAGACACCTTGTGTTATCATACGAAAACTTGCACTGTTTCTTTATGAAGATAGCAAAAGAGTTCCTTGGAATTACGGGTGTAACAGCGTAGCACCCAAGGAGGAGCAACTTTAAAATGTAAACCTGGTCACCCATAGCGGTAAAGTCTATGACTTAGAAAAAGAGAAAAAAGGAGCTGCAAAAGGAAAAGCCTTAGCAGTCGAGCCCGAAAAAACGACTGACAAGTCAGAGCCGATAAATGAGCCGATGGTAGAAAAAGAAACACAAGAGTTCCTGAAATTCTTGAAACATAGTGAGTACAGTATAGTTGAGCAGCTACACAAACAGCCTGTGCGCATATCGATCTTGGCATTATTGCTAAGTTCGAAAGCCCACCGCAACGCGTTAATAAGGGTGCTCAACGAGACCTATGTGACCAATGAAATATCTGTATGCAAGCTGGATCGTCTGATTAACAACATTAGTGCTGATAATTTTATTTTCTTCAACGACGATAAAATCCTGTCTGGAGGTATGGGATCGACTAAGGCTTTGCATATTACCACTCGTTGTAAAGGGTGCACCCTACCCGTAGTGCTCATCGATAACGGCTCAGCTTTAAATGTACTACCGTTGGCTACCCTGGAAAGATTACCCATCGATGGCTCCTATATGAAGACATGTCACAACAAAGTAATGGGCCGGATTGAAGTACCATTGCAGATAGGCCCAAATACTTACGAGGTTGATTTCTTGGTGATGGATATTAAGCCTTCCTATAATTGCCTGTTAGGGAGACCTTGGATCCACTCAGCAGAAATGGTACCATCCTCACTACCTCAGAAGCTCAAGTTGGTAATCGACGGAAGGTTGATTACAATCAATGCCGAAGAGGATATTATTGCATCTGTGACAAGCGATGCCCCGTATGTAGAAAGAAATGAAGAGGCGGTGAAATGTTCTTTCCGTTCGTTAGAATTTGTTAATGCCACATTCATTGCGGAAGGAAATAAAATTCCTGAACCCAAGTTATCACAAACCACGAAGATGGGGTTGCGTTTGACAATTGGAAAAGGAGCACTACTGGGAAAAGGGCTCAGAAAATATCTTCAAGGAATAATCAATGCACCATCGCCATTAGGAAAGTGGGATCGCTTCGGGCTAGGATACAAGCCAGATGTAAAGGAAAAGAAGAAAGAGATAGAAAGGAAGCGAGAGACAAGAAAAGCACGGCAGGCCGGGGAAAAAATCAAATGGGGGCCCATAACCTTCCCTCATATATCAAAAACTTTTATTTCCAGTGGAATGAGGCTTAAAGAGGAAGAGAACACTGGAAGATTTGTGATGAAACTAAACATTAATGCTGTCTCCGAAGAAGGCGAAGAAAGGAGCTTGTCTCAAATTTGCCCGTATGCACCAGGAAGTAATCTGGACAACTGGGCGGAAGAGGAGCTCCCTGTAGCCTTTAGGAACGTTTAAAAGTAATACTCATCATATATCTATTGTTCTACGCCCGAGAGAAATAGAAATCTTTTGTAAAGGGCATTTGATTTTTATCCATTATCTTAATGAAAATACATTTTGCTCCCTTTTGACAAATATCTCTTTATATTCTTTCTTTCAAATTCAAATAAATTATTTACCCCTAACATACACAAATTAATCATTATTGAATTTTTGTATACATACACCCATAATTATGCCATACAGTCATTCTTAAAATTATTTTGTTCATTGGACCACTCTCATTTTTTTTACAAATCCTAGGATATCAGTAATATTAGTGACACTGACTGTGAACCTCATTTCGAGCAAGATGTGTGTCTCAAAGAACCTCAAGACTTCGAGGATGACCAAGATAGTATCGTATCTTCGGAATTGTTGCGAATGATGGAACAGGAGGAAAAAACAGATGTTGCCCCATAAAGAAGTAGTCGAGACTGTAAGTATAGAGGATGAAGAGGAGAAGAAGGAAGTAAAAATTGGAACCAACATCTCAGCAGAAACACGAAGAGATCTCATTGAGCTGCTCAGAGAATTCAAAGACGTCTTCGCCTGGTCCTACCAAGACATACCGGGGTTAAACACCGATATTGTAGTTCACAAGCTCCCAATAAAGGAAGAATGCAAGCCCGTCTAACAAAAACTCCGTAGGATGCGACCCGACGTGTCGCTTAAAATAAAAGAAGAAGTCCAAAAGCAGTTTGACGTGGGTTTCCTCCAAGTGGTTTAATATTCAGAATAGGTTGCCAATATAGTTCTCGTCCCCAAAAAAGATGGGAAAGTACGTATGTGTGTAGATTACCGGGATTTGAATAAAGCTAGCCCAAAAGATAACTTTCCGCTGCCTCACATCAATACCCTGGTAGACAATACAGCAGGTCATTCTTTTTTCTCTTTCATAGATGGTTTCTCTGGATATAACCAAATAAAGATGGACCCTACAGATATGGCGAAAACTACCTTTGTCACAATTTGAGGAACATTCTGTTATAAGGTAATGCCGTTCAGACTTAAAAATACGGGGGCAACATATCAAAGAGCCATGGTGACACTGTTTCATGATATAATGCACAAGGAAATCGTGGTCTATGTCGATGACATGATCGCTAAGTCTCGAACTGAGGAGGAGCCTGTAAAGGTCTTGAGAAAGTTATTTTTGAGATTAAGGAAGTTCCAGCTAAAGTTTAACCTGACCAAATGCACTTTCGGGGCTACTTCGGGCAAGTTGTTAGGTTTCGTGGTCAGTCGAAAGGGGATTGAAATCGACCCAGACAAGGTTAAAGCCATACAGGAATTACCTTCACCTTGTACGAAAAAGGAAGTTCGAGGTTTCCTCGGGAGGTTGAATTACATTACTCGGTTTATCTCACAATTAACTAAGAAATGTGATCCCATCTTAGAAAGCATAATCCAGGCATTTGGGATGATCAGTGTCAAAGAACTTTTGACAAGGTTAAGCAGTATTTGTCTGATACTCCGGTTTTAGTGCCACCAAGTCCTATCAAACCATTAATCTTGTACTTAACAGTTTTCGAGAATTCTATGGGATATGTCTTGGGTCAACATGATGAGACTGAAAAGAAGGAAAGAGCCATATACTACCTCAGTAAGAAATTTACTAACTGTGAAGCAAGGTACTCTCCAATAGAAAAATTATGCTGTGCGTTGGTTTGGACTACCCGAAGATTGCGATAGTACATGATATACCACACGACATGGTTAATCTCGAAATTAGATCCTCTAAAATACATGATGGAGTCAAATGCATTAAATGGAAGAATGGCTAGATGGCAAATCCTGCTGTCAGAATTTGATATAGTCTATGTAAGCCAAAAGGCAATTAAAGGAAGTGCAATAGCATATTTCCTAGCCAGTAGAGCTTTAGAATACTATGAACCAATAAACTTTGACTTTCCAAATGAGGATCTGATGTACGTTACAACTACCGAAGGGGAGACCGCGATCGAGCATCCGTGGTGATTAAATTTTGATGGCGCTTCAAATGCTGTGAGCAATAGGATCGGTGTAGTTTTAGTGTCACCAGAAGGAGACCATTATCCCTTTACCAGTAAACTTGATTTTGATTGCACAAATAATATGGCAGAATACGAGGCGTGTATCATGGGGATTTGAGCAGCCATAGATCGATAGATCAAGGTTTTAGAAATATATGGAGATTCAGCATTGGTAATCTAACAGCTCAGGGGAGAATGGGAGACAAAGGACTCCAAATTAATTGAATATCGAAATATGATCCTCAAACTGATCAAAGAATTCGACGAGGTCACATTCAAATACCTCCCACGTGAGGAAAACCAAATGGCTGATGCTTTGGCTACTCTAGCTTCGATGATAAAAGTAAATAGGCCAGAGGATATGAAGCCCATTCGAATGAGTATTTATGAAACTCCAGCCCATTGCTATGAGATCGAAGAAGAGGGAAAAGAGGGGCATCCTTGGTATCAATACATTCTCCAATATATAAAAGACCGTAAATACCCTGAAAGAACTACTGAAAATGACAAAAGGACATTGAGAAGGCTCGCGAACGAGCATGTCCTAGACGGGGAGATTCTGTATAAGAGAAGAAAGGATCAGGTATTGTTAAGATGTGTGGATTCAATTGAGGCTAAGAAAATCCTAGAAGAAATCCATGAAGGGATTTGTGGAATGCACGCCAATGGATTCAAAATGGCCAGGCAGATCATGAGATTTGGATACTATTGGTCGACTATGGAGACTGATTGTATCAACTATGCTAAGAAATGCCACAAATGCCAGATCTATGGAGATAAAATTCACATACCTCCATCACCACTGCATGTCATGACCTTCTCATGGCCTTTTTCTATGTGGGGCATGGATGTTATTGGACCAATTTCACCAAAAGCTTCTAATGGGCATAGATTCATCTTTGTGGTAATTGACTATTTCACAAAATGGGTTGAAGCTGCCTCTTATTCCAACGTTACAAAGTCTACAGTGAGCAAGTTCTTGAAAAAGGAAATCATATGCCGATAAGAAA
The DNA here is from genome assembly GCA_005610355.1 of Gossypioides kirkii. Lineage (NCBI taxonomy): Eukaryota > Viridiplantae > Streptophyta > Magnoliopsida > Malvales > Malvaceae > Gossypioides > Gossypioides kirkii. The sequence goes on along the minus strand of CP032251.1, from coordinate 2,835,980 downwards.
TACTGGAAAAGATCATATCAGACAATGCACTGAACTTGAACAACAGTACGATATCGGAGGTCTGTGAGCAATTCAAGATCAAACATCATAATTCGTCCCCATATCACCCAAAGATGAATGGAGCAGTGGAAGCGGCAAATAAAAATATCAAGAAGACTATTGCAAAAATGACGGAAACCTATATGGATTGGCATGAGAAATTACCATTCGCCCTCATTGCTTATAGAACTTCCATCAGAATGTCTACTGAGGCAACGTCGTTCTCACTTGTATACGGGATAGAGGCTGTTTTACCCATCGAGGTGGAGATTCCTTCTCTCCGAGTCTTGTCAGAGCTGAATTTGGATGAAGCAGAATGGATCCAAGCCAGATATGATTAGTTAAACTTGATCGAAGAGAAGAGATTAAAGGCCATCCGTCATGGTCAAATGTACCAAAAATGGATGATGCGTGCTTACAACAAGAAGGTTTGCCCTAGAGAATTCCATGAGAGAGATCTAGTATTGAAAAAGATACTTCCAATACACAAAGACTCTCGAGGAAAATTGATGCCTAATTGGGAAGGGCCGTACGTGGTAAAGAAAGCCTTCTTTGGAGAAGCCTTAATTTTGACTAAAATGGATGGCAAAGAACTATACAACCCAGTAAATTCAGACTCGGTGAAGAAGTATTATACCTAAAAAAAACGAAAAGGTCAGTATGAAAACACGTAGAAATGTCATCTTGAAACCAAAAGGGTTTTAAGTTGAAAACTCGAAAAGGGCGGCTCAAGTGCAAAACAAGGACAACCAACTGTTCCCTCAAAAGTGACAAGATGGAAATATTTTACATCTTGGGGCATCGACGAAGTAACTCCAGGATCTCTAAAGACATATCAGGCGAAAGATAATCCATAGATCAGAGAAACTCATATTTGATATCTAGACCTAGTACTGTTTGTCATTTTTTTGTTCATTGTAAATATTCGACATTTTCCTTTTTTATAGCCAACAAATCTCCAAGTTTTGACTTTAATACAATCTCATTCTTTCCCACACCATCCAAGTATTTTCATACTAAGATAATGGATAATAGATCAAAACCACATGAAAAAGCAAGGATTCGCGAGTATTATTTTAGAAAATTCCTAAATGATACAAGGATCCTAAATAAAACTGCCAGTTAAAAGAATCAAATCTGAAAAATCAGTTCAAATTGAGAATCTGACAAGTTAGATTCAAGAAGACGTCAAGAGATAATCCCAAAACAGAAAAGACTAATCTTTGAAAAATTAAAAATTAAATCATGCACATTCATTCTAGTTAGGAGCATTTTGACTCATTCTGAGCGTGACATCCTAAACAAACCTGGCCTACCTAGGGGTCCATTCTACAGGTTTCAGCATCATGAAATACAACGGGAAATATCTAAGACCGCAGCGGCAGATCTAATACCGCAAAAACACAAAAGGAAAGGTCTAAGTCGCAACGGTGAACCGTGTACCTCAAAAATATGAAAGGGAAAGATCTAAGACCGTAACGACGGATCCAGTACCACAAAAACACAAAAAGGGAAAGGTCTAAGTCGCAATGGCGGACCGTGTACCTCAGAAGCATGGAAGGGAAAGATCTAAGACCGCAATGGCAGATCCAGTACCGCAAAAACACGAAAGGGAAAGGTCTAAGTCGCAACGGCGGATCGTGTACCTCAGAAACATGAAAGGGAAAGATTTAAGACCGCAACGGCGGATCCAGTACCACAAAAACACAAAAGGGAAAGGCCTAAGTCGTAACAACGAACCCGGTACCTTAGAAACATGAAAGGTCGAATCCACTATGTTGAAACTTCTACCTTGAAATCATAGTGGATCAGATCAAAATAAATAATAGCAAGTCTTTATCTCTCTGAAGTTGTAGTAAGAGTAAGATAAAGCTTCGAACATCAATTCTTATCCTCTTGAAGTTGCAGTAAAGTCTTTATCTCTCTGAAGTAGTAGTAAGAGTAAGTTGAAGCCTCGACATCAAACCCTATTTTTGAGAATAAAGCAAGTTGGACAATAAGATCTCACCCTCCTCGCAGTCGCAGTAGATTGAAATGGAGCAGCGAGTCAAGTGCTGCCACTTTGAAGTAGTGAATAATGAAGCCGAGATTCCACAAGATTAGACAAAATTGGTCTTCTTTTTGGTCTTTGCTCTGTTCCTGTTGCATAACAACGAGCAAAGAGGGGCAGCTGTTGAAGCCCAATTTTGACTGGGCTAACCAAATTATTTTAAATTTATTTTAAAATTAAATTTAATTTAAATTTAGATTTAATATAAATTTAAAATTATTATAAATTTAATTAAATAAAGTCCAATTTACATGTCCAATTTAAAAGCCCAATTGGACCCAAATACAGTCAGCCCAATATCCATTTCACTACCCAAAGTACAAGCCCAAACCCTTAACCCATTACACCCAAATAACCCAAGTCCAAACCCCAAAGTCAAGCTTAAGAGCTCCCCCCCACGTGCCTCTGTTGTTGCCTACCAGCTCCATTCTGCCACCACCAGTTCCACCCTACCCTGCCAAGAGAAACCTACAACAAGCAAAGAAAGACAGGCATTTAATTACAAGCAACCAAATTTCCATCATTGTAAAAATGGCTATAAAGCCATCTTTAGTTTCTGCAAAAGGGGTTACAGACCCCAATTTTGGAAAAATCAATACAAAACCCTCTTTGAAATCAATACAACAATAAACCTTCAAAGCAGTTTACAAATTGAAAGAAGAGCCATTAACAATCAGTAGATAAGCATTCAAGCAAGCATACCAAACATCATAAGTCAGATTCATAGTCTTCAGACTTTGAATCGTCAGGTATATTCGGTGTGTCTATTCATATTTATGAATTAAATTTATTTTATTTAATTTCTAAATGTGAATCAATGCATTAAAGTTGACGCATTAAAGACCCTGCAACCCCATTCCCATTATTATTTACTTTTTAAAAATAATAATAAATGTTCATAGATTTATTTTCTTAAAGTAGCATTAATGTTGATAATATTTATGATAAATATATTAATAATAATTATAATAAATGCTTTAATACTAATAATAAATGTTTTAATATTAAATAATAATAATTAATAATAATAAAAAGGGGGAAAATGAAGGGGTAAGAACACTCCCCTGCCTAGCATGGCCATTGCCGGAGACCGCCCTGGGACTGCCGTCGACCGCAGCTTTGCTTCATCGCATTCGAACTTGAAAAGGGTAGAAAGGGGATTAAGACATCTATTAAGGACGAAAAGAAAAAAAAATTTCTAAATAAAAATCAAAACATTTTTAAGAATAAAAAAGGGAAAGGTTTTGAAAAATTTTCCAGAGCTGGATTTCCCAGATCTGGGATTTGGTTTCAAACATAAGAAAAAAGGTTTTCAAAATGAAGAACAAACAAAAAAAAAAAGAAGAAAGAAAGAGAAAGGTTCTTACCCTTCGAAGCTCCGGTGGCATGGACGACGGGAAGACGTCAGCAAGTGGTTGCGTGCGAAGGCTGGGGAAAAGATGGCGCAACGGCGGGGAGCCCTCGTGGCCGACGCGTGAGGTGCACCCTCGTCGAACGCCCGTTGGTCGGACATGGGTCTACTTTGGCCGGTTTGAGAGAGTTGAAAGAGTGAGAGAGAAAAGAAAAGGAATGAGGGTGTCTGATTTAAAAACTGAAAAAGAAATGAAATTTTTAAGCTTAAAAAATGGTTTTTATAGCATGCACAAAACGACGTCGTTTTGAGCATGGGTTCAAAAAGCCAAAACGACATCGTTTTACTCCTTTACCGATGGATCGACCGACCTGACCCGACCTAGGCTTAAGATCAGCCTGTTTTTGTTAAATGGGTTATTTATGCAATCAGTCTTTCTGTATTTTTAATTATTGCAATTTAGTCCTTTTATACTTTTAATTATTTTTAATTTGGCCCAGGTATTTTAATTACTTTTCAATTTAATCCTTTAACATTTTGAAAGCACCAGAGGCTGCCACGTGTCACTATTTTAGCTTATTTATGCAATCGGTCCCTTTTATTTTCAAATTATTTTAATTTAATCCCTAAATCAAGTACTACTTAATTACAAAATTGGCCCAAAAATTTTTCAAGATTTTTAAATTAGTCCTTTGACTTCAAGATGCCTGTAGGGCTGCCACGTGTTAACCTCTTTTGGTTTTTTTGCCCTGTAGGTCCCCGAACTTCTCAAAAATTATATTTTGACCTCAAAACTTTCTAAAAATTACATTTTAACCCTTAAACTTCTCCAAAATTATATTTTATCTCTAAAACTTTTTGAAAATTACATTTTGGCCCCTAAACTTTTCCAAAATTATATTTTAACCCTAAAACTTTCTAAAATTACATTTTACCCCTAAATTTTCCAAAATTCCATTTTTAACCCTGATTTCACCAAAAATTACCATTTTACCCCTATATTTTTCTAAAATTCCATTTTTTACCCCGATTTCACCAAAAATTACCATTTTACCCCAAGCTTTTCAAAATTCCATTTTTGACCTTGATTTTACCAAAAATTACCATTTTACCCCTGAACTTTCCAAAATCCTATTTTTGACCCAATTTTAACTAAAATTACCATTTTGCGCCCGGGTATTCAAAAAGTCTCATTTTCAATCCTGATCGTATCATTTTTTTCTTTATCGATATTTGCATTCATAATTTTATTTTTGCTTACCATTTATCTACTTAATCATTTTATTTCATGTTATTAATAGCTCATTCATATTAAATTCGCATATACATTTTCAAAAAATGTTTTCATAAAAACTTTAAAATCAAGACAATATTATTTTATTTTGAATTTTGAAATCTTGCGCCTTAACTTACTAGGTGCGATTTTTCTTCAAACAGAAATAATCGAATACCCTTAATTAAGGCGATATTTCTTATCTTCGATTCTGAAAATTTACGCCTTAACTTACTAGGTGCAACCCTTCTTTAAATCGAGATAATCGAATATCCCTTTTCCAGAATTTAAAAAGTTTTACAAAGGAAAGCTCGTTATTTATGGATCTCGATATATTATGTCCTAACTCACTGTACGTGATTTTCCTCCCCGATCTCTTTGAAATAGCGTGACTTCCAAACAAAATTGATTTCTTTTAAACAAAGCTCATGCATTCGAGGATCGTATTTTAAATTTTTATTTGAGCTTTCAAGGTTCACAAATTAAGACCCAAAAATAATCAATACGGTACCAATTTTGGGCGTATGAGGGTGCTAATCCTTCCTCATGCTTAACCGACTCCTAAACCTGTTTTTCTGGATTTCGAAGACCAATATTTTAAACGTATTTTAAACGTTTTATGGTGATCCAATCACACCCAAATAAAAGATTGGTGACGACTCCCATTTTTTTTAATTTCAAAATAATTTTTCGAAACTCCGTTCTCAAGGTGGTCTCGACAAAGATCATTTACAATCTAATATATGTCATTGTTAGAGTTTTGTGACCCAAATTCTTATTGAAAAAAATATAGTGATAAAATTAGGGGTCTGTGTGGGGCTTAAGGTTGAGGGCCGAAGGTATTTGAACCATACTACACTATTATCTATTTGACATTGATTAGAATAAGGTTCTTCAACTTTTAAATAGATGTAGTTGAATCTCCTCTTGTATTATTCGAATTTCGACATTAGTGAATTTTTTTTTCCTTTACCCGTGATTTTTTCCGAAATGATTTCTCACGTAAAATCCCTGTGTTCTTATTTTCTTATTTTATGATCATTCTATTACCATTATCAACATCTATTATAACAGTCATGGTATTAACACATTCACAATATTTAGTTTCTAACTATTAGGTGACCAAAATTTGTATGTCAATAATGTTAGTGCTCAGATTGATAACTTTACTATTCGAATAATCGGGTTCAAACCTCTTAAATGGTCTAATCATTACTGATTAAGGGCAAAGCCAGAAATTTTTTTACGAGGCCTGAAATTAAATTGTAATTTTTACGATAGTAAAAACGTAATTTTTAAAGGATTAAAACAAAATTTTATCATTTTTAAGGGAGGTCAAAGTAAATTTTACCTTTACAATTTAAAATTTTAAAAAATTTTAAAGGCTTAAATAAAAAAATTTCTATTTTCAAGGGGTTGACTCTTGCCTACCCCTTAGATTCGCCCCTTTACTAATATAATTTATTAATAACATTTGATTTACTTTATAGCTAAAAAATAATTATAAAATAGTATTATATTATAAATAACATAATGATAAATGATTTATAAGTAGCAGTAATATTAATTGTAGCTAAAACCAAAATATGCAATAATAAAACATGATTGCTAATAAATCTTGAAAGAAGTTTGCAATGATTTATATTCCCATGGTATGGTGACGGAGATTTTAGGGGTTAGCAAAATTCGATTCAATTCGAAAATTTTGAAAAGTAATAAAATTTTGAATTAAATAGTTCAAGTTATTGAAGTTAATCAAGTTATTCAGATCAACTCGAATAAAAAATCAAGTTTTTCGGTTTAACTCGAACATGAATTACACAATTCGAGTTATCCGAAAATCCGAATAAGAAAGGGCAAAACTACGTCATTTGATAAGTATTTATCTTTTCTAAAGTTAAAAGTCAAAACCATTAAGTTAAAAGGTAAAACTATATCGTTTTGATAAATGTTTACTCATTAGGTTAAAAGACAAAATCATTACATTATTTATGTAGTTAAATAATCTTGTGCTTTATCTATTAGTTAAATAATCGGTCCATGTAAACGCAAATTGAGTATATATAATAAGATTCGTTAGCTCGACTCGATTTGAAAAAAAAAATTAAATTGAGTTCGGTTGTTAAAATAAGATTTATCAACTCGACTAACTCAAAATTTTTTAACTTGATTCGACTCGACTCGACTCGACTCCATCGAATACCCTAAAAGATTCTCCTATTCCTTACTCATCATGCATTTGGAAACAAAGAGTCGGACTCTAATAACATCAAAATTCCTTATTCGTTACTAGCCACTAGTGTCATGGGTTGCATATGGGAGCCCGCAACCATGGCACACTTAAGTGATCCATCGAGTTCAAGGGAGGTCTTTTGGCCCAATCGGACTGGCCCAATGCTTGGAGAGATTGATGGTCCATCTACAAATTTGGCAAATATGGAATGTAATCTTCAAGATAGGCAATCTTAGAAGATATGATCCTTGTGATCTTAGAGATTTTATTGTAATCTTAAAGATTCTTTTTGTAGATACTTTTCAATCTTAGCCGTTGATATACTTTAATTTGTACCGTTGATTTTGGGGAGGCTCAACTATAAATAGAGGCCTCTTCCCCTCATTGTAAATCACTTCATTCTTTGAGTAATAAGAATTCTTGAGAGCATTCACTCAAAACTCTCTCTCTTTTGTGTTCTTTGATTTTTCATTCGTTCATCTTGAGTTCTTCCGCTTTTGTGTTGGTGCCTTAGAGGAAGTTCTGTTGAATCCTCATTTGTTGGGAAATAGGCTAACTTAGGCGTTTTTGGAGCAAAGAAGCGACCTAAGGCCGCACGGATTGCGTGGGAAAAATCTAAGTCCGTGACAGTTGGTATCAGAGCTAGTGTTGCGAAGGCACCCTACGAGATGTCGAAGGAAACCGTTGAACATGTGGAGCCTATGGAGACCCGCGAAAGGGCTAGAAAGGCTAGTCGATCGAGAGACATGCTGTCGAGCTTGAAGAATCGTGTGGTTAATCTCGAAGAGTCCATGGGAGACACGAAAGAGACACTTGAGATTGCCATGAGCTGTATTGATGATCTAAGGGAAGATAGCAAAGAGTTTGTGATTGATTCTCTTAGGTCCACTGCTGATAGGTTGGCAGTAAGAGATGATGCTCTTGAGGCCTTGGTGTTGGCCTTGAAGGAGGAGATTGCTGAGCTTAAGGGGGAGCTCACTATCTATAAGGCTGCCCTGGGAAGTGGGATGATGGCTTCAGGTCCGAAGCAAAGCAAGGTTGATGTTTCAAAACCTGAGAAGTTCAAGGGGGCTAGGTCCGCGAGAGAAGTGGATAACTTCCTGTGGGAATTGGAGCAATACTTCCGAGCAATGGGCATCGAGGATGATGCCACCAAGGTAAACACTGCTTCGATTTACTTTACTGATGTTGCTCTCTTATGGTGGCGACGTAGGTCCACGGATGAGAAACGTGGAGGAACGGCTATTGGGACTTGGGAGGAGTTCCAAGGAGAGTTGAAGAAGCAGTTTTACCCGTAGCATGCTGAGAAAGAGGCTCGAGCCAAGTTGCACCAGCTTACGCAACAAGGCACTGTTCGAGAATATGTGCGGGAATTCAGCGAGTTGATGCTTCAGATCTCAGACTTGAACGAGAAAGAAACGTTCTATTGGTTCGAGGATGGGCTGAAAATATGGGCGAAGCAAGAGTTACGTCGCCAAGGCATCACTGAATTGACCGTAACCATGGCTGAGGCAGAAAATTTCTTGGAAATTGGGGGAAGAAAGTCTGAGAATAATGAGTCCTTCAAACCCAAGCCAAAAACCAAGGGTAATGGTGGGGGAGACAAGAAGAATGATGGCCCAAAAGCTAGTCAAGGCAAGACGTGGGAGCGAAAGGGGCCATTGAAGTGCTTTCTTTGTCAAGGCCCACATAGGATGAAGGATTGTCCAAAGAGGGAAGCCTTCAATGCCATGGAGGCACGTGGAGGTGCCAAGGAAGCTGAAAAAGATACCAAAAATCTCAGTGCAATTCTAGGAGGTGTCGAAGACAAGACGAGTAATGGACTAATGTTTGTGGACATTACTGTGGCTGGCAGAGGATTGAATGCACTTGTTGACACTAGTGCGTCTGATTTATTCATGTCTAAGGAAATGGCGAGGGAACTTGATCTCAAAATCGAGAAAGATTCGAGTCACATTAAAACAGTGAACTCGAAGAGCATGTCTATAACGGGTATAGCAAAGGGAGTAGAACTCCAGCTTGGTGAATGGAGAGGCAAAGCCAACATTAAGGTAATACCACTTGATGATTATGATTTTGTGGTTGGCCTAAGCTTACTTGATCAGGTAAATGTGGGTATTTACCCTTCCGGTAATTATATGGTGATCAACGATTCAAACCATCAATGTATGGTGAGAATGAAAAGGAAAGCAAGCATGGAAGGGAAAACCTTGTCAGCAATCCAGTTCGCTAAGGGAGTACGAAGAGATGAAGTCTCTTACTTAGCTGCCTTGAAGATCAATGAGGGCTTGAAATCCGTTGGTGAAATTTCAAGGGAAGTGGGTCAGTTATTAAGATCTTTCCAAGACGTGATGCCAGCTGAGTTGCCTAAGAAGTTGCCACCTAAAAGGGAGGCGGACTACAGGATCGAGTTGATGCCCAATTCGGAGCCGACAGCAAGAGCCCCATATAGAATGTCTCCACCTGAGTTGGAGGAACTGCGGAAACAATTGAAGGAGCTTTTAGATGCCGAGTTTATTAGACCATCTAAAGCCCCATTTTGTGCACCGGTGTTATTCCAAAAGAAGCACGATGGGTCTTTGAGATTATGTATCGACTACAGGGCTTTAAACAAGATTACTGTGAAGAACAAGTATCCTATTCCTCTTATTGCAGACTTGTTCGATCAACTTGGTGGCGCGAGATGGTTTACTAAGTTGGATCTGCGATCGGGGTACCATCAAGTGAGAATATCCGAAGGGGATGAGCCCAAGACGGCTTGTGTGACTCGATATGGATCCTTTGAGTTCCTTGTTATGCCCTTCGGGTTGACAAATGCTCCAGCTACATTCTGTACACTGATGAATAAGGTATTGCATCCATTCCTAGATCGTTTTGTGGTTGTTTATCTTGATAACATTGTGGTGTACAGTAAGTCGCTTGAGGTGCATGTGGGACATTTGAGGGAAGTGTTCCAGACCTTGAGGGAAAATGAGTTATATGTGAAAGAAGAGAAATGCTCATTTGCCCAACAAGAGGTGTCATTCCTTGGTCACATTGTGGGATGTGGCAGGATTCGTATGGATGAAAGCAAAGTTCGGGCTGTTGCTGATTGGGAGCCACCAACCAAGGTAACAGAGTTGCGGTCTTTCCTTGGGTTGACAAACTACTATAGGCGCTTTATTGAAGGCTATTCCAAAATCACTGCACCCTTGACGGATTTGTTGAAAAATGGTAAAGTATGGGATTGGGATCCTCAATGTGAGAATGCCTTCAAGCAAGTGAAGCAAGCAATGACGAGTGAGCCGGTACTTGCTTTACCAGATTTTTCCAAGGCGTATGAGGTACGCACGGATGCATCAGACTATGCCATTGGAGGAGTACTAATGCAAGATGGGCATCCGGTGGCTTTCGAGAGTCGAAAGTTGAATGAGACAGAACGGCGATATACGGTCCAAGAGAAAGAGATGACCGCTGTGGTGCACTGTTTGCGCACGTGGAGGCACTATTTGTTGGGTTCCAGGTTTATGGTATACACCGATAATGTTGCAAATAGTTATTTCCTGACTTAGAAAAAATTGTCTCCCAAGCAGGCTCGTTGGCAGGTTTTCCTCGCAGAGTTTGATTTTAGCTTGGAATACAAACCGGGGAGTGCCAACATTGTTGCTGATGCACTAAGCCGGAAGATGGAATTGGCAACAATCAGCCAGCCCGATAGTTCCCTATTGGAGCGTGTTCGAGAAGGATTGTCCCATGATCCCATGGCCAAAAATTTGATTGAGCTTGCCAAAGATGGAAAAACAAGGCGATTTTGGCTCGAGGGAGAATTGCTATACACTCGGGGACACCGTCTTTATGTGTCACAGTACGGGAATTTGCGAAAAGAAGTCATGAAAGAATGTCATGATTCAAAATGGGCTGGCCATCCAGGTATGCACCGCACTTTGGCTCTCTTGGAGGATCGATTTTATAGGCCTCACATGGGTGATGATGTGGAGACCTATGTGAAGACTTGTTTGGTATGCCAACAAGATAAAGTCGAGTTGAAGACTCCCGCCGATTTGTTACAACCTTTGCCCATTTCGGAGCGTCCATGGGAGAGCTTATCCATGGACTTTATTGTGGGTTTGCCTAAATCTGATGAGTTTGCAAGTATCTTGGTTGTGGTAGACAGGTTCTCGAAGTATGCAACTTTTATTCCCGCAACCAAGGAGTGTCCTGCTGAGGAGGTAGCTCGTTTGTTCTTAAGACATGTGGTGAAGTACTGGGGAGTGCCACAGTCTATCATAAGTGATCGAGACGGATGATTTACGGGACGGTTCTGGACGGAATTGTTCAAGTTAATGGGCTCAGACTTGAACTTTTCCACTAGCATGCATCCACAAACCGATGGGCAAACCGAACGAGTGAATGCGTTGTTGGAAACGTACTTACGGCACTATGTGAGTGCCACACAAAGAGACTGGTCGAAGTTGTTGGATGTGGCCCAATTCTCGTACAATTTGCAACGAAGTGGGGCGACGAATCAGAGTCCATTTGAGATAGTTACGGGTCAACAGCCACTTACACCCAATGCTGTTGCAACTCGTTATGCGGGACCTAATCCAGCAGCTTACCGATTTGCAAGGGATTGGCAAGAGCAAAATGATTTGGCTCGATCTTGCCTTCACAAGGCAAGCAAACGCAACAAGAAATGGGCGGATCAGAATCGAAGGGACGTGCAATTTTAGGTTGGTGATTCAGTGCTTGCTAAACTCCACTTGATTTTGCGACATAATGGTTTGCACAAAGGGCTTGTACGACGGTATGAGGGACCATTTCGAGTTGTAAAGAAAGTGGGCAAGGTGGCATACAAGCTTGAGTTGCCTGCAAAGCTCAAAGTCCACCCAGTATTCCATGTAAGTATGCTTAAGCCATTCCATGAGGATCAGGAGGATCCAAATCGAGGCAAGTCTGAACGAGCACCAATGGGGGTAAAGGTCTCCTACGATCATGAAGTTGAGAGCATCGAGGCAGACCGTGTGTTCAGAAGGAAGTACTATCTGCCGCGACATGAATATTTAGTTCGATGGAAAGGATTTCCCGAAAGTGAGACAAGTTGGGAACCTGCCGAGGCCTTGTGGCAATTCCAAGACAAGATAGACCAGTTTCATGCAAAGGACGCAACGAGGACATCGCTAGATTCGGTGGGGGAGAATGTCATGGGTTGCGTATGGGAGCCCGCAACCATGGCACACTTAAGTGATCCATCGAGTTCAAGGGAGGTCTTTTGGCCCAATCGGACTGGCCCAATGCTTGGAGAGATTGATGGTCCATCTACAAATTTGGCAAATATGGAATGTAATCTTCAAGATAGGCAATCTTAGAAGATATGATCCTTGTGATCTTAGAGATTTGATTGTAATCTTAAAGATTCTTTTTGTAGATACTTTTCAATCTTAGCCGTTGATGTACTTTAATCTGTACCGTTGATTTTGGGGAGGCTCAACTATAAATAGAGGCCTCTTCCCCTCATTGTAAATCACTTCATTCTTTGAGTAATAAGAATTCTTGAGAGCATTCACTCAAAACTCTCTCTCTTTTGTGTTCTTTGATTTTTCATTCGTTCATCTTGAGTTCTTCCGCTTTTGTGTTGGTGCCTTAGAGGAAATTCTGTTGAATCCTCATTTGTTGGGAAATAGGCTGACTTAGGCGTTTTTGGAGCAAAGAAGCGACCTAAGGCCGCACGGATTGCGTGGGAAAAATCTAAGTCCGTGACACTAGCACCTTCTTTATTTATGGGATAATTTATATTAAAGGCTTAGTAACTCATTTAATAACGACTTGTTCTATTTTTCAAAGGTCGGGGGAGTTTTATTGATGATAGGTACCATCATTTGTCCATTACAACTTATGAAGACAACGAAGATATTCACAAAACAGATTTAAAAATTTAAAAGAAAAGAGATACATGTAATGAATAAAGAGAAAATAAATAAATTGAGTGGAAGGAAAAAAACAGGCGGGCGATAATCAACCAGCCTGACGACTAACACCACTACTGAACAAAACAAAGGCGAAAATTCCAATGGCTTGAAGAAATTTTTTTAGGGTTTTTCAATAAATTTGAGGTCTTGAAATGAGTTTCTAAGAATGATTAAATAATGCGCCTATGTGTGCAAGGTGTGTGTGCATTGTCAAAAGGTTAAAAAAGTATGAACAGATACTATCATGTAATTACATTAATATATTAAAAAAAAAACTCTATGCGAAATTTCTTATGTTTGATGCCTAAAAGAAATTAAATGTAAATTTAGAAATAAATTTGAAAAAAATATGTATCTTATTATATTTTTGAAACTTTTGTATAATTTTTTAATATATATTATTTTTTAAAATATGCTTCAAATCTTTGTATTCTTTATATGTTTGAATTTTAATTCATTTAATTTTTTTAGATTTTAAAATTCATTAATTTCGTTGATGTGAGATTTTAAAATAAAAAAACAAATGAATTAGTAGATATGTAACCAAAAAATAATATCTTAATAAACTTAAATTTAATCGAAAAATTTTAACAGTGTTAAATTTAAAAAATAAAATAATTAAATTTTTTAAAATAAAAATAAAATTAATTCCAAAGTTACAACTAATATAGGGACTTGGAACTTATTTTGACTTTTTTTAATAACAAAGTAAAAGTAGAGTATAATTTTGAGAGCTAAATTAACCTTTAACCTGAACCCCAATCGTCACCTATTGATTAGATGCTTACCTTTCTACAATAATAGCTTGGTTTGAATCACAGGATTGGTGAACTTAGAGAGCTGGCAAAGGTTGCAACCCTTAAAATTTTTAAATTTTTAATGATAAAATTATATTTTATTCTTCCAAATAAAAATTTATAAAAATATAGAATATTATAATGATAAATTATATTTTTATTATCATAAAAATATATAATTTTAATTTCGATCCTAAATTCGCCCTGATTCACAGTTATATAAAAAAATTAATAAAATAACCTTAAACTCATAATATAAGAAGAAGAAAAATAGTATTTCCAAAGCAAAACAGTCCAAAGCTATAAACATTACCTCTTTTTAGTGACAACCATAGGATCTGGACATGCTATTCACTATCCTATGTTCCAGAAGCCACTATTGCTTCTTTTTTTGGCAATCCTTAGCTATAGGTTACTGGCAAAAAGAGTGAACATAAAGACACCAAATAAAAGATTTGGTCAAACAATGCTAGACATGACAATCAAGTTGAAGAACTACTAACATGGATTTCACTAACCTCCTCTGTATTCCGACACTGAATTTCGCATTCACTATCCATATACAGATCATGGTGCTTGAGTTGCAGGAGCGAGACAGCTTGGAGACGATCTGCTAACAATGGTCTTCTTTTAGAAAGAAACTCTTGGGACACACTCTTCATTGTTGGTCGAAACTTTGGGTTGGGCCTTAAGCAAGCAAAGGCAATTGTTGCAGCGAAAACAATATCCTTTGCCACTCTTCTGTCACTTGGAAGTGATAAACGTGAATCCAATATATCACCCAACATTATATTATAGGAAGATGATGTTGATGATAGTGATACCAAGAGCTCACCAGGATGCTTTCCCATGAGTGTTTCAAGTGCTAATACTCCGAAGCTATATACATCACATTTTTCACTTACAACCATAGTATAAGCAAGTTCTGCATTCAACAACAAAGAAGTATAATTAAAATATAGTTAGTAAAATCATTTGAACGATCAACAATCGCCAAGGTTTATGGTACAAGAACTTGGTGACCATGGCGCCCTATTAGTAAACGCTTAGCTTATTCTTTAAGAACTTGACGGCATACACTAAACGTTAAGTGGATAAGATAGAATACCAAAAAAAACATATCCAAAATTTGGAACTTTACCTGGTGCAACATATCCATAGGTTCCAACAAGCATGGTTTGATTGGATGAATCAGGATCAATGAGTCTAGCTGTGCCAAAATCTGAGACACAAGCCTCTAGACTTGAGTTCAATAAAATGTTGTTGCTTGATATGTCTCGATGAACTATTGGTGGGTGGCAATCATGATGCAGATAAGATAAAGCACATGCCGTATCTTTGATTATTTTAACTCTTTTGATCCAATCCAACTCCACTGCTTCGTTATCATAGGCGAAAACACAAAATAAGCTCCCTCGAGCCATGTATTCGTAAATCAAAAACATGCAACGATTATGGAGACAGAATCCATGAAGCTTCACTATGTTCCTGTGTCGTATCTCTGATAACATTTTTGCCTCGTTCTTGAAACTCTTGTCAAAAGTTGGGACCTCTGCTTCTCTTCGGTGAAGTTTCTTCAAGGCAACAATCTTACCACTTGGTAATTGTGCTCTATAAACACTACCATAACTGCCAGTGCCAATGCAATACCGGATGTCAAAGTCTTCTGTTGCTTCAATGATGTCTTCAAATGCAATTCTTCCATCAAAGTTCCAGACTGAAAATAAATTTCCATTTTTTGCGACATTTGACTTGAAAATATTATTTTCTGTTTTGCATTCGAAGTAAAGAAAAGATCCTAAAGATAATAAAGCGAAAAACCCAACAATTGCAATGATGGGTAAAGCAGTTAATACCTGACTGGATGGGCAAGGAGAGAAACCCAACATGTCTCCACATAAATGCTTGTTTCCTTGAAATGAGTCAGGTGCAAAACCTCTCAAGTTATATGGAATAGGACCTTGTAGGAGATTTGAACTCAAGTTTAAGTAGCTTAACTTGGGTAAATTAGATAGTGATGTAGGGATGGAACCTTTGAGTTTGTTGCTACCCAAATTCAATATAACTAAATTCTTCATGTTTCCTAACTCTAATGGAATGAAACCACTAATTTGGTTTGATGTGAAGATCAAATATTCCAAATTTGTCAGCTGACACAAAGTTAGAGGAATTGTTCCAGTGATTTGGTTATCGGATAGGTCCAACTGTTTCAATTTGGTTAATTTACCCAATGTGAAAGGGATTGGACCAGTAATTTGGTTATTGGATAGGCCCAATTGTTTCAATTTGGTTAATTTACCCAAGGTAAAAGGGATTGTTCCAGTGATTTGGTTATTGGATAGGTCCAACAGCTCCAAATTGGTTAATTTACCCAAAGTATAAGGAATATGACCACTAATGTTGGAACCATCTATTTGCAGAGACATCAAACTCCTCAAGTTTCCCCAATCTAGGGGGATACAACCTTCAAAAGAGTTGCCATAAAGGTTGAGTTGTTTCAAACGAGTAAGTTTTCCTAGGGATTGAGGTAACTCACCGGTTAGAGAATTGGAAGAAAGATCGAGGTACTCCAGTGATGATAAAGCACCTATTTGAGGCGGGATGCTTCCATTAATCCCAGTCGAAGCTAGATCAAGATAAACAAGGTTTGGGAAGCAAGAGAAATTCAATTTTTTGAGTTCATCTGAGATTCCCCATACATCTGAATTAATGCGGATGATGCTTCCAGCTTTATTGCATGATATACCTTGCCATGTGCAAGGTTCCGAAGTGTCATTGCCATTTGAACTCCACCAACCAGTACGAAGGAGAGCTGCTGCTTCCATCTCTAGCGAGGAAGGTGTGGCCAAAGTTGGAAGAATGGCGACCATGACGACAATCGAAACATAAGAAAGAACAATGATAGTGAAACAAACAGGTGAGACCATCTTTGAGCTTATTTTCTGTAGGTTTTGATAATCGTATAGGTTTGTGATTTCCAGGCTAATCACTTAACTCAATTTAACCAAATGTATTGCTTTGGAAGTCAAGGTCTTGTATATTTTGGTTTGAGCCCAGTCGATACGGCTTGCCATTAGAAGCCTATGACCCACGCGGAAACCATTATTGTCTTCACAAGCAACCTTCCTCGAAACTATTAACCATATTCAGAATTTCTCCCAAGTAAACTCAGCATATTACACTCTCCACCGAGTAAGTCAACGTTGGTTTAAGCATGCATATTATGCACGCACTTCTAACATGGAGCAACTCTTCTAACTTTGTGCTTACTCTCATTTAATTGGTTAGTAGAAAATGAGTTTCACATATACCAAAAAGTGTTATATAATTGAGTTATAAAATATGTTGGTATACACTAACAAATGTTGGGTGTAATTGTAAGAGATATTATATTTTTAATAGAGAATGCATGTTCAATCTTAGAGATAACATTGTTGAAAAGGGTGTTCATGAACTCCGCACATGAATTGTAAAACAAACATGTAGAATTTGTGAGATAAATGAAATTTTTAAAATTTTAAAGGTAAAATATTTCAAAAATAATATTAAAAGAAATAAAATAATTTAAAAGATTCTACATTAGGTGATAAGTAATTCTTTTATCTACTTATTATTTTTCATACTTCATTATTGAAAGAAATTCTATAATTTATTTACTTTTATTGTAGATTATCAAATGTGCTTAAAAATATTAGGTTTTAAATGAATTGTTTTTTTTTCAGTTGATTATCAAACAAGGCACAACTTAAATCTTAATTGATTTTAAAAATAATAAAAATAAAAGTTTGGTTTTAAATTAAACCATAAGGGGCCAAATTGATTTTTTTTATTTCATTTTTTTTAATTTGCAAATTTGAACACAAAATTAGGTGGGATTGAATCAAATCTATTTTATTTTGATTAAATTCCAAAATTGAAATTAATTTGGTAAGTGAATGATTGGAAGTCGTATTGTTGGGGTCCAAGTCAAAATTTTAGAGTTACTATCCCGAATTTTCGGTTCTATTTTTGAATTTTTTTAACTATGCCATTAGTTATTAAATTAGAGATTTTTTTTATTTTAGTCATTTAACTAAAAAATTATAATTTGTTCATTAATGTTTCGAAATTGTTTTTTTATTCGATTGTAAAGTGACACTATTTTAATTGGTATAACAACAATTTAATCCTCATATTTTATCTTTTCTATCAATTTGATCCTGATTATATTAAAATGATAACAAATTGAAACTCTTTTCAAAAACTTAGAAAATATCTAGAAGTTAAAAATTATATAAAAGTAAATAAATAATAAATAAAGTGAGAGAAAATGGGAAAAAATTGTTTTTAAACTCTTCAAAATTTATGTTTGTATTATCTGTATAGAAATATCTCATACTCATTCTTTAAAATGAGACAGAAAAAATATAAAAAAAAAACATTAAGCAAAATTATTGGTTCTCCATTTTTTTACCTTTTTTTTTACATGATCTTTTCTGTTATAAGGAAAAAAAAATTAAGAATATAATTTGTTTTTACAATTTGGGCTTTGAAAATAATTTAAATGAATTGAAAGTTTGAAAAAGAAAATTTTGTGGTATATTTTGTATTTTCAGTTAAAAGTAATATCAGAGTCGATTTCACAAACCTTTGTAATATCAGTTTTAGATGCTCTTCAATAGCATGAAACTCAACTTGAAAATATTATTAATTTGGTTACGAGAAGCATTAAGGAAGCATATAACAGTTTAAATTTTTTTGGTTTTGTCTTATTTTTTATTTGAATGATAACTATTTCTCATACATATTAATTTTTCAACAACAATATATTCAAGTTTTTATATTTTTATAATTGTTATATAGATTTTTTTTAAAAATAAAGATGATGATTATTATTATTATTATTATTATTATATGGAATGGAATTAGTAAGAAAAAATAAAGATCGAAGACATTAATTATTATTATACCTGGCCTTTAACGTTGGTGTGAATAAGAACAATTTAAACAAGTTTATTACTTTTAAATTTTAAAATATTTAAAATATAAATTTAATTGAAGTCATATACAATTTTTATGAAAGAAGTCATATATATAATTTTATATAGCACTTCAATATATAATTATATTTTTATTTAAAATTTGCTTAGTAAATAGATTTCAAGGGAGTTTAAGAGATTTTCTTATTTAATAATATTAATAATATTATTTAAAAATCAATTGTGTTCTTTATTGAAAGTGCAATCAATTAAGCCCACAATCAAAAGTTAGGAAGCCTTTCAAATATGACTTTCTATCGATGCCTTGATAGACCGTTAAGTGTTGACATAGCAAATGATGTGATGACTGACGTAGACTTTCAATGGACATTGGGCATCTAACGTGGAAAAATGTTGATGTGAATAGAGATGTTCATGGGTCATGTCGGGTCAGGTTCAGGTTGGGCCCTAAGAATTTTTCAGGCTCGGTCTCAACTCGATCCGAAAATTAGGCCTAAATTTTTGTCCAAGCCTGACCTAGATTCTAGATGCTAAACTCGGACCCGAATCGACCCAGCCCGTATTAAAGCCTATAGTATCGATACAAAAGGGAATGCATTGATCCTTGCTACGAGGTATCAATAACTTGGGGAGGGTATCGATACTCAAACATTTTTTCTTTAGGCATGTATCAATACCTTAAGCATGTATCCAGGTCAGGCCAGGTCCAGGACGAAAAACCTTACTCGGGGCCCTATCCATTTTCTATACTAGTCTCATTTTTTTCCTAAGCTCATTTCCGAGACCAATACATGAACAAGTGTAGATGTGAAAGAACTTGTCGAAACGACCTCGAAAACGACGAGATTTCGAAAAATTCATTTTAAAATTTCGAAACTTTGGAACAAAAAGGGAAATGGGAGTCGCCACCAATCTTTTATTAGGTGTGATTGGATCACCATAAAACGTTAAAAAAGTTTAAAAAAGGGGGTCTTCGAAATCCAGAGAAACAGGTTCGGGAGTTGGTTACGCATGAGGAAGGATTAGCACCCTCATACGCCCAAAAATTGGTACCACATGATTATTTTCGGGTCTTATTTTATGAAAACAATGAAAACTCGAGTAAAGTTTAAAACACGATGTTTATTTTAGACGGCTTTGTATAATTTCAAAGGAAAACTTTTAAGAAAAATTCGTCCTCATGTTTCGATCCTCGATAAGAATTAGAAGTCGTGTCCAACACATTAGGGCACTATATTTTCGGAGTTTCAAAACTGAAAGACGTTTCGAGGCATTTTAAAGAGAGTGTTCTATCATATGAACCATACGAAAATCACACCCAACACGTTAGGGCATGATGTTTCAAGATCTTCACACGAAAGAACATTGTTTCTTCTTTTGGTCTTAAAATCACTTTGTATATAATTATTAGATTGAAGAGTATTTTGAAAACTTTTTGAAAAGGATATCCGACTTGCATGAATTACAAAAGTCACACTTAACGCGTTAAAGAGCGAATCTTCGAAGTTTTCACACGGAAGGATATTGCCTCATTTTTAAAATTATTTGTGATATAGATATATGTTTTGAGAATTTGAAAATTTCGTATTGAATTTAAAATGTAATCCTCAGACACATAGTTTAAAATATTCAAATATGGAATACCCGTTTACTTCGATTTTCGCGGAGAATTAAAATCGTGACCAACACGTTAGGACACGATGTTCTCGGAATCTCGGGGTTAACAGGTATAAAAATCTTAAAAAGGATATTCGACGCGTGGGAGTTATACGAAAAATCGCACCCGACACGTTAGGGCATGATTTCTCGAAGCTTTCACACGAGAAGAACATTGCCTCGTCTTTGAAGATACTTTAAAAATGAGTGTGTAAGTTTAAAATATCGAATAGCAATTAATAAGAGAAATTAAATACGAAGCAAGATAATAAGCAGATAAATAGAATGCAAAAATGTAAAATGCAAGTGCATAATGACTAAAATAAATGCAAGTATTTAGTGAAGAAGAAAAATGATGCGATCGGGATCGAAAATAGGACCTTTAGATGCCCGAGGGTGAAATGGTAATTTTTGGTGAAATCGGGGTTAAAAATGAGATTTTGGAAAGTTCAGGGGTAAAATTACCATGGTAATTTTTGGTGAAATCGAGGTTAAAAAATGGGATTTTGGAAAGTTTGGGGGCAAAATGGTAATTTTTGGTAAAATCGAGGTTAAAAATGGTATTTTGGAAAGTCAGGGGTAAAATGGTAATTTTTAGTGAAATCGGGGTTAAAATGGGATTTTGGAAGGTTCGGGGGCAAAATGGTAATTTTTGGTGAAATCGGGGTTAAAAAAGGATTTTGGAAAGTTCGAGGGTAAAATGGTAATTTTTGGTGAAATCGAGGTTAAAAATGGGATTTTGGAGAGTTATGGGGTAAAAAAGTAATTTTTGGACAGTTCAAGGGCCTATAAAACAATAAAACCAAAAAATGGATGACACGTGGCAGCCCCACAGGCATCCAGAAGTCAAAGGACTAATTTGTAAATCTCGAAAAATTCTTGGGCCAATTGTGTAATTAAACAAAAATTGATTTAAGGACCAAATTAAAACAAATTAAAAATAAAATGGACTAATTGCACAAATAAGGTAAAATAGTGACACGCGGCAGCCTTTGGTGCATTCAAAATGTCAAAGGATTAATATTGAAAAGCAAACAAAATTATCGGGTCAAATTAAAAATAATTAAAAGTATGAAAAGGACTAAATTAAAACAATTAAAAAATGCGGAAGGACCAAACGCGTAAATAACCCATTAATCAAAAACACGCGGATCCTAGAGGCGGGTCGGGTCAGTCCATGGGTCTTCTATAAAAGCCATTTTAGGGTTTTTTTAGTTATTTTCTTTCATTTTTCTTAAAAATTATCTCCCTCCCCTTTTTCTCTCTTCTCTCTCACATGCTCCCATGGCCGGCCAAACTCTGGCCGAGCCTTGGCAGCCTGTCCGCCGCGCGTCCACGGCCACGCGCCGCCGTCGTGGACTCCTCGCCACTCTTCGATGCAACTCCGGCCCTCACGCACACCGTCCGACTGCTGAGCCGCTGCCCATGGCCGGTTCAAAGGTAAAAAATCCTCTCCTTTTCTTTCCCTTTTTTTTCCTTATTTCTTTTTCTTTTTCGTTTTTAAAAAAAAACTTTCTTTGATTTTTTAAAAATCCCTTTTGTTTTTCATTCAAACCCAGATCTGGTTTTAAACCAGATATGGAAATTTTCAACGATTTTCCCCTTTTCATTATTATTAAAACCTCTTGATTTTCACCTATATTAGTTTAAAATCATTTTGGTGTTGTCTGTGCAGGTGTTCAAACAGTAACGACGACGGTGGCTTCGGTAGTGGCAGCAGTGGCGCACGGCGGTCCAGTGGAAGCAGATGAGTTTCTACCCTTTCATTTTCTTTTTATTATCATTAAATTAATAATATTATTATTTAAAATTAATTAATACCATTTAAAACTTTAGTTAATACATTTAATATATATTTAATAGGTATCTTGAAACTGGTAAATATAATTAATGCATTCAGTAGTGGTTTAATACATGCATATGTATATACACAAAAACGTTTGAGTTAATAATTAATAGAATGTAAATTTAATAAAGACATTAATGCATGTTAAAAAAAAAGAAAAATAAGAACTTAAGAATCTGATTCATGCATGGCATTTATGTACTCGTTTTGAGACCATACCTCAACTGCTTAATGTTTGAAGTTTTGAACTTGACTTTATTGCTGTTGGTGTCTATTTGGATGATTGGATAAAAAAAGATGTGTGTATGGATTTTTCAAAGAAGGGTTTGTAACCCCTACAACAGAATTAAATTTCAGCTTTTATAGCCAAATCTACCATCATTTCAATGTGTTCTATGCAATTAAATGCTAGTCCTAATCTTTCCTTCTTTTTGCAGGTGCAAGCAGTGACGGTTGGAGGAAGATGACTGTGGCAGAAGCAACTTGGAGCTAGTGGCAGGGCAAGTTGGTCGCTGACGTGGTAGCATGTGAATGGCTGGGATAGAAGGCAGCAGCAGGAGCAGTAGCAGATTTGGGTCACTTGAGTGCAATGGGCCAATGTAATTGGGTCTAGGAATGTGGGTCTCTTGGTCATTTAGTTGAGTCAATTGGGTTAATCGAATTAGGCCCAATTGGGCTTGTAATTTTGACATGTAATTGGACTTTTGGACATTATTAATTTAATTTTAAGTTTCAAATTATTTTAAATGTATTTAAATTTAAAACAAATTTAAATTTAAATAAATTTAAAATTAATTCAAACTTAAATTAAAATCCAAGTTGGGCCCGGTCAAAATTGGGCTTCAACAGGTGCCCCTCTTTGCTCATTGCTGTGTAACAGGAACAGAGCAAAGACCCAATAGAATGCCCAATTTGTTGGGTCTCGTCTCTTTGGCGCTCTATCTTCAACTAGCCCGCCTTTCATTTTGTCATTCGTCTTTCTACTTCTTTTGTGTGGTGGTTCCATCCTGCTTTGAGTTGATCTTCAAAAAGTCAAAATTTGTTACTATGACTTCACCCCATTCTCTCAAAATTTCAAAGAGATTGGAATTCGTCATCGTAGTCTTTGAGTCTGATTTCATTGACCTGGTCTTCTTCTCTATGTCTCATCAGGAAGATGATCGCGATCATCTGTTTTAATTCGCTTCTCTGGATCTCCTCAAGAAGACGAATTTGGTCCACTTCTCTGTGTCTCATCAGGAAGCTAATCATTTTATTGCTTCGACCTGCTTCTCAGTATCTCATCAGGAAGCTGGGTTCGAAGATTTGCTCGCGTTGAGCGTTGAGTTGGTATTCTTCTCTTTATCTCATCAGGAAGATGACCGCCTCGCTTGTTTTGATTCGCTTCTATGGATCTCCTTAGGAAGACGAATCTGGTCCACTTCTCTGTATCTCATCAGGAAGCTAACCATTTTATTGCTTCGACCTGCGTCTCAGTGTCTCATCAAGAAGCTGGGTTCGAAGATTAGCTCGTGTTGAGCGTTGAGTTGGTATTCTTCTCTGTATCTCATTAGAAAGATGATCGCCTTGCTTGTTTTGATTCGCTTCTCTGGATCTCCTCAGGAAGACGAATCTAGTCCACTTCTCTGTATCTCATTAGGAAGCTAACCATTTTATTGCTTCGACCTGTTTCTCAGTGTCTCATCAGGAAGCTGGGTTCGAAGATTGGCTCGTGTTGAGCGCTGAGTTGGTATTCTTCTCTGTATCTCATCAAGAAGATGACCGCCTCGCTTTTTTTGATTCGCTTATTTGAATCTCCTCAGGAAGACGAATCTGGTCCACTTCTCTGTATCTCATCAGGAAGCTAACCATTTTATTGCTTTGACCTGTTTCTCAGTGTCTCATCAAGAAGCTAGGTTCGAAGATTGGCTTGTGTTGAGCGCTGAGTTGGTATTCTTCTCTGTATCTCATCAAGAAGATGACCGCCTCAATGTTTTATTGAACTACTCCGTGATTGGAGTAAAGTCGATTGATAGTGATCTACCTTATACTTGGGGTAAAGGATCAAATAACTGTAATCTGTCTGAAAAATGGTTGTCCTTATAACTTCACGGGATCCGTCATGAACTTGTTATTTCTCGTCTTGCTTCAGGGTGTCGAGACCTGTAAAATATGCTCAAATGGGCCTCTGAATAGGCCAGTTTGTTTAGGATGTCATGCTCAAAAAATGAGTAGAAATGCTCCTAACTATGTGTGTGTATGATTTAATGTTTTATTCGTTTTTAGTCAGGCCCGTATGGTTTATTGCCCGTCCAAATTTTGTCATTGATGTGTCGATCCATCTTCTTCTATGCTGACCTTGAATTGCCCATTTTCAAGTTTATTTTCTCACCGGTGATCCTGTTTCGGACCCCTATAATTTTTGAAAATTTCTAGGATAATGCTCATGAATCTTTGTATGATTTATCAGTTCATTACTCGTTATTTAAATGCGAAATGCCTGCACAAAATTGTGTGGAAACAAAGTTGTATTTGAAAATTATATTAATAAAGAAATCAAAGGAAACAACATTAATGGCTAAGTATAAGAAAGGGGTAATTTAATTGTCCTAAATATCGACAGAAAAGAGCCACTCTTGCATTGACTTGCTGAGAATCACCCTTAGCCTAGACGTGTGTCTAGAAGACCTGGAGTGCTTTGTTGATGCCTCAAGCTGTAACTTTTCTCTATCTCCTCGACCTGTTTTGGGTATGAGCCACCCTTTGCGGGTTTTCAACTCAAAATTCTCCTGGTTTCAGGATGCCCTTTGCGGGTTTTCATCATAAACCCCCCTTTTTTTTTCTTAGGCGAAGTATTTCTTTACAGAGTCTGAATTGACGGGGTTATATAGTTCCTTGCCGTCCATTTCTGTTAAGATGAGAGCTCCTCTTGAGAAAGCTTTCTTTACTACATAAGGTCCTTCCCAATTGGGCATCCATTTTCCACGGAAATCTTTGTGTATAGGGAGTATCTTCTTCAAAACCAAATCTCCCTCATGGAACTCCCTAGGACGGACCTTTTTGTCATAAGCTCGCATCATCCTTTTTTGGTACATTTGGCCGTGGTGGATGACTTTCAATCTCTTTTCCTCGATCAAATTCAACTGATCATATCGAGCTTGGATCCATTCAGCCTCATCTAATTAGAGCTCAGTTAAAACTCGGAGAGAAGGTATTTCAACCTCAATAGGTAAGACCGCCTCCATACCGTATGCCAATGAGAATGGCGTTGCCCCAGTAGAAGTTCTGACCGAAGTTCTGTAGGCGAAGAGGGCGAAGGGCAGTTTTTCATGCCAATCTCTGTAAGTCTCGGTCATCTTTGCCACGATTTTCTTGATTTTTTTATTAGTTGCCTCTACGGTCCCATTCATTTTTGGGCGGTAGGGAGAGGAATTATAATGCTTGATTTTGAATTGTTCGTAAACTTCTGCAATCGTGCTATTGTTCAAGTTTAAGGCATTGTCGGATATAATCCTCTCTGGCATTCCATACCGGCATATGATCTCCTTTTTCAGGAACTTGCTGACTGTAGACTTGGTAACGTTGGCATATGAAGCTGCCTCTACCCATTTGGTGAAATAGTCGATCACCACGAAGATAAACCTATGCCCATTGGAAGCTTTCGGAGAAATTGGTCCAATGACATCCATGCCCCACATAGAGAAAGGCCAAGGGGAAGTCATGACATGGAGGTGCGATGGGGGTACATTAATCTTATCTCCATATATCTGACATTTGTGGCATTTCCTGGCATAGTTGATTGCATCACTCTCCACGGTAGACCAATAATACCCAAATCTCATTATTTGTCGGGCCATCGTGAAACCGTTGGCATGCGTCCCGCAAATTCCTTCGTGAACTTCCTCTACAATCCTCTTGGCTTCTACTGCATCAACACATCTCAATAGTACTTGGTCTTTCCTCTTTTTGTACAAGATTTCCTCGTCTAAGACATATTCACTAGCAAGTCTTCTCAATGTTCTCTTTTCGTTATCTGTGGCTTGCTCGGGGTATTTTTGATCTCTTACAAATTGAAGGATGTCCTGGAACCATGGGTGATCGTCCTTTTCTACTTCTTCCTCTGCCTCGATATCGCAACAATGAGCGGGAGTTTCATAGATACTCATTTGAATGGGCTTCACATCTTCTGGCCAACTTACTTTGATCATCGAGGCCAAAGTAGCGAGGGCATCAGCCATTTGATTTTCCTCTCGAGGAAGATAATGAAATGTGACATCATCGAACTCCGTAATCAACTTGAGAACTAGCTTGCGGGAATCCATTAGCTTAGCATCTCTTGTTTCCCACTCTCCTTTAAGTTGATAAATTACCAATGCAGAGTCTCCATAAACCTTCAGAGTTTTAATTCTCCATTCTATGGCCGCACGAATTCCCATGATGCACGCTTCGTATTCAGCCATGTTATTAGTGCAGTCAAAATCAAGCTTGCTGTAAAAAGAGTAATGATCTCCCTCTAGTGATACTAAGACTGCTCCAACCCCGTTACCCACGGCGTTTGAAGCTCCGTCAAAGTTCAAAATCCACGGTTGCTCCCTCGTGGTTGCCTCTTCAACTGTTGTAACGTACATTAGATCTTCATTAGGGAAATCGAAATTTATCGGCTCATAATCCTCTAAAGCCCTACTGGCTAGGAAGTCTGCTATCGAACTTCCTTTTACTGCCTTCTGATTGACATAGACGATGTCAAATTCTGAGAGCAAGATTTACCAACGAGCTAACCTTCCATTTAGCGCTGCAGACTCCATTAGGTACTTCAAAGGATCTAATTTCGAGATCAACCAAGTAGTATGGTAAAGCATGTATTGTCTTAGTCTGCATGTAGTCCAGACTAGTGCACAGCATAATTTCTCAACAGACGAATACCGAGTCTCACAATCGGTAAATTTCTTGCTCAGATAATATATCGCCCTCTTCTTTCTTTCGGATTCATCATGCTGGCCTAACACGTATCCCATGGAATTCTCGAAGACTGTTAGGTACAATATCAAAGGCTTATTAGGAATTGGAGGAACTAAGATAGGAGCTTTGGACAAATAATCTTTGACCTTATTGAAAGTTTCCTGTCACTCAGCATCCCATACGCCCGGGTTACGCTTTCTAAGCAAGCGGAAGATAGGGTCACACTTTTCGGTTAATTGTGAGATGAACCGAGCAATGTAATTTAGTCTCCCTAAAAATCCCCACACTTCTTTTTGCATGCTGGGTGGTGGTAGCTCCTGTATGGCTTTGACTTTGTCTGGGTCGATCTCAATTCCTTTTTTGCTGACCACAAAGCCTAACAATTTTCCTGAGGTAGCCCCGAAAGTGCACTTAGCCGGGTTTAGCTTTAATTGATATTTCCTTAACCTTATGAAAAACTTCCTCAGGATTCTCACATGCTCCTCATCTGTTTGGGATTTAGCTATCATGTCATCAACATAAACTTCGATTTCCTTGTGCATCATGTCATGGAACAGGGTTACCATAGCTCTTTAATAAGTTGCCCCTGCATTTTTAAGTCCAAAGGGCATTACCTTGTAGCAAAATGTTCCCCATATCGTGACGAATGTGGTCTTGACCATGTCCTTAGGGTCCATCTTTATCTGATTATATCCGGAGAAACCATCCATGAAGGAAAACAAAGAATGTCCCACTGTGTTATCGACCAAAGTATCTATGTGAGGTAACGGGAAATTATCCTTTGACGGGAAATTGTCCTTTGGGCTAGCTTTATTTAAGTCTCGATAGTCCACGCACATTCGTACCTTTCCATCCTTTTTAGGAACAGAGACTATATTAGCTACCCATTCAGAGTATTTAACGACTTGGAGTAAACCAGCGTCAAATTATTTCTTGACTTCTTCTTTTATTTTCAACAGCACATCCGGTCTCATTCTTCGGAGCTTTTGCTGTACGGGTCTGCATCCTTCTTTTATAGGGAATTTGTGCACCACGATGTCAGTGCTCAAACCGGGCATATCTTGGTATGACCACGCAAAGATGTCTTGAAACTCTTTGAGCAGCTCGATGAGGTTCCTTCTAGTTTCCGCAGAGACGCATGTCCCCATCTTTACTTCTTTCTTTTCATCCTCGCTCCCTAAATTAATCATTTCTACTGGATCCGAATGAGGCAGGATTTGTTTTTCTTCATGTCCTAACATCCTAAGCAGATCAAGGGAGAGATCACAATCCTGATTCTCTTCAAAGCTCTGAAGCTCTTCTAGACACACGTCTTGCACAAAGTGAGGTTCTAAGTTAACGTCAGAGTTACTCATGTTATTGATATTTGAGGACCTGTTGAGGGATAAAAAAGAAAGTCCAAAGAACAAAATGAATTTATAAAGAATGATCCTGTGGTATGTATATGAGTATGTATGTATTGAAAGAATGATTAGTGATATTTGTTGGTTATGTACAAGCGATTTATTAAGCTAAATTAAAAAATGAGCGAATAATTTTAGGATAGGAAATGCACTTTCATTTAAAATAACTGAATAATGAATATGGGCCTTTGACAAAAGATCCTTATTACTTTCAGGCCTAAAGCAATAGGTGATTTCGAGCATTACTCTGAGGAAATTTTAAAGATTATAGGAAGTTCCTCCACGGTCCAATTATCCAGGGTGCTTCCAAATGCACACGGACCATCCTTGATAGACTCCCTTCCTTGTTTCTTCTGATATGGCATTGATGCTCAAGTCTCTCATGATGCTTCCCCCAGCACCAATGGTTACTCTCTTTTTCCCTTTCTCTTCATTCCGGTTAATTATTTCTCCCAAAACAAAAGTCTCGTAAATGGGTGGGAAGACCATGGGTTCCCACGAGAGTCCTTTCCAGATAGTCTGCCCTCCTCCTCTCTTGTCTCTTTTCCATCTCTTTCTTTTTCTGCTTCGCATCCAGCTTATACCCTAAACCGTAGTGATCCTGCTTTTCTACCAGGGTCGACACGTTGGTTCTCCCTTGGAGGTACTTCCCGAGTCCTTTTCCAGAGGCAGCTCCTTTCCCAAGCATCATCCGCAGACCCATTCTAGTAGTCGATGATATTGCTGGCACAGGCACCTTGCTTCCTTTCGAAATGAAGGTCGCATTTACAAATTCCAGTGAACGGAACAAGCATTCTAAAGCTTCTTCATCCATCCCCACATAAGGTGACTCGCTTGTTACGGAGGCAATTATCTCTTCCTCCGCATTGATGGTAATTATCACTAGCTTCACCTTCTGATGTAGAGAGAAAGGTACAGCCCCGGTCGAATGGATCCATGGCCTCCTCAATAGGCAGTTGTAGGTAGGCCTAATATCCATCACTAGAAAATCTATCTCGTACGTGTTCGGCCCAATCTGCAGGGGTACTTCAATTTTTCCAGTCACCTTTCTTTCTGTCCCGTCGAATGCTCTTACTATGTTGTTGCATCCCTTCAAATGAGAGCTATCGATCGGTAATCTTTGGAGTGTAGCCAGTGGTAATACATTCAATGCTGACCCGTTGTCTATGAGTACTCCCGATAGCGTGTACCCTTAACAACGGGTTGTGATATGGAGGGCTTTGGTCGATCCCATCCCCCCGGACGGGATCTCATCATCGCTAAAGAAGATAAAATTATCTGCACTAATGTTGTTAACTAAGCGGTCCAACTTACATACCGATATATCATTGGTCACGTAAGTCTCGTTGAGCACCTTCATTAATGCATCACGATGTGCTTTCGAGCTTAGGAGCAAAGATAAGATCGATATTCGTGCAGATTGTTTATGGAGCTGTTCCACTACACTGTATTCACTGTGCCTTAGGAACTTTAGAAACTCTTTCGCCTCCCTTTCAGATACTGGCTCATTGGTGGATCTCTCAAGCCTAGTGGCTATTTCTTCTTCAGGCTCGCACATTACTGCTTTCCCTTTATTGACCTCTTTTGTTTTTTCGTCTGAGTCATAAATTTTACCACTCCGAGTAATCAAGTTTACATCCTTCTTAGGCTCCCCTTCTCTGGGCATGGTCACATTGCAGTTGTAATTCCATGGAACCTTTTTACTATCATTGTAAGGGAAGGTTGCAGGTCTCTGAATGATAATACGAGGCGTCGTCTGGCCACTGACTGTGCTTTTCGGTGTTTTACAAATGATCACTTTTGGGTGATTGATCGACCCCTCTTCAGAAGCACAGATATCATTGACTTCTTCTTCTTCTTCGAAGAATTTCAGCTCCTGATTGTCCATCAATGTTTGCAGCAGGGTTTTGAACTCGTCACAATCTTAGATTTCGTGGCCCTTAACAGCATGAAACTCGCAGTCAGTCTCTCTTATCATACACTTCTTATCCTTCACAACTATCCCGACTTTGACCATTTGCTGCTATACCCATCGTAGCGGAGACCTAATGTCTTCCACTCTTCTTTTGACTTTTCGAGCCTTTTCCTCCAGCACAGCATTGACCCCTTAGTTGGAATGGTTCGGCAGGGGGTTCCCAGCTACATTGGGCCTAGCTGGGTCTTCCAATTCACAACCCGAATCTTATCAAGTTCTCGACTCGCCTTTTGAAAGTCGGGCAATTTTCGATTGAGTGACCTACCTCATCTGCGTGATACTCACAATGAGCATTCGCGTCGTACCAAGCCGAGAACGGTGGTTTGTACGGTTTCACCCTTTGAGGAGCTACCTTATGGGCGTCATACAGCATTTTGTAGAGTTCTTTATACGACACCGGTAGTGGAGTGTATTGAATTTTTGCTCTATTTGGCTTAACACTCGGTTCTCGCCTCAGGGCATTTTGATGATTAACTACTAGTACCCTTGGCTGACCTGTTATGAAGGGTCTAGCACCATCAGGTCGGTATGCACTTGTATTGTTGACCTCATTATCTCTTCTTCTAAGGGCAGGCCTTTTAGCGTTTTTTCCCGCCTCGATTTTACCAGCTTTAATTGCATTCTCAATCATCTCTCCTAAGATGACCATGTCGACGAAGTTTTTGGTAGTGTTTCCCAGCAAATGATTAAGATAGGGGGCTTTGAGGGTATTCACGAACAGTATTGTGGTCTCTTTATCTGTCAACGGTGGCTGTACTTGTGTTGCCATTTCTCTCCACCGCTGTGCGTACTGTCTAAAACTTTCGTTTGACCTCTTCTCCATGTTCTGTAACGTGAGCCAGTCGGGTGCTATCTCGATCACATGACCGTATTGTTTCAAGAAAGCTTATGGCAAATCTTTCCATGAACGAACTTTCGCTCGGCTCAGTTGGTTATACCATCTGACCACCAATCCGGCCAAACTATCTTGAAAACAGTGAATCAACAATTGATCATTGTGAACATGCCCCGCCATCTTTCTACAGAACATGGTCAGATGTGTTTCTGGACAGCTCGTTCCGTGATATTTTTCGAATTCAGGAACTTTAAATTTGGAAGGGAGAACCAAGTTTGGAACCAGACTCAATTCTTTGGCATCCACTCCGTAAGAATTTTCAATTCCTTGTATTGCCTGAATTTTCTCCTCCAATAGCCTATAATTTTACTCCATTTGCCTAGGGAGGTCCTTTTTTATCATCTCATCAAAATCTGGAACTCCCAGGTTTGCAGCATTATCTTCTGAATTTGACCTAGATTCGACTACATAGTTAGCAGGCCCTGACGTGCCTGTGGTCTGCTGTTGTGGCCTAATGGTGACATGGGCTTCTCTGGTCGGTATTTCTTGTAAGTCTGGGTTGTGTACTGGCGTAAAGCCCGGAGGAACACTCGGGTCTTCGTCATCTTCAATAGCAGGGCTTTTTCCCTTGTCGGCCATGCTTTGTTTAACTTACGCTAATTCTGTCATCAAACTCTTTTGTACCTCTGAAAACTGGTTCTTCATTTCCCTACACATTGCTGCCATTTGCTCCTGCATCTGATCTTGTAGTTCTTTCTGGATTTGCTCAAGCCGTTGTTCCATGGCTTTTGTTTTCTTGCGGGTATAATAATGGTGCGTATTTTCAATGATGACTGGTGTTAAAACTGATTTAATTTTAATTAATTAGTATTGTTATGCAAGAATATGCAAAATATAATGCAAATGAAATGCATGCATGCAATGCAAGAAAAGGCATTGATTCTAAAATCCACTTTCCATTAGAGCAACTTCTCGAGAGAGAGAAAAAGATCCTTACATAAAACAGAAGTTACACAAATGGTTTGGCCTTTTGTCCTAGAGCTTTAAATTTTTCTAGAAGTCTAGCTAACTTCTTTCCTCGCTCCGATTTGGATTCGTATTGAAGATTCAAGACATCAGCTTCAGCAGCCAACTCTTGTACGTGATCAGCAGCTTCTCTCATTTGAGTCAATGCTTTTCCCATTACGTGATCTCTTTCCCCGACTTCCCTCTAGGCTTGGCAAGCGTGCCATTCACTAGTTTCCAAATTTCTTTTCATAATCTTGAGTCGGATTTCATTGTTGTGGAGTGTGGCTTCCAATTCTTGCACTCTTTCTCTTAACTCTTGTTTTTCAGCCATACAGGCTTTGAGCTCCAGTACGATATTTCGATTGCGGTGCCTCCGTAATGACTCTTTCAATTCTTCTATCCTTGCTTCCAAACTGGTCATCTTAGCTCTCATTTCGGCCTTCTCAACCTGTTTTTCTAGCAATTCCCCTTCAAGGCGTTCTCACGGGCCTGACCATCTTGGAACCTTCTTTGCCATTGTTTCGCTTGGTCCTTCTGTATCTGAATCTCCTGACGTCATTGCTCGGATGTCTTACCCAGCCCTGCAATCTTCATAGACTGACGAAGCTTCTTGTAATGCTTCTTTAAGTCCTCGAGATCCTCTTCGGTTTTTTTTCCTTTTCTTAACTTTTTCGCCTCTAGTCTGTGGAAATCTACATCTAGCCCCAACTTCATCTTATCTTTCTCCAATACCTCTATCCTCTTACCAAACTCTGAGTTTTTCCTTTCAAAATTTTGTTTGAGGATATCTAACTCTGAAGGAGCTTCTTCCAAACATTCTTTTATTGGATGAACATTTTTAGGGTTTGGCGTGAGAATATTATCATTAACCCTCTTGCTCCTCTACCAATCGTAGTTCGAGGTTATTAAAGGGTTCGCACTGAACTTCTTCATTCTTTGTACCCTTTTCACGCGTTTGCCACTTCTCGGACCTTTTTCTTATAGTCATTCCCTTTATATGAAAACTCGCAATGTGCTAGACCATGAGTTGCAGGGATAAACTGTCTTGTCTTGTATTGTCTCAAAACGAGCAGAGGAGCATACCCAGTGACACCCCAGACTCCGAGTAACGGGACCCAATCAAAGTCGCCACAACGGTAAAGGACCTCATCGGGAAGAAACCAAGGAGCGCACCATTCAATGTCCTTGTTTTGTAGATTTTGGAGAACAGCCGCCCACTTTTCTTCAGATACTTTCAGTTCTCGTTGCGAAGCCATAAAATTCTTCAAGGGCGAGAAGTTAGTCGAGAAAACCTTACAAGAAAATTTCTTCACTTTTCCAGAAATGGCTGTGAAACCAAACCATCAAAAGTTGTGCGCAGCCGATAAATCTTCCTTCTCCTTCTCTCCGACAAGCACTCAACGAGCGAAAAGTTTCTTCCAAGATAGTAAGGACGGGCGTAATTCCTCTACTGAGTCGATCAAACAATGCTACTACTCCATCTTCCACGTGCCCTAATGCTTTCGGGAACAAGACTAACCCGTATATACTGAGGGAAAAAATGTTAATGCGTCTTCTCATATCTAGGTGGGTCACAATCAGGTTTCGCAAACTTTTCCAAGTAATGCACCTGTTGTCCCCTTTTACTTTTATACGAGGAGCAACCCATAGCTCGCTCATCCCCGTTGCGTTCATCAATCTCTTTAACAATGTTGGAACACTCACGTCTTTAGAATATGCTTTATCGACTTGGATCCTTGGGCATCAAATCAGAGCAGTATATTCTTCTATGGTAGGTGTCAAGTCCAAGTGTCCGAAGGTGAAGCAATTATATCCGAGGTTCCAATGTTGAGTAAGGGCTCGAAAAAGGTGCTTGTCAATCTTGACTTTCAGCAAGTAAGGTAAATCTCCATAGTCTTGATAAAACATATGTTTCATCTCATTATCCCACTGTCCCCAAATCTCTTTCAACTCTTGCAAGTTGTTCTGAGTTACATTGATACGAGTATAGTCTCAAAATTCTGACAAATGCCCCTCTTTCAGGCTATCACCTTTTCTACGTTGCTGCTCCTCAAACCATAGGCGCGTCACCATATTATCTTCTACTTTATCAAGAAATCCTTCCTCCATGATGAAACTGCCTAGTCGGTAAAACGGATTTAAATCAACACCTTTTCATTCATGATGATGCAAATGCAGATGAAAGAGGCAAAACAAACATGGTTAGTAGCAGGTGATAAATAAATATATATAAAAAATCAGCATACAAATATATAACACCGAACCTAAAAAATTTAGGGTATACTAACAGGGCTCGGCCTAACTCCATCTAGGGTGAGTGCTTACGACCCACTATATGTAGTTTAGGCTCTAAAGTAAAGGGTACCTAAACCAGCAGATTCCTCTATCCTCACCCATTACAGGCGCATACGGACGAGTTCGGTCTAGGGGGATGCATTTCTCGCATGTTTGCACGGAAGTGAAAACTTCATGAAAACAAGGGTACTTTGTAATCCCGAAAGCGATCTACCATCCTGCACGGAGGTGAAGACCTCACGAAGGAGTAGTTTCCCGCTTCCACTTAAAAGGGTAGTATCACAATGCACATGAATGCAAAATTACACTAGCAATATCACACAGTAAAATACCACACAAAAATGTCGAGGATCACAAGTTAAATAAAATCAAAGTTAAAAAGCTCTCAAAAAAGACCCGAAAATTATAAATTTTGGCCTGACTCTCGTTTATTTTGAAAAAGGTCCCTAGTGGAGTCGCTAGCTGTCGAAACGACCTCGAAAATGACGAGGTTTCGAAAAATTCATTTTAAAATTTTGAAACTTTGAAACAAAAAGGGAAATGGGAGTCGCCACCAATCTTTTATTAGGTGTGATTGGATCACCATGAAACGTTAAAAACGTTTAAAAAATGGGGTCTTCGAAATCCAGAGAAACAGGTTCGAGAGTCGGTTACGCATGAGGAAGGATTAGCACCCTCATACGCCCAAAAATTGGTACCACATGATTATTTTTGGGTCTTATTTTATGAAAACAATGAAAACTCGAGTAAAGTTTAAAATACGATGTTTATTTTAGATGGCTTTGTATAATTTCAAAGGAAAACTTTTAAGAAAAATTCGTCCTCATGTTTTGATCCTCTATGAGAATTAGAAGTCGTGTCCAACACATTAGGGCACTATATTCTCGGAGTTTCAAAACTGAAGGACGTTTCGAGGCATTTTAAAGAGAGTGTTCTATCATATGAACCATACGAAAATCACACCCAACACGTTAGGGCATGATGTTTCGAGATCTTCACACGAAAGAACATTGTTTCTTCTTTTGGTCTTAAAATCACTTTGTATATAATTATTAGATTGAAGAGTATTTTGAAAACTTTTTGAAAAGGATATCCGACTTGCATGAATTACAAAAGTCACACTTAACGCGTTAAAGCATGAATCTTCGAAGTTTTCACACGGAAGGATATTGCCTCGTTTTTAAAATTATTTGTGATATAGATATATGTTTTGAGAATTTGAAATTTTCGTATTGAATTTAAAATGTAATCCTCGGACACATAGTTTAAAAGATTCAAATATGGAATACCCGTTTACTTCTATTTTCGCGAAGAATTAAAATCGTGACCAACACGTTAGGACACGATATTATCTGAATCTCGGGGTTAACAGGTATAAAAATCTTAAAAAGGATATTTGACGCGTGTGAGTTATACGAAAAATCACACCCGACACGTTAGGGCATGATTTCTTGAAGCTTTCACACGAGAAGAACATTGCTTCGTCTTTGAAGATACTTTAAAAATGAGTGTGTAAGTTTAAAATATCGAATAGCAATTAATAAGAGAAATTAAATACGAAGCAAGATAATAAGCAGATAAATAGAATGCAAAAATGTAAAATGCAAGTGCATAATGACTAAAATAAATGCAAGTATTTAATGAAGAAGAAAAATGATGCGATCGGGATCGAAAACGGGACCTTTGGATGCCCGGGGGTGAAATGGTAATTTTTGGTGAAATCGGGGTTAAAAATGAGATTTTGGAAAGTTCAGGGGTAAAATGGTAATTTTTGGTAAAATTGGGGTTAAAATGAGATTTTGGAAAGTTTGGGGGCAAAATAGTAATTTTTGGTGAAATCGAGGTTAAAAATGGTATTTTGGAAGGTCGGGGGTAAAATGGTAATTTTTGGTGAAATCAAGGTTAAAAATGGGATTTTGGAAGGTTCAGGGGCAAAATGGTAATTTTTGGTGAAATTGGGGTTAAAAAGGGATTTTGGAAAGTTCAATGGTCAAATGGTAATTTTTGGTGAAATCGGGGTTAAAATGGGATTTTTGAGAGTTATGGGGAAAAATGTAATTTTTGGACAGTTCAAGGGCCTATAAAATAATAAAACCAAAAAATGGATGACACGTGGCAACCTCACAAGCATCCAGAAGTTAAAGGACTAATTTGTAAATCTCAAAAAATTCCTAGGCCAATTGTGTAATTATACAGAAATTTATTTAAGGACCAAATTAAAACAAATTAAAAATAAAAGGGACTAATTACACAAATAAGCCAAAATAGTGACACGCGGCAGCCTCTGGTGCATTCAAAATGTCAAAGGATTCATATTGAAAAGCAAACAAAATTATCGGGTCAAATTAAAAATAATTAAATGTATGAAAAGGACTAAATTAAAACAATTAAAAAATGTGAAAGGACCAAACGTGCAAATAACCCATTAATCAAAAACACGCGGATCCAGAGGCGGGTCAGGTCGGTCCATGGGTCTTCTATAAAAGCCATTTTAGGGTTTTTTTTATTATTTTCTTTCATTTTTCTTAAAAATTATCTCCCCTTTTTTCTCTCTTCTCTCTCACATGCTCCCATGGCCGGCCAAACTCCGGCCGAGCCTTGGCCACCCGTCCGCCGTGCACCCACCCCCACGCGCCGCTGTCGTGGACTCCTCGCCACGCTCCGATGCAACCCCGACCCTCGCGCACACCGTCTGATTGCCGAGTCGCAGCCCGTGGCCGGTTCAAAGGTAAAAAATCCTCTCCTTTTCTTTCCCTTTTTTTTCCTTATTTCTTTTTATTTTTCGTTTTTAAAAAAAAAACTTTCTTTGATTTTTTAAAAATCCCTTTTATTTTTCATTCAAACCCAGATCTGGTTTTAAACCAGATCTGGAAATTTTCAACGATTTTCCCTTTTCGTTATTATTAAAACCTCTTGATTTTCACCTATATTAGTTTAAAATCATTTTGGTGTTGTCTGTGCAGGTGTTCGAACAGTAACGATGGCGATGGCTTCGACGGTGGCAACAGTGGCGCACGACGGTCCTGTGGAAGCAGATGAGTTTCTACCCTTTCATTTTCTTTTTATTATCATTAAATTAATAATATTATTATTTAAATTAATTAATACCATTTAAAACTTTAGTTAATACTTGAAACTGGTAAATATAATTAATGCATTCAGTAGTGGTTTAATACATGCATATGTATATACACAAAAACATTTGAGTTAATAATTAATAGAATGTAAATTTAATAAAGACATTAATGCATGTTAAAAAAAAGAAAAATAAGAACTTAAGAATCTGATTCATGCATGGCATTTATGTACTCGTTTTGAGACCATACCTCAACTGCTTAATGTTTGAAGTTTTGAACTTGACTTTATTGCTGTTGGTGTCTATTTGGATGATTAAATAAAAAAAGATGTGTGTATGGATTTTTCAAAGAAGGGTTTGTAACCCCTACAACAGAATTAAATTTCGGCTTTTATAGCCAAATCTACCATCATTTCAATTTGTTCTATGCAATTAAATGCTAGTCCTAATCTTTCCTTCTTTTTGCAGGTGCAAGCAGTGGCGGTTGGAGGAAGATGACTGTGGCAGAAGTAACTTGGAGCTAGTGGCAGGGCAAGTTGGCTGCTGACGTGGCAGCATGTGAATGGCTGGGATGGAAGGCAGCAGCAGGAGTAGTAGCAGATTTGGGTCACTTGAGTGCAATGGGCCAATGTAATTGGGTCTAGGAATTTGGGTCTCTTGGTCATTTAGTTAAGTCAATTGGGTTAATCGAATTAGGCCCAATTGGGCTTGTAATTTTGACATGTAATTGGACTTTTGGACATTATTAATTTAATTTTAAGTTTCAAATTATTTTAAATGTATTTAAATTTAAAACAAATTTAAATTTAAATAAATTTAAAATTAATTCAAACTTAAATTAAAATCCAAGTTGGGCCCGTTCAAAATTGGGTTTCAACAGAACTAATTGATCTTTTAATTGTTTTAGGAGGGTTTAAATGATTTTTACGGATTATATAAAAATTCTCAAAAAAAATATAAAAATAATACAAATTTATAACATGAATACTAACTTTAAATTTTTTTTATAACCTTTAATGCTTTTTAATAACATATTAATAATATTTTATATATATTTAAAATTTTATGATATTTAATAAATTTTATATATTCTTTATAATTTCTGTAATTTTCATAATATTTGGACAAAATACTACATATATATGTCTCCTTTATTTATATATTACATAAATTTGAATATTATATGATATACTCCTTTATTTATTTATATATTACACATGTATATATTCCTATCCCAGCAGTTGTTGGAAATTTGACAAACAAATTGGTTGGTCCAATCTGACATCCTTTATCACCTTTTTAGAAGTTTCAACAAAGAAAAACACAACATTTGCTTTTATGGGGTGGTATTAGTAAAATAAATAAGGGTAAACTATCAAAATAGTCACTTTTATTTGTCTCAGGTTACATTTTAGTCATTTATGTTTGAAATGTTATGTTTTAGTCACTTACGTTATCGTTTTGCTACGAAATAGTCACTCTATCATTAAGATCTGTTACCTCCTAAACGACAGTCCGACATGACAGTTAAAATGAGTTTTAAATGTCAACATGAATGTTCAGTCAAGATGAGAAAAGTTTTTTTTTTTATGAAAATAGAGTACAAAATTTTACCCTAAAACCCAATTTTATCCCGTTTAAAAAGAAGCAACAGTTGGGTTTTTTTTGTTCATTTTAATTGCCACGTCGAACTGTCGTTTGGGTGGTAATAGATTTTAACGGCAGAGTGACCATTTCGTAACAAAACGATAACATAAATGACTAAAACGTAACATTTCAAACATAAGTGACTAAAATGTAACCTGATACAAATAAAACTGACTATTTTAATAGTTTACCCAATAAAAAAGCATGGTTTTTTCTTCCCTTATCACCTTCTTAGAAACTTCAACTAAGAAAAACACAACATGTGCTAGTGGCAGTTTACTTCTAAAGAGGAAGACTTTGAAATTAATGAATATGTGTTAGACAGTTGACTGAAGACCTTGAAATTAATGAATATGTGTTAGACAGTTGACTGAAGACTTTGAAATTAATGAATATGTGTCAGACAATAGACTAAAGACTTTGAAATTAATATATCCAATAAAATTAAATCAGTTTTATATGTATTTATGTAATCTAAAGTTCGAGATTGGAGAGCAGCTTCAGCCCTCAACTTCATAGCTATGAAATCCTACTTCTCCACTTCTATCCCTACCTTCTTTTTACTCTCTATTATTGTAATCACTAGTGGAATTACAAGAGCAACAAACGATGATTCTGAATGGCTGGCAGCAGAGGCAAAAGCGTTAAGGGAAACAGGGTGGTGGAGTAATTATAGAAAGAGTTGGAAACCATTGTATGTGGCCTGGTATTCGATGCAGTGCTGGAAGTGTCGTGGAGATTGATCTTAGTGGCCATGGTCTGAATGGGGGCATAACACCTCAAATAGGAGCACTTTCGAAACTCAAGCTCCTTAACCTGTCTTCGAATAGCCTTACAGGTGCGTTACCTTCGTCACTTGGAAACCTCACTCAATTGGCAGTGCTTGACGTTTCTTATAACTATATTCATTCCATTCCCTTGGCAATTGAGAAGCTAGAGAATCTTGTTTCTCTAAATTTTTCTGGCAACTCCATGTTTTATATGCCTTCCGAAATATTCAACCTTAAAAAGCTAATGACTCTCCACCTCAGAAACAGCCACCTCAGTGGTACCATTCCACGAAATATTGGAGAGCTAGAGAGTATGGTTGATCTTGATCTCTCAAACAACTGGTTTTTTGGTCCAATCCCATCTTCTGTCAGCAACTTAACCAATCTTGCCTCGTTGTTTCTTCAAAGCAACCAACTTGATGGATCCATTCCAGAAGATATTGGGAGACTAACGAATTTGGTTGCATTGAATCTATCCTCCAATAGTCTTGTTGGTCCAATCCCATCTTCTGTCAGCAACTTAACCAATCTTGCCTCGTTGCTCCTTCAAAGCAACCAACTTAATGGCTCCATTCCAGAAGATATTGGGAGACTAACGAATTTGGTTGAATTGGATCTATCCTCCAACAGGCTTTCAGGTCACATCCCTTCCTCGCTGGGTCAGTTAGCAAAATTGAAATCTCTTTACCTCTACCATAATCAAATTAATAGTGTCATCCCTCCAAATTTGGGTAGTTTATCCAGTTTACGGTATCTATCCATGGCTTCGAATCTTTTGGAAGGTCCTATACCCCATGAAATTGAGAGTTTGAATGCTTTAAAATGCTTAGATCTCTCAGACAACAAATTGAGTGGACCCATTCCAACTCAGATTGGTAATTTGTCAAATTTAATATACTTAATTTTGGCAAACAATAACTTGAGTGGAAGGATTCCCCTGCAAATTTGTGACTTATCACTATACGAGCTTGATCTAAGCCATAACTTCATAGGTGGAGACATACCTTCTCAACTCCTTAACCTTTCTCGTTCCACAAATATTGATATTAGCCATGACCTTCTCCAAAGACTGATACCTTCCCAGTTTGGGAGTTTAACTCGATCAAGTGTTTCCAAATTTAACCAAATCAACATTGATCTTAGTCGAAATAATCTAACGGGCATGATTCCCGAATTTCAATTTTATCCGGACAACCTCAACTTATCGTTTAACTCCCTAAGTGGTCCAATTCCAAATGGGTTATTGGATTATCCACCCAAGACATTTACAGGTAATAAGGATTTATGTGGTTCCATTCGAGACTTCTTTCCATGCCCTTCAACGAAGCACAATCTGGCAGTCATTATTCTTGTCCCGACATTGTTATTTCTTATCTCATTCTTCGCATTGGTGATATTCATCCTTTACCGACGATATAGAGCTAAAGCTTTGAAACAAGATCGAAGTCCAACAAAAAACGGAGATTTATTCTCTATTTGGAATTTTGATGGAAAGATTGCATTTGAAGACATCATCAAAGCAACAGAGGATTTCGATTTCAAATATTGCATTGGAACTGGTGGTTATGGCAGTGTTTACAGAGCAGTCTTACCAAGTGGCAAAGTTGTTGCTTTAAAAAAACTCCACCGATTGGAAGCTGAACAGCCGGCTTACGATGCAAGTTTCCGAAATGAGATCAAGTTTTTAACAGAAATACGACACAAGAACATAGTCAAGCTCCACGGATTTTGTCTCCACAACCGTTGCATGTTCTTGATTTATGAATATATGGAAAAGGGAAGCTTGTTTTATGGCTTGAACATTGATGATGAAGCTGTAGAATTGGATTGGACCAAAAGAGTGAACATAATCAAAGGTGTCGCACATGCTCTATCTTACATGCATCATGATTGCAACCCTCCAATAGTTCATCGAGACATCTCAAGCAATAACATTTTACTGAACTCTGATTCGGAAGCTTTTATCGCTGACTTTGGGACTGCAAGACTTATTGATCCTGATTCATCTAATCGAACTGTAATTGTTGGGACGTATGGATATATTGCCCCAGGTTCTGCATCTTCACTCTCTTATTTTACTTTTTATTTAGTTTTATCCATTCTTAGTTTCTACCGCTTATTTGTGTCAAAATACATATTAGAATATGAGGGAAACAAGTAGGAAAAACAAAATTAAGAAATATCAAATATAAATACAAAAAATTAATTCGAGATTGGAGGATTCAAATGCAAACATACATGCAACTAAGCTGAATACAAAATATAAATTAATATATATTTAACTATTTTTTTTGTTGTAATTACAGAACTTGCTTACTCATTGGTTGTGACCGAAAAATGTGATGTTTATAGTTTTGGAGTGTTGGCACTGGAAATATTGATGGGAAAGCATCCTGGTGAATTGTTGTCAACAATATCATCAACATCGTCTCATGTCCAAAATTTCATGCTAAATGAAATTTTGGACCCTCGATTACCAACCCCAAGAAGTCGAAAAATGACAGGAGACATCACTTTTATTGCTGTAATTGCTTTTGCATGCTTACAAGCTAGACCCAAAGCTCGACCAACAATGAAATTCGTGTCTCAAGAATTTCTACACATCAAGTCTCCAATTGCAATGCCTCTTCATGAAATATCATTGATTGAACTTAAAAATCATGAGATGTTTATGAGCGACGAAAATCGCAAATAAATAAATGATTTGAAATTGATTTAATAATTTAGGAGTGAGAAATAGAATTAATCTTCACTAACTCACGACATTATTATTCATAGTTGCTTTCTTGTTTTTCTATAAAATATTTAAAATTTTGGGTTCAAACACATCACCTTTAATAATTAGAATTATGTTTTAACAATTAAAATTAATCTTTAACTTTAATTAAAATTTTCGAGCTTGATAGGTTTTGATTTTGTTGAACATAGCTTAAATGACCTCTTTTAACATAATCGACATTTTAATATAATTTTAGAAATAAGTTAAATTTTAATTTAATTTTAGAATTAAAATTAAAAGTTTGGTTCTAAATCAGGGTTTAAATTAAATCTCATCTTGATTTTTGGGGTTGAAACAAAATTTTAAACCTTAAGGGGCCCAATTGATTTTTTTGAGTTTCAAAATTTGGGTTATTTTTTTAATTTGAAAATTTGAACACGAAATTAATGTGGGATTAAATCAAATTTATTTTATTTTGATTAAATTTAAAATTGAAATTAGTTTGGTGAGTGAATGATTGAAAGTAGCTCAAATTTTGGACCAAACCCAATGTTTAAGGGCTAAATCCATATACAAAGTCCATTAGAGCTCAATTTCTTTTGAGGTCTAACTTTTGGGTCCATTTTAAGTTCAAATTTTTTCTTGAAAAAATATCTAAGCTCATATTTCTAGAGTCCTTCCTAAGTCCAATTTCTCCCTAACTTTCGGAATGAATAATTTTGCTTAATACTTTATTTTTTATGTTTTCTCAAACAATGGGTATTGAATATTTTCATATAAATAATACAAAAAGAAAATCTGGAAGGTTTAAAAATAATTTTTATGTTTTTATGCTTTTTAAAGGCTCCAAATTTCAGCCCTTTTGAAGATCCAAATTTGACCCTTAATTACGAGGATTATTTGAAACACAAGAATATCATGAGTGAGTTTTAAAAGGTTCAATGTGATATTAACACAAATAGTTAATTTAACGCATAACATAACTCATCAAAATCATCATAAATGCATATTTCATGGAATTCACATATCATCACATTTATCGTATCATAACACGACTTGCTTATGAATAATGCACAATTATAAAATTTCCTACCCATCTCCGCTACACACCAATATCGAATTTCCCATAACTCGTCTATCCAATAACACACCAGTTTGTGAGCAAGCCACCACATATTTATTGATAATGAAAACATAACACATCGTGAACAAGCCATCACATATTTGCCGATAACGACCACATAGCACATCATATATTATTGGATATACATTAATTTCGAAGTCTTTAGTCATCGGTTAATATTATGCTATTGATTTGTCTTGATCTTTTAGAAGTACAGTGGAAGTTGTAGCAAATGTTGTGTTTCTCTTTGTTGAATGTTCTAAGGAGGCTAGTTTTTAATCCAAAATTTGTCAATATGTGTGGCCCCAAAGAAAGCAATGCTATAAAGGAACATTAGAAATCAACCATTGCCGTGCCGTAGTCTATACTTTATAGTCTTACTCTCTATTTTTTACCTCTTTTATTTCTTTAT
Source organism: Gossypioides kirkii (assembly GCA_005610355.1). Lineage (NCBI taxonomy): Eukaryota > Viridiplantae > Streptophyta > Magnoliopsida > Malvales > Malvaceae > Gossypioides > Gossypioides kirkii. The sequence goes on along the minus strand of CP032251.1, from coordinate 2,791,610 downwards.
ATAATTTTTTCATTATAAGAAAAAATAATTAATTTTTATTTTTAAAAATATTTCTGAGTTTTTTTTCTATATTTTATTTTAAAAAATTTAACCCAAAAATTAGAACTAGAATTTGAGCACAAACCCATCACCGAAATGAACAAAATTTGGCCGACAAAATTAGGTTTTAAAAAACTTATTGGCTTAGAGCATTACCATACTACTTTCAATCATTCACTCACCAAACTAATTTCAATTTTGAATTTAATCAAAATAAAATAAATTTGATTTTTTTCTTGTAAAAAAAATAAGTTAATCAATTTTGCTAAACAATTACAATTGAAAATTCAACTACTCTATCAATCTCAAACTCATCGCAAAGCTCTACAAGGATTTTATCCAGCACTTATACCTCAATACTTTTGTCTGAAGTCATCTTAGCAAATCTATTATCAACTTTATTCTTATTTCTTAGAATATGTTTGAAACCCCACTGATCAATAATTTGTAAGTTCACATGAATTCTTCTTACCAGAGTTGATGGTGAGCTCTTCAATTGATTAGCTTGCATTGCTTTAATGACCTCCAAACTATTCGTATATATTGAAACATAAAAAATAACCCAAATTTCGTGTTCAAATTTGCAAATAAAAAAACCCAATTTTAAATTAAAAAAGAAAAATGAATTTGGCTCCTTAAGGTTTAAATTCTATTCTAACCCCAAAAATCAAGATGAGACTTAATTTATCCCATGATTTAGAAGTTAGAACCGAACTTTTAATTTTAATTTCAAAATCAAATTCAAATTTAACTTAATTCTAAAATTGTTTTAAAATGTCGATTCTGTTCATCGAGACATCTCAAACAATAACATTTTATTGAACTCTGATTCGGAAGCTTTTATCGCTGACTTTGGGACTGCAAGACTTATTGATCCTGATTCATCTAATCGAACTGTAATTGTTGGGACGTATGGATATATTGTTAAACATCCCACGGCCCAACAAAAACTCAAAACATTTAGACAATGAAGGAAGAAATCAAATGAAAAACTCAACACTTGATTTATTTCTTGGTGTGAATAATACATAGTACATAGATCTTTATATAGACTCAAAGTATTAACATCCTTATTTATCTAAGCAATGTGGGATATGAGTTCATAACTCATTTGCCTTTTGTTCTTAGGCAATGTGTGATTCATTCCTGCTAACAAATCATTTACACTTATTTTCCAATAAGTTGGTGTTGATATTTCAACACTCTCCCTCAACACCAACTTCTTTCTTGTGTATCATGCCCGTGTCAACACGAGCACTCTTCTTCTGGCCTGCAATGTTGATGTCTACAAACATCAACCCTTCCTTGCCATCCCTCTTTACAGGAACGAGTACCATCGAATTAATCATCGATGCTTTCTTCTTAACAGGCTTCCCTTCCTTCGGCTCATTATTCCTCTTGATAGCCGAAAACAAAGATAATTTTGGACAGTTCTTCTTCATATGCAGTCCTCTACAAAGGTAGCATTTCAACTTACTCCTCTTCTCTTTCGGGTTGTTGGGTCTCCAGTTCTCATGTCGTGGTTTCCCTCGTCGCTACTACTACCACTGCCATAATCGCTATGTCCACATCATCTTCCTCATGATCTCCCCCATTATTGCCCTTCACATTAGGCTTGAAAGATTCGAACATGTCTCTACTCGGATCAAGTTCCAGTAAGGACTCTGTTACCATCATGACTTTGGTAAGTTCTTTGACACCTCAGTGTTGGAATTCTTGCTTTGCGCATGGTTTCAACCCATTAGTGAAAGAGAAAAATGCTTCCTTCTCGCTCAAATCAGAAATTTGGAACATGAGTTCACTAAACTCCCGCACATACTCTCTAACCGACCCTTATTGCGTAAGCCGCCGCAACCTTACTCGAGCTTCATTCTCGGTATACACTAGGTAAAACTGTGCCTTAAATTCCTGTTGGAATTTTACCCAAGCAAAGTTGTCCACTTCACTTGCAAACCTTGCCCCTTTAAACCCTTTAGGTTTGGGCACATTCATTGCTTGTTGCTTTAGTGTCGAAGCCAACATTTCATTACCAAATGCAACCTTGTAAATCTTGAGCTCCCCCTTAAGCTCGGTGATTTCTTCCTTCAAGGCTACTACCATTGCCTCAAGAGCATCATCCTTCCTAGTCATCTTGTTTTCTAAGGAACTAAGAGTATCCCATACATACTCTCTCAGTTGTTCCTTCATGAATTGCAAGCCACTTGGGAGTCCCTTCTTGACTTCATCGATCTTCTCCCTGAAGTCCCTTATGGACTCTTCAAGAGTGATCACTCGACTTTCCAAAGTTGACAGTACGTCCCTCGAACGACTCTATTTTCTGACTGTCCCACAGGTCTCCATTGGCTCACTTTGATTAGTTTTTTCTACTATGGCAACGTTAGCATATTTGGAATTTTGCCTTTTTGATCTTCTTAGTGATGTTGGTTCTTCTATTCCACTAGGCTCACCTTCTTCGATCGGTTGGTAGTGAACGCTAGTTTTCCACGAACTTTGAGTTTCGCTTTCTTCTCCCTCATCGTCAACAATTTCAATTTCATTTAGACTTAACTGAATCTTACAAGACTGTAATTCTCTTTTGAGATTATTGACCAAAGAAATACATATAATCTTTACCTAAAACTTGACATTATTTTTTGACTCAAGCAATAAGGAAGTAGCCAATAGGAGAGACAACTAATTAACTCGAGAATTTCACCATGATATATATATATGTTTTTTTTCTCTTTTTCTCTTTGTTGGGGATCGACCTGATTAAACAACAAACAAATAAAAATAGCTAAAGAAATTGAGAAATTGAACACATAAATTTAACATGAAAAAATCTCTTCGAAGGGGATAAAAAAACATGGGCAAAGATAATTTTACTATAATGGCAAAAGAACGAAGAATACAAAATATGGAGATAAAAACTAAACCCCGAAAAAAGGAAACAAAGAACATTCAAAACATAAACATAAAATTCTCCAAAAATGTTATAGTTCTAATACCTAATGAGTGTGTTTTCTAAGGTTGTAGAAGCCTATTTATATGCTAAATTCGTAAGCCAAATAAATTATGCTAATAAATGTAAAATTTATTATACTAATAAATATTAAATCTTCTATAAAGAAAATATGACTTGCAAGCAATCTCTTATTTGATTGAAATATGAGACATACTCAACAAATTTCCACCTTGACTCGTATTTCTATAACGTCATCTTTACCAAAGCTTGCCAGGAGCCTATCTTGAACTATGTAGGGAATTAATTAAGTCGAATTTGTGCTTAGAAGCTGAAAGACTTCTAGCTTCGACTTGTGCACTGCCATATCAAAACTATCTCGAGTCTAATTTTCACAAACACAGTCATACATTTTTCCCTCCTATGACCAAGTTGCCTCCACTCCAAACAAGTTGACTTCAACTCCGTAACAGACGAATTTCATCGGTCGCTGTAGAACCTTCAAAAATATAAAGACTACCGGTCTTTTTACCTTTTAACAAAACGAGAGCCCTACGAGATACTTTAATAACACTTGACTCTATGTTGATTCTACAATCTTTCGAGTCTGAAATACTCAATGAGATGAGATTCTTTTGTAAATCAGGTATATACTTGACATTTGAGAGTGTCCTAATCCTCCTATCCTGCATCCTAATTTTAACAGTACCAATACCTATTACCTTACTAGATGAATCGTTTCCCATGTGCACAACTCCACCTTCAACCAAACTGTATGTGGAAAACCATTCTCTATTGGGACACATGTGGAAAGAACTTCTTGAATCTAGGATCCACTCGGACGTATGCTCGGAGTTATCGCTCTTTAACACTAACAAGAAATCATCACGCTTTCGTCGGCCAAATTAGCACCAGTTATATCTTCCTCATTGCTCTTGACAGCACTTTGTTTCACAATTTATAACAATATGCTTTGACGTGACCTAACTTCTTACAATAGTGACACTTTTTGTCTAGCTTCTTTGATGCTACCAAAATGGAAGCTTGCCTATTTGCCTTGCTATTTGAACCAAACTCATTGTCAAGTTTGTGTTTACTTAACAAATGATCCTTCACATCCTCGAACAAGAGTTTGTCTCTTTCATAAATCAAGGTCTCCCTAAAAGACTTATATAAAGGGGGTAAAGAACACAATAATAGCATAGCCTGATCTTTATCGTCATTTTGAACCTCAACGTTATTTAAATCATTTAAAAGGATAATGAATTGATTGATGTGATCTCGAAGACGCTCACTTTCGTTCATGCGAAACATAAATAGACGTTATTTCAACACTAAACGTTTAGTCAAAGACTTAGTCGCATAAAGAGTTTCTAACCTTTTCCTTAAAACGAATGAGGTCTTTTTCATTAATATCTCCTGCAATACCCTATTAGCGAGGCACAACTAGATTGCAAATAGGGCCTTTTCATCAAGCCCTTCTCATTCTGACTGATCTAAATTTTCAAGCTTTTTCTCGATAACGACTTTTTTTATGCTGCTCTGAACTAGAATTGTCATCATCTGAACTTGCCACAAATTGAAATTTGTGACACCATTGAATTTCTCAATGTCATACCTTGTTGTTGTCATATCTGAATGCGTTGATCTGCGGAAATTAAAGTAGCTCTAATACCACTTGTTGGGGATCAACCTAATTAAGTAACGAACAAATAAATACAAAATATATTATACTAATAAATACTAAATATTTTAGAAAGAAAATATATTTTGTTTAACTTGGCTTGCAAGCAATCTCTTATTTGACTGAAATATGAGTCATACTCAACACTTTTTTTTATTTTGTCTTTTATCTTTTTCAATTTTTTTGTATGTGAGAAAGTAGAGAAAGATCTCAGGATATTTGTAACAATTACTATTCATTCTTTTCTCTCTCTCTCTCTTTTTCTCAATGATAGTGAAACAAAAAGGTAAGGCCATCTTTTGGCACTCTCAACTATGCAAGTTTTTCAAGGAATTGAGGTAACTTACATGTTAGATTACTGTGAGAAAGATCAAGGTACTCCAGTGATAAGAAAGCATCTATTTTGTCCCCCTACTAACGAACTAGTTAGTTTTAATTCAACTGAACCAAAATTGAATCTCAAACATGTCCAATTTAATCACTAAGTTTTCCTAATTTTTCAATAGAGGCCGCTAACTTATGTCTTCTTTCAATTTAACCTCTCTATGATTCCTTTAATTTTCGGACATAAAGGAAATCGGGTGTGATAAATTAAGCCCCCCATGTTAGCATTTTTCCATGTTAGATGTCATGTCAGCACTTATCGATCCATCAGGAGCTTCAACGAAAAATTATATTCGAGGGGTTGAATCGATTGCTAATTGCCAATTAATGACTCAATTGATTGCATTTTTCGAGGAGGAGCTATTTTTCAAAGGTTTTTTTTAATAGTTAAGCATTTTTAAAAGGGATAAATCCCAAAACTATACATGAACTATAGTTTAATGTGCAATTGTATACATTAACTTTGATTTTGTGTAATTTTATACATGAAATTTTGATTTGATCTAATTCTTGTAAATTATTAACACCATTATTGATATAACATTATTTTATGTTTATATATTGTCTACATAAATAATTATATTTATTCAATATAAAAATAAATGGATGTATTTATTTCTTTAAATTGTTTGATTAAGTCAAAATTAAAGTTTTCAGTATAAATTTGAATCACAATTAGAGTTTCACATATATAATTGTACCAAATTAAAATTCATATATACAAATACACATTAAATCAAAATTCATTTATAATTTTAAAATTTATCTCTTTTTAAAACTATACAATATAAGTATATTTTACACTAAATCTGATAGTAAGTATCTTTTACCGACTTGTTTTTAATGAAAAAGTAGAATGTAAATATTCCCTAGTCTAAACATATTAATTGAAGTACAAAAGTTTGGTGATTTTTTTTATTTAAAAAATGAACAGTAGATAGAGAAATCATGGTACACAAAATCCAAGTCATTCATTTACATTCAACCTTATGAATCAATAAATTTAAATTCTCAAAAATCCAAATTAAAATTAAAATATAACAAGATGTTGATCAAAATTATCATTAATTGAGTCATCAATTTTAAATGAGCGGTGCGTTTGTTTGTGGTTAATGTAAAAACACATGACTTTTAATAATTAAAATGACATGTTTGAAGGTTTCCAAGTCTTGTTGGGGTGGCTTATAAGAAGCTTCCACGAGTCTGCCCGATGGAAGAAAGAACTACTGAGTTAGGCAACTATGTTACCATATTAATTAATATAGTTGAATTCAATTACTCCAAGAATTAGGTAATTAACAGAAAGACTTCATGGAGAGGTAATAGTAAAATAAAAGATTCCAAGAAAAGTCAATAGCTGTAAGTATATCACCTTGACTGAAGACTTTCAAAGTAATATTTCGAATAAAATTAACAAGCAATATTTGAAAAAGGAAGATCAAATTTGATATTTACGTCAGCTGTAAATATCACTCTTAACAATCAACAGGAAGTTTGCATTCTAGTAATCACCTTTGCTACAACTTCCAGTTTACTTCTAAAGGACAAAAGCATAATAATATTAATCAATGACTAAAGACTTTGAAATTAATGTATATCCAATAAAATTAAACCAGTTTTATATGTATTTAAATAAGCTAAAGTTTGAGAATTGGAGAGCAGCTTCAGCCCTCAACTTCATAGCTATGAAATCCCACTTTTTCACTTTTATCCCTACCTTCTTTTTACTCTCTATAATTGTAATCACTAGTGGAATTACAAGAGCAACAAACAATGATTCTGAATGGCTGGCAGCAGAGGCAAAAGCCTTGATGGAAACAGGGTGGTGGAGTAATAGGAGAGTTGGAGACCATTGTATGTGGCCTGGTATTCAATGCAGTGATGGAAGTGTCGTGAAGATTGTTCTTAGTGGTCATGGTCTGAATGGGGGCATAGCACCTCAAATAGGAGCACTTTCAAAGCTCATGTACCTCGATCTCTCAAACAACAGGCTTGTTGCTCCAATCCCATCTTCAATCAGCAAATTAACCAATTTATGGTATCTCTCCATGGCTTCGAATCTTTTGGAAGGTCCCATACCCCATGAAATTGAGAGTTTGAATGCCCTAGGATACTTAGATCTCTCGAACAACAAATTGAGTGGATCCATTCCTACTCAGATTTGCAGTTTGTCAAATTTAAAATCCTTAATTTTGGCAAACAATAACTTGAGTGGAAGGATTCCCCTGCAAATTAGTGGCTTATCTCTAAACCGGCTTGATTTAAGCCATAACATCATTAGTGGAGATATACCTTCTCAACTCAATTCCCACTACATTGATCTTAGCCATAACCTTCTCCAAGGAGTGATACCTTCCCAATTTCGGAATTTAACTCAATTGAGTCTTCTAGATCTCAGTTGGAATAATCTAACGGGCATGATTCCCGAACTTCCATTTGATGTGGGGAACCTCAATTTGTCATTTAATTCACTACGGGGTCCGATTCCGGATGGATTATTGCATTTTGCACCCGATTCATTTACAGGCAACAAGGATTTATGTGGTTCCAATCAAGGCTTCCTTCCTTGCGCTTCATCCCTAACTGTAAACCGAGAAAGAAATAGCACAGTGAAGCACAAGCTGCTTATCATTATTCTGGTTCCAACTTTGTTATTTTTTGTCTCGACTTTTGCATTGGTGATGTTCATCCTATTTCGACCATATAGAGCTAAAGCTTTGAAATCTGATCCAAGTCCAACCAAAAGTGGAGATTTGTTCTCTGTTTGGAACTTTGATGGAAAGATTGCGTTTGAAGACATCATCAAAGCAACAGAGGATTTTGATATCAAATATTGCATTGGAACGGGAGGTTATGGCAGTGTTTACAGAGCTGTCTTACCAAGTGGCAAAGTTGTTGCTTTAAAAAAACTCCACCGATTGGAAGCTGAGCAGCCGGCTTACGATGCAAGTTTCCGAAATGAGATCAAGTTTTTAACAGAAATACGACACAAGAACATCGTCAAGCTCCACGGATTTTGTCTCCACAACCGTTGCATGTTCTTGATTTATGAATATATGGAAAAGGGAAACTTGTTTTATGGCTTGAGCATTGATGATGAAGCTGTAGAATTGGATTGGACCAAACGAGTGAACATAATCAAAGGTGTCGCACATGCTCTATCTTACATGCATCATGATTGCAGCCCTCCAATTGTTCATCGAGACATCTCAAGCAATAACATTTTGTTGAACTCTGAATTGGAAGCTTTTATTGCTGACTTTGGGACTGCAAGACTTATTGATCCTGATTCATCTAATCGAACTGTAATTGTTGGAACGTATGGATATATTGCCCCAGGTTCTGCATCTTCCCTCTCTTCTTTTCCTTTTTATTTAGTTTTATCCATTCTCAGTTTCTGCTGCTTATTTGTTTCGAATTACATATTAGAATAATATGCAGGAAACAAGTAGGAAAAAACAAAATTAAGAAAGATCAAATATAAATAAAAAAAATTAATTCGAGATTGGAGGATTCAAATGCAAACATACATTCAACTACAACTGAATACAAAATATAAATTAACATCTATTTAACTTTTTTTTGTTTTAATTACAGAACTTGCTTATTCGTTGGTCGTGACAGAAAAATGTGATGTTTATAGTTTTGGAGTGTTGGCGTTGGAAATATTGATGGGAAAACATCCTGGTGAATTGTTGTCAACACTATCATCATCGTCTCGTGTTCAAAATTTCATGCTAAATGAAATTTTGGACCCTCGATTATCAACCCCGAGAAGTCGAAAAATGGCAGGAGACATCACTTTTATTGCTGTCATTGCTTTTGCATGCTTACGAGCTAGACCCAAAGCTCGACCAACAATGAAACAAGTGTCTCAAGAATTCCTATACATCAAGTCTCCGATTGCGATGTCTCTTCAAGAAATATCATTGATCGAACTTAAGAATCATGAGATGTTCATAAACGACGAAAGTTGCAAATAAATAAATTATTTGATGTTAATAATTTAGGAACCAATGAAAAGTGATAAGTAGAATTAATCTTCATCAAGGCACGATGTTGTTATTCATAGTTGCTTTCTTGTTTTCCTACAAAATATTTACAATTTTGGTTTCACATACATTACTTTTAGCCCATTAGAAGTAATAATTTAATTTAATTTAATTAATTACCTTCTCCACAACAGATAAATATGATTAAAATAATCAAATTACAAAATGAATTACATTATAAAAACAATTTTAATTCCCATATCAGCTATTTAAAATTACATTAAATAAAAAATTTATTTAATTGCCATTGTTTTCGTGCATTTCAATTCTTTTAAGTTTTGATTTCATTGAATATGGTTTAAATCACCTCTTTAAACAGAATGGACATTTTAATATAATTTTAGAAATTAGTAAATTTTAATTTGATTTTGAAATTAAAATTAAAAGTTTGGTTCTAAGTCATGGGATAAATTAAGTCTTATCTTGATTTTTGGGTTAGAACAAAATTTAAATTTTAAGGAGCCAAATTGATTTTTTTTAATTTCAAAATTTGGGGCTTTTTTATTTGCAAATTTAAACACAAAATTTGAGTTATTTTTTTTATGTTTCAATATATACGAACAATTTAGAGGTCATTAAAGCAATGCAGGCTAATCAATTGAAGAGCTCACCATCAATCCTGGTAAGAAGAATTCATATGAGCTTACAAATTATTGATCAGTGGTGTTTCAAACATATTTTAAGAAATAAGAATAAAGTTGATAATAGACTTGCTAAAATGGCTTCAGACAATAAAGTCCTTGTAGAGCTTTGCAATGAGTTTGGGATTGATAAAGTAGTTGATTTTTCGATTGTAATTATTTAGCATAATTGATTAACTTATTTTTTTTTTAAAAAATTGAATTTATTTTATTTTGATTAAATTCAAAATTGAAATTAGTTTGGTGAGTGAATGATTGAAAGTAGTATGGTTATGGTCTAAGTCAAAAAGTTTTTTAAAACCTAATTTTGGTCGGCCAAATTTTTTCATTTCTGTGAGCTCAAATTCGAGTTCTAATTTTTAGGTTAAATTTTTTAAAATAAAATATATAAAAAAACTCAGAAATATTTAAAAAATAATTTTTTTTTTATAATGAAAAAGTTATATAAAGAAATAAAAGAGGTAAAAAATAGAGAGTAAGACTATAAAGTATAGACTATGGCATGGCAATGGTTGATTTCTAATGTTCCTTTATAGCATTGCTTTCTTTGGGGCCACACATGTTGACAAATTTTGGATTAAAAACTAGCCTCCTTAGAACATTCAACAAAGAGAAACAACATTTGCTACAACTTCCACTGTACTTCTAAAACATCAAGACAAATCAATAGCATAATATTAACCGATGACTAAAGACTTCGAAGTTAATGTATATCCAATAACACATGATGTGCTATGTGGTCGTTATTGGTAAATGTGTGATGGCTTGCTCACGATGTGTAATGTTTTCATTATCAACAATATGTGGTGGCTTGCCAATAAACTGGTGTGTTATTAGATGGACGAGTTATGAAAAACTCGATATTGATGTGTAGTGAAGATGGGTAGGAAATCTTATAATTATGCATTATTCATAAGCAAGTCGTGTTATGATACGATAAATGTGATGATATGTTAATTCCATGAAATATGCATTTATGATGATTTTGATGAGTTATGTTATGCGTTAAATTAATTGTTTGTGTTGATATCACATTGAATCTTTTAAAGTTCACCCATGATATTTTTGTGTCTCAGGTAATCCTCGTAATTAAGGCTCAAATTTGGATCTTCAAAAGGGCTCTCGGTATAATGATTTCTTGGTTGTGGGTTATGAAAATGATTTGGAGTTTTTATGGACTATTTGAATTTCTTTTGAACTTTTATTATGGATTTTAATTTAGGTTTGTTTTTATGATTTTGGAATTTCATATTTTATAAATTGTGGCATGGGAACTTTTTTTTTTATTATGTGGGATCTTATTGCATGAATTACTTTTATGTGATTTTAAACAATCTTCAAACGTTTAGTAATTATTAGCCGCTTGCAAATAAGTATTTTTTTAAAAACCGAGAAAGAAATAGCACAGTGAAGCACAAGCTGCTTATCATTATTCTGGTTCCAACTTTGTTATTTTTTGTCTCGACTTTTGCATTGGTGATGTTCATCCTATTTCGACCATATAGAGCTAAAGCTTTGAAATCTGATCCAAGTCCAACCAAAAGTGGAGATTTGTTCTCTGTTTGGAACTTTGATGGAAAGATTGCGTTTGAAGACATCATCAAAGCAACAGAGGATTTTGATATCAAATATTGCATTGGAACGGGAGGTTATGGCAGTGTTTACAGAGCTGTCTTACCAAGTGGCAAAGTTGTTGCTTTAAAAAAACTCCACCGATTGGAAGCTGAGCAGCCGGCTTACGATGCAAGTTTCCGAAATGAGATCAAGTTTTTAACAGAAATACGACACAAGAACATCGTCAAGCTCCACGGATTTTGTCTCCACAACCGTTGCATGTTCTTGATTTATGAATATATGGAAAAGGGAAACTTGTTTTATGGCTTGAGCATTGATGATGAAGCTGTAGAATTGGATTGGACCAAACGAGTGAACATAATCAAAGGTGTCGCACATGCTCTATCTTACATGCATCATGATTGCAGCCCTCCAATTGTTCATCGAGACATCTCAAGCAATAACATTTTGTTGAACTCTGAATTGGAAGCTTTTATTGCTGACTTTGGGACTGCAAGACTTATTGATCCTGATTCATCTAATCGAACTGTAATTGTTGGAACGTATGGATATATTGCCCCAGGTTCTGCATCTTCCCTCTCTTCTTTTCCTTTTTATTTAGTTTTATCCATTCTCAGTTTCTGCTGCTTATTTGTTTCGAATTACATATTAGAATAATATGCAGGAAACAAGTAGGAAAAAACAAAATTAAGAAAGATCAAATATAAATAAAAAAAATTAATTCGAGATTGGAGGATTCAAATGCAAACATACATTCAACTACAACTGAATACAAAATATAAATTAACATCTATTTAACTTTTTTTTATTTTAATTACAGAACTTGCTTATTCGTTGACCGTGACAGAAAAATGTGATGTTTATAGTTTTGGAGTGTTGGCGTTGGAAATATTGATGAGAAAACATCCTGGTGAATTGTTGTCAACACTATCATCATCGTCTCATGTCCAAAATTTCATGCTAAATGAAATTTTGGACCCTCGATTATCAACCCCTAGAAGTCGAAAAATGGCAGGAGACATCACTTTTATTGCTGTCATTGCTTTTGCATGCATACGAGTTAGACCCAAAGCTCGACCAACAATGAAACTAGTGTCTCAAAAATTCCTATACATCAAGTCTCCAATTGCAATGCCTCTTCATGAAATATCATTGATCGAGCTTAAGAATCATAAGATGTTCATAAATGACGAAAGTAGCAAATAAATAAATTATTTGAAGTTAATAATTTAAGAACCAATGAAAAGTGATAAGTAGAATTAATCTTCACCAAGGCACGACATTATTATTCATAGTTACTTTCTTGTTTTCCTATAAAATATTTACAACTTTGGTTTCACATACATTACTTTTAGCCCATTAGAAGTAAAAACTTAATTTAATTTAATTAATTACCTTCTCCACAACAGATAAATATGATTAAAATAATCAAATTATAAAATGAATTACATTATAAAAATAATTTTAATTCTCATATCAGCTATTTAAAATTACATTAAATAAAAAATTTATTTAATTTCCATTGTTTTCGTGCATTTCAATTTTTTAAGTTTTGATTTTATTGAATATGGTTTAAATCACCTCTTTAAACAGAATCGACATTTTAATATAATTTTAGAAATTAGTAAATTTTAATTGATTTTGAAATTAAAATTAACAGTTTGGTTCTAAGTCATGGGATAAATTAAGTCTCATCTTGATTTTTGGGGTTAGAACAGAATTTAAACCTAAAGGAGCGAAATTAATTTTTTTTAATTTCAAAATTTGGGGTTTTTTTATTTGCAAATTTGAACACGAAATTTGAGTTATTTTTTTATGTTTCAATATATACGAATAATTTAGAGGTCATTAAAGCAATGCAGGCTAACCAATTGAAGAGCTCACCATCATCTCTGGTAAGAAGAATTCATGTGAGCTTACAAATTATTGATCAGTGGTGTTTCAAACATATTCTAAGAAATAAGAATAAAGTTGATAATAGACTTGCTAAGATGGATTCAGACAAAAATACTGAGGTACAAGTGTTGGATAAAGTTCTTGTAGAGCTTTGCGATGAGTTTGGGATTGATAGAGTAGTTGAATTTTCGATTGTAATTGTTTAGCATAATTGATTAACTTATTTTTTTTACAAAAAAAAAAATCAAATTTATTTCATTTTGATTAAATTCAAAATTGAAATTAGTTTGGTGAGTGAATGATTGAAAGTAGTATGGTAATGGTCTAAGTCAAAAAGTTTTTTAAAACCTAACTTTGGTCGGCCAAATTTTGTTCATTTCTGTGATGGGTTTCTGCTCAAATTCGAGTTCTAATTTTTGGGTTCAATGTTTTAAAATAAAATATATAAAAAAACTCAGAAATATTTAAAAATAAAAATTTATTATTTTTTCTTATAATGAAAAAGTTATATAAAGAAATAAAAGAGGTAAAAAATAGAGAGTAAGACTATAAAGTATAGACTAGGGCACGGCAATGGTTGATTTCTAATGTTCCTTTATAGCATTGCTTTCTTTGGGGCCACACATGTTGACAAATTTTGGATTAAAAACTAGCCTCCTTAGAACATTCAACAAAGAGAAACACAACATTTGCTACAACTTCCACTGTACTTCTAAAACATCAAGACAAATCAATAGCATAATATTAACCGATGACTAAAGACTTCGAAATTAATGTATATCCAATAATACATGATGTGCTATGTGGTCGTTATCGGCAAATATGTGATGGCTTGCTCACGATGTGTTATGTTTTCATTATTGATAAATATGTGGTGGGTTGCTCACAAATTGGTGTGTTATTGGATAGACGAGTTATGAGAAATTCGATATTGGTGTGTAGCGGAGATGGGTAGAAAATTTTATAATTGTGCATTATTCATAAGCAAGTCGTGTTATGATACGATAAATGTGATGATATGTGAATTCTATGAAATATGCATTTATGATGATTTTAATGAATTATGTTATGCGTTAAATTAACTGTTTGTGTTGATATCACATTGAACCTTTTAAAGCTCACTCATGATATTCTTGTGTCTCAGATAATCCTCGTAATTAAGGCTCAAATTTGGATTTCAAAAGGGCTGAAATTTGGATCCTTTAAAAAGCATAAAAACATAAAAATTATTTTTAAACCTTCCAGATTTTCTTTTTGTATTATTTATATGAAAATATTCAATACCCATTGTTTGAGAAAACATAAAAAATAAAGTATTAAGCAAATTTATTCATTCTGTATTTTCATAATCCTTAAAAAGGGACACCTAAAAATAACCTGAAAGTTAGGGAGAAATTGGACTTAGGAAGGACTCTAGAAATATGAGCTTAGATATTTTTTCATTATCAACAAATATGTGATGGCTTGCTCACGATGTGTAATGTTTTCATTATCAACAAATATGTGGTGGCTTGCCAATAAACTGGTGTGTTATTAGATGGACGAGTTATGGAAAACTCGATATTGATGTGTAGTGAAGATGGGTAGGAAATCTTATAATTTTGCATTATTCATAAGCAAATCATGTTATGATATGATAAATATGATGATATGTGAATTCCATAAAATATGCATTTATGAGGATTTTGATGAGTTATGTTATGTGTTAAATTAACTGTTTGTGTTGATATCACATTGAGCCTTTTAAAGTTCACCCATGATATTCTTGCGTCTCAAGTAATCCTCATAATTAAGGCTCAAGTTTGGATCTTCAAAGGGGCTCTCGGTATAATGATTTCGTGGTTGTGGGTTATGAAAATGATTTGGAGTTTTTATGGACTATTTGAATTTCTTTTGGACTTTTATTATGGATTTTAATTTAGGTTTGTTTTTATGATTTTGGAATTTCATATTTTATAAATCGTGGCATGGGAACTTTTTTTTGATTATGTGGGATCTTATTGCATGAATTACTTTTATGTGATTTTAAACAATCTTCAAAAGTTTAGTAATTATTAGCGGCTGCAAATAAGTGCTTTTAGAAAATTGAGTTAATATCATTTAAATATTTTTTTAAAAAAATGGAACATATAAATCTACATCAATAATTGGAAGATGTTTTAAAAAAATCAAATGTTTTTGGAGACAAGTGAATTTTTTTATAAAAACGTTTTGGCCATATCTAAGTAATTGCTCAAATTGGATCGTAACATCTAGACTTGATTTAAGGGGTTATAATTTTAGCCGAGTTGATCAATCTTAAATTTTGAGTTTAAATACATTTACATTACTTTTAGCTGAGTTGATCAATCTTAAGTCAAAACTTAATTTAATTTCATTAATTACCTTCTCCACAATAGATAACCATGATTAAAATAATCAAATCACAAAATGAATTACATTATAAAAACAATTTTAATTCCCATATCAGTTATCTAAAATTACATTAAATAAAAAAATTATTTAATTTCCATTGTTTTCGTGCATTTCAATTTTTGTGCATTGAATATAACTTAAATGACCTTTTTAAACAGAATCAACATTTTAATATGATTTTAAGTTAAATTTTAATTTTTTAGAATTAAAATTAAAATTTGGTTCTAATTCAATGTCTAAATTAAATCACATCTTGATTTTTGGGTTGGAACAGTTTTTTAAACCTTAAGGGGCAAATTTGATTTTTTTTTTAATTTCAAATTTTGGTTTATTTTTTGTAATTTGCAAATTTGAACACGAAATTAAGATGGGATTAAATTTATTTTATTTTATTTTGATTAAATTCAAAATTGAATTTATGGTTTAAGTAAAGTTTTCTAAAGCCTAATTTTGGTCGGCCGAATTTTGTTCATTTCAGTGATGGGTTTGTCCTTTTTTGGACCAAAACAAATGTTTA
Organism: Gossypioides kirkii; assembly: GCA_005610355.1. NCBI lineage: Eukaryota > Viridiplantae > Streptophyta > Magnoliopsida > Malvales > Malvaceae > Gossypioides > Gossypioides kirkii. Next base: position 2,775,466 of record CP032251.1, on the reverse strand, counting down.
AAGTGCTAAAATTCATTTGATGGAAATATGATTGGAAATTTTATTAAATATTTTCAAAGTATTTCAAAGACTTGTAGAAGTACTTAAAGACATGTTTTAAATGTGTTTTAATTTATTTAAATGTTTTTGTTTTAATACTAAAATATTTTAAGTGTTTTAAATTAATTTTATACAAGCTTGAAAAAAAGTATCGATACCCTAATTGTCTCGATACAACTAAGGCAATAAGCAAAACTATGAAACTCTGAGAAGAAGTATCGATACTTCTGGACTTGTATGAGTACAAATCGACTTGTACTTATACCACGGGCTCCAACAACTACTATTTTCAAACAATAAAACATTACAACGTAATGTTATAAAATGGTTAACAACTTTACAACGTCAAATTTGATCATTCAAGTTCAATAACTTATTAAAAATTGTTGACAATGATTACTAAAAACATTGCAAATAATTTTAAAAAAAAGTTAAATTCATTAATTAAAAAAATATTATAATTATCAACAAGTATTAAGTGCAACAGTAAAACACTACGTTACGCACTAAAAAAAAATATAAATTTGAACTTTAAAATAATATTATTAATAAAATACAATCATAAATCTCAAATATAAATCATAAAATCAATATAAATAACATTAAAAAATTTTACTTCAAAAATATCAATCAACAATTAAAAAAATATTATAATATTACTTAAAAGATTACAGATTCACTAAAAGCAATAGTGAGTTGTAATAATTAATGCCTGAACCTTACAAAGTTTTTCTGAAGAAAACCAAATTACTGACTACGCAGGAAATTGAATTTAGCAAATTAATAAAATTATAAAATTCAATAAATAAAAAATTCAGTAAATTAGTGGTACTTTCAAAAGTTACTTTTTGCATAAGCACTTGGGCTTGGCATCAAGTAAAGCTTTAATTACATTTATTTATGAGTTGAGTTATCCGATTCGATTCGAAAGTTCGTTCAAAAAGTGGGTGGATTTAGATAAAAAAAATAAGTTCGAAAATTGAATTTAAAAAAAAAAAAGATCCGTTTAAAAAAATAAATTGGGCTTCAAGTAAAGCATTTTTTATCTGAACTTGACCCGAATTCACAAAAGGATAAAAAAATCTGTTATTTTTGTTGTTCTTTTAATGCTATTTTTGTTGTTATTTTTTCCATATTTTGCTACCATTTCATTATTATATTACTATTATTTTGTTGTTATTATTTGAATATTGTATAACATTTGTTTTATTGTTAATTTTATTATTATTTTAGAGACATTTGCTTGTTAAGTTGCATCTACCTTAATATTATTTAAGTATACATATTTTTTAAAATTTATTTTCAATTTGTTGAGAAATATTTATTTTAATGTTTTAGTATTTTTAATGTATTATATATATTTAAAAAATATATAAAAATATTTTTTAAAAATATATAAAAATAATATAAAAAAATTTAATACGGGTAGGTCGAGGCAAGCTCAAGTTTTAAAATTTTTATCCAAATCAAACTTCAGCAAAATTTTAAACTCATTTTTCGAGTCAAATCAAGACCAAAACTAACAAATGAACCTAATTTTTTGTCTGAACCCGATTCAACACATGAAAACCCAATGCTCCAATATAAAAATACTAGATGATAACACATCATTAAGTGCTCAGTATTTGTGACACATCATCAACCCTACAGATTGCCAATTCATTAAAATGTTAGCTATAAAATGCATGGCATTGCTCAAAATGGTGAACCATAATTTAAACATTTTAATCTCAAAATAACAAAATTGCTCAATTTAACATAAAATCCGAGAGAAGTACAAATGCCAACATCCACTACATTAAAGGTCTTGAAACAAAACTCAAACCATGTCTAATAATGTAGGAAATGGTAAGTTCCCATCAGAGGCTCTTTTAGGAGTGACCTATTGCCAATCCTAGCCTAAGGTTTACTCGTCTTCCTCTTCATCATCGTCTCCACCAGCCGCGTTCTTGACTGCTGCTCTCTGGTTCTTTCTCGTCACTCTTCCGGGACAGCCACCTCCGAACGGACTTGTTAGAGAGAAGTCAATATGTTTCTGGGAATCAACCCTCACCATGAAGGATGGGATGTTAACCACCTGCCTTCCGCACTCTAATAAGATGAGAGAAAACATAAGGTTACATTTCGGGGCATTGATACTATCTTTTGGACAACAAAAGCATGCATCGAGCAACAAACGTATTCAAGCAGGCTTACATATACAAAACATATCAAACAACGAATCGAGTATCCATGCATCGCATAAACTAATAAATTGCAGAACTTGCAAACAAAAAGCCGCATTGGCACATCAGCAATCAGCCAAGGGATTTTTCAGAAAACAAGAGGAAGTCGATCATGTAAATTCTAAGAAAAGAATGAATGTTCTTTAAGTTTTATATCATGTCTACTTTGAGCCGAATTCATGGGCAAAATTAGAAAATCTTTTAGGAGTCAAAATTTTCTTATTCTTTGTTTTAGCTATTCATCTTATACCATTTCTTTACTTTTTATTATTAAAATATAAATCTTACCTAAAGATGATTTAATGGCTATGGTTGGTTCATAGAAAATTTAGTGGAAATCAATACTTATATCTAGGGTGAGCATTTGATCGAATCGAATCGAATGAAAAATTTTCGAGTTAATCGAGTTTTCGAATCCTATTTCATCATCCTAATTCGATTTCAAATTTTCACGAATCGAGTCGAGTGAGATAGAATTCGAATCGAATCGAATATATTTGTTCGATTTAAATTGAAAAAATTAATTTGATGTTGTTTAATTTTATATAATTTTTTAAAAATATTTTTATTTAAAGTTTTTAAACATGACTATACAACGAAAAATTGAAATAAATAAGTGAAAAAATCCAAGTAAACAATGACAACACAACCAGATTATAATAAAAAAAATAAGCAAAAGTTCAAGTAAACAACACAAATCCAAGTAACAACAATAACACAACAAGATTATAAAAAATATAAGCAAAAATCCAAAATACAGTAAAAACCTACACGGCAACACCATTCTAAACAACAAAACAAAAATAAAAACAACACAACAAAAGTCAAATAAACGAACAATAATAACACAAAACCATTGTAGAATAGCTTAAGTTTCTTCTTTTGAGGGTTTTAATTTAGGGTTTTTTTTTAGGAAGAAAAAATAGATTTTTGGTTTACAAAGTTAATATCTTCAATTTATTTTCCAAATAAAAACTAAATAAGTACACCTAACCATAATAATAATAAACAAAAAAGAACAATAAATTTAGACACGAAAAATAGTTGTTTATGAATGTTATTTAGGAATAAAATTATATTTGAGTTTAAAAATATTTGGGTTTAGTTTATGAGTGTTTTTGAATAATGAAATTATATTTGGGTTTAAAAATATATGGATTTAATTTGTTGATGGGTTTTAAATATTAGAGGAAAAAATTGGGTAAGATAAATGGTTTGAGTTTTGAGGAAAATGAGTATAGTAAATTGGGCCTGAGTATTGGATTTGGGTAATATAAATTTAAAATTAAAAATAATATAGTTTTATTCGGTTTATTCGAATTATTCGAATTCGAAAATTAAACTCGATTCGTACTCGAAATTCGAAAAAAAAATTCAACTCGATTTGTTTAACTCGAATAACTCGATTCGAATAATTAGAAATTCGAAAATTTTTTCGAATTTTTCGATTCGAATCGAGTTTTGCTTAACCCTAGTCATATCAATACTAGCCATTAACACTTTCTTTAATTACGAGATAATTTATATTAAGGGCTTGGTAAATCATTCAACGAAGACTTGATCAATTCTTCAATCAATTTTCTCCAATTTTACTGACCTCACAAATTAGTCCATGTGCTAAGCTTTAATAATTTATGAAGGGGTGTAATAACCTAATAGTCAAGAGTTCTCTCTGGAGTACTCCCAAGGAGTAAGGTTTTGTCTGCAATTGGGGAGAGTGGAGGGAGGTGACTTTGTTTTCCTGTTTGGGTTCTTGTGTTACAATGGAGAAGGACGAAGTTTCTCTTCTTGGGGAGGAACTAGTAAAACTATCAGTAAGAACCTCAAAACTTACACCATCGGGTTTCGCTACTTTTCTTTGTTCTATTTGGACGAGAAAGACTTACAATCCTGATAGTCTTCGGACTCAATTATAAAGTTTATGGAAGACGAAGTGAAAGTTTGTTATCAAAGGGGCGGGGTAGAATTTATTTTTGATACATTTTGATAACGAGGAAGATTTGGAGACTATTTTGTCAAGAAGGCCTTGGTTGTTTCGACGACAACTTATAAGTCGATGCTAGATTTACAGAAGTAGGGTCATGATGCTCTTTTTATTATATCGACAGCTACTAATAGGTATGCTGATCGAAAGCCATGAATATCTTGAGCTGGAATATCCATAGGTTGGGGAATCCACGAGTATCACGTGGACTTCGACAGATGCTGAAGATTCATCATCCCCAAATGGTTTGATGGAAACCAAACTTGATGGTAAACGTACGAAGGTTGTTAGGAGACGTTGCGGGTTCACGCATGGTATTGAGGTATCAGTTGAGGGATCTAAAGGGGTTTTGTTTAGCATGGAAGGAAGACCTCATGGTAGACCTTCGAAGTTTCTCAAAAAATCACATCGATGTTACGGTTACGGACCTAAATGGTAATGGCCATTGGAGATATACTGGATTTGATGGGGCACCTTTTGCAATGGAAAGATCATCCACTTGGGAACTTTTGAGACGTTTGGGGCACGGTAATGATCTCCCTTGGATTGTATGTGGGGACTTTAATGAGGTTCTTTTTTCATGTGAAAAAAAGGGAGGTATGCACGTGAAAATAGGCGTATGGAGATTTTTAGGGGCGTTCTTGAGGATTGTAAGCTACTGGATATTGGTTATATTGGAGCATGGTTCTCCTAGGAGCGAGGTAATCTGCCTGAAACGAATATTCGTGAAAGGCTAAATAGTGGTGTAACTAATCAAGATTGGATAAATTTGTTTCCACGATATAGATTACGACATCTAGCTCACTCTATATCAGATTATTGCCCGTTATTATTATGTACTGATGCTAAAATGAAAAAGACAAAAGCTAAGATTTTCCTGTTTGAGGCATGGTGGGTTATAGAAGAGTCCTTGGAAGGTGAAGTTGCGCGGTTATGGAAAAGTTCATCTGGTAGTATTTTTGATAAACTTGAAGCCCTCAAAGAAGGTTTGCTGGCTTGGGAAATCAATGTTAAAAGGAATAGAAGTGGGCTCAAACAAGTTTTGACGAAAAAGTTAGAAGAATTGATGCTTCAGGATCTTTCGAAAGATAACTTAGCAGAGCTTATTGAGACCAAACTCCATCTTAATATGGAAATTGATAAAGAGAAAGTGTTTTGGGAGCAGCGGGCACGGGCTAATTGGCTTCAGAAGGGAGATAAAAATACTGTCTTTTTTCACTGGTATGCCACTACAAGAAAATGTAGCAATACTATTGAGAAGTTGGTGGCTGAGGATGGAAGCATGGTGACGTTTGAAGATGGTTTAGAAGCTTTAACCATTGGTTTTCTTTAATCCCTTTTTACATTTGGTGGGACTGGTGATTTGATGCATATCTTGTCTGGAATTAATGTTTCCATTACAAGTGACATGAACAGTGCTTTGTTGGCGGAATTTTCTGAGGTGGAAATTTATCAGGCGCTTAAGGACATGGATCTCACAAAGGCACCAGGATTTGATAGGTTCCCCGCACTATTTTTCCAACGTTTTTGGCCAATTGTTCACAAGGAGGTCCTTGATTTCAGTTTGGGAATATTAAATTATATGAGTTGGAGAGTATTATTGTGCAATTTTGGTGGCAAAGAGGATTGGGCTGTCGGGGTATTCATTGGTGCACATGGCAGAAATTATGTCATTTGAAGGAAGATGAGGGGTTGGGTTTTCGTGAGATAGGGAAGTTTAATATAGCTCAATTGGCTAAACGGGGTTGGAGATTTCTTTCTAATCCTAATACGCTTTTGGCGAGGGTGATGAAGGCTAAATACTTTCCTAAGACCGAATTTTTAAATGTTGCATTAGGGACTAATCCTTCCTATGTTTGGAAGAGCATCTGGGCTGCGAAAGGTGTTCTTAATGAGGGTTGTCTATGGAGAGTTGGAAAGGTGATGCGATTGATATTAATACGGATGCTTGGTTCCCCCGGGGGGATCATAAAAAATTATTTAGTTCTGTTCATTGTTTGCAGAATTGTAGAGTCAATTATTTAATTGATCCTATTCATCGTCTATGGAAAAGTAGTTGATAAAGAATACCTTCACAAGGCCGGATGCTGATCGGATCCTCAGTCTTCCTCTAGTTGATGAAGCTTGTGATGACATGATTGTGTGGGCTAAAGAAGCGTCTGGCGAATTCTTTGTACGACGCTCTTACAAACTATTACAGAGACTTCCTTTGGATCCTAATGCTTACGCATTACAAGAAGGTTCTAGGAATTTTTACAAAAAACTTTGGGGCCTCGATTTATCCAAAAAGATCAAGATTATAGTATGGCAATTTTCGTATAATTTCTTACCTACTCTATCTAATTTGAGATTGCGGAATCTCCCTGTTGAGGTTCGCTGCCCCCGTTGTCGTGGAAATGATGAGACAACTCTCCACCTTTTCTGGTTTTGTCTTGTATCAATGGAAGTGTGGTTAGAAATAAATTTATCATATGCAATATGGCTCATCCTAATTTAAGTTTTGATCAGTGGTTTATTTGGTTTTTTAATAATAACTCGGCTTCTAAATGTAGGCTCCTTTGCTGTGCTCTTTGGCTCATCTGGAGAAATAGGTATGCCTGTGTACATGAGAAGCGACAGATTTCAGGAAAAAGATACTACTTGACAGATTCTTAACTTTATAGGAGACTTGGATACATTGGGGGCGAGGAAACTTACCACGGTGATGCCAGTGATGAAGTGGTCAAAACCAAGAGTTGGTGTCATCAAACTAAATTTTGATGAGGCTTTCGATGGGAGGACTCACAGATCTGCGTCTGGTGTGGTTATGAGAGACGCATCAAGAAGGTTCTTAGGTTGTGAACGGCTCTTCATGACCAGGTCTACTCTGCTTTTGATGCTGAAGTGCTTGCATGTTTTCAGGCGATGCTGTTGGGTATTGATGGAGGATGGGATGAGATTATTGTAAAGGGAGACGCCTTATCTATCATTAAGATGTGTAAGACTCAGGAGTTAGACAAATCAATTATAGGTGTTCACATCCAGAATATTCATCATCTTCAAAACAGTTTCAAGAAAGTAAACTATCAATTCACTCCTCGTTCTACAAATGGTCTTGCCCACATCCTTGCAACGACGACTCTAAAAGAAGGTAGGGAGCATTACATGAGGGATTCACTTCCGGCCTTTGCCCTTCCTCATCTGGATGTTGATTTTGAACGTGAACCAGAGTAATTGTTTTTGGGAAGATAACTATTTGGTGAATGGGGTTATTTGCTTCCGTCTTGGAGAAAAGAAAGCGCCCCCTCGTGAAGAGAAACCGTCAGATTTTATTGATCATTATTATTGGACGGGGATCTGTTTCAAACTGGATTGGGCAGTTGGAGCGGTGTTTGACACCATCATCTTCCGACCTGATTTTGTTTTATTTGTTTTATTTTCAGACTAGTTTTGGGTCATTGTTTTGAGCCCATCTGTTCTGTTTTCACTTTATTTCGTTTTCATCTTATTAATAGAGCCCAATCTCAGGATATCTTTCAAAAAAAATAATTTATCCAATTAATCACTTAAAAATTCTTATTGTCTCATAAGCTTCTTGATTAAAATTTCGGACAGCTCGATTTAATAATTCGACCTTAAAATTGGATTTTTTTAACACCAATGAAAATCGAGTTGTCACACACTTAAGTACACTTATATCCCTTAATTATTTACAATTGATTCCTTGAAAAATACTTTGTAAAAAAAAAAAACCCCTTGTATAGCAAGCTGAAAGGGAAATAGATAAGATGATCCCATAATCAGTCCACCATTGACTTGAAATTCAAAGTCTAGGCTAGTTTTTAATACAAAGTTTGCCTACATGTGGGTCCAAAAACAGCAATTTTGTAAGGGAAGACTAGAAATCACTTTTTCCATGCCGTCGTCTATACTTTAATTTGTTGACAAAATGTTGTCCACATTAACTCGTTTTTGAAAAGAAAATAATGTTGGAAATTAGCAATATGAAAAGAATTTTCCAATCATTGTCACTTCATAGTCCCCCACATCTACAACTTTCATCACAAAATTTTCTCATTGACTCCCTTTTGGAAAGAGATGGAAATTTTAATTTACTTGTTTTTGCTTCAATATTTTCCAAATTAATTTTCAAAATAGAATGGTTTGAAACATCAGCCAAGGAAGACAGATAACCAAGATTGGGTTCCAACTAAATTATTATTATTATTATTATTGTGGCAGAAAATAATGGAATTCTTGCTTCCAAAGTGCTCACTTCTAGTGACATTTAGCAATAATAGGCATGCTTTGTACGGCTGATGGATTGATGTGGAAATCTTCGCCTTCAATCTTCATTCTCAATTTAAATTTTCTATGGAATTGTCAAATATTAGATGATGTGTTACCAGTTCATTGAATGTAGCACATAGCATTCCCCACATTCTATTATAATTTTAAACAAAATATTTTTTTTTATAATTAGGATCAAAATGATAAATTTTGTAAACATTGAAGATTAAATTTATTAAATTTTTTAAATATAGGATCAAATGCATAAAATAAGTAAACATTGGCGGGCTAAATTTATTATTAGACCAATAAAATAAATTCCACATTAGACTTCCATTAAGCAACCAATGAAAAAGTGACAAAAATATTTAATTTTAAAATTTTAAATAACTAAAATATAAAAAATTAATAATTAAGTGATAAAAAAACCTGAATAATTAAGTCATTATTCTTATACTTTACTCTTTCCTTTCTGAAAAATTGATAATGGGGAAAATGTTTTGTAAAGTGTAGTTGGGCCACTTCTTTATAGCATTGTTTTTTTTTTTGTACCCATTTATATAAACAGTAGGTAAATGTTTATAAAATTTGTCCTTTTATTTTAAATTTTTAAAAATTTCATTATGTGTTTTGCATTGATTGATATTAGATGCACACACTCATCCATAGCTAGTAATATTTCTGTGAATTTGGGAATTTCTTTTGAGAGTACTTCTGGTGAGATTTATGCAAGTACTGCTTTAGCTATACTGTTAACCATATAATGTAATTGAGATTTTGAAAAGTAAATAAATTAGAAATCAATTCTTAATAAGTAAATTTTAAAATTTATTAATTTTGGAAAATTTTATCTTTTACTGAAAAGGAGATAACACGTTAAGTTTTTCTTCTAAAATAAGCAAATGTTTGAAATGATTGTTTTATAAACTCTAATAGTTCTATTATTTCATTTCAATGACCAACGTAATCTTTCGAATCCGATCGTAACATCGAAACCATGTTAGGAGGATTACATTATTCTTTAACTTTTCCTTTTTACGTTTTAAAACTTATTTCACATAATAAACATTTTATGCAACATGACATTTTTTTAACATGTCATGTTAGTGTTTTTTTTAATGAGTATAGTAATTTGCAACTTATGTATGAAACTCGACAAAAAAATTTGTAAAGTTAAAATATGCTTCAAGTTATTGTACCCTTCGTATATTTGAATCGTAATACTTTTACTTTTAAGATTGTCAATTTTATTAAATCCATTAGCTATATTATCTATTATTTAAATGTATATAATTATTTTTTTAATAATTCGTAGTATTAAACTTAAATTTATAAGAAAGCAAAATTAAAAATTTGAGATAAAATTATACCAAAAAAAATTTGTAGTGCATGACATAGATTATATATAGTGTAACCAATTCTTTCGATGTAGCACATAGCATTGCCCACGTTCTATTATAATTTTAAATAAAAATTATTTTTATAATTTAGGATTAAAGTGAAAGTTTTTGTAAATATTAAGGGTTAAATTAATTATTAAATTTTGAAGGATTAAAACGCAAAAAAAAAAAAATATTAACAATTGAATATCAAAATAAAAATAAATAAATAATTGAGTGACTTTACCCATTCGTTTTTGTCAAGTAAAGTGAGGTCCACTTCTTTATAGCATTGTTTTTTGTCTGGACCCATTGATATAAACATGTGGGCAAATGTTAGATAAAGACTAGCAATGACTTTGAACTTTCAAGTCAATAATGCTAGAAATCCTAATGGCCTTATAAGATTTTAAAATTTAATGGTTATAAATTTTTATTTAAAATTAATATTATTACTTATTAAAATCTAATTAGTATAAGATTTTAAAAAAATTGACCCCTATTTTTTTATTGAGCGAGTATTGTTATTTTTTAATAAAAAATATAATTTTTTTTATAAATTTTGTTTATAATTTTTATTATTTTTTAATAAATTTTAAAAGGATTAATTGATTTTTTTTAATTTGTCACTAAGATTTTTTTATTTTTTCAATCTTGTTAGTTTCAAAATTTTCTAATTTACTTCTATTAAAAGAGTAGAATTAAATTGAATAAATTTGTAAAATTTAAGGGCTAAATTTATTATTATACCTTAAATATAAATCTCAAAACAAATATTTAACAAATGGATTGTTTTACTCACTGATCTAACATATAAAAATTAATTTGTCATTAAAATATTTATTTTACGAATTCTTCTGATCATGATTCCTTTCAATTAAAATAAAATAATCTTTTTCTCTACATCATGTAAATCTTGACTAAACTTTCAAATCATCACCTTTACTTTTCTTTTCTTAAAAATAATTTATCAAACAATTAAGAAACAAAATTAAGGTTCGTTTTTTTATGATATAATACTATTTTGTAATTATTTTTTAGTTATAAAGTGTATCAAATGTTATAAATAAATTACATGGTAATGATTTGAACATTTGAGAGGCTTGAACTCGGTTATTCAACTATTAAAATTATTAAATTGAGTACTAATATTAATGACATACAATTTTTTATCACCCAAAGACTAAAAATTGTGATCAAGTGTTAGTACCATATCATATATTAGATGATATATAGTGTTACCAGTTCATTGAATGTAGCACATAGCATTGCCCACATTCTATTATAATTTTAAACATAATTTTTTTTATCATTAGGACCAAAATGATAAATTTTATAAATATTGATTATTAAATTTATTGAATTTTTAAAATTTAGAATCAAATGCATAGAATGTTTAAACATTAAAGGGTTAAATTTATTATTAGACCAATAAAATAAATTCCATGATAGACTTCCATTAGACAACTAATAAAAAATATTAAAATATTTAATTTTAAAATTTTGAATGATTTAAATGTAAAAAATAATAATAATTAAATGATCAAAATAAAAAAAAATAATTAAGTAACTATTTACTTTACTCTTTCCTTTTTTTTTTTTTGATCGAGACTCTTTCCTTTTCGAAAAAGTGATAATGGGGAAAACGTTTTGTCAAGTATAGTTGGGCCATTTCTTTATAGCATTGCCTTTTTTTTTTTACCCATTTATATAAACACGTAGGTAAATATTTACAAAATTTTTTATTTTAGTTCAAATTTTTAAAAAATTCTAAACTTTTTAAAAAATTTAATATTTTTAAAATTTTAAAAGAACTTAATTGATTTTTTTAATTTATTGTTAAGGCCTTTTTTTACCCTTAATTTTATTAGTTTTAAATACTTTTAATTTACTTCTAATAAAAGAGTAGACTTAAATTTGTTATTTATGTATTTAAATAAGGTAAAGTTTTTGTTGGTACTCGAATGGTGGCTCTCATCGGCTTCTTAATTCGTTTTTGTTTTGAGAGCATTTCAAAAAAATAAATGATTTCACATGTTACTTTGGACCTGTGTTGTCTTAAATATTTTTTTGTTTATTTATATTTCATTGTTTAATAAATCTTCACTCTTAAAAGTTTTTGTCTTGTCTTGTCCAAGTTTTTTACTCTTGCTTATGCATATAATATTGCTTTTAGAAGTGATTTTAGGGAGGATTTTATCTTATCTAGTTTGGTTGATGCTCGGTTCTTTTATCTTAAATATTTTAGGGAGGATTTTATTAGTGATTTTTTTTTTTGTAAACTATATCATTAATCATTAAATCATAGAATTTTTTTTTTGTTTTGATCTCTTAATTAAAAAGAAATTATAATTTTATCACTAACATTTTCGAAATTGTCTTTTTTCACCCAATTTTTAGTTGATATAACAACAATTTAATTTTCAAATTTTATGCTTTCTATCAATTTAATCTTGATTATATTTAAAATGATAAAAATTGAATTTCTTTTCAAATACTTAGAAAACTCTAAAAATTAAAAATTATATAAAAGTAAATCAAAATAAAAAATAAATAAAGTGAGAAATAGGGGAAAATTTTTTTAAACCTTCCAAAATTTATCTTTATATTATTGCTCTACAAATAGCCAATACTCATTTCTTAAAAACAAAAACATAAAGCAAAATTATTAGTTCTCTATTTTTTACCTCTTATCTTAACAACGGCTTTTTCATTATAAGAAAAGAAAAATAATTAAGAATTAATTTTTTTTTACAATTTGAATTTTGAAAAAAAAATTAAATGAACTAAAATTTTAACTTGAGTATGGAAAATAAATTTTTGTGGTATATATTGTATTTATTTATTATGTTAAAATATGACATGAGAGTCGATTTCAAAAGTCTTTGTAATATTTATCTTAATTGCTCTTCAAGAGTATGAAACTCGACTAGAAAATCTTACTACTTTGGTTTCGAGAAACATCGAGGAAACATGTAATGATATAATCTTTTTTATTTTATCCTATTTTTTATTTGAATAATAACTATTTCTCATACATATTAATTCTTCATAAAAAGCCAACATATTTAAGTTTTTATTTTTCTAGAATTGTTATATAGAATTTTATATTTATTTAAATAAATTTGATTTTTTTATAATATTAATTTTTATATCGAATCAAAGTTAAATTGGCAAAGAAATATAAAATTTAATGACAAAAATTATTTCGTTTTTAACATTTTGGTAATAAAAAAACAATATAAACAAGTTGAATAGTTTTTAAGTCAAGGTCTTCCACTAATGTCTGTCTTCATTTACAATTTCATAAGAAAAATATAAACTACAACAGGCAGAGGGGTTCAATCTTCAAAGAGTAGATTTTAAAATTTTCCATATTTTGTGCTAGAATTTTCTCTCACGGTATTTATAATTTTTATGATCTTTTTAATAATTTTTAAATTTTAAAAGGTTTAATTGATTTTTTTTAATTTGTTAATAAACCTTTTTTTACTTTTTAGCTTTATTAGGTTCAAAATTTTCTAATTTACTCTCAATAAATGAGCAGGCTTTTTCAATTTATGTATTCAAATAAGCTAAAGTTTGAGAATTGGAATGCAGCTTCAGCCCTCAACTTCATAGCTATGAAATCCTACTTTTACGCTTCTATCCCTACCTTCTTTTTACTCTCTATAATTGTGATCACTAGTGCAACATATGATGATTCTGAATGGCTGGCAGCAGAGGCAAAAGCCTTGATGGAAACAGGGTGGTGGAGTAATTATAGGAGAGTTGGAGACCATTGTAAGTGGCCTGGTATCCGATGCAATGCTGGAAGTGTCGTGGAGATTGATCTAAGTGGCCAGGGTCTGAATGGGGGCATAACACCTCAAATAGGAGCACTTTCAAAGCTCAAATACCTCAACTTGTCCTGGAATGGTCTTGCAGGTGAGTTACCTTCTTCAATTGGAAACCTCACTCAATTGGCAGTGCTTGATGTTTCCTATAACAATATTGATTCCATTACCTTGGCAATTGAGAAGCTAGAGAATCTTGTTTCTCTAAATTTGACGCAGAACCAGATTGTTCATATGCCTTCAGCTATTGGTCTTTTGACCAATCTCACCCACTTGATTATGGACTCAAATCCATTGTACAACATTCCTCCTGAAATATGCAACCTTAAAAAGCTAATGACTCTCAACCTCGGATATTGCTACCTGACTGGTACCATTCCACCAAATATTGGAATGCTAGAGAGTATGGTTGATCTTGATTTCTCAAACAACAGGCTTGTTGGACCAATCCCATCTTCTGTCAGCAGCTTAACCAATCTTGCCTCGTTGTACCTTCAAAGCAACAAACTTAATGGATCCATTCCACAAGAAATTGGGAGACTAAGGAATTTGGTTGCATTGGATCTATCCTCCAATAGGCTTGTTGGTCCAATCCCATCTTCTGTCAGCAACTTAACCGAGCTTGCCTCCTTGCTCCTTCAAAGCAACCAACTTGATGGTTCTATTCCAGAAGATATTGGGGAGACTGAGGAATTTGGTTGCATTGGATCTATCCTCCAATAGGCTTGTTGATCCAATCCCATCTTCTGTCAGCAACTTAACCAAGCTTGCCTCCTTGTTCCTTCAAAGCAACCAACTTGATGGTTCCATTCCAGAAGATATTGGGAGACTGAGGAATTTGGCAGAATTGGATCTATCCTCCAATAGGCTTGTTGGTCCAATCCCATCTTCTGTCAGCAACTTAACCAATCTTGCCTCGTTAATCCTTCAAAGCAACCAACTCAACGGATCCATTCCACAAGAAATTTGGAGACTGAGGAATTTGGATGAATTGGATCTATCCTCCAATAGGCTTTCAGGTCACATCCCTTCCTCTCTGGGCCAGTTAAGAAAATTGGTCTCTCTCGACCATAATAAGGATTTATGTGGTTCCATTCAAGGCTTCCTTCCTTGCGCTTCATCCCCAACTGTAAATCGAGAAAGAAATAGCAAAGTCAAGCACAATCTGCCTGTCGTTATTCTGGTTCCAACTTTGTTATTTTTTGTCTCTACTTTTTCATTGGTGATATTCATCCTTTGCCGAAAATATAGGGCTAAAGCTTTGAAACATGATCCAAGTCCAACCAAAAATGGAGATTTATTCTCTATCTGGAATTTTGATGGAAAGATTGCATTTGAAGACATCATCAAAGCAACAGAGGATTTTGATATCAAATATTGCATTGGAACGGGTGGTTATGGCAGTGTTTACAGAGCAGTCTTACCAAGTGGCAAAGTTGTTGCTTTAAAAAAACTCCACCGATTGGAAGCTGAGCAACCGGCTTACGACACAAGTTTCCGAAATGAGATCAAGTTTTTAACAGAAACACGACACAAGAACATCGTCAAGCTCCATGGATTTTGTCTCCACAATCGTTGCATGTTCTTGATTTATGAATATATGGACAAGGGAAGCTTGTTTTATACCTTGAGCATTGATGAGGAAGCTGTAGAATCGGATTGGACCAAAAGAGTGAACATTGTTAAAGGTGTTGCACATGCTCTATCTTACTTGCATCATGATTGCAACCCTCCAATTGTTCATCGAGACATCTCAAGCAATAACATTTTACTGAACTCTGATTCGGAAGCTTTTATTGCTGACTTTGGGACTGCAAGACTTCTTGATCCTGATTCATCTAATCGAACTGTAGTTGTTGGGACGTATGGGTATATTGCCCCAGGTTCACCCTCTTCTTTTCCTTCTTATTTACTTTTATCCGTTCTTAGTTTCTGCCACTTATTTGTTTCAAATTACATATTAGAATAACAGGGGAAACAAGTAGGGAAAATGAAATTAAGAAAAATCAAATATAAATATAAAAAAAGTAATTCGAGATTGGAGGATTCAAATGCAAACATACATGCAACTAAGCTGAATACGAAACATAGATTAACATCTATTTAACACTTTTTTTTGTTTGTTTGTTTTAATTACAGAATTTGCTTATTCGTTGGTCGTGACTGAAAAATGTGATGTTTATAGTTTTGGAGTGTTGGCATTAGAAATATTGATGGGAAAGCATCCTGGTGAATTGTTGTCAACACTATCATCGTCATCATCTCGTGTCCAAAATTTCATGCTACATGAAATTTTGGACCCTCGATTATCAACCCCGAGAAGTCGAAAAATGGCAGGAGATATCGCTTTTATTGCTGTCATTGCTTTTGCATGCTTACGAGCTAGACCCAAAGCTCGACCAACAATGAAATCAGTGTCTCAAGAATTCCTACACGTCAAGTCTCCAATTGCAAAGCCTTTTCATGAAATATCATTGATCGAGCTTAAGAATCATGAGATATTTATGAGCGACGAAAATCACAAATAAATAAATGATTTGAAGTTGATTTAATAATTTAGGAACCAATGGAATGTTTTGAGTAGAATTAATCTTCACCAAAGTACGACATTATTATTCATAGTTGCTTTCTTACGTTCCTGCAAAATATTTAAAATTTTGAATTCAAGCACATGGCTTTTACTCGAGTTGATGAATCTTGAAATCAAAACTTAATTTAATTTAATTAATTACCTTCTCCACAACAGATAACTATGAGTAAAATAATCAAAACACAAAATGAATTACATTATAAAAACAATTTTAATTCCCATATCAGCTATCTAAAATTACATTAAATAAAAAATTTATTTAATTTCCATTGTTTTCGTGAATTTCAGTTCTTTTTAGGTTTTGATTTGGCTTAATAGTAAATCAACCCTACGGATTGCCAATTCATCAACATCTTAGCTATAAAATGCATGACATTGCTCAAAATGGTGAACCATGATTTGAACATTTTAATTTCAAAATAACAAAATTGCTCAATTTAACATTAAATCCGAGACAAGTACGAATGCGAACAACCACTACATTAAAGGTCTTGAAACAAAACTCAAACCATGTCTAATACTGTAGGAAATGGTAAATTCCCATCAGAGGCTCTTTTAGGAGTGCCCTATTGCCAATCCTAGCCTAAGGTTTACTCGTCTTCCTCTTCATCACCATCTCCAAGGCTGCTGCTCTCTGGTTCTTTCTCTTCACTCTTCCGGGACGGCCACCTCCAAATGGACTTGTCTGAGAGAAGTCAAAGTTTAGTGGAAATCAATGGTTGATATCAATACCAGCCATTAACAGTTTCTTTAGTTATGAGATAATTTCTATTAAGGGCTTGTTAATCACTTAACAAAGACTTGATCAATTCTTCAGTCAATTTTCTCCGATTTTACTCACCTCACAAATTAATCCATGTACTAAGCTTTAATAATTTATCCAATTAATCACTTAAAAATTCTCACTTTTTCTACCGCAATAGTCTCATTAGCTTCTTGGTTAAAATTTTGGACAGCTCAATTTAATAATTCGACCATAAAATCCGGTTTTTTTAACATCGACGAAAATCGAGTTGTCACACACTTAAGTACACTTATATCCTATAATTATTTACAATTGATTCCTTGAAAAATACTTTGTAAAAAGAAAACCCTTCTCATCCCATCATACATATTCTTTCCAACTACAATAAGATAATCTTTTTCTCTACATCATGTACATTTTGACTAAACTTTCAAATCATCACCTCTCTTTTTCTTTTCTTAAAAATAATCTATCAACAATTAAAAAACAAAATTAAGGTTCATTTTTTATGATTTAATACTTTTTAATAATTAACTTTAGTTATAAAATTTATCAAATGTTATTAATAAATTACAGGATAATGATTAGACTGTTTGAAAAGTTTCAACTCAGTTATTAGACTATTAAAATTATCAATTTGAGTACTAATATTAATCAGATACAAATTTTGGTTACCCAAAATTAAAGATTGTGACCGAGTGTTAGTACCGTAACATATATTAGATGATATACAGTGCTACCAGTTCATTGAATGTAGCACATAGCATTTCCCACGTTCTATTAAAATTTTAAATAAAATATTTTTTTTTATAATTAGGACCTGATAATTTTTGTAAGTATTGAGAATTAAATTTATTGATTTTTTTTATTTAAGATCAAATGCATAAAATGTCTAAACATTAAAGGACTAAATTTATTATTAGACCAATAAAACAAAATCCACATTAAACTTCCATTAGACAACCAACGAAAAAGTGACAAAATAATTAAGTGATTATTCTTATACTTTACCCTTTCCTTTAAGATACGTGATAATGGGCAAAATGTTTTGTCAAGCATGGTTAAGGCACTTCTTTATAGCATTGCTTTTTTTTGGACTCATAAAAATGTTTATAAAATTTGTCATTATGATTTTTTAATAATTTTTTTAGTAATTTTTAAATTTTAAAAGGACTTAATTAATTTTTTTAAATTTTTTTTTATCCTTTAACCTTATTAATTTCAAATATTTTTAATTTACCTCCAATAAAAGAGTAGGGATTTTTCTAATAATTTGTTACAAAAGACTTTGAAATTAATATATATATATAATAAAATTAAATCAGTTTTTTATATATTTAAATGAGGTAAAGTTTTAGATATTTTCGCAAGTTGTGATGGACAAATGACGCACCTCCACGGCCACCAACGATTTCTTTTGGAATATGGGTTGACTATAGATACTCGAATGGTGGCTCTTATCGGCTTCTTAATTTGTTTTTGTTTTGAAAGTATTTAAAAAAAAATAAATGATTTCACATGTTGCTTTGGACCCGTGTTTTCTTAAATACTTTTGTTTGGGCTGCTGTAATTTGGGGCAAATTGGGTTTACAAATTTGGGTCATTTGGGCCTTTGTAATTGGGTTGTTTAGGTCCATTAGTAATTTTGGGATTGGGCTCAGGTCAATTGGGCTTGACCAAATTTGGCCCAATTGGGTTTGTAAATTGGACATGTAAATGGACTTTGGGTTTGTATTTTTTTGGACTTTTAATATTTAAATCATTTTAATTCAAAATAAATTCAAATTTAACATAAATTTAAATTATAAATTAATTTAAATTTAAAATAAACTAAGATTTAAAAATTAAAAATTAGGTTTAATGTTGGGCTTGGTCAAAATTGGACTCCAACAATATATATGTCTCCTTTATTTATATATTACATAAATTTGAATATTATATGATATAGTCCTTTATTTATTTATATATTACACATATATATTCATATCCCAGCAGTTGTTGGAAATTTGACAAACAAATTGGTTGGTCCAATCTGACATCCTTTATCACCTTTTTAGAAGTTTCAACAAAGAAAAACACAATATTTGCTTTTATGGGGTGGTATTAGTAAAATAAACAAGGGTAAACTATTAAAATAGTCACTTTTATTTGTCTCAAGTTACATTTTAGTCATTTATGTTTGAAATGTTACGTTTTAGTCACTTACGTTATCGTTTTGCTACGAAATAGTCACTCTGTCATTAAGATCTGTTACCTCCCAAACGACAGTCCGACGTGGCAGTTAAAATGAGTTTTAAATGTCAACATGAATGTTCAATCAGGATGAGAAAAGTTTTTTTTTAATGAAAATAGAGTACAAAATTTTACCCTAAAACCCAATTTTATCCCGTTTAAAAAGAAGTAACAGTTGGGTTTTTTTGTTCATTTTAATTGCCACGTCGAACTGTCGTTTGGGTGGTAATAGATTTTAACGGCAGAATGACCATTTCGTAACAAAACGATAACATAAGTGGCTAAAACGTAACATTTCAAACATAAGTGACTAAATTGTAACCTGATACAAACAAAACTGACTATTTTAGTAATTTACCCAATAAAAAAGCATGGTTTTTTCTTCCTTTATCACCTTCTTAGAAACTTCAACTAAGAAAAACACAACATTTGCTACTGGCAGTTTGCTTCTAAAGAGGAAGACTTTGAAATTAATGAATATGTGTCAGACAATAGACTAAAGACTTTGAAATTAATATATCCAATAAAATTAAATCAGATTTATATGTATTTATGTAATCTAAAGTTCGAGATTGGAGAGCAGCTTCAGCCCTCAACTTCATAGCTATGAAATCCTACTTTTACACTTCTATCCCTACCTTCTTTTTACTCTCTATTATTGTAATCACTAGTGGAATTACAAGAGCAACAAACGATGATTCTGAATGGCTGGCAGCAGAGGCAAAAGCGTTAAGGGAAACAGGGTGGTGGAGTAATTATAGAAAGAGTTGGAAACCATTGTATGTGGCCTGGTATTCGATGCAGTGCTGGAAGTGTCGTGGAGATTGATCTTAGTGGCCATGGTCTGAATGGGGGCATAACACCTCAAATAGGAGCACTTTCGAAACTCAAGCTCCTTAACCTGTCTTCGAATAGCCTTACAGGTGCGTTACCTTCGTCACTTGGAAACCTCACTCAATTGGCAGTGCTTGACGTTTCTTATAACTATATTCATTCCATTCCCTTGGCAATTGAGAAGCTCCTTAATCTTGTTTCTCTAAATTTGTCTGGCAACTCCATTATTTATATGCCTTCAGCTATAGGTCTTTTAACCAATCTCACCCACTTGATTATGACCTCTAATCTATTGAACAACATTCCTCCTGAAATATGCAACCTTAAAAAGCTAATGACTCTCAAACAACTGGCTTGTTGGACCATTCCACCAAATATTGGAAAGCTAGAGAGTATGATTGATCTTGATCTCTCAAACAACTGGCTTGTTGGACCAATCCCCTCTTCTGTCAGCAGCTTAACCAATCTTGCCTCGTTGTACCTTCAAAGCAACAAACTTAATGGGTCAATTCATATAAATAAATAATTTTTCGATAATTTCAATATTCTTTTGGTATTCCAAATCCTTCAAGGATTTTAATATAAACTTTACTATATAGTGATTTACAAAAAATTGTAACAACAACCATGAGACACAAGTATGAACTGTCAGTTTAATAATATATCTAAAGGTTATTGCATCTACCACAAAAGAATATTATATCTTCTCATAATAAATGCTAGGACTTAGCGAAAAACTTCATATTTTTATTTCGTCTTTTCAAAACTATTTTATTTGTACACTCACTGGCTTTATACAATTAGATATTTGGACTGCTGGTCCAAAAACTCTACAAATTTAATTGTATTTGACCAATTTATTCCATATCTCTATTTCCCAAGAGATTTATTCAATATCCTCCTTTTACTTCATTATTTCCACAATAATATTGCATGCAAAACCAGTGTCGACCACTTTTATTATTGGTTCGACATTTTCTCAAATTGACATAACTTATCAAGATCTCTTATTTTCACTATTTTAATCTTCAGTTTCAGGTACCTGAATATCTTCTTATTAGTTATGTCTTGGGTCTCTTGTGGAGCACCCGGCTTCACTATATGACCATCTAAAATTTTCTTTTTATGAAAATTTTCATATTTGGAACTTTAATAAGTTATCCATGTTGAACCTTTGGTTCAAATTACTCTTCCCCTTAACTTATTATAAGTTATTAGTTCTCTCCCCTTAATGTCGAGAAAACTATCAAATCAAAATAATAATCACAATCATGTCATAATTAAATCTTCAATACATTTAATATATCATAATAAAAAAGAGGCCCATAATTAATATATATTTCCATCTTTCTTTGAAAATTCACTCATCTTTGTGTGTTGTGGTGGAGCAATTGGAACATATATGCACATACAAAAATTTAAAGATGAGAAATATTTAGCTTTTGACCCAAAATCAATTGCAATGGGGAGTATTTAAAACTTATTGAATTGATGCGTATAACACGTAAATCAACATAATCCCATGTTGAAAGAGAAAGTTCAGTTCTCATAAGTAATAATCAGAGACGTTCAATCAATAATTTCTCTAAACCATTATGAGCATAAATAACAAATTTTTACCAAAGTTTTTCAAATTCAATCAATAAAAGGCTGAGATATAAACTCATCAATATTAGCAAGATAAATTGTCTTAATTGCATGATCTGAAATTAATTATTCAAACAATCTTGTAAACGACAGGTTGCAAGTTGATAACACATATGTGTTTATTTTGTAGATGCATCTACTAAAATCATATAATATCAAAACCATTAACATGGTGGATTAACGGGCCCATATTCATTTCAGAAATGCAAGACATTAGATCTCAACTTTAGCTAGTGAGTTTTTAAAAACCAATTTTCATTGAGAACAATCAACAAATGAGAATTCTTTAAATTTAAAGAATCTTCTAGTTCTTTAATGAATATCCATATGAATTCTCAAATAATTTTCGCATCATATATGATCCAGGATGGTCTAACTGGTCATGCCAAGTAGAAAATATATTTGTACCAGTAAACTTCTAGTTTACTTTAACATGCGTTTCAATTTGAACTAAATTGTAGCAAATTGATAATTTTACTACCATTCCTTTTACTTTATATCTACATATAAGTACCATTGTGACATCCATTTAATAAGATATTCATAACACTCCACCTTGGATGTCCATTTGTAGATAATGTGCCTCGTTAAAACCTTATTAGGAAAAACTCTATGGGATAAAAAAATCTAATGAAGGAAAAAGAGTACACAATATTCTATTACAAGCTGCCTCGTTAAAAACCTTTATCAGGAAAACTCAACGGGACAAAACCTCGGTTAAAGGAAAAGAGTACAACTTGTTTTAGACTCCCCCTAATGGTAACATTACATTACATCTTTGAGTCAACGCATTCCAATCTTGTGTAGTAGTTTTTCAAATGTTGAAGTTGGTAATGCCTTAGTGAAAAGATCTGCTAAGTTGTCACTAAAACGAATTTGTTGAACATTTATATCACCTCTTTTCTCAAGATCATGAGTGAAGAATAATTTTGGTGAAATATGTTTCGTTCTATCACCTTTGATGTAACCACCCTTCAATTGAGCTATACAAGCTGCATTATCTTCGTATAAGATAGTTGGCATCTTTTCCTGTAAAGGCAAATTACATATCTTCTGGATATGTTGGGTCAATAATCTTAGCCAAACACATTTCTCGACTCGCCTCATGCATTGCAATTATTTTTGCATGATTTGAAGAAGTGGCAGCTAATGTTTGCTTTGTTGAACGCCATGATATGACAGTACCTCCACATGTAAATAAATATCCTATTTGGGATCGACCTTTATGTGGATCTGATAGGTATCCAACATCAGCATAACCGGTTAATAGGGATTTTGAATCACTTGAATAAAATAATCTCATATCAATGGTCCCTCTGAGATATCTAAATACATGTTTAATTCCATTCCAATATCTACATGTTGGAGAAGAACTAAATCTTGCTAACAAGTTTACAGCGAAAGCTATATCAGGTCTTGTGTTGTTTATCAGATACATTAATGCCCCTATGGTGCTCAAATATGGCACTTCAGGACCAAGAAACTCTTTATCATTTTTACAAGGATGAAATTGATCTTTATCCACATCTAATTATCGTACAACCATCGGGGCACTCAATGGGTGTGCTTTGTCCATGTAAATTTTTTTTAAATCTTTTTCATATAAGTTGATTGATGAACATGTTTTGTCAAGTATAGTTAGGCCATTTATATAAACACGTAGGTAAATATTTACAAAATTTTTGTTTTAGTTTAAATTTTTTAAAAATTCTAAACTTTTAAAAAAATTAATATTTTTTAAATTTATTACTAAGGTCTTTTTTTACCCCTTAACTTTATTAGTTTCAAATATTTCTAATTTACTTCCAATAAAAGAGTAGACTTAAATCAGTTATTTATGTATTTAAATAAGTTTAAGTTTTTATTGGTACCTTCATTGCATTCGCAAACTGTGATGGATAGATAATTGTGCCTATCAATGTTGAACCTCCATCGACCACCAACGATTTCTTTTGGAATATGGGTTGACTATATATACTCAAATGGTGGCTTTCATCGGCTTCTTAATTTGTTTTTGTTTTAAGAGCATTTCAAAAAAACAAATGATTTCATATGTTACTTTGGACCTGTGTTGTCTTAAATATTTTTTTTTTGTTTATTTTTCATTGTTTAATAAATCTTCACTTTTGAAAGTTTGTCTTGTCTTGTCCAAGTTTTTTACTCTTGCTTATTCATGTAATCTTGCTTTTAGAAGTGATTTTAGGAAGGGTTTTGTCGTCCTCCTCTCTAGTTTGATTGATGCTCGGTTCTTTTATCCATTTCACCTGTCACTTTAGACCATTCGAAACTGATTTCCTATCGTGATAATTGTTAGCAATCTCTACAGATATGTTATGCTTAAGTTATGATAAAGTCGATTATCAATGTGCCATAATATTCTATTGATATTGAGACTAAAGCATTTATCATGTTGTTGGAGCTTATCTTTCACTACCGACAAGTATTTATTTTTTCTCGAATTATATGATCCTATTTATGTAATGAATTAATAAAATTTTCCTTTTAATTTTAATGTGTTGAGTTTTTGTTTTTAAGGAAATTGAAAGGAAACAAATTAAATTTAGAAAAAAAATGATGGAACACTAACCAAGAGATTGCTTTGGAAGTCAAGGTCTTTCCTTTATATCTTGGTTTGAGCCATGAGAAGACTATGACCCACGCGGAAACCACTACTGTCCTCACAAGCAGCATTCCTCCAAACCATTAACCATTTTCAAAATAATTTGTTACTAGTAAAGACTTTGAAATTAATTTGTACATCCAATAAAATTAAATCAGTCTCTTATTTTTTTTAAATAAAGTTAAGTTTTTTTAATATATTTGTTGTCTTCACAATTTGTGATGGATAAATAGTGTACTTCCACCGATCATCAACAGGTTTTTTTTGGAATGTGGGTTGAAATTTTAGAGTTGTAATTGAATTTTTGGGTCTATTTTTAAAGTTTTTTTTTATTGTTTTTTTATATGAATGATAATCATTTCTCATACATATTAATTCTTCAAAAACAACATATTTAAGTTTTTATTTTTCTAAAATTGTTATATAGAATTTTTTATTTTTTCAAATAAATTTGATTTTTTAATAATTTTTATATCGAATCAAAGTTAAATTGGCAAAAACAAATATAAAATTTAAAGACAAAAATCATTTCGTTTTTAACATTTCGGTAATTAAAAAACATTATAAACAAGTTGAATAGTTTGGAAGTCAAGGTCTTCCACTAATGTCTGTCTTCATTTACAATTTCATAAGAAAAATCTAAACTACAACAGGCAGAGAGGTTCAATCTTCAAAGAGTAGATTTTAAAATTTTCTAGATTTTGTGCTAGAATTTTCTCTCAAGGTAGTTATAATTTTTATGATTTTTTAGTAATATTTAAATTTTAAAAGGTTTAAATGATTTTTTTAAATTTGTTAGTAAGTTCTTTTTTATTTTTTAGTTTTATTAATTTCAAAATTTTCTAATTTAATTTCAATAAATGAGTAGGCTTTTTCAATAGATGTATTTAAATAAGCTAAAGTTTGAGAATTGGAGTGCAGCTTCAGCCCTCAACTTCATAGCTATGAAATCCTACTTTTACACTTCTATCCCTACCGTCTTTTTACTCTCTATAATTGTAATCACTAGTGCAACATACGATGATTCTGAATGGCTGGCAGAAGAGCCAAAAGCCTTGATGGAAACAGGGTGGTGGAGTAATTATACAACGAGAGTTGGAGACCATTGTATGTGGCCTGGTATCCGATGCAGCACTGCTGGAAGTATCGTGGAGATTGATCTTAGTGGCCATGGTCTGAATGGGGGCATAACACCTCAAATAGGAGCACTTTCGAAGCTCAGGTACCTCCACCTGTCTTCGAATAACCTTACAGGTGCGTTACCTTCTTCACTTGGAAACCTCACTCACTTGGCAGTGCTTGACGTTTCTTATAACCATATTGATTCCATTCCCTTAGCAATTGAGAAGCCAGAGAATCTTGTTTCTCTAAATTTATCTGGCAACTCCATTTTTTATATTCCTTCAGCTATTGGTCTTTTGACCAATCTCACCCACTTGATTATGCACTCAAATCCATTGTACAAAATTCCTCCTGAAATATGCAACCTTAAAAGGCTAATGACTCTCAACCTAAGACACTGCGACCTGAATGGTACCATTCCACCAAATATTGGAAAGCTAGAGAGTATGGTTGATCTTGATCTCTCAAACAACTGGTTTGTTGGACCAATCCCCTCTTCTGTCAGCAGCTTAACCAATCTTGCCTCGTTAATCCTTCAAATCAACAAACTTAATGGATCCATTCCACAAGAAATTGGGAGATTAACGAATTTGGTTGAATTGGATCTATCCTTCAATAGGCTTGTTGGTCCAATCCCATCTTCTGTCAGAAAATTAACCAATCTTTCCTCCTTGTTCCTTCAAAGCAACCAACTTAATGGTTCCATTCCAGAAAATATTGGGAGACTAAGGAATTTGGTTGAATTGGATCTATCCTCCAATAGGCTTGTTGGTCCAATCCCATCTTCTGTCAGCAAATTAACCAATCTTGCCTCGTTAATCCTTCAAAGCAACCAACTTAACGGATCCATTCCACAAGAATTTTTGAGACTAACGAATTTGGTTAAATTGGATCTATCCTTCAATAGGCTTTCAGGTCAAATCCCTTCCACTCTGGGCCAGTTAAGAAACCTTTACTCTCTCGACCTCGACCATAATAAGGATTTATGTGGTTCCATTCAAGGCTTCCTTCCTTGCGCAAATCGAGAAAGAAACAGCAAAGTCAAGCACAATCTGCCTGTCGTTATTCTGGTTCCAACTTTGTTATTTTTTGTCTCTACTTTTTCATTGGTGATATTCTTCCTTTGCCGAAAATATAGAGCTAAAGCTTTGAAACATGATCCAAGTCCAACCAAAAATGGAGATTTATTCTCTATCTGGAATTTTGATGGAAAGATTGCATTTGAAGACATCATCAAAGCAACAGGGGATTTTGATATCAAATATTGCATTGGAACGGGTGGTTATGGCAGTGTTTACAGAGCAGTCTTACCAAGTGGCAAAGTTGTTGCTTTAAAAAACTCCACCGATTGGAAGCTGAGTAACCGGCTTACGACACAAGTTTCCGAAATGAGATCAAGTTTTTAACAGAAATACGACACAAGAACATCATCAAGCTCCACGGATTTTGTCTCCACAACCGTTGCATGTTCTTGATTTATGAATATATGGAAAAGGGAAGCTTGTTTTATGCCTTGAACATTGATGATGAAGCTGTGGAATTGGATTGGACGAAAAGAGTGAACATCGTCAAAGATGTCGCACATGCTCTATCTTACATTCATCATGACAGCAGCCCTCCAATTGTTCATCGAGACATCTCAAGCAATAACATTTTACTGAATTCTAATTCAGAAGCTTTTATTGCTGACTTTGGGACTGCAAGGCTTCTTGATCCTGATTCATCTAATCTAACTGTAATTGTTGGGACGTATGGATATATTGCCCCAGGTTCTGCACCTTCACTCCCTTCTTTTCCTTTTCATTTAGTTTTATCCGTTATTAGTTTCTGCTGCTTATTTGTTTCGAGTTACATATTAAAATAATGAGGGAAAAAAGTAGGAAAAACAAAATTGAGAAAGATCAAATATAAATAAAAAATTAATTCGAGATTGGAGTATTCAAATGCAAACATACATGCAACCAAGTTGAATTCAAAATATAAATTAACATCTATTTAACTCTTTTTTTTTGTTTATTTTAATTACAGAATTTGCTTATTCGTTGGCCGTGACAGAAAAATGTGATGTTTATAGTTTTAGAGTGTTGGCGTTGGAAATATTGATGGGAAAACATCCTGGTGAATTATTGTCAACACTATCATCATCTTTGTCTCGTGCCCAAAATTTCATGCTAAATGAAATTTTGGACCCTCGATTATCAACCCCGAGAAGTCGAAAAATGGCAGGAGACATCGCTTTTATTGCTGTCATTGCTTTTGCATGCTTACGAGCTAGACCCAAAGCTCGACCAACAATGAAAATCGTGTCTCAAGAATTCCTACACATCAAGTCTCCAATTGCAAAGCGACTTCATGAAATATCATTGATCGAACTTAAGAATCATGAGATATTTATGAGCGACGAAAATCACAAATAAATAAATGATTTGAAGTTGGTTTAATAATTTAGAAACTAATGGACAGTGATAAGTAGAATTAATCTTCACCAAGGCATGACATTGTTATTCATAGTTGCTTTCTTGTTTTTCTATAAAATATTTAAAATTTTGAGTTCAAGCACATGACTTTTAGCTGAGTTGATCAATCTTGAAGTCAAAACTTAATTTAATTTAATTAATTACAATAGATAACTATGAGTAAAAGAATCAAATCACAAAATGAATTACATTATAAAAACAAGGGTAAACTATAAAAATAGTCACTTTTGTTTGCCTCAAGTTACATTTTAGTCACTTATGTTTGAAATGTTACATTTTAGTCACTTATGTTAGTATTTTGTTACAAAGTGATCACTGTGCCGTTAAGTTCCGTTATCTCCCTAACGGTAATCCTACATGGCAGTCCAATTATATTTTAAGTGCCAACTTGGATTTCCAAATGGAATGAGAATAAATCTTTAATTAAATAAATTTAATTAATTAAATTTTTTAAACCCTAAACCTTAATTAAAAAACCCTAAACCCATCTCCACACACCTTTCTTCTTCTTCTTCATCTTCATCTTCTTCCCTTTTGATTTAAATATCTTTAGTTACAAATTTGTCTCAAAGTTTGAATTTTTGAAACCCATTAACCCAAAGAAACTTAACGGGAAGAAGATATTGGAATCAAAGATATTGAATCTTTGGGTTAATGGGTTTTAAATATTTAAGCTTTGAGACAGATTTGTATCTAAAGATATTGGAATCAAAAAGAAAGAAGATGAAGAAGAGAGGTGTGTGAAAATGAGTTTAGGGTTTTTTAGTTAAGATTTAGGGTTTAAAAATTTTAATTAATTAAATTTATTTAATAAAAGATTTATTCTCATTCCATTTGGAAATCCAAGTTGATACTTAAAATTTAATTGGACTGCCACGTAGTATTACTGTTAGGGAGATAACGGAACTTAACGGTACAGTGATCACTTCGTAACAAAATACTAACATAAGTGACTAAAACGTAACATTTCAAACATAGGTGACTAAAATGTAACTTGAGACAAACAAAAGTGACTATTTTTGTAGTTTATCCTAAAAACAATTTTAATTCCCATATCAGCTATCTAAAATTACATTAAATAAAAAATTTATTTAATTTCCATTGTTTTCGTGCATTGAATATGGCTTAAATTTTAATATAATTTTAGAAATAAGTTAAATTTTAATATAATTTTAGAATTAAAATTAAAAGTCTGGTTCTAACTCATGGTTTAAATTAAATCTCATCTTGATTTTTGGGGTTGGAACAGAATTTTAAACGTTAAGGGGCCAAATTGAATTTTTTTTAATTTCAAATTTTGGGTTATTTTTTGTAATTTGCAAATTTGAACACGAAATTAAGATGGGATTAAATCAGATTTATTCTATTTTGATTAAATTCAAAATTGAATTTATGGTCCAAGTAAAGTTTTTTAAAGCCTAATTTTGGTCGGCCAAATTTTGTTCATTACAGTGATGGGTTTATCATTTTTTGACCAAAACCAATGTTTAAAGAGCTCAAATTCATTTTGAGAAAGATTTAAGTCCTCTTTTAGAATTTAGTAATTAATGGTGTAGTTTTTTTTTTTACGTCTAATCGAGATTTTCATTCTTTTATATTATTGTTAGTTTTGATGTCTCAAGTTTTTTATATAACAATTGAAAGAATACACACAATACTGAATGATGAACATCACTTTATTGACTAAGACTCATCAATTAAACAAAGCATAAGCAGTGCTATTTATACAGCTGTAAACTATAACTAATAACCATACTAACAGACTTAACAATTACTAACTGCCTCATAACTACTTTCACATTCCTTAATATTCCCCCAGCTGAGTGTCTCCTGTCTCGAGCTACTTTGAGACTCATCATACTTACTTAAAACTCTTAACTGATGTTTAAACTTTGTGAACAAGCTTGCTGACAGTGGCTTAGTAAGCACATCAGCAACCTGATCTTGACTAGGAACATGTCCCACTTGAAGTCTCCCTGCAGCAACCTTCTCCCTGACAAAGAAAAGATCCAACTCTACATGTTTGAACTTGGA
Organism: Gossypioides kirkii; assembly: GCA_005610355.1. Lineage (NCBI taxonomy): Eukaryota > Viridiplantae > Streptophyta > Magnoliopsida > Malvales > Malvaceae > Gossypioides > Gossypioides kirkii. The sequence continues at coordinate 2,745,433 of CP032251.1, read as the reverse complement.
GTGTAGGATTGGATTCTATCATCTACATCTGTTCCCCAATTCGCATCCGAAAACCCTACCAAGGACAGTTTGGAAGCAGCTGAAAAAACTAAACCATGGTCCAAGGTATTTTGCAAATACCTGAGAATCCTTTTAACAGCTTTGTAGTGTTGATCAAGAGGCTTGTGCATGAATTGACAAACCTTGTTGACTGCAAACACAATATCTAGCCTTGTAATAACTATATATTGCAACGCCCTAACAATACTTCTATAGGCAAAAGGATCTTCAAAAGGAGACCCATCTTGAGCAGACAAATTACAAGTTGTGATCATAGGTGTGGTAGACCCTTTAGCATTCTCCATTTTGCTCTTCTTCAACAAATCAAGTATGTACTTCCTTTGACTTAGAATTAGTCCAGTAGAAGTATATGTCACCTTAATTCCCAAGAAATAGTTCAACTGTCCTAGATCTTTCAGAGAGAACTAAGCATCCAAGGACTGCACAAACTCAGCTAAAGCTTCCTTATTGTTGCCAGTTACTAATATATCATCCACCTAAACCAATACGTAAAGAACCATAGAATCAGACTGCTTAACAAACAAAGAAGTATCAAACTTTGTCATATTAAAACCAGCAGCAAGCAAAAAAACTTTCAACTTTTCAAACCAGGCCCTTGGAGCTTGTTTAAGACCATAAAGTGCCTTCTAAAACTTACACACCAACTGTTGATCACCTTCATGCTTTTCAAAACCTGGAGGTTGAACCATATAAATTTCTTCTGACAAATCCCCATTTATGAAGGCATTGTTAATATCCACTTGCCTGAGTTCCCAACCAAGAGTAACAGCAATAGCTAACACAACTCTGATAGTTGTCGGTTTGACTACAGGACTAAAATTCTCTTGAAAATCAATTCTTGCTTCTTGCAAGTACCCTTTGACCACCAGCCTACCTTTGTACCTTGCAATTGAACCATCTACATTTCTCTTTAGCTTAAACACCCACTTACATCCCACTGCCTTTCGATCCTTAGGCAATGGAACCAGTTCCCAAGTCTGATTTTTCAACAGAGCACAGAATTCTTGTTGAGCAACCTCGGTCCACTCTTTACTCTGAAAAGCTTCTTCAATAGTAACAGATTCTCTTTCAAATAACTCAGTGGAAAAAACTTTTGGCTTGAAAATCCCATTTTTCGACCTAGTCATCATGGGATGAAAATTAGAAGGCCTTTGTAAAACACCTCCTTGTAAGCCACCTTGACTAGAAACTTGCACTTCTCTTTCAATAGAACCTTGTAAATTCCCTTCATTCTGACCAACAACATTATCACACTCCTCTATAAACTTTGCTAGCAACATTGAACTAGACGAACTAGTAGCTTCACCAAAGTCAGTAGTTGGTGCAAGCACACTACCATACTCCTCTGCAAAAACCAAAGGATTTGATGTTGCTGCAGTACCAATACCATTACTACTGTCAGAAATTTCAGCTGACAAACGAGCTGCACCATCCCTTGATGACATGATTACTGGCACATAGGTCTCCTTGTGAACCTGAGTCATATTAGAACCTCCAGACAAGCATTGAGAACCAGAAATACTATCAAAAGGAAAATAGCACTCATAAAAAACAACATGCCTAGAAAGAAAAATTCTACCAGTGTTGTCAAGACATTTAAAACCTTTCTGATTTGAGTTGTATCCAACAAAAGTACACTTCTTGGACCTGAACTCCAACTTATGCTGATTGAATGATTTGAAATAAGGAAAACAAGCACAGCCAAAAACCTTCATCTGTGAATAATCTGGTTTAACGTTAAACAACTTCTCATAGGGACTTTTCCATTGCAAGACTTCAGTAGGCAATCTGTTTATCGAGTGAACAGCATGAGTAAAAGCATGAGACCACAACCCTAAAGGCATAGAAGCTTGAGCCAGAAGTGTCAACCCAATCTCTACTATATGTCTGTGTTTTCTCTCTGTTATACCATTTTGCTCAGAAGTGTGGGGACAAGTAACCCTGTGCTTAATACCATTTTGAACCAACACCTTGGTGAATGACCTAAACTCACCTCTCCAATCACTCTGAAACATCTTGATTTTTCCCCCAAACTGAACTTCAACATATTTTTGGAAATGCAAAAAACACCTTAAAGCTTCTCCTTTACTTTTAAGCAAATACAACCAAGTAAATCGACTATAGACATCAACAAAAGAGATGTAATAACTATAACCATTTGACACTGTGTGTGTAGGCCTTCACAAATCAGACACTATTAGCTCAAAAGGAGAATTGTCAATAGTTTAGAAGGAGAAAAAGGTAGCTTGTGAGCCTTTCCCAATTGACAAGCTGAACAAACTTGTGGCACTGTCGTTTTATTACACAAAATATTACAACTTTGAAAGAATTGAACAAGAACATTATTACAAGGATGACCAAGCCTCTTGTGCCAAAGATACATACTAACAACCTAAACAGTATGTGCAGATTTGGAAGAAACTCCTGTGGACTTGAAAACTTCTTCAACTGCAGATGTTTAAACTGAGGTATCAAACCTATACAAACCATCATGTATGTGGCCCACTAGCAACACTTTTCCTATCTGAATGTCCTTCACAAAACAATAGAAAGGGTGAAACTCAAAATAAACCCTATTGTCTTTAGCAAACTATCCAACAGAAATTAGATTCTTGCAAACATCTAGCACATGAAGTACATTTCTTAACTTCAAAAGCCTACTACCAGTATCAATTTCAGTGGATCCTATATTAGCAATAGAAACTGACTCACCATTCCCTATAGAAACGGTAATAATACCTGTATATTCAGGCACATTATGAAGAGAAGAAACATCATTCGTGATGTGGTTCGTAGCACCAGAATCTGAATACCAAAACTTGTTACCACCCAAGACTGAAGCAGTTTGTGCTTGTGGACCTATATGAGTAGAAGCACAATAGTGCTGCAAAGTTGAACACTGTGGAACTTGAACAAAACATTCTTGATCATCAAAATGATGATAATTAACAGCCACCTGAGAACCTGTAGCCAAATCTGTCATCCCAGAAAAATTCTTATCAAACCTGTAATAACACTTTTGCACCACATGACCAACCTTACCACACAACTGACATTGAGGCCTAGGATTAGTAAATCAGCCTCCACGACCTCTACCACGCTGAAAAGTTCTACCACCTCGAAAACTAGAACCATAAGGTCGAGCATAACCATTCCTAGATTGATCATCAACTCCTCCTTTATTCTGACTTACTACATTAACTTGCAAGGAACTTCAGAAATGCACTCTGCCTATCTTGCTTCATAATCAAGAAGCATCTCAGTCAGCAACTCCAGTGACATTGAAGTAGTAGTAGTTACCACTGCACGAATCACCTCATATTCAACAGGAAGACCAGCCAACATAACCCCAACCTATTCTCAATATGAAAGAACATTTGCCAACTGCAAAAAAATTGTCAGTCATGGTCTTGATCTTGAAAAGATAATCTTGTATACTAAGATTTCCTTTCTTTTGAGAGTACAAAGAATGCCTCAAACTAGAGACCTTAACACTGGATTTCACTGCAAACCTTCTTTCAACAGTTTGCCAAATATCAAGACTGGTATGAGCATTGATCAAATATACTAGTATTTCATCAAAAATGGTTGACAGCAACCAAGAAGCAAGACGTTTGTCTTGTTTCCTGTGTATCACAAAATCTGGTTATCCACCAATTGACCTTCTTCACCACGCAAGAACTGTGCTGGAGTATTCACAATTCCTAAAACAAACCCCACTAAATCATAACTTTCAAGAACCAAGATCATTTGTTGTTTCCACAAAAGAAAATTCTTCTCACTTAGGTTGACTGTATCATGTTTAAAAAATGTTAAATTTTCCTAGAACTCATTTCTGACACTTGTGTATGAACCTGTTCCTCAACATCTGACCTCTGATTACTGCCTTCATTTTCTTGAACATCTCATGATGCCATAACCACTGAAAAACACCTAAAAGAACCTAGCTCTTGATACCATGAAAGAATACACACAATACTGAATGATGAATCTCACTTTATTGACTAAGACTCATCAATTAAACAAAGCATAAGCAATGCTATTTATACAGCTGTAAACTATAACTAATAACCATACAACATAATAATTAATAACTGCCTCATAACTGCTTTCTCATTCCCTAATAACAATATTTAAGATAATTTTTTTATTTATATTTCCTAAGTCATTTGACGAAAATATGATTGGAAATTATCAAACATTTTCAAAGCATTTCAAAAACTTGTAGAAGTCTCTAAAAACATGTTTTAAATGTGTTTTAATTTAACTTAATGTTTTTGTTTTAATACCAAACTATTTTAAGTGTTTTAAACGCATTTTATACTAGTTTAAAAAGAAGTATCGATACCTTAACCTAACTGCATTGATACAACTAAGATAGTAAGCAAAATTGTGAAACCTTGAGAGGAAGTATCGATACTTCTGGATTTGTATTGGTACAAATGGACTTGTACCTATACCAGAGGTTCCAACAACGTAATATTATAAAACAGTTAACAACGTTACAACATTAAATTCGATCATTCAAAAATAATTTTATAAGCTTATTAATTTACTAAAACAGTTGACAAAGGTTACTAAAAACATTGCAAATAATTAATTATAAAAAAAACATTGCAAATATTTTTTAAAAATAGAGTTAAATTCATTAATTAAAAAACATTATAATTACCAACAAATATTAAGTGCATTACGTTACACACCAAAAGAGAAATGCAAGTTTGTACTTTAAGAAGATATTGTAGATAAAAAACAACCACGAACTTCAAATATAAATCATAAAACGAACATAAATAACAATGAAAAATTTTACTTCAAAAATATCAATCAATAATTAGAAAAATATTATAATATTAGAAGATTACAGATTTTCACTAGAAGCAATAGTGAGTTGTAATAATTAATTCGTACAACCTTACAAAGTTTATCAGAAGAACACCAAATTACTGAATACGTAGGATATTCAATTCAGCAAATTAATCAAATTATAAATATTCAATAAATAAAAGTCAGTAAATTAATGGTACTTTCAAAACTTATATTTTGCATAAGCACTTGAGCTTGGCACCAAACAAAGCTTTAATGGCCCAATACTCCAAAAAAAAGAAATACTTAATGTAACACATCAACCCTACAGATTGCCAATTCATCAACATGTTAGCTATAAAATGCATGACACTGCTCAAAATGGTGAACCATAATTTAAACATTTTTAATCTCAAAATAACAAAATTGCTCAATTTAACATAAAATGCCAACATCCACTACATTAAAGGTCTTGAAACAAAACTCAAACCATGTCTAATAATGTAGGAAATGGTAAGTTCCCATCAGAGGCTCTTTTAAGAGTGCCCTATTGCCAATACTAGCCTATGGTTTACTCATCTTCCTCTTCATCACCATCTCCACCAGCAGCCTTCTTGGCTGCTGCTCGCTGGTTCTTTCTCTTCACTCTTCCAGGACGGCCACCTCCGAATGGACTTGTCAGAGAGAAGTCAATATGTTTCTGGGAGTCAACCCTCACCATGAAGGATGGGATGTTAACCACCTGCCTTCCGACTCTATTAAGATGAGAGCAAACATCAGGTTACATTTCAGGGCATTGATAATATCTTTTGGACAACACAAGCATGCATCTAGCAACAAACATATTCAAGTAGGCTTACATATACAACATTTCAAACAATGAATCAAGTATCAATGCATTGCGTAAAGTAATAAAGCGCACAACTTGCAAACCAAAAGCCGCATTGGCACATCAGCAATCAGCTAAGGGATTTTTCAGAAAACTCAATCATGTAAATTCTAAGAAAAGAATGAATGTTCTTTAAGTTTTATATCATGAAAACAAACTTCTACTCAAAGCCGAAGTGGTGTTTTAGCTAATGAAGAAAATTCACCATATGTGAATACTTTCAAACAGTCATCATTCATGAATACGTAACAGAAGACATCCGGTACACATGGAAAACAAACATGATGCAATAGAACACTAACTATATAGAGTTAAAAGATACACTATGTGGTATGTGTAATAAAAGACAATAACTGAACATTTAGTGGACATCCTAAATGTCATGACATAATCCTAGTAATAAAACAAGCTCGACCTACAACTTCAATGAGTGCATCTACAACCAACACGGCATGAAAGTAAGCAGCCAGCCAAAAAAACAAAAATAAAAATGTAAAACTTTACCTGATGTGACGTTGCCTAATCAATACACGAGCATGGTGAATTGACTTGGCCATACCAGTCTTGAACACAAGTGTTTGCAAGCGGCGTTCAAGGAAGTTCTCAACAGTCAAAGCCAAGACATAATCAAGCTTGTTCTGACTCTCATCCAAAAGTCCATACCTGTTCATCCTACGAAGAAGAGCTTCACCTTCGAAAATACGACGAGGGTTCTTCTCATCAAGAGTGAGAAGATCCCTAGCAGCATTTCTGATTCGGCTCAAAGCATATTGAACCCTCCACAACTCCCTCTTACATCGTAGCCCATATTCTCCTACAAGCCTCAACTCGGCATCCAAACGTTCCTTCTCGTATGGACGCCTAGGCTTCTTAAATGTCTTCCCATCTACAACACCATATCAATTTAACCAATATATAAATAAATAAAGACAATGAAATAATACAATAATTCAACTACTTAGCAACGCAAAGACCAATAACCTAACCTCAAATGGAGCTAAAACATTTATACAGCTTATGGGTATTTGATTCTTTTCAAAGACTAATCAACAAAAGCAGCAAAACCCATAAATATGAACATTAATTTTTCCCATTTAAGATTCTAGAAATTACAGTATATAACTTTTGAAGGTAATGACACGAAATCAAATTAAACAACAGATATAATTATTAAAAGAAAAAACAAGCAAAAGGAAAAAGTGAAGTAAAATAGAGAAGGGATTTAGCTTACAATTGCGGTAGAAACTGACGTGAACCATGGCGACGTCGGCTTCTTCTCGGAGGCGAGAAAGCTAAAGAGACAAAAACTGGGGAAAATGGTGGAGACTGAAGGAGTGACCATTATATACAGAGAAATCATTAACCCTAATGTCCTCTTTTAGGGCTTTTAATGGGCTTAATTTGTTTGGGCCTATAAAATCTAAACTCAAAACAATACATTTTCTTTCGGTTTATGTTTTGAGATTTATAATTTTTGGACTATAAATAAATAAAATTAAGAAAATATTTGGTATACTGTTATTGAAATTTTTAAATTTTATAAATAAAATGAGAAAGTTGACAAATTTTTATAGGAATATAATAAAATATTTTTTAAAAATCAATATGATAATTTTTTTTTAAATTACTTGTAAAAAAGATACACCGTAGGTTTATAATGCATTATCGTTGTTAAAAAAAGAAAATTGAAAGAAAGTATTGAGTATGTATTAGACCTATACAAAGGTAGGGTAGTTCGTACGGTCTGGCTCGACGAGCTTGCGTAAATACTTTTAAATTAAAATTTAATTATAAATATGTATAAAATAGTAACTAAAAATAAAAATTTAATATTTTATAAATTATTAAATAATAAAATGGGCGTTTTGGACGGCCTAACCCAACTCAAAAATAAGGTTAGGTTTAAAAAATACTTTAGAATTAAATCTTAGCTTGAACGATAAATACTTAAATGAATGGTTTATAATTGCCTACCGTGTTAGTTTTTTTAAGATCTCAAAGTCATTTTCATATATTTTTGCTCAATTAGTGGCGAAGTGGGGTGACAGGATTTAACCCTTTTAAAATGAAAATTTATTTAAACCCTTTTATAATTTATAAAATTTTAAATTAGTAATGATGAAACTATACTTTGATTCCCGAAATTATAAAAATTTATTTTAATTCTTTAAATTCTAAAGATTTAAACTACTAAAATGATGAAATTATATTTTTACGCTAATAAAAATATATAATTAAATTCTAACTCCCAAACAATTTTCCGGCTTTATACTGGGCTCAACAAATTAATAATACAGCCGTAGGTCCATAAATATTGTGCGAGCAAATTTGGTTTTGTCTATTTTTCTTCCTAATGATAAATTTATACATTCAAGTGTACCTGCTTTTACGTGTTTTAGATGCTTCGCTCCAACTAAATTTACTAATTTTGGGGTCTTTTCAAGTGCAAATTTTACAGATAATGGAGTACAAAGTTATGCAGAAACAACCAAGTTGAGTTCGATATGTTTAGCTGAAATACATCTGATATTATGATCATTTTTCCAGGATTAGTGATCCCTCAACTAAACCAGAACAAGACCTTTCAGCTTTTTCCAACACTGGTGTTGCTGCTATCTCCAAGAAATCACAACCAATGGTATCTAAACCAATATTGCTAAATTCCATCTCAGGACCCTTTTCAATACCTATAAAAGGCTTGGCTTCTGCTACTGACAATGGACCCTGGAATGGCTTGTAATGCATGATTTCATTCGAGTTTCTTTCGATCTCGACAGGGAATGCTTCTTGCTGCTGATCTTCTTTTCCTGGGAATTTAAGCATATGATCAACCTGATAATCACCAACAGCTTTGTGGCTATCTATCTTGGAATGTTGTTCTTCAGTAGCTTCACTTTCATTGTAACTATCAAGCAGATAATTAAATAGAGTATCATCTTGATTTGGGTTGGTCATCCCTGATGAAAATGACTTGGGAGTCATCTGGTTTTCATTGGGAACCAAGTATAAATCCTGTAACATTTCATGCTGAGCTTCTTCGTTGACACTGCCATGGCTAGTGGATGGAATGTCACTAATTGAAACTTTTATGGGATTCATGAGCATTTCTGTGGCCAAAAGTGCAATACCACAAAAATCAGCAATCTTGGTTCCTGCTTCTTGTTTACCTGCACAATCCAATTCATAAAGATCTTACACTAAGCCATTGCACAATCCAATACCACAAAAAAGCTTATCTAAATCTTGTTAATTATCCGAACCTTTACGGAAAAGTTCAAGCCCCTTAACCAGATGGTGTTGGTTAACAGAAGGTTGGGAAAGCAGAGATGCCAAAACAGCATGCAATGCTGCAAGCAAGAAATCTGTATAGGTTGACATTACTTCGTTCTCCTCATCATTTCTCCATTTCCCATCATAAGCATTGACTGCAACAGACATCAGCAGGTCATTGATACTTGATCGTAAATCCGGTCTTAAAACACCACCCTGCAGCATAGTAACTCATGACCCTTATTTCATTCATTCAAAATATCAAATCTGAAAATTTATATATATTTGGATTCTCAATATACCATGGTGAGGAGAGTTTGTAATGCCTTTAATGCAGCAATCTTCAATGATATAGGAGAAGTTAAGTGTTTCTTTGACAGTTGCAGTCCCAAATAGTCCATGTCTTCATTCTCCTGCAAGGAACCAATTGCAGCATGTTTCCTTTTCTTGTCAGCAGGCTGCAATAATGGTGCTTCAACTATGGTAGATTTGAACTCTTGATTGGATACTTGTTGCCTCTTTAGGTACCAATAGGCATCCAAATCAATAAATGCATAGCTGGTGAGTTCTTCTGCTATTTGTAAGGCTGCACCTGCATGGGGATCCAACTTTGATTTATGCATAGTTTACTTGAATTCCAGGGTATATATAAAAGTAGATATAATAGGATAAACATACCAATACCCATAGATATAAGCAAAGTCCTTATGATGAAGTAAAGTTTTGTTCTTAGCATAGGCAGTGCACATTTGTGAAAGCAATCTTTAAGGAGCCTGATGATATATCCAGCATGTGGCAATAGTTGGCTGCAGCATTATAGGATAAAACCCTAAAAGTGCCTCCAAATTTATGAACATACCCGTATTGGACAAATACTTGTATCCGATAACGTACCTGGATGTTCCTTTTATGATTGCAGATAGGAGATCTAAAGCATATGACTGCAAAACAGGAAGCTCAGTGCAAACAAATCCTTCTTGCACAATTGCCATGGACTTCAATGAAGCTTGAGAAAATGAGTCATTCACCATTAGCACTCTTTTTACATTAGTTAATAATTGTTGAACTGGAACAGTCACCTGTTTAACAACAAATATGATTTTTTTTTTCTCTTCAATTGGTTTGGAAATGTGATAGAATGACTGAATGAGATCGAGGAAATGTTGTCGTGTTAGATTACCTGAACCGGATAAGAATTTGTCAGCATTGTGCTGCAGCAAAGCATTAGTGTGGGGATTATGCATGTTAACAATTGCTTGGACTTTCTTGCTTCTGGATTTGCTGCACTTTCTGGTGCTAAACAATAATGAATCAACTTAATTCATTAATGTTTATCGTTCGCAAAAGCGTCGGATCGCTATGAAAAACAGCAATAGCGGCAAGAATTGCAAGACAGAGTTTGTTACTTACCTTGTTCCAGGCATTGAAAGACATCATTGAGGTGAATGTCAATTGATGTTAGTAAATCTTGCATCATAACAACCCAGCTATCCCTGTCACCTCTCGATTTTGGAAGTGATGCCAAGAAATAAGCATAGCTCTGTACATAAAAAATAAACCATATATAGAATTTTGAATCATATGAAATCATGCATGCAGATATGATGTATAGAAATGAAACTGCATTCACCTTCATCATGCTAGAACTGCATTGGCCTGCAATAATTTTCGAAACAATGATAGCTTCAGCCTGCAAAACAGCTTTACTTACATTACAATCAAGCTTAGAGAAACCAACGGTGAAAAGCAATTCGGTAAAACAGAACCTACCTTTTCATAATGAGGAAGAAATGATGCTGGAAAGGAATCAATTATGGTGCATAGCACTGCAAGTGCTCCTTCCTAGCCACAAATAAGCAATCCATGTAGTTGAAACTAAAATGAAGCAGTAAAATAACATTGGCTAGAGCTTACCATTAGAACCTCAGAGAATTCACTATCTAATAGAAGGTCCAAAACTGGTTGAATGAGTTTCCCAGCTTGCAGTGTTACATCTTTCTTGATTTCTGAATATTTACCCAATCTGTAGCGGGAAAGATTTGGGAGGAAAAGAGCGACGAAATCTACTCAGACTAGGGTGTAAGTGTTGGACACAGATATTACAAAAAAAAAAAAAAACAAATCGGAGCTGAAAGGTACCTCTTTAACAGATCCGATAACGAAGCGAAAGTGGCCACCTTCACCGAAATATAATCCGATGCTGGCTGCATAATTAAAAAGAAACCACATGTGACATGCCATGCTAGAACATATCCATTTCAAGCACATATATAGTATTTAGTGCAATGCTAATTAAAGAAGTACAGAAAAAAAAGAGCTCATGCCTGGATATTTGCTACGAGCTTGTCGAACCAGACCGGATACCATGCTAGTAACCGATCGGAGCTGCATTCTCGACAGGTTACTCCTAGTAAACATATACCGGTCCAACATTTTCGTGACTGTACAAGAATTTGAACAAAGATTCACAGAAGAAACCATATAAACATAATTGAGGATATACAAAGTAATTAAACAACACTGACCCTGGGACTAGAGACAAGTGAAAGCACTCGATGAACCCAAGAATCGACAGCAATGGCCCAATCCTCAGCGATCTTAGAGTTTTTAGTTCCTTCAGGCAATGATTCAGACAGCAACCCAAGATTGTTGATGGCATTCACAACTCTTTGCAAATCACATTGTTGAGGTGAAGGGTCAGTTTCATTAGGAATTTGGTCATTCATCAAGTACTCTAGTATCCTAGGCTTCAATTTCACATCATAAACATCCTGGTATTCCATTATTGAAAGAAAATGGAAACAGAACTCAAATTGTCTGATAAAATTTGAGGCTGAAGTTGCTATTTGGTGTTGTTTTAGGAAGTAAAAGAGTTGTAACTGTTGAAACATGGTTTTCTATGTTTGGCTGGCTTATGTAACGCTTGTTTGAATTCAGACAAATGTTCTGGTGATTACGTAAAAGCAAAACCCAATTCAGATGATAAACTGGGTCTTCAAGGATAGATGTTTTCCTAGGTAATAATTTTAAATAAATTGTAAAAATAAAAAAAAGGAACAAATGAAAAAAAAAATCAATTTGATATGAAGTTTCACCTACATTCTATGGAATTGAAAAAAAATTAATTAACATTCTAAGAATTTTAATATCTTAATTTTAGTATAATATCATGATATTCTTGTAAAGTTTTTCCAAAGTACAATAACACTTCACAATTATGTTTATCAGTATAACTACAATCAAAATTAATAAGCTCAATGCACAAAAAGGAATTATATTTAGAATCAATAAATTAATATAATTATGATCATAATCAAACTATTTTTATCTTACAAATTATAAGATGGGTTGTTTGGTAAACAAGACTTTTTTTAATTGATTTGGGCACAAAATGGAGGATTGGGTAGTCAAATTCTTTAATTGTAGTGTTTGGTGAAGGCAAGTTTGCAATAGCTTCTTGAACTAAAACCTCTAAAACAAAAAACGTTGGGATTAATATTTTTTTTTAATAGCTGATTGAGAATGAGATATGTGAAATTACATATTTTACCATATTTGCTCAAAAATAACTCCCATTGCCACATACTCTTAAACCTAATAGGGATGTTATGATACCAATAGCTTTCATTCTCTTATTTTCATTTTACCTCCAAAGTCCAAAGTAAATCTAAAAAAAGCACTGTAAATCTACCAAAAAAAAAACCTCCACTGTGAATCTACAAAAATCAACATTGTCGCGAAAAATTTTCAATCGAGTACAAAAAAAAAACTTAATTGCCTTTTTAAAAAAATTGGAGTGCTTTTTACACCCTTTTTTTTGTGAAAAGAAAACTTAATACAATCTATCTACATAGAGGCCTTTTGATCAAGGCTAATACTTGTTTTTACAATGGAAGATATTGCTAACACCTCTTTTGGAATCTCATAAGAAATTGTCAAATTTTGACTTGTATTAAAAGCCAATTTAGCCAAATGATCAGTAATTTCGTTTAACTCCTTAGGAATGTGTTGCATATCACAATGCCCAACCTTCGCTAAAAATTGATGAATTCTTCTAATGAGAGTGGTGTTCGAGTTAGTCAAGAAGGATTCCCGAATAATCTTAATCACCTCCAAATTATCTGCTTGAATCATGACGCCCTCAAAGCATCTATCTTGGATGAGAGACAAGTCATCTAAAATGCCCTACAATTCAGCAAAGACGGAGCATTCACCCAAAAATTTATTATACCCCATAATCCAATCTCCATTTCCATACCTTAGGACACCCTCAACTAGAGTAGATCTAGACACAGCTTGTACCGCTCCATCAGTGCATAACTTAATCTAATTCTTTGGCATAAGAATAAACAGCTTCAACGTCTCTTAACAATGTCACTCGCTTTCCAAGGAATCCCTTGGAATATATATAAAGATTATGATTTTTCTATATTCTCCAGGCTATCAATCCAAATAAGCTCGACCAAGCAACCCCACCCATATCTAATTTAGAAGTAATGAATAGGTTCCACTTAATCAAGTCATGGATATTACTTGCAAAAAATTGCTCATGAAGCTCATTTGGCAAAACCTGCATCCAAGTTTCCTTAGTTATAGTACAGTCTCTAATGGCGTGTAAGATATCCTCAAGATGATGTCCACACAGTCCACAAGAACTATCATGCCTTATACCCCGTTTAACTCGCTTAACGTTAGTAAGAAGGCATTGTTTCAAAACAAGCCAGAGAAAAAATCTAACTCTGGCCTTGAAATTTCCACAGAATATTCCATTTCGCATCTCTTGGATTCCACGTTCTTCCCCTGAAACTCCAATAGCCACTCTTAAGTGAAAAGAAACCAGTTGATGTTCGAGCCCAATTAATCCTGTCATGACCCATAGAGATGTGAGGAGGTGGAATACTGACGATACGCTTAATGATCTCCTCCGATTGCTAAATACGAAAAAGTTCCAAATTCCAAGTTCCTTCATCATTAATCATCTCATTAAGAGAATAGTCTTGATTAATGTTAACATAGGACGAAACCTAATGTATTAAAGGCCACACATCTGGAATCCACGGATCTTTCCAAGAACAAATATTGTTCCCATCCCCCATAGACCAAACAAATACTGTTCCCATCCTCCATAGACCAAAGAAAATTTTCTTGGAGTGAAGGTCAAACCTTAGAGAGTACCTTCTAGAGAAAAGAACACTGTCCTCGCGAAATATCTTCTAACATCTCCTCTTTCATTCCATACTTGGACCTAAGAACATAAACCCATAAAATTCATTTTAGAGACTAGACTAAACCCTAATTTTATCACAAAAAAAGTGTTTTGGTCTCTCAAATGTCGAAAGTTGAGACCACCAAATGATTTAGGCTAACAAACACTTTCCCAACTAACCAAAGACATATTCTACCGACCCTCAGAAGAATTCTAAATAAAATGTTGAATAATACTCTCGATCTCATCACACAATTCTTTAGGGATCATCATGGGTTGCATGAAGTAATTAGGGATCGATAACAAAATTGCCCGTGCAAGAGTAGCTCGGCCAACTAAAGAGAGTTTCCTAAAATCCTATCTATTTAGCTTGTTACGAACCTTCTCAACAACGAAATGCAAGGTACTGTTGGATATTCTATCATGTAGAAGAGACACTCCTAGAAAATACCAAGATTCTACACCTTCTAAAACCCAAGAATTCCACTTAGCTGCTCTCCAGTTCCTTCATCGATACTTTTGGAGAAATAATATTCATTTTCCAAGCATTAACTTGGTGTCTAGCATAAGCACAAAACCTCTCTAATAGATCTTTTAGGAGCAAGGCTTGTTGAATATTTGCATAGCCAAAGATAACAAGATCGTTTGCAAAGAAAAGATGAGAAAGAGAAGAGTTATAACTTGATAACTTGATAGGTCGTCAATGACCACTATCTATAACATGATGAATGCTCTATTCAAGCCACTCCATACATAAAACAAACATATACAATGATAAAGGGCACCTCTGTCAAATACCTCTCATAGGTCTGAACTTTTACGTAGGGATCCCATTCCACAACACATGTGTTAGGGATCGACCTGATTAAGCAACGAACAAGTTAAAAATAACGGAAGAAATTAAGAAATTGAACACACAAATTTAACGTGGAAAAAACCCCTCTGAAGAGGATAAAAAACCACAGGCAAAGATAATTTTACTATAATGACAAAGAAAGAAGAGTACAAAAGATGGAAATAAAAAAACTAAACCCCAAAAACCTGAAAATAAAGAACCCTCAAAACGTAAACACTAAATTCCCCAAAAGTATTAGGAGTTCTAAACTATGATGGGTATGTCTAAATGGGTGTCAATTTCTAAGGTTGTAAAAGAGCCTATTTATAGGCTAAATTCCTAAGTCAAATAATAATAAAATAATCTAGAGTAATAAGAATTTGACTCAAACAAATAAATAGAGTTTAATTGAAACAAATAAACAGAGTTTAACTGAAAGATTATTTCTCAAATTTGACTTGAAATAGAAGTCATAATTCAATAAATCTCCACCTTGACTCATATTTTCATAATGCCATCTTTGCCAAAGCCCGTCACAAGCCTATCTTGAACTATGCATGAAATTAACTGAGTCGAATCTGTGCTTAGAAGCTGGAAGCCTTCTAGCCTTCGACTTGTGCACTGTCAAATCAAAACTAACCTGGGTTTGATTTTTACGAACATAATGCCCTAACTTTTCAAAACCTGCATCCAAAAGAGAACCTCTCTTCAACGAAACAGTCATACACTTTTCCCTCCTATGACCAAGTTGCCTCCGTTCCAAATGAGTTGACTTCAACTCCATAAAGGACGAGGGACGTCCGATTTCACCGGTCACTATAAGACCTTCCAGAATATAAAGACTGCCGATCTTTTTACCTTTTAACAAAACGAGAGCCTCACGATATACCTTAATGCCGCTCGACTCAATGTTAATTCTGCAACCTTTTGAGTCTAAAATACTTAAGGAGATGAGATTCTTTCGTAAATCAGGTACATACCTGACATTTGATAGTGTCCTAATCATACCATCGTGCATCCTAATTTTAACAGTACCAACACTGATTGCCTTACTGGATGAATTGTTTCTCATGCGCACAACTCCACCTTCAATTGAACTGTATGTGGAGAACCATTCTCTGTTGGGACACATGTGGAAAGAACATCCTGAATCTAGGATCCACAAGGACGTAATCTCGGAGCTTTCGCTCGTTGACACTAACAAGAAATCATCACCACTTTTATCGGCCAAATTAGCATCAGCTAAATCTTCCTCGTTACTCTTAGTTGCCATTTTATTTCGTAGTTTGTAACAATTTGCTTTGACGTTACCTAATTTCTTACAATAGCGACACCTTTTGTCTCGCTTCTTTGATGCTACCAAAACAGAAGCTTGCTTATCTGTCTTGCTATATGAACCAAACTCATTGTCGAGTTTGTCTTTACTCAACAAATGACCCTTCACATCCTCAAACGAGAGTTTATCTCTACCATAAATCAAAGTCTCCCTAAAAGAATTGTATGAAGGGGATAAAGAGCACAACAATAGTATAGCCTGATTCTCATCGTCAATCTGAACGTTAACATTATTTAAATCATTCAAAAGACTAATAAATTGACTGATGTGATCTTTAAGAAGCTCACCTTCATTCATGCGAAATGTAAATAGACGTTGTTTTAGCACTAAACGGTTAGCCAGAGATTTATTCGCATAAAGAATTTCTAGCCTTTTCCACAAGACGGATGAGGTCTTCTCCCTCAATACCTCCTACAATACCCTATTCGCGAGGCACAACTAGATTGTAGATAAGGCCTTTTAATCAAGCTCTTTCCATTCTGATTGATCTAGATTATCGGGCTTCTTTTCAATAACAACCTTTTTCAAACCGGTCTGAACTAGAATTGCCATCATCCGAACTTGCCACAAATTGAAATTTGTGTCACCATCAAACTTCTCAATATCGAACCTTGTTGATGCCATCTCTGAACGGGTTGATCTACGAAAAATGAACTAGCTCTGATACCACTTGTTAGGGATCAACCCGATTAAGCAATGAACAAGTTAAAAATAGCGGAAGAAATTGAGAAATTGAACACACAAATTTAACGTGGAAAAAACCTCTCTGAAGAGGATAAAAAACCACGGGCAAAGATAATTTTACTATAATGGCAAAGAACAAAGAGTACAAAAGATGGAGATAAAAAAACTAAACCCCAAAAACCCGAAAATAAAAAATCCTCAAAACGTAAACACTAAATTCTCCAAAAGTGTTAAGAATTCTAAACTATGATGGGTATGTCTAAATGAGTGTCAATTTCTAAGGTTGTAAAAGAGCCTATTTATAGGCTAAATTCCTAAGTCAAATAATAATAAAATAATCTAGAGAAATAAAAGTTTGACTCAAACAAATAAATAGAGTTTAATTGAAACAAATAAACAGAGTTTAACTGAAAGATTATTTCTCAAATTTGACTTGAAATAGGAATCATAATTCAACAACATGTATAATAGAATTCGTGATAGTATACATAATAAAATTTATAAGTATATTAGGAATACTTGTTCCCTGAAGAGATGCTTCAATAAAATCCCACTGAACTCTATTGTAGGCTTTCTTAAGGTCAAATTTGACTGTCATCCATTTCTTGTTCTTTTGCTTACATCTCATTAAGTGGATAATCTCTTGAGCAATGAGAATGTTGTCATGTGAAGTTTATGACTGTTTTTTCCAACAATATCATCTTCAATATTGAAATTTGAATTTGTGTTATCTCTTTGGAAATGCAATGTGACTTATCACTACATCCAACCAGAGGCCAAGCCAGAAAATTTTTTGAGAGGTTAGAATTAAAATGTATATTTTTATAATAGAAAAAATACAATTCTACAATTTCAATAGCTTATATCTTTATAATTTTTAAAGGATTAAATCAAATTTTTATCATTTGAGGGAGACAAAGTACAATTTTACCATTATTAATTTAAAATTTTATAAATTATAAAGGGGCCTAAATAGAAATTTTTTTTTTTTGGGGGAGTCGATGACCCTACCAGCCCCTTAGATTTACCACTACATCCAATCCCTGTTGCAGTGGCGAAGCGTAGTAAACACCCAAGGTAGCCATGTCCCCCCTAAAATGATAAAATTTTAATTTAGGACATTTATAATTTATAAAATTTTAAATTAATAATGGTAAAATTACATTTTGATCCCTAAAAAATTTTAAAATTTAATTTAACCCTTTAAAAATTATAAAAATTTAAACTATTAAAATGATGAAATTATATTTTTACTATCGTAAAAATATACAAATTAATTTCAATTCCAAAAAAATTTTAAACTCCGCCACTACCTTATTTATTACAATTTAATTTTTAATCTAAAACTATAATTTTATTTTATCTTTTTACCTCTATCCTTACCTTTAAAAATATAATACTTCAAGATGACGTCAGATGGTGATAATAGAGCCTCAACCCTTTAAATTTTATTTATTTATTTTAAATCCTTTAAATTTTATAAAATTTAAGTTAATATATATAATAAAATTACACATTTTCCAAGAAGAACATTTTTTTAATTTAATTCCTATTAAAAATAATAAAATTATAATCCCCATAAGATTTTTAATTTAAATTTAGCCCAAAAAATTTCTCTATGTCAAAATTTAAGTGCATGTATGCAAGAATACCTTGAATTAAAATTTGAAGGATATCAACCTTTGCCGACATTAAATTTATAGTAACCAAGGAATCAAGTTTTCTGTTAGTGGAGAATTATGAATATTTTAGTTATTCTAATAAAAGGTTATTATACTGATTTATATTATATAATTTTTAATTACAACTTTTGAATTATAGCAAAACTTTCTTCCAAGTAGAGAATGGAAAAGGAGTCATGAATCACTTTGAAATTGAAGGGTGAGAATGAATGTTTGGGAGAAAAGATTTAGGGTAAAATCAAGGCAAGATGATTTAAAACTGTTAAAATAATCACTTTTATTTTTCCTAAGTTATATTTTAGTCACTTACGTATAAATTGTTACGTTTTAGTCACTTACGTTAACGTGTTATAATATTTTAATCATTAAGTCGTTAATTACTGTTAACGATGTAATAATGAGCTAACATGACAAGTTAAATAATCATTTCAAACAAAAATTTTAAGTAAAATTATTTCATTTTGAGCAATTTTTTTCTTTTATGTTAATTTAACTTTTCTTTTCTTTTCTTTTTTTCCATTCTCTTCTGCGTCTCCCTCTATTTTCCTTCATTCTCCATCTATTTTAACGTAAAAGAAAAAAATTTGCTTAAAATGAAAAAAAAAATATAGGGATCAATTGTATAATTTAACCTAAAATTTTCATTTGAAATGATGATTTAACGTGCTACATCAGTTTACTGTTACATTGTTAACGACAATTAACGCTCAGTGACAAAAATATTACAACACGGTAATGTAAGTGACTAGAACGTAACATTTCAAACATAAATGACTAAAATGTAAGTTGAGGGAAATAAAAGTGACTATTTTGATAGTTTACTCTTTTCACTAAGCAAACTCTTTGTTTCTTGGGTTAAGATTAAAGTCTTATCCGTTTTGATTTAAAATAACAAAAATATTATTTGGTATTTGATAGCACTGGTTAATAAAAATATATTTAAATAGAATAATTAATATTGTTTTAAATTAATGTAATTCTTGAAAAATGATACATTAAATAATATCTATAGACAAGGAATTTAAAATAAAACAAATTTTAGCATTAAAAATTGCTAGATTTTCAATAGTTTCCTTGTCGGAGCCCAATTTTGATCGGGCTTAGACTTTTCGTTTAATTTAGAGTTAAATTAATTTTTAATTTTATTTAAATTTAAATTTAAATTTAATTATTTAAATTTACTTTGAATTTAAATTTAAATAAAAAATTAAATCATTAAATTTAACATTAAAAAATTAAAGTCCATTTACATGGCCCAATTAGCCCAAATCCCCGTAGCCCATTTACACCCATTTTCGGCCCATTTACATTTGACCCAATTACAGCAGTCCAATAAGGACTAAAAAGCCCCTTTTGAACCAGCAGCATTCAAAGTCAGAACTTTGAAATCTGCTTTAACCCACGTGCTGCTGCCACCACCAACTTTACCCGCTCCACCATGCCCTGCCATCACCATTGCCAAGAAGAACCTGCAACAAACAAAGAAGTTAGGCAGGCATTTAAGAGCAAACAACAAATTAGCACCATAGTTATTTCTGGTTATAAAACCAGAATCAATTCATTGTAAAAGGGGTTCTTTTTTTCGGTTACAAACCCAAGGTTCAAAACCAATATACAACCTCGTTTTAGAATCAATATAGAAGTAGATTCCTAGAATATATTGCAAACCCAAATAGAGGCAGCCAACAACAGTGAATATTTGAACATATAGATTCAAGATTCAAGCAGCAAAAGTAACCAGGTATCATTAATATGGAGTTATTGCTATTTGTGTTTCAAGTTTCTAAGTATATCAGCCTCGGTTCATGCATTGATTCATGCATTTTAAACCACCATTAATATGTTAATAACTTCCAATGTTTTGACCGTATATATGCCCATGTGTATGCATTGAATCTATAACAGGGGATTAATAGCATCTAACCGTTTCTGAAATACCCATTAAATATGGGGTGAGCATTAAATGTTTTATTAAAAGTAATAAGTTTTAAAATAAAAGGGATAATAAATGCAATACTAATAAACATTAATAATAATAATAAATAATAATTTAATAAAAAAACAGAAAATGAAAGGTCAGTAAGGAAACTCCCTGGACGCCATCTAACCGCGACGTCGCCGTTCACCGTCTCGAAGCCACCGCCGGATGTCGATCATGCTCCATCATATGCGGACATGCAAAAAGAAAAGGAACAAAGTTGTGAAAAAAAAATTAAAAAATTCTTCTGAAATAAAATGGAAATCACAATCGAATCTGGGTTTCGGCAGACCATCGGGTTTTGAAATAGATTTTATTAAAAATCAAAAGGAAAAGTGGTTTTAATCCCAGATCTGGAAAATCCAGATCTGGGTTTGGTTTTAGAAGGAAGAAAAGAGTTTGATTTTTAAACTAAAAAGGGCCTTAAAATGTTTAAAAAAAAAAAGAGAAGAGAAAGGTAGACTTTCGGGCTCACCTTCGAACGCCGGTGGCCGGAGATGGATGTGATGATCGGCGCATGATTGAAGAGAGCCGAAGACGACCGTGCGTGATCGAAGGCGACCACGACGCGCCCCCACACGCGGAGCCCGACTGCGGAGCTGGGTCGGAAGTGGCTAGAAGAGGCCGGAGCGTGGCCGGGGCAACCGCCACGCGCACCCACGCGTGGTTTTGGTGGCTGCCGGAGCTAGGCCGGAGCCTTGGCCGGCCAAAGAAAGAGGGGGGGTTTGAGAGAAAAAAAAAGGGGTTAAAATTTAAGAAAAATGAAAAAGTAAAAATTTAAACCTAAAATAATATATATATACAACCCATTTGGACCGAACCGACCCGACCCGACCCACTCTGAGATCCGCGTGTTTTTGCTTAATGGTCTATTTATGCAATTGGTCCTTTCACATTTTTTATTTGCTTCAATTTAGTCCCTTCTGCATTTTTTAATTATTTGCAATTTTGCCCTGTAATTTTAATTAGCTTTCAAATTAGTCCTTTGACTATTTGACTGTACCAGAGGCTACCACGTGTCACTTTTTGGCTTATTTATGCATTTAGTCCTTTTTTATTTTAATTTGTTTTAATTTAATCCCCAAATCAACTTTTATTTAATTACGAAATTGGCCCAATAATTTTTCAAGATTTATAAATTAGTCCTTTGACTGTGTGGCTGCACCAGGGACTGCCACGTGTCACTTTTTGACTTATTTACGCATTTAGTCCCTGACATTTTAATTTATTTTAATTTAATCCCTAAATCGACTTTTACTTAATTACAAAATTGGCCCAAGAATTTTTCAAGATTTACAATTTGGTCCCTTAACTGCTGGATGCCTGTGGGGCTGCCACGTGTCACCCACTCTTTGGTATTATTGCTTATAGGTCCCCAAACAGTCTAGAAATTGCATTTTGACCCCAAAAGCTTTAGGAAATTACATTCTGACCCCGAAACTTTTGAAAATTACCATTTTACCCCAAAATCTTCTAAAATTCCATTTTTAACCTCGATTTCACCAAAAATTACCATTTTACCCCAGAATCTTTTAAAAATTCCATTTTTAACCCCGATTTCACCAAAAATTACCATTTTACCCCCGAATCTTCTAAAGTCCCATTTTTCACCCCGATTTCATCGTTTATCAATGTTTGCATTTGTTTGCATCTACATTTTATATTTTCGTACATTATTTATCTGCTTATTGCTTCGTATCTAATTTCTCTCATTAATTGCTACTCGTGTTTTTAAACTTACACTTTCATTTACAAATTACTTCAAAAATCGAGGCAATGTTCGGTTCGAGCGTAACTTCGGAAAATCATGCCCTAACGTGTCGGGTGTGATTTATTCGTATAATTCGTGCGAACCGAGTATCCTTTTCAAGTTTTTTTTTCTTACACCCGTTCACTTCGAGGCTCCGAGAATGTCCTGTCCTAACGTGTTGGTCGCGACTTCAAATCTTCGTGAAAATCGAAGTAAACGAGTGTTCCTTTTGATTCTTCAAATCACGTGTCCGAGGATTGCATTTTAACCTTCATACGAAATTTTCAAGTTCTCAAAATATATATACGAAGGACTTTCATGACGAAAACAAGGCAATATTATTTCGTGTGAAAACCTCGAAAAATCATGCCTTAACGTGATAGGTATGATTTTCGTACAAATCACGCGATCGAATACTCTCTTCAAAAATTCCCTAAACGTCCTTCAATTTCGATACTCCGAGAATGTAGTGTCCTAATGTGTTGGACACGCTTTCTGGTTCTCATAAGAGGAACGAAATACGGGGACGAGTTCTTCTAAAAAAGGTTTCCTTAAACATCACACAAAGCCTTTCAAAATGAATACCGCATTTTAAACTTTACTCGAGCTTTCATTGTTTTCATAAAATAAGACCCGAAAATGATCATATGGTACCAATTCTGGGCGTACGAGGGTGCTAATCCTTCCTCGCACGTAACCGACTCCTGAACCTATTTTTCTGGATTTTGTGGACCGACGTTTTAACGTTTTTTTAAACGTATTGTGGTGATCCAATCGCACCCAAATAAAAGATTGGTGGCGACCCCCTTTTTACTCCTTATTTTCCAAATTCTAAAATAAATTTTTTTCGAATCCTTTTGTTTTTGAAAGTGGTTTCGAAATTCCTTTATACAAAATTTATTGACTTCAAATGAATTTTAATAATTTTAAAAAAATCTTAATTTTTTACCATTGAATAAATTATAAGAGAGTTATTTACCACATAATTTACAACTCCACATATGAACGGGATGGCAATGGTCTTGACGTCTAAAATTAATAGAATTATCTTAATTTCTTTTAAAAATTGTAAGAATATAAATTAAAAAATCGTAAAATTTTATTTTGATCAATCTTAATTTATAATTTTTTTGTCTTCTTCATTTTTAGTTGAAAGGAAATTTCGAAATATAAAATTATTTTTATTTGAAAGGGAATTTTAAAATTTATAGTAATAAAATTAACCAAAAAAATTAATAGGTTAGAAGCAAAAGTCTTTTCCTTCTAAGTTATTCCTTTCCAATTATTTTGGCAAAAGAAAGTAATTAAGTAAAGTAATTTAAAAAATATTAAAAAACCTGAAAAATTCTTAAATAGAGAAAAGAAAGAGCAGAAATATAAGTAAAACACAAGCAAGCTGAAATCAGCATTTTTCTTCCTTAATTACCTTTGAAAAACCTTCGAATTCCCTCCCGCAAACCTTTCAATTCATAAAACCCAATCAAATTCTATCTTTGTTTCCCCTTATCTTAAAAACCCAGTAATTCAATTTCTTAAAAAAGAAAAAAAAATCCATTTTCCATGCGCTTTTTTTTTTTCTCGTTTGAATCCGGGTCGTTATTGAACTTTGATATCAAATTCCGGGCTGCAAAGGTTAATCTGGTTGGATTATAGGTGGGTTTTTAATTTGAAGCTTGTTTGACAAAGAAAATTGAGAAAGGGAAATGAGTGCTCAGAAGAAAAAAGCTTTTCAAATAGAGGCGTTTAAGCATAGGGTGGTGGTTGATCCCAAATATGCAGAGAAGACGTGGAAGATTCTGGAACATGCTATTCATGAAATTTATAATCATAATGCTAGTGGACTTAGCTTTGAAGAACTATACAGGTTAGATTTATTTTTCTCTCCTTGTTTTTGTTATAATTTTTATGTATTTTGTTAAATTATGCACCTTTTGCTTGAAGTGTTTTGATTGTGATGTGAAACTTAGATGGAATTTTGGTTTAATTATTTAAAAATCTGCAGGTTGATGATGTCTTTGATCAATTGAGAATCTAAAACTGTATTTAATCTTCTCTTTTGTAAATATAAAATGGGATCATGTCTGAGTTCTGTAATTTATATAATCAGGCTATGAAGACTTGCTAAGATACTGGTTTTGTTAAGTTTCTTAGTCCATTGTCTATTGAATTGAGGTTCTAGTGTTGAAATGGTAACTACATCTATAAATTAACATGGAACAAGAAAATGCAGTAAGTGGTTTATTGGTACTAAATGCAGAGATGAATTATAGGTGGCATGATAAGCAGTAGGGTACTTGGGTTCTGATTTTGAACTTTGAAGGGGGGGGGGGGGTGTGCCATTTTGAAAAATGAAATCTGAAAATGGTGTGTGAAGTGTTGTTTATATTTACCTGGAAGCTGAAGGTTGATGACACTAGCAAATGCAGTCCGATTTTGTGAACTGTCTAAGTAGTCGTGAGGACTGTCGACAAACTGGTTGATCCAGATGCCACAGCTGGTTCTTCTGAAAGGGCCGCATTAATAGATAGTTCTCATCCCTTTTTTCTTTTCCTGTTTCCTTTGCAGTCACATGGCTCTCTTTTGCTAGTACTTGGGAAATTTTTGGAGTTTTTGAGCTCTGCCATTTTGACGGTAATCTACACGGTATAAGAGAGAGGCTTTTTACAAAGTTGTGCTATTGTTTTTGGATCTTTAATTCCTTGAAACTGTCGTGTTATATATTACTGTTAATAACTCATGTAAAATGTTATGATATAGATTGTAGGTTTTTAGCTATATATGGGATGCACTTCACTAGTTTACTTCAGCTTAATGTGCTTGAAACAAATGCTGTTATGATGATTGAATATATAATGTGTCTTATGTGATGAAGTTGTTTAATATTATTGAAATGGCTTCCGGTTTCTAGCTGCCTTGAGGCCTGCCATAGAACTGTCTTTGGTATCTGCTAAATTTTAGGATTCTGACACCTAAGCATTAATGTGAACCAGGAATGCTTACAATATGGTACTGCATAAATTTGGGGAGAAACTGTATTCCGGGCTTGTCACAACTATGACTTCTCATCTAAAGGAGATTAGTAATTCGATTGAGGCTGCGCAGGGAGGATTATTTTTGGATGAACTTAACAGAAAATGGGCAGAGCATAACAAGGCATTGCAAATGATCCGAGATATATTGATGTACATGGATAGGACCTTCATCCCAAGCACCCACAAAACCCCAGTTCATGAGCTTGGGTTAAATTTATGGAGGGATGTCGTCATCCATTCCCCTGCAATCCAGTCTAGGCTTCAGGCTATACTTCTTGAAAATGTAAGGAGAGAACGGAGCGGTGAAGTCGTAGACAGGGGTTTAATGAGAAGTATCACAAAGATGTTAATGGATCTAGGTCCTTCCGTTTATCAGGATGATTTCGAGAAGCATTTTCTTGAGGT
Source organism: Gossypioides kirkii (assembly GCA_005610355.1). Classification (NCBI taxonomy): domain Eukaryota; kingdom Viridiplantae; phylum Streptophyta; class Magnoliopsida; order Malvales; family Malvaceae; genus Gossypioides; species Gossypioides kirkii. Next base: position 2,719,500 of record CP032251.1, on the reverse strand, counting down.
TTCAGCTGATTTTTATCGTCTCGAGTCTCAAGAGTTCATAGAGTCCTGTGATTGTGGGGAGTATCTAAAGAAAGCCGAGAGACGCCTAAATGAAGAAATAGAGAGAGTCTCGCATTACTTGGACACCAAAAGTGAAGTCAAGATAACAAATGTGGTAGAAACGGAGATGATTGAAAGTCATATGCACAGGCTTGTGCAAATGGAGAACTCAGGGTTGATTAATATGATTGTTGATGAAAAATATGAGGACTTAGGAAGGATGTATTGCTTGTTTCGTCGAGTACCCAATGGGCTTGTTTTAATCCGAGATGTCATGACTTCATACATTCGTGATACTGGTAAGCAGTTACTCACTGATCCCGAAAGGCTGAAGGATCCTGTCGATTTTGTGCAACATCTGTTAGATTTAAAGGACAAATACGACAAGATTATCACTTCAGCATTTATCAATGACAAGACTTTTCAAAATGCTTTAAATTCCTCTTTTGAATATTTCATCAATCTGAATTCTCGGTCTCCAGAGTTCATCTCTTTGTTTGTTGATGACAAGCTTCGAAAAGGTTTGAGGGGGGTTACTGAAGAGGATGTGGAATTGGTACTCGACAAGGTGATGATGCTCTTCCGTTACCTTCAAGAGAAAGATGTTTTCGAGAAGTACTACAAGCAACACTTGGCCAAAAGGCTACTTTCAGGGAAGACCGTCTCTGATGATGCTGAAAGAAGTTTGCTTGTTAAGCTAAAAACAGAGTGTGGGTATCAATTCACTTCAAAGTTGGAGGGTATGTTCACAGATATGAAGACATCACAAGATACGATGCAAGGTTTCCTTGCAAGTCATGGTTCGGATATAGGGGATGGTCCCATGCTTTCTGTCCAGGTTCTGACAACAGGATCTTGGCCAACTCAACCTATTACTACATGCAACCTTCCTGCTGAAATTCTGGGAATATGTGAGAAATTCCGTAATTATTACCTAGGGACCCATACCGGACGGAGATTGTCTTGGCAAACTAACATGGGGACGGCTGATTTGAAGGCAACCTTTGGTAAGGGACAGAAGCATGAACTGAATGTTTCCACGTACCAGATGTGTGTCCTTATGCTCTTCAACAATGCTGATCAACTAAGCTATAAGGAGATTGAGCAGGCAACTGAGATACCAACTTCGGACTTGAAAAGGTGCTTGCAGTCTCTTGCCTGTGTTAAGGGAAAAAATGTGCTGCGGAAGGAACCTATGAGCAAAGACATAGCGGACACTGATACCTTTCTTTTCAATGACAAGTATACAAGCAAGTTCTTCAAGGTCAAGATAGGCACTGTGGCTGCACAAAGGGAGTCGGAACCTGAAAATCAAGAAACTAGGCAGAGAGTGGAGGAAGATCGAAAACCTCAAATTGAGGCAGCAATCGTGAGGATCATGAAAGCTAGGCGTGTGTTGGATCATAACAACATTGTTGCTGAGGTCACGAAACAGCTACAGTCACGGTTTCTGCCCAACCCCGTTGTAATTAAGAAACGAATCGAGTCCCTTATCGAGCGGGAGTTCCTGGAGAGGGATAAAGGTGACAGGAAGTTGTATTGCTACCTTGCTTGAAAAGAAAGCGTCTTCACTTGCCAGGGTTTTGATGACGCCCTTTATTGCTTTTGAGTTTGGATATCAGGTCTGTGGAATCTCACTTACATTTTATAAGTTGAGAGATTGTTTCATGAACTATAGATAGATCAGGTGAATTCTTAATGTATGTATTGATTGCATTTTGTTGCTTTAATTCACCCTTAATTTACTTATATTTTATTTATCCTCTGAGTTGGTTTGAAAGAAGCACAAATTAAAGGAAGCACCCAGGGATGATGTCTTAATATTTGAATCAAATTGCAGAATTTGTCTTCTAAAGCAACCAAATAAACAGGTTTATTGAACATTGATCTCCATTCCGTCATATATAACACAAGACATGGTTTACAAACAAATGATAAAAGCATGATAAACAATATCTAATCAACAACAAGCGCATGGACATTAAACATCACAAATTTTAGTTTTGCCTCCAATATGCATTTCAGGGTTCATGAGTTGTAACAAAGAGATCATCCGAAGGGGAATTCCCAAGGATTTTTGGCCACAAAGAAACTCTTCGCACACTTCTTTCATTGATGGTCGAGACTTGGGTTGCGGATTCAGGCAGGCGAATGCCAGAGTAGCAACGTGAGCAAGATTTTGTGCAACTAGTTGGTTTGTTGGAAGTGGTAAACGGTTGTCTAACACATCAACCAGCTTCATGTTCACCAAAGAAGTTGGTGATGACAACCACGATAACACTTCTTCAGGATGCTTTCCCATTAAGGTTTCCAATGCCACCACTCCAAAACTGTAGACATCGCATTTTTCGGTGACAATCATTGTATATGCAAGTTCTGCATACACAAATTAGTAAGAAGAAATTCAATTATATGGTCAGAGAAAAGGTCAGTAAATCAAGTAAAAAAGAAAACATCACCTGGAGCTACGTAGCCACAAGTCCCGACAAGAACGGTCTGAACATTCTAGCTGTTCCAAAGTCGGCCACAAAGGCCTCAAAACATGAGTTTAAAAGAATATTGTTACTTGATATGTCTCGATGAACTATTGGAGGGCAGCAATCATGGTGCAAGTAAGACAAAGCATGTGCTATGCCTTTGATGATCTCTACTCTTTTCGTCCAATCCATTTCGGCAGCATCCACTTCATCCCTTAGGTTGCAGAACAAACTCCCTTTCCCCATGAATTCATAGATCAAAAACATGGATCGTCGGTGTAGACAAAACCCAAAAAGCTTCACGATGTTTCGATGTCGTATTTCTGATAGAAACTTGATCTCGTTCCTGAAACTCTTGTCAAAAGTTGGATTTTCGGCTTCTAAATGATGAAGTTTCTTCAAAGCAACTACTTCACCACAAGGGAGTTTTGCTCTATAAACACTTCCATAACCACCAACTCCGATACAGAATCGGAAGTCGAAATCCTCTGTTGCTGCAATAATATCCTCGTATGCTATCTTTCCATCATAATTCCATATGGAACACAAATCCCCATTCTTCGTAGGTTGTACACTGACATAGTTATTCTTGAGCTTAAACCGTGAAAATAGCAGACATCCTAAAATGGAGAACGCGGATAAGATGGCAATAGGGAGGAATATTTTGATATAGTAAGGAACTCTGCTGCTGTTGCCTTTTTTGGTTACTGGAGTAGGACACAAATAGGGTGATAAATCGCTGTTGCCTTCAAATGGATCTGGAAAAATCTTTTCACAACCATTTCCAGCGTCGACGATGCGGAGATCAGTAGCAGACAAGATAGGGACAGGACCTGAGAGTTGGTTGAAGCTAAGGTTTAGGTATGAAAGATCAAAAAGCTTGCCAATTTCTTGGGGGATAGGACCTTTTAATAGATTAGAACCAAGGCTTAGGTCCTGCATCTTTGATAAACTACCAATACAAGAAGGGATTGAACCACTCAATTTGTTTTGGGAGAGCTCCAATGAAGTTAAATTTGCTAAATTACAAATTTCTTGGGGGATAGGACCTTTTAATAGATTAGAACCAAGGCTTAAGTACTGCATCTTTGATAAACTACCAATACAAGAAGGGATTGAACCACTCAATTTGTTTTGGGAGAGCTCCAATGAAGTTAAATTTGCTAAATTACAAATTTCTTGGGGGATAGGACCTTTTAATAGATTAGAACCAAGGCTTAAGTACTGCATCTTTGATAAGCTACCAATACAAGAAGGGATTGGGCCACTCAATTTGTTTAGGGAGAGTGAAATGGACTCCAGTTTTGTCAAATGACACAAAGCTTGAGGGATTGAACCTTGAAGTTGGTTAAAATCAAGGTTCAAAGTTTCCAAATTGGTTAATTGGCGAAGAGTAATGGGTATTGAACCGACAAGTCTATTGTCGCTGAGATCCAAAATAGTCAAATTTCTCAAGTATCCAATTTCTAATGGGATAGATCCATTGATTTGGTTCCTCCAAAGGATCAGAGATTGGAGACTGGTTAATTGACCCAAAGCAGAGGGATTGGACCAACAATTCTGTTGTTGGAGAGACCCAAAATAGTCAAATTTCTCAAGTATCCAATTTCTAATGGGATAGATCCATTGATTTGGTTCCCCCAAAGGACCAGATATTGGAGACTGGTTAATTGACCCAAAGCAGAAGGGATTGGACCAACAATTCTGTTGTTGGAGAGACCCAAAATAGTCAAATTTCTCAAGTATCCAATTTCTAATGGGATAGATCCATTGATTTGGTTCCCCCAAAGGATCAGAGATTGGAGATTGGTTAATTGACCGAAAGCAGAAGGGATTGGACCAACAATTCCACATTGACTTAAGTTTAAAGTCACAAGGTTCACTAGATTCCCTAGTTGTGGAGGGATGGAACCATTAATATTATAATTATAGGAAATGTCAAGGTACTCTAATTGGGTCAGCTTCCCTAGAGAAGGAGGTAACTCACCAGATAAACCACAATTGGACAAGTCAAGGTACTTCAATACTAATAGATCACCTATCTGATGCGGGATTTTTCCACTAAGTTGATGATCACTAAGATCAAGAAGGACAAGATTTGGCAATGAAGAGAAATTCAGTTTCCCAAATCTATCCCCAACCTCAATGTCGGGTGCATCAGATAAGTTAATTTCGGTGATGCTTTCAGCAGTGTTGCAGGCTATACCAGGCCACTGGCAACGTTGTGAAGTACTGCTGCTGTGCTTATTCCACCACCCGCTTTCTAGCAGAGCTATGGCTTCAGACTCCAGTGGCGATGGATATGCTGCTGTCACAGTTGTAGCAAAGGAAAGAAGGATGGTAGCCCACAGTACCCCTAGAAGAAGGGAAATGGTTAAGGATGAGGCCATGTTTAATCTGGTAAGGATTTAGTGGTAGCATATATGTTATGGTTTCCAAACTGATGAATTTAAAGAAACTCATCAAAGGTCTTCTTGCAATTGTTGTAGGGGACAGTTGTTGTCATGGAACTTAATTCTTCATGAGCAATGCTTTCTTTTTCATGGAAATTTCTATGTTAGTATCAATAATGCAATTACTATATTATAAAACATATATAATAATAAAGTTCTTTATCTCATATTATTACACTAATAATCAAGGGATTAGAGTATAAAGTAACAAGATGTTGATCCCATGACAAAGACGATTCCACCTTTAATTTGGTCTAAAATTTTAAAGATGTTGATTTAATTGTGGCCCAATGCCATTTCCATCATTTTGTGGATATACTTTTCCATTCAGAATACTTTTCCATAAAAGAATACCACTCAAGGGAATTTTTGGCTCAGTCGTGATGGAATTTATTTTCCAAAAAATCGGTCTTTTAACGTGGCATTTACTTCAAATATCTTCTTCAGTTTCTATCTAAGAAATTTCCCACCCATTAAGATCCAAAAAGTGGGGACTTCAGACAAATTAATGGTGTTTTCTCTATTGGCTGATTTTAATGAAGTTATATTTATGTTTATATAATATATTTTAATTTTTTTTGAATTATAATAAAATGATAAAGTTTAAACAACAAACGCGATTAGCGTAACTTTAACTCAGGTCACACTTGAGAGTGATGAACACATTTGATCATCATACCATCACATGAGGTTCATATAATATATTTTATTGAATTGATATTAAGAGTTAATTTGATATCAATTCGATTAGAAAAATTATTTAAAAATAAATTTTTAATAAAGTAACGAATATTAATGTATGGTTAAAGGGTAAAAAGCACCTTAGTAAATAGCCAAAAAAATAAATTAAACTCATATTAAAAAAATGATCCAATTGAGCATTTAACAAAAATTGCCGTTGATTGATTTTACCAATATTAGTTGTTGACGTGATTGATGAAAACCATGACAAATTGACATGTGGCATATCACGTGGAATTATGCTGATGTAGCTTGCTAAGTTAATAAAATATTTTTAAAAAATATAAAAATTATAAGAGTTATTACAAATATAAAAATAAAATATGAATGATTATTACAAATTTCTGAAAAATAACAAAATATAACTTAACCTACAATAATAGTTTCATTTGATATTTCACTCAAGTGTCTATAAAAAGACTCCCATGTATTGGTAGTGTAAATAATCCTTAGACTTATGACACTAAATCTCCTTGTATGTTGACCATCATACTTTGATTCATCACCAAGTGAATCCGCATTGATAGGCACTAAAAGAAGGATGTTTTAGGTATGGTATGACATACAAAGGTGATGGAGTGATTCAGAAAGAACTCATAGCCCCAAGTGATACGAGGGGACATATTTTTTTTACTCTTGATTTGTATAACCATAAATCCTTAGAAAAGACAGAATCAAGATTAATACAAGGAAGTGCAAGTCTAACATGGATGAACAAAGATAGACACCGTGTCATACTTTCTAGCTTATTCGGGATATATGATGAAAATATTTAATTACACATAAATACTAGACACTGAAAGTCTTTATCGAAAAAAATAATAATTTTGACTTTGCGAATAATTGAGGTAATGATGAATTGCTAGATTTTACTCATGATCTACTAATATAATTATTTCTTAATTGAAATAGATTATATTTATTGTTAACATAATTTGAATTTTAATAAAAAAAAATCAGTTATAGCATGTACCTTACAATTTTAAAACTGATGGATTTCTAGCAACTCATTATAGGCAGAGTCAAGGTCTTTTTGCAATAGTTTGTAAGGACCAGTTGTTGTTATTGCTTCAGTCGATGTCATGGAACTTACTTTTTCATGGAAATTTCGTGCCTGCATAGTTATTAGAAAAGATGAGTATATATATATATATGTTGTTATTAGTATCAATGGTGCAAATGCTAGGGTTAGCGTTTGATCGAATCGAGTAAAAAATTTTCGAGTTAATCGAGTTGATTGATAAGTGTTAAAAGTAACATATTTTAATCTCGTTTTTAATGCATTTTTGGGTGATTATTCGATGTTAATTGTGAATTTTATGCTCTTAATCCTTTAGATCATTTTTTGATGCTTAATAGAACACTTGGAAGCAAAAGGAGCGAAAAACGAGCAAAAATCAGAAAATTGGAGCAAACTACAGGAGCCACACGGGCCGACCCATTCCACACGGCCTTGTGACACGACCATGTGGTAAGCCATGTCAATTTCGCGAATTTGCACATCAAACCACGGAAAATCATAATTTTTAGGTTTTTCATGCATTCTAAGATGTATATATGAAAAAAAATAAGAAGATAGGAGTGAGTCGTTATAGAATATTCAAGAAAACAACTCGAAAAACACCATTGAAGTCGATTCTAAAGCAGATTTCCGTCAAGATTGAAGATTCCCAATTGATTTCTTAAGAGATAATCATGAGTTTCTTTATTTCTTTTGGTTAAACTGTCTCTTGAATGGTTTTATTCTCAAGCATGAACTAATTTTTTAAATATCTAAGGAGATGAACCTTATGATAAATTCTGTCGTTTGATTTTTATTTTACGTAATAAATATTTAGTTTCTTGTTCTCAATTATGTATTCTTAATTCTTGTTTTGATATTTCTAGAGTATTGATCTATGTTTGATGTGCTTAAATCAAAGGTTGAATAGACCCTGTTTAAGAGTAGATCTTGCATAATAGAGTGGAGTTGCATGCAATCCTAGAAATAGGATGACATAAATCTATCGGATTAGAGTCAAATCTAATAGGGGAATCCATAGCACGAGTTAATGCGAGAATAGGGGTTTTAATTAGAAAGAAATTGCAATTAATCAACATAGAGTCAGTTCCTCTTATACTCGAAAGAGATATTTGCATAATTTAGGGATTTCTATGGATGAAGATACTAAGTAATGAAATTGCGTAATTTAGATTGATAATGACAGATGAAATTTCGGTGGATTATTTTCTAGATATGGTTTCGCTTTTTGGTTATTACTCGATTATTTTCTTGTTTTATTCTTTATCGTGTTTATTAATAATTAATTTAATTAATTTTAATTTTTAATCAATCACTCGAATTATTCAATTAATTCTTCATGCGGAATGCTTTCATTTTCATGGAATTTTCTATGTTAGTATCAATAATGCAAATACTATATTATAGGATTGAATCTTTGCTCTTCCTCTGGTCCATATTTCTTGATAACGATACCTCCTCAAATGGATGCATGTTTTCACATTTTTTAAGTTCTCACGCAAATTCATATATGATTTAATTTTTTTAAAAATTATATTATAAGCGTAAACACGTATGCATGTTTGGGATGATTATGAATAAAAATTTCTAAAATTATGTTATAAATCCTAAAAAAATATTATCTTATAAAGTTATAATAAGAATGATATTATTTAAATCTTAAAAAATTTCTAAAGTTATGACTAAAAGTATATTATAAAAATAATTTATATTTTATAAAAAGTGTTATTACATACTTATTTATAAAAAAAATTATGGCCGAAAAGTTTGGATTATAAGCATAATATATGTTATAAAAAATAATATACTTATTTATAAAACAATTATAATTTTTTATATATATATACTTAATATAAATCATTCTCTAACCATATCATTGTTGGGATGATATCATTTAAGAGCTTAAAGCTAGACATAAATATTAAAGCTAACTCGCAAACTTTTTAATTTTGCATACTTTATAACTTCATTATTAAAAAACTTATTATTTTTATTAATAATTATATCATCGATTAATTTAATTTGGTTTAACAATTTAAGGATGTTGATTTAATTGTGGCCCAATGTCTTTTCCATCTTTTTCTGGATATACTTTTCCATTCAGAATACTTTTCCACAAAAGAATATGACTCAAGGGAATTTTTGGTTCGGTAGTGATGGAATTTATTTTCCAAAGAATTGAACTTTTAACGTGACATTTACTATAAATATTGTCTTCAGTTTTTATCTAAGAAACTTCTCACCCATTAAGACCCAAAAAGTGGGGACTTCAGACCAAATTAATGGTGTTTTCTCCATTGGCAGATTTTAATGAAGTTATATCTATGTTTATATAATAATATATTTTATTAAATTGGTATTAAGAGTTAATTTGATATAAATGTTATTCTATTTTTAACCTAATTCATTATAAAAATAGTTGTAACCTAGCAAACCTCAAGTTGTTGCCTATTGGCCGTGTTCATCATCCTCCAAAAGAATAACTTGAGATGAATATTGTTATACAATATATATATATATATATATATTATAACTTAACATAAATCATTCTCTAATCATATCATTGTTGGGATGATATCATTTAAGAGCTTAAAGCTAGACACAAGTATTAAAGTTAACTCGTGAACATTTTAATTTTACATACTTTATAACTTTATTATTAAAAAATTTATTATTTTTATTAGTAATTATATCATCGATTAATTTTTTTGACTAGCATGTTAAATATGATGAGATCAAATTTTTGCAAGTGCTTAGAGAAACTCAGCTTAATTTGGATCCAAAGCTGCATGATTTTGAAAAATTTCCTTTCTCATTCAGTCAAAAATTTCATGCAAAAAAACATTGGAAATTCATTACACGTAAAACTGGAAAACCCCGTACAAGCTGCAAATGTACTAAGTGCTAATCTAAAATTAATTAGCAAAATTATTACTCATATATACTAACATGATCACAAATTCGCGTTAGCTTATGTTTGGTAAGAATATTATTTTACACATGTTTTAGTAAAATGGGTTAACAATAAATTAATTTAATTAATAATATTTAGTCATTCTCATAACTTATTTTTAGTAAAGAGAATGAAAACTTTTCTCTTATTTTGAATATATCTTTTTTTTTATAAGAGTTATTACTGATTTTTCTAATTTTAAGTTTACATTTGTACTAACATCTTTTATTTTATGTCTAATTATTATAAAACATATATAATAATTAAGTTTTTTTTTCTCATATTATTATGCTAATAATCGGGGGATTAGAGCATAAAATAACAAGATGTCGATGCCATGACAAAGACGATTCTACCTTTAATTTGGTTTAACAATTTAAGGATGTTGATTTAATTGTGGCCCAATGCCTTTTCCATCATTTTCTGGATAAATTTTTCCATTCAAAATACTTTTCCACAAAAGAATATGACTCAAGGGAATTTTTGGTTTAGTCGTGATGGAATTTATTTTCCAAAGAATTGGGCTTTTAACGTGGCATTTACTATAAGTATCGTCTTCAGTTTTTATCTAAGAAACTTCTCACCCATTAAGATCCAAAAAGTGGGGATTTTAGACAAATTAATGGTGTTTTCTCCATTGGCAGATTTTAATGAAGTTATATCTATGTTTATATAATATATTGGTGAATTATAATAATAGGATAAAGTCTGAACAATAAACACGATTAGCGCAATTCGAACCCAAGTCATATCTAGAACAGTAAACACCTATAATCATCAGGTCATTACATGAAATTCGTATAATATATTTTATTAAATTAGTATTAAGAGTTAATTTGATATAAATTCGGTTAGAAAAATTATTTAAAAATTAGTTTTTAATAAAGTAACGAATATTAATGTAAAGTTAAAGGGTAAAAAACACTTTAGTAAAAAGTCAAAAAATCAATTAAACTCATATTATAAAAATGGACCCAATTAAGCATTTAACAAAAATCGCGATTGATTGATTTTACCAATATTGGTTGTTGAGGTGGTTGATGAAAACCATGACAAGTTGACATGTGACATAGCATGTGGAAGTATGCATGTAGCTTGCCAAGTTAATAAAATATTAACAGCAATTTAAGTACAGCATCTTTGATAAACTACCAACACAAGAAGGGATTGAACCACTCAATTTGTTTTGGGAGAGGCTTAATGAAGTTAAATTTGCTAAATTACGAATACAAGCAAGTTCTTCAAGGTCAAGATAGGCACTGTGGCTGCGCAATGAGAATGGGAACCCGAAAATCAAGAAACTAGGCAGAGAGTGGAGGAAGATCGACAACCGCAAATTGAAGCAGCAATCATGGGGATCATGAAAGCTAGGTGTGTGCTGAATCATAATAACATTGTTGCTGAGGTCACGAAACAGCTACAGTCACGGTTTCTGCCCAACCCTGTCGTAATTAAGAAACAAATTGAGTCCCTTATCGAGCGAGAGTTCCTGGAAAGGGATAAAGGTCACAGGAAGCTGTATCGTTACCTTGCTTGAAAAGAACGTCGTCTTCACTTGCCAGGGTTTTGATGATGCCTTTTATTGCTTTTGAGTTTGGATATCAGGTCTGTGGAATCTCACTTACATTTTAAAAGTTGAGAGATGGTTTCATGAATTATAGATAGTTCAGGTGAATTCTTGATGTATGTATGGATTGCATTTTGTTGCTTTAATTCTCCCTTAATTTATGTTGAAGTTGGATTACATGCAACATTGAGTAGCAGAACAGAGGTAGGGCAGTCTGCAACAATAACACGTAGGCTGATTTTGTGTTTAGAGTTAGCTAGACTTAGGAGCATTTTTCAATGTAATTTGCCCATACTTTGTAATGTAGAAAATTTACTTATGTAATGCAGATCAGTCCCATACACTATTGTTCCTATATTCATTTTTGGTGATGTATTTTGACTATAAATGTAATGTTTTCATATTGAATGAGTAAGCATATCAGTTTTGTAAAATTGATTGTTTCCTTGCAGCACGTTTGTGAGCAAGTAAAATGTTTTTTGTTTTTTCTTGCCTTGCTCTGCATTTTTCTGATTTCTTTTGCTGCTGTCAAAAACCCCAACAATTTACTTATATTTTATTTATCCCACAAAATTAAAGGAAGCACCCAGGGATGATGTCTTAATGTTTGGATCAAATTGCAGAATTTGTCTTCTAAAGCAACCAAAGAAATAGGTTTATCGAACATTGAAATTCATTCCATCATATAAAACACGAGATGCTTTACAAACAAATTATCAAAGCGTGATAAACAGTATCTAATCAACAACAAGCGCATGGACTTTAAACATCACAAGTTTTAGTTTTGCGTCCATGATGCATTTCACGGTTCATGAGTTGTAACAAAGAGATCATCCGAAGGGGAATTCCCAAGGATGTTTGGCCACAAAGAAACTCTTCGCACACTTCTTTCATTGTGGGTCGAGACTTGGGTTGCGGATTTAGGCAGGCGAATGCCAGCGTAGCAACGCGAACAAGATTTTGTGCAACTGATTTGTTTGAAGTGGTAAACGGTTGTCTAACACATCAACCAGCTTCATGTTTACCAAAGAAATTGGTGATGACAACCATGATAACACTTCTTTAGGATGCTTTCCCATTAGGGTTTCCAATGCCACCACTCCAAAACCGTAAACATCGCATTTTTCGGTGACAATTATTGTATGCGCAAGTTCTGCATACACAAATTAGTAAGAAGAATTTCAATTATATGTTCAGAGAAAAGATCAGTAAATCAAGTAAAAAAGAAAAATCACCTGGAGCTACGTAGCCACAAGTCCCGATAAGAACGGTCTGATTGGATGAATCAAGTTCCAACGTTCTAGCTGTTCCAAAGTCGGCCACAAAGGCCTCAAAACTTGGGTTTAAAAGAATATTGTTACTTGATATGTCTCGATGAACTATTGGAGGGCGGCAATCATGGTGCAAGTAAGACAAACCATGTGCTATGCCTTTGATGATCTCTACTCTTTTCGTCCAATCCCTTTCGGTAGCATCCACTTCATCCTTTAGGTTGCAGAACAAACTCCCTTTTTCCATGCATTCATAGATCGAAAACATGGATCGTCGGTGTAGACAAAACCCATAAAGCTTCACGATGTTTCGATGTCGTATTTCTGATAGAAACTCTTGTCAAAAGTTGGATTTTCGGCTTCTAAATGATGAAGTTTCTTCAAAGCAACTACTTTACCACAAGGGAGTTTTGCCCTATAAACACTTCCATAACCACCAACTCCGATACAGAATCGGAAGTCGAAATCCTCTGTTGCTGCAATAATATCCTCGTATGCTATCTTTCCATCATAATTCCATATGGAACACAAATCCCCATTCTTCGTAGGTTGTACACTGACATAGTTATTCTTGAGCTTAAACCGTGAAAATAGCAGACATCCTAAAATGGAGAATGCGGATAAGATGGCAATAGGGAGGAATATTTTGATATAGTAAGGAACTCTGCTGCTGTTGCCTTTTTTGGTTACTGGAGTAGGACACAAATAGGGTGATAAATCGCTGTTGCCTTCAAATGGATCTGGAAAAATCTTTTCACAACCATTTCCAGCGTCGACGATGCGGAGATCAGTAGCAGACAAGATAGGGACAGGACCTGAGAGTTGGTTGAAGCTAAGGTTTAGGTATGAAAGATCAAAAAGCTTGCCAATTTCTTTTGGGATAGGACCTTTTAATAGATTTGAATCAAGGTATAAGTACAGCATCTTTGATAAACTACCAACACAAGAAGGGATTGAACCACTTAAATTGTTTTGGGAGAGGTACAATGAAGTTAAATTTTCTAGATTACAAATTTCATGGGGAATAGGACCTTTTAATAGATTTGAACCAAGGCTTAAGTACAGCATCTTTGATAAACTACCAACACAAGAAGGGCTTGTACCACTCAATTTGTTTTGGGAGAGGCTTAATGAAGTTAAATTTGCTAAATTACGAATACGAGAAGGGATTAAACCACTTAAATTGTTTTGGGAGAGTAAAAGGTACTCCAGTTTTGTCAATTGACACAAAACTAGAGGAATATGACCAGTAAAATTATTGTTAGTGAGGTAAAAAATATTGAGGTTTTCCAAATTTTCAATATATTGAGGGATTGAACCTTGAAGTTGGTTATAAGCAAGGTACAAAGTTTCCAAATTGGTTAATTGGCAAAGAGTAATGGGTATTGAACCGACAAGTCTATTTTTGTAGAGATCCAAATTAGTCAAATTTCTCAAATATCCAATTTCTAATGGGATAGATCCATTGATTTTGTTTATCCCAAGGATCAGAGATTGGAGATTGGTTAATTGACCCAAAGAAGAAGGGATTGGACCAACAATTTCACATCGACTTAAGTTTAAAGTCACAAGGTTCTCTAGATTCCCAATTGTAGAGGGATGGAACCATTAATATTATCATTATAGGAAATGTCGAGAAATTTTAATTGGGTCAGCTTCCCTAGAGAAGGAGGTAACTCACCAGATAAACCACAATTGGACAAGTCAAGGTACTTCAATGCTGATAGATCACCTATCTGATGCGGGATTTTTCCACTAAGTTGATGATCACTAAGATCAAGAAGGACAAGATTTGGCAATGAAGAGAAATTCAGTTTCCCAAATCTATCTCCAACCTCAATGTTGGGCGCACCAGATAAGTCAATTTCGGTTATGCTTTCAGCAGTGTTGCAGGTTATACCAGGCCACTGGCAACGTTGTGAAGTATTGCTGCTATGGTTACTCCACCACCCGCTTTCTAGCAGAGCTATGGCTTCAGTCTCCAGTGGCGATGGATATGCTGCTGTCACAGTTGTAGCAAAGGAAAGAAGGATGGTAGCAGACAGTACCCCTAGAAGAAGGGGAAATGGTTAAGGATGAGGCCATGTTTAATCTGGTAAGGATTTAGTGGTAGCATATATGTTATGGTTTCCAAACTGATGAATTTAAAGAAACTCATCAAAGGTCTTGTAGGGGGCAGTTGTTGTCATGGAACTTAATTCTTCATGCGCAATGCTTTCTTTTTCATGGAAATTTCTATGTTAGTAATGATGCAAATACTATATTATAGGATTGAATCTTTGCTCTTCCTCTGGTCCATATTTCTTGATGATACCTTCTCATTTTAATTTTCATCAAAACAAATGGATGCATGTTTTCACATTTTTTAAGTTCTCACAGAAATTTATAAATGATTTAATTTTTTTAAAAATTATATTATAAGCGTAAACATGTTTAAGATGATTATAAATAAAAAATTTTAAAGTTATGTTATAAATACTAAAAAAAATTTAACTTATAAAGTTATAACAAGAATGATATTATTTAAATCTTAAAAAAATTCTAAAGTTATGGCTAAAAGTATATTATAAAAATAATTTATGTTTTATAAAAAGTGTTATTACATACTTATTTATAAAAAAGTTATGACCGAAAAGTTTGCATATAATTTATTTATGTATCCATGCTATATGTTATAGAAAATAATATACTTATTTATAAAAAAATTATAATTTTTTGCTCTGATTTATTTACATAAAAAAACTTTTTAAAATAAAAAATATATTGTTTATAAGAAGTGTCTTGAAAATTATTGGACACTTTATAAAATCCTTTTTTTTATAAATGTAACTCTATTTTTAACCTAATTCATTATAAAAATAGTTGTAACCTAACAAACCTCAAGTTGTTGCCTATTGGCCGTGTTCATCCTCCTCCAAAGGAATAGCTTGAGTTGAATCTTGTTGTACAAAAAAAAATATTATAACCTAACATAAGTCGTTTTCTAACCATATCATTGATGGGATGATATCATTTAAGAGCTTAAAGCTAGACACAAATACTAAAGCTAACTCGCAAACTTTTTAATTTTGCATACTTTATAACTTCATTTTTAAAAAACTTATTATTTTTATTAATAATTATATCATCGATTAATTTTTTTGACTAGCATGTTAAATATGATGAGATCAAATTTTTGCAAGTGTTTAGAGAAACTCAGCTTAATTTGGATCCAAAGCTGCATGATTTTGAAAAATTTCCTTTCTCATTCAGTCAAAAATTTCATGCAAAAAACATTGGAAATTCATTACACGTAAAACTGGAAAACCCCGTACAAGCTGCAAATGTACTAAGTGCTAATCTAAAATTAATTAGCAAAATTATCAAGTAATTAATTAACAAAATTATTACTCATATATACTAACATGATCACAAATTCGCGTTCGCTTATGTTTGGTAAAAATATTATTTTACACATGTTTTAGTAAAATGGGTTAACAATAAATTAATTCAATTAATAATATTTAGTTATTCTCATAACTTATTTTTAGCAAAGAGAATGAAAACTTTTCACTTATTTTAAATATATCTTATTTTTTATAAGAGTTATTATTGATTTTTCTAATTTCAAATTTAAATTTGTACTAATATCTTTTATTTTTTGTCTAATTATTATAAAACATATATAATAATTAAGTTTTTTTTTCTCATATTATTAAACTAATAATCGGGGGATTAGAGCATAAAATAACAAGATGCTGATCCCATGACAAAGACGATTCTGCCTTTAATTTGGTTTAACAATTTAAGGATGTTGATTTAATTGTAGCCCAATGCCTTTTCCATCATTTTCTGGATATACTTTTCCATTCAGAATACATTTCCACAAAAGAATATGACTCAAGGGAATTTTTGGTTTAGTCGTGATGGAATTTATTTTCCAATGCATTGGGCTTTTAACGTGGCATTTACAATAAATATCATCTTCAGTTTTTATCTAAGAAACTTCTCACCCATTAAGACCCAAAAAGTGGGGACTTCAGACCAAATTAATGGTGTTTTCTCCATTGGCAGATTTTAATGAAGTTATATCTATGTTTATATAATAATATATTGTTGAATTATAATAATAGGTAAAGTCTGTACAACAAATGCAATATCCCTAAAAGTGGGGAATTACTCCACCACCCGCTTTCTAGCAGAGCTATGGCTTCGGACGCCATTGGCGATGGATCTGCTATTGACACAGTTGTAGCAATGGGAATTAGAAAGATGGTAGCCTGCAGTATCCCTAAAATAATGGAAAATGTTGAGGATGAGGCCATGTTGTATTAGCTGAACGTAATTATCTGCTAAAGGTTCAGTTGAATCATGTCATAGTTTGTGGTAATGAATTTATACAAGTTCACTGGTGGACTGAAGGTCACGTTTTGGTTTGTCTTTCTTTTCTTTAAGCTGAAAATTCATGGAAGCAACCAGGCAGCATTGACTACTGTTTTTCCCAGAAAAAGAAAATACAGGAATGGATCCAACTGGAGAATTTGTTTGTTATGACAAACCCAATAAAGTAGGTTGAAAACCGAGTGGAAAAGCATTCATCATTCACACGTATTACTCATTTTCATAACTCCTAATTGCTATTCTGACAAAGAAATATTGGTCCACAATTACTGTGGGAAAATATTCGATACATGAACCAGCTTTTACCTCAATTTCTTCATTTAATTAAAGGCTCCTATTGATTAAATTTTCAAGCTCCAATTAAATTTTTTTTTTAGAAACATTTCAAATATATTGTATGTAAACATACAACACCATATACATAAAAGATTGTATGTAATCCCTCCTCATCTTTATTGAAATGTAACCTCCTCATTCCGGTTTATATACTAGGTCTGAATCACCAAGATGACTCGATAATTTATTGGAGTTTCTAAAATGGACAAATTAAAACATTTGTTTAATTAAAAAAATAATTTAACCTATTTTCTAAAAAACTCACGAGATAATAAAAATTGATTAAATTTAACAATTATCTTGTAATGGTGATTACCTTTGAAAACTTAGCTAATTCTTAATTTATTTATTACACAAAGTTTAATTAGAATCTGACATAAAAAAAGTGATTTCTACTTAGTTTTAATAAAATTCGTATTTTTTTGCATGTTTAAGAAAGGTAAATTTAATATGGGCTTCCTTTTTGTCCAAGTCTGACCCAATTTAAAAAAAAGTAAATGCTCATATTTGTTTTTTAGATCAATTTTTACTTAAATATATTTTTATAAAAATATAGAACACTAAATGCACTAAACATAACTTTTCTATGTTTTCCATTTGATAAAACTAATCCACAAACCCGCCTCAATTAAAAATTTTAAATTGTTCAAAAAAAATAAAAGCATAGGGACTTGTTTTAAAAAATAAAAAACATAAAAAAAACTACGTTAAAAGAAATGGAGAAGGAAAGAAAACAGAAGGGAAGTAGAAAAGAATGAAAATGAAAAAAAAAAAAGGAAAGTTGAAAAAACATAAAAAAAATTAATTTGCTCAAAACGAAAAAAAATGGAAATTGATTGTATAAATTAACTTAAAGTTTTTATTTGAAATGATTATTTAACATTCCACGTCAGTTTATCATTACACCGTTAACAATAATTAATGACTTAGTAACTAAAATGTTACAACGAAATAACGCAAGTGATTAAAACATAACATTTCAAACATAAGTGACTAAAATGTAAGATAAAATAAACAAAAGTAACTACTTTGATAATTTATTTGGGATCAAATTGAAGAATTTCTTTATTATAATATAGGAGCCTAATAAAGTAAACTTATTTTCACAGAGTATAAGACGTACTGTTGTGTTTTATTTGACTAGTAGAAGGAACAATTACTCTTTTTTTTTTTTTTTGTTGGTCTCTAAAAGTTAGAGTGTTAATTTTAGGGACGCAAGTTAAAATTAGATGTGTTACATAATAATTGATTAAACATATTAATAATCAATTCAAAAGAAATAGTATTCTAATATATCAATCAATTTAAACATATAAACAATTGATTTAAAATGAAATTTTAGTATTTGAATTTAACACTTTTTCTTAATTTGGTACCTAAATTTTTTTAGTTCAATTTGGTACTCATACTTGACACTTTTTCCTAATTTAGTACCTAAACTTGACACTTATTTTAAATTGGTACTTAAACTTTTTGAGGTCCAATTTGGTACCTAATTTTTTTAATATTATTTCGTTAAGCATAGCTCAATACCTATTTTTAACATGAATTTTCTCTAAAATTGACCGTATTTTTGCAGCTTAACAAAAAAAATTTCAACACTGTTATTGTTTTGCTTAATTTTTATAATATTTAATAAATTTAGGTACCAAATTGAATCTAAAAAAAGATTAGGTACTAAACTAGGAAAAATTGTCAAGGTCAGGTACCAAATTGGGTAAAAAAAGTTTAGGTATCAAATTAAGAAAAAATATCAAATTTAGGTACCAAATGTTATATTAAACCTTTTTTTTATACAATATTTGAGTGTTGGATTAGAATGGAGTAACATGATTTGAATTTGTATTGTTTTAGTTACGACTTTATACAAGTTAAAAATTTTGGTATAATCTTTGTTCCTATTCATATTTTCTTGATTTGTGCAATATGGATCGTTTGTTTGCATGTAAAATATTTTTCGTAAAATATTTTTATTGTTTTACGGTATTTGTTTGGTGGAAAATGAAAGAAAATCATTTTCCAAAAAAAATGGTAAAATCAAGATTTTTTAATGAACATGTATTACCAATTTATTTACCGTAAGACATTTTCCAAACTGATAAGGCTTTGCTCACTATCTTATATTTTAATTTAACTTTTTATGATTTAGTCTCTAAATACAAATTTTAACTATTCTACAATTTACTTCCTCAAAAATAGAGTTTCTTATTCTACAATTCAGTCTGAAATCTCGTTTTGTATAATTTTCCAAAATAGTTCCTTTTCTAAAATTTATAAATTTTATAATTTAGTCCTTACAACTAAAATTGTCAAAATTTTCAAAAATTAGTCCTTGACTTTTGTACTTTTAAACTTTCATACTTTATTCTGCAGAATTGTAGATTCTTAAATAATGTAAATTAGTCCTCAAACTCAAGTTTTGAAATATTTACAATTTAACATCTATTATTTCAAACTTTAATATTTTATGCTCAACTTTCCAAATTTGTTTCAATATATTTTTATCTTTTAATTTGTTTTTATTCAAGATTGAGTTTTGTTTACGTTCAAAATATATTAAAAGAAAATGGGTAAATCATACAAATAGCTATTAAACTATTAGTGTATTTCTGTTTTGATCATCATTATTTAAATTTTTTTATTTTTGTAACAATTGTTATTGAAATTGAATATTTTAGTCACTTTTCCATTAAATTTTACGTAATATTGAGTGTCATTTTTTATTGGCATAATAATAAATTTAGCTCTCAATTTTATAAAATTTATCAATTTAGACTTGATTATTAAAATTTCAAAAAATTATTTAAAACTTCATTTTTCAATTAAAATACATACAAAATTATAAATAAATTATGGTAAACTACATTAGTAGTCACTCAACTATTAGTTTTTTTTATTATCTGACTATGAAAAGTTAAAAAATGGTCACCCAACAATTTAAATTTTTCTTTTCAGTCACTAGCTAACTAACATAAAAATTGAAACACCAAAAAAACCAATATAGTTGGAAACCAACCTCGGACTTGAAAAGGTGCTTGCAGTCTCTTGCCTATGTTAAGGGAAAAAAATGTGCTTCGAAAGGAACCTATGAGCAAGGACCAAAGGACATAGCAGACACTGGTTCCTTTCTTTTCAATGACAAGTATACAAGCAAGTTCTTTAAGGTCAAGATAGGCACTGTGGTTGCGCAATGAGAACGGGAACCCGAAAATCAAGAAACTAGGCAGAGAGTGGAGGAAGATCGAAAACCGCAAATAATAATCGTGAGGATCATGAAAGCTAGGCGTGTGCTGTGTTAAATGTTTTGCAACAATGCAACAAAGTGAATTAAGTTAGCTGCACTAGCATGGATCGAGCAGCAACAACAACGATCAACAAGTTCAGCAACATTTTTGATATATTTAGTTCTTATGTAATTATGTTAGCTTTTGTTTGTAACAAGTCAACTTAATTAGTTGAGTTGCAACTTTGTTGTTTTTAAGAATTAGTCAGCTATGATAGCTGAGTTGATAGGTTTAGGATGTGATTTTGTTGACTCAACAGGTTGGATACTAGCACAAGTTATCCTTATTTTGTTTCTATGTAAATTTCTACTTATGTAACACTTTATTGTTCATTAGTTTAGCAATGAAATATCTGAGTTTTTCTTCTCAATTTTTGAGTTGCTTTTGGTTTTGTTTTTCACCTTCCATTACAACTTTCATGTTGTTAATCTTTGTGAGCTGATAAAACTTAACAAATGGTATCAGATTGATTCTTTGAGGGCCTTTCATTGTAAGTTTTTTTTTGTTAAGAGTTTTGAAAGGAAAGAAACATAAGCCTTTTTTAGTGATCATTTGTTGTTGAAATCGTGAGCTTTTCACCGCCATCACCACCTATTTTTGCTGGTGAAAAACATAACATTTGGTCAGTGAAGATGAGGACTTGCTTGCAAGCACATAACCTCTAGAGTGTGGTTTAATCTGATACAGAGCCACCACCCTTGAGAGCTAATCCAACCTTAGCTCAAATCAGGCAACATAATGACGACTGTGCCAAGAAGTACAAGGCCATGTCCTGCTTGCAGAATGAAGTCTCAGATGCAATCTTCACAAGGAATATGGCCTACAACTCTCCAAAGCAAGCTTGGGACAAGCTAAAGGAGGAGTTTCAAGGGTTAGACAAGACAAGGCTGCAACAATTGACAAACCTGAGAAGATATTTTGAGAACCTAAAAATGAAGGAATCTGAGTCCATCAAGGTGTAAGCTGAAAGGATTATGTCCATAGTCAACAATATTAGGCTAATGGGAGATGAATTTAGTGACAGGAGAGTGGTTGAAAACGTCATCACAATACTCCTTTATGTTTGAGAAGAATGTTTGTGTGATAAAGGATCAGAATGGTCAAGAGTTAGTAACTGTCTTTATGCTTGATAGATTATTTGTTTTGGATGTGAACAAGTTAGATGCAAGAGTTTACACCTACACAGCAGATGAGTCATGTATGTGGCACAAAAGGCTAGGACATGTGAATTACAAGTCACTTAGCTTGCTGCACAAATTGAATCTTGTTGAAGATATGTCCAAATTTGAGGTCAAGAAAGATGTTTGTGAAGTCTGTCAGCTTGGCAAGCAGACCAGACTGCCTTTCCCAGTGAACAAGGCATGGAGAGCTCAAGGGAGGCTTCAGTTGGTCCATGCTGATATTTGTGGACCTATGAAGACCTGTTCACTAAGTAGGAGCAAGTACTTTCCTTTATTTATTGATGATTTTTTAAAGTTTTGCTGGGTGAGGTTTTTGCAGTAGAAATCAAATGTAGTTGAAGTCTTTAGAAATTGAAGGCATTGTTTGAGAACCAAGCAGATTGCAAGCCGAATGCATCAGACAATGGCATTGAATATGTGTCTCAAAAATTTCAAAGTATTTGTGAATAAGATGGAGTTTAGCATCAACTAACCACCGTCTACACACCATAGCAAAATGGTGTCTGTGAAAGAAAAAACTGAACAGTACTTGATATGGCCAGGTGTTTGTTATTTGAGAGCAAACTTCCTAGCACTTTTGGGCTGAGGCAGTCAATACCTCAGTATACTTGCTCAACAGACTGCCAACAAATGTAGTTAAGGGAAAACACCTTTTGAAGCTTGGTATGGGCACAAACCATCAGTTTCACAATTGAAGGTCTTTGGTTGCACTTGCTATGCACTGATCCTTGCTAAAAAGAGAACTAAACTGGAGAAAAGGTCCATGCCATGGATTTTTGTTGGTTATAGCAACATCCAAAAGGGGTGCAAAGTGTATGAACCCTCAACCAAGAAGATAGTGGAGAGTAGGGATGTGAATTTTAGGGAAGACAACTATTGGAAATGGAATAGGACAGATGCAACCTTGGCTGAACAAGATTAGGATGATGTTGAGCTACAACAGTTTGAGGATGAATTTGAGAATAAGGTGAAATATGATTGTGTAACTGTTAGAGGCACAAGGTCTATTACTGATATTTATCAAAGGTGTGATATGACCATTGTAGAGCCATCTACCTTTGAGGAAGCTGAAAATGAAGATTGTTGGATGGAAGCAATGCAGGCTGAGATGAATATGATCCAAAAGAATGACACATGGGAGCTAGTAGATAGATTTGTGCATAGGAAGGTCATAGGGGTGAAATTGGTGTTCAGAACCAAGCACAATGTTGATGGTTCATTGAACAAACACAAGGCTAAGCAAGTTGTGAAATGGTACAGCCAACAATATGGCATTGATTTTCTTAAGACCTTAGCACCTGTGGAAAGGTTGGATACCATAAGGTTTTTGTTTGCCTTAGCTGCTCAGAAGCAATGGAAGGTGAACTAATTGGATGTCAAGTTTGCATTCTTAAATGGCTTTCTTGAAGAGGAAATTTTCATTGAGAAACCAGATGGTTTCAAGGTTGCTAGTCAGGAGCACAAGGTTTATAGGCTCAAGAAGGTTTTGTATGGCCATAAACAGGCTCCAAGAGCCTGGTATGACAGGATTGACTCCTACCTATCAAAACTGGGATTTGAGAAGAGTATTAGTGAGCCTACTCTTTATGTCAAGAAGGCTGACATTGAGACCTTGCCGATTGTTTCACTTTATGTGGATGATTTGATTGTAACTGGAAGCAGAAAGGAGTTGATTGATGAGTTTAAGAAAAAGAAGCAAGACCTGTTTGAAATGTCTAATTTAGGGGAGATGAGCTACTTTCTTGGCATGCAGATCACTCAAACACAAGATGCTATCTTCATAAGGCAGCAAGCATTTGCTTCCAAGGTCTTGTCCAAGTTTTGTATGGATAGATGCAAGAGTGAGCACACCAATTGCATTAAGTGAGAAGCTTTCAATCAAGGGTGATTTTTATAGAGTTGATGAGAAAGGGTATAGGAGCCTTGTAGATTGCTTACTCTATTTGATAGTAACAAGGCTAGAACTTATGTATGCAATCAACCTGCTATCAAGGTTCATGCATTGCTGCAATGTAACTCACCTCAAGGCATCTAAAAGAGTGCTGAGATATGTCAAAAGGACAATAAACTATGGGGTGAAATTTATGAAGATTGAAGAGTTGGAACTCTAATTCTAATAACTACTAGAATTTAAATTTCATCCAAACTTATATTTATCTTGATGGACATCCACTTAATAAGATATTCATAACAATTATCAATTTTTTTACCGTAAGATGTTTTGCAAACTGATAAGACTCTGTTCATTTACTTCACTATCGAAGAAAATAATCCCTTATATTTTAATTTAATTTTTTTTACGATTTAATCCTTGAAATCTAAATTTTTACAATTCTACAATTTAATCCCTCAAAAATAGATTTTCTTATTCTACAATTCAGTCTGAAACCTCGATTTGTACAATTTTGCAAAATAACCCTTTTTCTAAAATTTCTAGATTTTAAAATTTAGTCCTTAAAACTAAAATTGTCAAAATTTTCAAAAATTAGTCCTTGATTTTTGTACAGTTAAACTTTCATACTCTAATTTGCAAAATTGTAAATTCTCAAATAATGTAAATTAGTCCTAAAACTCAAGTTTTGAAATATTTACAATTTAACACCTATTATTTCAAACTTTACTATTTTATGCTGAACTTTCAAAATTTTCATATTTCATAATCATATAACTTAGTTACTACATCAATGTTTCAGATTTCACTACTCAAACCCTTAGAATTCGAAAATTTACAAATTTAACAATTTGATCCTTCAGTTTTTTTCAAATTAAATAATTTTTCAACTTACTCTTCGAAATAATATTAAAAATTAAATATTTACCACTTTCAACTTAATTAAACATAAATTTATATCTAAAAATTTATATTTCCTAATGTACAAAATTAATAATTAAGCTTAATTAAGTAAATTAAGATTAATTAAAACTAAAACATGATTAATTAAAATATAAATAAACTTTATAAAATAAATTCAAGTAAACAATGAACAGATAATAAAATCTTAAATATATGTTTGTTTCATTGAAAATAATTTTTTTGAAATATTTTCAAGAAATCTGTCAAACCATAGAAAATATTTTTCACAAAACACCGAAAAACATTAGCTTTTCTAAAAAAGTAATTCATTTTTCAAAAGTTATTTTTTGAAAATCATTTTCAATTAAACAAACAGAGTCTTAAATTAGAAATTTTATCATATGCACTCGTGGAAACCACACATTTAGAATATATGTGTGCGTTTATAAATAACATACAATAAATAATAATTTTTTTAAAAAATAATAATAACATATATGTAATATGTACGAAAATAAAATAAAAAATTACTTTAAATTATGAAAAATTTAAATAAATAATACATTAAATTAAATTATTAAATGCATTTCAATTATTTATAAAGAGATTGTCATTGTTTAGTTTTAGGATGGAGTTGAAGAGATTTGCAATAGTGATTTCAATAGAATCTTGAGCTAAGAAAATTTAAACTAAACAGTACCTTTTTCCTTTCAATCTATTTTTCTCTTTTAATTTGTTTTTATTCAAGCTTGAGTTTTGTTTACTTTCAAAAGATATTAAAAGAAAATGGGTAAATCAAACAAATAGTTATTAAACTATTAGCGTATTTCTGTTGTGATCATCCTTATTTTTTTTTTTATATTTTAGTAACGATTGTTATTGAAATTTAATATTTTAGTAATTTTTTTTGTTAAATTCCTACGAAATATTGACGTGCCAATTTTTATTGGCATAATAACAAATTTAGCTTTATAATACTTATAGATTTAATGAACTTGGTCCTAATACTGAATAATTTAACAAATTTAGCCCTCAACTTTATAAATTTTATCAATTTAGACTTGATTCTTAAAATTTCAAAAATAAAATTTAAAAAAAATTATTTAAAAGTTCATTTTTCAATAAAAATACATACAAAATTATAAATAAATAATGGGTAAACTACATTAGTAGTCACCCAATCATTAGTTTCCTTTTTGATCACCCGACTATGAAAAGGTACAAAATGGTCACCCAACTATTTAAATTTGTCTTTTCAGTCACTAGCTAGCTGACGTAAAAATGGAAACACCCAAAAAATCAAGATAGGTGGTGACCAAAAAAGATAAAATTGAATAGTTGAGTGATCATTTGGTAACTTTTCATAGTTAGATGACCAAAAAAGAAATTTACCAATAATTGAATGACTGAAAAAGAAAAAAAAAATATAATTGGCTGACTATTAATGTAGTTTACCCAACAATGAGAACATGTTTAATTAGCTAAGCTTAATTATCCGCTAAAAGTTTTGTTGTATCAAGTCATAGTTTCAGGACTAGTGAATTTCTACAAGTTCACTAACGTAGAACTAAAAGTTGTTGATTTAGTCCCTGTACTTTAATTTGATTATTTCTAGCCTTTGTATTTTTTAAGTTTCAAATTTTAAATATTTAGCAAACAATAACTATTAAATTAATTAAGTTGAGCTCTGCTATTTTCAAAATCTGATGCACCAAATATACTATGATATGTGTAACGTCATGTCAGTTTGCTATGTCCACATTCTACTCACTAAAAATTCAATTAATGGGTTAACGACAATCATTTATTGCAAGTGTAAAATTTCAAATTTTGAAAAAATATAGGGACTTAAAAATGATTTAATTGGAGAATATGGATAAAATCTATAATTGTATGCATAGTCCAAGACCAAAAATTGAATTTAACCAAACATATTTAAAATGTTACTTTTTGGGTCAAGAATAAAATTTCAAAATTCAAAAAGTACAAGGACTACAATTGATCAAATTAAAGTATAGGGATTAAAAATACAACTTTGACATAATACAAAGACTAATAACAAAATTTAAACCCTTTTTAAAGAATTCATGGAAGCAATCTGGGGGCATTGATTACTGTTCTTCGAATAGAAAGAAAACACCATAGTGGATAGAGTTTGGGTTCAGTTCATCCTGAAAAATGGGTTTAATTTTTGTCCACGCCCTACCCAATTTAAAAAATTTAAATTCGAGCTTGACCCGGTCCGCCCATATTTAATTTTTTAAATTAATTTTTATTTAAAAATATTTTTAAAAAATATAGTACAATAAATGCACTAAAAAACACTAAAATAAAAAATTTCTAACATATTAAAAATACATTAAAAGTTTTTATATTAAAAAAACTACCATAAATATAATAAATGTTTCATTGTATTAAATATAATTTTTAAATTTTATATTTTGGGTTGGGTTATTTAGTTGGATAAGTTTTTTTTTTTTAGGTTTTGGGCAATGAATTTAATTGTTATTGAATCAATGATTTAATATAAATATAAATATATAAATTATTATTTAACATATATAATTAATATAATAATTTTTTATAACATAATATATTCAGACTGGATTGAGCTCAAACCAAAAAGATCTTGCCCAAGGCTCGATCCATATAAAAAAAATGGGTCTTAATTTACCCAAGTCCATTTTTCGAACTTATATTTTTGTCAAAATCTTCTCATTTTTTGTGCGAATCTTCAGATTTAAACAGACGACCCGATTTATGAACAAGTTTAATAGTAGATCAAATTGAAAAATTTCTTTATTATAACATGTATAATATAGCAGCCTGGTAAAATAAACTTATTTTCACAAATTATAATACGTACTGTTGTGTTTCATTATACTAGTGAAAGGAACAATCACTTTTTTTTGGTTGGTCGCCAAAAGCTAAAATATTGGATTGGAAAACAAGTGAAAAACCATTGATGATGGACAAGGTTTTGTTTTCTATATAATGTTCAATTGCATTATTGTTGTTCAAAAAAAAAGTTGAAAGGTCTTTAAATGTAATGATAGAGTCAAGATGTTAATTTTGGCGTGTAAGTTAAAATTAGATGTGTTACGTAACAATCTATTTAAACATATAAACAATTGATTCAAAATAAGTAGTATTCCAATATAAAAATCTGTTTAAGTATATAAACAATTGATTCAAAAGAAGAAGCAATATTTCACCATAACAATCAATTCAAAAGAAGCAATATTCAACATGACAATCGATTTAAACATAAAAACAATCGATTCCAAAAAAGCAATATTTCAACATAACAATCAATTCAATACAAATTTGACCAATTCATGATCATCCAAAACCATGTATATATACAAAGGGAGAAATTGCAAAAATCTTAAACCTTAGGAGGGCCTACTTATATTTTTGGGAAGACCATAATATATCTACAAAGAACTAAAGCTTTGTTTGTTTACCAGTAAGACATTTTCCGAAAAATATTTCTTTTCTTTTACCGTGTTTGTTTGCTGGAAAATCAACTTCCCATCTAAAACATTCTCCAAAACATGAGAAAATGAGGGGTTCTTTTAGGACAATGAGTTACGGATTTTTTCCGATAAGACATTTTACAATCTTCCTCTTTTGCACATCCTAGCAAGAAAAATCTTCTTCCCCTTCCCCTTTCCCCTTCCTCTTTTGTTGCAATCCTGACCCGATGCTTGCCGCCAGCCAGCAACACTTCTCAATACCAGTCGTCGGTATTCATCTTTGATCTCCCTGCCTCGCCTTCTCTTCCTCCCATTTTACCCATCCCTTTGCTTGATTTGAAGTAGAAGTTGAGATTTTTTTGTTTTCATTAATTTTCTATGCTTTTTTGTATCTGTTCCGAAATGAGTTTTTTTAGTTATTGGAGTAGAAGTTGAGATTCCTTTGTTTTCTTTAGTTTTTTATGCTTTCTTACATTTGTTTCAAAATAGAATTTTTTTGTTAGATTTTTTTGTTTTCATTAGTTTTCTATGCTTTCTTCTGTTTCTTGGTGCTCAATTTGGTTTCTGATGTTTTCTTTTTTCATATTATGGTATTTTAATTTTTGTTTTTTACTTTAATAATCATTGGATAAGACTTGGTTGGTTTTAATACATTTGTTGAGTTTGTTCATTGATTAAATTGCAATATACCTTCCTTCTTCATAACTTTACAAGGGGGTTAGTTAATCTAATCTAATGCTTGCTTTGTTGCAGAGGTATATAAATGAATTCAATGAGGTTGAGCTTTGCAACTTAGGAATGGGTATAATTTTTTTCTAATCCTTTTACTTGATTCTTCTTGTAATAAAATAAGATCATCAATCTTGTTATTAAATCTTGATCAAGTTTTTCTTTGAGTATTATTAGCTATATTTAGTTTGTCGTATGTATGAATATATGTATGTATACCCGGGACCAAGGGAGGGACATGCATACTTGGAGCTCACTTGAATCTCAATGACTATATGAAGTGTTGTTGGAGGTAGTTTGTGGATAGGCCTCGCCTGAGGATGCACTCAGGACATGGTACTTTTGTTTTGTGATTTAAATCACCACTCCATTCAACCTTTTGTCTTTAATGCTGGAAATATCAGCCATAAACTTGTCTGGTTTATTATTAATTGTGCAACCTTTTATTTCGTCATACTCATTTGTTGGTATGCTGGAAACATCATAATAAGCAACATTCTCAGAAACCTTAGTCTGTTCTGCAAGATTCACAGGAAATGTTATTCCATGCGATTGTTGCCTAGCCTCAGTATCTAACAAGGCTGTGGCTATTCCCTGCAAGGTAGAGTAGTAATAATAGAGACCACATTATCAAACTCAGAAGGTAATCCATTGATAATGGCAGATTTGTGCTCTTCTTTAGAAATAGTTTGCCCACAACCAGGCAAAGAATCACATAGATGCTTGATCCCTGCCAAGTAATCTGTCATAGAAGGATCATTCTTCTTAAAATTATGAAGAAGAGATCTGTAACTCATTGCCTTAGCTGTAGATTGTGCACCAAAAATTCTTGTCAAGGGTTCCCAAACTTTAAATTAACAATCTGTACCTCATTGCCTTAGTTGTAGTTGCCAAGTAATCTGAACCTTCCAACCTAAACAATCAAATATCTTATTTTAAATTAATAATCGCTATTTTTACTTACGAGGGTTTATCCATTTCTTTTGCAAAACATTTTTAACAAAATAAGTAGCATATCGTTTTTTAACATATAAATTGTTTAAAAAAAATTTAGGCAGTGTTATTTTGTTTTGGGAATTCAGGAAATTATGCCCTAACGTATTGGGTATAATTTTTATTAGAACCCAAATAATCGAGTATCATACTTAAAATCAATAAGTGCTCAATGTTTTGTTATTTTTAAGTGACTCAAAAAATTGTGCCATAACGTGTTGGGTATGATTTTTTTTGTTTGAACCTAAATAATTGGACATCGTACTTAATATCTCATTCACATATTCATGGATCGCACTTTAAATTTTACTCAAGTTTTCAAATTTTCAACAACCAAGATCACAAATAATCGACTAGATACCAATTTTATGTGTGTGAGGATGCTAACTCTTCCTTACACGTAATCGACTCCCAAACCTATTTACTGGATTTTGAAGACCAAATTGTTCTTTCTAAAATAAATTCAAACGTTTTAGGTGATCCAAGCACATCGAATTAAAAGATTAGTGGCAACTCCTATTTTCATGATTTTAAAATAAAATTTGGGACCCTTTCAAAAAATGGTTTCGACAATACAGATTCATCCAAATACTAAAAAATATTAACTTTTTTAAAAAATAAATCATTTTCCAAAAATCATGACCCTAAGTTGCCGAAGTTTTAAACTTTGGGGACCATGACCCCCGACCTCTATTAGGCTCCGTCAATGTGTGGATTCTTTCCCACAATAAAACTATACACGTGTTAGTCATTTTCATAACTCCTAATTATTACTCCGACCAAGAAATATTGAACATTTCGACAAATATTGTGGGAACCAATTTGGTTTTTCCTTATTCTTTGCGGCCATAGAAAATCTCAAGTAACCTTCTCACTCTTCAATGGGAGAATATTCAATGCATGGACTAGCTTTTGCTTGAATTTATTCATTTAATTAAAGTCAAAATTTATTCATTTGGTTATTGAATAATTAAGCTAAAACTCTCTCTCTCGCATAGGAAGGTGTAAATCCAAATTCGTTGAGATTGGAGGTACACCTGCACGATGTGAACGACACGAAATATTCGGACCGATTGGATCCTTTTAGGCTTGCACAAGTATTAAATTAAGTATAATGGCATCTTTAATTCAGATGTTAATTTGAGTTTTAAGTCAAATTTCCAAAAATTCTTTAAAGTCAAAATTTATTCATTTGGTTATTGAATAATTAAGCTAAAACTCTCTCTCACGCGTAGAAAGTTGCAAATCCAAACTCGTTGGAGTTGGGGGTATACCTGCACGATGTGGACAACACAAATGTCCGGACCGATTGGGCCCTTTTAGGCTTGCACAAATATTAAATTAAGTATAATAGCGTCTTTAATTCAGACGTTAATTTATGTTTTAAGTCAAATTTCCAAAAATTCTTTAATTTTGAATATTTAAAAAAAAAACCTGAAATAGTTTGCAAGAGAATATACACACCGAATTTCTCTCTAATTTTTCTACAAAAATTTCGTAACTTTTTCTTGCATATTTTTTAACCTATTTTCGGTGATAGAAAGTTAGGCTACAATTCGTTGATCACTGCAATCGTGCTACTATCGTGCTCATCTCATTGTTGTATCTTGAGAAATAGTTGACCAACGTTTCTCCAGCACCAAAGGAGCGGTCGAATCCGTCTTAAGAAAACTATGAAAACAGGTCTCAACTACTAGTTGGATTTCTGCCTACCTACGAGCACATAATTACCATCCTGTTTTATTTTCCAATTTCTGTTTTTAGATATATATATATATATAAATTTATCTATATTGTTCTAGTTCGATCTTGTGATTTAAATCAATATTTTACATTATTGTTTATTTCGCTAACGTACGTGCAGCACTTTTCAAGTAAAATGAGAAAATTATAGTTTATGTACCACTTTTAAAAAAAAAACATCTTTAAAAACCAATTTACAAATTAGAGTATAATTCAAAGGTCAATTTTCAATACTATTTATTAAATTTTTTATTATGTTGGAGCCAACCATCAACTAGATCCCAATTAAGAAAAACTTGATGATATATGAAGATTTGGATCAAATTGCAAAATTTATTTCTTACATAGCAACCAAATAAACAAGTTTATTGAACATTACAATTCATCACATCATATATAACACAAGAGGTTGTTTAGAAGCAAATCGTGAAAGCATGATAAACAGTATCTAACAAGCGCATGGACTTTGAACATCACAAATTTCAGTTTTGCCTCCAATATGGATTTCACGGTTCACAAGTTGTAACAAAGAGATCATCCGAATGGGAATTCCCAGGGACTTTTGGCCACAAAGAAACTCTTCACACACTTCTTTCATTGTTGGTCGAGAATTCGGTTGCGGATTTAAGCAAGCGAATGCCAGAGTAGCAACGCGAACAAGATTTTGTGTAACTAATTGGTTTGTCGGAAGTGGTAAACGGTTGTCTAACACATCAATTAGCTTCATATTTACCAAAGAAGTTGGTGATGACAACCATGATAACACTTCTTCAAGATGCTTTCCCATTAACGTTTCTAGGGCTACCACTCCAAAACTATAAACATCGCATTTGTCGGTGACAACCATCGTATAGGCAAGTTCTGCATACGGAAAACCAGATTAAAAGAAAATCAATTATATGTTCAATCAATTTTATAAATTCAGAAGAAAATGAAATCAAACGAAGTAAAGAAAATCACCTGGAGCTACATAACCAGATGTGCCCACAATAATGGTCCGATTGGATGAGTCAAGGTCCAGCATTTTAGCAGTTCCAAAGTCAGCTACAAAGGCCTCAAAGCTCGAGTTTAAAAGAACATTGTTACTTGATATGTCTCGATGAACTATTGGAGGGCTGCAATCATAGTGCAAGTAAGACAAAGCATGCGCTATGCCTTTGATGATTTCTACTCTTTTTGTCCAATCCATTTCCACTGCTTCCACTTCATCTCTTAGGTTGCAGAACAAACTCCCTTTCTCCATGTATTCATAGATCAAAAACATGGACAGTTGGTGTAGACAAAACCCATGAAGCTTCACGGTGTTTCGATGTCGTATTTCTGTTAGAAACTTGATCTCATTCCTGAAGCTCTTGTCTGGATTTTCAGCTTCCAAACGATGAACTTTCTTCAAGGCAACTACTTTACCACAAGGTAGTTGTGCTCTATAAACACTTCCATAACCACCAACTCCGATACAGTATCGAAAATCGGAATCCTCTGTTGCTGCAACAATATCCTCGTATGCTATCTTTCCATCATAGTTCCATATGGAACACAAATCCCCATTCTTCGTCGGTTGTACACCGACAAGGTTATTCTTGAGCTTAAACCGTGAAAGTAGAAAACATCCCAAAATGGAGAATGCGGAGAAGATGGCAATAGGGAAGAATGTTTTGATATGGTAAGGAATTGTACTGCTGTTGGCTTTGTTGGTTACTGGAGAAGGACACATATAGGGTGATAAACCACTATTGCCTTCAAATGGATCGGCAGAAATCTTGTCACAACCATTTCCAGCGTCCACAATGTGGAGACCAGTAGCAGACAAGATAGGGACAGGACCTGAGAGTTGGTTGAAGCTGAGGTTTAGGTATGATAGATCAAAAAGCTTGCCAATTTCTTTTGGGATAGGACCTTTTAATAGATTTGAACCAAGGCTTAAGTACTGCATCTTTGAAGAACTACCAATACAAGAAGGGATTGAACCACTCAATTTGTTTTGGGAGAGGTACAATAAAGTTAAATTTGCTAGATTACAAATTTCTTGGGGGATAGGACCTTTTAATAGATTAGAACCAAGGATTAAGTACCGCATCTTTGATAAGCTACCAACACAAGAAGGGATTGAACCACTCAATTTGTTTTGGGAGAGTGAAACGAACTCCAGTTTCGTCAAATGACACAAAGCTAGAGGAATATGACCACTAAAACTATTATCAGTGAGGGATAAAAGGTTGAGGTTCTCCCAATTTTCAATATCTTGAGGGATTGAGTTATATTCAAGGTACAAAGTTTTCAAATTGGTTAATTGGCAAAGAGTAATGGGTATTGAACCGACAAGTCTATTGTTGGAGAGATCCAAATAAGTCAAATTTCTCAAATATCGAAGTTCAAATGGGATAGATCCATTTATTTTTTTTTTCCAAAGGTTCAGAGATTGGAGATTGATTAATTGACCCAAAGCAGAAGGGATTGGACCAACAATTCTATTGTTGTAGAGATCCAAATATGTCAAATTTCTCAAATATCCAATTTCTAATGGGATAGATCCATTGATTTTGTTTCCCAAAAGGATCAAAGATTGGAGACTGGTTAATTGACCCAAAGCAGAAGGGATTGGACCAACAATTCCACAACGACTTAGGCTTAAAGTCTCAAGACCCCTCAAATTCCACAAATCTTGAGGGATTGTATTATTACCATCATCAAATTGATATCTATCCAAATGTAGATGCCTAAGGTTGGTCAAAAGCCCAAGAAACGGTGGAATGTTTCCACTAAGACTCGTCCCACTCAAATTTAAACTGACAAGGTTCACTAGATTCCCTAGCTGTGGAGGGATGGAACCGTTAATATTATAATTATAGGAAATGTCAAGGTACTCTAACTGGGTTAGATTTCCTAGAGAAGGAGGTAACTCACCGGATAAACCACAATTGGACAAGTCAAGGTACTTCAATGCTGATAGATCACCTATCTGATACGGATTTTTCCACCAAGTTGACGATCACTAAGATCAAGAAGGACAAGATTTGGAAATGAAGAGAAATTCAATTTTCCAAATCTATCTCCAACCTCGATAATGAACTCATAAGATAGGTTAGGTCGGATGATGCTTCCAGCAGGATTGCATGATATACCTGGCCACTGGCAACGTTCTGAAGCATTGTTGCTATAGTTACTCCACCACCCACTTTCTACCATAGCTATGGTTTCGGACGCCAATGGCGATGGATCTGCTATTGACACAGTTGTAGCAATGGAAACTAGAAAGATGGTAGCCTGCAGTATCCCTAAAATCATGGAAAGGGTTGAGGATGAGGCCATGTTGCATTAGCTGAACGTAATTATCTGCTAAGGGTTCAGTTGACTCATGTCATAGTTTGTGGTAATGAATTTATACAAGTTTGTTGGTGGACTAAAGGTCACGTTTTGGTCTGTCTTTCTTTTCTTTAAGCTGAAAATTCATGGAAGCAACCAGGCGGCATTGACTATACTGATTTTCCCGGATAAAGAAAATACAGGAATGGATCCAACTGGAGAATTTGTTTGTTATAACATATACAGTATGGAAACCCAATAAAGTAGGTTGAAAGACGAGTGGAAAAGCATTCATCATTCACCACGCATTACTCATTTTCATAACTCCTAATTACTATTCTGACAAAGAAATATTGGTCCACAATTATTGTCAGAAAATATTCGATTGGAAATATATTATAAAAGATTGTATGTAATCACTACTCATCTTTATTGACATGTAATTTCTTCAATCCGATCTATATGTTAGATTTGAATTTGGGAGAGTTATCGAAATTATTCGATAAATTTTAAAAAAATAATTTAGCTTATTTTTTGAAAACTCATCGGTTAATAAAAATTGATTAAGTTTAACAATTATCTTGTAATGGTAATTACCGTTGAAAACTTAGTTAATTCTTAATTTATTTATTACACAGATTTTAATTAGAATCTGATAGCGGAAAAGTGATTTCTACTTAATTTTAATAAAATTCGTATTTCGTGCATATTTAAAAAAGGTAAATTTAAGATGGGCTTATTTTTTGTCCAAGTCCAATCCAATTTAAAAAAAGGTAAATTTGAGCTCAACCCGGCCTGCTCATATTTGTTTTTTTAGATCAATTTTTATAAAATATAGTACACTAAATGCAATAAACATAGTTTTTCTATGTTTTCCATTTCCTAAAATTAATCCACGAGCTCGTCTCACTCGAAAAATTTAAATTGTTCAAAAAAATAAAAGCATAGGTAGGGGTGAGCAAAACTCGATTCGAATCGAAAAATTCAAAAAAAATTCAAATTTCGAATTATTCGAATCGAGTTATTCAAGTTAAACGAATCGAGTTGAATTTTTTTCGAATTTCGAGTTTGAATCGAGTTGAATTTTCGAATTCGAATAACTCGAATAATTCGAATATACCGAATAAAACTATATTATTTTTAATTTTAAATTTATATTACTCAAGCCCAATTTACTTTACCTCATTTTCTCCAAAGCCTAAACTTTTTTATCTTACCCAATTTTCCCCCCTAAAGATTAAAACTCATCCATAAACTAAACCTAAATATTTTAAATTTTTTATCTTTTACCTTACCCAAACATAATTTCATTCTTAAAAAAAAACTCATAAACTAAACCCAAAATCAATTTTCTCTTCATAAAAAACTCTAAATTAAATAAAAATATTTTTAAAAAATTATATAAAATTAAACAATACCAAATTAATTTTTTTAATTTAACTCAAATAAATATATTTGATTCGATTCAATTCGAATTCTATCTCACTCGACTCAATTCGGAAAAATTTCAAATCGAGTTAGGATGATGAAATAGGATTCGAAAACTTGATTAACTTAAAACTTTTCCATTCGATTCGATTCGATCGAATGCTCATCCCTAAGTATAGGAATTAGTTTTAACAAATGTGAAATTTTAAAAGTATACACGTATACACGTATTACTCATTTTCATAACTCCTAATTACTATTCTGACAAAGAAATATTGGTCCACAATTATTGTGGGAAAATATTCGATTGGAAATATATTGTATGTAAACATAGAACACCATATACATAAAAGATTGTATGTAATCACTACTCAACTTTATTGAGATGTAACCTCCTCAATCTAGTTTATACGTTAGATTCGAATTTAGAAGAGCTATTGAAATGACTCGATAAATTTTAGAAAAATAATTTAGCTTATTTTTTGAAAAACTCACGAGTTAATAAAAACTGATTAAGTTTAACAATTATCTTGTAACGGTGATTACCTTTGAAAACTTAGCTATTCCTAATTTATTTATTATACAGATTTTAATTAGAATCTGACAGCGAAAAAGTGATTTCTACTTAGTTTTAATAAAATCCGTATTTCGTGCATATTTAAAAAAATGTAAATTTAAAATGGGCTTACTTTTTGTCCAAATCCAATCCAATTTTAAAAAAGTAAATTTTAGCTCAACCCGACCTGCTCATATTTATTTTTTTAGATCAATTTTTATAAAAATATAGTACATTGAATGCACTAAACATAGTTTTTCTATGTTTTCCATTTGTTAAAACTAATCCACAAGCTCGCCTCACTCGAAAAATTTAAATTGTTCGAAAAATTAAAAGTATAGGGACTAATTTTAACAAATGAAAAACATAAAAAAAATCACGTTAAAAGAAATGGAGCAAGGAAGAAAAAAGAGGGAGAAGCAGAAAAGAATGAATAAAAAGGAAAATTAAAAGAACGTAAAAGAAAATTTTTAATTTACTCAAAACGAAAAAAATGGGAACTGATTGTATAAATTAACTTAAAATTTTTATTTGAATTGATTATTTCACGTGCCATATCAACTTAATATAACATATGGAAAAAAAAAATATATGTATTGCAAGTATGTTGCAACAAATGAGAACAAATGGGAAAGTATTGAATACAAAGAAAAAAATCTAAAGAATGAAGTGGGATCAATGGCACGTACGATTTCAATGTGAACAATGATTTTTTGAATTTTGACGTTTGGTATAATTTTTTAGGCTTAATATAACATTTAGTGTCTGAGCTTAACATTTTTTCTTAATTTGGTACCTAAACTTTTTTTGTCCAATTTGGTACTCAAACTTGACACTTTTTCCTAATTTGGTACCTAAACTTGACACTTTTTTAAATTGGTACTTAAACTTTTTGGGGTCCAATTTGATACCTGAATTTGACTCTTTTTCCTAATTTTTTTAATATTATTTCGTTAAGCATAGCTCAATACCTATTTATAACATGAATTTTCTCTAAAACTGACAATATTTTTGCAGCATAACAAAAAAAATTTAACACTGCTATTGTTTTGCATAATTTTTATAATATTTAATAAATTTAGGCACCAAATTAGAAAAAATGCCAAGTTTAGGTACCAAATTGGGTCCAAAAAAGTTTAGGAACCAAATTAGGAAAAATTGTCAAGTTCAGGTACCAAATTGGGTCAAAAAAAGTTTAGATATCAAATTAAGAAAAAGTGTCAAATTCAGGTACCAAATATTATATTAAGCCTTTTTTTAATACAATATTTGAGTATTTTACGGTATTTGTTTGGTGGAAAATGAATTACCAAAGAAAATCATTTTCCAAAAAAAGAAAAGTAAAATCAAGATTCTTTTAAGGAACATGTATTACCAATTTATTTACCATAAGATGTTTTCCAAACTGATTAGGCTCTGTTCACTATCTTCACTATAGAAGAAACAAAAAGGAGAAGCTTTCAAAGCAACAAAGTGGAAGCTCCTGTCACTATCGAAGAAAATAGTCTCTTATATTTTAATTTAATTTTTTTATGATTTAGTTTCTAAAATACAAAATTTTACTATTCTACAATTCAATTCCTCAAAAATAGATTTTCTTATTCTACATTTCAATCTGAAACCTCATTTTATACAATTTTGCAAAATAGTCTGTTTTCTAAAATTTATAAATTTTATAATTTAGTCTTTACAACTAAAATTGTCAAAATTTTCAAAAATTAGTCTTCGATTTTTGTACTGTTAAACTTTCATACTCTATTTTGCAGAATTGTAGATTCTCAAATAATGTAAATTAGTTCTAAAACTCAAGTTTTGAAATATTTACAGTTTAACACCTATTATTTCAAACTTTAATATTTTATGCTCAACTTTCCAAATTTTCATATTTCATAATCATATAAATTAGTTACTACATCAATGTTTCAGATGTCACTACTCAAACTCTTAGAATTTGAAAATTTACAAATTTTATAATTTGGTACTTCATTTTTTTCAAATTAAATCATTTTTCAACTTACTCAACCAAATAATATTAAAAATAAATATTTACCACTTTCAACTTAATTAAACAAAAAATTATATGTAAAAATTTATATTCCCTAATGTACGAAATTAATAATTAAGTTTAATTAAATAAATTAAGATTAATTAAAACTAAAACATGATTAATTAAAATATAAATAAGTTTTATGAAATAAACTCAACTAAATAATGAACAAATAATAAAATCTTAAATGTATGTTTGTTTTATTGAAAATAATTTTTATGAAATATTTTCAAGAAATCTGTCAAACAATAGAAAATATTTTACACAGAACACCAGAAAACATTAGCTTTTCCAAAAAAAAATTAATTCATTTCAAAAATCATTTTCCGAAAACCATTTTCAGTGGAACAAACAGAACCTTAAATTAGAAATTCTATCATACGCACTCATGGAAACCATACATTTAGAATATATATGTACACATATAAATAACATATAATAAATAATATTTTTTTAAAAAAATAATAATAACACATATGTAATATATATGAAAATAAAATAAAAAATTATTTTAAATTATGAAAAAAATTTAAATAAATAAATAAATACATTAAATTAAATTATTAAATACATTCCAATTATTTAAAATCATATTGTCAATGTTTAGCTTTAGGATGATTGCAATAGTGATTTCAATAGAATCTTGAGGTAAGAAGATTTTAAACTAAACAGTACCTTTTTCCTTTCAATCTATTTTTCTCTTTTAATTTGTTTTTATTCAACCTTGAGTTTTGTTTACGTTCAAAAGATATTAAAAGAAAATGAGTAAACCATACAAATAGTTACTAAACTATTAGCGTATTTCTGTTTTGATCATCATTATTTAAATTTTTTTATTTTAATAACAATTGTTATTAAAATTTAATATTTTAGTCACTTCTCCATTAAATTCTTATGAAATATTGAGTGTCATTTTTTATTGGCATAATAATAAATTTAGCCCTCAACTTTATAAAATTTATCAGTTTAGACTTGATTCTTAAAATTTCAAAAATAAAATTTTAAAAAATTATTTAAAAGTTCATTTTTCAATAAAAATACATACAAAATTATAAATAAATTATGGTAAACTACATTAGTAGTCAATCAACTATTAGTTTTTTTTTTTATCATCCGACTATGAAAAGTTACAAAATAATTACCCAACAATTTAAATTTTTCTTTTCAGTTACTAGCTGGCTAATATAAAAATAGAAACACCAAAAAAACCAAGATAGTTGGAAACCAACCTCGGACTTGAAAAGGTGCTTGCTGTTAGAGAATAAATCGACTTTAAAGTCGGCTAAACAAAAACGTGGCAGCTAAGCATGCACACAAGATGGTAGCAAGCTGTAGAAGAATTGGCCTGCAACTTGGCTTGGTAACATGGAAGCTTGTTATTAATTACTTAGGCATTAAACATGATGAGTTGGCTAGGAATTACTTGGAGCATTATCCATAATAATAGATAAAGTTAACAGCAAATTGAAGAGACTAAAGGCGGTTCAAGAAGTCTATAAATATGGACTATAAGAGAGTATAATAGCTACTGAAAACAGAGAAAAAAACAGTGTGTGTGTTGGAAAATAAAAGAAAAAAGAGAGAAAGTGTTGAGAAGAAAAGAGAGAAAAAATTTGAGAGTTTGTAAAACTAGCAGCAGCTTGTGTAAAATAAAAGGATAGTTGTATTGTGTGTGTGATTTGTATGCTATAATTTTTTATTTTAGCTAGTAGTTTTCATCTCGATTCTAACAAGTGGTATCCGAGCTAGGTTCGTATCGACGTCATAATGGCAAACATGATTCAATCACAGATCCCGAAATTAACAAAGGCAAATTATGGCAATTGGAGCATCTAAATGAAGGCTTTGCTTGGCTCACAAGACTGTTGGGATGTTGTCGAAGAAGGATATGTTGAGCTCGAAAACGCAGCAGCTAAAGTGGTTTTGACAAACGAAGAAAAAAGAGCATTGAAGGAAGCTCGTAAAAAAGATAAGAGGGTGTTGTTCTTTATTTTTCAAGGTATTGATGAATCAACCTTTGAAAAAATTTCAGATGCGAAGATATCAAAGGAAGCGTGGAGAATTTTGCAAAAATCCCTTCAAGGAGCAGAAAAGGCTAAAAAGGTATGTTTACAAACCCTTAGAGCCGAATTTGAGACATTGAAAATGAAACTTTCAGAAAGTGTTGATGATTATGTCAATCGAGTTAAAGCGGTGGTAAATGAAATGAAAAGGAATGGAGAAACACTTGATGATGTAAGAGTAATGGAAAAAATATTGCGATCATTGGCACGCAAATTTGATTATGTGGTGGTTGCCATTGAAGAATCAAAAGATTTATCACAAATATCAATCGATGAACTCGTGGGCTCCCTCCAAGCCCATGAGCACAAAATGAAGCAACATGATAATACTGGAAATTTGGAGCAAGTCTCGCAAAGCAAGCTGTCCTTCAATGAAAGTGGAGCTAGCAATAATTTTGAAGAAGGTACAAGCAACCATAGAGGATATCGTGGAGGATATAGAGGTAGAAATAGAGGTGGACGAGGAACACATGGACGAGGCAATCAATCATATGGTAAAGGCCAAACAAGCAAAGAATCTCAGACATCAAGTCATGGACGGGGAATTCGAGGCCGAGGTCGATTTCAACAAGGAAATAAAACTCAAGTACAATGCTATAATTGCAATAAATATGGCCACTTTAGTTATGAGTGTAGATCAACTCCCAGGCTAGAGGAGAGAAATTATGTAGCAACAGCTAAAGAAGAAGAAAACGTGGAATCTAGTGTATTCCTCACTTATAAAGAAAGTGAAAAATCAAGTAAAAATATTTGGTATCTTGATAATTGCGCCAGCAATCACATGTGTGGCCGAAAAGATCTATTTTCAGAGTTGGACGAGAATATTCACGGACAAGTGACGTTTGGAGATGAATCGCGGGCTACAGTCAAAGGTAAAGGCAAAGTTACTGTTACACAAAAGAACGGAGAGAAAAAGTACATATCAGATGTTTATTATGTACCAACTTTGAAAAGCAACATTATCAGCCTTGGACAGCTTCTAGAAAAAGGATATGAAGTACATATGAAGAATTGCACGCTCGCTCTAAAAAATAAGAGTGGTGAATTAATTGCCCAAGTTGATATGACGCGCAACCGTTTGTTCACTATTGACATTGAATCTGGAGAGGTGAAGTGTATGAAGAATGCAATCAAAGATGATTCATGGTTATGGCATTTAAGGTTTGGGCATCTTGGATTTTCTGGCCTGAAGCTATTGTCAAAAGAGAATATTGTAAATGGATTGCCAAAAATTAATCCTCTTGATCAACTGTGTGAAGCTTGCATTAAAGGAAAACAGCACAGACAGAGTTTTGAAGTTGAAAAAACTCGACGAGCTAGGAGATTATTGGAGATTGTGCACTCCGACATAGCAAGTCCTTTTGATATACCATCACTTGGTGGAAACAGATACTATCTTACTTTTATTGATGATTTTAGTAGAAAAAGTTGGATATATTTTCTTAAAACAAAGTCAGAAGCACTTGAAAAGTTTATCGAGTTCAAAGCCATGGTAGAAAAATAGAGTGGGAATTATGTTAAGATACTCAGAACTGATAGAGACGGTGAGTATACTTCAAAGCTATTTGAAAGCTTTTGCAAGGAGCAATGAATTATTCACCAATTGACAACTGCGTACACGCCGCAACAAAATGGAATTGCTGAAAGAAAGAACCGCACTATTCTTGATATGGCAAGAAGCATGATTAAAGGTAAGCATTTACCAAGAACTTATTAGGCTAAAGCTGTTCAATGTATTGTTTATTTGTTAAAGTGTGAAATACAAGATGCCAAATGAAGCTGGAGCAATCAAAAGCCAGGAGTTGGACATCTCAAAATTTTTGGATGCATTGCATATGCTCATGTTCCTGATCAGACGAGAAAGAAGCTCAACGACAAAGGAGTGAAATATATTTTCATTGGTTATGAAAAAAGAAGCAAGACATATAGGCTATACAATCCTCTCACCAAGAAAGTTATTATCTCAAGAGATGTAGAATTCGATGAAGCTAATTATTAGAGATGGAGCAAAGAAGAAAAGAAAATTGAAGGATTATTTTCAGTGATTACAAAGATGACAACTTTATTAATCAAGAACAAGGCGACAATCAAAGCCCTCTACCAAGTCCTATTGCAACAACTCCTACAATGGCATTATCACCAAGCAGTGGTAGTAGCAACAGCTCAGAGGAAGCACCTACAAGAATTCGTAGTTTGCATGATATTTATGAGGTCACAGAACCCATAGAAACAACTTTCGATTATTCATTATTCTGTTTAATGTTAGAATGTGATCCAATAACATATGAAGATGCAATTGAAGATGTCAGATGGAAGAAGGCAATGGATGAAGAAATTACATCAATAAAAAGAAATGACACGTGGGAGTTAACAAATCTATCAAAAGTACATAATCCAATTGGAGTCAAATGGGTGTACGAGATAAAGACCAACAGAGAAGGAAAAGTGGAGAAATATAAAGCAAGCCTAGTTGTAAAAGACTACAAGCAAAGATATGAAGTGGACTATGATGAAGTATTTGCTCCGGTCGCAAGAATTGACACTATAAGGCTTCTCACGGTAATTGCAGCACAAAATAAATGGAAGATTTATCAAATGGACGTGAAATCAACATTTCTTAATGGCTACGTAAAAGAAGAAGTTTACATTGAACAACCACCTGGATATAGCAAACAAGGACAAGAAGACAATGTTTATCGCTTAAAGAAAGCTTTATATGGACTGAAGCAAGCCCCGAGAGCATGGAACACAAGAATAGATGAATACTTTAAGAAGAATGGGTTCATGAAAAGTCCATATGAGCATGCCTTATATTCGAAGAAAAATGGAGTTGGTGACATCATGATCGTGTGCTTATATGTGGATGATATGATTTTCATGGAAAACAATCCAAGTATGTTCAATGACTTTAAGAAAGCTATGACTAAAGAATTTGAAATGAGAAATATTAGTGAAATGTCATACTTTCTTGGAGTCGAGGTGAAACAAATGAAAGATGAAATATTTATGTCACAAAAGAAGTATGCGAAACAAATTTTAAGTGAATTCAGAATGAAAGATTGCAAGCCGGTAGCCACGCTAGCAGAACCAAGCATGAAATTAAGTGTTAATTCAATTAGAGAGCCGGTGAATCCAACATTGTTTAAAAGTATCGTTGGAAGTTTAAGGTACTTGATTATCACACGGCCAGACATCATGTACGCAATGGGAATAGTTATTAGATACATGGAGAAGCCAAAACAAGATCACTTGATTGTAACAAAGAGAATTTTGAGATACATCAAAGGTACGATGGATCATGGTTTATTTTATACACACTCACAGAGTTCAAAATTGATTGGTTATTCAGATAGTGATTATGGTGGTGACTTGGATGATCGCAAAAGCATATCCGTATATTTATTCCATATTGGCTCTATGGTATTTTCATGGTCATCGAAAAAGCAACAAATAGTAGCCCTCTCAACATGTGAAGCAGAATACATGGCTGTTGCAACATGCACGTGTCAAGCAATTTGGTTGAAGAATATTTTGGGTGAATTATCTTTTATACAAGAAGGTCCAATTACAATTTATGTTGATAACAAGTCCACAATATCTTGAAAAGAATCCAATGTCTCATAGCCGAAGCAAGCATATCGATACAAAATATCATTTTATTCGAGAGCAAGTGAAGAATAAAAAGGTGGAGTTAGTTTACTTCAGAATAGAAGATCAATTGGCAGACATTTTTACGA
The DNA here is from genome assembly GCA_005610355.1 of Gossypioides kirkii. Taxonomy (NCBI): domain Eukaryota; kingdom Viridiplantae; phylum Streptophyta; class Magnoliopsida; order Malvales; family Malvaceae; genus Gossypioides; species Gossypioides kirkii. The sequence goes on along the minus strand of CP032251.1, from coordinate 2,674,925 downwards.
AGCCATTGAAAGCAGATTTATTTCACAAACTCAAAGAAAAGATTGGAATGAAAAGCTCGATTTGAAGCGGAGTGTTAGAGAACAAACCGACTTTAAAGACGGTTAAACAAAAAACGTGGCAGCTAAGCATGCACACAAGATGGTAGCAAGCTGTAGAAGAATTGGCCTACAACTTGGCTTGGTAACATGGAAGCTTGTTATTAATTACTTAGGCATTAAACATGTTTAGTTGGCTAGGAATGACTTGGAGCATTATCCATAATAATAGATAGAGTTGACAGCAAAATTGAAGAGACTAAAGGCGATTCAAGAAGTCTATAAATATGGACTATGAGAGAGTATAATAGCTGCTGAAAATAGAGAGAAAAACAGAGTGTGTGTGCTGGAAAATAAAAGAAAAAAGAGAGAAAGTGTTGAGAAGAAAAGAGAGAAAAAATTTGAGAGTTTGTAAAACTAGCAGCTAGTGTAAAATAAAAGGATAATTGTATTGTGTGTGTGATTTGTGTGCAATAATTTTTTATTTTAGCTAGTAGTTTTCATCCCTAGTCCAACACTTGCAGTTTCTTGCCTGTGTTAAGGGAAAAAATGTGCTTCGGAAGGAACCTATGAGCAAGGACATAGCGGACATTGATACCTTTCTTTTCAATGACAAGTATACAAGCAAGTTCTTCAAGGTCAAGATAGGCACTATGGCTGCGCAATGAGAATCGAAATCCGAAAATCAAGAAACTAGGCAGAGAGTGGAGGAAGATCGAAAACTACAAATTGAAGCAGCAATCGTGGGGATCATGAAAGCTAGGCGTGTGCTGGATCATAATAACATTGTTGCTGAGGTCACAAAACAGCTACAGTTACGGTTTCTGCCCAACCCCGTTGTAATTAAGAAATAAATTGAGTCCCTTATCGAGCGGGAGTTCCTGGAGAGGGATAAAGGTGACAGGAAGTTGTTTCGCTACCTTGCTTGAAAAGAACGTCGTCTTCACTTGCCAGGGTTTTGATGATGCCTTTTATTGCTTTTGAGTTTGGATATCAGGTCTGTGGAATCTCACTTACATTTTATAAGTTGAGAGATGGTTTCATGAATTATAGATAGTTTAGGTGAATTCTTGATGTATGTATTGATTGCATTTTGTTGCTTTAATTCACCCTCAATTTACTTATATTTTATTTATCCTTTGAGTTGGTTTGAAAGAAGCACAAAATTAAAGGAAGCAACCAGGGATGATGTCTTAATATTTGGGTCAAATTGCAGAATTTGTCTTCTAAAGCAAACAAATAATAGTTTTATTGAACATTGATATTCATTCCATCATATATAACACATGAGATGGTTTACAAACAAATTATCAAAGCATGATAAACAGTATCTAACAAGCGCATGGACTTTAAACATCACAAGTTTTGGTTTTGCCTCTAATATGCATTTCACGGTTCATGAGTTGTAACAAAGAGATCATCCGAAGGGGAATTCCCAAGGATGTTTGGCCACAAAGAAACTCTTCGCACACTTCTTTCATCGTTGGTTGACACTTGGTTGCGGATTTAGGCAGGCGAATGCCAGAGTAGCAATGCGAACAAGATTTTGTGCAACTAGTTGGTTTGTTGGAAGTGGTAAACGGTTGTCTAACACATCAACGAGCTTCATCTTTACCAAAGAAGTTGGTGATGACAACCATGATAACACTTCTTCAAGATGCTTTCCCATTAAGGTTTCCAATGCCACCACTCCAAAACCATAGACATCACATTTTTCGGGGACAATCATTGTAAACGGAAGTTCTGCATACACAAATTAGTAAGAAAAAATTTAATTATATGGTCAGAGAAAAGGTCAGTAAATTAAGTAAAAAAGAAAACATCACCTGGAGCTACGTAGCCACAAGTCCCGACAAGAACGGTCTGATTAGATAAATCAAGTTTTAACATTCTAGCTGTTCCAAAGTCGGCCACAAAGGCCTCAAAACTTGAGTTTAAAAGAATATTGTTACTTGATATGTCTCGATGAACTATTAGAGGGCAGCAATCATGGTGCAAGTAAGACAAAGCATGTCCTATGCCTTTGAGGATCTCTACTCTTTTCGTCCAATCCATTTCGGCAGCATCGACTTCATCCCTTAGGTTGCAGAACAAACTCCCTTTTTCCATGTACTCATAGATCAAAAACATGGATCGTCGGTGTAGACAAAACCCATAAAGCTTCACGATGTTTCGATGTCGTATTTCTGATAGAAACTTGATCTCGTTCCTGAAACTCTTGTCAAAAGTTGGGTTTTCGGCATCTAAATGATGAAGTTTCTTCAAAGCAACTACTTTACCACAAGGGAGTTTTGCTCTATAAACACTTCCATAACCACAACTCTGATACAGTATCGGAAGTCGAAATCCTCTGTTGCTGCAACGATATCCTCATATGCTATCTTTCCATCATAATTCCGTATGGAACACAAATCCCCATTCTTCGTAGGTTGTACGCTGACATGGTTATTCTTGAGCTTAAACCGTGAAAATAGCAAACATCCTAAAATGGCGAATACGGATAAGATGGCAATAGGGAGGAATATTTTGATATAGTAAGGAACTCTGCTGCTGTTGCCTTTTTTGGTTACTGGAGTAGAACACATATAGGGTGATAAATCACTGTTGCCTTCAAATGGATCGGGAAAAATCTTCTCACAACCATTTCCAGCGTCGATAATGCGGAGATCAGTAGCAGACAAGATAGGGACAGGGCTTGAGAGTTGGTTGAAGCTAAGGTTTAGGTATAATAGATCACAAAGCTTGCCAATTTCTTTTGGGATAGGACCTTTTAATAGATTTGAACCAAGGTCTAAGTACCCCATCTTTGATAAACTACCAATACAAGATGGGATTGAACCACTCAATTTATTTTGGGAGAGGTCCAATATAGTTAAATTTGCTAGATTACAAATTTCTTGGGGAATAGGACCTTTTAATAGATTAGAATCAAGGCTTAAGTACTGCATCTTTAATAAACTACCAATACAAGAAGGGACTGGACCACTTAAATTATTTTGGGAGAGTAAACGGTACTCCAGTTTCGTCAAATGACACAAAGCTAGAGGAATATGACCACTAAAACTATTATTCGTGAGGGATAAAAGGTTGAGGTTCTCCAAAATTTCAATATATTGAGGGATTGAACCTTGAAGTTGGCTATATTCAAGGTACAAAGTTTCCAAATTGGTTAATTGGCAAAGAGTAATGGGTATTGGAATAACAAGTCTATTGTTGGAAAGATCCAAATAAGTCAATTTTCTCAAATATCCAATTTCTAATGGGATAGATCCATTGATTTTGTTTTTCCAAAGGATCAGAGATTGGAGATTGATTAATTGACCCAAAGCAGAAGGGATTGGACCAATAATTCCACATTGACTTAAGTTTAAAGTCACAAGGTTCTCTAGATTCCCCAATTGTAGAGGGATGGAACCATTAATATTATAATTATAGGAAATGTCGAGAAATTTTAATTGGGTCAGCTTCCCTAGATAAGAAGGTAACTCACCAGATAAACCACAATTGGACAAGTCAAGGTACTTCAATACTGATAGGTCACCTATTTGATGAGGGATTTTTCCTCTAAGTTGGTGATCACTAAGATCAAGAAGGACAAAATTTGGCAATGAACAGAAATTCTGTTTCCCAAGTCTATCTCCAACCTCAATGTTGTGCGCACCAGATAAGTTAATTTCAGTGATGCTTTCAGAAGCGTTGCAGGTCATACCAGGCCACTGGCAACGTTGTGAAGTATTGCTGCTATGGTTACTCCACCACCCGCTTTCTAGCAGAGCTATGGCTTCGGACTCCAGTGGCGATGGATATGCTGCTATCACAGTTATAGCAAAGGAAAGAAGGATGGTAGCCCACAGTACCCCTAGAAGAAGGGAAATGGTTAAGGATGAGGCCATGTTTAATCTGGTAAGGATTTAGTGGTAGCATATATGTTATGGTTTCCAAACTGATGAATTTAAAGAAACCCATCAAAGGTCTTCTTGCAATTATTGTAGGGGGCAGTTGCTGTCATGGAACTTAATTCGTCATGCGCAATGCTTTCTTTTTCATGGAAATTTCTATGTTGTTAGTACCAATAATGCAAATACTATATTATAGGATTGAATCTTTTCTATTCCTCTGGTCCATTTTTCTTGATAATGATACCTCTTGATTTTAATTTTCATCAAAACAAATGGATGCATGTTTCCACATATTTTAATTTCTCACGCAAATTCATATATATCATTTAATTTTTAAAAAATATTAAATTATAAAAATTTATATTATAAGCGTAAACATGTATGCGTGTTTGGGATGATTATGATCAAAAATTTTTAAAATTATATTGTCAAAACGTTTATTTTTTGGGAAAACAATCAAGTCTCGAACAATATTTGAAAGTCAAAAAATGGGTATGATAAAAAATAGGAGTCGACAGCAATCTTTTTATATGGTGTGATTGGATCACCACAAAACGTTAAAATCCGTTTTGAAAATATTTTGGTCTTCGAAATCCAGAAAACAGGTTCAGGAGTCGGTTACGCATGAGGAAGGATTAGCACCCTCATACGCCCAAAATTGGTACCACATTGATTATTTTCGGGTCTTGGTTTGTTAAACATTTGAAAACTCGAGTAAAATTTAAAAATACGATCTTTGTTTTTAGAAGAACTTTGCATGATTTCAAAGAAAATCCTTTTGGAGGAAAACCGTCCCCGTGTTTCGAATTTCTATGAGAATTGGAAGTCATGTCCAACACATGAGGGCACTACATTTTTGGACTTTCGAAATTGAAGGACGTTTTGAAAGACTTTAAAGAGGATATTAAATCACGTGAATTATACGAAAATCACACTCAGCACGTTAGAGCATGTTTTTTCGAAGTCTTCACATGAAAGGATATTGCTCCGTTTTGTTTTAAAATCATTTGTATATATATATTTTTGAGAACTTGAAATTTAGCATTGAGTTTAAAATACAATCCTCGGACACATAACTTAAAGGATTTGAAGAAAGGATGCCCGTTTGTTTCGATTTTCGCGGAGAATTAAATTCGTGACCAACATGTTAGGGCACAACGTTCTCGGAATCTTTAAATTAGAAGGCATTCGAAAAGTTTGAAAGAGGATATTCGATTCGTGTAAATTATACAAAAAACCACACTTGACACATTAGGGCATGATTTCCCGAAGTTTCCACACGAAAAGGATATTGCCTCGGTTTTAAAGGTTTATGAAAATAATTTTGAAAACAAATATGTAATTTTAAATATGAATGAGCAGTTAATAACGAAGATTAAATAACACGAAATAAAATAATTAAGTAGGTAAACAAGTACATAAAAAAAGAAATCAAACATAAAATTGATAGAATAAAATACGAAAGAATGATAAAATTCTATGTATGTATATTGAAGAAAGAAAGAAAAAACAAAGCAAACGGGATTAAATGCAATTTTTGGATACCCGGGGGCAAATCGATAATTTTGGACACTTTAAGGGAAAAAATGGTAATTTTGGGATGTTCGGGGGTAAACTAGAAATTTTTGGAAGTTCAGGGCTAAAATTGAATTTTTGGAAGTTCGAGAGTAAAATGCTAATTTTTGGAAAGTTTGGGGTCAAAATGGAATTTTTGGAAGTTTTAGGGTAAAATGGTAATTTTTGGAAAGTTCAAGGTCAAAAAAGGATTTTTTTGGAAGTTTAGGGGTAAAATGGTAATTTTGGAAAGTTCAGGGTCAAAAATGGTATTTTTGGTCATTCGAGGGTAAAATGGAAATTTTTGGAAAGTTTCGGGTCAAAAATGAAATTTTTGGACATCCGAGGGTAAAATGGTAATTTTCGAAAATTTCAAGGTCAAAAATGGAATTTTCAGAAGTTCGAGGGTGAAAATGTAATTTTTGGAAGTTCGGGTCAAAATTGAAAGTTTTGGACATCTGAGGGTAAAATGGTAATTTATAGAAATTTCACGGTCAAAAATGGAATTTTTTGAAGTTCGAGGGTGAAAATGTAATTTTTGGAAAGTTTAGGGCCAAAAATGGAATTTTTGAAGGTTTGAGGGCAAAAATGTAATTTTTGTGAAGTTTAGGGGTTAAATATGATTTTTGGAAAGTTTGGGGTCAAAAATATAATTTTTGGATAGTTCAGTGACCTTCTGAGCAATAAAACCAAAAAAGGGTAACACGTGGCTGCTTCTCAGGCATTTTGGGGTGAAAAAGACCAAATTGTAAAATTTTTAAAATTATTGGGTTGATTTTATAATTAGATAAAACTTGATTTGTGGATGAAATTAAAACAAAAATAGAAAGAGAGGGACCAATTGCATAAATAACTCAAATATTGACACGTGGCATCTCATTGGACTTTCAAAAAGGTCAAAGGACCAAATTAAAAAACATTGAATATTGTTGGGCCAATTGAAAATTAATTAAAAATATAAAAAGAACTAAATTGTAAAAATCAGAAAAAGCGAAATGATCGATGCAATAAATATACCATTTAACAAAAACACGCGGATCTTTAGGTCGGAGCGAGTTAGAGCAAGTTGGGTCGGATCGAGCCACGGGTTATGAGCCAAACGGCGCCGTTTTGGCACCAATTGTGTATCCCCAAAACGGTAGCGTTTAAGAGCTACTATTAATCCAAGTTTTCATAAAAAAAATTCATTTTTTACTTTCTCTTTTTCAAAAACACTCAAATCCTCTGAAAAAAAACTCTCTCCACTCCATGGTCGGTCCAGCCTCGTCCGTCGCTCCGTCAAGATCCCGCCGTACTCGCGTCGCCGACCGTCATGCGTGATCACCACGCACCACCGTCCGTTGTCCTCCGGTGCACGTGCTGCCGTCTTCTCCATCAACACGATGTCCAGGTACAAAACTCCCCTTTTTTTGAACCCTTTTCCTTTAAAGCATTTTGATTTTTTTTCTTAAAACCCTTTTCTTTTTCATTTTTTAGAAACTGTTTTTGATTTCCCCTTTGAAACTTTTTCCTTTTTGATTTCTTAGAAAACTGTTTTGATTCTTTTTAAAAAACCTTTTTCCTTTTCAGATCTGTTTGGATCTAAAATATTTTAGTATTTCTGTGTATAATTTCTTAAAAACCAGTTTATTTTTTAATCTGCCTTTTTATTATCTTGTGCATGTTGTTCTGTAGGTGCTCGAACGAAGAAGGAACCCTTTGCGAGCGTGGGCAGCTCGGCGGAACATCGTTTGCGGCTCCGATGACGATAGTGCTTCGGGCAGAAGATATGCCCCTTCGAATCCCCTTTTTTTATTATTATTAATATTATTAATGTTATATTTATTATTATTATTATTAATTATTATTAATACTATTTATTAAATATGTTTTGAAACTAGGAAGAAATAAATGACAATAGTGGGGGGCATTGAATACATGTATTAATGCATACTTTGAAACTGATGGGGGTAAAAATCTGTAATCATAAATGATAGTAAACATATATTGAAAATACCTGGATAACTTAATGTCTAAGTGCTGTGAATTTGACTTGTATTTGCTTCTGTGTCTTGATGCTTTGTGTCTGTTCGAGTATCTCTACTTGCTATTAACTGCTCTGATTTGCAAAATGCTTATTGCCTCTATATTGATTTTCAGAAATTTGTGGATGTGTATTAACTTTGAATATTCAATCGAGGGTCAGTAACCTCTATTACAAATATTTGAATTGGTTTTATAGCCTACAAAACCATCATTACAATCTATTTTTGCATTTAAAAGTTGTCTTGTTCTTTCTTTTGCAGGTACCAGTGGTGGCCATGGCAGTGACGGTGGTGTAGAAGCAAGTGGCTGGTGGTGCAACTTGGTTGCTGATGTGGCGTGTTCTAAGAGGCTGAGATGGTGGTGGTAGCAAGTGGTGGCAGACTAGGGTTTGACTTAGGGTATTTTGGGTCAATTGGGTTGTAAGAGTTTGGGTCATTTGAAATTGGGCCCAATTGGGCTTTGTAACAATGGACATTTGGTTTGTATTTTGGACAACCTTTAAATTTTTAATTTAAAGTAAATTTAAATTTTAAAATAAATTTAAACTCAAATAAGTTTAAATTTAAAATAAATTTAAACTTAAAATAAATTAAAATCCAAAATTGGGTTCAAATTGGTTTCAAAGTTGGGCTCGGACAAGTTGGGCTTCAACAGCTGCCCCTCTTTGCTCGTTGCTGTGTAACAAAAACGGAACAAAGACCAAAAGGATGCCCAATTTGTCAGATCTTATCTCATTGATGCTCTTCCTTCAACTAGCCCGCCTTTCGCTTTGTCAGTTGTCCATCTTCCTGCATCCACTTTTCTACCTCTTCGATGTTGTGATCCCATCTTGCTTTAAGGCAGTTTCAAAAAGACAAAGTTTGCTACTGTAATTTCACTCCATTCTCTTGAAATTTCAAGGAGATTGGAGTTTGTCACTATAGTCTTTGAGTCTGGTTTCATTGATTTGGTCTACTTCTCAGTGTCTCATCAAGAAGATGACTGCATTGCTTGTTTTGATCTACTTCTCAGTGTCTCATCAAGAAGCTGGGGTTTGAAGATTTGCTCACTTTGAGTCTGGTTTCATTGATTTGGTCTACTTCTCAATATCTCATCAGGAAGATGACTGCATCACTTGTTTTGATCCACTTCTCTGTGTCTCATCAGGAAGACGGATCTGGTTCACTTCTCTGTATCTCATCAGGAAGGTAACCGCTTTATTGCTTCGACTTGCTTCTCAGTACCTCATCAGGAAGCTAGGGTTCGAAGATTTTCTCACTTTCATAGATTTGGTCTACTTCTCTGTATCTCATCAGGAAGATGACCGCTTTGTTGTTTTGGATAATCGCAATCTACCCCATTTTCGGGGTAAGGTATTGGAGTCCTGCTTTTTTTCAATTTCGCCTTGGTCTCAATCTTTTCCTTCAATACTTGAAGTTTCCTTGATTCATCTCGCCATTTTGCGGGGATGTAACCTGTAAAGTATGCTTCTATGGACCTCTATGTAGGCCTAAATTAGAAAGTCATGATTAAAATGAATCAAATGCTCTTAACTACATGAATGTGCATGATGAATGTCAGATTCATTTATTATTATTCGAGTTGGCATGGTCTATCGCCTGTCAAAACTCTGCCATTGATGTGTTGCCCTGTCTTCTTCTAGGCCGATCTTGAACTGCTTGTTTTCAAGTTTGTTTTCTAATTGGTAATCTTGTTTCAGACCCCTGTACTATTTAGGAAATTCCAGAATGATGTTCATGGATCCTTGTATGATTTATTAGTTCATTATCCGTTATTTTAGATGCAAAAAATGCTCGAACAAAATTGTGAAGAAATAAAGTCGTGATTTATTGAAAATTCTATTCAACAGAAAGGATCAAAAGAGGCAATATTAGTAAAAAATTGCCAAGTATACAACAAAAGATAATTAGTTACCCCGGATATCGCAAAATAAGCTTCTCTACGCCGACTTGCTGAGATTCACTCTGAGCTCGGATATGTGTCTAGAGGACCTGGAGTGCCTTCGTGATGCTTCAAGTTGTGAAGTTTCTCTGTCTTGCTAGATAGTTGCTTCATACCTGCTTCTTCAATTTGAATTTTGAGTTGTCCTTTGCTGGTTTTCAACTCAAAACCTTTGGTTTCAAGACGCCCTTTGCGGGTTTTCATCTTGACCCTTCACTTTTTTTAAGGCGAAGTATTTTTTCACCGAGTCCGAATTGACGGGGTTGTGCAGATCCTTGCCATCCATTTCTGTGAGAATGAGAGCTCCTCCTGAGAAAGCTTTCTTTACCACATAAGGCCCTTCCCAGTTGGGCATCCACTTTCCACGAAAGTCTTTGTGTATGGGGAGTATCTTTTTTAAAACTAGATCTCCTTCATGAAATTCTCGAGGGCAAACCTTTTTGTCGTAAGCTCGTATCATTCTTTTCTGGTACATCTGACCATGGCAGATAGCTCTTAATCTCTTTTCCTCGATTAAATTCAACTGATCATATCAAGCTTGGATCCATTCTGCCTCATCTAGTTGAAGCTCAGTCAAGACTCGGAGAGAAGGTATTTCAACCTCAATAGGCAAGACTGCTTCCATACCGTATGCCAATGAGAACGATGTTGCCCCAGTAGAAGTTCTGACTGAAATTCTATAGGTAAAGAGGGCGAATGGTAGTTTTTCATACCAGTCCTTATAAGTCTCAATCATTTTCGCAATAATCTTTTTGATGTTTTTATTAGCTACCTCCACAGCTCCATTCATCTTTGGGCGATAGGGGGAGGAATTGTGATGCTTGATTTTGAATTGCTTGCAAACTTTTGCTATCGTGCTATTATTCAAATTCAGGGCATTATCGGATATGATCCTCTCTGGCATCCCATATCGGCAGATGATCTCCTTTTTCAAGAACTTGCTAACCGTAGACTTGAAAGCCTTTGGGGAAATTGGCCCAATGACATCCATGCCCCACATAGAAAATAGCCAAGGAGAAGTCATGACATGAAGTTGTGATGGAGGTACATGAATCTTGTCTCCATAAATTTGGCACTTATGGCACCTCTTGGCATAATTGATGCAATCGCCTTCCATAGTAGACCAGTAATACCCAAATCTCATTATTTTCCTGGCCATTGTGAAACCATTGGCGTGTGTCCTACAAATGCCTTCATGAATTTCTTCTAAGATCTTCTTAGCTTCAACTGCTTCAACACATCTTAGCAACACTTGATCTTTTCTCCTTTTGTACAAGATTTTCCCATCTAAGACATATTCACTGGCAAGTCTTCTCAATGTCCTCTTTTCATTTTCTGAAGCTTGCTCTGGTACTTGCGATCTCTTACAAACTGAAGGATATCTTGGTACCATGGACGGTCATCCCTTTCTTCTTCTTCTTCTACCTCGATATCATAACAATGAGCTAGAGCTTCATATATGCTCATTTGAATGGTTTTTACATCTTCCGATCTATTTACTTTAATCATCGAGGCTAACGTGGCAAGTGCATCAGCCATCTGGTTTTCTTCCCGTGGGAGATAATGGAAAGTGATGTCATCAAACTCTTTGATTAACTCGAGAACTAATTTGCAGTAATCCACTAGCTTAGAATCTCTTGTTTCCCATTCTCCTTTGAGTTGATAGATTACTGGCGCGGAGTCTCTATATATCTCCAAAACTTTGATTCCCCGCTCTATGGCTGCACGGATTCCCATGATACATGCCTCATATTCTGCCATGTTATTTGTGCAATCAAAATTGAGTTTCCTGGTGAAGGGGTAGTGATCTCCTTCTGGTGATACCAAGACTGCCCCGACTCCATTACCCGTAGCATCTGAAGCTCCATCAAAATTTAATCTCCAAGGATGTTCTACTGTGGTTACCTCTTCAGCGGTCGCAACACACATTAAATCCTCATTCGAGAAGTTGAAATTTATCGGCTCATAGTCCTCTAAAGCCCTATTGGCTAGGAAGTCTGCTATCGCACTCCCTTTTACTGCCTTTTGATTGACGTAAACTATGTCGAATTTCAAAAGCAAGATCTGCCATCTAGCCAATCGCCCATTTAACGCAGCCGACTCCATCATGTACTTTAGAGGATCTAATTTTGAGATTAACCACGTGGTATGGTACAGCATGTATTGCCTTAATCTTCGCGTGGTCCAAACTAGAGCACAACATAATTTTTCAATTGACAAATATCGAGTCTCACAATCAGTGAATTTCTTGCTCAAATAATATATCGCCCTTTTCTTCTTTCTGGATTCATCATGTTGGCCTAGTACACATCCTATAGAATTTTCAAAGACCGCCAAGTACGGGATCAATAGTCTTTTAGGAATTGAAGGTACTAAGATGGGAGTTTTGAATAAATAATCTTTGACCTTGTTACAAGTTTCCTAACATTCATCGTCCCATACACCGGGGTTGCACTTTCTAAGCAAGAGAAAAATAGGATCACATTTCTCAGTTAACTGTGAAATGAATTGAGTAATGTAATTTAGTCCTTCTAAAAACCCTCGAACTTCTTTTTGTGTGCTGGGTGGCAGTAGCTCCTGTATGGCTTTGACTTTATCTGGATCTATTTCAATTACTCTTTTGCTGACTACAAAGCCTAACAACTTTCCCGACGTGGCCCCGAAAATGCATTTTGCTAGGTTTAGCTTTAATTGATACTTTCTTAGCCTTCCAAACAACTTTCTTAGGATTCTTACATGCTCTTCCTCCATTTGGAATTTTGCAATCATGTCGTCGACATAAATTTCAATCTCCTTATGCATCATGTCATGGAACAGGGTTACCATGACCCTTTGATAAGTTGCCCCTGCGTTTTTGAGTTTGAAGGGCATCACCTTATAGCAAAATGTTCCCCACAATGTGACAAACATGGTTTTGATCATATCCTCAGGGTCCATGCTTATCTGATTATACCCCGAGAAACCATCCATGAATGAAAACAAAGAATGACCTGCTGTGTTATCGACTAACGTGTCGATGTGAGGTAATGGGAAGTTATCTTTTGGGCTAGCTTTATTTAAATCTCGATAGTCCACACACACACTTTTCCATCTTTTTTAGGAACAGGACTATGTTAGCTACCCATTCCAAGTATTTGACTACTTGGAGAAACCCGACGTCAAATTGCTTCTTGATTTCTTCTTTTATTTTTAATAACACATCTGGTCTCATCCTTCGGAGCCTTTGCTGCATAGGCCTACATTCTTCCTTTATAGGGAGTTTGTGTACCACAATGTCACTGCTTAAACCAGGCATATCTTGGTAAGACCATGCGAAGATATCTTGGAACTTTTGAAACAACTCGATTGGATCCTTTCTAGTTTCTAAGGAGATGCTTGTCCCAATTTTCACCTCTTTCTTTTCATCTTCGTTTCCCAAAATAAGGTAGGATTTGTTTTTCTTCTTGTTCCATCATTCTTAAACAGCTCCGGAGGTAAATTACAATCTTGATCATCTTCGAGGTCCTGAAGCTCTTCTAAACACATATCTTGCTCGAAGTGAGGCTCTAAGTTAGCATCAGGGTTATTCATATTATTAATATTCATAGACCTGTCAAGGGATGAAAGGGAGGTCCAAAGAACAAAATAAATTTACGAAAGAATGATTATGTAGTATGTGTATGAGTATGTTTGTCAAATTGGTCAAGAATGTATGTATTAAAGAAGGATTCATCTTGTTTTATTGGTTATGTACAAATGGTTTATTAAGTTGGATTTAAGAATGAAAGAATAATTAGGGAAAAGGAAAAATTGTCATATAAGATGGAAATGCATTTTCATTCAAAATAACTAGATAATGATCATAGGCCCTTTTACAAAAAGATCCATATTGCTTTCGAGCCTAAAGCAATAGGTGTTTTGAGCATTACTCTAAAGAAATCTTAAAAATTACAGGGAGTTCCTCTACAGTCCAATTATTCAGAGTGCTTCCAGGTGCACATGGATCGATTCTTGACAGGTTCTCCTCTTCTCTTTCATCAGATATAGCATTGATGCCTAGATCTTTCATGATTCCTCCAGTCTTGATCGTTACTTGCTCTTTTTTCGGCTCTGACGTTTGGTTGATCACCCCTCCTGAGGCAAAAGTCTTGTATATGTGCAGGAAGACCATGGGTTCCCATGAAATTTCTTTTTCGGACAACCTCGTCATCCTTCTTTCTTGCTTTCTTTCTAGCTCCTTCTTCTTTTGTTTTGCGTCCGGTTTGTACCCCAAGCCATAATGATCCCTCTTAACTATTAACATCGGCACATTAACTATTCCCTGGAGGTATTTTCCTAACCCTTTTCCAGGTAACGCTCCTTTTCCAATGGTTAAACGCAAGCCCATCTTGGTGGTTGACGATATCATGGGCACAGGGATCTTGCACCCCTCAGCAATGAAGGTTGCATTGACAAATTCTAGTGAGCGGAAGGAACATTCCACAGCCTCCTCATCTATTCCAACGTAAGGTGAATCGCTCGTTATGGATGCGATAATTTCCTCCTCAGCGTTGATCGTGATTAACCGTCCTTCATTTATTAATTTCACTTTTTGGTGCAATGAAGATGGTATTGCTCCAGCTAAGTGAATCCAAGGTCTTCCCAATAGACAGTTGTAAGTGGGTCTGATATCCATCACTAAAAAATCCACCTCATATTTATTTGGCCCAACTTGAAGAGGTACTTCAATCTTGCCCATTACCTTCCTCTCTGTCCCGTCAAATGCTCTCACTATATTGTTACAACCTTTCATGTGAGAGCTATCAATCTGTAATCTTTGCAAGGTGGCTAATGGTAGCACATTGAAAGCTAAGCCGTTGTCTATGAGTACCCTAGATAGCGTGTACCCCTTGCAACGGGTAGTGAGATGCAAGACTTTGGTCCCATGCCTCCTATTGGTATTTCGTCATTGCTGAAGAAAATGAAGTTATCGGCACTCACGTTATTGACTAATCGATCTAGCTTACTGACAGAGATATCATTTGCTACATATGTTTCGTTCAGCACCTTCATTAGTGCGCTTCGATGGGCTTCCAAGCTTAAGAGTAAGGACAAGATTGATATCCGAGTAGGCTGTTTGTGTAATTGTTCCACTAAACTATATTCGCTATGTCTCAGAAATTTCAAAAACTCTTTTGCCTCTTTCTAGGATACGTCTTCCTCTAGCTCACACATTATTGCCTTCCCTTTGGTGATCTCTTTCTCCTTATTCACTGGGTTATAATTCTTACCACTACGGGTAACAAGATTTACATCCTTCCTGAGTTCCCCCTCCCTTGGTATGGTTACGTTACAATTGTAATTCCACGAGACCTTTTTACTATCTTTGTAAGGGAAAATTGCTGACTTTTGTATAATGATGCGCGAGACTACTTACTCTCTTGCCATGCTGTTCGTGGGTTTGGAAATAATCACTTTTGGGCGATTAATCCCATAAGCCTTAACTGCTCCCTCCTCGAAGGCGTAAACATCATCAACCTCCTCTTCTTCTTCGAAAAATTCCAATTCTTTGTTGTCCATCAACGTCTGCACTATAGCTTTGAATTCGACGCAGTCTTGAATCTCATGCCCGTTAATGGCATGAAACTCGCAGTAGCTGTCAGTCATTGCTATTGTGCTCTCTTTATCCTCCGCGATTATCCCTTCTTTGACCAACTGTTTCCTTACCCATTGGAGTGGGGACCTAACTTCTTCAACATTTCTTTTGATTCTCCGGCCCCTTCCTTCCATAAAAGCATCCACTCCCTGTTCTAGATGATTGGGTAGGGGATTCCCAGCTACATTGGGTTTTGTTAGTTCTTCTAATCTCACGACTCCATGCTCGATGAGTCCCTTCACTCGCCTCTTGAAGGCTAGGCAATTCTCAATCGAATGACCTTCTACCCCTGCATGGTATTTGCAATGAGCACTTGTATCGTACCAGGCCTGGAATGGGGGTTTATATGGCTTCACGCGTTGTGGAGATACTTCATGCGCGTCATGCAGTATTTTCTAAAGTTCTCAATATGATAGAGGAAGGGCAATATATTGAATTCTTCCCCTATTCGGCCTTAAGCCCGGTTCTTGCCTTGGGGCATTTTGATAATTGCTTGTTGGGGCTTTAGGCTGTCCTACCACGAATGGCTTGGCGTAACTTGGCCTGTACACACTTGCATTATTAACTTCATTATCCCTCCTTCTAGGGGTAGGCCTTTTAGTGTTTTATCCATCCTCAATCTTACCGGTTTTGATTGTATTCTCGATCATCTCCCCCGATATGACCATATCAGAAAAACTCTTAGTGGCGTTCCCCAACAGATGGTTGAGATAAGGTGCCTAGAGGGTGCTAACAAACAACATAGTTATTTCTTTTTCTATTAACGGTGGTTGCACCTGAGTTACCATATCTCGCCAGCTCTGTGCATACTGTCTGAAACTTTCGTTTGATCTTTTTTCCATGTTTTGTAGTGTGAGTCGATCAGGAGCTATTTCTATTACGTGGCCGTATTGTTTTAAGAAGGCCTACGCTAGATCTCTCCATGAATGAATTTTTGCTCGGCTCAATTGATTATACCATCTGGCTGTCGATCCTGCTAGGCTGTATTGAAAATAATAAATCAATAGTTGGTCATTATGAACGTGCCCTACCATTTTCCTACAAAACTTGGTAAGGTGAGTTTTGGGGCAACTCGTTCCATTATATTTCTCAAATTCTGGGGCTTTGAATTTAGGAGGGAGAACTAAATCTAGGACCAGACTTAATTCTTTAGCATCCATCCCATAAGAGTTTTCAATTCCTTGCATTGATTCAATCCTCTCTTCTAATTGCTTGTATTTTTCTTCTATCTATCGGGGAATATCTATCCTCATCATTTCATCGAAATTCGAGATACCCAGATTTGCAGCATTATCCTCTGGGTTTGATCCAGATCCTACTGGATAATTTACCGGCCTTGATGTGCCAGTGGCCTGCTGTTGCGCTCTTATAGTAACGGTGGCCTCTTGTGTTGGCATCTTATGCGAAGCTGGGTTATGAAGAGGTGTGAAGCCTGGGGGAACAATTGGGTCCTCGTCTTCCTCAATTGCAGGGCCTTTTCCTTTATCAGCCATGCTTTGCTTCACTTATGCTAGTTCATTCATCAAATTCTTTTGCACTTTCATAAACTGATTTTCATTTCCCTACACATCATCGCCATTTGCTCCTGAATGTGCCCTTGCATTTGTTCTTGTAATTCTTTCTGGATTTGTTCGAGTCTTTGCTCCATGGCCTTTGTTTTTTTACGAGTATTATAACGATGTGAGTTTTCAATGATTACTGATGTAGCTGGATAAAGTTTTTTAATTAGTTAGAATTATTATGCGAAAGCATACAAAGATACGATGCGAATAAGATACATTTATGTAATGCAAGAAAAGGCATTGATTTTGAAGCCCATTTTCCATTAGAACAACTTCTCCAGAAGAAAAACTCCTTTACATAAAGCGAAATTACATAAATGGCTTTGCCTTATTACCTAGAGCTTTAATTTTTCCAGAAAGTCCAGCTAACTTCTATCCTCGTTCTGATTTTGATTCATACTGGAGACTTAAAATATCAGCTTCAACAGCTAGCTCTTGCATGTGATCAGCGGCCTCCCTCATTTGGGTCAATGCTCTTCCCATTACATAATCTTTTTCTTCGACTTGTCTCTGGGCTTGTCGAGAGTGCCATTTGCTGGTTTCTAGATTCCTTTCCATGATCTCAAATCGAATCTCATTGTTATGGAGTGCAGCCTCTAGTTCTTGTACCCTTTCCCTTAATTCTTGATTTTTAGCCATACTTACCTTGAGTTTCAAGATAGAATTTCGGTTGCAGTGTCTTCGTAGTGATTCTTCTAATTCCCCTATTCTCGTTTCCAATCCAGCTATCTGGGCTTTCATCTCAGCCTTCTCGACTTGCTTTTCTAACAGTTCTCCTTTCAGAGCATTTTCAAGAGCCTGACCGTCTTAAAATTTCCTTTGCCACTGCTCTGTCTGGTCTTTCTGTATCTGAATTTCCTGTCACCATTGTTTTGACGTTTACCCAACCCTGCAGTTCTCATAGACAAACGGAGCTTCTTATAAACTTTCTTCAAGTCAACTAGGTCCTCTTCGACTTTGTTTTTGCCTTTCCTTAATTTCTCAACCTCTAACCTCTGCATATTCACGTCTAGTCGCAACTTCATTTTTTCTTCTTCTAGGACCTTTATTCTCTTTTCGAACTCTGCGCTTTTTTTCTCGAAGTATTGTTTCATGATGTCTATTTCTGATAGGACTTCTTGCAAATATTCTTCTATCGGCTAAACATTTTCGGGATTTGGCGTTGGGATGTTACCGTTAACTCTTTTACTTTTCCACCAATCATAATTTGGTGTTGTCAACGGGTTTGCACTAAATTTGTTCATTCTATGAACTTTCTTCCAAGCATTTGCTACCTCTCGGACCCTCTTTTTGTAGTCATTCCCTCTGTAGGAGAACTCACATTGAGCTAGGCCATGTGTCACAGGGATAAATTATCTTGTCTTGTACTGCCTCAACATGAGCAAAGGGGCATATCCTGTGGCACCCCATACCCCGAGTAGAGAGACCCAATCAAAGCTACTACAACGATAAAGGATCTCATCTGGAACGAACCAAGGTGCATACCACTCGACATCTTCATCCTGAAGGTTCTGAAGGATAGCCATCCATTTTTTCCTCAAACACATTTTGTTCCTTTTGCGTGGTAACAAATTCCTTCAAAGGTGAGAAGTCGACTGATAACACTTTGCATGAAAACCTTTCTACTTTCCAGAAATGACTTTGAAACCAAACTATCAGAAGCTGTGCACAACTAATGAACCTTCCTTCCCCTTCTCTTCGGCAAGCACTTAATGATCTGAAGGTTTCGGCAAGAATCGTTGGAACGAGCGTGACACCCTTACTAAGCTGATCAAACAACACTGCTACCGCGTCCTCCACATGCCTTAATGCTTTTGGGAAAAGGACTAACCTGTAAATGCCAAGAGCAAAGATGTCAATGCGCTTATTCATACCTGGATGTGTCGAAATTAGATCTCGCAAACTCTTCCAGTTGATGAACTTATTGTCTCCCTTTACTTTGATCCAAGCTGCGACCCACTGTTCACTCATCCCGATTACACTCATCAGCCTTTCAGAAACGTCGAGACACATGCATCCTTTGAGTATGCTTTATCGACTTGAATTCTAGGACAACGGATCAAAGTAGTATACTCCTCTACCGTGGGCGTCATATCTAGGTTCTCGAAGGTAAAACAACTATAGGCGGGATTCCAATGCTGGGCGAGGGCTCGGAAGAGATGTTTGTCGATTTTCACTTCCAGCAAGTAAGGCAAGTCTCCATATTCCTGATAGAACAACTATTTCAACTCACTGTCCCATTGACCCCAAATATCTCTTAACTCTTATAGATTATTTTGAGCCACCTTAATCCGAGTGTAATCCCAAAACTCTGATAAATGCCCTTCTTTTAAACTATCTCCTTTTTCACACTGCTGTTCCTCTGACCATAAGAGCGTAACCATGTTATTTTCCACTTTATCAAGAAATTCGCCTTCCATGATGAAACTGCCTATTTGGTAATCGAACTTAAATCAACACCTTTTCATTTATGATGATGCAGTGCAAGCAAAAGAGACAAAACAGAACACGTTAGCAAAACATAATAATATTAACATACAAGTATACAACAAAGAACCTAAAAATGTCTAGGATAAATGCTAAAAGGTTCGATATAACTTCTTCTAAGGCAAGTACTTAGGGTTCACTATATGCAGTTTTAGGCTCTAGAGTAAAGGGTACCCAAACCAACAGATTCCTCGATCCTCACCCATTACAGGCTCATATGAATGAGTTCGATTTAGGGGGATAAATTTCTCACATGTTTACACAAAAGTGAAAACTTCACGAAAACAAGGGTACAGATGTAATCCAGAAAGCGATTCACTATCATGCATGGAGGTGAATACCTCACGAAGGAGTAGTTTCCCGTTTCCACTTAAAAGGGTAGTAACAAAATGCATATGGATGCAAATTTATACTAGCAATATCAACATAATAAAATATCACACAAAGATGCCGAGGATCGTGTATTAAACAAAATCGAAGATTTAAAAGTTTTCAAAAAAAAGACTCGAAAATAATCAACTTTGGCTTGACTCTCGTTTTTTTTAAAAAAGTCCCCAGTGAAGTGGCCAAGCTATCGAAACATTTTTTTTTGGGAAAACAAACAAGTCTCGAACAATATTTGAAATTCAAAAAATGGGTATGATAAAAAATGGGAGTCGTCACCAATCTTTTTATATGGTGTGATTGGATCACCACAAAACGTTTAAAATCCGTTTTGAAAATATTTTGGTCTTCGAAATCCAGAAAATAGGTTCGGGAGTCGGTTACGCATGAGGAAGGATTAGCACCCTCATACGCCCAAAATTGGTACCACATTGATTATTTTCGGGTCTTGGTTTGTTAAACATTTGAAAACTCGAGTAAAATTTAAAATTACGATCTTTGTTTTTAGAAGAACTTTGCATGATTTCAAAGAAAATCCTTTTGGAGGAAAATCGTCCTCGTGTTTCGAATTTCTATGAGAACTGGAAGTCGTGTCCAACATGTTAGGGCACTACATTCTCGGAATTATACGATCACGTGAATTATACGAAAATTACACTCAGCACATTAAAGCATGTTTTTTTGAAGTCTTCACATGAAAGGATATTGATCCGTTTTGTTTTAAAATCATTTGTATATATATATTTTTGAGAACTTGAAATTTCGTATTGAGTTTAAAATACAATCCTTGGACACATGACTTAAAGGATTTGAAGAAAGGATGCCCGTCTATTTCGATTTTCACGGAGAATTGAAGTCGTGACAACACGTTAGGGCACAACGTTCTCGGAATCTCGAAATTAGAAGGCATTTAAAAAGTTTAAGGAGGATATTTGATTCGTGTAAATTATACGAAAAACCACACCCGACACGTTAGGGCATGATTTCCCGAAGTTTCCACACAAAAAGGATATTGCCTTGGTTTAAAAAGTTTATGAAAATAATTTTGAAAACAAATATGTAATTTTAAATATGAATGAGCAGTTAATAACGAATATTAAATAACACGAAACAAAATATTTAAGCAGGTAAACAAGTACATAAAATTGATAGAATAAAATATGAGAGAATAATAAAATTCTATGTATGTATATTGAAGAAAGAAAGGAAAAACAAAGCAAACGGGATTAAATGCAATTTTTGGATACCCAAGGGCAAATCGAGAATTTTGGACACTTTAAAGGCAAAAATGGCAATTTTGGGATGTTCGGGGGTAAAATAAAAATTTTTGGAAGTTTAGGGTTAAAAATGGAATTTTGGGAAGTGCGGGAGTAAAATGGTAATTTTTGGAAAGTTTGGGGTCAAAAATGGAATTTTTGAAAGTTTTGGGGTAAAATGGTA
The DNA here is from genome assembly GCA_005610355.1 of Gossypioides kirkii. Taxonomy (NCBI): domain Eukaryota; kingdom Viridiplantae; phylum Streptophyta; class Magnoliopsida; order Malvales; family Malvaceae; genus Gossypioides; species Gossypioides kirkii. The sequence goes on along the minus strand of CP032251.1, from coordinate 2,653,983 downwards.
ACTTTTGGATAATTCGTAGTCAAAGTGGAATTTTTGGAAGTTTAGGAGTAAAATGGTAATTTCTGGAAAGTTCGAGGTCAAAAATGGATTTTTTTGGAAGTTTAGGGGTAAAATGGTAATTTTTGGAAAGTTTGGGGTCAAAAATGGTAATTTTGGATAATTAGGGGTAAAATGGTAATTTTTGGAAAGTTTCGGGTCAAAAATGGAATGTTTGGACATCCGGGGTAAAATGGTAATTTTTAGAAATTTGGGGTCAAAAATGGAATTTTAAAAAGTTCGAGGGTGAAAATGTAATTTTTGGAAAGTTCGAGTCAAAAATGAAATTTTTGGACATATTGTAATTTTCAAAAATTTTGGGGTCAAAAATGGAATTTTCAGAAGTTCGAGGTCAAAAATGGAATTTTTGAAGGTTCGAGGGCAAAATGTAATTTTTATGAAATTTGAGGGTCAACATATGATTTTTGAAAAGTTTGGGATCAAATGTAATTTCTGGACAATTGAGGGACCTTTTGGGTAATAAAACTAAAAAGGGTTACACGTGATAGTTTCTCAAGCATTTTGGGGTCAAAGGACCAATTTGTAAAATTTTTAAAATTATTGGGCCGATTTTATAATTAGACAAAACTTGATTTGAGGATGAAATTAAAATAAAATAGAAAGGGAAGGACCAATTGCATAAATAACTCAAATATTGACACGTGGCAGCTTCTTGGAGTTTCAAAAAGGTCAAAGGACCAAATTAAAAAATATTGAAAATTGTTGGGCCCATTAAAAATTAATTAAAAATATAAAAAGGACTAAATTGTAAAAAATAGAAAAAGCGAAAGGACCGATGCAAGAAATATACCTTTTAACAAAAACACGCGGATTTTGAGGTCGGAGCGGGTCGGGTCGGATCAAGCCACGGGTTATGAGCCAAACGGCGCCGTTTTGGCACCAATTGTGTTTCCCCAAAACGGCAGCATTTAAGAGCTGCTATAAATCCAAGTTTTCATAAAAAGTTTTCATTTTTTACTTTCTCTTTTTCAAAAACACTCAAATCCTCTCAAAAGAAAAAGCTCTCTCCACTTCATGGCCAGTCTGGCCCCATCCGTCGCTCCATCGAGACCTCACCGTACGTTCGTCGCCGACCGTCGCGCGTGATCACCACGCACCACCGTTTGCTGTCCTCCGGTGCACGCGCTGTCGTCTTCTCCATCCACGTGCCATCCAAGTACAAAACTCCTCTTTTTTGAAACCCTTTTCCTTTAAAGCATTTTGATTTTTTTTCTTAAAACCCTTTTCTTTTTCATGTCTTTAGAAACTGTTTTTGATTTCCCCTTTGAAACTTTTTCCTTTTTGATTTCTTAGAAAACTGTTTTGATTTTTTTAAAAATAAACCTTTTTCCTTTTCAGATCTGTTTGGATCTAAAATATTTTAGTATTTCTGTGTATATTTTCTTAAAAACCAATTTATTTTTTAATCTGACTTGTATTTGCTTCTGTGTTTTGATGCTTTGTGTCTGTTCGAGTATCTCTGCTTGTTATTAACTGCTCTGATTTGCAAAATGCTTATTGCCTCTATATTGATTTTCAGAAATTTGTGGATGTGTATTAACTTTGAATATTCAATCGAGGGTCAGTAACTTCTATTACAAATATTTGAATTTGGTTTTGTAACCTACAAAACCATCATTACAATCTGATTTTGCATTTAAAAGTTGTCTTGTTCTTTCTTTTGCAGGTACCAGTGGTGGCCATGGCAGTGACGATGGTGCAGAAGCAAGTGGCTAGTGGTGCAACTTGGTTGCTGACGTGGCGTGTTCTGAGAGGCTGAGATGGAGGTGGTAGCAAGTGGTGGCAGACTGGGGTTTGACTTAGGGTATTTTGGGTCAATTGGGTTGTAAGAGTTTGGGTCATTTGAAATTGGGCCCAATTGGGCTTTATAACAATGGACATTTGGTTTGTATTTTGTATTTTGGTCAACCTTTAAATTTTTAATTTAAAGTAAATTTAAATTTTAAAATAAATTTAAACTTAAAATAAATTAAAATCCAAAATTGGGTTCAACTTGGTTTCAAAGTTGAGCCCGGACAAATTGGGCTTCAACATATATTATAAAATATATATAATAATTAAATTATTTATCTCATATTATTACACTAATAATCAAGGGATTAGAGTATAAAGTAACAAGATGTTGATCCCATGACAAAGACGATTCCACCTTTAATTTGGTTTAGCAATTTTAAAGATGTTGATTTAATTGTGGCCCAATGCCTTTTCCATCATTTTGTGGATATACTTTTCCATTCAGAATACTTTTCCACAAAAGAATACGACTCAAGGGAATTTTTGGTTCAGTCGTGATGGAATTTATTTTCCAAAGAATCGGTCTTTTAACGTGGCATTTACTTTAAATATTGTCTTCAGTTTCTAAGAAATTTCTCACCCATTAAGACCCAAAAAGTTGGGACTTTAGACAAATTAATGGTGTTTTCTCTATTGGCAGGTTTTAATGAAGTTATATCTATGATTATATAATATATTGGTGAATTATAATAATAGGATATAGTCTGAACAACAAACGTGATTAGCACAACTCGAATCTAGATCACATTTGGGACGGTGAACACCCTAGACCATCAGGTCATCACATGGAGTTCATATGATATATTTTATTAAATTGGTGTTAAGAGTTAATTTGATATCGAACCCAACAAGTGGCTCCAGTAGAAAAGAGGGTGTTATTCATCCTAGGGGTCTCGGGTTTGAGCATCTGTGTGTGCAAGGTGTGTGTGCGTTGTCAAAGGGTTATTACCATGTAATTACACCCAGTATATTCAAAAAAACTTATTTAAAAATAAGTTTTTAATAAAGTAACGAATATTAATATAAGGTTAAAGGGTAAAAAACGCCTTAATAAAAAGTCAAAAAATCAATTAAACTCATATTATAAAAACGCCTTAATTAAACTGTCGTTGATTGATTTTACCAATATTAGTTGTTGATATGGTTGATGAAAACCATGACAAGTTGACATGTGACATACCACATGGAAGTATGCTGATGTAGGTTGCCAAGTTAATAAAATATTTTTAAGAAATGGAAAAATTATAAAAGTTATTTCAAATATAAAAATAAAATATGAATGATTATTAAAAAGTTCTGAAAAATAATAAAATATAACTTAACCTACCATAATAGTTTGATTTGATATTTCACTCAAATGTTTATAAAAAGACTCCCATGTATTGGTAGTGTAAATAATTCTTAGACTTGTGACACTAAATCTCCTTGTATGTTGACCATCATACTTTGATTCATCACCAAGAGAATCCGCATTGATAGACACTAAAAGTAGAAAGTTTTAAGTATGGTATGACATACAAAGGTGATGGAGTGATTCTGAAAAAAACTCATAGCCCCAAGTGATACGAGGGGACATATTTTTTTTACTCTTGATTTGTATAACCATAAATCCTTAGAAAAGACAGAATCAAGATTAATACAAGGAAGTGCAAGTCTAACATGGATGAACAAAGATAGACACCGTGTCATACTTTCTAGCTTATTCGGGATATATGATGAAAATATTTAATTACACATAAATACTAGACATTGAAAGTCTTTATCGAAAAAAATAATAATTTTGACTTTGCGAATAATTGAGGTAATGATGAATTGCTAGATTTTACTCATGATCTACTAATATAATTATTTCTTAATTGAAATAGATTATATTTATTGTTAACATAATTTGAATTTTAATAAAAAAAAATCAGTTATAGCATGTACCTTACAATTTTAAAACTGATGGATTTCTAGCAACTCATTATAGGCCGAGTCAAGGTCTTTTTGCAATAGTTTGTAAGGACCAGTTGTTGTTATTGCTTCAGTCGATGTCATGGAACTTACTTTTTCATGGAAATTTCGTGCCTGCATAGTTATTAGAAAAGATGAGTATATATATTTTCATGTTGTTATTAGTATCAATGGTGCAAATGCTAGGGGTTAGCGTTCGATCGAATCCAGTAAACAAATTTTGAGTTGATTGATAAGTGTTGAAAGTAACATATTTTAACCTCGTCCTTAATGTGTTTTTGGATATACGAGGAATTTCTTAGCGATCGAAAATACATGAGCAAAGCAATCAAAAGCAAAAATAGATCTAGGTATTGCGTTGTTTTTTTTTTTTTTTGCATATTTTCGAAAAACATAATAGATCTAACGTGTTTTTTTTTTTTTTTTTGAAAGCAAATAATATTTGGGTTTATTTTTTACCTTTGTGATGCTTCCTTTTCCGCCGTCGTCGATGGTGGCCAAGGGTGCTACCTCCAATGATGGGTGGCTTGTATCGAAGAGAAAGAGAAAAGCTTCATCGGAGGGGTGTTTTCTTTAAAAAAACCGAAACGTTTTCTCATTTTTAAAGGGTTTTGAGGTTTTTTTTTTGTGAAAGAACTCAAGATTTGAAATTTAGTTTTAAAAAGGGTTCCAAAAAAAGGTTGTTTTTCTTAAAAAAATTTTGACCACCGTGGATGGTGGTTGTCGGAGTTGACTCACGTTGGTGCCCCGACGGAGGGTTGTTCGACCTTATGATCGACTGTGGGGGATTTGAGAGAAAATAATTTTGAAAAAGAAAGTTTTTTTTTAAACAAGATTTAAAATGAAGTTTTTTAAAAAATTGGTTTAAATAATGGATCCAAAAGGCGTTGTTTTGGAGAGGGAGCATAGCTCCTAAAATGGAGTCGTTTTGACACTCCAAACTCGACCTATTTCATACCTGAATAGGGTCCGCTTTGGAAAAATAGGGAATTTATCCCCGTGGTCCCTCCTAGTTTCACAAAGTTTCAATTTGGTCCTTGCCCTTCAATGTCACTCATATGCGACGTCGTTTCAAGCCCAATCACAATGGCTTTGAAACGTCACCAGTTTGGCGACGGGCTTTTAAAATAAAAAGAGAAAAATACAAATTAAGTCCTTCTGCCCTTTCATTTATTTAAAATTTATCTTTTTTGTCCTTATATCATTTTTTAAATTAGTAAACTGATTTTATATATTTTTTAAATTGGTCCTTTTTCCACTATTTTATTTAAAAATTGTTTTAATACGGTTTTTCTTTTTACTTATTTTTAAACCTTTAAATATTTTTAAAATTTTGTCACTGTTCTTGTTTTGTTTTCAATTAAATCCTGTTTTTATATTTATTTATTTATTAATATTATTTTATTTGTTTTATGTATTAAATTTACATATATTATTGTTTTATTTCGTTATGTACTGCCTTTTAATTTTTTTTATATTTGTTTTAGTATCATTTTATTTATTTGGTGTTTTTAATTTTCTTCAATTTATTATTTTTAATTGTATATCTATTTGTCATTTTTTATTTATGCTATGTTGCCTTATCATTATTAAATTGCAAATTGTGTTCATTCATATTCATTTTTAAAAAAAAATATGTATATGTGTTTTGATAAAATAAATGATTTTAAAATTGAGGCTGTTTGTTATTTCGGGATTTGAAAAGTCGTGCCTTAACTTACTAGGTGTGTTTTTTTCTTTGAACCGGAATAATCGAATACTCTTCTCTGTTTTAAAAAATAAAATCGTGAGATTTGAAATAAAAAGAATGCTTGTTATTTTTGAAAATTCGAGGTGTCGTGCCATAACTTACTGGACATGACTTCCTTCTCGATTATTTCAAAGTAACGAGCCTTCCTCACAAAGTTCGATTTCCTAAAAATAATATTAAATCTGTTAATCATGCATTTAAGGATTATATTTTAATTTCTACTCGAGTTTTCAAATTTTTAACAATTAAGACCTTTTAAAAATCGATTTGGTATCAATTTTGAGTGTGTGAGGGTGCTAATCCTTCCTCACACGTAACCGACTCTCAAACCTATTTTTTGGATTTCGAAGATCAAATTGTTTTTTAATAAATTAAAATGTTTTAAGGTGCTCCAATCACACCGAATAAAAAGGGTTGGTGGCGACTTCGTTTTCGGTTTTAAAATAAAATTCGAGACTTTTTCAAAAAAAAATGGTTTTGACACCAACTACTTAATGAAGCCAAAATTTCATGCAAATGTATATATATATATTGAAAAATAGAAAGAAAAATGCCAAAATTAAACATATGTCATACAAACCTATTCCCCACACTTAAATTGAACAGTGTCTTCAATGTTCTAAGCAAAATAAATGATTAAGGAAACTTCTCGGCATAAATGCTGAAAAAATTGATGGAAATTTTTCATCGCCGCTTACTCGTCATTTTAAGTATGACTCATAAGTGTGACTCATATGACAATAGAGGCAAAATATCAAAGTCTAGCTAATACTACTTCTGAGCTTGCTTGGTTTCAGTCTCTACATGCAGAAATTGGATTTGTGTCTACTGGAGTGCCAACAATTTGGTGTGATAATGTGAGTGTTGTCTCACTTGCAGCAAATTCCGTTTTTCATGCTCGAGCCAGACATTTTGAGATCGATTTGCACTTTGTTTGTGACAAAGTCTTGCGTGGTCAACTACAGGTTAGTTTTGAATCCGAGAAGTGACCAAATTGCAGACATTCTTACCAAGCCATTATCTGCTGGGAATTTTGAAGGCTTTCGAGATCAACTTAGTGTTGTGTCTCTTGCAGATTTTTCAAGAGAAAGTAGGGAGGATGCTAGATAAGTAACTAGCAGTTAACTCATAGTTTGTATATAAGACAATTGATGGCTTAAGTCATTTAGATATGAAATAATGATTAGTTTCTTCATATAAGCTCTCTGCTATTTGTTGATACTACATAAGTTGGTTTATATTTTTTAGGAAACTCCTTCAATTGATGCATATCTTAGTGGATTTAGGTAACTATTCAATTAGATCACTAGGGTTAAGCGAAGACTCTCAATGTTTAACTCTCCCTTAAATTATACCTTAATCCAACTCTCACTTAGACTATGTACGAAGAACAAATTGAATAATTAATTTAACTACTACCTTAAACTTAATAATAAATCAATCCTAAGAAGAGTAATTGAAAAGAGATTAAGTGAAAAAAATTATTGAATAATTGCAACTCCAATCTCTATTCAAGCGTTGTATCGGTGAATGTTAGCACGACAACTACAATTTCTTTGAAAGAAAACTAATAAAAAAGTAAAAGCAAAAAATATAATAAAAACTAATTAAGCACCTTTCCTCTCTCTCTATTAAGACTTAAAAAGGACTATTTATAGCCTTGTGTTAACGTAAACAGGGGTTTATTCAACTTGAAACGAAATCGAGGGAAAATAAACAACAAAACGACACGGTGCTGCCTCCATCTTTTGCACGAACAGCATGCCGCAACGCGCACGTTGCTTCTACTACTCCATGCTTTTCTTCCTTTTTTTCGACCTCCGTCTTGCTTCCAGCCTTCCACTTGTATCCGAACTCGCTCCTCATTCCAAATTAGACCCTGAATCAACAACTCATTAACATCTGATGTCGAATGAAAAGACATAAAATAACAAGGAGATGCCTCACATTGTTGACATGAAAATTAAGTTGAAGAAATGGCATGGATTTCACCATCTTCCCCTGGATCCTGAGCTTTGAATTTTGCCTTTATCATCCAAATACATATCATGCTCCTTGAGTTGCAAGAGAGAAATAGCTTGGAGACGATTTGTTACTGGTCTTTTCCTTGAAAGGAACTCTTGAGACACACACTTCATTGTTGGTCGGAACTTTGGGTCCAACCTTAAGCAAGCAAAGGCAATTGTTGCAACAAAGGCAATATCCTTTGCAACTCTTTGATCGCTTGGAAGTGATAAGCGTGGATCTAAAATTTCACTTAACATTATATTCTTGGAATATGATGTCGGTAGTGATACCAAGAGTCCACCAGGATGCTTTCCCATGAGTGTTTCAAGTGCTAATACTCCAAAGCTATACACATCACATTTTTCATTTACGATCATAGTATAAGCAAGTTCTGCATTTCACAACCAAAGAATCACAATTAAAATATAGATGTTAAAATCTTTTAAAAGATCTAAAATCTATCGTTCTTTATAGAAAAAAAAAAACACTTCAACACTTGAAAATCATGGCGCTCTATGTGTAAACTCATGCTAATCATTAACCACAAGCATTGATAAGGCATACTTTCAACCTAAGTAGATAAAATAGATAGGATAAGCAATCAAAAACAATCGGATGCTTGAAACCTTTACCTGGTGCAATGTACCCGTAGGTTCCAACAAGCATTGTTTGATTAGATGAATCAGGATCAAGAAATCTAGCTGTACCAAAATCTGAGACACAAGCCTCATGGTTGGAGTTCAATAAAATGTTATTGCTTGATATGTCTCGATGAACTATTGGTGGGCGGCAATCATGATGCAAATAAGATAAAGCACATGATGTATCTTTTATTATCTTGACTCTTTTGATCCAATCCAGCTCCACTGCTTCAATATCATTTTCTAAGACACAAAATAAACTCCCTCGAGCCATGTATTCGTAAATCAAAAACATGCAATGATTATGAAGACAAAATCCATGAAGCTTTACGATGTTCTTGTGTCGTATTTCTGATAATATTTTTGCCTCATTCTTGAAACTCTTTTCAAAAGTTGTGACCTCTTCTTCTCTATGATTAAGTTTCTTTACGGCAACAATCTTTCCACTTGGTAATTGTGCTCTATAAACACTACCATAACCACCAATCCCAATACAGTATCGGTTGTCAAAGTCCTCTGTCGCATTAATGATGTCTTGAAATGCAATTCTTCCATCAAAGTTAAAGACTGAGAATAAATCTCCAGTTTTTGTGACATTTGACTTACAAGTATTGTTTTCTGTTCTGCATCGTAAGTAAAGAAGAAAACCCATAGATAATAAGGCTGAAAAGCCAACTATTGGGATGATGATTCTAGCAATTATTACCTTGTTGCTTGTTGTAGAAGGGCAAAGAAAGAAACCTGGTATCTTTCCACACAAGTGCTTGTTTCCCCGAAATGAGTCAGGAGAAAAACGACTCAAGTAATGTGGAATAGGACCCTCCAGAAAGTTATAGGACAGATTGACCTTTTCCTTGGGCCTTAAGGATTTAGGAATCGTGCCCCTTAGCTTGTTGTGGCTAAGATCCAAAATGCTTATGTTAACCATGATACCAAATTGATGTGGTATTTCTCCCTCGATGAAGTTATGACTTAGATCAAGAGTATGAAATGGACAGACTAAAACTTCAAAGGGAATGCTTCCAATTATTTGATTGTTACTCAAAGACAATTCTTGTAAAATTGAGCAATCCCCAATTTGAGATGGAATAGGTCCAATCAATTTGTTATTGGAGAGGTTAAGGCATCTTAAATCTTTCAAATTCTCCACTACTTGTGGTAAGGGACCTTCTAAAAAATTCGAATCAAGGTACAAATATCTCAATCTAGATAAATAAGATATTGATGAATGGATCAAACCATTGAGCCTGTTTTTACTTAGATCCAATGCAACCAAATTCTTCATGTTTCCAATTTCATATGGGATTGGGCCTTCTAGCATGTTTTCATTGAGATATAATTCAACCAAACTCTTCATGTTTTGTAATTCAAACGGAATGAAACCACTAATTTGGTTTGAAGTGAAGTACAAAAATTTCAAATTGGTTAAGCCACCCAAAGTTGGAGGAATTGCCCCAGTGATTTGATTAAAGGATAAGTCCAACTGTTTTAAATTGGTTAATTTGCCTAAGGTAGAAGGGATAGGACCAATAATTTGGTTTTTGGATAGGTTCAACATTTTTAAATTGGTTAAGTTGCCCAAGGTAGAAGGGATAGGGCCACGAATTTGGTTATCCGATAGGTCCAATTGTTTCAAACTCTTCAAGTTTCCCCAATCCAGGGGGATAGAACCTTCAAAAGAGTTACCAGAAAGGTTGAGTTCTTTTAAACGTGTAAGTTTTCCAAGGGATTGAGGTAGCTCACCCCTTAGATAATTGTGATAAACATAAATTCTTGTGATGCTTCGAGCATTATCACATAAAATACCTGGCCAGGTGCAACGTTTCGAAGTGTCATTGCTGTGCCAACTCCACCAACCAGTACGGAGGAGAGCTTCTGCTTCCATTTCTAGCGAGGATATTGTGGCCAATCTGGTTGAACCAGTACCCAAAGTTGGAACAATAGAAACCACGAATGCAATCAAAACATAAGAAAGGACAAGGGTAGTGAAACAAACAGGTGAGGCCATCTTTGATAATAGTATAGGTTCGTGATTTCCAGGCTAAAAACTTAATCCAATTTAAACAAGTTTATTGCTTTGGAAGTCAAGGCCTTCCCTTCTATCATTTCGTTCGAGTCCAGTGGTCACGGCTTGCCATGAGAGGCCAATGATGACCCACACGGGAACCATTAATTTGTTCATACATAATTTCTCCATTATGATCATTCCTGGAAACCGCCCCAAAATGTGGTGGGTCAAACTTAAGTCCATATATTATATTTTCCACAGTGCAAGTAAGCTGCATTTATTATAGTCGATGCTCTTACTATTCTTCACTTTGAAAAGGCAAGCTACCTATTTGTTAGACTTAATGCGTCATTTTCAATCTTGGAAAAAAACTTTCCCAACCCCTAATGTAGAAGACTTTGAAAGTTTACCACCAAAAATTATAAAACAAAATTCATTCTATTAAAAGAAGTCGAAAACCCCAAACCTAAAATTAGTATAAAAATAAAAAAAACTAAATCCAACTGAATTATTATAGATAATGTAAAAAAATTAAAAGACCTTACCCCTAAGCATTAATGAAGTTTTTTCAATAGTTGAATGAATAGTCTTTAGTGGCCTTTGCTTTAAGAAAAAAAAACCCTTAAGTGTATGAATCGCTCCCTCTTTCCTAAATGGTTTGGTTAGTCTTTTTTGGAAAGCTTTCTTTGAACTATTTAAGTTTGGATGTTACACAGCCCAGATATGGTGTTATCTCACTTCCACTTCATAAGTTGAGAGATTGTTTCATGAGTTACAGTTAGTTCAGGTGAATTCTAAATGTATGTATTTATTGCATTTTGTTGCTTTAATTTGTTTATATTTGATTTATCCTTTTCTTTTGGTAAATTGTAAGAGGAGGGCAAAGTTCTAACATTAACGCGACTCGAACCCAGATCACACTTGGATCGTTGAACATCCTAACCATCAGACCAACACATGAGATTCTATTTGATTTATCCTTTGAGTTGGTCTTTCATGCTTGAAAGAAGAGTGAAATTGAAGGAAGCTACTGGGATGGTGCTTGAATTTTTGGATCAAATTTCAGAATTTATGTTTTATAAAGCAACCGAATAAACAACTTTATTGAACATTGCAATTCATTCCATCATATATAACACAGAATATGGTTTACAAACAAATCATCAAAGCATCATAAACAATATCTAATCAAGAACAAGTGCATGGAGTTTAAACATTACAAGTTTCAGTTTTGTCTCCAATATGCATTTCACATCTCACAAGTTGTAACAAAGAGATCATTCGAAGGGGAATTCCCAAGGATGTTTGGCCACAAAGAAACTCTTCGCACACTTCTTTCATTGTTGTCGACACTTAGGTTGCGGATTTAGGCAGGAGAATGCCAAACTAGGAATGCGAACAAGATTTTGTTCAACTAGTTGGCTTGTCGGAAGAGGTAAACGGTTGTCTAGCACATCAATCAACCTCATATTTACCAAAGAAGCTAGTGATGACAACCATGGTAATACTTCTTTAGGATGCTTTCCCATTAATGTTTCCAATGCCACCACTCCAAAACTATAGACATCACATTTTTCGGTGACAATCTGAAAGAAATGACAGAAGAAAAACAGCAAAGGCAATGCCATACTTGTGAAGACTCAGTTACTTGGTAAAGAAACAATAATAAAAAGAAAGAAAATGAAAGAGTATGAACAAGAAGCTTGAATGAAAATCTGATGATTCGCTCCATTTCATTCATTAACTAAAAGATGTTTACAAAAGATGATAAAAGCCAACCATAAGGTATGGCACAAATCTCTCTTACATAAGCAGATTTTGCACAGTCAAAAGTATGGGCACATTACATGGGAAAATGTTGCTACACTAGCTAACTCTTAAACACCTAAGTCAGCACCTATGGCTTGACCAAGTTACATCATCAAAATAAAATTAAAATAACAATAACACATTAAAAAAAGCCAAAATGTGACTGCTTCTTCCATCTGCATGTTGCTACAGTAGCCAAAACACATAGCTTCAAGTCTGCTGTTGCATTACAGGTCAAATTCTTCAATACTCCTCCTTAGCATGTATGCAACAGACACCTATGTTACTCCTTAGAATTTCAAACTTCAATGCACCAAAGGGCTTGGTTAAAACATCAGCAAGCTGGTTTTCAGAATTGTAATAAACCAAACTCACCTCCTTTGATTGCTCAGCTTCTTTAAGAAAATAATATCTGATCTTGAAATGTTTAATCTTGCCTTGAAATACAGGATTTTTAGCTATGGCAATTGTTGACTGATTATCAACTTTGATCTCAGTAGCTTCAACCTGCTTCTCATTTAGATCATCCAACAACTTCCTCAACCATATGGCTTGGTTAACAGTTGCAGCAGCTACAATGTACTTTGCTTCTACTGTTAACTGAGCCATAGTTTGTTGTTTCTTTGAACTCCAGCAAAACACTCCTAAACCAAATGTGAAAAAATAACCAAAAGTGCTCTTCATGTCATTTACTAATCCTACCCAATCAATCTGAGTAGCCTACCATTTTCAACTCATTACTCTTCTCAAACTTCATTCCATAATCCAAAGTTCCTTTCATGTACCTCAATACCCTTTTTGTTGCTTTGAGGTGTGACACATTACAACAATGCATGAATCTTGAAAGAAGGCTTACAGCATACATAATGTCAAGTCTTGTTGCAGTCAAGTACAGTAGGCAACCTACAAAACTTCTATAGTCTTTTTCATTAACCTTCTCAAGGTCACTTCCATAAGACAATTTCTCTCTTTGTGCAACTAGAGTACAAATTGATTTGCACTTTTCCATTCCAAACTTGCTCAGTATTTTGGAAGCAAATGCTTGTTGTTTGATGAAAATACCTTGCTGAACTTTATTAATCTCCATACCAAGAAAATAAGTCATTTCACCCAAGTTAGACATTTCAAACACCTCTTGCATCTGTTTCTTGAATTCATCCACCAGTTCCTTTGTACTTCCAATCACAAGCAGGTCATTCACATAGAGTGAGATGATCAACAGAGTTTCATGCTCTGCCTTCTTGGCATACAAAGTAGGCTCACTCAAACTCTTCTCAAAACCAAGCTTTGACAGATAGGAATCTATTCTGTCATACTAGGTTCTTGGAGCTTGCTTGAGGCCATAAAGAGCCTTTTTTAGTTTATAAACCTTGTGCTCCTCTCCTGGAATTACAAAGCCTTCAAGTTGCTCAACAAAGATTTCCTCCTTGAGAAATTCATTCAATAATGCTAACTTCACATCCAATTGATGTAACTTCTATTGCTTTTGAGCAGCCAAGGCAAGCAGTAATCTGATTGTGTCCAATCTTGCAATTAGGGCAAATGTCTCAGAAAAATCAATTCCATGCTGCTGACTATATCCCTTTACAACCAACCTAGCCTTATACTTATTTAGAGAGCCATCAGCATTTCATTTGGTCTTATACACCCATTTTACACCTATGACCCTCTTTTGGATAAGTCTATCAACCAAATCCCAAGTACCATTCTTGTGTATCATCTCTATTTCAACTTGCATTGCATCCTTCCAACAGTCTTCTTTGATAGCTTCAGCAAAGTTTTAGGGCTCCAAAATAGCTAAATTGCATCTTTTATAAATGTCAGATAATGATCTTGTACCTCTGACAGGCAGATCATCCATATTTAAGTCCTGATCAGATTGAGTTTCAAATTCCTGATCTGACACAGTTTGCTCACTGTCTTTCTCAACTTCTGACTTATCCTAATTCCAGATTGATACCTCATCAAACACTACATCTCTACTTACATAGACTTTGAGTGTTGAAGGATCCAGCATCCTATATCCTTTCTTGTCACTGCTGTATCCCACAAAGACTGTAGGTTGAGCCCTTTTATCTAGCTTGTCTCTTTTCACAGCTGGAATTGCTGTATAACAAATGCAACCAAATATCCTTAGGTGTTCAACAGAGGGCTTGAAGTTAAACCACACCTCAAAAGGTGTTTTCTCCACTAATGCCTTTGTAAGAAGTCTATTTTGAAGATAAACTGCAGTATTGATTGCTTTTGCCCACAAGTTCTTTGGTAAACCTTTTTCAAACATAAGGCACCTGGCCATATTCATCAAAGTCCTATTCTTCCTTTCACTCACACCATTTTGTTGTGGTGTTTACACATTTTTGAACTAATGAGCAACTCCAAACTCATCATAAAACCTTTGAAATACCTCTGATGTGTATTCAGTCCCATTGTCAGATCTCAATGCTTTCAGCTTGCAATCTGATTGATTCTCTGCAGAAGTCTTGAACTTCCAAAACACTAAAGCCACTTCTAATTTTTGTTTAAGAAAGTAAATCCAGTAATATCTAGAGTAATCATCAATAAATAAGATGAAGTACCTACTACCATTCAAAGAATCAGTTCTCATTGGACCACAGACATCAGTGTGCACTAATTGCAGCTTCTTAGAAGCTCTCCAAGCTTTGTTGGCTAGAAATGGAAGTCTTGATTGCTTTCCCATCTAACACACATCACAGACTTCTTGGTTCTTAACCACATTAGTCAAATTTTCAACCAACTGTCCCTTAGACATCTGAGCTAGGGGCTTATAATTCAAATGCCCCAACCTTTTGTGCCATAGCCTTGACTTATCAAAAATAAAAGCATAAACAACAACTAAGTCTTGTTTCCAGTCCACAATAAAACTCCTATCAGTCACTGTGACTGTCATTAACTTAGATCCACTTGGATCACAAATGGAGCATTCATTGTTCTTAAATACAACTGAGTGTCTCTTCTCAATCAACTAAGCCATACTCACCATGTTTCTATCAATTTCAGGCACTAAGAGTACTTTTGAAAGAAGCTTAGTACCTGAGGGTGTGTTGATAAAAACATCACCTTTGCCTTCAGCTTTGATTTACTGTCCATTCCCAATTCTGACTCTGGTGCCTAAACTCTTGTCAATCTTCTTGAAAATGGCAACATCAGGTGTCATGTGGTTTGTGAAACCACTATCCAACAACCATCCCTTGGCAACATTCTTTCTGATTGTTGAACAGGATGTTGCAAATACCTGCTCCTCCTGAATTTCAGCTTAATCTACTACTTGAGCCTTAGCTTCAGGTTGCCGTGGCTGTTATTACTTTTGTTGCATTTTGTTCCTACACACCTTCTCTACGTGCCCCATCTTCTTATAGTTTTTGCACTACACATCTGGTCTATACCAATAATAAGCTTCAAGGTGAGTTGTTTTCTTGCAATGAGAGCTTGGTGGATAGCTTTTCTTCATTCCATCCCTCCTTGGTTTATCCTTGTTGCTCAACCAAGGATTCTTTCCTTTGAAGTTGGAAGAGCTTGTAGTTGACTTTCCTTTGGCTTGAAAAGCACTTTCATGGTGTTCGACTTGCCTACCTGCTGTTCTTTGCTCTTGAGCATAGAAAGCATTGATCAACTCAGTGAGAGTGATCCTAGACAAATCTCTAGAATCCTCCAAGGAAGAGATTTTTGCCTCATACCTCTCTGGCAAAGTTGCTATAACCTTCTCAACTATCCTGCTCTCAGCAAACTGCTCTCCAAGGAGCCTTATACTATTCACAATAGCCATAACTCTTCCTGCATACTCCTTCACTGTTTCTGACTCTCTCATATTTAGATTCTCAAAATCTCTCCTAAGGTTGATAAGTTGTTATTACTTGGTCTTCTCAGTACCCCGAAACTCATCCTTCAACTTGTCCCAGACCTGCTTAGGTATCTCACAAGCCATGATCCTTATGAAGATCACTTCTGAAATACAATTTTGAAGGCATGACATTGCCTTGCATCTTTTGGCTCTATCATCAGAGTCCTGTCTTATCTGAGCTACTGTTGGGTTAGCTCTCAAAGGTGGTGGCTCGACATCAGAATCTACCACTTCCCACAAGTCAAATGCCTGCAGGAAAGTCTTTATTTTCACTACTCAAATGTGGTAGTTCTCACCATTAAACTGTGGTGGTGGAGTTGGGGAGAAACTTGATGAAGACATGAGTGAGTTCTAGAACAAAACAAGTAGCTGGTCTCTTTAAGAAGATGGCTCTGATGCCAATTGAAAGAAGTGACAAAAGAAAAATAGCAAAGGCAATGCCTTACTTGTGAAGACTCAGTTACTTGGTAAAGAAACAATAACAAAAAGAGAGAAAATAAAAGAGTATGAACAAGAAGCTTGGATGGATAATCTGATGATTCATTCCATTTCGTTCATTAACTAAAAGACGTTTACAAAAGATGATAAAAGCCAACCAAAAGGTATGGCACAAATCTGTCTTACATAAGCAGATTTTGTACGGTCAAAAGTATGGGTACATTACATTGGAAAATGTTGCTACACTAGCTAACTCTAAAACACCTAAGTCAGCACTTTGGCTTGACCAACTTACATCATCAAAACAAAATTAAAATAACAATGACACATTAAAAATAGCCAAAACGTGACTCCTTCTTCCATCTACATGTTGCTGCAATAGCCAAAACACACAGCTTCAAGTTTGCTGTTGCATTGCAGGCCAAATTCTTCAATACAATCATTGTATAGGCAAGTTCTTCATATGAAAAACCAGATTAAAAGAAAATCATTTATATGTTCAATTAATTTTATAAATTCTGAAGAAAATGTCATCAAACGAAGCAAGGAAAATCACCTGGAGCTACATAACCACATGTGCCCACGATAATGGTCTGATTGAATGATTCAAGATCCAACATTTTAGCAGTCCCAAAGTCAGCTACAAAGGCCTCAAAGCTCAAGTTTAAAAGAACATTATTACTTGATATGTCTCGATGAACTATTGGAGGGTTGTAATCATAGTGCAAGTAAGACAAAGCATGCGCTATGCCTTTGATGATCTCCACTCTTTTTATCAAATCCATTTCCACTGCTTCCACTTCATCTCTTAGGTTGCAGAACAAACTCCCTTTTTCCATGTATTCATAGATCAAAAACATGGACTGTCGGTGTAGACAAAACCCATGAAGCTTCACGATGTTTCAATGCAGTATTTCTGATAGAAACTTGATCTCGTTCCTGAAGCTCTTGTCAAAAACTGGATTTTCAGCTTCTAAACGATGAAGTTTCTTCAAGGCAACTACTTTACCACAAGGTAGTTGTGCTCTGTAAACACTTCCATAACCACCAACTCCGATACAGTATCGAAAATCGAAATCCTCTTCTGCTGCAACAATATCCTCGTATGCTATCTTTCCATCATAGTTCCAGATGGAACACAAATCCCCATTTTTCATCGGTTGTACACCGACACGGTTATTCTTGAGCTTAAACCGTGAAAATAGAAAACATCCCAAAATGGAGAATGCGGAGAAGATGGCAATAGGGAGGAATATTTTGATAGAGTAAGGAATTGTACTGCTGTTGGCTTTGTTGGTTACTGGAGAAGGACACATATAGGGTGATAAACCATTATTGCCTTCAAATGGATCGAGAGAAATCTTGTTACAATTATTTCCAGCATCGATAATGCGAAGCTTAGTGGCAGACAAGATAGGGACACTACCTGAGAGTTGGTTGAACCTAAGATTTAGGTATGATAGATTAAAAAGCTTGCCAATTTCTTTTGGGATAGGACCTTTTAATAGATTTGAACCAAGGTATAAGTACCGCATCTTTGACAAACAACCAATACAAGAAAGGATTGAACCACTAAATTTGTTTTGGGAGAGCTCCAATGAAGATAAATTTGCTAGATTACAAATTTCTTGGGGAATAGGACCATTTAATAGATTAGAACCAAGGTATAAGTACCACATCTTTGATAAACTACCAACACAAGAAGGGATTGTACCACTCAATTTGTTTTGGGAGAGGTACAATGAAGTTAAATTTGCTAAATTACGAATACAAGAAGGAATTGAACCTTGATGTTGGTTATAATCAAGGTACAAAGTTTCCAAATTGGTTAATTGGAAAAGAGTAATGGGTATTGAACCGACAAGTCTATTTTTGTGGAGATCCAAATAAGTCAAATTTCTCAAATATCCAATTTCTGTTGGGATAGGTCCATTGATTTTGTTTCCCCAAAAGATCAGAGATTGGAGACTGGTTAATTGACCCAAAGCAGTAGGGCTTGGACCAACAATTCCACAACGACTTAAGCTTAAAATCTCAAGACCTCAAATTCCACAAATTTTGAGGGATTGTATTATTACGATCATCAAATTGATTTCTATCCAAAAGTAGATGCCTAAGGTTGGTCAAAAGCCCAAGAAACGGTGGAATGTTTCCACTAAGACTCGTCCAACTCAAATTTAAACAGACAAAGTTCACTAGATTCCCTAGTTGTGGAGGGATGGAACCGTTAATATTATAATTATAAGATGGGCTTACTTTTTGTCTAAGTTCGATCCAATTAAAATTAGTTTGTAAGTTTATCTCACTCGAAAAAATTTAAATTCATAAAAAAAATAAAAGTTTTAACAAATGAAAAACATAAAAAAAAAACTACGTTAAAAGAAATGAAGAAAAAAATAAACAGATGGAGAAACAAAAAGGAATGAAAAAAAAAAGTTAAAAGAACATAAAAGAAAAAAATTAATTTGCTCAAAACGAAAAAATATGGGAACTGATTGTATAAATTAACCTAAATTTTTTATTTGAAATGATTATTTAACATGTCACGTCAGCTTACCATTACACCATTAACAATAATTAATGGCTCAGCGATTAAAATGCTACAACGAGATCAAGTAAGTGACTAAAACGTAACATTTCAAACATGAGTGACTAAAATGTAAGATGAGATCAAATTAAAGAATTTTTTTATTATAATATACGAGTCTAATAAAGTAAACTTATTTTCACATGTTATAATTCCTACTGTTGTGTTTTATTAGACTAGTAGAAGGAACAATTACTCTCTCTTATTTTTGTTGGTCTCTAAAAGCTAAAATATTAATTTTAAGTACTCAAATTAAAATTAGATGTGTTACGTAATAATCGATTTAAATATATTAATAATTAATTCAAAAAAAGTAATATTTCAATATAACAATCGATTTAAAATGAAATTACAGCAGAAGTTCTACAAATATTGTGGGAACAAGTTTGGTTTTCTCTATTTTTGTTGCTAATCATATATATTTCAAGTAAATATATATATCTATATATATATATATCAAGTATGTTGCAACAAATGAGAACAAATGGGAAAGTATTGAATACATAGAAAAAAAATCTAAAGAATGAAGTGGGCTCAATGGCACGTACGGATTTCAATGTCAACAACCATTTTTGAATTTTGACATTTGTTATAAATTTTTTTTATACAACATCGGAGTGTTGGATTAGAATGGAGTAACATGATGTGAATTTGTACTGTTTTAATTACGACTTTATACAAGTTAAGAATTTAGTATAATCTTTGTTCTTATTCATATTTGTTCTTTGATTTGTGCAATATGATTCATTTGTTTGTATGTAAAATATTTTCTATAAAATATTTTCATTGTTTTACGATATTTGTTAGGTGGAAAATGAATTACCAAAGAAAAACATTTTCCAAAAAAAAAAAAGGTAAAATCAAGATTTTTTAAGGAACATGTATTACCAATTTATTTATCGTAAGACGTTTTCTAAACTGATAAGGCTTTGTTCATTGTCTTCACTATCAAAGAAAGAAAAAGGGAAGCTTTCAAAGCAACAAAGTGGAAGCTCTCGTCACTGTCGAAGAAAATAGTCTCTTATATTTTAATTTAATATTTTTTACAATTTAGTCCTTGAAATACAAATTTTTACTATTCTACAATTTAATTCCTCAAAAAAAAGTTCTTATTGTATAGTTAAGCCTGAAACCTTGTTTTGTACAATTTTGCAAAATAGTTCTTTTTCTAAAATTTCCAGATTTTATAATTTAGTCCTTACAACTAAAATTTTCAAAATTTTCAAAAATTAGTCCTTGATTTTTGTACAGTTAAACTTTCATACACTATTTTGTAGAATTGTAAATTTTCAAATAATGTAAATTTGTAGTAACCGAATTTGGGGTTGTCAAAAAAGGGTACTTTGGGATTTTGTATTTGATATTTGGACTCGTAAATATTTAATAAAAATATTTATGAAATTAAATCGTAGAATAATTAATTATAGGATAAGTTAATTTGGATGTGTGGTAAAAATTAGATATAATGATTAAATTGCATAAAGGGGGAAAAGTATGGATTACAAATGCGATTGGGAAGGACCAAAGGGGCAAATTTCTCCTTTGGAAGCGTTAGTGCCATTAGGTACAAGTGAGTGGCTCCAAAAATTTGTAAAAAATTTTGTAATATAAAGGGGATTGTGGTTTGAGAAATTTTGAGTAATTAAATGAAATTAAATAAAATAAGAAAAAGGTGGATAATGATGATAAAAGGTATGGGCTAGGATGAAAGAGAAGAAAAACTATTTTCTTCTTCTCTTAGCTAGGAATTTCGGCAGCATCAAAGGAGAAGAAAAGGGGAGAAAAACTTTTGAGTTTAGGTTAAGTTAAGCTTCAAATTTGGCAAGTGAAATCAAGTCCTTTCTTTATAATTTTTATGTTTTTAGAATCCTAACACTTTAAGCTATCAAACTCATATCATATTTTCTAATTTGCTGAAGAGTTTTAAATGTTATCATTGTTGAGTAAATGGAGTTTTTAGATTCTTGGATATGCATGATTTGGGTTAGATGAGTAAAGAGATTAAATAGTGAGATTAGTCTCTAGTTTAAGTGTTAAGGATCAAATTTAGAAACTTGTGAAGTTAGTGTAAGAATGAGAAATAGAGAATTAAGATTTAATTAGAGTAAAATTGTTTGAAAATTAATTAATATGTGTATGTTTATTTCTATAGCTAACATTGACTTGGACTCTTCGGTGAAGAACGGTAAGAATAGCGTTGCCGACGAGTAACTCAGAACTCATGGTTGGTATTTTTATAACCTAAACTAGTTAATAAATCGACAAATAATAATAATTCGCTTATAGTAGAAATCAAGGTATGAGATTCCTTACACATTGAGTTAATTTGATAAATAGATTATATGAGGATTTTAGATTGTATATGAAATTTCCATTGCATTTTTATGAGGTGAGATTCCTATATTAGTGAATTTATGTTATTAATCTTTTGCATTTTAAAATGCATTGTTACTATGAATAAGATTAAGAAAAGTTTAGATGTGGCTTGACATTAAATGAAAATGTTTACCCTATTAACTTTTCGAGCCTAGTTGGATATAGATGGCATGCCATAGGCTAGGAAGAGTACAAGGTTACTTCGACCTTGAGTCGATGAGGCACTGGATGCCAAAATTACTTCGGTTTAATCGATGAGACACTGGGTGTCAATTTTATTATAGCGCTGGGTGCGTTTATTTACTTCAAATTTATCCGATGAGGCACTGGGTGCCAAACTGGTGTGTTGGTTAGATCCGTATATCCGACAATGTCCGAGTCATGTTAATAGGGAATTAAAAAATTATGTGCATTATGTTAAAATGAAATGGAAATGCCATGAGACATGTATAGAGTATTTGAGAAAATAGTATATGATATGTGTCGAAACCACCTCGAAAACGAAGGTTTCGAAAAATAAATATTTTTTTGAATTTGGAAAAATAAGGAGTAAAAAGGGAGTCGCCACCAATCTTTTATTTGGGTGCGATTGGATTACCACAAAACGTTTAAAAACGTTAAAACGTCGGTCCACGAAATCCAGAAAAATAGTTTCGGGAGTCGGTTACGCACGAGGAAGGATTAGCACCCTCGTACGCCCAGAATTGGTACCACATGATCATTTTCGGGTCTTATTTTATGAAAACAATGAAAGCTCGAGTAAAGTTTAAAATGCGGTATTCATTTTGAAAGGCTTTGTGTGATTTTAAAGGAGACCTTTTTTAAGAAGAACTCGTCCCCGTATTTCGTTCCTCTTATGAGAACTAGAAGGCGTGTCCAACACATTAGGACACTACATTCTCGGAGTATCGAAATTGAAGGACGTTTAGGGAACTTTTGAAGAGAGTATTCGATCGCGTGATTTGTACGAAAATCATACCTAGCACGTTAAGGCACGATTTTTCGAGGTTTCCACGTGAAGGAACATTGTCTCGTTTACTTAAAAATTTGGATATGGATAGGGGTGTGTTAAAAACTTTTGAAGAGGATATTTCTTTCGTACGAATTACGAAAATCATACCCCCCACGTTAGGGCACGATTTTTGAAGTTTTCACATGAAATAATATTGCCTTGTTTTTGTCCTGAAAGTTCTTCGTATATATATTTTGAGAACTTGAAAATTTCGTATGAAGGTTAAAACGCAATCCTCGGACACATGATTTGAAGAATCAAAAGGAATACTCGTTTACTTCGATTTTCACGAAGATTTGAAGTCGCGACCAACACGTTAGGACACGACATTCTCGGAACCTCAAAGTGAACGGGTGTAAAAAAACTTGAAAAGGATATTCGGTTCGCACGAATTATACGAATAAATCACACCCGACACGTTAGGGCGTGATTTTCCGAAGTTACGCTAGGACCGAACATTGCCTCGATTTTTGAAGTAATTTGGAAATGAAAGCGTAAGTTTAAAAACACGAGTAGCAATTAATAAGAGAAATTAGATATGAAGCAATAAGCAGATAAATAATGCGCGAATATAAAATGTAGGTGCAAACGAATGCAAACATTGATAAACGATGAAATCGGGGTGAAAAACGAGACTTGTGGATACCCGGGGGCAAAAAGATGATTTTGGTGAAATCGGGGTTAAAAATGGAATTTTAAAGGATACGGGGGTAAAATGGTAATTTTCGGTGAAATCGGGGTTAAAAATAGAATTTTGGAAAGTTCAGGGGTAAAATGGTAATTTTCGATGAAATCGGGGTTAAAAATGGAATTTTAAAAGATTCGGGGGTAAAATGGTAATTTTTGGTGAAATCGGGGTTAAAAACGGAATTTTAGAAGATTCGGGGGTAAAATGGTAATTTTTGGTGAAATCGAGGTTAAAATGGAATTTTAAAAGATTCGGGAGTAAAATGGTAATTTTCGGTGAAATCGTGGTTAAAAATGGAATTTTAAAAGATTCGGGGATAAAATGATAATTTTTGGACTGTTTGGGGACCTATAAGCAATAATACCAAGGAGTGGGTGACACGTGGCAACCCCACAGGCATCCAGCAGTCAAAGGATTAGGTTGTAAATCTTGAAAAATTCTTGGGCCAATTTCATAATTTAATAAAAGTTGATTTGGGGATCAAATTAAAATAAATTAAAAATAAAAAGGACTAAATGCATAAATAATCCAAAAAATGACACGTGGCAGCCCCTGGTACAGTCAAACAGTCAAAGGACTAATTTATAAACCATGAAAAATTCTTGGGCCAATTTCGTAATTAAATAAAAGTTGATTTGGGGATTAAATTAAAACATATTAAAAATAAAAAGGACTAAATGCATAAATAATCCAAAAAATGACACGTGGCAGCCCCTGGTGCAGTCAAACAGTCAAAGGACTAAATTGAAAAGAAATTAAAATTACATGGCAAAATTGCAAATAATTAAAAAATGCAGAAGGGACTAAATTGAAGCAAGTAAAAATGCGGAAGGACCAATTGCATAAATAGACCATTAATTAAAAACACGCGGATCCTGAGCGGGTCGGGTCGGATCGGGTCGGGCCAAACGGGTCCTATATATATATTATTTCAGATTATTTTTTTCATTTTCTTCATTTCTCTAAAAATTCAATCTCTTTCTCTCCCTTTTCCTCTCAGCCATCTCCTAGGCCGGCCAAACTCCGGCCGACTCCGACAGCCACCAAGGCCGCGCGTGGGGGCGCGTCACCGGTGCCTTGGGCCACGCGCTTCAACGCCGGTCACTCCTCCACCATCGAGAGTCTTTCACGCGCCGTTCCTGAGCCTTCCGACCGTCGTACACGCGCCGATCAGGGGTAGGTTAATCGTTTCTTTCTTTTCTCCTTTTTTTTTCTTTTTGTTCTTTGTTTATCTTTGATATTATTTCATCTTCCCTTTTCTTTTAAAAAAAGATCTCAGATCTGGGTTTCCCAGATCTAAAAAAAATATAAAACCTTTCCCCTCCTTTTTATTTTTTATTTTCAAAGTATATATTATTCCCTTTTCTAAAATCCTATTTATTTTATTTTTTATTGTTATCATCTACATAAAAAGGGTTCAATTTGTTCTCAAGATCTGTTTAATGCTTGGTATCTCCTGTGTAGGTGTTCGTACAGCAATGACGGTGGCTCCGGCGGTGGCAGCGATGACGCACGGTGGTCGGATGGAAACAGATGAGTTTCAGCTCCCTCAGTTTCTCCTTTTATTTATTTAATTAATTATTTATTATTAGTATTTATTACCATTATTAATTACTGACATTAATATTGATAACACTACAGTTAATAATCACAATTTAAAACGTTTTTTAAAGAAAATATTAAATGCTAAGAACGAATTAAATGCATGTATTAATGCCTAGTTTGAAACCGATAGGTTTGAGAATTTAACCAAATACACTGCAGTTACACATACATTGTAAAGTAACAGACGTTCATTAATAATACCTGTCTGTAACGCTTGGGTAATCTAATGCTTTGGGCTTTGAATCTGTCTCCTGTTTGGTGTCTGTTTGACTATTGTCTGCTAGTAATTGCTTACAGTCCTTCTATGATGTGAAACAAAGGGTTTGTATTAAAGACTGGGTTTGTATATTGATTTTGAGAACAGCCTTAGTCACCGAAAGAAAAGGAGGAAAAAAAATTCCCTTTTACAATGAATTGATTCTGGTTTTATAACCAGAATAACTATGATGCTATTTTGTTTGTTACAATTAAATGCCTTTCTAATCTCTTTTGCTTGTTGCAGGTTCTTCTGGGCAGTGGTGGCAGGGCATGGTGGAGCTTGGTGGTGGTAGATGGAGCTGGTGGTCAGCAGCATAGGCACGTGGGGGAGGGCTCAGCCCTTTGACTTTTGGCACTGCTAAGTTAGGCTGAAACGGGTGCAAGTGGCCCCTGTTTGGGCTGAAAATGTAATTGGGTCAAGGTTGTTTCAGCCCAATTGGGCTTTTTGTAATCGGGCCCTTTTTGTAATTGGGCCTTTAATTTGGGCCCTTTTTGTAAATGGACATTGAATTTTGATTTATTAAATTTAATATTATTTTAAATTAAGTTTAAATTTAAAATAAATTTAAATAAGTAAATTTAAATTTAAGATAAATTTAAAAATGAATTTAAAATTAATTCAAACATTAACAAATCAAAAGCCCAGCCCTGGTCAAAATTGGGCTTCAACAATATGCATAAGTATGTATGCCAAATGAAAATTTAAAATGATGGAAATGAAGCAATTCTGATGTGAGATGTGAAACGAGAAGAAGAGATGAATTAGACTAATAGTGAAAATTGTGTTATGCATATAGTTACATAAGTAAAAGTGTTATGTACATGATATAGAAAAATGATATAGAAACATTTTGTATAGATATTAAATTAAATTCTTAAATGTGGTTATGTTGTTATTATGCTTAGGTTAATAGAATACTATCATATTTTACAAAGCGTATGATTTTGTTACACGCGAAGGTTAGATACTTTTTGATATTATCACCGTTTGACATCCAAAGACAAATTCCGAACTCAAGCTTCTATGAGTTCACTTTAATTTTGAATTGGCATGTACCTAAGAAAAGTTAGGTGTACCCAATTAAAATTTGTGTATAGAATATCATGTATTTTGCGTTTTGAAGTGTAATGGACATTCATTGTATTATTGGAAGGAATGATGGTTGAGGTGATTGTTGAAATCTGCTTGTTGATATGGTTATAATATAAAACTGGTAATTTGTTTCGATAGTTGTAAATAATCTATCAGTAGAACTCTGTTGTATTTTAAGGTTCCGATAGAACTCCACAATGTTTCGGTAGAAGTGCAGGGGAATAGGTAGATTAGTTATTGACTTATTTAGTGTCAGTAGAAGCTTTTCAAGTCTCGATAGTATAGTAGTTGTTGCGGTAATTGAAATTAGAAGGTTCGATAGAAGTCTTAGGAAAAAATTTAATTTAGCCTCTGGAACTTTTAGTATCGGTAGTACACAGGGCTGCATCGATAGAACTCATTTAAGTACCGGTAGAATTCTGCAGGTAATTCTGAGTGCTCACTGCCTTTAGAACTATCGATACCATTTATTTAAGTATCGGTAGAAGTTCTTTAAAAATCAAATATTCACTAAAAATGAAAATAAATTCACTTATCTTCTAGTTCTAATTCCATTATTCATTTCTAAATAAAATATAACACTATTAATAACAAGAAAGTAAGGTTTTAATTAGTTTCTTATTATATTAGTATAGTTGTGGCATCTACTTACACGTGTTCGGCGATCGGACCGGATAAGGGGGTGTTACAAAATTAGTCCTAAAACTCAAGTTTTGAAATATTTACAATTTAACTCCTATTATTTCAAACTTTACTATTTTATGTTCAACTTTCCAAATTTTCATATTTTGTAATCATATAACTTAGTTACTACATCAATGTTTCAGATTTCATTACTCAAACCCTTAAAATTCAAAAATTTACAAATTTTACAATTTGGTCATTACTTCAATTTTTTTCAAATTAAATAATTTTTCAATTTACTCATCCAAATAATATTAAAAATAAATATTTACCACTTTCAACTTAATTAAACATAAATTTATATCTAAAAATTTATATTACCTAATGTACGAAATTAATAATAAAGCTTCATTAAGTAAATTAAGATTAATTAAAACTAAAACATGATTAATTAAAATATAAATAAGCTTTATGAAATAAACTCAATTAAACAATCAATAAATAATAAAATCTCAAATGTATGTTTGTTTCATTAAAAATAATTTTTATGAAATATTTTCAAGAACACCAGAAAATATTAGTTTTTCCAAAAAAGTAATTAATTTTCCAGAAATCATTTTCTAAAAACTATTTTCAATGAAAGAAATAAAGCCTTAAATTAGAAATTTTATCATATGCGCTCGTGAAAACCACAAATTTAAAATATATGTGTGCGTTTATAAATAACATACAATAAATAATAATTTTAAAATAACAATAATAATAACACATATGTAATATGTATGAAAATAAAATAAAAATTACTTTAAATTATAAAAAAATAAAAATAAATATATTAAATTAAATTATTAAATGCATTCCAATTATTTATAAAGAGATTGTCATTGTTTAGTTTTAGGATGGATTGAAGAGATTTGCAATAGTGATTTCAATAGAATCTTGAGCTAAGAAAATTTAAACTAAACAGTACCTTTTTCCTTTCAATCTATTTTTCTCTTTTAATTTGTTTTTATTCAAGCTTGAGTTTTGTTTACTTTCAAAAGATATTAAAAGAAAATGGGTAAATCATACAAATAGTTACTAAACTATTAGCGTATTTCTGTTGTGATCATCCTTATTTAAATTTTTTATATTTTAGTAACGATTGTTATTGAAATTTAATATTTTAGTCATTTCTCCATTAAATTCCTATGAAATATTGACGTGCTAATTTTTTTTGGTATAATAACAAATTTAGCTATATAATACTTATAGATTTAATGAATTTGGTCTTAATACTGAACAATTTAAAAAATTTAGCCCTCAACTTTATAAATTTTATCAATTTAGACTTGATTCTTAAAATTTCAAAAATAAAATTTTAAAAAAATTATTTAAAAGTTTATTCTTCAATAAAAATACATACAAAATTATAAATAAAAAATGGGTAAACTATATTAATAGTCACCCAACCATTAGTTTCTTTTTTGATAACCCGACTATAAAAAGTTAAAAAATGGTCATCCACCTATTTAAATTTGTCTTTTAGTCACTAGCTAGCTAATGTAAAAATGGAAACACCCAAAAAATGAATATAGTTGGGTGACCAAAAAAGACAAAATTGACTAGTTGGGTGATCATTTTGTAACTTTTCATAGTTGGATGACCAAAAAAGAAATTTACCAATAGTTGATGACTGAAAAAGAGAAAGAAACATAGTTGACTGACTATTAATGTAGTTTACCCATAAATTATAAGTAAATGGTTAAGAATGAGAACATGTTTAATTAGCTAAGCTTAATTATCCGCTAAAAGTTTAGTTGTATCAAGTCATAGTTTCAAGACTAGTGAATTTCTACAAGTTCACTAACGTAGAACTAAAAGTTGTTGATTTAGTCATACTTTAATTTAATTATTTTTAGTTTCAAATTTTCAATACTCACCAAACAACAACTATTAAATTAATTAAGTTGATTTAAAATTTGATGTGCCAAATATATTATGATATGTGTAATATCATGTCAGTTTGTTATGTTCACATTCTACTCACTAAAAATTCAATTAATGGGTTAATGTCAATCATTTACTACAAGTATAAAATTTCAAATTTTGAAAAAATATAGGAATTTAGAATGATTTAATTAGAGAATATGGATAAAATCTATAATTGTATGAATAGTCCAAGACCAAAAATTGAATTTAACCAAACATATTTAAATGTTACTGTTTGGGTCAAGACTAAAATTTCAAAATTCAAAATGTGTAGGGACTACAATTGATCAAATTATAGTATAAGGATTAAAAATATAATTTTGGCATAATACAGAGACTAATAACAAAATTTAGACCCCTTTTTAAAGAAGCCCAAAATTCATGGAAGCAATCGGGGGGCATTGATTAATGTTCTTCTAATAGAAAGAAAACACAATAGTGGTATTGTGGATAGAGATGATCATGGGTTGAGCTTATGTAAGGTATTTAGACCAAAATTTTAAGTTTAGGTTCGGTTCATTTTAAAAAATAGGTTTAATTTTTGTCCATGTTTGATCTAATTTAAAAAATTTAAATTTGAGTTTGACCCGGTCCGTCCATATTTGATTCTTTTAGATTAGTTTTGATTTAAAAATATTTTTTTAAAGAGTATAGTACACTAAATGCACTAAAAAAACATTAAAATAATTTTTTTTAACATATTAAAAATACATTAAAAGTTTTTATATTAAAAAAAACACTACCATAAATATAATAAATATTTTATTGTATTAAATATAATTTTTAAAATTTTATATTTTGGGTTGGGTTATTTAGTTGGATAAATTATTTTTTTTAGATTTTAGGTAATGAATTTAATTGTTATTGGATCAATGATTTAATATAAATATATAATTATTGTTTAACATATATAATTAATATAATAATTGTTTATAACATAATATATTTGGGCTGGATCGAGCTCAAACCAAAAAGATCTTGCCCATGATCCAATCCATATAGAAAATCGGCCCTAATTTACCCAAGCCTATTTTTCGGACATTGTATTTTTATTCAAATCTACTCATTTTTCGTGCAACCCTTCAAATTCAAATGAATGATCCGATCTATCAACAAGTCTAATAGTAGATCAAATTGAAAAATTTCTTTATTATAACATATATAATATAGCAGCCTGATAAAGTAAACTTATTTTCACAAATTATAATACTACTGTTGTGTTTTTATTAGACTAGTGAAAGGAACAATTACTCTTTTATTGGTTGGTCTCTAAAAGCTAAAAAATTGGATTGGAAAACAGTGGAAAACCATTGATGATGGACTAGATTTTGTTTTCTATATAATTTTCAATTGCATTATTGTTGTTCAAAAAAAAGTTGAAAGGTCACTAAATGTAATGACGGAGTTAGGATGTTAATTTTGGGTGTAAGTTAAAAATAGATGTACTACGTAACAATCGATTTAAACATATAAACAATCGATTCAAAATAAATAGTATTCCAACATAAAAATCGGTTTAACTATATAAATAATCGATTCAAAAGAAAATGAAGCAATATTCCACCATAACAATCAATTCAAAAGAACCAATATTCAACATGACAATCAATTTAAACATAAAAACAATCGATTCAAAAGAAGCAATATTTCAACATAACAATCGATTCAGTCCAAATTTGATCAATTCATGATTATCCAAAACCATGTATATATACAAAGAGAGAAATTGCAAAAATCTTAAACCTTAGGAGGGTTTACTTAAATTTTTGGGAAGATCATAATATATCTACAAAGAACTAAGGCTTAGTTTGTTTGCTAGTAAGACATTTTCCGAATTTTTTTTCCTTTCTTTTATCGTGTTTGTGCAACATCCGTGTTTTTGAACCAAAGTTGGAACCGTATTGGAGTCGAGTCAAGAATTAGAATGTGTGATTAAAATAAGAAGATTAGGAAAAGTTTAGGATTAATTGGTAATAGTGAGAAAGAAAGAAGGACTAAATAGAAATTTAGCCAAAATGAATTATGAGTCATCACGGGAATTATAAAGATTAAGGAGGGGCAAAAGAGTAATTAGGTGGAAAATATTTTTGGAAGCAATGATTTTGGGCCAAAGTGTAAAGTTGGATGGCCTAGGGACTAAAAGAGTAATTTTACCATTTTTATTAAAGTGAGATATTTTAGTGAAGAAATCTAGAGAATTTGAGAGAAAAGAAAAAGAAATAAAAGATGAAAATATCATCTTTTCTAATCATCTCCAAACCGTCCATGCCTATGCCCATTCACCCAACTTTTGTTTTTATTTCAATTAAATCCTTCCACCATTGTTAAACCCTCCAAGCTTCAAAATCCTCCATTTTCTTTGAAATTTCTTAAAGAAAGACTTAGAAGAAAGCTAGTAGTCACTTTTATGTTCTTATAGAGTTCATTTTGAAGTGTTAAGGAGTATAAGGATTGAGTTAGAATTTTGAGATTTCAAGAACTAAGGTAAGAGATGATTAAATTCTCATGACATACATGAATATTTCCATAATTTAGCATAAAAAGTTATTGAATTATAGTCTTTAGCTTATATGTGCTTATATGAAATTGAAGAGAAAGGAAAGAAGGAGAAGGACCAATTTGAAGAAAAGGGAAAAGAGAAGAGCAAGGAGTAAGAAGAGAAGAAATAATCTCATACCAACTCTTTTGTTGTAAGTACTATAAGAGTTTAAGTTATAATTTATTTTCTCTAAAGGTTTATGAATTATTAGCATAGAAATTGTTATATAGTTATGTAATATGAATGTTTATAAAGATGAAATAAAGGGTTAAATTGTGATGTTATGAGATTATTAAAAAAGTGTAAACATCACATGTGTGATGACCATTTTGTGAATATTGGATTGGTGTGGCAAACCAACTGTGAGAAATGTTGTTATATGAGATTTTATGCCCATATAGACAAGCTAGAACC